>OY728163.1:1915265063-1917765063 GCA_963277665.1 Viscum album
AGTAACCTCTCAATGAGATACCATTCATGGAGTCATAATTTAGTGATTCTTTGTTAAGTGAGTCACTATTTTGTGATTTAACATCGTGACTCGCCATCACAACCCACCGTTTGTGACTCACCATTCGCATGTCACTATTGTGATTCACCGATGCGACTTACCATTGATGACATACCGGTCCGGACTCACCATCAGTGACTCACCATCAATGATTCAACATTGTGAGTCACCAACATGAATCACCATTGAAACTCACCATTTATATTAACTATCATAATTCAGCGACAAGACTCACCATTGCAACGATCGACTATTGGATAAACTTGAATTTTAGAAGAGTCATAAAATGAGTCATTGTTGCCACTAAGAAGACATCAAACACTAGATTTTAACAATGTAATAAACCAAGGAGGTATGGTAAATTAAATAATCCTTATAAATAAATTATATAAAAAAAGTTTCAACTATAATTCATTATTTTTCACTATACAATAAAATGAAACATTATAGAAAAATGGAGAAAATTTACCTAACCTAAATTTTATGTTCATATTTTAAATATTAAGTTTAGTTTGACATACATGATTTATAATAGTGAAAAATATTTGATTTAAAATAGGTTATCAATTTAAATTTGGTAGAAGTGAGTTAATAAAATTATTGTATTTATGCATAAAATTGGGGTTTTGTCTTGGGCTTATCAAATAAATTAGAATAATATAAAAATTATTTCAATAGATATATAATATATATATTCTATAAATATGGATCCCCAATTGTATTTAATTTAATTAATTAATATAAAAATAATATTAGAATAAAAATTATAATATTATTCATTATATTAAATTGGTTTTAATATTAAATTCTAATTAATTTTTAATCAATGAATTTATTTCATATTTGTGTATATATTTTAAAAAGATATTTATTTCTATTCGTTATAATCTATTTAATGTCTCGATTATATTTTATTACATAATTATAAATTTTGTTATATATTATTTTTCTGGAAAAATCTGTCTTTCTTGTAATGAATGTCATTGATGAAATTTATTGTTTCCTATAATCTATAGTCACAAACAATTTTTTTATTTCATGTAATAAAATATAATATATATCGTAAAATATTGGGATGTTATGTTCCATTATACTCTGGGTGTTTCATATCATAATAAATATTACGTACAATGTTCATAAATAAGATTTTCAGGGTAATAAATTCTCCCCACATTATTTAAAATTCATCCATAGAATTTAAATACGATCAAGGTAATCAATGGTTTGACATTTTAAAAAACTATTGCTGAAAACCCCTTATTGTGAAAAAGAATAATAAAATATATTCTAACTAATGGTGAATGTAATGTTAAATTTTCTTGAAACATGGTTCCCCAGTATTAGAATATAGGTGGGAAATGGAAACATGGATTCCAAAAAAATATTAAAATCATGTCTTGATAAAGAGTTCCAATGAACATTGATAGCTGAGGGATAATGGCAAAAACTCCTTAAAACAATATTATTAAAAGTCCATCGATGTAATGCGACGAACCTAGATACCCAGAGTCACTGCATTATTACATAAAATTGGCATTATTAAAAGGAATTATGTCCTGAAGGGCTGATCAGTTTTACAGTATTGATAAGTAAATTACATACATGAACATCACATTAATACTTCAAAAATAAAATACAATATAGATAATTCTTTGATAATTCCATTATTACCTTCGATTATACATGTATATAAAACATAATACACTTCTGGTCATCCTGAGAAAATAAATCATAATAAAGGGGTGATATCAGATTCTCAGTAAGGATAAACAATATATCAAAAGCAATCATAAATATTCATAAACTTTTTTGGTAATGTATAAAATTGAAACAAAATCCTTTTAATCATATATTTAAATATAATATGGAAAAGTTAAATTAAATAATTCTATTTAAATTTTCATATCGATATTCTAGTAGTCTAATAATCACATGAAACATCAATAACTAATCTCAAAATGAAGGAATGTATAATGTTAGACATCTTAACCATAAGGTGAAGGCCTCATTCAAATACTCTAAATATAAATTTTGTCATTGTATTATACCAAGACACTATTTTTCATCCTGAGACATACCGATGCATCAAGGGAATATAGTGGTCCCCACTGTCACAAAATATTTCCAATGCATTCCTCATATGAAAAGGGTAAAAAATAATCTAAACATTCTTATTAAAACTACCATATGAAATTTCAATACTTTAACCACAATCCATGAATGGTATAAAAATAGAAGATCTACAGTCAAACATAACTCATTAAATAAAATATAGAAGATTGAAATATAATAAACACACCTCCATCAAGAATAAAATACAATGAAGGATATTTACATAGACAAAAATAATCAGTAAAACTTTTTTATAAATATATCACATTTTTCATGAATTTATTTAAAAGTTGCACTATTTATCAAACAAGACGTTTAAAAAAGATTTTCCAATAAAATTTCTCCATACCAATTTAAAACCATCAAAAGGAATTTTAATTTCAAAACAATATTTTCCATATATATAAATCCTCAAAAACATTTTTAAAACATGGACATTAACGAGAAAGATTTATAATAATAAATATTTAAAATGATATTTTATTTAATGAGTTCCTAAACAATTGAGAGATGCTTGATGTGAATAACTAAGGAATAACGTTAATCAAAACATTATAATATCATCAAAATAAAGGTATTCATTAAATAATATATAAAAGGATAGTATATACACTATATAAAATTGAATTGGCACATAACAACAAATAAGTCCCAGTGGAATGTAAATTGAGAAGAAATCCCATATACAAAATTTATCTATAGATTAAGGATAAATAAATGACATAAGTATGTGTGAAAAATATAAATACAGTAAATATTAGAGGATATTTATTGTATATAAATAAAATGACATTCACACGTATTCTTGTAAAAACAAAACAATGACTTGGGCGTTTAACTCAATGAATGGAATTCGAGTTAAGATTATCCTTATCAAGTTCATATCAATGACCTGAGAATTTATAATGGGACTAATTATGTGTATCAAAAGTATATCCACTAAAAGGGGAGTATAAATTACTACATAAATAATTTCATATTGAATCCACACATAATCTTGTAGTAAAATAATCAATGAACTATGCGTAAATCCCAATGAGTGGAAATTGAAATAAGAAATTGTCTTACTGATCTAAAACTTATGAAACATACACCCCAGGAATGAAATATAATTAAATGAATATTTTAATACTTTTAAACTAACGTATAATACACATAGAATACAATCATGGGATGTACATACACCACACCAAAGGAATTAGTGGAAAATATTGCATGAATGTCACATAAATAAAAGTGAGATGAAAACCCTTACTTTATACATTTCATTAGTCAATGGTATGTTTATCCTCATTTATAATTGTTAAATATATTTTATTAAATTATACAGGTGCCATATACATAAATATGATGTCAAATATGATCCTCAAATATTTCATCGTTAATAATACTTTAGTAGTATCATTGTTTTGGGTGTAAACTGATTCATTTCCACTATATGTTTGGTTATGTAAGTCATGTTTGTTTTTGATATGACGTATTTTATTCATATACATAATGATATAATGTTATTATAATTTATTTATATAATCATCAAATGAATATTATTCTTCAATGATTAATATAGGGAATGACATATCATCACGTTGTGGAGACGGTAAGTCGTACGTACGCAAAAGCAACAATATCATTCTATTGATGGTAAAATCATATGTAATTGGATGATATATTAAATATAATAAAATATAGGCAAGTTATATTTTTTATTTACATAAAATATTATCATTATTATATGAATCCAAAAAAATTAAGTGTCGAATAACAAACTGCACCATGACATGGAGACAGTAAGTCATACGCACGCACGCATGGTGACATGTCTTTCATAGCATGGGTAAAATATTGAATATGGTGGTAAAAAATTAATAATAACAACATAGTACATAGAAACTACCAGTGTTGTTATTTTTTATGGAAATAATAATGAAAGAGGAAGTGGAAGAAGAAAAGAACATTGAATGATGTGAGGAAATAATGAACTTTTCTTCGGGTGCATCCTTTTTTATTTGTATAAAATGTCTCCATTGGTTCGATTAATGAACAATGTATGGTCTCTATTTTTAATTAAGGGTATTTTGTCGAATATTTTATAGGGGTTTTTTCATGCCAAATAGATTTGAAGTTGTGAGTTTGAGAGATGGGGAAGTCCACTTTTATATTGGAGGTGAGGGGAACTTTAGAAAGATCTTGTATTATTATTTTATTATAAAATCAATTTCGGTTTCTAATTGATCAAAATGGAATTATTTCGAGTATAAAGTTGTTTTGGGTCAAAACCCTCTCTTATAATAGGTTTTATACAAGTTTAGGTCACTATATTAATCTAATCATTTAGATATAACTCACTGTTAAATAGTTTACTTTTTCCATGTTTTATTGTATTATTATAATACATTGTCAACAAACAAACTATAAAATTACATGTAAACCCCAACTTGTTCATTAATGTCATATATATCATTATATATGTCCTTTGGCCAAACCATATATTTTTAGGACTATTACATAAAATAATAAAATAGTACTTGTTTTAAAACTCATTTATGTCAATTTTGAACCAATTTAGTATTTGGTTTTTTTGAAATTCATAAAACTCTTGTTTCTTCAAAAAAAAATACATTGAATCAATCCTACCAGGTCATATTAACGTATTAAATCAAAAGATTCATTTTTCATTTATTTTAAAAGGAATAGTATCAATTATTTTAATCATTCATTAATATGGTAACTACTACATCGTCATTGTGTCATAAATAAATTCAATTATATAATGTCTAAAAATTATAAATAAAATACAATGACATAGGAAATATCTTTAGCTATATAATTAATATTTATAGTAAATTGTATCTTATGCATGTACCTATTTTAAAAATGGTTTAGTTATTAAAATATGAATTTAATACCTTTAACTATTTTCAAAATAAAATATAATAAATTTCCTAATCTAAACCAACTAGTTAAAATAGAATCATATTTTTTATAAGGTTTATTTTAGTCAAAATACACTAGTCAAATATAATTCGTTCATGTGTTATGTAATTATAATATCATTTTTACCTTGAATTACCCAATTTACATTTAACCGTGGTAAATAAAATTCAAAAGTTAGTATTCAACAAAAATGAATTTCTTCCTTTTGAACCACATTTTACTTACTAATTTCAATTTTTTCTCTGAAATTTGTGAAATTCAATTCATTGATGTGGTAAAATTATGTTTTATGCAAATTTGCAAATGTGCCTAGAAGGTGGGTAAAAGACGGTAAAAAGATCAATTAAATTTAATAAAAATAATTTTAATTTAATATGACTTTGATGAATTAAATTGGACTAATATAGGTATAATTTAACAATTTTGACTTTAAAATAAATCTAAATTAAAAATAACTATTTGAATAGAAATTTAGTTTTAATCAATAACGTAGTCTTTTTCACTATTCATCAAAAATTGTAAGTTTTTAGAAAAATACAAAAAATTAATCCAAATATAATTTTTATATTCTAAAATTAAAAATTATTTCTATTTTACCAAATTGAAAACATTTATGTTTTATTAATTAAATTAAAAAATATTCCAACTACCAAAACCAGAAAGCTGGGTTTTCTGATGTAAAAACTATCAAAAGATTGATATGTGTTTATGACGTATTTAAATGTAATATTACTTCCAATTAACAAAATTGGATTAAATGATAAAAATATAACATAATTATGATTCAAAACCATTGAAATATATAATTTAACACAATAAATTATATTGATAAAAAAATATGTTTTCAATTTAAATTTATTAATTTTTACTATTAATCAAAATATGGAAGTTATCAGAAAAGAAAAGTAAATTTATCAAAAATAAATTTTTATACCCCTATTATAAATAAGAAGTTTATTTTGTAAAATTAAATATATAAAGGTGTAAAATATTGGATTTAAAAGGGGTAATCATTAAATGGCGGTAAAAAGCATATTTTAATAAATACTTCCTTTATCTAAAAAAATTAAATTTCTTCTTTTATTATTTCAAAGAAACACATACTATGGATGATAAAATTATAAAGAGTATATAAAATCTAAAATTTAGTTAATAATATTCATAACAACTTTTTGAACTCCTAGTTTGGTACGTTGTGGTGTACTCAAACTCAGTGTTGCATCTAGCACAAGTTATTGAATTACATTATTGAAAATAACTCAATATGAAATATTGGGGTGTTACATTCTTCCCCCTTTTGTAAAATGTGTCCCCAAAACATTAAATTTGTTCTTGGTAACTATATTGATTGTCCCACATCAGGAAAAAGAGTCAACAAAACATTCACTTAAAAATAACAAAAAAGAAGTACAAAGGTCACCAGTGATAACCCATACAAGGATTCCATGTATGAAAACATGGATATGAAAAAAAACTATGTGAGTATTGATAGAAAACATTATTAGAATAGAGTTAAAAACATGAAAACCACAACCAAGTAATTGGTTAAACGGTCATTAGTTTCATAGTATTAAAAGTAAATAGACAATGTGTTTTTTATGTTCCATTTCATAATGTTGAGGAATTTATTTATAAGACTGGCTAAGAACATAAAGAGATATATATCCTTTTCAAGTAGAGTTTCATTCATTAATAAATTTCAACCACAAAATCAAATTTTCTCTAAATGATGAGTATTCAAGATGACTTGGTCATACTTGATGCTCTTGAGTCATCTTCTAGAGAATAATATAATCCAAAAAGGATAAACTATATATTTCTCTTCTCTTTAAGGATTAAACAAAACCAAAATGGTTAGTACAAGATCATATGATACCCAAAATGGATAATCCTTTACAAAAAGAAATATTATTCTTAATTTCCAAAATTAAACTAAAAAACCAATGTTCAATAAAGACAATTCAATAAATATTTGCCCTTAAAATCCTTCAAAATTATCTAATTTAAAATTGAAACCCAAAACTCAGAATACATTAATCATAACATCTTTCATAATAAATATTAACTTTTATCTCCAAATAACATCAATTAATTTTCATGTCTCGTACTGAATTGAAATGAACAAAAACACATGTTCTCTATGATAGGTTAATCATTTCCATTAATAACATGATTGACTATAAAAAACATAGTTTCTTACAAAATAAAAATCCACTATTACTCCTAAAATTAAATCATATAGTATTCTGTTTTCCTCAGGTATATAGTATTCCCAACAGAGCGAAGGTCTTATAAAATAACATTTATCACATAATCACCAAATAATTTTCCTATACTAAGTATATCCATTTGATAAAACAAGAGATCCCAAATCAACTTATTATTGATAAATAATATCATTTAACTAAGAAGAATTACTCACACTAAATAGGGACTTCATCTAGTCCAATGGTAGGTGATAAATACCAGTCTCACTTTAGTTGTTGGTTTGACTCCTACAACTTTGTGTGATGTGATGGGTTGTCATGTGGTCAGTGTGTTTTCCTTTTTTCAAAAATATTTTTTATAAAATTCCCAAAATGAGATAAATTCTTCAAAATAACCATAACATAATTTATCCACAAATATTATCACATACCTTGCATTTTCGTCCCAAAAAACAAATAAACTCTAATTTCCTCAAAATCAGGGATCATATAAACCCAAATGGTTCTTTATAAATATATCCACAAATAAAAATATAATTCTTCCCCAAATAGTTTTTTGTCATAACAAACTGTATTGTTACACATACAAGAGAAAATCATACCAAAATAATCCCATCATCTGAGAGAATTAATACTTTTAAACATTTATCAATCCATTTTTTTCCATATTGGTTGTTGATTTACTTGGTAGCAATCCTATAGAATAGGGTATTGACTCAGGTAAACCTCAATTCCCCTAATTTTATGGATAATGATTGTAAATGGATTTGTAGGATCATATTTATTTTCTTCTATATTACTAATCATTTTTTTAGGAAATTGAATATTTTACATCATTTATTATCTCACATAAAAAATTTCATTATTCCATTGAGACACTTTCCTGGGTGTCTCCTCCTACCTTTCATGTATGATGTAAATTGATATTTCTTTTCTCCACAGTCACCACTTTCGGAGCGCTTATAAATCTCTGTCTTTCTCTTATTTTTTGAGTTTGGGAGATAGTTAATATATAGGTTGTTGATCATATTTTTGGAAAAATTATTTGGCATGAACATGATACCTTTTGTACATATCAACATTCCATTTAGTTTATCATTTCCAACTTCATGTCCACCTTGTACATCATGTTCAATTTTACTGTGACTTCCTTGGAATCCAGCTATTTAGTACAACTAGAAAGCATAGTGTGAGTAAAAATAGTCATAAAATCATTTAAAGAATAACATGAAACCATATTTTCAATCAAAAACACTTTTGGATAAACCAAGATTATATATTGTCATCTTATATAATATTCCTTCAACCAGTTTTTTAGGAAAATGTGAATTATCCTAAGCATATCTCATCAGTGTGTCAAACTTGGTGCACAGTAAGGTCTGTTATCATGTACCAGGATACCTTAGGTCAAGGCCGAAAATCATTGTCATAGTTTTCACTCCTCGGTATATCTGTTCCAAAACCATGTCTACGTGTAGTATCCAAACAGAAAATTATTTCTGGTAAAAATCAAAAAATCTATAAATTACCGATATTCGTGGAAGTTATTATATATTAATCCTTAATTTCTATATTAGGGGGATTTTTCCTAATCAGAGTTTATCTAAATATATTTTAAAAATTTATTTAAAAACATATTTTAATACTAACTATAATGTCCTGACCATAGTTACCCAGAGTTAGTGGATTATTACATTACACTGGCATGATTACAAGGAATAAAGTCCATAAGGGCCAACCAGTTTAGCATTCTTGGATAAAAGATTACATACATGTACATCACATTGAAATTTCTTACATAAAATACAACATAGATAATCCATTGATAATTCCATTATTCTCCTAGCTTAAACTAGTACATAAAACGTAATACACTTCTAGGAATCCTGATTAAATAAATTATAAGAAATGGATGAGCTCAGATGCATAGTAAGGATAATCAATATAGTGTAAGCTATCAAAAATAAGCATAAACTTTTATGGAAAGGTATAAAATTGAAACCCAAGCCCTCTAAACATAAAATATTATATAATATGGCAAAGATAAAGTAAATAATTTCATTTACTTATTCACATGGATATTCTACTATTCGAATAATCACATGTTGCATCAATAACTAATATAATAATTAAGGGGTGCATAATTCTAGACATCTTAACCACAAATTCAATGCCTCATGCCAAGAATATAAATATAAACTTTTTCAAGGCCTTGTTTTCAAGACACTAGTTTGTCTCATGTTACATACTGATGCATAGAGGGGATATAGCAGGCCCCGCCCATCACTTATTAAGTCCAATGAATTACTCATATGAAAATGGTGAAAAATAATCTAAACATTCATATTAAAACTAGCATGAAAAATGTCAATACTTTAACTACAAAGCATGAAAGGTATAAAAATAGAACATCCACAGTCAAGAATAACTCATTAAATACAACATGGAATATTTTATTTTAATAAATCAACCTCAATGAAGAATAAATTAGAATGAATGATATTGACATAGATGAAAAATAATTAGTAATGATATTTCATAGAAATATCCCCTTTTTCTTGAAAACATTTAAAAGTCGCACTACTTTTCAAATATTTCATTTAAAATAGATTTTTGAATCAAAGTGTCTGATACCAATTAGAAACTTTTGAAAGGAATTTTAATTTCAAAACATTAATGAACATATAATGAAATCCTTAAATCCATTTTTATGACATGGACATTAATGAGAATGATTTATAAGAATTAATCTTTAAAATGATATTTTAGATAATTAGTTCATAACCAAATGAGAGGTTCTTGAATAGAAATAATTGATGAAAAAAATTAATAAAAAAATTATAATATAATTATAATAATGGTATTCATGATATAATATGTCAAAGGATATTATATACACCATATAAATATGAATTGGTGCATAAACCAAAGAAGTGTCAATTGAATGTATATCGGGATGATATCCCTAATAAAGATCATATACATAGATTAAGGACAAATCAATGACATAATTATCTATGAAAAATATAAATACACTATATGTTATTGGATATTATATGTAAATCAATCATAGGACATTGACACATATTCCGGTAAAAACAAAACCAATGGCTTAGAGGTTTAACTCATGGATTGGAAATCATGTTAAGATTACCCCTATCAAGTTCATATCAATAATTTGGAAATTCATAAATGGAGTTATTTTGTGTATCAAAATAATATCCACACAAAGGGAAATTGAAATTACTACATAAATAATTAAATAATGATACCACACATAATCTAGGAGTAAAATAATCAATGAAATTAGCGTAAAACCCAATGAGTGGAAATTGAAATTAGAAGTCCCATTAGTGATTTGATAACATACAAAACATACACCATTTAAAGAAGGGTCACAAAATTAATATTTAAATAACCACAAATTTAATTATATTACATAAACCATACAGACATGGGTAGTAAATACACCACACAAAATGAAATAGTGGCAAATATAGCATGAATCTCACAGGAATAAGAGTGATATTAAAACCCATAACCTTATACATTCCTTTAGGCGAGGGTATGTTAAAAATCATGTATAATGGTTAAATAATTTTCATAAAATTATACTAGAACAACCTAGATAAATATAATATAACATATGATCCTCTAATATAGCTTTTAAATAAGATTTCAGTTGTATCGTTACATTAGTGGTAAACTTATTTGTTTTCATTTATATGTTTTGTTACATAAGTCATGTTTATTATGAATAGTATGTATTTTATTCTTATCTAAAATGATATTATGTTATTCAAAATTATTTTTTTAATCCTCAAATGAAAATTGTTGATGAATGGTTATGATGGAGAATGAAATCTCATCGCGTCGTAGGGACGTAAAGTTGTATGTACGCATGAGTTGTGATGTCAATATATTGATGATGAAATAGTATGTAATTGGTTATTATATTATTTATAAAAAATTATTGAAATGTTATATTTATTATTTAGATCAATTATTCTAATTATTATACCCATCCAAATAATGAAGGGTTCAATAACAATCTACACCACAATATGAAGATGATAAGACATACGCACGCACTCATGGTGACTTGTCATTCATATGATTGATAAAATAATGAATATGCTTGTAGAATATTCATAATAAAATAACAGTATGTATAAGGTACTAGAGTTATTATTATTTTATTTAAACAACAAATACATATGAATAGGAAGAAGAAAAGGACATTGAAAGTGGTAACGAAATTATTACCTCTTCTTTGGGTGGTTTCTTTTTTATTTGTACAAAATGGATCTTAAGGTTGGAATTATGATCAAATTAAGGCCTCCAGGGTGAGTTGAGGGTATTTTTGAGAATATTTTATTAAGGTTTGTCTGAGAAAAATGGATTTAGAGGTGTTAATGTGAGAGAAGGGACAGTACCTTTTTATAATGGAGGTGAGGGGTACATTAGGAAGAGCATGAAATATTATTTTATAATAAATTCATTTTCATTTATTAATAGCTCTGAATCAATTTATTTTAGAGATATTGTGGTTATGGGTTGAAAAAATCTCAACCAATAGGTTTTTGACATGTTAAGGTCACCATATATATCGTATCATTTAGATTTTACATTTAATTAAATAGATTAACTTTTACAATGTTTTCTTGTATTATTAAAATACATGGACAATAAACATACTATAAAATTCCAAGAGAAGATTAATTGGTTCATTAATACAATATAAATAAATATATATGTCCTTTCTCCAAACCATATATTTTTTAGGACTGTTATATAACATAATAAAATAGTATTTGTTTTAAAAACATATTTTTGTTTATTGTGACTCTATTTAGTATTATGTTTTTGTGATAGTCAGAAAAATCATATTTATTCAAAAAAAAATATTTAATCAACCATAATAATCCATATTATCTTAAAAAATTTGTGGATGTAATCAAAAGTTTCAATTAACATTTATTTTAATAGTTATAATATCAATTTTTTTAATCGTTTATATAAAATATAATTACTACTTCATCCTTGTGTCATAAATAAATTTAATTATCTATTGTCTAAAAATTATAAATAAAATACTAGGATCTATGAAATATTTTTAACATTATAATTAATACATATAGTCAAATTTATCTTATGTATAATTGTATAATAAAATTTTATTAGTTATTAATATTTTAATTTAAAACATTTAACTCTTTTTTAAATAAAATATAATAAATGTCCTAATCTATTCCCTGTGGATAAAAAAGAATCAAATTTTTTCCTAAGGTTTATTTTTGTCATGGACCATCCCCTAGAACACATTTCACTACTACCCCAATCCTCCCTTCTAGAAGCCAGGGATTGGAAACTAGAACCAGAGAGGTGAATCCTGAAAACGGGAATGAAACGCCTTTAAACGTAAACAAACACACATACTAGAAAAAAAACAAGATGCAAAAATGAAGTGAAATTATGGTATAAATTTTGTTTACTAAAAGTAAGGGACCAAAATACAAGCCCAAATGAAAAGATACAACTATAACTGAAAACCAAAAATGGCTCCTGAGGTCGTCCACCCGGGAACCTGCCTAAAGGTTAGTTACACCTCGTCACCATAGCACTGCACTTAAACCATCACAACCATCCACCATCGGGTCCTAGCTCCCTATGTCCTAGTCTAGGTTGTCTATCGTCTACACAAGACCCAACAAGGTGCAGATGATGCCCACATAGGTGTGAGTATAAAAATACCGAGTAAGGACCTTGAGAGACCCAAAGGTCTCTCATAATTCCACAAAGGAAAACCACAAGCATGATCTCAATCATAATCAACAAAGAAAAAGATATAGCTCAAACCATGTATAACTATGTACAGTAGTAATAATGACTAGTGTACAGCTAGATCAACTTACTCTATCAAGAGACATTGTTTCTGACCCATAGAGGATCGATATGTACAAACCCCCTACAAGACCCACACATGATCGATAGGTACTGACCCCCGCAATACCCACACAAGATCGATAGGTGCTGATTCACACAAAATCAATGGGTGATAATTCATAAAGAATCATCGGGTCCTGATTCACACAGAATCAGTGGGTGCTGATTCACACAGAATCACGAGGTGCTGATTTATAAAGGATCACTGGGTGCTGATTCAAATAGAATCGTTGGCCACTAATACAAACAGAATTGATGGGTGCTGATTCACTTAGAATCTATTTGTGCTGATTCACACAGAATCACTAGGTGCTGATTCACACATAATCTCCCATCATTCTTCACGTCTCATCCTAACAAATTATTCCCACTCATAGTACATTTGTCTCTAAGAGAAACCACACCATAACAAATTGGTCCCATTTCATCTACCATGACGTCCCATGAAGAAGTAACCCGATGAGCCGCCACATCATAAGGGTTTCAACACAACAAACAGAGCATCAACCAGGCACCCAGTCTGTAATTTATTGGAATTTTATTGATGAGGGACCAACTGGATTTGGATTCAATCCATCCATTCCATTTTTCTACATTATCCAAAACACATGTGGAGAATATCCAAAAGAGAGTCTTGCTCCTAGGATCATAGTGCCACAGATAGTTCATCCAACGAATGTTCGATTCGCGTCGTACGGTCATTTAAGCGTAACTGAGCCCGAATGGATCTGGTCCGTTCCAACCCGATCATACTGACGAAGCCCGACATGACATGGATTGTCCAGATCCTTTTCGAATTTCCCAACCTGGTCAGGGTCCGACTCAGCCCATCCCAAATTGGCATGGGTCATCCCAGTTTGGTTGGGGCGCAGCGGGCTCGTCCAGCAAGGCAGCGGGCCGACCTGACCCGCCGGCTGGGCGAAACCCGCCGGGCGACGAGGCCCGATTTCCTTCTGCGGCTCACCCAAAGAGTGGCTTCTAGATCCACAAATGGCTAAATATGTGTTGTTTGGATATTTAATTAGTGGATCAATGTTTCACCACCATGTGTTCTATGGGACCCATGGGGAGCAGGTCCCCCTCATGCCGCGGCTTCGATGACGTGACTCCTTCTCCGTGGAATGTGACGGAGTGCTGTCGCGCCAACACGGTGGACAGATTTTCGGCTAGTTTTTGGTTAGTTTCCAGCCACCTCTTCGGGTCTGACACAATGAAATACGATACCTCTATCTTCGATGGCTGGTGAGCACCGACACCGGTCGTCGTAGCTGTCATGCTAGTGAATCATCCGCAGGCCACCAGGTGACCTTTGCTGGTCCATTATTCCTTTTGGGATATTCCTACAGTCTTCTCACGATTCCTCCATCATTGTGTGCCAATCATTTATATGGTTCCTTTATGTTACAACACCCCGATGTCTATGAATTCAAAGAAAAACAAACGGCAGAGGGTACATGCCTTTTTCCTTTGGCCCGCTCCCTCCGAATTAAAATAATAACATGTAGGAGTAATTTATACATAAAATTAAAATAATGATAATCCTAGTTTAAATACCCCTCAAAGACCACCCTAAAATTCGATAATTTGGGTAATAAGTGATGTAATTTTTTAATTAAATAAAAACCCAAACCTTAAGATTCTTTGGAGATGTTGTAGTAGTTGAAAAATAATCTGTGTTCGATGAAGCTGCATGTGTTCGTCGATCCTGGTTCCTTTCCACTTGAGCTTATGTATTTTTCGGTGGATGGCATCATGTCACATCCCCAAAGGTTTTTTTCTTGGTGAAGAAGCATCAAAACTCCACCCCAATCCTCACTTAAATAGAGGCAAAAAGGGTGGGTAACTCACCGAGGAATTAACGATGTTAATTAATTGATGGAATTAATGTTCCACATTAATTGACATAATTAATGTGCCACATTCATTACACAACGGGTGGTTATGAAACCAAAGTGTAACTGGGTAGTTAATATTCCATATTTAAAAGTCTGACATCTCTTTGGTCCCCACCACCGCCACTAAATAGGTGTTAGGAAAAATGAAATAAAATAACAATTCTTACGTTATTTTATTATTTCTTTAAAAATTCATAAAAATTATCTTTTTCATCCAATCAAATGTGGTTGATGTTAAACATATCTTAAGTAAATCTTAGTGTTATTGATTCATTGGTGCCATTATTTTTTTAATCTGAGCACCGGTTCATATGATTATAAACGCCGCCTACGCGTTTACTAAACATACCTTTAAAAAAAGTTCAAAAATTTATTTTTAGAACATCATGCCTTGAAATCACATGCCGAATTTTTTCACAAACTTGTATTAATCACAAACAATGTTAAAAAAACATGGAATTTATGAGGTCATTATATTATTCCCACATTAAGAATTTTTATTCCCAAAAGCTACAATAAAACTATGGGAGAAAATGGGGGTACTGAGCATATATCTGAGCCTCCCACTCGCATGTGTTCTCCTAGAGATTCCAATGCTGCCAACGAACTCATAGTAATGGAATAAACTACCCATGAAAGAACAACACTTGTCAATCCTCTATCTCTATTTGGAACAATGAAAATTTCATCCCATCATCAATTTCAAGCTCGACCTAGTCGATAACCTACAATGGTTAATTCACATACCTCCTCATTTATGACACGTGGAAAACATTATGCACTCAGTGCATCTGTGGGGGAAGATCTAGATGGTACGCTACTTATCTTGCTCTGTTGAGGATATGGAATGGTCCGATGAAACTCAGAGATACTTTTCACCCCTTCCAAACCTCTGTAATATTAATTAGGGTGAGACCTGTTGGTTGACATGGTCTCCCTCTTCAAAATACAAGGGATTATGTCTCCTATTGGTATAAGACTAATAGTGGCTCTCGACACTCTTCATCCCCTCCTGGATGATCTATACCTTCTCTATTATTGTATGTACCAACTCGGGACCAACTAGTGTTGTCTTCCAAGGGTATGTCTAGTATAGAGGTGATCTGAATGGATGCCCGTATAAGGTCTCAACAGGTGCCATGTGGATGGGGGAGTGAAAAATGTTCTTATGACAACCCTGATCTGTTATTACACAACTTAACATAATTTATTACATAAAATTCATCTGATACAACATAGAATATTGAGATATCTAGTGCATTTGGGGATTGGGATTATTACATAATAGCTTAAAACATAATAAAACAACATCTTTATTGAAAACATCCTTTACATGACCACTACATTCCCTTGTACATTGCATTTCATTGGATATCCTGGGGACATGCATAAGAAAAGGGTGATCTATAAAGCCCAGTAAGGGAATAATCATGGAATAACATGAGTAATAAAATACATTATAGAAAATAGGAATATCAATAGAGAACAAATGAATAATAAACATAAATTTATGATAAATCATGATAAACTTAACAAGGAAATGTGGCAATGACACTTAACATGGAATTACCATTACCCAAGGCTCATTGCACATGGAGCATGAGTAAATCTTCATTTCAAATGAATAATTAGTAAGCCCTCATTTAACTTGATTTAACATGATTAAACACCCATTTCACTCGATGTATCATGATATTATACTTTACCCAATGCATTGGACTGCTATCTGGGTGCACCCTTCTTAAACATTTCATTACATGCGAAAGTATGCCACATGGGTCACAAAACATTGAATCATTCAGCATGATAATTTATTCCATGATAAATGTAGAGACTCGAATCTTGACGTACATTGACATTACATTACATTTGCGAAATACTTAGTACATAACAAAAACACACACACAAGGATCGTAATAGTTTAGTGTCTTTGGAAACTCGGAATATAATCTTCTAATCGTGGTAAATGATCTTCAACATCTCCCATAAAGATCTTATTTTTTTTTTCTTACCTAAAACCTTTCTTTATATCCCAGGGAAAATAAAACATGAAAGGGTGAGATCAAATGCTCAGTAAGGGTAAACAAAAGAAATATCAATCACATCATATTCATAAGAACATAACATTTTGGAAATCTTAACCTGCAAAAGAGAGCATACTTTCATAACATGGGATAAATCATAGTAGTGAAAGGAAATCCCAATAATCATAACATAAAACATGAAACATTGTGGCATACACACATAATCATAGAGAATCATTTCTTGTTATTCAAGACTCATTTCCAAGACTATCTTAGTGGAAAAAGTCCCTTTCTAAACCGAGTCACCCTCGTTTCAGTCCTGTTTCACTGAACCGGTATAACCTACCGTTCCAGCTATGTCTATCTCATGAGATATAAAATATTTACCCAATGAATTGGAGGGATATATAGGTCCCACCCATCTCATAATGATACCATTCTTATGTGTGCCACAAAATCATAAATCATACATCATTGCATAACCCATGTAATAAAAATGTGAATCTTAAACATCATAACATCATAAAACAATTCATATACGATAAAGGAATTAATAAATAATTCCATCACAACATAATAAAATCAATGTAATAATAGGGATAAAAACATAACCCTTTATTGTCTTAGATGTAAACTAATTTTGATAAAACACTTGAACTCCATTCTTGAGGAAAATATCCTTTCTTCTTCAAAAACATTTTTCCTTTTTTAACATGTCATACAACTGTAAAATAAAAGAAGTTTGATTAAAAATAAACAAGAAAACTTTTAAAGGATGCTTCTTGGAAATAATTTTTTAAAAATCCATTCATGTCGTATAAGATAAAAAAAACATTCTTCGTACTTTTGTCGGAAAAGTCAAAAAGTACCTCGTACGAAAACGACAAAAGATTCCTTTCATATCATTTAAAAAAAACTCACCAAAGGGTAAAATTGGATATAAACTATTGTAGAAGGATGTAAATAATATTACATATTGAGGGAACATGGATGTGGATGATAAAATAGACCGCAGTAATTACCAAAGTAAAAAAAATCTCGGATAAAAGTGAGATTGTGATATTTCCCTTACCTTAGGTCCGATTTGCTTCGTAAATGTCCGAACCTCCTGTATAAGGATTTAAATAACGTTATTTACTTATTACAGAATCATATTAATTGTTATGATATCATATATGGTTCACTTATGACTTTTTATTACCCGTTCTTTTGTAAATTCCATGTTAAAGAGCGTTTTGGGTAAAATTGTTTCATTTATCGTAGGTGTTTGGACGTGTTGTTCTTGACATTATTATTAGTTATATCATGATTTAATTACTTCCAGAATATAAAATATGATTTATATATCATATATATTCAGTATATATATATATATAATCGATAGATAAATAAAATGAAACACACCGTTCATGGAGACGGTAGTCCGTACGTACGCATGAACGCTGTTTTCCTTTCCTTATTGTCTTGAATGGAAGTAATTAGATGACATATATATATACATAAATCCAGTAGATTTACCATGTCATATATTTCATTATTATTGCTTATATATACATTATAATCATTATTAAATGGTTAACATGGAGAATGAATCTCATCGCGTCGTGGAGACGGTAGTCCGTACGTATGCACGAGCGATGATATCATTTCCATAATTATTGAATTGGATTGGAGTGGATGGTACAATATATCAGAATCATTATGATGTTATAATAACTATGTATAGTTATTCTTTACACCATAATACCCATCCATGTAAGGTGTTGGTGGAAAAATAGATTACACCACAGCGTGGAGACGGTATTCCGTACGTACGCACGCGCGGTGATTTCGTTTTCCGTAGGATAGATAGATGGTGAATTAGGATTGTTTCACACTTATAATAACATATCAGTATATGAGTGATACTGATGTTGTTACTTTATAATAAAACAACCTAAGAAGAAGAAGTGGAAGAAGAAATAAAGGTGAAAGAATTGGTAACGGAAATTACCTCTTCTTTGAAGCGCCTCTTTGAGACCTCCTCTTAGGGCACTAAAATTGTTCATTGAGGAATACCAGAACCTCTAGGATGTTTCTAGGGAAGTGGAAAAGTGATTTTGGTAGGGGTTTGCCGAGATTGAAGGCTCAAAGTTGTGTGAGGAAGAGAGGGAGGAGGTGTCCTTTTATAAGGGAGGAGAGGGGCACCTTTGGAATAACAAAAAATATTATTTTATTATAAAGTCAAGTTTGGTTTTAAATAGCTCCAAATTTATTTATTTCTAGTCTAAGGTGGGTATGGGTCGCAATCCTCTCATCCAATAGAATTTAGACAAGTTTAGGTTCCTATTTTAACCTTATCATTTAGATTTAACATTAAGTTAAATAATTTTACTTTTACCGTGTCTTCTTGTGTTCTTACACTGTAAGGTTAATAAAAATACTATAAGAAGCCAAAAGAACCCCAAATTGTTAATTATTAATTTATATAACCTTATTTAAGTCATTTTTCCGAACCTTAGATTTTTTAGGAATAAAATAACAATTAATAAAATAATATTTGTTTTAAAAACTATTTTCTGTCAATTTTGACACTATTTAGTAATTGATTTTTGTGAAAATCATAACAGAATGATAAGTTCGAAAAAAGTTTATTAAATCATCAATAACATGTCATATTAACCTAGAAAATTAGTGTAAGTCATAAAAAGTCTCAAATTATATTTATTTGAGTATTCATAACAACAATTATGTCAATATTTCATTAATAAGATAATTACTGCATCATCGTTGTGTCATAAATAAAATAAATTATTTAATGTCAAAAAATTACAAATAAAATACCATTATGTAGTAAATAGTTTTATCTTTATAATGAATATTTACAATCGAATTTATCTTATGTATAACCCTATATTAAAAATGTTTTAGTAAATAAACTTTGATTTTAACTCTTTTAACTCTTCTTTGAATTAAATAATAATAAATGTCCTAATCTAATCCAAGTGGGCCTAAATGGTCATATTTTATTCCTAAGCTTGTTTTTGGTCGAATTAAACTTATCCAATAGAATTTTTACATGTGTTAGGGTAATAATAATATCATTTTTACCTTTAATTACCCTATTTACTTTTAACCGTGGTAAATAAAAATAAAAAGTTACTATTCACCAATAATTATTTTCATCTCATTGAACCAAATTTTACTTACTGACATCAAACGTGTCTCTCAGATTTTTTAAATTCCACTCATAGAAGCGGTAAAATTAAGTTTTATGAAAAAATCAGTTTTTTTAACCACCACTTAGTGGTTTCACTATTTATCAAAAATTGAAAGTTTTCAGAAAAATACCAAAAATTATGCCTAAGATATATTTGATATTATGAACTAAAAAATTATTTCTATTTTACCAAATTCAAAACATATCAGTTGCATTAATTAATTTAAAAATTAATTCCCATCGTCAAAACAAAAGGCGTGTTTTTAAGAGATAATAACTATCAAAAGATTGACACTTGTTTATAACTGGTTTAAATGTGAAATTACATCCAATGACCAACATTGTATTGAATTGTAAAAATATATTCTAAATATACTTTAAAACCACTCAAATTAATAATTTATCAATATTAATTATTTCGATAGAAAAAGTTTTTTTTAATTAAAATTTAGTAATTTTCACTATTCATCAAAATATGAAAGTTATCCAAAAATCACCAAAATTTCACCCTAAGCTAATTTCGATATTCCGAATCCAAAAATTAAGTCCATTTTGAAAAATAAAATTTAAAAAATTTCAAAAAGTGGTTATTACTATTCATAATGGTTAGTTTTAATAATATTTTAATAGCATATCGTTGTTTAGTGAAACATGATGTTGCGTACAACACACGTTGTCGTGGAAGGTTGCGATTGCGTGTAATTCAAGCCAGGTCAGAGATGTGTGTTGTGAAAGCTCCTTTTGGTGTAGCGTATAACACAGCACATTAATGAAATTAAAAAGAATATTTTTCATAAAATCTCCGGGTGTTACAATAAATGAATTTGAAAATACATACATGAGACTCTTTAAACAATAAGTAAATGTGCATAAAGGTAAATACCATTGATAGAGAAATGGTTATGGTTTTCACTACACAGTGAATTTTTCTTGGAAAAGCGTGGTGCAATTTCTGCAGCATAACGGTGTGACATAAGAACCCATAAAAATGGTTGATGAGAGAGAAAGGGGTGGCTCATCATATTTACATGACAGGGGATGTAAGGGGGTCATATAGATACATGTTACTACAAATTTAATGGAATTTAGATTCATGATACAAAAGAATTGCTTGAATGAAAATGAGGAGAGAGAAATTCCTTTCGGAATTTCAGCATAGTAACGGGTGTACATGGGCGACATTTAATGAAAGAGAAATGGGTGTCACATCATTAAAACATGAAGATGGAAGTATGGGAGAGGTTTGAAACCATACCCAACATTTATAATTGAAATTAAAAGGGCATAACATTTTAAATATTATAGGACAAAAATGAGAAAGGAAGAAAAACCCTTACATGGAATTGTGCTTCCAAAGGATTGAGAGAGGATTCATAGAGGCTTCTTGGGAGATTGGGGCACCTTGGTAGGATTATAGAGAGTTTAGGGAAATGGTTGGATGAACTCAAAAGTCTTTGAGTGAAGAAGAAGTGGGAATTTGGTGGGTTTATATAGGAAAGGTAATGGAATTCTTTATTATTTATGTTTGGGACACCTCACAGAAAACTAATCTCAACCACAGACAAGCCCATGGTTTTTGCCCATGGTTTTTGGAAAAGGGAACTGGAAAGAAATATTTTATAAGGCCAATGTTCTATCTTCTTAAAATAATGGGGTTTCTTCTGTTGAGTTGAGTCACACTCCCAAGGAAAATAATTTAAAAAGGGAAAAGGTTTAATAAGACTTAAAGGGTCCACTGAAGATTATTAAAATAAATTAGGCAAACCCAAAATCACATTATTTTAATTTTAATACATTTATTGGCTGAAAATAATGTTTATAGTATTTTATTACATCAATATTGGGTCATTATAATGTCATAAAACACATTAAACATTAAAACGATATTTAATTTTAACCCAACAATTTGACAGTCACAAAAAATCATGAAAATTTCGCTATTTGATAATTTCAACATCCTGATTCTAGAAATAATATGAATTTTATCTAAATAATTCACTAAATATGTTAATTTTTACTTTTAAAATATAAACTGACATTTATCATAAATCCATGGGTTTTGACAAAAATGGATTTCAAACCTTAATAAAAATTATAATTGAATTCATTAAATTATAGAATCATTTATATATAATAAAAATTAAATTAATCATAATAATAATATTTTTTTAGAATATTTTTTAATTCAAAAATCCATTAATTCATAAAAATATATTTCTTAGTTGAACATTGTCTAAAAATACTATTTGTGCTTTATAAACTATTTACAAGGTAACAATAATAAAATGAAAGTCTATTAATAATTATACAAAAAAATAATGTACATAACCATAGTACTAGGGTCTTGTTAAATAACCTCTTAAAACACTCGCATAAGACCAAAAGGTGAGGTGTGTAATGGTGGCAGATGCTTGTAGTGGCTCAGATAACATTGCTTGAGTGGTAATCTCTATCAACACCCAATTCTCATGTAGGTGGTTCTGCTCAAGCTTAACGTGTTCATTATCAGATTTAGCTTGGTCAAGAGTGAAGCCCAATTATTCCACCTCTTTTCCAAGCTCTGAAAAATGGTATTCGTATGGGGAAAGCCTACTGGATGATGTCACTTCTTCCTTTGATTGATTAAATTCAATTAGTTAAAGCCCTGTATTTATACTAATCATGTAATCACTGTTCAACGACTATATTAGAAACGGTCATAATTCATAATGGTATTTTAAATTCCAAAAACATAAAACCAAAAAAGTTGAAATTTTATATAAACATTTTACAAAGAAGATACATTTAATTAGATCAATAGGAATTTCCATTATTGAATTTTTGGATCATTACAATATTCCCCCTTTAAGTAATTTATCCCTCAAAATTCCCTTTTCCAACACTAAAATAATTATGGGTAACTTTTCATTATTATTTCCTCCAATTCCCACGTCACTTCTTCAAACATGTGGTTTCGCCACAACACCATGATAAAGAGCATTGTCTAATTTCTTAGAACTTTTTCTCCATGATCAAAGATCTTCTCTGGATACTCCCCATAAGAATGATCATCCTCTCACTATACCACCTCTAAAGAGAGTATATGTGAAGGGTCCAGTATGTACTTACTTAAGAGGGATACATGAAAGACATCGGGTACATTGGGCATGGTCGCTGTAAGTGATAGTCGATAGTCCACAACCCCAACATGATCAAGAATATCGAAGGGCAGATGTACCATGGAATTAACATCCCATTATTTCCAAACCTCATGTCCTTCTTCCACAGAGATATGCATTAAAATACCATGTATCCAACTTTAACCTCAAGGTCACATCAATGGTTATCTGCATAAATCTTTTGTCGACTCTGGACTACCTTAATATGCTACTGAATTGTTTTCACGTTCTACAACATTTCTTCGACCATTTTTGGTCCAATCAGCTTATGCTCCCTAACCTCATCCCAACACGCCAGTGTTCTGCACCTTTTCCAATAAAGGACTTCATATGGATACATTTTGATGCTCAAGTGGAAACTATAATTATAAGAGAACTCAACCAGAGGAAGATGCTGATCTGATCCTCCATTAAAGTTTATTGACCACGCTCTCAATATGCCTCAAGTGTTTGGACATTCCACTCATATTGTCCCTAAGTTTTAGGATGATTGGCCATACTAAAGTTCAGTTCAGTATTCATAGCATACTAAAGACTCTTCCAATACTTAATGATGAATCTTGGATCTCGATCGGATACAATATATACTGGTACTCAATTAATCCTTACCAATTACCTGATATATATATTTTTGCCATTTGATGCAATGATAAATCCTCCCACAAAGAAATGAATTGTGAATACTTCGTAAAATGATCCCCAACAACAGATATTTCATTGTTTCCTTTGGATGTCTTTGGAAGTCCGGTGAAAAAGTCCATGGTGATGTTCTCCCATTTCAATTATGGTATAAGAAATGGTTGCATAATCCCCTTAGACTTATACCTCTCTGCCATCACTTACTGACACACTACTCACTTCGATGTATATTCAGAAATCTCCTTCTTCATATTATCCCACCAATAATTCTCTCATAGATCTCGATACATCTTTCTGTTTCTAGGGTGAATAGAGAAAGTTTAACTATGTGTATCATCCAAAATTTCCTTCTTCAGCTATGTAATTGATGGAACACATATTCTTTTCCCAAATCTCACAATTTATTCTTCATTAACATTAAAATCCAGGAATTTCCCTTTATTGATAGCTTCCACTTTTTTCGAAATTCCCACATTTTCCTTTTGAGCATCCTTTAACCTTTCAAAAGTGATGTTTGATAAATCATTTATAAAAGAATTGATGGTGTTCTCTGCTTTATTATTTCCATGTACATATTCATCAAATCATAGAAGATTGGATCCTTTTTATTTCTCATCAATGATAGAATCACTGGGTTTTTTCTAATTAGGGTAGCTGCCACCTTGTTCGCTTTCCCAGGGTGGTAATAGATTGAGCAGTCATAGTCTTTGATCAGATCTAACCATTTCCATTGACGCATGTTAAACTCCTTTTATATGAATATATACTTGAGGCTTTTGTAGTCCATATATATTTCACACTTCTCCCCAAACAGATAATGCCACCAAAGTTTCAAAGAAAAGATCACTATAGCCAACTCGAGGTCATTTGATGGATAGTTATGTTCATGAACATTCAATTTCTGTGAAGCATAGGAAATGAAATTTCCATTTTTCATCAACACACATCTTAAGCCATTCTTCGAAGAATCACTAAATACCACAAAATGTTCTCCAATTGTGGGTAATGTAAGCACGGGTGCAGTGATATGCCTTCTTTTTAACTCCATGAATCTTTCTTCACAATCATCACTCCAAAAAAACATTACTCCATTCTGGGTTAGATTGGTAAGAGGGTTGGAAAATCGTGAGAAATTTCTAAAAATTCATCAATATTATCAATCTAACCCTAAGAAGATACAGATATGTGTTAACGATGTTGGCCACGACCATCCCTTAATTGCATCTATTTTGGAGGTATCCATAGATATCCCATTTCATGTGATGATATGGCCCTAGAATGAGACCTCATTGAACCAGAACTTAGAGTTGATGTACTTTTCATAGATCGCATCCTTCTACGAGGTCTCTATTACAGTTCCTAGATGCTCCTCATTATTCCTTTTGGTTTGGTAGTATATCATAATATCATCTATAATGTATACAAAAGATTTGTCAAGTTAATCTATAAAGACTCTATTAATCAATTCCATGATAAAATTTGGAGCATTAGTGAGTCCAAAAGTCATTACTATGAATTCATAGTTCTCGTATCTTATACGAAAAGCAATCTTGGGGATATATTCCTTCTTTACCCTTACATGATAATATACCAACCACAAATCTACCTTTGATAATTATTGTGCTCCATGCAGATAATTGAACAAGTCATCAATTCTTGGAAGAAGTTACTTGTTCTTTCTCGTGATTTTGTAAATCTCATGTTAGTCGATGAAAAGGGGCATTGACCCATCATTCTTGTTGATGAAGAAGACTGGTGCCCCACATGGTGAAGCACTTGGGCATATAAACCCTTCATCCATATTCTCTTGTAGTTGTTTCTTCTACTCCTCAACCTCCACAACAACCATTCTATACGGAGTTTTGTATATTTCCAATGCCCTGGGTATAAGATAAATTTATAATTCAACATCTCTTCTAAGTGGAAGACAAGGAAATTCCTCAAGAAACACTTCAGAGAATTATCTCACAATAGTCATGTCTTCAAGGATGGTTGTCTCCTTAAAATCAATCATCTAAGCCAAATACGTATTCTCATAAGGGAGTAATATCGACACATGAGATGATGGAGCTAAAGAAGATTCATATGCCTCCGTGCACTTGTATAGTATCGAGGGTCTATTATCCAAATGGAGAGTGATTTCCCTCTCCCGAAATTTTATGTCATATATATATTAGGAAAGCCAATCCATGCCAAGAATCAAATCAAATTCTACTAGAGGTAGTACGACAAGGTTCTCAAGGATTTTCAATCGATTGATTATAATAGGGGTGGAGTTATATTCATGGGATGGAATCATTTCCCCATTTTCCGTACTCACTGACATCTTCACATCCATGATTTGTGGTGGTGGTGGGACTATTATACTAAACATTCGTGATATAGTAGAATGCCTAGAACCTGAATCAAAAAGTATGTTCATTGTTCTTTAACAAATAACTAGCATACCTATCACCACTTCATTGATAGGGTTCACTTTGTCAATAGTGATGGAAAAGGCTTTCCCTTGCTTCCATGGAGGTTGTTGGTTGCCTACAAAAACCCTTGGCATAGGGCACTAATTTACAAGATACCCTAGTTCTTTGTATTTGTAGTAATGAACCACTCATTGAGGTTTGAACAGAGTGTTCCTATCCTATGTCGCAACTACGGGTCATTCATGCCGACAGTTCATAGCCAGGTGCCCTTCTCTTCCAAACCTAATGCATTTCCTCATCAACTTCAGGAAATTTTCAGGTTGCGTCTTTCTACGCCATTGGCAAGTGGGATACTGGATCTTCTTAGCATCGTTGAATTTATCAATTGGACTGCCAGCATTAAAGTCCACCTTATTCTTCTTATCCCCATGATACTCATGAGTTTCTCTAATCTTTATTTCAACCTTTATGGCACATCGGACAATTTCCTCATAGCTGTCGGAGTCACGAATCAACAGCACTTTCCGCAGGGTAGATTTCATCCCACCAATGAAACGGTAGACCTTCATTTTAGGGGTAACGACAAAGAAGAAGGCATATCATGCAAGCCTTGAGATGTTTTCCTTGTACGCTCTTATAAATTCATCATCTTTTTTCTTGAGGGCATGGAATCCCTTTTACATCATAAGCCAGAGGGTGTGTGGAAAATATTTATTGAAAAACATCTTCCAGAAATCCTTCCATTACAACACCTTGATCCCCCCCCTCAGGCTTCATATTTTTTATCTACATTCACCATTGATCAGCTTCTCTCTTCATACGATAAGCAGCTAGGATAACCGCCCCATGTTTAGACCATTGCCGGATGGAGAAGATTCATTCAATGGAGTTGATCTGTTGTTCTGTGATTGGGGGATCAAATGACCATTAAGAGTAGGATTCCATTGTCTCATGATGCTCTTAATAATGACATGTTCATTCTTAAGGGGGGTTAAAATTTCCTCTTGACCCACTTTTATATTAAATTCTTGAGTTATCTGAGAGAGATGTGTGAGAATTTTAGCATTTCTTACTCCCATTGGATTTGGAATCTCCTTAGTAAAGTCATCACATTGATCCACACATCAGTTGTTAGCCTGAGTCCTCCTATTACTGGCCATAGGATGAAATAATAGGAATGTTTGGGGTAACACATAAAGGGTAATAAAAGGACAAAACCGATGACTTACAAATAACATTTATTTTCTTAACATATGAATCAATTGGATTCAGTCTATGTTATCCATGATCTACAATCTATCATATATTAAAGAGTCATTTTCCCTTAATAATGGTTCATACTAAGCTTGTGAACATACCAAAGCATATCCTCCAAGAGTGTCATAAACATGAGTGAAACAATGCCCATTGTTGCACACTAGTTCCCGTTCGAGTCTATCTCAAAGCTCTGTTTGCAGGTTTTACCCCTAGAGTACTTATGTGCCAGAGCTTCCTCTACCTGCTCATATCCAGACATGGATGTATTTTCTTGAAAAACAACCTACTAAATACTCACCAAAACATATGGATGTTTTTATTATACTTAGACTTGTATCTATGGATTTACTAGGGTTTTGTAATCCTAATCAAAAAAATAACTAAACTTATCCTCTAATACCAACTATGACAGCCCTGATCTTTTATTACACAATTAAAAATAATTTATTACGTAAATTTCATTTCATACAATATAAAATATTGAGAGGTCTAGTGTATTTGTGTCTTAGGGTTATTATATAATGACTTAAATCATGAAAACATCATCTTTATTGAAAACTTCTTTTACATGACCCCTACATTCCTGTGTACTAAGCATTGCATGAGATAACCTGAGGATATGCATACGAAAAGGGTGATACATAACGCCATTTAACGGAATAATAATGGAATAACAAGGTTAATACAATATATTTTAGACAATAGGAATATCAATAGATCACAAGAGAAGCATAAACATAATTTTTTGACAAAGCATGATAATAATAACATGGAAATGTGGAAACAACACATAAAACGGAATTAGCATGAGCCAAGGCTCATTGCACATGGAGCATGAGTAAATCCTCATGGAACATAAAGCATGAGTAAACCCTCATTGAACTTTTATTATTATGTGTAAACACCCATTGAACATGACGTATCATGATACTGTAATTTACCCAATGAATTGGAGCGATATTAGGGCGCACCCTTCTTAAACATTTCATTTCATGTATATGTGTACCTCATGGATCATAAAACATTGAATCATTCAACATAATAATTTATTACATGATAAAAGAATTTGTAATAAATACATGAAACTCTTTAAAAAATATTTAAATGTGCAATGTGGTGAATACTCTTGATAGAGAAATGGGAATGGTATTCTCTACACAATGACTTTGTCTTGGAAATTCACAGTGTAATTTCGGCAGCCTAACTACATGACATAAGAACTCATAAAAATGGTCAATGAGAGATAAATGGGTGTCTCATCATATTTACATGACATGGATAGTAAGGAGGTCATATAGATACATTTACCAACAAATGTAATGTAATTTATATTCATGATTCAAAATAATTGCTTTAATGTAAATGAGGAGAGAGAAATTCTTTTCGGAATTCGGTATAGTAACGGGTGTACGTGGGAGGCATTTAATGAGGGAGAAAGTGGTCCCAATCATTCAAACATAAAGAGGGAAATATGGAGATTTTCAAAACCATACCCCAACATTTATAATTGAAATTAAAAGGTCATAACATTTTAAAGAATATTGGTCAAAAATGAGAAATGAAGAAAAATCCTTACTTGGAAGTGTGCTTTCAAAGGCTTTAGAGAGGCTTGAGAGAGGCTTCTTGGGAGCTTGGGGAACCTTGGGAGCATTCTAGAGAGAGGAGGGCAGAGGTTGGATGAACTCAAAAGGCTTTGATTGAGGAGGAAGTGGGATCATGGGTGGGTTTATATAGGAAAGGTGAGGGAATTCTTTATTCTTTAGGTTTCAGACATCTCACATTAAACTAATCCAAACCACAAAACAGCCCATGGTTTTTGCCCATGATTTTTGGAAAAGGGAAGTGGAAAAAAATATTTAATAAGGCCAAACTCCGAAATTCTTAATGTAATTGGGTCGATAATTTGTAGGTGGGTCACACTCTCAAGGAAAACAATTTAAAAAGACAAAATGTTTAATAAGTTTTCATGGGTACACTAATGATTTTTAAAATAAATAAAACAAACCTAAAATCACATTATTTTAACCGTAAAACATTTATTGGCTGAACATAATGTTTATTTTATTTTATTACATCATTATTGGGTCATTACGAAGTCATAAAACACATTATATATTTAAATGGTATATAATTTTTACCTAAAAATTTGACCCTCAGAAAATCATGAAAAAGTAACCATTGGATAATTTTGATGTCTTGATTCTAGAAATAATATTCATTCTATCTAAATAATTTTTTAAATATGTTAATTTTCACTTTTAAAATAAAAAACGACATTTATAAAAAATTCGTGGGTTTTGACAAGAATGGCATTAAAACCTTAACAAAAATTATAATTGTGTTCATAAAATTATACTCTAATTTATATTTAATAAAAATAAATTATTATTAATAATAATATTTTATTAAAATATTATTTATTTCAAAAATAAATTTTTTCCTTAAAATAGGTTTCATAGTTGAACATTAACTAAAAATACTATTTGTTCTTTAAAAACTATTTACAAGGTAACAATAATAAAATTATAGTATATTTGTTATTATATAAAAAAATAATGTACATAAACATAGTAATATGGTCTTGTTAAATAACACATTAAAAACCCACATAAGACAAAAGGGGGATGTGTGTAATGGTGACATACTCTTGGGGTGCCTTGGATAACCTCACTCGAGTGGTAATCTTTATTATCTTCCACTTATCCCTTAGGCAGTTCCGCTCAACCTTAACATATTCATGCTCGGCTTGAGCTTGGTCAAGAGCGAAGCCCAATGACACCTCCTCCTTTCCGAGCTATGACAAATGGGCTTTGAATGGGGAACGTCTACTGGATGATGTCATCGCTTCCTTTGTCTGAGTAAATTAGATTTGTTAAAGCCCTATATTTATACTAATCATGTGATCACTATTCAATGGCTATATTAGCAACAATCACAATTTTTAATGATATTCTAAAATAAAAAAACATAAAACCAAATAAGTTGACATTTTATATAAACATTTTACAATAAGTGGCATTTAATTAGATCCAAAGGGATTTCCATTAATGAATGTTTGGGTAGATATATTTCTTATATGTGAACTCTACCAAGAGATTGTGGTCCTAACAAATTTGACCAAAATCGAGGATGAAAGAATGAAGCATGTCCTTGAGTGTTTTAATGGTCCACTCCATCTGATCATATGTTTGAGAATGGAAGGTGGTTCTCAAGCATAGCTGAGTCCCGAACACCTCCTGCAATAACTTCCACAAGCGGGATGTAAAACAAGTGTTGCAATCTGAGACGATCATCGTTGGAACCCCATTAAGTCTTACAATCTCTTATATGTAGAGATGTCCCATGATCTCCACTGATATCTACTCTCAGATGTTTAATAAGAGGGAAGACATGGTGAGTCGATCAATGATCTCCCAGATGGAATCGTAGCCCCTAGATGTATGTGGTATCCCCTTCACGATGTCCATGGATATACCATCACACATCAACTCTAATACCTCAAGTGGATGAGCTAATCCTGCTGGGACTTGATGCTCGGCCTTCACTTTCTTACAAGTGAGGCATCGAGATACATACTCTGCCACTGCTTTCTTCATTCCTGACCACCGGTACTGACTCTGGAGGTCATGGTACATCTTCTCCACTCTAATATGTACCACTAAATGGGATGAAGGAAACTACCCCAACACCTCCTCCCATAGCGTCACTAGTACCATGGTGTGTCCTTTGAATAGAACAACGTGCTCCCCACCTTTTGAAAAATCCTTTAGGAGTCTATCCTGAAAATATATGAGTATGTCGGGCATCATAGTCATCATCCCCATGCTCTGCCCCCCGAACTTGCTGAAGAAGTTGGGGAGTGACATTCATATACTAGAGGTAATCTTCTCCATCCCTATCCTCAAAAATTATCTGCAACGTAGCTGGTTTCTATATCACCACACTGATCAGTTGTAGAAAATACCTCTGGTTGAGTGTGTATGCTAGTACATTTTCTTTCCTACGAGCATAGAATATCTCAATGTCGTAGTTTTTGTGGAACTCTAGACTTCCCCATTATCTCCAGATTTTGTAAATATGTGAAAAGATATACTTGAAACTCTTCTTATCAAAGTTGACTGTAAACCGTTTGCCCGTCATGTAGTGCTGCCACATCTTTAGCAAAAATACCACCACTGCTAACTTCAGGTCATGAGTTGCATAGTTATGCTTTTGTTGTATTAAATTCTGTGAGCCATAGGAGATAACTTATCACTCCTACATGAGGAAAAAACCTAGTCTGGTCCCAGATGTGTTAGAGTAGTCTACATACCCATCTCCCTCTTCTGGTAGCTTCAAGATGAGGGGAACTCATTAGTCTCTGGCTTAGATCTTGAAAAAATTGATGGCACTTATCTGTCCATAATAAAGGTGGCCCCTTATTTGTTAAGGCTGAAAAGGGTTCTGCTACTCTGGAGATGTCAGGTATGAACCTCCATTAGTACCCATCCAATCGTCGGAAACATCGCACCTTGGACACAATCTTGGGTGGCTTCCAAAAAAGAACTGCCTCTATCTTTTCCAGATCTACTGTGACTCCAGCCTCATAGATAACATGCCCCCAGAAGTGGACTTCTTCTATCCATAACTGGCACATAGAGAGCATTCCACAAAGCTGGTTCTCTATGAGTTTGTTCAGAACAATCTGTATGTGCATGGAATGCTCCTACTATGACTTCGAGTATGTGAAGATGTTGTCAATGAAGACCACCACAAAGTGATCAAGGTATGGCTGGAATATCCGATTAATGAGCCCCTGGAAGAATTTTAGAGAATTGGTCATGTTGAAGGTCATAAATAAGAAATCATAATGGCCATACTGACATCTGAAAGTAGTCTTCGGTCCATCTTCATCCCGCACCTTGAACTGATGATATCCTGACCTGAGGTATATCTTCGAAAACCATCGATCTCCATTCAGCTGGTCGAGGAGTTCATTAATCCTCAGCAGTGGATAATTTTTCATTATGGTCACCTAGTTCAAGAGCCGATAGACCACACAAAGCCTCAAACTCCAATCTGCCTTTATCGAGAACAAGATCTAGGATCCCCATAGAGAGACACCTGGCCTTATGAACACATTTCACTGCAAGTCCTCAAACTATACCCTTAGCTCATGAAGCTCCACGGGTGACATCTGAAATGATGGAATAGATATTAGTGTCATCCCAGGGTACATGTCGATGTGAATTTCTTCCTCTTTGTGAGGAGGTAGTCCAGGAACTTCATCTTTGAAAACATCAGCATTCTGGTCCACCACTAGTGGATAACACGGACTCCTCGCATCAACTTCTCTTGGCTGAAGATAGCCAACTATTGAGTAACTGGATATAGCCTCCTATTAGAGTGTCCATCATATACTATAAAGGTTTTTTCCTCACCAATGAAGGTAAACCTGATCCCATCCTCATAGACACAACACACATTTTGCCTAAAACAATCATTATGAGGATGGAATGTGGATAGCCAGTCCATACCCAAGATGAAGTCGTAAGGCCTCAACACTACTACTAGAAGATCCCAACCAATGATCATACGTTCAAGAGAGAGCTCACATAGCTTGCACCCGTTTTTAATCATTGTGTTGTCTCCTGTATAAGTCTATAATATCATTTATTGAGCCAACGACACCATCAGAATCTTTGAGATCTGAACAAGAGTCGTGGCAATGAAAGAGTGACTAGAACATTTTTCTATAAGTACTGTAGGCAGGGTGGAAAAGACACATATTTTATTAATTATCATATCTGGTGCTCCATGTTCATAGGACTCTACTTCCTGTATTTTTGCTCACACATTTCCCCCAAATCTGTGTGGTCGGGGTGGACCACCTAGTGGTGGTGGCGGTAGAACATCAAATCATCGTCCACCACCTATTTCATGGCCTTCTCCTATGTCATGTCCACTACCGAACATACCTCCTCACACGATCCTCGACCACTTCCTCAGTGGTCTCCCAACTTCCTACTGATCATCAGTACGACGGGTCGGGTAATATCGAGCCATGTGGCCCTGCCCGCCACACGTAAAGCACAACCTTCTTCACAGCCAACCTCCTCTACCTCACGAGATCCGCACCTCCGAAACTAAATCCTGGGGTCTCCCTATAAAATTTATGGACTATATAGAACAATACATCATCTTCCTACCTCCTACAACATAGGAATCTTCTACTTGTCGTCTGGTGGTGTCTCTCACCATTGCTTCCTACTCAGCTAAGAAACTCTCCACCAATAATTATCGCTCGAGCACTCCATCCTATTTCGGGATAATCAGCGATATAATCAGTACTCTAATCACTCATTAAAGACCCTCCTAAATAGTACATAACTTATATAATGGGTCTCGCACCATTTCAGTGGAGTAGCAGGGGAGGTTAGTGAATCTCACTGAGTACTGGGCCACTAATATATTGTCATTCTGTAAGTGCAACAACTCCTGGAAACGCACAGAGCATACTGTGGCTCAGATGAACACCAACCTAAAGAGGCTCTCAATGTTCGTATAGGAATGGGTCGCCTCGCCATGTAACTAGAGCATCAGGCTCCACCATCTTCCTACAGTTCCAAGGAAAATATATGCTGCTAGTATAACCATCTCTTCTGCTGGTGTCCCAACTAGGGGGTAATCTCCTGCCCCAGCCTCCAGCAAGTCCTCATGTGTATGGGGATATGTCTCACATCGAATCCTTGGAGGCCTCTTCCACTAGAACTCATTCAATGTGTTCAGTTAGTGTTCACCATCCTTTATTAGGGCTGGTGGAAACTGCTAACCTCCATGTGGTGGTGCTGCCGGTACACCACCTGAATGTGCCGACACAATAAAAGGGCCCCAAACCAATGCCTCTTCACTATGTGGGCCATCATCATGTACTCTCTCAGGAATCCTAGATGGCTGTCTACACGAAGACATCATGAAAAGAAATAGGTGAACAGAGTCAATAAGTTATTCCTGGTGAGCTGACCCAAAAGAGATCAAAAATAAAACATTTCCAAAACAAACACAATTATTGTTTTCGTGCACTGAGTCAGAAATCCGAATTCATTTCCGAGTGTTTGGATATATCAACTGCTGCACCAAAATTGGACACCCCGAACTGAAAACCACACTCAAAACACCTGACACTATTACTCCATTAGAAAGGTCAGAGTCCTAGTTTTTTGTAGAACCGACTCCTCTGATAACACTTTGTCAAGGCCCATCCCCTAGGGACTATTCCTTGACTACCCCATGTCTGCCTTCCATAGGCCATGTGTTGGAAACTATCACCCAAAAATCGTATACCAAAATGGAAAGTCATTGGCTTTGAACCTATACAAACACATAGACTAAAACATAACAAGATGAATCCACGATGTGAAACTAAAGTAGTAAAATTTGGAACTGAATGTAAGGGGCTAGAATACAAGCCCGAATGATAAGATACAACTAAAAATAAGACCAAAAAACAACCCATGATGTCATCCACTGGGGATCTTATCAGAAGGGTAGGTACAACACATCTCCACAGCTCTCGACATCAAATATTACCATCATCCACCATCAGGTCCTAACTCCCTGAGTCTCAGTCTAGGATACCCATCATCTTCATAAGACAAAACAAGGTCGTGGAGATGCCCATGCATGGGAGAGTATAACAATACACAATTCAGACCCCGAGACCGCTGAAGGTATCTCATAATTCCACAATGGAAAACCACAAGAACGATCTCAATCACAATGCACAAATAAAAATACACAGCTCAAACTAGTTATAACTATGTACACCAGTACAGATGATTAGCCATAAGGCTAGATCATATTACACTATCAAGAGACACTTCTGCAGACCCACACATCATCGATAGGTACTAACCCCCGCAATACCAACACATGATCAATAGTTACTAACCCCTGTAGGAACCACACATGATTGATAGGTGCTGATTCACATAGAGTTAATGGGAGCTGATTCACACAGAATCACTTGGTATTGAATCACACTGAATCATTTGGTGCTGATTAATACAGAGTCGCTGGTTGTGGATTCACATAGAATCGATGGTTGTAGATTCACACAAAATATTTGGGTGCTGATTCGCACAAAATCGATGTCTTATGATTGAGACGGAATCATTGGGTGATGATTCACACAGAATTTATGGATGATGATTCAAACAGAATCATTGGGTGCTAATGCACATAGAATCCTTGGGTGCTGATTTGCAGAGATTCATTGGGTGCTGATTTACACAAAAACACTCTTCATTCTTCACGTCCCAGCCGGACATAGGATTCCCACTAATAATAAGTTTGTCTCTATGAGAAAAAACTCCTAAAGCCATAAATCATATTTCAACTGGCACGATGTCTCACTTAAAAGTAATCTGATAAACCGCTCATCATAAGGGATTCAATGCAACAGACGACGCATCAACCAGACGCCCGATCTGTATATTATTAACATTTTATCGCCGATGGAATAGATGTATTCAGAGTCGATCCAACCCATATGTACAATAAATTTATCCAAAACTCTAGTAGAGTATCTCAAAAAAACCTTATCACTCCAAGGATCCTAGAACCATAGATAGTTCGTCAAATGGATATCCGGTTTGCAAGGTATGGTCATTTAATTGTAACAAGGCCCAAATAGGTATGGGTCTTCTCTAACCTGGTTGGACTGACTCAGCCCAACCCAGCCTGGGCTGACATGACTCGGTTCGGGTTGACCTATCCTTTTCAAGGTCTGACCTAACCTCTTCCAGCTGAACTAGCCTTGGTTGGCTCAGCCCCCCAGTGGGGCACGACCCGTCAGGAGACATGGCCTGTTGCGGTGTCACGACTCACCAATCGGGGGACTGCGAGCTCCTCTAATAGCTAAAGAAGATCTATTCATCTCATCAATTATCAGTTCCATGTGGAAGCACTACATCACCCACAGGACTCGTGGGAATGGGTCCCCCTCATGTTGTGAATCCGTCTCCCCGGCGTGCGATGGCGTGTCGCCTCGCAAATGCAGCCGACTGGTTGTAGGCCACACATTTACATCTACCGCGGGACATGGAGAACCACCCTCTTCTATGGCCAACAAGCTCTCGCTATCGCCTTCAATGTTAGACCTGGTTTCTGGTGCTGCCACGCTGGGGAATTTTCCGCGGGCCACTACGTGAGCTCCAGTGGTATGCTCTTCCTTTCGGATATGCATACGGACATCCCGGGATGTCTCCATCATTGCGCCCCACTTGGTTTTAATGTCTGGTAATGTTGTAACAACCCTTATTTGAATAACACAGTGATAAAAAATAACAGAGGATCTGGTTCTTACTCATTTGTCCCACACTCTCCACGTTTGCATTATATCAAGTTGGAGTAATTTATGCATCACATTAAAATAATGATAAACCCAGTTTAAATCCCCCGAAACGTCCAGCAGAAAATTCAGGAACGAAATAAAGAATTGAGGGAATTTCATGAATTAAATAACAACCCCTACCTCAAGATTCATTGGAGACGTCGTGGTGGTGGAAGAAGATTCCACGTTCGATGAAGCTACTGGATTTTATCTATCCCAGTTTTTTGCAGCCTGAGCTTCTGTCTCCATCAGTGGAAGGCATCACGGCAATCACCATAGGTTTCTTTCTTTTTTAAGCCGTATAAAAACTCAATCCAAAGCCTCACTTAAATAGAGGGGGAATGGGTGGGTAACAGAACAAGGAATTATTGAGGTTCATTAATTGATGTAATTAATGTACAACACTAATTGACGTAATTAATGTATAACATTAATTACATGAGGTGTGGTTACACAATAAAAGTGTAACTGGGAATTTAATATCACGTATTTAGAATTCTAACCACCACCATGATCCCTGCAACCTCCACTCAACATGTGGTAAGAAAAAAAAGAAATAAAATAAAAATTCTTATGTTTTTTTATTATTTCATTAAAAACTCGTTAAAACTTTATTTTTCACCCGACCAACTGTGGTCGAAGTTAAACCTACCTTAAGCGAATCTCAATACTGTAGATTCAACAGTGCCCCCAAATTTTTAATCTGGACACCAGTTAGAAACATAGCAAACACCACACACTTGTTTATTTAATTTAACATTAAAAAAGTTCAAACATTTATTTCGGGAACATCGTGCCTCGAAATCATGTGTTGTAAATTTATACATACTCGTATTTGTCCCAAAGAAATTAAAAAACAATATATATATAATTTTTTTTTGGTATTTACAATTTTCATTGAAATACACTTATCCAATATAATTAGGACATGTGTTGGGGTAATTATAATATCATTTTTACCTTTAATTACCCTATTTATTATTAACAGTGGTAAATAATATTCCAAAGTCATTATTCACAAAAAATTATTTTCATACTATTGAACCACATTTTACTTACTGATGTCAACTATGTCATTTAGATTTTTGAAATTCAAATCACTAATGCGGTAAAATTATTTTTTATGCATATTTGCAAATGTTCCATGAAGGTGGCTAAAAGACGGTAAAAAGTTCCAAAAAGTTATATATATATTTATATATTCCTATTATAAAATGACTTCAATTAATTACATTGGACTAGTATCGGTATTATATATCTATTTTTACATTAAAATAAATTTCAATTTAAAAAAATTATTTAAATAAAATGTCGGCATTTAAGAATAACGTAGTCGTTTTTAATAATAAAAAAATGAATGTTTTTAGAGAAATACCAATAATTCACTAAAAGATATTTTTGATATTCCAAATTAAAATATGATATATATTTTACCAAATTCAAAACATTGAAGTTGTATTGACTAATTTATAAAATATTCTTGTTGTCAAAACCTGGAAGTGAGTTTTTGAGAAGTAAAAACTACCAAAAGATTGATATGTGCTTATGTCCAATTTAAAAGTAAAATTACATCCCATGAAGAAAATTATATTAAATGATAAAAATATAATCTATTTATATTTCAAACCCATTGAAATTTATAATTTTACATACTAAATTATTTTTATTACAAAACTTATTGTCAATTTAAATTTATTATTTTTCATTCTTCTTAAAAATATTAAAGTTATCATAAATGCACTGACAATTATCAAAACTAAATTATTATGTTTCTCTTTTAAAAAAGATGTTTATTTTGTCAAAATTAATTAATAAAACTTTGAAATATTTTATTTAAAAAGGGTTATCCATTAAATGGCGTTAAAATTGAATTTTTTGAACAAATACATCTTTTAGGTAAAAAAATTGAATTTTCTCTTATATTTTGTCTAAGAAACACATTATATGGATTTTAAAATTTTATGGAGTATATAAAATTTAAAATTCTTTTAATAATATTCATAACCGCTTTTGAATGTCTAGTTTGGTAAGTCTTAGTGAACTCGATCCTAGTGTTGCCGGTAGCGCAATCTATTGAATTACATTAAAGAAAATAAAATACTATTAAATGTTGGGGTGTTAATAAATATATAATCAATTATTATTATAAAAAGAAAAATTCTTCATTTGAATAGTTTTTTCCTATAGGTGATGAATTCATTCACTCTATGAGAATATAAGTAGATATAAAAGCACAATCCCATCTATTTTTTGTTCTATCAAATTATTTCAACTTCATTTCATAGAACATGTTTTATCATATGGTGATGCAATATATTAAAACCTAAGACAGCATCTAAATATAAAAATAAATTATTTCATAGATCGTTATTTATTCTAAATGGTTGTGATCCAACAATTTCATAATGAACGTTTCTGAATTTCAAAAATAAACATAATAAATAACATTAAGTGTATTTTACTCATCACATACCGAACATGTAAATATTGTAATAACTTCAATTACCATAAATAATTTTTGAAAAAATTAATTTTTCTTATTACATATGTAGAATTTATATTATTGTATATATTCATTAAATACAAAAATGATGAAAAACTCTATCAATGATAAATAAATGTCATTTTCAATAAATCAATTCAGAGTTCTAAAAATGTTATTAATTATATTATTTACACAATCCAAAAAAATAATTTCTATATCCAAATATCATTTTATTTACATTAGGAATATAATAATGGTTTTATGTTCATCAGCCATGTGTTTTTATAAAATGATTTAATCCCTACTGAATAAAATATCTTTATACCATTATCTATTTCATTAAAATCCATGAAGAAAAAGTAATTTATTACAATCCTCAAATATTATATAATTTTTATAACTGGTACATTAAAAATATAATATTCACATTACATAAATATTATGTATGAATATTAATCATTCCACTTCTTCTATAATAGTATTATAACTTAAATATTATACAATATAATGATTTGTTGTATATTATTTTATGTTTGAGACATTGATTTTCAATGTTTTCCATCACATTAATATTGAAGAATTGTACATTAATTTTTTTCTAACCATTTTTTTCATGATTAGGTTTAACATTCCATTTGAATTTATTGAAATCTCCCATTAATTTTAATAAAATATTAGGATGTGTCATTCCAAAATTATCACAGTTTGGAAATTGAAGCATTTCATTCATCCATTAATCCATATTTTTCTATTCCATCATCTTCTTCTCATTATTCCCTTTAGATCCATAATAATTAAAGAATTTTTTACCTATCACATTAAGACATGATACTATTTTCATGTATTAATAGACGACTTTGGAGACTATTTACCTTTGAAATGATTGTGTATGCCTATAAAATATATAACTCTTATTACTCTTTGGATCACATGAATTGGTAGAGTTCACATTCCGTCTACAAGGAACCATTTCTAAATGATGACATACAATAAGTAAGATCATTTCACTCTGAAAAACAATATATAATCCCAACACTAATAAAGTAAAAAATAGAAATTTTCAAAAAATTATGTTTATCTAATATTTTATTCATAAACATGGTTTCTTTGGGGAGAAATTTTCATTTAAATCTGCAACATTGGTTTGTAAAAAATGTTACTTGTCATATGTGTATCCCCTGGTAGTGTGAAACTAGGTGCACTTTGGGGCCCATCTTAATGTACCAGGTTACACTGAATACAGATAAAAACACTTTTTCAGAGTTTTTTCACCTGAGTACTTATATCCAAGAACCGCATCCACATATTTTATATAGAAGAGAACATTGTACATGGAATTACCAAATAATATCAACTTTACCAAAATTCTATGATGTTCTATGATAATTTTCCTCAAATTCAAACTCAATGTTATGTTTCCTAATCTACATTTTCTAAATCTTGTTTCTAAGGTTATTAGTAAACTTTCACTAATACCAACTATAACACAGTGTTCTATGATGATCCATGCTGGTGCAACACATTATCACATTATCATTATTACATGGAATTAAATTTAAATGGGCCAATCAATTTAGTAGTTTTGAAAATCCATATTACATAAAAAACCCACAATGCATTGTAAATTATGAAATAAAATCTTATTTGATAAAAATTATATTAAAAAATCATTGAAATGTTATTCCAATGATTATTCTTAATAACCTAGTAAAATTAAAAAATACAGGTGATTTCAAATGCTTTTTAATGGAATGTATCGAAAACTAAATGGGGAATTATTGAGGGAAAATCAATAAGGTGAGGTAAGAAACTGATAAATTCTACCATTCAAATAAACGTGATAAGTCATAATCAATATATTAAAGTATGAACCTGAAGCACATGGAATTTAATAAATAAAATGAAAATGTATGGAATCCATAGATACAATGATGCAATAATATTTTAGATTGTAATATATATAAATTCTACATAAAGTCAATGATTAATTAATAGAGGACTTAGTTCCTATGCACATGATACCTTTACTATGAAGTGATTTTTTAAACTGTTAATCTTTGAAAAAATAATTCATCTCATGAGACTACTAATGTATTGAGAGGATTTTATTAACAGGTCCCCACTATGTAAGACTTTTAATAAATTGTCCACATCTTATGTATTACATTTAAAAACCATTCATCATAATTAATATAATTCAGAAACAACTTTCCTTATAAAAATGAATCCATAATTAATAGAATGTATAGATATATCAATAACTCCACATTGGAGGGTATATAAAATAATGGTTTTTTATGTTGATGATTGGAAATACCCATGTAATATTATTAAAAAATTCTTGATGAAAATAACCATTAAACATTCCAATGCGTATCATACCATTTTGAGACATTTGAACTGTAATCCCCATTAGAGAAATTGTATTATTTTAAATTTTAAATACCATTATGATAAATTAATTTACTATATATTAAATATAAATTTTTAATATATACAAAAATCAATGAAGTAATGGTGAAAAAATGGTTTATGTCTCATTGAATGAAAAGTGTGACAAGAATCCCAGACATAACACTTCCATTTATATTCTTTAACCACATTTATAGTGGTTAAAAACATGTTATTAACATATAAAATAACCTCACTAATATTTATGATATCATATATGATCTCATTGTAATATATTATTTCCTACTTCCTAGAAAATGTTCATTACTTTTACTATTTTGGGTGATAATTTCATAGTTTTTTTACTTTGTTACGACCTGTTACAAATTAATAATATTAATTTTATCATGGTTTTAGAATATTTATATTTTAAACCATGATATAAATATAATATATATTAATTATTTATGTATTTATTATAATTCATATAATTGGAGATATGAAATGGAATGCACCGCTCATAGATATTGTAGGTCATACGTATGTATAAAAACTACTTTCATTTCATTTTCATAATAAAAAGGGATATGTAAATGATACATAGGTATATTATAACTCCATTATAATATTAATTTCCTATTTGTCATTTTTTTTAAAATCTCCCTAAATACATTGCATGTATTGCGTGAACGAATCACATCACTTTGAGGGAACAATAGTCCACACTTCTACAAATGACATTGTCATTCATACACATAATATATAGTAAAATATAATGGGTCATGAAATATTTAAATAAGTATAAATAAATGTTCAATATCATAGATTACACATATAAATATATTTTCCAACCCAATTCCACACCATGCGATGTGATAAATGGAGAAAAAACTACTTCATTTCCTATTATGGTATTTTTCTATTCACATAAACTGTACATTTGTTACCCATTTGATGGATGTGTGAGTAAGTGAGGTTAAAATAGATAAAATTAAATAATTTAAGTAATTTATTCATACTGGTTTATATATATGAATTAAATAATTATAATTAGAAGTGTTGTGAAATATATAAGACTAATGAGATTGAGGAAGGATATTTCTTATTATTTGGTTAACTCTTTTGGGTTTCCTCCACTCAAATTATTTGAATAGATTTATGTTGATGGTTAGGATCCTCGGATTAGGGGAGGTATTTTTATAATCAATTTTAAAGTTATTTTTCTAGAAAAAGTGGCTTTAGGGGTGTGAGGAAGTGGGAGGAGATGAGGTTCTTTATAATATAGGAGGTGTGGCACTTTTATAAATTTTTTAAAAGGGAATTAAACCCATGATTTTCACATTTATTTTGGCTCCAATAATTTTAAAATTTTGATAATATCTTAGATGGGGTGAGGATATGTTGATACAATGGATTTTGGAAAAGTCTCTAAGCCATGTGGGTCCTTAAGATTATATTTTACCTCCTTATTATGATTAATTTCACCTTAATTGTTGAAATTAATTTTAATTACAATGATTAATTAATATAGTATCAAATAATTTGATATTATCAGGAATTAAAAATTATAATGAATCCTAATATGGAGTAATTTTTTACAAATTCAAATCACAAAAGTGGAAAATTTTAATTGAAATTTAATCCCATAGATGGGACAACAATGCATGTTTTCAATGTAAAAAATATCAAAACATTACTAAGTTTTAATATCATATTTAAAATTGAAATGGATACCGATGAAATAAAATATGTTATTTTATAGAACATTGATCTAATTATTCATTAAAAAATTTATTAATTTAACTTAAACTTATAAGTAAATTAAATGAAAAGTAAATATTAAATTGAAATTCAATATTATTCACTATTCAGTAAGAAATGAAACATCACTAAAAATACCACAATGTTACCGTAACCTAATTTATATGATTCTATATAAAATATAAAGTTTATTTTGACATATAATATATTAAAAATGTTCCAAAAATTATATTTAAAAAAATTTCTCCATTAAAAGATGATAAAAATACCTTTATTAATATTTAGTGTTTTATGCATAAAATTAGGGGTATTTATCTAATTCATATGACATATGTTTTATGAATATAAATAATATTTTAATAAATATATAATATTTTTAATTCATCAATATCTTTCACCAACTTTAATTAATTTAATTAATTATAATAAAACATCATCGTTATCATAAAACTAATAATATTTTCATTTACATTAAATTTGTTATCACATGTATTTATAATTTATTTATGAAAAATGAATTATTTTCATAGTTGTGTCATCTATGGAATTGAAAATTTTAGATAATCATATTCACGATCCTTAACTCAGTGGCTGGGTTATATCTTATTATATAATAATTTTATTAATAGTATATTCTTGTTTGGCAAAATTCGATATTGTGTGTAATGAAAGTCATTGATGAAAGCCATTGTTGCATGTAATGAAAAAAAATTCATAAAATTGTGCAAATAATTATAACTCTACTTTTCCAGAATTACAATATATATTATATATTTATCTAAAATATTAAATATATCATTATGGTTCAAGGCATTTATTTCCCTCGGATTCCGGTGATGACCTCCTATATTGGGAGGTTCAAACATTCCTATCATTTTCTAATGGGTTTGTTCGTAGAACCAGTAACTTCCAATGATTCCAAATCCATTCGGACTTACTTTCCAAAGGTAGGTGCTCATTAGTATGTAGACTGAAAAGGCTTAGGAATTTGCATTGGTCGAGAGGATTGGAGGTCAGACTCATCACACCTTCTTGAGGGGAATTATTGACTACTCCGCGACTCTCATTATAGATTAAAGATATGTTCAGGAATCCTTATTACATTACCAAGTATAAAATGAGTTTTCCTTTATATTTGAAAATCAATGATCGATATGATAGAATTTTAGAGAATATTTTATATGTATTCGAGGTTCTTGATCGATAGAGAATCATCTGTATTTATTAGAGATTTTTGGTCAATGGTACCCTTCGACACATTTATATAGAAGTGTCTTGGTAATTTTGATGACCATGATGGTTTTAAATCCACTCATTGGGGAACTTGAAGTTTATTGTCATTCACACGGACATGGATTATTTCAGAGTTGGGATCGAACCCAAAGATGGGCTACCTACGTATCCTTTGTTTAGAAAATGAATCAGAACCCACGTAGTTCGAGTAAGGGAGTATGATGTTTATGATTGATGGCTCAAAGAAGGATGGCATAATTACTTTTACACTCTAAGCTGACGTGAGTCATGCTCTGTGTGAGAAACAAGAGGTATTGGTAAGAATCAGACAATTGTTCCATGAAAGATGCAATCATAAGAAATAAGGTGGGACTTATGTATATATGACTGCCTAGATAAATTAAGATTTGGATTTACTTCAGGGATGAAATCCAAGAATAGGGTCCATAAAGGTATATGTGCTTCACCGAAATTTGAATACTCTAACTTGGGACTTACATCTGAAAAGGAGGCCCAAATTAAGAGAGGACTTATGATTGGTTTTTTACTCCTGAGAAGGAATCCCAGATCAAAGGTAAATTAGGACTGGTTAAGAGGAATTAAGACTGAGGATTACTCTTGAAAAGGAGGCCCAGGATAAGAGACTTGAAAAATTAAGGGATTTGGGGGCTTACTTCTGAAGACGATGCCCAAATTAGGGGACTGGGGCTTATTCCTGAAAAGGTGGCCTAGGTTAATGAGGACTTGGGGCTTACTCCTAAGGAGGATGCCCAAATTTGAGAATTATGACTGCAGATTATTCCTGAAAAGGAGGCCCAGGTTAAGAGAATTATGACTAGGGCTTACTCCTGAAAATGAGGCCCCGGTTAAGAGAATTATGACTGGGTATTACTCCTGAAAATGAGGCCCAAGTTAAGAGAATTATGACTGGGGCTTACTCCTGAAAAGGAGGCCCAGTTTAATAGAATTATGACTGGGGATTACTCCTAAAAAGGAGGCCTAGGTTAGGGGATCTCTCATCTTAAAGGATTAGGTTGAATGAATGAAATCTCAATCTTTAGTGACATAATTATTTTTAAATCACTAGGTTTTGAGAGATTTTCCACAGAATTCCTTTCAGATAAGGAAGTCAAATCAAGAAATCATGCCATAAATGGCTTTGAAGAGTGTATTGAAGACTGAATCGTGAATAGGAAAGGTGGAATGGCTTAAAAGGGGTGAAATAGGCAAGAAGGGCACCCAAAAAGGCAGGGGCACGCAAGTCCTGGCAGGCGCGCAGGTTCTGCGTGGGCGCGCAAGTCACCGTCGCGTAGGTATGCCTGTGCGACATATGGGGTAATTGCGCGACGGTTAACCAGTAGGGTAATACTTGAGAGACTCTTGATTAAAGCCTTTAGAATCCTCTTGAGGTTCTTCCAGAAGAGGGGCGTGCAAGTTCTATTGAATGAGTAAGTTGGCACGCACGTGTGGCCTTTTCCCTTAAGTGATGTCCACTCAGGCGCGCAAGTGTTGATGAGTTTCAACACTTCGGCCTTCCTCCCCCTCTTTAGATCTTCCGTTCTAGGTAATAAATTACCTTGGATGTGTTTCAGAAGCTTTGAGAAGAGACTAGGGCACCGGGAGCTCAAATCTGAGTTTCTAGAATAAATCCTCCTCAAATGGGGGGCCCACAGGGTCTATTTATAGGCAGGAGAAGCCCCTGAGCGGTTATCTTTTAGGGCACGCAAGTGACAAGCGTGGCCATTAGGGGTGCGCAAGTATACTTGCGGAACCATTGTAGAACTTTCACGACCCATACATAGTATTCTTCTTATTCCTTTGTCAATTTTTGATATTTGTCCAGATATTGAATCACTTTGAGCTCAGATATTCCCCTTTTGCAATCTTTAGATTCTGTGATGAAAGGAGTGTCAACAAATGTCCCCCCTCAGAGTTGGATCCAGAGAGAAAAGAGGATTTTACTCTGAGGTAAAGAAGAAAAAGAATCATAGTTTGATTTTTACTTGGATTATTATAAATAACCCTACAAACATTGAATCTTTTAATTGCTCAATATTACCTAAATCATACAAAATTAATGATTAGTGAGCTGGAACATGACTTTTATTCAGAGTTCCCTTGTCTTTTTTGGGCAGTTTAATGTCATGCACATCGGACATTAAAAGGCTAATGTTTAAGGTCGAAATAGCTTTGACCGAAATGTATTAGAATTGACTCCATTCCATGAAAATTCATCTGAAAAAATATTACCATACTCAAGTATAAGGGAAAATATGTAAGTTATGACTTAAGAATATTTGAATTTGAGGAATGATATAAAAAAGAGCTAAAAGGCATTAGATGAAGTAGTTTCCAATAATGAAGTTACCATTATTTAACAAACATGTTAGGGGTTGAATTATGCAGGGCCACCTAAGGGCATTGGCTATATAGTTAAAGAAAATAGTATCTTTTGGATAACAAGTCTGTTGTGTAGAATGTTTATGCAAGGCCACCTATGGGCACGTGCTGCATAGTCAGGCAAAAGAACTCTCAGAAATTTACATTCCTAGTGGTAAAAGCCAGTGAAAGTTTATGGAGATTCAAATCTTCCAAAGTATATAGTTTTCTATATAGAAAGATGTACTTGAATATAGAGAAGATATTTCCAAACAAGATTATCGAAGAACTGGACGAATATCACTCCTACGAAGGACTAACCCAAATGTAGCGAAGGAGAATATAAACCATAGACTTGAATACTTTCAGATCATGAAAAAGGATATGGGACAAATATGTTAAGGATGGCTATTTCTGTGGATCCCTACATACTATCATTTATGAAAAATAAGGACAAAAGAGGCATTCTTCCCAAGAATGAAGTTACCACTATCCGACAGACCCGTTAGGGGGTTGAATTATGCAGGGCCACCTAAGGGAATTGGCTGCATAGTCAAATAATAGTATCTTTTCGCTAACAATTCTATTATGTAGACTGTTTATGCAAGGCCACCTATGGGCACGTGATGCATAGTCAGGCAAAAGAACTCTTAGAAGTTTGACATTTTTGTGACTAGAAGTCATGAAAAGGGTTATGAGGATCTGAAAATATTTAAGGTTAGGATTATGACACATAAATATAGGTATTGTTCAATGTATAAAAAGATACACAGATCAATACTAACCATAATCATGTTTTGGATGGGTCCTGGATTGAAATGTTGGACTTCACTACGTATCCCACAAGGATGGGAATCAAGCTCATACATAGTTCTTAAATTACAGTTTAACGTCATGTGGGACAAAAGGATTAGAGATCTTAGTTTAGGGTCATAGAGCTTGTACCATTATAAGAAATACATAGTGTGTGTTTTCATGGGGAATTTTCAGCCAAGGGAATGAAAGTTGAATTTGGGGTTAGTCCCAAAGACATGGGGATGGATTCGAGGGAAACTCGAATGTTCCTACGTATCCCATAAGGATGGGAATCAAGCCCACGTAGTTCTAGAAATACCCTTTGTAAAAATTTGGTTCGTACATGTGAAGGGTGAAAGGGGACTTTAGTACAATGATTGTTTAACCCAAGATAAAAGGTTTTGGTGTTTCCATGTATGCACATAGTCTTTGAAATGAAACATGATTGAAAAATCAATGTAAATAATGGTTCCCTCCCAGGTGAGGGTATCAAAGAATATTGTAGTTTATTGTCATACTAGAAAAATGTGTTGTATAGTTTAATGTCATATAATAAGGACGAAAGTGAACCAATGTAAAGATACTGATTCTTGGGGCGGTTTCACGAATCAACATCATATGAGATGGAGGTGAACCTATGTGAGGAGATTGGTTTTGGGCATGAACTTTGGGAGCTTGCCTATATACCTAGCCTAGAAGGAAAGGATCAATGTCCGTGTAGTTTAATTAAAGAATGAATTAATGATCAAGTTGTTCTTGGGGACAACGACCAAAAAAAATGATGTTGGGACTTACACATGGTTAGCGGCCCAGAGATATTGTTATGGTTGAGGTTGGCTATAAGCTCACGTAAGTCATACTCGGTATGAGAAACAAGAGGTAACAACAACCTTAACGATTCATAGATTAATGTCATGTAGGACATATAATGGGACTATGCAGTTTAGAGTCTTGCAGTTAGGACTATTGGTGTTGCACAGTTTAGTGTCATGTAGAAGGGAAAAATTACAGTTTAATGTCATGTAGGACGTATCACAGATATTCTGTACAGTTTAGCGTCATGTAGTTAGGATGATGGGGAAAATATAGTTTAACGTCATGTTGGACGAAAGGGGGACTGTGCAGTTTAATGTCATGCAGTGAGGACAAAAGAGTACACCATTTAATGTCATGTTGGACGCATTGGGGATTTTTTCCACAGTTTAGCATCATGTTGGACGAAAGTGTGAGTAGTTTAAGGTCACACAGGACCTTTAATGATTATGTAGTTTAACGTCTTTCCGGACGTAAGGGACTTTTATACAGCTTAGCGTCATGTAGTTAGGAAGTCACATTTTGACGTCTTACTGGACGTTAGGGACTTGCAAATAGTTTAGGATCATATGCATAGACCGCTGATGATGCAGTTTAAAGTTATACAAGACCAAGTTACAGTTTAAGGTCATACTAGACCATTGATGTAGTTTATGGTCATACGGGACCTAGTTGCAGTTTATGGTCATACTAGACCATTGATGTAGTCTAAGGTCATACAGGACCTAGTTGTAGTTTAAGGTCATTCTGGACCATTAATTTAGTTTAAAGTCATACAGGACCTAGTTGCAGTTTAAGGTCATACTGGAACATTTAGTGAACTTTTTCACAGTTTAACGTCGTGTGGGATGAAGTTGCAGTTTAAGGTCATACTGAACCATTGATGTATAGTTTAAAGTCATATAGTAAGGACAAAGTACAGTTTAATGTCATGTAGGACGTATTAAAGGACTTTTGTATAGTTTACCGTCATGTAGCTAGGACAAAAGTGAACACCGTTTAACGTCATGTTGGACGCATTGGGGATTTTTTCCACAGTTTAACGTCATGTTGGACAAAAAAAAGGATGATACAGTTTAGCATCATGTTGGACAAAAAATGCGAATAGTTTAAGGTCATATGCATGGACCATTGCTGTAAATTTTAACGTCATATAGCAAGGACGAAAGAGTACATCGTTTAACGTCATGTTGGATGCATTGGGGACTTTTTTTCACAGTTTAACATCATGTTGTATGAAAAAGGGATGATAAAGTTTAGCGTCATGTTGGAAGAAAGTGCGAATAGTTTAAGGTCATATGCGTGGATCGTTGCTGTACAGTTTAAAGTCATATAGCAAGGATGAAAGTGCAAGTAGTTTAAGGTCATATGTTTGGACCGTTTCTGTACATTTTAACATCATATAGAAAGGAAGAAAGTGCAAGTACATTGCAGTTTATACAAAATACTTCTTCAAAAATATGGCATTGGTTAGAGTAGTGATGTGTTCTCCATCCATCGAGATTAATAAATAAGCTCCATTAGAGTAGACCCTATGTATTGAATAAGGTCCTTCCCATTTTTGCACATGTTTGGGAGGTTTATTTCTTGGTATCATCGGAGTTTTGAGAACTAATACCAATTCTCCCTGAGTGAATGAATGAAAACGAACTTTTTTGTTAAAAGCTCGTGCTATTCGATTCTGATAGACTTCCAAGTGGTGCAAAGTGCACAATCTATTCTCATATAACTGTTCTAATTCATTCAATCACTTTTGAGATTGTTCATTTGTAGATTATTCATCAAAAATAGAAACATTGAGCGAGGATAGTTGAACTTCATTGGGTAAGACGACTTCTGTTCCATATACCAATTAATATGGAGTTGACCGAGTTGCAGTGCGGGTGGTAGTCCGATAAGCCCATAAAGCATGAAAGTGTTTATCAGGCCATGACCTCTTATCTTTATCCACCATCTTTTGAAGTATATTTGAAAGAGTCTTTTTAAAGGCTTCTATATGGACGTGGGCCACTGCATGATACCGAGATGAATTGTTGGATTTGATGTTGTATTCCTAACACAACTTCTTCACCGCAGATGAACAGAAATTGGTTCCATTATCCGTCAATATGGTATGAGGGACACCAAATCTGGTAATGATGTTAGACATAATGAAACTAACAGTGCATTTAGAACTGACTTCCATTAGAGGTATTGCCTTTTCCGAATTGGAAAAGAAGTCAGTAGCAGTAAGAATGTACTTAAACTGCTTGGCCGTTGCCGAAGGGTATGTTCCCACCACATCCATTCATCATATGGAAAATGGCCATGTGTATTCAGCTGTATGAAGCAACTCTGGAGGTTGATGAATGAAGTTGGCATCTACTTGGCATGAATGAAACTTATTTGTGAAATTGACACAATCTTATATCATTGAAGGCCAAAAGTATCCAAGCCTTCGAATCTGATCATACAGTCTATGTCCAGACTGGTGGGCACCACAGACTCCGACATGTACTTCTTTCATGACAACCATTGTCTCTTCACCATCAATGCATCTGAAGAGAACTGCATCAAAACCAAATTTGTAGAGAATTTTATCTAGGTGATCTGGGTTATCATAAAGAGTAAAATTGACCACACATTGCCAGATTTTTTCTTTCTCAGCCCTATCAGATGGAAGTGTTCCATTTTGAAGGTATTCCCTAATAGGTGAAATCCATCCTGTATTATGACCATATGGTTCAATAATAGGACAAATTTCATTAATTTCCTCTGTTCTGATTCGAACATAAGGTGCAATTGCACGACGGTGAGCAATACTGATGGTTGTCTCTTCCTGATTTGTATCTGCCAGAGCTGTGGCTATATTAGCCAATGCATCAGCTTGATCATTTTGTGATCTTGGGACATAAGAAAATGTTGGTTCCAAAGGGAATTCTGCCATTAACTCTCTGATGTAATCATACAAAGGGATTAGTTCTTCTTTTCTGATGGAATAATCCCCATTGACTTGTTTGATTACCAGGTCTGAATCACCTTTCACCTTTAAGTGATTCACTTGTGCTTGAAGTGCTAATTCCAAGCCTACGATGAGAGCTTGGTATTCTGCTTCATTATTGGTACCACCTTCCCACAATAAGAAGGAAAAAGGTAACACTGCCCATTATGGATAAATGAGAACAATTCTTAAGCTATCTTTGTTGAATTTAGGATTTTCCATTTTCCTCCCTGTTGGAATTATGGAAGCACCATCAAAATACATTTCTCATGCCCGAGGACTTTCATGAATAATGAAGACTTCCTCATCAGGGAGTTCAATATCTGAAGATGTGTCCTCCATTAAAGGGTGTTCATCTAGGAAATCAGCCAGAGCATGGCCCTTTATCACCTTTTGAGACACATACTGAATGTCAAATTGCTGCAATATAACTGGACACCTTTCCAGACATCCTGTAAGCATTGGATGACAAAGGATAAATTTGAGCGGGTTATTTCGAGATACCAATTGGACCTCTTGATGTTGCAGGTAGTGTCTCAACTTCTGAACTACAAAGATTAATGCCAGGTAGCACTTCTCAATACTTGAATACAGGGTTTCTGCTTCAAGCATGGTTCGACTGAGATAGTAGAGACTGTTTTCATTCCCAGCATCATTCTTTTGAGCAAGAAATGCACCCAATGATCTCTCTAGAGCTGTCACGTAGAGGATAAGTGGTCTTCCTTCAATAGGTGTCATGAGTACCGTTGGACTCAAGAGGTGTTTCATGAGAATATAGAATTCTTCTTGACATTCTTCAGTCAACTGGTAAGTGACTCCCTTCTTCATCAATTTGGTGAAGGGTAAACTTTTTCCTGCCAAATTGGCGATGAAATGCCGAATATAGGTTAAGTGTCCTTAAAGTCCTCTTAATTATTTCAAATTTTGAGGAGGTAAAATACCAAGGATTGACTTGGTCTTCTCAGGATCAACTTCAATCCACGATGGAGTATAACAAAGCCGAGAAATTTTCCTGAGGTTACCCCAAAAGCACATTTTAAGGGGTTCATCTTCAAATTATGTTGTCGAAGCTTGGAGAATATGACTTTTAAATCAGCCAAATGATTAGAAAGTTTTTTAGATTTAACTACCAAATCGTCTAATATCATTCAATGAACTTCCCTATGACGGGTTTGAAGATACGATGCATGGAAAACTGATACGTTTCACCGGCATTCTTTAAGCAAAAGGGCATTACCCGGTAGCAAAACACACACTGAGGGGCTCTGAAGACTGTAGATTCCTCGTCTTCTGGGGCCATTCAGATATGATTATATCCGGAATATCCATCCATAAAGGAAAGTGCTTCATATCTAACTGTTTCATCAATTAGAAGTTATGTAATCGTAACTGGGAAATCATCCTTAGGACAATGCCGATTAAGATCTCTAAAATCAATGCAAACTCTAATTTGTCCGTTATTTTTCTTTACAGGGACAATATTAGCCAACCATTTGGGATATTGAACTTCTCTAATGAAGTTATCTTTGATAATCTTATCCACTTCAGCTTCAATTTTGGAAGCATAAGTTGGGTGTGTTCTTCTCGCGGCTTGATTAAATCCTCGATGTTCTTTTGGTAAACCCAAATGATGAGTAGAAACATCAGGATCAAGCCCAGACATTTCTGTATAGTTCCATGAAAATATATCTATATTTTTCTTTAGAAAAGATATATACATCTCTTGTTCTTCAAGAGTCATGGTCGCACTGATTAAAGTGGGGCGTGGATCTTTTTTTGTACCCAGATTTATTTCTCTGAGTTCATCCACAGTGGTAACGATACCCTCTTCAAATGCTGGAGGAGAATCTCTGAGATCTTCCACTTCTTATTCATCATGTGTTATTTCTTCCTTTTCTACTTTCATAATATATGATAATGTAGAATTCTCATGATCTGACGAGAAGTCAAAATTTTCATATCTTGAAGAAGAAGCATCCATTTCCGACCCGATTGATGATGATGGGTCTTCTTTGGGTAATAAAGAGGAGATGATGGATTGAGAATCGACATCATTATTCACCTCCGATGTTGCTATAACATCTTTTGGCCTAATTGGCGAATCATAGACTTGTTGGATTTCAGCAGATGAAATGATGATGTCACCATTTGTGCTTTCATCACTGCTTGGTAGATTACCAATTTCTCCCACGATGTCTAGCTCGATTTCCGTAATTGACATTATGGATCATTCCATAATAGTATTTTGATTTGGGTCTATCTTGTCAATTTGATGGATAGGCAACACATAATCTGTACTCACATGTGTAAATGGGTTTACTGGAATATTTTCCAAACCATATGGAGCATTAACTTTGGTAATCTCATTTGTTAGGGATTTCTCCCTTTCCTTCATGTGATAGAATTCCGCCTCAATGAATTGAGACTCACATGTCTTGAACGGGGCCTTATCACCATACAATGTCCCAACTTGACCATCAAAACAATATTTGAGTCATTGATGGTATGATGAAGGGATAACCACATGTTGATGTAGCCAGGGTCTTCCGAGTAAGATGTTATAGGCTGAGTCTTGATCAACAACCATTAAATCCGAATTGGATACAAGATCTCCAAACTGTGTTCTGAGTGTAACCTCGCCCAGTGGTTGTTGTTCATTTTTATCATATCCTTGTAACATCATGGTAGAAGGAGATAAATCAGATTCTGTGAGGCCCAATCAACGAAGTGTACGAATGGGCATGAGGTTGACTCCTGAACCATTGTCAATGAAAGCTCTCTAAACATCCACGCCATTGACATTGCCAGACAAGTACAATGGTATAATATGTCCATGAACAACATCATCTTCATATTCATCATTAATGGATATTATTTCATGGAATTATTCAGGATTATTCTCTATGTGATAGACTTCAGCTGCAGCCATTTTAGTTTCAAACTCCCGAGGACATAACAAAGCCTCGATGAGTGCTTCCCGAAGATCTTTTGATAGATTCAGAGCATCCAGAATTGATAACTTTTCTGGTCATTGGGCCAAGTGTTTCAATATATCATACTTTTGATCGAGAGGTCTGTGTTTCCCAATAGAAATATGTGGTTTAGAAGGTACCTTGGAAGCAGATTCTTTGAAAGTTGATGCATCTTATATTGGGATAGGAGTTGGAAATATTCCAGGTTTTTGAAGATTAGACCGATTAGATCCATTTACTTGCTGAGAGGAAGAAGATGAAAAATTCAACCGGTCTTCCAAAATATCTGTGCTAGGACTAAATTTTCTATTGGTAGAAGAACTTGCTTGTTCTTGCTGAGCTCGCTAAAGGGCTCTACCACGAGTTTTTGCTGCGTACACATTTCTTGCAGGGGTAGAATTGGAATAGTGTCTTCTGAAAGATCCATGTCTTCCCATGTATACTAATCCCCTGGGACTTCCTCTGATTCCTCTGTTTGATACAGGGAATTCAGGATCATTGAAATCAAAACTGCGACTGGAATATGGATCTGTTAATTGAATCATATTAACAGAACCGATGATTAACTCTTCGTCTGATGATGACTTTGCCAAATTAGACTGTTTAGGCTGTGCCGTTTGGTGGGGTGGTGCCCGTGGCTTTGAAGTAGAAGGAATGAAGTCTGCCAATGTCAAAGATAACATAGGATTTGACACATACTCATCTTCTTCTGATTCTTTTACTTTATTTTAATCATTCCGTTTCTTTGAGGACTTTCCCTCTGACGAAGAGGGTTTTTCCGCATCATTCATTGAAGAAGTCACAATTGGTTTCTTTAATTGTGTTCACAAAATATCATGAGTTAGATTGATTGTCTTTCTGACCATCCAATCATCATACTTCTGTGCATTTTTTGCTTTTGACTTCTTGTCATTCACCTTCCTCCTCAGAATTGTAGCAGTGACACATGCTACCTGCACTGAGGAGCCTTTCAATGTGACTTATCCCAAGTCGACCATCTTTTGCAGGAGGTATTTGAAGATGAAACACTCCTAGATGGGATGCCCCAAAATTTGATGAAAAGGGCAATAATTAGGACGGTCTTCATCTCCTTTCTTGTTTGGCCTCTTGGGTATTGGTAATTGAACCAAATTTTTTTTCAAAGTCAAAATGAAATAACCAGGATATTTTTCATTTCGGAAAGAGTATGTTTTTCTCTTTAGATCCTCAAATTGTTTTCATCCTTGATCTTTTTGATCGTCTGGATGAAAAGTCCTTTGTTGTTGGTTCTTAGAAGGTGGATCCCTTCGAGAAGATGAAGGTTTTGATGTAGAAATAGGTACAGGTTCTTGTTTAAGCATAACTGTAACAGTTTCTTCTTTACCCATTCTCCTTCCTGGAGCAGATGGAATAACACGAGATTTAGCATTAGCCTTTAGAAGGGAATCTTCAATCTGCTGAGCGATTGAAGTAAGGTCTCGAAACCCTCCTATTTATTTCACAGGGATTAACGGCATGCGTAATTCATCATGCATATTTTCTACACAGATTGGCAACAATTCTTCTTGAGGGAGTGCTAAACTCAAGGAATATGTTAATCCCTTCCATCGAGAAATGAAATCAGAGACCCTTTCATTCTCCCTTTGCTTATAGTTTGTAAGATCGAAAACTGTTGTCTTTGGAAAAGTTGAGCTGAACTGAAGGAGGAATTTTTGGCGAAGATCCTCCCATCCGGTAATTGACCAGGATTGCAAGCTTGTATACTAAACCAAAGTAGGTCCTTGCATGGTTCGCACGAATCATCTGAGTTTTACTACTTCTTGCTGCTCCGAAGTTCCCATCATAGGATTGCAACAAGACACGTAATGCTTCAAATGCTGCTCAGGACCGCCTGCTCCATTGAAAATAGGGAATACAGGGTTCCCAAAACTGGATGGAGGAGAAATTGAATATACCCATTCAGGGTAAACTTTCTTTTCTGGTTGAACTTGCGCATGTTTCCCGTCTATAGTTTCTAACTGATCTGTTAATGAATCAATAGTTGTTATTAAATTTTGAGAAACATCCGGTTGAACTTGGAGTTGGGTAGGTGCAATGACTGGAGCTTGGAAAGATGTGGCGATTGGTTCTACAACTGATGGTAGCACTGCCAAATGTTGTTTCACTTGACCCGTAGGATTAGACCTATGAGGGTGTACTGAGAGAGGAGGATATTCTTGATCCATCTCAGTAGGTGCAAGAAATTATTTTAGCTGACTGACTCTAGCATGCTTAGGAAGAAGACTACTCTGAAGTAGTTCTTCATTCAACCTTCTTAACTCCTTCATTTCTTTTTCCTGTTGTGCAAACCATTACTCTAGTGAGAGATATTGACCTTCTCCAGAGAAAGGATATGTAACCTGGTTCTTTCCCTTCCCTTTGTTGGATCCTTTTCAGAGAGGGGGAAGTGGGTTACTCGAAGTATTACATAGGTTCTGAGTAATCCTTTGACTTCATGTATTCACACCTTCTTCATTTGTGTCGGTGCGTACATCTTGTTGAGCAGGAACCTCTTCATCTAAATCCCCTGAGTGAGCCTCATTTGGTGGATCAACAACAATGGAATTAATGACATTGATTGATGCATAACTCCCCGCATCCCTTCTATCAAAATTTCTGTGATATTGTCTTCTTCCATGTCATTGATAAGACATTTCCTTTTGTTAATTCGATCCCTCGGGAACTTCTTGACGAACCATAGTTTGGAAGGAATTTCCTGATAATTTGGCTCTTCACTCCTCTTGAGGTTTCTTCCCCAATCGAGAAAAGATCGAAATTCTCTGAGGAGGGGATTGAAGATTTGAAAAAGTCCCCAGTCCAATGGACTGGGGCTGTTCCTGTTGTTCTCGCTCAAGTCCTCGAATCCTATTTTTTTATTTTGAGGGTTGGTTTAAAAGAGTCCCCAGTCTAGCGAGCTGGGGTGGTTCTTGACATGTTATGTCAGAGACATTCCTGAAAGTCCTCTTGATCTTGCGAACCTTAGTCCGGAAATTAGCTAGATGCATTAACCTGTATCCACTTTTATCACCCGGTTCAAAAGACCATTGGATGATTTCTGACACTTCTGTCACTTGATGACGTTTTTTCTCTAAACGAGAGGCCTACATTATATTCTCGTTTGCTTGATTCAAGAGTAATTCAACAATGTGTTCTCTATATTCTTGATTTTGAGAGGAACTTGTTAAAGCCTGTTCTTGGGAAAACTTTTTATTACAAACAAAGCCCATTGAATGTGGCCGTCCATGAGCCATAACATTGAATGAGACCATTTTCGGCGGTCTTTTCTGACTGGAGAACACCATGAAAGGAAGTGCTCCATGAACACCCCATCCTGTGACATGAATACCATAAGGGGTATTGGCAATTAACTAACACAATCTTCTTAGTGCGCCAAGGCATGAACGTTGAAGGGCTTTCTGCTTCTTTTCAGCCTTCAGATATCAAGGGACTGATAGAGACACCAAATCAATCTAACGTTGTAACCCTTCTATTATCTTAAGATGATTTTAATATTCATCATAAGATAATACATTATTTTTCAACAGACAAATAGTTTTCCATATGTTGAGATGAATATCTTGAATTTCATCTTCTGATAACATTTCAGGAATATTATAATGAGAGTCAGGCAAAGGCCAAAACATGACTGGCAGTTCACCTTTTGCCAATTGTTTTCTCATGTTCAGCATTTCATCTTTTTCATTTGAAGAATATTCTTGTACCTGATTTGACCAGAGTTGGTGTTTCCTTGTTGCTTCATTGGATTCAATAGGATTGGTATAGAAATCATTGATCAAACTAGAATATGCATGACGTAGGGGTGGTTCAGAGAATGACCTACACCATGGGCTATCTTCTGATTGATAAAGTATTTCACCTTCTAGCGATAAAACATCAGACATGACTGGTTTCAAATTTTCAAGTGCCTCAAGATAATAGGGCTTTCTCAGCACTACATTTTCCACTGGAGCATTTTCCGGGCAATGTGCATCACTACTACGGAGAGGACTTTTGCAGCGAAATTCATCTTCATGGGGAGGACCACCATAATGGGTTACAGCAAAAGATGAGATCTCCTGCTCCTTGGTCTTCTGACCACACAGAGGGTTCTTGTGGCTCTCATCTGAAGATGAAACTTCGAGATCAACCAAATTGTCATGAAGCAAGCCTTCATGAGGAAGTATCTGTTGAAGACCTTTGGAATTAATGTTCCCACTATTGGGAAATGAGGGAGTAGAATCTTTAATTTCAACAGATAATTGTCTCAGGTCTTTAAGAAATCAAGCATCGCGAAAGGCCTTGTTACATATTGGCTCATGATCTCCTGACTGTGATGGGCGGGTCTTTTTCTTAAACGCCTTCTTACTCTCTTTGAAAAACACTTGTTAACGAAAGTGGCTTCTCTGAGCAGGTGTATATGCCTGATCAAGAAAGTTGGCCAGGTTACACTGACGATATTCACTAAAATAAAGTGTATGTGCCTAACTTGGTTGTCCGTATGATATGGGGGAGTATGGCCCACAACCCTCTTGGACTGGAACAGATGTGTGTGTCTGTTCCAGAGTGAATTGTTGATGTGTCACTCCACTGGTAGGGATAGATTTATGTGTCTTTCCCTGAGATGCCGCTGAAGTTGTTATAATATCCTGGCAGGCATCCAGAATATGAGAAGGGATTTTCTTCTGCTCTTTCACCATTGATAGAATATTCTTGGTGACTTCAAATGCCGGAACTGGAATATACATCCATTCTGGTCTTAGAGCAGGTGTATGTGCCTTCTCATTTCTTTCTTTTCCTGTCAGTTAATCCTGACAGTCCTCAAGTGTGGGGGCAGAGAGTTGAGTCTGCCTTCTATTTGTTGTCGGGGCTTTCCGACTAACTTCTCTGAATGCTACCAAACGAGATTGTTGGTAGGCTTGATTAATACCAGCAAGTGCATGTGCCTTCTGATTGCAATTTGCCAAACGTGGTCGACAAGATCCATCATATGTAGTCAAACAAGCCTGCTGACTAGCTGATGATGTAAAAACAGGTGTATGTTCTAGCCTATAGTACTCTGCCGGAATTGCCTGGCGGGATTAGCGTGATGCTACCAGACGAGTCTGCTGGACAGCGGAATTAAAACGGGCAGGTGAATGAGTATGCTCATTTCTTGCCACCAAGTTAGGTTAGTGGACATCTCTTGAGATGGTAGAGATGAGATCCTTCTCACTGTTGACCGGATTCCAGCTCTGGTGGTTCGTCTTGCTTGCTCGGGTTCGAGGAACCTGAGCCGAACGCCTGGAGTCAGTACCCTCATCATGTTGAGGGCGCACTGCCGCACGAGTCTGGAGGTGATTGTTGGTGGGAGCCCTCAAGAAGGACTTCTGTTTGTTTGAATTAAGGTCTTGAGGGACCTTCTCATTCACCTCCCCAAAATAAGGGAGCGAATGGTGATTGCATTCCGGGGATAACGACCCGAAATGGTTGGAGACGGTTGTCAGCACCGCTTGCTTCTTGATCACTGGTCATCGTTGTCAGAATGACTGATGTGATTAATTTACTAGGAGGGCTTGTCGGGCAACCTCCAGAGTTGGGATGGTACCGTGTTGAAGGTACTCCTTAACCAGTGCATTTGATACCCACCATTGAAGATGCTGAGTAGGTGATATCGTCCTTAGAGAGGACGACGATCCATCAGGAGTAGCAGCAGTGGCATTTTCAGCAGCAGTATTCATAGATGTGAACTTGAGAGCAGCCATTCTAGAAATTCAGATGATCTTGGAAAAGAGTGCATGTTTGATATAACAGAAGTTATCAAGATAAATTCAGCCACTACATCTTTTGGATGAGCACATATGTCAATGATTGTTTTTGTTGGCCCTATCATTTGAGTTTTAAATAGGGACCTAATAATATAAGTAAAACATCATTTTAAATTGGTTAAGGATTCACGTCGAGTTCACCATTTTTGTTTCCCTCGGATTCTGGGGATGACCTCCTTTGATGGGAGGTTCAAACATTCCGATCGGTTTCTAACGGGTTTGTTCGTAGAACCGGAAACATCCAATGATTCCACATCCATTCGGACCAACTTTCCAAAGGTGGGTGCTCATTAGTTTGTGGACTGATGAGGCTTAGGAATTTGCATTGGTCGAGAGGATGGGATGTCAGACTCATCACACCTTTTTAAGGGGAATTATTTTCTACTTCGGGACTCTCTTTATAGATTTAAGTTATGTTCGTGAATCCTTATTACATTACCAAGTATAAAATGAGTTTTCCTTTAGATTTTCCAATCAATGATCAATATGTAAGATATTTAGAGAATCTTTTATATGTATTCGAGGTTCTTCATCGATAGAGAATCATCTGTATTTATTATAGATTCTTGGTCAATGGTACCCTTCGACACATTTATATAGAATTCTCTTGGTCATTATGATGACCATGCTGGCTTTAAATCCACTCATTGGGTCACTTGAAGTTTATTGTGATTCATAAATACATGGATTATTTCATAGTTGGGATCGAACCCACAGATGGGCTACCTACGTATCCTTTGTTTAGAAAAGGAATCAGAACACACGTAGTTCGAGTAAGGGAGTATGATGTTTATGATTGATGGCTCAAAGAAGGATTTCAAAATTACATTTACACTCTAAGCTCACGTGAGTCATGCTCGGTGTGAAAAACAAGAGGTATTGGTAAGAATTAGTCAATTGTTCCATGAAAGTTGCAATCATAAGAAATAAGGTGGGACGTATGTATGTATGACTGCCGAGATAAATAAATATTTGGATTTACTTCAGGGAAGAAATCCACGAATAGTGTCCATAAAGGTACATGTGCTTCATGGATATTTGAATACTCTAACTTGGGACTTACTTTTGAAAAGGAGGCCCAAATTAGGATAGGAATTTGATTGGTTATTTATTCCTGATATGGAATCCCCGATCAAAGGTAAATTAGGATCGGTTATGAAGAATTAAGACTGGGGCTTACTCCTGAATAGGAGGCACAGGTTAAGAGTCTTGAAAAATTAAGGGATTTGGGGCTTACTCCAGAAGAGGATGCCCAAATTAGGGGACTGGGGCTTATTCCTAAAAAGGAGGCCCAGGTTAATGAGGACATGGGGAATACTCCTAATGAGGATGCCCAACTTTGGGAATTATGACTGGGGATTATTCCTAAAAAGGAGGCCGAGGTTAAGAGAATTATGACTGGGGATCACTCCTAAAAAGGAGGCCCAGGTAAAGAGAATTATGACTGGGGCTTACTCCTGAAAAGGAGGCCCAGGTTAAGAGAATTATGACTAGGGATTACTCCTGAAAAGGAGGCCCAGGTTAATAGAATTATTACGTGGGCTTGATCCTTAAAAGGAGGACCAGGTTAAGGGATCACTCATCTTAAAGGATGAGGTTGAATGAATGAAATCTCAATCTTTAGTGAAATAAATATGTGTAAATCACTAGGTTCTGAGAGATTTTCCACAGAATTGCTTTCAGATAAAGAAGTCAAATCAAGAAATCATGCCATAAATGGCTTTGAAGAGTGTCTTGAAGACTGAATCTTGAATAGGAAAGGTGGAATGGCTTAATAGGTGTGAAATGGGAAAGAAGGCCACCCCAAAGGCAGGGGCGCGCAAGTCCTGGCAGGCGCGTAGGTACTGCGTGGGTGCACAAGTCATCGTCGCACAGGTATGTGTGGGCGACATATGGGGTACTTGCATGATGGTTAACTAGAACTGTAACACTTGAGAGACTCTTGATTAAATCCTTTAGAATCCTCTTTAGGTTCTTCCAGAAGAGGGGAGCGCAAGTTCTATTGAGGGAGTAAGGCGGCGTGCAAGTGTGGCCTTTTCCCTTAAGGGATGACCACTCAGGCGTGCAAGTGTTGATGAGTTTCAACATTTAGGACTTCCTCCCCCTCTTTAGATCTTCTGTTCTATGTAAGAAATTACTTTAGAAGTGTTTCAGAAGCTTTGAGAAGAGACTAGGGCGCCAGGAGCTAAAATATGAGTTTCTGGAAAAATTCCTCCTCGAATGGGGGGACCACAGGGTCTATTTATATGCAGGAGAAGACCCCGAGCAGTTATCTTTTAGGGCGCGCAAGTGACTTGCGCGACCATTAGGGGTGCACAAGTATACTTGTTCAACCATTGTAGAACTTGTGTGACCCTTGCACAATATTCTTCTTATTCCTTTTTCAATTTTTGATATTTGTCCAAAGTTTGAATGAATTTGAGCTCAGATATTCCCCCTTTCCAATCTTTAGATTCTATAACGAAAGGATCGTCAAAAACATTATATTCCATTAAACAATTTGGTTTATGTGTCATAATTTTTTGTTATATACAATGTTTATATAGTATAATTTTTGGGTAACACATTCTCCCCAACTTCATTAAATTTATACATTTTAATTTAAACATGATATTGGTAATTGTTGACTTGATAAGTTAAAATACTATTGTTGAAACCCACATCGCGAAAAGGGTTAATAACACATCTTCTTAATAAGAGAGAAAGTAAATTACAAAGATCACAATACTATGTTACCTTGTATGAGAACATTGGTGGGAAATGGAAACATTGATATAGAAGAAAAATATGAAAATCAATTTCTAAATAGAGAGATAGAGAAAATGCTTAGATGAATGTTGATGACCACAACGATATAAAACACTATCACGAAAATGAAATTGATATCATCGATAATAGTGATAATAAGATAAAATTTTTGTTTCCAAAACATTTTTCTTACAATTTAGGAATTATTTCACTCTATTGGATTATATGTAAATATAGAAACACAATATTATCCTTTGTTTATTACATGATCTTTTTTCTACATTATTTATTAGAACACATTTCCTCAAATAGATATTTAATACATTAATCCCTAAAACATCATTGAAATATCAACTTAAAACATTTTAAAAATGATTAAATTTTCCAAATGGGTATAATCCAACGCATTTAGAAAAATAGTCCCTGATTTTCAAATTTGGACTTATCAAATATAATGATGTTTCTTTTAATAGTCACATACATAATGTGTGAATATGGTTATAATAGTAATTACCATAAAACTATATTGAAAAAAAGAATTCTTAGTACTACTTAAATAGAACATAGACTATTTTATGTATTCCTTAAATTCAAAATTTATTTAAACTCCATTAATAATAATAGAAAAAAATTTCAATAATTCATTAATTATTTCAAGGTAGTAACAAATTTTTCTAGTTTATATAATCCAAAAAAATCATTTCTTTAACCAAATAGGATTATATTAATACAAAAAATATATTAAGAGTTATCTCTCTATAAATGATGTTTTTTCCAAAAATGTTATAGTTTCTTCTAAATAATATTTATTGGTACCATTCAAAATATAATATCAAATCCTTAATGAAATGTATTTTAGTACCATTATTATGTATTAAATAATTATTATAACCATTTATCCCTGATAAATTATTCAAATGACATAATTTTTGAATAGGCATGTTAATAATTACTCTTTATCTGCAACAGTAACATAACATTAACATTATCCAATAGCATCATTTGGGGTATATTTATTTGATGCTTATGGCATTGAATTTTATAGTGTCCCATCACCTTGTAGTTGAATAAATATTCATTGGAAAAAATTTATTACCCTTGAAATCATAAACATGGTGGCCTTTTATTAGACACATTTAGCCAACTCCCATTCTATTCCTAAAAATACCATGGTTTTTCATTACATAATTATCACATGTGGGAAGGTATTTTTCTCCCTTATTAAATTTATCTATATTTTTCTCTACCATCATCTTCTTATGTGTCTTCTATTCAAATCCATAGTACATGGATTATTATTTACTTACATAACTAGCCCATGATAATTTTTTCTCTTATAAAGAGAATAATTGGGAGACTATTTCCATTCTAAATGTTGTCTTAAGACCATAAAATATACAATCCTTATATCTATTTGGATCATGTTCATTATTTGATTTCAAATTCCTTCTACTTGGAACCATATATAAATGATAAAATTCAGTAAATTAGTTCTCATTGTTATGAAACATAATGAATAATCTAAAAACATTTGAAATACATAATATAAATTTATAAAAAATATGTGTATCTAATCTCATATTAAAAAAAGATTCTTTGGGGATATTATTACATTAAAATAATTTAAAATGGTTTGAAATGAAATGTTAATTATCTTAAGAATATACCTAATAGTGTCAAACCAGGTTCCTAGTATGGCCCATTTTTATGTACTAGTTTATGCCGAATAATGTTCCACGCCCCTTGTTGGAGTTATTTATCCTTGATACATCTATTAAAGAACTATGTCCACTTGTTATATCTAGATAAGGATGTATTTCTTAGAAATAAAAAATAATTTATACCTAAATAAAATTTTAGGATGTTTTTAATTGGCCATCCTTAAAGTCTATCTTATTATTATGCTCATTAATCTACATTTTATAAATCATGTTTCTAAGGTTGTTAGTAAACATCCTTTGATACCAACTGTAATTTCCACACCCCAGATGCATGTGGACAAGGAATTAAATTGTTACATTCATACAATATTTAGTAATAAAATCTTGATGGACTGAATAGTTTATCTATTTTTAGCAAGACATATTACAAACTTGAAATGCATAATAAATTGGAAAATATTATTTAGAAAGATATGATATAATAAAATTAAATAAATAGAATCCTTGAATTATTATTCAAATGTTTCATCTTTCATAACATGGGAAAATGGAAAAAATATTTGGTGATCTCAAATTAACATTAAGGGAATGTAAATTAAATGAAATACAGAAATTATGAGAGTAAATTAACATGGTTAGGAAAATAAATGATAAAAACATAAAATAAAATAAATTATATAAGTCATAATCAATATAGAAAGGTCTGAAACCGAAGTAGATGCCATTTAACAAATACTCTAATAGTGAAATTCATCCATATATATCTACATAATAAATTATTTAATAGTAATAAAAATTGACATTCTAAAAATGATATTCTTAATTATAGGATTCCATGTTTTGTTGGCACAAGATATCATTATCATCAATATTCTGTTTAATTTTTTTTGATTTTTCCAATTGATTATCCTCATGAGGCTACTGATTCATTTAGCGGATTTCATTAACTAGACCCCAACCTATATGTATTTTTGTAAACCATTCCCAAATCATGTATTTCATTTCCATGGAATTACTCGTTGTAACACCCCTAGTTTTTATGGAACCTTTTTTTTGATTAAATCAAAATTTTAATTTATATCTAGGAATGCACTAAGTCAAACATTCATTTCACATTAAACCTACAGGTGATATGTTATATGAAACCCCAAGTTGGTGTACGATACATGCAACACTAAGTATAGATTTTTTTTTCAATTTATAAAATAACTATGTTTGTATTATGTTATAAATAACACCAAAGGAAGATTCCACTCCGTGCAACACTAACATGGCAGGTATTACAGGCAATATCAACATTCTGTGATATTTTCATTGAACATAATACCGAGTTTTACTAAATAATGATATATTATTAAAATATTATTATTTCATGGGATATAAACAAGTAACTATGAATATTATAATCCTCATTTTCAATTTTATATAAAATAAAAATTCATATTATTTTTTTAGACATTATATATGAACAAATTCAAATTTTTGAAAAAAAGATGCATTTCTAGAAATATAGTGTTACTGACTTTTGATGGCAGAACCATGATAAATCTAGATTTTAACACCTTTTTATATTCTGTTATAAAAAACTAAACTTCTTCTTTAGGAGCGGGATATAAAAATTTAATTATGTTGAATTTTTAATATTTGTTTGATAAAATTCATATTTTAATAAATAGTGAAAAATAATGTATTTTAATTCCAAACTACCTTTTCATATAATGTAATTATATAGTATGATTATGTTTTTAATTTGTTCTGAAGTATATTTGGATTATTTTTTATCATTTGATCCAATTTTGTTCATTTTATGTAATTTCATATTTAAATTGAACATAAACAAAAGTCAATATTTTGATGGATTTTACTTCTTAAAATCCCACTTTTTGGTTTTTGACAATGGGGATAAATTTTCAATTATTTTTTAACAATTCGTTGTCATGAATTAAGAAAAATGGATTCCATATTTTTAATCAGAGGATCCATGTTGTGTAAATAGGTACCTTTCATTTTTGGACATTAGAAATAGTATCTTTAATAATTATTTTTAACTACCAAGGTTAATCGTTAATTAGGTAAATAAGGGGGACATTTAATATTATAAAAATATAAAACAACCCTAACAAGGTTTTTACTAATATTTTATTACTTATTTCTGACCATTATAATGCTCTGGTCGAATTTAGGAACCCATTGACTCACTTGGATTGGAAAATGACATGTTATAATAATTAATTTAATATAAAGGTAAATATAACATAAAAGTGTATCTTATTACTAAAACAATTTTACATAGAGTTATTTTAATGATACCTTCAACTATAAATAGTAATAAGAAATATAAAAATATATCCTACCTCATGGTATTTTTTTTAAATTTTTAGACATTAATTAATGAAATTTATTTAAGACACAACAATTATGCAATATTTTCGTTTTTAATGAAAGAACCAAAGAAATGATACTATAAATATTAAAATAATGGTATTTTTGAAGTTTATATGACAACCAATAATTTTATAGACTAATATGAAATTTTATATTTTATTTAATGAATTTTTATTTAAGTAATGAAGTTGGTATGAATTTAACAAAAATCAATTAGTAAATAGTGCCTATGTTGAAAAAAATGAGTTTTTAAGATCAATACTCTTGTATTTATTGGTATATTACTAATTAAAATATATTATTCGGTATACATACTTATACAATGATATAAATTTAATTAATGATCCACTTTTTGTTCTACTTCCATTTTATAGTACTTATAGTAACCATATATTATGAAAATACAAGAGTACAAGGTTAGAGTTAATGTTTATAACTATGGGTTAAAGCTACAAGATAATGTCAATTATGTGACATAAACATATCTAAAAACTGCTGGATGAGAGTATTTAGATCCATTATAATCTTTTATTTGAAATAGAGGTGGTAGGAATCATTATAAACTAAAAACAAATTTATAATAAATTAATACTTCAAGACATTTTTAAAGTTCCCCACCTCCCCCTTAAAAAAGGACACCACCTCCACCGACTTACTCACACCCTTAAAGACCCTTGTATAATAAAAAATATGCAAAAATAATCTCCCATAATTCCTATATTCCTCTTAGAGTCCTCACATCTGGCATAAATCCTTCCTATGAATTCTTTTTGTCCATATCAAAAAGAGATACTCAAATAAGAGGTAATTATTTCATAACCTCTTTGAAAATTAATTTCTTCATATACGTCAACTTCTTACATTGTTTCCATAATAAAGTAATAAATTTATTATAGTATACATGACATGATGTTATTATAATTGTTTTACAACCTCATTCTACCTTATATCCATCTTACGAATAACAATATCACAATGCGTGCGTGCATACAACATACTATATCCTTGATGTGTTGTAATTTGTTATTCATCAATACATAATTTGTATGGGTATATTGATGAGTATTATAGATTTAAACATTGAACATAACATTATAATTATTTTTTTATAATTAATATACCATCCAATTCTATATCATTTAACCATTAATTGAATGATATCATTAGTCGTGCAATCGTACGACCTATCGCCCCCACATTGAGATGGGATTTGTTTTCCACGTTAATCATTAAAGAATGATTATAAAGTATATAAAACAAATTAGAATAAAATAAAGGGAAAAATAATGCTACATGATTTAGGTATATATATATATATATGTCATTTACTTTCTTCCATTCAATTCATAAAAGAAACAGAAACAGTGTTTATGCGTCTATACGACCAACTGTCTCCATGAATAGTGTATTCCATTTAATTTAGCTATTTGTTATATATAATTATACAGTGAATATTGAGGATATATAAATAATGTTTTTAATTCTTAGAGTAAGTAAATCATGATCTATATAATATAACCAAGAATAACAAGTCACAACACGTATGATACAGAAAATGATTATTACCCAAAACTTTCCTTTAACATGAAATTGATAAATAATAGGGAAATATAATGTCACAGGTGAATCATATATGATATTATAAATTTTATAATGGATCATTTTAAAGTAAAGAATATGTTTAAACCCACTATACAATATTTTCAAATACGTATAGAATAAAATAGAACTAATGTAGGGGATAATTTTAAAATCTCAAAATAATAATATAGTAATGTTTAATGTCAATTATACCCTTTTATGATGTTTTATTAAACAGTATAGAAGGAATATTTCTTTAATTTTTCATATGTGGATTTTCTTGACATTTCTAATAGGAGTATGAGAAGATTTCTTTATCTCATATGACATGAATGTATATTTAAATAATCACAATGCCTTATTTCCATGAAGAATAATCTATATGGTTTCATTTTAAATTTCAACTATATTATTTTATTTGAAAATTACATTTCATTTTGAGAAAATAATTTTTTTGGAAAAGATAGTATATTTTCCTCAATAATTAAGTTTGCGCGTTTCATAAAAAAATTCCATATAAGATAACATGGGGATATGTTTCTATCCATATTATTACATCAATTTTATTGTGTCTATAATGGAATAATTTTTATGAAAGCCATTTATATTATATAGATTATGTTATGATTGAATTATATTTAGGAAACCATTTTTATTTCATGGTTTATCCCATGATGAATGGTTTTTTTGTGGAATATGTAAGAATGATTTCATTATGAGATGGGTGGTACCTATATCTTCATCCAATGCATAGGGAAATTATTTACATCTCATTAGCTATACATAAATAGAACTACATGTAAATAGTGTTCAGTTTTGTAGGGCTAGAAGAAAATGTAATTAAATTTCAATAATACATGGCTAGAATGACATGTGAACCCATTTCTGTAATGTAATTTTTCCACAATGATGGTTTTATAATCAATTCATTAGCTACTAAGAAATTCATATTATGTGATTATTAGTTTTTCACAATTCCATGTTTTATGCAAATGTTATTTTACCATGTTAATTCCTCTGTTATGATCAATTCCTTACGTACAACTAAAATTTATTTCATGCTCATGATATTGATATTTATACATTATATTCGTGTTTTTAAATTATTTTGTTTCAGGTTTGTTACCCAAGTTTACCCATACTGAGAAATTTATATCCCCCTTATTTGATTTTATCATTTCCCCAAGAAATAAATATCTGTTTTTTAGTAGGTAATCAATAAAAGAACATATTTATTTGAGATGTTGAGGATCTTTCACCAATTTAAAAGATAATGTTTCATTTTTCCAATGACACAAAAATAAAAAGGTATTTGGGAAAATATTTATGTCATGTATTAAGTATTCAAAAAATGTAATTAATTCCCATGTATTTCAAGAATGGCTCTTTATAGTAGGAATTAGAGTGATTTTTTAGTTGACCTTTGGAATCTAGGATCAGAAAACATTACTGAGATCCATAGATATGTTTCTAAGGATAGTTCATGGGATTACTTAAGGATAAGTCTTATTATATTTTACAATCCTATAGTTTCTTTTGTAATCATTTATAACTTATAATTAAACCAAATATATCATATATTGAAATATTATATTCAATTTACCTTACTTCTGTGTTTATAATCTCAGAACTGTATTTCTCACACATTTCATTCTATTCTTATTTTACATGCAGAACTAAATGGAAAACATTAACCATGGAATGTTTCAGATTTGTAAATTATGGTAATTATAAAGATCAATTTCATAAGTTGAAATGTCATAATGATAATCTTGACAATGGGTGGAGAATTTGTCATACATATGAGAATAAAGTGATTGTAAAAAATATGTGAAGGGTATGTGATATTCTTCCTGTATTTTTTACATTAATCGAAAGATTTTTCTGGTTGAGAAACTTTAACACATGATTCATATTAGAGGAATGAAATTGATGATGGATCTTGAGTAATGGTTTAAGAATGATGTTTGATTATTGAGGTCTATATGTTACGAAATTAAAAGATTATTTTTTATGAACCATGAAATATAAAACTATTTTCATTATAATTTTTTCATTAAGGATTAGAATGGACATATGGAATTTTTCTAAGGATCCCTAAATGTGGTTTAAGGATAATATGATATACTTGGAGAAAAAATGATTATGGGAAAGATAACCCTTAATATTTCCCTTATATTAAGATAATGTTTCTTGGCTAAAGATAAGTTGGATTTAAATAACTAATATGAATTATGTCAGTTTCCTGACATATATAATTATAAATTTATTGAAAAGAGGGTTATTCTCTCATGGATTAACTATACAACTTTTTGGGACATAATGAATATATCTAATAAATTTTGGAATTAGGAAATATTCTTGTTTTTAACAAGGATATATGGTAATTTAGTTTATTACAATGACTAAAGATAATTCATGATGAATTCAATAACATGATAGTATTATAACCAACACTTTATATCTTATGATATATTGGGGATAAATGATGTTATTTAAATGCATTTTATATGAAATTTCTTGTAATTTTTTTTATAATGAGTTTGGACCGATGTATTTTGGAGAACCCTAATGGTTGTAATGGATTATGTTTGACATCAGATATTATAGTTTAAGGATATTTTTAATATTATTTCAGGAATGTTATAATAGTATAGTTTTAGGAAATGGACAACCTTCAGGATGGGTGACAACCCGTCACATCGGATAGGGCTACAAGAATCAAACCCACCTCCTATGTGAAGCATGCCATTATCACCTACAACTAGACTACAAGAAGTCATTGGTTTGTATAATTTATTTTTATTTCTTTTAAAAAGTATGTTATTTGAAGCATAATTCAATTTTAACCATATAATATTAATCTCACCATACATGGAATTATGTTTATTTAATTACTCAGGATAACCATTTTATTGTAATGACAGATGGAATGACCTATCATTCTATTTTTGGATCACATTATCTGATAACACTTCATGAAAAAAAAATCATCTTCATTTCATTGAATAAAAAATGAATTGAAAATTGTTAATGGAATGCCCAATGATGAGATTATACAGAAATTAAGTAATTATTTCTTCTCGTGACCATTAGCATTTGGAAAAGAATATTGGAAACCAAAGAGTTTATCATAGTAATTCGATGAATCATATGGTCTCTAAGATCATCATATATTTACAGCATTCTGATTTTCATCTTTCTCCAATCATTGTTCAATATCACGATCAATCAGAACATGATGGTCAGCTTTTTCTTCCATATCCTTATTTTCACTTCCCACCTATCTTCTCTTATGTGGAAACCCAGTAATTAGATACTTTGGGTAACCATTATTTTTCTAACATTCCATTTCTAAATTATATTTTAGTATTCCTTATTACGATGTGGGATTCCCTGAAATAATCGTTCATGTAGTAAATGGTCTTTAATCCCAAATAAATCCGAGGGTGAAATTAATATCAAGGTGGGTATAATGTAAAAACCCAAATTTTTACGGACAATTTTACCGATTAAATTTATATTTTAATTTATATCTTGCAATTCACTAAGTCAAACATTCATTTCATACTAAATTTACTTGTCATATGTTACACGCAACACCGAGTTGGTGTATAATACACAAAACACTGAGTATAGTTTTTAATAAATATATTAGACAAATATGTTATGATTATGTTATATATAAAACAAAAGGAATATTTAACCACACAGAACACTTACGTGGCTTTTTTTTCACGCATGAGCAGCCTTCCTCGTTATCTTGCTTTCTATGCAATTCCATGTGTCACAAAAAAAAAGATATATTATTAAAATATTATTATTTAATGGGATATAATCTAGCCATTATGTATAATATTAACAAAACTATTTATTTTATAAAATATTAAAATTTAACTTATTTTGTTTCTAGAAATTATATAAGATTTAATTTGAATTGTTTGATAAAAGATGTATTTTAAAAAACATGCATTTTTTTAGTATTTTGATTGTGTACCCATTTAAAAGCTTGTTTTTAACACTTTTTTATATTTTATTTAACAAAATAAACTTATTTATTTATAATAAATACCTAAAAATTTACATTGGCATAAATTTTCTTATAAATCTGATAAAATTAATGAATAGTGAAAAATATTGTATTTTAATAAAAATCTGTCTTATCAACTAATTTATTTATATTGTTGAATTTTCATGTTAATTATTGTGAATTTATTATAGGATTATGTTTTTTTCATTTAATAAAATTTTGGTCATTTTAAGATATTTAATATTTAAATTCAACATAAACACTTTTTAATCTTTTGATAATTTTTACTTCTTAAAAACCCATATTTTTGTTATGACAACATGAATTAATTGTAAATAAATTTCATCCGATTTTTTGTTTTAAATTTTTAAATTTGATTCAATATTTTGAATCATATGGTACAAATTATATGAATATGTGAGTTTTATTTTTTATATTATGAATAGTAACTCTAGTTATTATTTTTATTTACAATGGTTAAAATGTAAATAAGGTAAATAAGGGTAAAAAATAATATTATAACAATATAAACCTACAATAACACATGTCCAAATACTATTTGATAATATATGTCCTACCATTGGCATCCATTGGTCTATTTTCGTACCACATGGAGGAACTTGGTTTTTCAAATTACATGTTATAATAATTAATCTAAAGCAACGAGAAATATAACCAAAACATGTATCTTATGACAATAAAATTATAATTAGAGTCTTATAAAGGATTTATGAAACTATTAATATTAATTATAAAGATAAAACATTTAATATATCATGGTATTTTATTTTAAATCTTTAGACCTTTTATATTTAAATTTAATTATGACACAATAATGATGATGTATTATTTTTAATAATGAATGAATTAAAAAACGATTTTATAAATATTAAAATAAATTTAATTGGAAATTTTATATGCCATATGATAAATTTAAAGAGTAATTTGACATGTTATATTTTATTTAATTAATTTTTATAAGGAACCATGTTGTTATCACATTTAGAAAAATTGATTACTAAATACTGTCCAAATTGGCATAAATGAATTTTTAAAACAAATAAAATTTATTAAATGATGTATTATAGTTATAAAAATTTAACATTTGAAAGAAAATTATTATAATTTTGAAAAATTAATTAAGTTCCCACTTTTGTTCTATTGGGCTTTTATAGTACCTATAGTAATCATATATTATGAAAATAAAATAAGACATGTTAAAAATTAATTTTTTTAACTAAGGGTTAAAGCTAAATTATAAGGATATGTTTGTAACCTAAACTTCTATAAAACCTATTGGTTGATATTAATTCGACCCTTAGTCATCTTATCTTATATATAAATGAGTTTTTTACCATTATAAATTCAAAATAAATTTTTAATAAATTAATATTTCAAGACATTCCTAAATTGCCCCTCCTCCCTTTTATAAAATGCCACCACCACTACCTAAATACTCATACCAATGAAGGAAATTTTCTCATTCATATTAATCTCATCATATATCCAAAAATACATCCATTCATATAAGAGGCCAAAATTTTGGTATAATTTCATCCTAATGATTCCTTTTCTAAAAATCAAAGAGAGATACTAGAAAAAGAGGTAATTGTTTTATCACTTATTTCAAAATTATTTTCTTCATATACTTCATATTATTATATTGTTTACATAATAAACAAATAAATATAGTATCTTATACATGATTATATGATATTATAATTATTTTACAACCTTAAAAATCATTATATCCACCCTAAGAATAATAATATCACCATCTGTGCATACGCATAACTTACAGTCTCCACATTGTTGTGTAATTTGTTATTCAAAAATACATAATTTGGAGGGGTATATTGATGATAATATTATATTTAAATGATGAATATTATGTTAAAATTATTATTTATAATTAATATACCACAAAATTAAATATTTTTTAACCATTAATTTAATGATATCGTCACTCGTGTGTACGTACAACCTACCGTCTCCAAAACATCATGACATTCATTATCCATGTTAACCATTCTAGGATGATTATAAAGTATACATAAAAAGTAATAATGAAATATATGAAATAAAAATTCCACATTATTTATGTATATGTATTTATATATATTTAATTTTTATTCTTCTATTCAATTCAGTAATGAAACAGAAACAGCTTCCATGCATACGTACGACCTATAGTCTCCATAGATGGTGTATTCCATTTAATTTACCTATATTATATATATATAATTAATATTTATGATATATAAATAATGTTTAAAATTATGGATGTATGTAAATCATTACATATGTAATAAGATCAAGAATAATAAGTCAAAACATGCATGATAAATAAAATGATTATTGCCCAAAATGTTGCTTTATCAAGGGATTTTCAAATAAAAGTAAAATATGAATTAATAATTGAATCATATATGATATAAAAAATATTATTATGGTTATTTTACTAGTTGATATTATGTTTTATCCCACTATAAAGGATTTTTAGACACATTAGAAAGAAATCAGACCTATATTAAGAGATAATTTTTCAATCTCATTATTATCTGTCACTATTTATTCGTAATTATTTATAAGGGTATATTTATCATCAACATCCAGGTTTCCTAAATATATAACCTTATTTATAGTTATATAATATTTTTTAATGTTAGTATTACCCATTTGTTTTTTTATTAAACAATATGAATTGAATATTTTTTCCATTTTCCATATGTGGTACTTTTATCAATTTTATGACAAGAGTACGAGAAAAATGTTTTTTAACTTAAATGTAATTAATGGATTTTTACATCTCCATAATACCTTATTTCCATGAAGGATATTATATATTATTATACTTTTATTTTTAACTAAATTCATTTCTATTAAAATGGCGTGGCATTTTTGAAAAACAGAAACCTTTTTTTAAGGAAAGGTTATTTTCCTCCAGAATTAAGTTTAAGTGTATTATCAAAATTATTTTACAAATAAGATGACATAGTGTTATGATTCTATACATATTATTCCTTTTATTTTAATAAGTTGATGATTGAATAATTCTTATTACATCGATTTATTTTAAATTGTTTATATTATGATCAAATAATGTTTATGAAACAAATTTTATTTCCTAGGTTGTGCAATGAATAATGATTTATGTTTTATGTTGAACATGTAAGAGTGAATCCATTATGAGATGGATAGGACATATATCTCAATCCAATGAATTGGGTATATATTTCTATCTCATGAGGTATACATTATTGGAAAGGAAAGTAAATTTAGTTCAATAATACAATAATTGAGAAACATGTTAATTCAGTTCATAAATACATGGCTGCAACGACATGTAAACCTAGTTCAGTAATGGACATTGTCCAAGATGATGGTCTTGGATGCAATGCCTTGACTACTACAGAAATCATATTGTGAGCTTATTAGTTTGAACCAAATCCATGTTTTATGCCATTTTTATTTTATCATGGTTAATGATCTTTTATGATATATTCCTTAGGTAATTCCATGATTTATTTCATGTATCAAAACATTGATATTAAAACATTATTTTCATGTTTTTATATTTTTATGTTAATTATTAATTCTCCATTTTTACCCTTACTAAGTATTTGAGCTCACCGTTTTTCTATGTTTTCATTTCTCAAGGATATAAAGTATTGTTTTATGTATGAAAACAAAAGGGAAAGATCATTATGGGATTTGTTGATGATATTGCACCATCTTAGATGATTTTTTTCCATTATTCAAAAGACACTATACTAATATTTTCTATGGGAATATATGTTTTTCATGTATTATTTATTCTGCAGAATTAATGTAATGTCTATTTATGTTAATCTTTGGCCTTTACACACAAAATCGAAAAAATTCCAAAAAGGTGCCATATCAATCTCTATCCTCATTGAATAGAATATTATAGTTATAAATAATTATTTATTGGATTATAAGTGATAATAATGATTTTTTATGTTGATGAATTTAAATACCCTTAAAATATTATTAAAGTATTCTTGATGAAAATAACATTTAAGCATTCTAAAGTGTCCCATACCACATTGTGAAATTTGAATCACAGACCCCATAAACTAAATGATATCATATAAAACATTAAATAACCTAAATATAAAATAAATCTTGATATAATATATATATTTATATGGGATTTAGATACACAACACAAGGATGTAAGTGGTGAAGAGTGGTTTATGCCTTATAGAGTGAAGAGTGAGACAGAAATTGCTTACCGTATCTGTCCTTTTTGGTGCAGTATTTCACCTCATTTATAGTGTTTTAGAACATGTTACTATATTATAATGAATCCATACTAATATTTATCATATCATATATTATATTTTAATATTATCTTATTACCCTTTTTAGTATTATGTTATTAATTTTCAGTATTTTTTGTTTTAATTATCTGGTTTCTTGATCATGTTTTGTCTTGTAACATGTTATTCATATTATTTGGATCATGGTTTTATAATATATATTATGTTTACCATGATTAAAATATCATGTATATTCATTATATTTTTATTTATAATAATTCATAATATTTGGATATAATAAATGAAATGCATCGTTCATGGAGATGGTATGTTGTACGTACACATGGACACTACTTCATTTCATTGTTATAATTAAATGATGATAATAAAATGATACATGTATATATTAGAACTAAATTGAAATATTAATGATCCATATATCACACATGTTTAATGAAATCATCCTTAATACCTTCCATGTATATCAAGGATGAATAACATCATTTTGAGGGGGTTGTAGTCCACTATTCCATAAACAATATTGTCATATTTAATCAAAATGGAAATCACATGGTTATATGTTATGAAAAAATTGATGAATTTTAAAGACGTTAAAAATATCTTATATAAACCATATTAATGTATTTTAAATCATTAATACCAACCACGATATGTGGTAATGGAAAAAACTAAAAGCTTTATTTTTTGAGGCGGTAGTTCGTTGTACACATAATGAGTTTGTTTGTTACCCATAAGATGGAAGTGTGTGTATGTGTAGGATGAAAATTTAACATAAAAACAATTATTTATATTTAGGAATATATTTTTCTTATATATTCATGGAATAATATTAATATAAACAGTGTATAAATAAATAAAACTAAAGATCCTAAAGATAGATGTTACCTCTTAATTAGATAACTATTTTTGGTTTTCAACAAAGGGATTCCTTGGATAGATTAATTAAAAATTAAAGGAATATAGGTTGAGCGGATGGATTTTAAGGAGATATTTTGTTATATCATTTTCTATCCATTTCTTCATTATTGGTGTTGGGAAGTGGGAGGAGAGGAGTCTATTTTATATTATAAGAGGATTGGCAAACATGTACATTTTGTACAAGCCTCATGGAAAAACCATTTCCTATTTAATGTGTGTAAAAACATAAACCAACAAAGATAAATGGATTATATGTTTGAATTCATTCCATACAATGGATTTTGGAAAATTTTATATATAATTTAGGCCCTTATGTTTATGGTTTAGTCCTATGTTATGTTTAATTTCACCATAATCATTGTTATTAATTTTAATTACATTCAATATATTTTTTCTTAAGAAACTAAATTAAACATGTTAGAAATATAATGTATTATTATTAATAATATTTTATGTATTTTCTTCCAAATTTCATTCATAAGAGTGGGAGAAATTAGTTTAAATAAAATCCCAGAGATGGGATGACAATGTGGGTTATTAATGTTAAAATGTTTACAAGTTTGTTATGTTTTCATATCAAATTTCAAAGTGAAATTGACTTGAATACAGTAAATTGGATTAATTGATAAAAATATAAATATAGTTTAAAATATTTTATAAATATTTCTTATCCTTCTTAATTAATTACATGAAAAAACCTTATTTAATTAATATTCATATATATTCAGTTTTCATTAAAAAAATTACACATCCCAAAAAAATACATTGAAATTGACATAACCTAATTACTAATGTTTATCTTTAAAATATTATGTATAATTTCAAATATAATAAATATAGATGTTCCATAATTTTTATTTAAAATTGATTAACCATTAAATGTTAGTAAAAGTGCCTTATTAAAAATATAGTATTCTTTGAGAAAAACTGGGTTCTTTTATATATTTTCTATCAAATATATTGGATGAGTATAGAAAATATTTTATTAAATATATAGTGTATATATATTCCATCAATATAATTCACTAATTATAATTTATCTTGTTTAGTACGATAAATAATCATTATGAGGTTAAAAATAATAATACTTTCTTTTAAATTCTATTAGTTTTTATATTTATTTCTAGTTAATATTTAATCAATGAATTCATTTTATATTTGTGTAAACCATTTATTATAAATTTTTTATAAAACTATTAATAATATTCAATTTAATAACTATGTTATATAAGATTAATTATTTATTTTTTAATAATATATTATTGTTTAGTAAAAATTATTCTTGTTTGTTACAAAATTCGTTAAAAAAGACATTTTCTCATGTATCGTACACTACGAATCAGATTCATTCTTTCAGTTATTTAATGATTACAATGTGTTGCATGCATTACTGTGTACAAAATATATTTGATTAAAATACAAAATATATCATAAAGTCTCATGAAAATATATACCTTTCTTCACTTCATGGAGGGTGTTATATTCACTATGAAATAAAATGTTCATACACTCTAATTTTAGGATATTAGATCAAAATATATTTTAAAAATAAAAAAATTCAATGAAATTTGTTTCAAAAAATGTTCATATCTTTTGAATTTAAATTTTCTAGATTATTTTGTATTTATTTTATAAAATTATTTTCATTTTTAAAATAACTATGATCTTATTTAACTACATGGAGAAATATTAATTTTTTTCATTAAAATTATCTAACATTGATGTAATCATTACTTACGATGGTAAAAGAAATAAAGGTAAAAAGATTTATACTTATTTTAAATGACAAAAAATATTTAAAAATTTGCCTCCATGTTTTTGGATGAGAGGATGATAATCCAATCACCCCAAGAATTAATATACACATTTTTATCCACAAATCCTTAGATAGTGGAGAAAATATTGAAATTTAATTGTGACTTCTCAAATTATTTTTATCTTCATTTTTTATAAGGGATCACTTTCACCACATAGAACATATTTTCACCCATGAAATTTAATCCGAAAAATATTCCATTTTCCCCTACATAAATCCGATTTAATCTATATTGGCCTCATTTCACAATTAGTTAGAATAAATACTCCATTTATAATGATATATTCAAGAGAAATACTTGTATATCAATGTTATTATTTCTTATTTCATAGTATTTTCCTCTTAATAACAATTTCCCAAAAATATTGCCACCCAGATCTAATTAATTTAGTAATATTAATATACTAGAATGTTATTATATTACATTAGTATCCCACACAAATTCATTTCTATCATCTAATAGAATACAAAATTGATCATGCATACTGGTGGAAAACTGACTCGATAATGTTATGTGACTTGTTTTTAATAACTGTTACACATTATGATTTTGTTATATATTTCTCTTCAAATAAATTTAATTTTGGGAAAACATGTGATATACACAAACATAAGAGTTAAAAAAGTATATTACAGTATACCATTATACCATTTCTATTAAATTAGTGATACGAATTGAAATGAAAACTTTTCAAATGTTTTTATATTATGAATAAATATTTATAAATAATCACTCAATCTTTAATAAAGTATATATTCATCAAAAAAATCCTTTTTTCTTTTTTTTCAGAAATATAATATCAAATTTTTAACTGTTTTATAATGTTTATTTGAATAAATTAACATCATTTTTGTAATAGTCATGTAATATTTTTCGGAGACAGAAATATTAAATTTTTTTAAATATTGATTTTTTTAAATGAATAGTGAACTGATTGGATTTTATTTAAACTAAATTTTCATTTTTATAATTTATAAATTTTCATACAGGTTTAATGTGGGGTTGAAAGTAACATTAGTTAATATATATTATGAATAATCCATCTATATTCACTAGAATTTATTTTATATGGATATTGGTTTTAAATGATTTTATAATTAAGAAAGCAATTTTTTTCTAGATTACTGTTTAATATTGTGTTTCGTCGATTTGACAAAAAATTTATTTTCTAAATGAAATGATACAGATTTTTTAAAATTAATTATATATTTTTATTAATAAATCCATATACTATTAATGGGAAATGTTTTATTTTATTTCATAACCATCATAAAAACTGGTAAAAATTTGACACATCAAGTAGTGTTGAAATGAGTTTTCTATAGGTACGAGTTAATCAACCTGATAAAATTATTCATGAAAAAAATCCAATTTTATATAAATTTTCATATCTCATACTATAACACCATAAAATAATTATCCATTTCTAAACATTCCACTTTAATATGAAATTATTATATATTCATATTTTAAGTAATTACAAGTGCGTCTGCACCCCTAGTTATAAAATGAAACAAATATTTTCTCTCTTTTATAGAAATTTGAGCCATATAAACAAAAACACAACCCAATATTATTCTTAACATTCATACCCATTAATTATAGGTGATATTGTACATAAATCCCAAATACATTGTCGTTATGAATGGATCTAAAGTAGGATTTCTGAAGAGGATGTAATCATTATATTAGACCTCATTCAATTTATTTCTAATTATATATACTATAAATATATTATTTTTTTAATATAGTAATAAATAATGATCACAAATCAAACGAAAATGAAATTATTATTGTGTAACCATAATTATTAACCCTTATTACCATTAAATTAGAAGTGTAATCATTTTTCATGCAAACGTGTCGATTACCTCCTCCACATAATGAGAAACTTTATTTTCCACCATAATCATTATTGGATGGTTATTATGATGTATTTATATTTTATATATATCAAATTTCAAATGTATTTCTTACTTCATAATTATATTATCATATATACTTTCTTACATTCCCATTAATTGAAAAACAATATCATTGCTCATGCACCTGTTTGAACAACCAACTCCACAATGAAATGTGAGTCATCTTTCATTTATTATTTATATAGATCAAAACAAGGATATATATAACTAATGTATATGTTATTATTTATGTAATAAAGTTTTAGTGATAAAATAATAGTTTTCATTATTTCAAATTTTTTAGAAAATGAAAATAATATTCATTCATATGTATGATATATTGTCTACATGAATAGTGTATATAATATTTTACATGAAAAATGTAAGGATTATTATAAATATATATAATTGAATATATCTATATATATAATATTTATATCACTATTTACATTGTAGGTATGATGTATCCCTAAGAAATTTAAAATACTACAAATACACAATTGAATCGTACATGAATAATGAAATATATAACACGGAAATATAATGATATCAAGATGTAGTTATCAGTAAATTGCTATCTAAATGTCATATTTGGGTCATATATGATATGATAAGTATTAAAATTAAATATTTTTAGAAATATAGTAAATATAAAATATATTATATATGACATTACAACTCCTTTGAAGAAAGTAGATCTTGAGGTAAGTAGTTTTTTCATATCACTTTTATTTCACTGAGACAGATGCTATACTCAAAACATTGCTGATTTTTGTGTCGAGTATAAATAAAATGAATTTATTATATTATTACATTACTAAAAAATAATTTTATTTATAAATCAATATAATTTTATCTCTTTTATAATGTTTTGATTAAGATATTACGAAAAAGGTACGGATTTAGGTTTCAATCTCATTTAAAACCTGATGGTTTATGAATGAATTTATATTAAAGGAAACCAATTTATATTTATATAATAAATCCAATTAATTTTATTTTAATCATCATATTCAATTTATTTTAAATTAATTATAAAAATTAGTTATTTTTTATACTTAAAATGATTGAGAATTGTTTATCAAATAGATTTAATTTAGTCATTGGCCAAAAATCTATTTTTTTCCATAGCAAATTTGTCACAAATTTGTTAAAGAATGTTTTTTTAAATATAAAATTATTTCATATATTATTTTTTACATATATTTGATATTTTAAAATGTTTTAAAAAATATATTTTTATTTTCTGAATGATGATATTTGACCTCATACAAAAAATTTGAAGTGAATATTTATTACGTACAATATATAAATATATTTAACATCCATCATGACCACTCAATGATTTTTTCCACCACAAAATTATGTTTTTATTTAAACATAATTATTTTTTCTAATATTTTGGGATATTTTATATTTTAAATTATTTAATTTCAAATTGATATGGGTATCTTCCTAAAGATGTTTTTTCAAGATCTTTTAAAAGTATTAGAACCTATGTTAATATGAATAGATGAATCTAATGATTTAATGAAGATATAATATAATGATATAGTAAAACACACACACACATATATATATATATATGAATTATGATCAGTTATACTAGGAAATTTATTGGTATTCTATATTACATTGCTTCTTATATAGTAAATTACTGATTTCTAGGGAATGTTGATTATGTTGCATTATTTAATCATGTGATGAATGAATTTTCATTATTATGTGATTTTTGTGACCTAAAATAACATAAACCTTTGATTAATGAATACATATCATAAAAAGGGTTAAGTATTTGGTTGAATCCTTACCCATATATATGATTTTTTACATGGGGCATAGATAGAATATGTATTATGATAAATATTATGAATTATATTATTATATAATAAATTATTTATATGGATGTGATTGTTCGATCATTTGTATCATCCAAGGGTAAATTTCATGATCACATAAATAATAACATGGTATTTTTTTATAATTATTTCATACCATAATATTCATTCCATGTTTATTCTAAAATACATTCCACTATATGAATTCCCCTACTTATAACATGAGTTCACTTTTTTCTTATGTTTCCTTATTATAAGATTTTAGTGAGTGTATTATGATTTTTACACAAGTATATTATAGATGGAATGATTATATTATCAATGAAAATACAATTTTTTAAGTTATGTTTTCAAATTAAATCCGAGAATTATGTTTTTATCTAATTTTCTAAGACTACAATACTATAAAGTCATTTAGGAAGTGATAACATGTATATAATACCACTATAATAATGTGACCACATAATTCAGACTTTTGGGGTTGGGTTCATTATAATTTATATCAGAGGACTTGTAGAATAAATATAATTAAATATATTTAGAGATACCTAAATTATGGAATATAACACATTGAAATAATTTGATTATATTTCTATTTATAAAATAATATAATAATTCTTGGATAAGGTAGAGATTGTGTGGTTTTACATGAAATAAATCCCATTCAGGATAATATATGTGCATGTGTTTTTCACATAGATTTTTCTAGTTTTAGTAACCCTAAAATGAGTTATCATAATATTTTTTATCCACCAATATGGTCTACGGTTAATGGGACATAATTGTTCACCAATTGTGACCCTCCCAAGATATATGTTTTAGTTGATTGAATATTTTATTTTGACCCATTATGATCTATTTAAATAAAATATAATCAATTATGTACAATAAAAAATATATGGTGACATAGATTAAAAATAATGTGTCTTAATTTAGATAGACTATAAATTGATTTTCATGATTAAATGATTTCAATTTATGATGTTTGATCCTCATGCTAATAATTTTTGTCTCAGAAATGTAATGAAACTAAAATGATGATTTTTGGGAGATGATAAGGATGTTAAAATATTTTGGTATCTTCTTTGATCATAGCCATATGAATTCCAATATATCATGAAAACTCTTAAAATATGTTTATTAATATCCTCAATTTTTAAATGTTGAGTTGGTAGTGAAAAATTATAATGGTAGTATGATTGAACCCTAAGTATATATCTACACTCGGATATATGTATTTGGGAATTTACTTAGTAGAAATATTTTTATTCTTCCTCTACTAGAATTTGACATCATTTTGTTCATCTGTTGTTTATATTTTTACTGATCTCATATCTCTTGTGAAGAAGGGGAAATCATTCAGTATTTATAATCTACATATTATAATTTATTAGTGATAGGGTGATTCTGAAATTCCAATGTAAATTAGTTCCATCATGCGTGTTGTATGACTTATTAATGTGGTATATCTATATATTTTTTGAGTAGAAATTATACAATGAAAATATTCTAATTATTAAATAATATGTTGTTTTATATCCTAAGATAATTCTTGTCTTACATTCAATAATGATTTTGAGAATTCAATATAAATCATACATCATGCTACACCAATATCATATCCTTCATATATAATATCCTCAATTGAGTTGTATGAATTGAAGAAGAAACTTCAAGAGAATTTTGATAAGGAATTTATTCAGAATATTACATTACCATTGAGTGAACATATTATATTTATTAAAAAATGATGGATTAATGATTCTTTTCTTTCATAATTGGGAAGTCAACAAGATCAATATAATGAATAAGTATCATATACAAAGTATTAATGATTTTGTAATCAATTTAAAGGTATACAATTATTTTATGTTATATATATTTGATATGGATTTTTTATATATGGTTCTAGATTATGGACATAACTAATAAATCCTTTCTTATGATTTATAGTCATTATAAACATTTAGTAATGTTATTTAGGCTTACAAATTCTTCTGATTTCTTCATTGATTTAATGAATAGAGACTTTAGTGATTATGTTTATAAGTTCTTGTTAGTATTTATAGACAATATTCATATAAATTTATATTTCATGAATATGAATAATGAAAATTTGGTAATTATATTAAAGACACTGTTGAAGGTGATATACTATTCTAAATTGGCTATGAATGATTTTTTTGATTTAAAAGGTTTTATTTTTGGTTCATATAATTAAATGTGAAGGTATATAGATGGATCCTTCAATAATGGGAGTTATTGAGAAATGGGAATGTCCATCGTTGGTAAATAAAGACAATATTTTTCTTGGGTTACATGGATAATACCAATTATTTTTGACATATTTCTCATGACTATCTAACACACTCAAAATGTTTCTTAAATTGGTTTGATATTCATGTAGATTTATGAATATGAAAATAATTTCAAGGAATTGAAGAGTTCGTTGTTCAACATAGATTTTTTAAATTACGCTATAGGGAATGGGGTTTTAATCTCTTATGATGCTTTAATAGTGGTAATGATATGATTCATCATGTAAGATAACATTATTTCATATGCTTTTCTACAATTAAACATCATGAACTAAATTACCATACCCATGATTTGGTTATGGAATCATCGATATTTTCAATAAATATACTGATAAATTATCTATATGGGGGACTTTATGATATATGTATTGATCGTAAAAGTATAAAATCATTATTTACATAGAAAGAGTTGAATATTAATTATATAATATGGTTGGATTTGATCAAATATTATGAGTTATAAATACATTACCACCATAGGATAGAGAAAAATGTTGATAATGATCTAATTTGGAAATAACATGATAGTTTTTCTATGGTGAGGAATGAAATAGATCCAATATTTATGGATTACAGAAATATGGATCATGAAATCATAAAGAAATGTGAAAATAATGGACATATTTTATAGTTAAATTATGAACCATAATTCTAGAGGAGAAATAAGAATAGCTAAAGGAAGATGTATAATTTCAGAAGAAGGTGGGGAATGCTCTTTAGTTAAACCATGATCATATGGGAATGATAATGTTTAGGCAATGAGTTTATGTACCATAAACAACTGAATTTTTGAGTGTTTTAGGATATAAATCCTATATTTCATCATTACAAATTTATCATATATGTATGATGATATAAATATATCTAGAAGTGTATTTAAGGTAAGGCAACATGAAAAGGAATATTTACAAATCATGTATCAATATTCTTATTATGTCATCAAGTTAATGTTGATAGAAATTAGTATAAGTGGCTATTACAATCATTAATTGTACCATAATAAAAATGGGAATACAATTACATTTAATTTTCAATGGGACTCTAAAAAAATCTAAAAGGAATATTTCTATTTTGGTAAAATTTTACTGCCTTTTTAAATCTATACATTTTTTCATTAGTGAAAAATTATAATTTGATCAACATATTAGGCCATATATTATGGAATCTGTAATACTTCGTGTAGTACCACCATCAATTGTGTGTTATCAGGATTCAAGGTTTTCTTTGATGTTCTACAGAAGTCTTCATCATGATTTAGATATATAATTGAATTTTAATTTTTTTTCATCCTTAATGAGATAATATATGTCATATGACCATACATACACTAGAATACTTATTGACATATTTATATGTTGATTTAAAAGTTTATTGGGATTAATAATTACCTTTTTTGTAATTTTATTTTTGAAATTGCTTTCAGTAAAGTATACAAATTTCCCCCTATGAAACCATATATATAAGGAAACGTTGAAATCAGAAATTATAGAATGATGTGGGATAAATAAATATATTGTGAAAGGATCTAGATGAAGAAATGGAAGATAAAGTCAAATTTATACAAAAACACATATGTGCATCCCAAAGTTGATAAAAAATTCATATTTCTAATAATCATGGATATATATACATTTATGGTAGTGAAAATTTATTTCTATGAATATATTCCATCAAAATGCTAATGGTATTTTGAAGGAAGGGAAATCAAGGCACTATGTATACTAGTCCCATTGCAATTATTGATCATATCAGGATGATTTCATATGGATTAGCACTTCCACCAAACCACACTATATTTTATGATTTTTTCCATGTATGTCTCATAAAGAAGTATATACCTAGTCCATCACATGTACTGAAGTCCGAATATGTACTAATGAATCATGATTTCATATATGATGCACTAATGGTAGAGATATTGGATTGTAGAAATAAATAATTAAAGAAAAAACAACTCACCTGGTTAATGTAATTAGTGGAATTATATGTTCATATAAGATACTCGAGATCCAAAGTATGTAATGAAATAGATATATCTTTAATTTATTTACAGTGACATAATTTTTATGTAAAAATTCATTCTAAATGGAGTAGAATTTAAAATTTGTAAATTTTTTTATATATTAATATTCAAGAGAAATTATTTCCATTGATAAATTGTAATACGTGAGAAACTAAGTATAAATAAATTGTTTTTTAGTATTCAGTAATAACGTAGCATTATAATTGGTGATTATAATATAAGTGAACTCTTTTATAATAAAAGGGTTAGATAAAGGTAATATATTAACAAATACTTACGTATTTTTTAGAAAATTATTTATTTTTTTTTAAAATCATTTTCCATAAAAATTTTGTTTATTATTTTTTATGAGAAAATAATATAAATAACTGATTCTAATTTTTTGAATTTTCATTTAAAGAACAAGTCAAAATTATCAGATAGTTATTTTTTATAATGTTAAGAATGAAATATTTATTGATTAATAGTGAAATGTCTAGATATTTATTGAAAAATATTTTTTGTTTCACATGTTAAGAAATTTCATTTTTTAAAAATTTATTTAAATATAATATTGTTTAATTATTACTATTAGTAATCTAATATTGTCTTTTTGAATTAATTTTATTTTTGTGTCTATGTAATAAAATTATATATAAGAATCATTTTTTTAAAAAACTATGAATGTTTTAAGGTGTTTATTTTGTAATTAATTACAATTACATTTATATTTTATAATACCATGATATTTTATGTGAAAACAATGTCAAATTGTTTATAAATCATGACAAACTGAGCTAAAATTCCTCATGAAATATTATTATGACCATTTTAATATAATAGTAAAATTGGGGGGGTATGAATTGATGTTACCAACTTATGAAAATATATACAAGTCTTGACAAATAATATTTTTTTTAAAATTATTAAAAATTAATCACTCAATTTTTTGAAGATTAAATCATATTATTCAAATATGTTATCTTCAAAATTTGTTTTTTAATGAATGATTATTACAAATAATTTTTTAGAAATTTTAGAATGTTTTTTATAGAAAATAATCATTTTGGAAATTAAAATATCAAAATTAGATTATGTTAATTTTTCTAATATTTCCAAAAAATGTTTACATTTTAGAAAATAGTGATAATAAGGTTTTTTGTACACTTTTTGTATCAATTACATTTATATCCCTATAAATGTATAAATACACATTTTAATTGATCTTAAATTGTCATAGGTCTCAATTATTTTTAAAAATATCTAAAAAAATACATATTAACAAACAATATACTATATTTTGGTATAATATTATTTTCTGGACTACAAATTATTTTATTAAAATATGTTTTTTATGTATTTAGTACATTTATTTTAAAAGTAATTATATATATTATATAAAATTAATTTCCTAAAATGGTATTAATTTATAGATTTAGTAAGTCAAATTTGACATAGGATTAATTTTCATATGTTTCTAACAAAGATAAATTTCTAGTAAATAGTGAAGCATTAAATCATTATGAAATACATTAATATTCATGATGCCACCAAGACCAAAACATGATATAAAAATATAATAATATTATCAAATTAGTAATGACTGATAATATAATAAAAATTAAATAAATTAATAATTAAGAACATATTAATTGGAAATTATTTTATGGTAAATATGAAAATAATTTTTAGTGTCGATGCAGTAATAGCCTAGAAGTATAAATGTGAAATTTGGTGCCCAAAACAATTTTTTTTTTGTATAATAAGAATTACCTGATGAATTATTAAATTAAATATAAATTATTAATGATGACCTTTATGGATATACACATTTTATGGAGTAAGAAAAAAATATAATTTTCCAAATACTAATCCAATGCTTGCATAATGATAGAAAATTGAAAATAACATATTAAATATGTTTCAATGATTTATTTGTGAGTAAATATATATATTTAAAATAATATAAGAGTTTATCTATAAATATATTTATTTAATTTTCTTTTATTATTTTATTTTTATTTTTTAGTGATGAAATAATTAACATATAATCTCACGTAGTGGTAACACATTGCTTGTGAAAACAGTAGAACGATGATGTAAATTATTATAAAAAATAAAAAATTTATATTTTATATTACATTTGATATTTTAACTTAATTTAATGAAAAATATAACATGTTATGGTGGTTTTTAAGTATTAGATTCACATTCTACCTTATTCATCTGGTCTCTAGATTCAAATTATTTTATTGGTGTCAAAAATTACATTAACGATATTTTATGAAAGAATGAAATTATTAAATTATATAACAATTATGAAAATATTGAAAACCAGAAATGCTGGATAATATATGGTTTAAGATTTAATAAATTTTTAATTAATGATCCGATATTGATTTTATAATTAAAATAGCAACCATAAAAGTGTAGAACGGTCATTACATTGGTTAAGGACTAAAATTGTCACGACTCGTCCTCAGGGCCCGTGCTATGACTACCCCAAGCCCGCCTCCCATAGGCCAGGGGCTGGTGACTAGCACCAAGGTGTAAATACCGAGAAAAAGGGGAATGCATTGCATTTATAAAGTATGAAACACCAAAGAGTAAGCTAGAAGAAGTAAACACTAATTAAAACTCGGTACAAAAGTAAGTGCGGAAATTAAATGGGCCAGAATAAAAACCAACACTGAAAGTAAATTACAAATGGAAGGAAAGTACATCAACTGAAAGTAAAGCTGCAACATCGAGCCGTCTAGTGGAAGTCCCACCTGAAGGGTGGGTACAGATAGCCACCTCATCTCATCGGGTCCAGCCGTCCGCTTCGTGTACTTCCCGCCTAGTCGTCCACCTCCAAGTACCGACTGCTCCACTAGTCTCAACCACGATCAGTGTTGTCCGTCGTCTGCATCCAACATAACGTAGTGCGGGCAAAGCCCGTGCAAGGGTGAGTATATGCTACTCAGTAGGGACCCCGAGACCCCCGAAGGTCTCCCATAATCCACAAAGGAAAATCCACAACGGAAAGATACAATCACGAAGTAACAACAAACACTACTTAGGTATATGCACATATATATACCTAAGTCATCAATTCTAGTTCATCCCCAACATCCGAGCTCAAGTTCGATCACATCCACATAGGAGTACAACCCAATCCACACAGGATAACAGAACTCAATCCACATAGGAAAGCAGGTCAATCATATCGAAGATATTGATTGAAAGTCAAGAATTAGCTCACACATGTATACTTCTTCGTAAGGTGATAGAGATGATCAGATATAGCCACTGATTCATCTAATCTGGGACCCACATAGGATACTAGACCAGCTAAGCTGTCAGACCCACATAGGATACAGACCAGCTACTCTGCCATACCTAGGTAGGATAGCATGAACAGAGTCAAAAATTTCCAGACCCACATTGGATATAAAAACAGTAGTCATTGCCTGCGAACCCACGGAGGATTTTAGTATAGTCTTCATCACTGCCGAACCCACGGAGGATTTCAGTGCAGTCTTCATCGCCGTCGTACCCACAAAGGATTTCAGTACGGTCTTCTTCACTTCCAAACCCACATATGATTTCAGTTTAGTCTTCATCACCGTCAAACCCAAGGAGGATTTCAGTACGGTCTTCATCGCTGCTGAACCCACATAGTATTTCAGTGTAGTCTTCATTACCGTCGAACCCACGGAGGATTTTAGTGCGATCTTCACAGTCGCATCCAGCTCTAGGGTTCCCTCACACAGCATGCTCTTTCCTGGGAGGGTCCGCTCCACGATCCAAGGGTTCGATACATCAACTGACATGTAGTCTTGTTTTGATGTATCCCAATGTTTCGTTTCGACAAGAGGAACTCAACGTGACAGACGGCGCGTCAATCAGACGCCCGGTCTAAGAGTTATTGGCTTTTTCGTTCCAGGGCCCAGTTGGTTTTTAAGTCAAAACCTACCCAAAAACAATACAACTACGTCCAATCCTTGAGTAGAGTAAGTCAAAAGGTCCATCTCACTAAGAGTAATCCATCAAAGTCGACGGCACACCAATTGGACGTCCGGAACTCAAGTTATTAGCGTTTCCGCTCCAAGGGACCGGTTGGTTTCGTGTTCGAACCAACCCTTCCATACCCATATTTCTCTGAAACCTTGAGTGTAATATACCAAAACGACCCTCTTGATCCATGGATATCATCTCAACTGACAGTGCATCGATCGGAGGTTTGAAGCCCAGGATATGGTCAAAAGACCAGAAGAGGTTTGAAAATGGGGGGTCTGGGCCCGGTCCGACCCGGCCCAACCCCCCCTGGGTCCGCCCGAACCGGGTCTTCCCGACCTGGGTATGGGTCCGACCTAGATGGGTGTGGCGCAGCCCGGTCCGGTCCACGCAACCTAGCCAGTCCCGACCGGGTGGCACGCTAGCTCGGCCAGCGGCCGAGCATGGGGTGAACCGTCCCCCCATTTTCTCCCCACGGACGCGACGCACCTGCCGCCACGGCTTCAGCCACGACTGTTATTCCTTGTGGCACGCCGGGGCGTCGCCACCCTTGAGTGTCCGGCTGGTGCCGTCCACCGCGACCAGTGATGTCCGCGGGCTACCGGAGTTGCTTCGGTGGTCCGTTTTCGATTTCGTCTGTGCCGATGTTCAACTCAGGTCCCGTACTTTACTGCGGAATCATCAAATCACCTATGCAGCCCGTTCTGTCATTGTCCATCGATCTGCACATCAAATATACAATCTGAGGATCCTTTCAATCACCTCAAAGGCGCGGTGCGACGACCCCACGCTTCTTCTCCCGTTCTTCATTGATTCCGCGTTGTGCTGTTGCACCGCGCCGCCCTTGCTCGTAACGCAATCATATACAACCATCAATGGGGGAGAAGGGTCGGCTGTGTTTGTGTGGTACGACCTCCTCCCATTATTACGATAACAGGTGTCCCAAATAGAAGTCGATTAATGGAAAATGAGTAATTCACAGGCAAAAAAATTAACCCCTACCTCAAAGCGTTGATGAACGAAGGTTTGACGCGGAAAAGGGATGCCGCGGAAGAAGGCTCCATAATCGTCGTCGGCGTCGTGGAGAATAGAATCATCGGCAACACGGTACATGGTATAGCGTCGTCGATCTCCAAGGATTCGGCGTTCTTCGTCGTTCTTCATCGGAGGCCAATGTTCTTCATCAGTGAAGCTGCGTTCTTCGCCTTCTTGAAGGAGGAAGATGTGGATTCCAAGGCTTGAGCAATTCCTCCCAATCCTTATCACACAACGAAACAACAATAATAAAATAAGGAGTTGCATTATTTAATACTCATTCCAACCCTTATTTGAAATTCAAAAATTAAATCACGATTTAATTATCGAGCGTTGACCAATTAGTGAGGCGTTTAATAATCCAATTAAATGCGAGAGTTGACTTGGCATTTAAGAGGGTGTGCGGGTGAGTTACCAAATTAATTGAACGTGGGAGGTGAAAGGAAATAAAGGGGGTGGGGATCATGTAGGCCCCACCTCACTAATATCCTAACTAGTGGAGTTAGGATATTAGTGGGTCCCACTCCAACCACCAAGAATAGGTTTAAACTACCTTAAATAAAAATAAAATTGGTTGCACAAATTTTATTTTATTCATTACATAACCCATTATTTTTAAAAACCACACCTGAGCAAACAAAACTCCAGAAAAGGGGCTCCTAAGCAATTACCGGTGCTGCGGTTTCATTGGTGCCCTCAGATTTTGATTCCGAGAACATGTTCAGAAGTTAGGAAAACCTGCTCGTCTGTTCACTGAATGTACCCGAGCTAAACATCGGAAATTGATTCCGGGCACACCGAGCCTCGGAATCAGCTTCCATCAAAAACAGCATTCTTGTAAAATCCTAAATAAAATTAAGAAAAAATTTCCCTTGAATTTTACGGGTCTTTACATTACTCCCTCCTCAGGGCTTTACGTCCCCATAAAGATACATCATAAACTAGGGGAACAAATGAGGGTACTGAGCCCGAATCTGAGCCTCCCAATCCCAAGTGCTCTCCCGAAGGTTCCCTTGCTACCATCTGATGCGCATTAGAGGAATCGACCACCCACGTAGGACCCGCTCCATTCGATCCTCGATCTCCACCAGGACCTCCGCAAAGGTCACCCCATCGTCAGGGTCTAGCTCCCCATGGTTGATGATATGTGTTGGGTCATGCACGTATCTCCTCAGCTAAGATACGTGGAAGATGTCGTGCACCCGGTGCAACAAAGGTGGTAGAGCCAGGCGATAAGCTACCTCTCCTATCCTGCTGAGGACCATTAATGGTCTGATGAAGCGCGGAGATAACTTTCTGCCATGGCCAAATCTCCGCAATCCACATCCAGGTGAGACCCGTAAGAAGACGTGGTCGCCATCCTCGAACTCTAGTGGTCTCTGCCTCCTGTCAGCATAAGACTTATGCCGGCTCTGAGCTGTCCTCATCCACTCCTGGATGTCCTGGACCTCCTCTGTCGTCGCCTGGACCATCTCTGGTCCCATAAGTGTTGACTCCCCAAGGTCGGTCTAGCACAGAGGTGATCTGCATGGACGGTCGTACAATTCCTCATATGGTGCCATCCTGATGGTGGAGTGGTATCTGTTATTGTACGCGCACTCCACTAAGGGTAGGTGGTCCTCCCAACTGTGACCAAAGTCAAGGACAGATGCACGGAGCATGTCCTCGAGAGTCCGAATGGTCCTCTCCATCTGACCATCCATCTAGGGCTGAAGGGCGGTGCTCAGACGTAGATGCGTTCTGAATGCCTCCTACAACCCCTTCATAGTCAGGAAGTAAATCGATCATCTCGATTGGAGACGATAGATAATGGCACACCATGAAGCCATATAATCTCCTAAGCGTAGAGGCGTCCCATGCTCTCCACTGATCCCTGCTCTCTAATGGGTATGAAGTGAGCCAACTTGGTGAGTCGGTCAACAATCACCCAAATGGAGTCGTGACCTCTGGGAGTGCGTGGATGTCCAGTCACGAAATCCATAGATATCCCGTCCCACATCCACTCCGAGACCTCCAAGGGTTGTACCAAGCCTATTGGTACCTTGTGCTCTGCCTTCACCTACTAGTAGGTGAGGCATCGAGAAACAAACTCTTCCACAACCTTCTTTGTACCCGGACACCAGTTCTATCGTCTGAGATCCTGGTACATATTTTCCACTCCTGGATGTACCGCTAAAAGGGAATTGTGAAACTCTCTCAGCACCTCTTCCTGTAAAGCAGCTAGTAGCATGGTACGTCCTCTAAAAAGGATGTCGTGATCTGCTCCTACAGAGAATCCATCAGGTTCATGTGTTAAGGATATTTGCGCACGCCGCGTCTCATAGTCATAGTCCCCACGCTGTGCCTCTCTAACCCGCTGCAGTAGTGGAGGAGTGACTGTGAGTGATTGAATAAAGGCTACCCCATCTCTATCCACGAGGGATATCTGCAAAGCTGCTAGCTGCTCCATCATCTCCTCGAGTAGCTGAATGCCCATCCTCCTGCTAAGAGCATCGGCTACTACATTACCATTTCTAGGAGTATAGACTATCTCAAAGTCATAGTCCTAGAGGAACTCGAGCCATCGTCGCTGTCTCAGATTTACTGCCTTCTGCGAGAAGATGTACCGAGACTCTGGTGGTCAGAGTAGTCTATAAAGCGCTCGCCCATCAGATAATGTCGCCACATCTTCAGAGCGAAGACCACTGCTGCTAACTCCAGGTCATGGGTTGCATAGTTCTGCTCATGATTACTCAACTGACGTGATCCATAAGAGATCACTGCCTGATCCTGTATTAGGAAACATCCGAGTCTGGTCCCTGATGCATCGCAGTAGACTATGTACCCTACTCCCTCCACCGGTATCCTTAAGATAGGTGTGCTGGTCAATCTCGGTCTCAGCTTCTAGAACGCTCTGCTGACATCTGTCTGACCACACGAAGGGTTTCCCCTTCTTCGTCAAAGCTGAGAGTGGTGCCACAACTCTGGAGAAGTCTAGCACAAACCTCCGGTAGTACCCAGCTAGCCCCAAGAAACTCCGCACCTCCATCACGCTCCTGGGTGGCTCCCAAGCTAGAACTGCCTCGATCTTCTCTGGATCCACAACAACTCCAGCCTCAGAGATGACGTGTCCCAATAAGTGGACCTCATGTATCTAGAACTGACACTTCGATATCTTTCCATAAAGCTGGTGCTCTCGTAGTTTGTCAAGTACAACCCGCAAGTGGTAGGCGTGCTCCTCCTCAGTGGTCGAGTATATCAAAATGTCGTCGATGAAGACCAAAACAAATCGATTGAGGTATGGAAGAATGATCCTGTTCATGAGACTCATGAACACCACTAGAGAATTGGTTACGCCGAATGGCATATCCAAGAACTCATAGTGGCCATACCGACATCTGAATGTCGTCTTCTCCACGCCCTCATCTCAAACTCGGAGCTGATGATAGCCTGACCTGAGGACTATCTTTGGGAACCACCGTTCTCCCTTGAGCTGATCGAAGAGGTTGTCAATCCTCAGTAGCAGATACTTGTTCCTCACGGTCACCTGGTTCAGGCGACGATAGTCGACACAAAGTCGCAAGCTCCCGTCCGCCTTCTTGGCAAACAATATCGGGGAATCCCAGGGTGAAACACTCGGTCAGATGAATTCCTTGCTCTGCAAGACCTCCATCTGTACTTGTAGCTCTTGAAGCTCAGCGCGAGCCATCCGATATGCTGGTGTGGATATCAGGGTTGTCTTGGGGTATAGGTCAATATAAAAGTCTACCTCTCGGCGAGGAGGATGTCCGGGAATGTCGTTAGGGAAAACATCCACATACTGATCCACCACAACAGGAAAACTCGGACTCCACACATCCACTGCTCCTAGGAAGAGGCTAGCCAACTGATGAGTGATGGGTTGTCCTCTCCTCTGCGTGAGTCCATACTGCACTGCAAAGGCTCTCTTCTCGCTGGTGAAGGTGAACCTTTTCCCGTCGGTGCGTATACACCACACCTGGCGCCTAATACAGTCGATGTGATCATGGACTAAAGATAACCAATCCATTCCCAAGATGACGTTGTAAGGCCTCGACGCCTCTACACGAAGATCTATGCTGAATCTCTCACCTCCTAGAGTAAGCTCACAGTGCCGGAACTAGTGCGTAATTGTCCAGTTGGCTCTTGTAGGAGTCTCTAGCCGTAAGGATTGAGGCAACGTCTCTGTCGGAATCTCTGAGATCTGAACAAGGGCAGCGGAAATAACGGAGTGACTCGCTCTTGTGTCTATAAGAACTGTATCAAGGGTGGAGTAGACACAGATAGTACCTGGAATCATCTTTGGTGCGCCGTGGTCGTAGGCCTCTATTACCTGAAGCTGAGCCTGTCTCTGCCTGCCAACTCCCTGTGGTCGGGGTGGACCTCTTGGTGGTGGTGGTGGTAACGCCTCAAAGTGTCGCCCACCACCTGCTACTCGGCCAACTCCACTGCCTCGTCCTCCTACTCTCGGTGGACCGCCATGGTCTACCCTCTGCCTCTTCCTAGGTGGCCCCTCAACTGTCTGATGCTCCTCTGCACGGTGGGTCGGGCAGTCACAAGCCATGTGGCCCTGCCTGCCGCATGCGTAGCACTACCTACTCCTCGGAATGCTGGCTCTGCGCCCTGTTCCCCAAACCTATGAGATAGTGTCATGAGGTCATCTTCCTGATGGTCCAGTCCTCCAAGACCCATGTGACATCGGTTGTCTACAAGTTGGCGATGACTCTACTACGTGCCACCCTGTGGTAGGTCTCGCTGCTGGTGTAGGCTCAGCAAGAAAGCTCTCAATGAGAAGGGCTCACTCCAGTACTTCTCGCTGTGTCAAAATGCTGAGGGAGATCACCAATTCCCTGATCTCATTCCTCAGTCCCTGCTTGATGGTACGAGCACAGATGAATGGGTCCTATACTATATTCGTCGAATAGCGCGAGAGATCGGTAAATCTCACCGAGTACTGGCCGACCGTCATGCTACCCTTCTGCAACTATAGAAACTCCTGGATGCGCACCGCATGGAGGGTGGTGGGGACGAAAACTGAGTGGAAGAGGCTCTCAAAGACTTCCCAGAGGAGGGATTCCTCGTTGTGCACCTAGAGCATCAAGATCTACCATCTACCTGCTGTCGGGTGCAGGAGGCTCGCTGAAAGGATCACCATGAGGTCAGCTGGTGTCCCCACTAACCTGAAGATTATCACAATCGCCTCAAGCCAATCCTCAGCTGACTGAGGGTCCGTCTCCCCGCGGAACCTGGGTGGTCTCTAATGCAGGAACACGGGCAGTTCACTAAGGTGAGTGCACTATCAGCGGCTGGGGCTGGCGGCATCAGTGGCTCAGCGGGTAGAGGTACCACCGGTGCCTCTGCTGAAAAAGGGCCCTACACCGAAGCCTCATCACTCGGTGGGATATTATCTCGCACAAAGCTCAGAACCCTAGCTGGATGTCGTCGTGGGGCCTTCTAGAAAAGAAACAGGTGCTCCATGGTCAAAACAGTATACCTGGTGATCTGAAACAAAGTAATCACAAAGAAAACTTTTGAAACACACATGCAATCAATGTTTTCGTGCATTGAGTCAGAAATCAGAAGTCAGGGTCCTGGTGTACGGATACGTCGGCCGCTGCACCAACCCTGCACTCCCTGGAATGATAACCACACTAAATACACTTAACACTATTTCTTCATAGAGAAGAAAGTTCAGATTACTTAGTTCTGAGGTAGAATCGAACTCCTCTGATACCAATTTTTCACGACCTGTCCTCGGGGCCCGTTCCGTGACTACCCCAAACCCGCCTCCCATAGGCCAGGGGCTGGTGACTAGCACGAAGGTGTAAATCCCAAAAAAAAGGGGAAGACATTGCCTTTATAAAGTAACAAACAACACAGGGTAATCCAGCATAAGTAAACACTAAGTAAAACTGGCTACAAAAGTATGTGCAGAAAGTAAATTTGCCAGAATACAAACCCAAACTGAATGTAAAGTACAACTGGAAAAAAGTACAACAACTGAAAGTAAAGAAGCAACGTCGAGCCATCCACTGGAAGTCCCACCTGAAGGGTGGGTACAGATAGCCACCTCAGCTCCTCGGGTCTAGTCTTCTGCTTCGTGTACGTCCCGCCCAGTGGTCCACCTCCAGGTACCGACAGCCACACTAGCCTCAACCACAATCAGTGTTGTCCGTCATCTGCATCCAACACAACGTATTGCGGGCATAGCCCGTGCAGTGGTGAGTATACACTACTCAGTAGGGACCCTGAGACCCCCAAAGGTCTCCCATGATCCACAAAGGATAATCCACAAAGTAAAGATACAATCATGAAGTAACAACCAACACTACTTCGGTATATTCCCATACATAAACCTATGTCATCAATTCCAGTTCGGCTCCAAAATCTGAGCCCAAGTTCGATAACGTCCACATAGGAGTACAACCCAATCCACACAAGATAACACAACTCAATCCACATAGGAAAGCAATTCAATCATATCGAAGATATTGATTGAAATTCAAGACTCATCTCACATAGATATACTTCATCATATGTTGACAGAGATGATTAGATATAGCCACTGATTCAAATAAGCTAGGACCCACATACGATACTAATCCAGCTAAGCTGTCAGACCCACATAGGATACAGACCAACTACTCTTCCAGACCCACGTAGGATAGCAAGAACAGAGTCAGACACTGCCAGACCCACGTAGGATACAATAACAGTAGTCAATGCCATCGAACCCATGGAGGATTTCAGTACAGTCTTCATCACTGCCGAACCCAAGGAGGATTTCAGTGCAGTCTTCATCGTTATCGAACCAACGGAGGATTTCAGTACGGTCTTCATCGCTGCCGAACCCACATAAGATTTCAGTGCAGTCGTCATCACAGTCAAAACCATGGAGGATTTCAGTACGGTCTTCATCGCTGCCGAACCCACATAGGATTTTAGTGTAGTCTTCATCGCGGTCGAACCCACGGAGGATTTCTGTACGGTCTTCGCAATCGTAGCTAGCTCTAGGGTTCCCGCACACAGCATGCTCTTTTCCAGGAGGGTCCGATACATGAGACAAGGTGTTGATACATCAACTGACACATAGTCCGGATCTGATGTATCCCAATGTTCTATTTCGACAAGAGGAACTCAACGTGACAGACGGCGCGTCAATCAGACGCCCAGTCTGAGAGTTATTGGAATTTTCATTCTAGGGGCCCGGTTGGGTTTTAAGTCAAAACCAACCCAACCTCACTCCAACTACATCCAAAACTCGAGCGGAGTAAGAAAAAAGGTCCGTCTCACTAAGATAAATCCAACAATGTCGACGACACGTCATTCAGACGTTTGGAGCTCATGTTATGAGTGTTTCCACTCTGAGGGCCCGGTTGGTTTCATGTTCGAACCAACCCGACCGTACCCAAAATTTTCTGAAACCTTGAGTGTAATATACTGAAACGAATCGATCGATTGATCGCATTACAACTGACGGTGTATCAATCGGAGGTTCGTAGCCCATGATATGGGCAAAAGACCAGAAGAGGTCTCAAAATGGGGGGTCTGGGCCCGGTCCGACCCGGCCCAACCACCCCTTGGGTCGGCCCGAACCGGGTCGTCCTCACCTGGGTCCGAGTCCGACCCAGCTGGGTGTGGCGCAGCCCAGTCTGGTCCGTGCAACCCGGACCGGCCCGGCCGGGTGGCAAGCGGCCACGCATGGGGGGAACCCCCCCCCCCCTTTCACCCCACGGACGCGGCGCACCTGCCGCATCTCCCTCCTCTAGATCCCGCATGGACGCGAGATTTGGCCTCTTGCCGCCATGGCTAAAGCCGCGGCGGTTCCTTCTGGCGGCGGGCTAGGGCGGCGCCGCCTCCGGGCGACCGACCGGTGCCGGCCGCCGGCGACCCGCGCCGCCGGTGATGTCCGCCGGCCATCGGAGTTGCTTCGATGGTCCATTTTCGATTTCGTATGTGCCGGTGTTCAACTCGGGTCCTGTACATTACTGTGGAATCATCAAATTGCCTCTGTGGACCATTCCATCATCGCCCATCGATCCGCACGTCCAATAGACAAGCTATGGAATCTTCGAATCGCCGAAACGGCACGACGTGACGGCGCCGTGCTTCATCGCCCGTTCTTCATTGTTTCCACGTTGTGTCATTGCACCGCGCTGCCCTTGTTCGTACCGCAATCAAGGACAACCATCAAAGGGGGAGGAGGGTCAGCCGTGTTCATACGGTCCGACCACCTCCCGTTATTACGATAGCAGGCGGCCCTAATAGAAGTCGATGAACGACAAAGAAATAATTCACGGGTGAAACAATTAACCCCTACCTCAAAGCGTTGATGAACAAAGGTTTGACATGGAAAAGAGATGCTGCGGAAGAAGGATCTGTAAGAGTCATCGACGTCATGGAGAAGAGGATCGTTGGCGTCGTGGTACACGGCGTCGCGTCGTCGATCTCCAAGGATTCAGCATTCTTTATCGTCCTTCGTCGGAGTCCAGTGTTCTTCACCGTCGACGGTGCGTTCTTCACGTTCTTCAAGGAGGAAGATGAAGATTCCAAGGATTGAGCAATTCCTCCCAATCCTTCTCACACAACAAAACAAAAATAATAAAATATGGCATTTCCTTATTTTTTACTCATGCCAACCATTATTTCAAATTCAAAAATTAAATCAAGATTTAATTATCAAGCGTTCACCAATTAATGAGGCGTTTAATAATCCAATTAAACGCGAGAGTTGACTTGGAATTTAAGAGGGTGTGCGGGTGAGTTACCAAATTAATTGCACGTGGTAGGTAAAAGAGAATAAAGGGGGTGGGGATCATGTGGGCCCCACCTCACTAATATCCTACCTAGTGGAGTTAGGATATTAGTGGGTCCCACTCCAACCACCAAGCATAGGTTTAAACTACCTTTAATAAAATTAAAATTGGTTTCGAAAATTTTATTTTATTCATTACTTAACCCACTATTTTTAGAAACCACACCCGAGCAATCCCAACTCCAGAAAAGGCATTCCTAAGCAATTACCGGTGCTGCGGTTTCATTGTAGGCCTCAGATTTCAATTCCGAGCACCGGTTCAAATGTTAGGAAAACCAGCTCGTCCGTTCACTGAACATACCCGAGCTAAACGTTGTAAATTGATTTCGGGCAGACCGGGCCTCAAAATCAGATGTCGTCAGAAACTGCATTCTTGTAAAATCCCAAAGAAAATTAAGAAAAATTTTCCCTTGAATTTTATAGTTCTTTACAAAGTTGGTTAAAGAAGAGGTCAATCAAAAGTATTTGGTTTAAAAAAGTCCATATAAATTAAATTAGATAATGATATTTAGACAATAAATTCATAATCTTAATTTATAATCATTTCAATGAATTGTTTATTTGTAATGACAGAAGTATAATTTAATATTTTTTTAATTAAAATATTCTCTTTTAACACCCGTATTAAATGATATTCATCATATATTTCTAAACTAAATTTTAGAATATAGTTTATAAAACCAAAAACATTTTTATTTTAAAAGTAATTCTCTAAATCATATAGCTACTTTTTTTCTTAAAAGAATAACCTGATTTCTCTTAGTAGGGGATATAATGGAAGACTGAAAATGAAAGGGTAGTCAACTTTACTGACTAATTAAAAAAAATTCTTCTTATTATTATAAATATATTGAAACAATCCTAAAATAATAAATCCATTATCATAAATGTATTGATATGTTAATATGATTATAGGGAATCTATTTTCCATCTCTATTACATCCTTTGAAAAATAATTACATTGTCTGTGCATATATAAGACTTATTATCTCCATGTAGCCATAAAACTCAATTTATATCACCATATTTTAAGATTGGTTATTATTATGGATTTTATTTTTATATATGGTATATATTTTAACAACTTAGACATTTTTTCAATATGTTTCATTCAATAAATGTGTTCTATATTATATTATTTTATATTATACATATAAATGCATATTGAAACAGACAACAATCTATGTAGTTAATATAGATCGTTACATTAATCATGAAGTACGACGATGAAATAAATTAAAACATTAAAAATATTTCATATTGAAAAACTATAATGGAAAAATCTGGATGACCCCAATTAGCTAGAAATTTTTCCCCAATGAAAAACACTAGAAAAAAGAATTTGAATATTTCTAAATCGAGCTCTGTTTTAGAAAACAAAAAATATTGATTCTTGTGGAGAAATTTTTGGAATTATTAATGATATAATATATAAGTATTTTTAAGAGGTAATATGATATTTGGAGTTGTAATTATATCATTGTATTAGTAATTTTAATTTCATATTAGTGACCTAGCATTTGAGAAAAGTAACAAGAACATAGAAAAAGTAATTAATCAAAAATAATAATAAATAGAATTTTATATAATAGTAATAATTAATAATTAATGAATATATATTTAATATAATTCCATAAAATAAATATCTGTATTTAAAAAATAATTTATAAGAGCATTTGTAATAAAATGATTTCTTATATTTTTCATTAAAATAAATAATTTTTAAAAAAAATTATATATGGTCAATTTTTTTTGATAAAATAAATTTATTTTTTATAAAAATATGTAAAAATTTTAAAGGGATAATTTCAATAATTTTATAAAATTTATTAATTTTTTTTGTGCATAGTAATAATATATTTTCTCAAATTCTGTATGTTTTATAAAATAATGCTGATGAAATAGGGACTAAATAAATTCATAATTTCTTATGTTATTTAATATTAATTTAATAAAATAAATATGTAATTTTAATATAATATACTAAACATACAAGACTATTTTTTTCAAACCATTATATTTACTGTTTTTCATAAAATAACAATTTTTTAATTTTCCCACATTATTTTTTAATAAACTACTAATTTCTTTTTTATATTGGTTTATGTTTATAAATTCATATTATTTTATTTATAAATTATTATTAATGTCAAAAAATATATATTATAGGGCTTACCTTATATGTAATGTTTTATTGAATACGTTTTCCTTAAAATACATCTATACTCAAGTATAAATTATCCCTCTCCCTCTCTATGGGAACTAGTCCTCCCACATATAACAATAGAAAATATCTATAGAAATACAATTTATGAATCCCCTTATATTACTTATGGTTGGTATGGAGTAATATAAATCCAATAATGATGGTATTATAGTGGCTTATAAAGGAAGGACATAGAGAAAAGAGTATGTTTTCAAAAAATCTTCTATCATATTCCAATTTTATTCCATGTTTTCCAAAATTTATTTAAAAATTTAACATATGATTAAATAAATTGAATTAAAATGTTATATTAACTGTGTTTTCCCACTATGAAAATTAGATATATTAATTATCTATACATTGTTATAATCTTTTTACTTTTTTAGACACTGACTTATTACGGGTCAGATAACTACAAAAGATTATTTTTGTGGGACCTTTCGTATCACTTCCCCTATGGAAGGTCGTAATAAATTATTTTTAATATTTAACTGAATAATTATTTTGTTTTTATTGTTCTTAATTAATTATTATAATGAATTAATTTCCCCGATAATAAGTAGGGAAATCCAAACAAAAAAATGATATTTTTAATGAAAATATGAAATAAAAAAGTTTCATTTTTAACAATATTATTTAAAAAATGAAATATGATATTTATAGTGGATAAATTGTGAAATGAAAAAACAAAATTCACTACCATTTGAATGATAAAATAATACCATTTTTATTATTCAGGTGGAGAAAATATATAATATAAAGTAGGATTTAGGCTATAAGGATTTTTGATGAAAATTTCATTTTTGTGGTAATATCTTTTCTCGAATTTTTTATGGATTTTATTCTAACTTCAATAAAATTAAATTTTAGTATCCTTTCTCTCTTATTTTTTTATATATAAATATTTCCTTATTTTTGAAATGTTTCTGTGAAATTTATAATACTCTTTAAAAAATTATATAATTTTCCAAATACTGCATTAAATTTTCTTGAGTTGTTTTTGATCCTCTTAAGAATTGTTTTTTTGATGAAAAAATATTATTTCCACTAACGAATTTTAAAACACAAATATTTTCCATTAACTTATTATTTACACAACCATTATGAAAACCGTTACATTCCATGTTTTTATTTCATTACTATGATTTTTTTACATTCTTATGGGAAGAATAACTATGGGAATTTTATGGGGTGATGGGATGCAAACGAAGTATATAAATATCTATATCATTAGAAAATGTTATAAATGTCACGATGTTGTGTTTTTTATATTTAAAAATGACACTCTATTTATTATGAATTATGATGTTATGATATATGAACATATGTTATATATGAACTTAATGATATCTTTATTCACAACTACGTGTGGTATTTCACCTATACGTTATCACGATTCATTAAAATGAATATTAAATATTTAGTGCCTTTATCAATGGTTTTAATTATGATTATTATTGTGATGATTTGATTTTTATATGTTTATTTGGATTATTCTCACAAAAATACTATTGATTTATATTCCTTATTCCTCCCCTAACTAGCACTTTAGCTAACCCATATCATTTATGTATTCTATAAGTAATCCATTGTAGTTTTAGGAGGTAAATGGAATTTATGATCTCATTAATGAGGGTAAAATAATGATTTTATACTTTAGATTCCATTTTGTGTTTTATAAACCTAGTCTTACAAAGACTCTAGGCCTTTTGATACATTACTATTATTTATTGTATATTTATGATTGAAATCATGTAATAACATGTGTAAAATTATTCTAGTGATATATTTCACATCAAACCATGGTGTATTTATTTTGGGGCATGGAATATAAGAGTCTCGTGAGAACCCTAGCGGTAAATCTTTTTATAAGAGAATATCATGGAATGTTGGTGTAGTTTAGAGTAACTGGTTTCTAGTAAATTATATCCATGTCTCGATACTATAAATGTATGTGGCTTAAGAATAGATATAGCTAGGGTTAATAACCCTACAAAGGTTTCCTTTTGTATTAAAGTGATCATCACATTATTTAAAACTATGTCGAATTGTGGAACACCTAATTTTATTCTCCCAAGGGATATGATTTTGAAAATTCAGAAACTCCTTTCGAAAAATATGATGAACATGAATGTTTTGTTAGGGTGGAAAACACAACAAGTTAATTTCCATGAATGATGAATATTCAAACCTAGAGACATATAAATTCGTATATACATTTAATTTATTATTTATTCAATTTAAGATCATATTTTCACATTTATATGTTTATTAGTAAAATTAGTCTCATAATTTTTTCCAATAATTAATTTAAAAAATTAAAATATGAGGAAATATTTAAAACTTCAATATAGTAGGAAATTTAATGATTTATATAATGATATACCCAAATGTATGGTAGTTGGATGTTGTAAATTTATTGTGATAATTCCTCAACTAATTCATGCTTTGAATAATATCATGAATCATGTCTAACTCATTCATTTCCATAGAATTTTCATGTTCTGGTCGAGTCCTTGATGTGAAAAAACCTTATACCTTATATAGAATAGATTGTACCCTCATATTGGAAAATAATATGGACTCTGTTAAGAATATTTTTTATCTAAGGATCAATATAATAGAATGGTGTATTGTTCATTTATCACATTGAGGGGGGGGGGAGCTAAAAAGTAGTTGACACTAATGTTGTCATGACCCGTCCTTCAGGGCTAATGCCATGACTACCCCAAGCCTGCCTACCATAGGCTAGGGGCAGGTGACTAGCAGCAAAGTCATATTCCCCAAAACTAGGAAGTCATTGTCGTTATAACCTATAAAAACATGAAACCAAACAAAAAAAAAGATATTAATGCTAGTCAACTGCATAGTAAACACGTGAGTACAATATGTAAAAAGGGCTAGAATAAAAGTCCAACTGGAAAGTACATGTATAACTAAAATTAAATTAAAATAAAGAAAGAGAAAAATAGATACTCAATCATCCTTCGAGGTTCCCACCTGAAGGGTAGCTACAGATCGCCTTCTCATCACTCCACGTCCACCTGTCTCCTCTACGTACCGACATGTCGTATAATCCACCTCCAAATATCATCCAGTCCTAGTACTCTCTACCTTAGTCAGTGATTCCCATCGTCTGCATCCAACACACAATTGTGCGAGTATAGCCCATGCATGGGTGAGTATTACATTACCTAGTAGGGACCCCAAGACCCTATAAGTCTAAAAAAACTATCAAGGATAAATAAAAAATGTAATAAATACATAACGTTACATAGGTATATTCCTATACATATACGAAATTTATCAAGTAATCCATCTAAATCATGAGGAAAAACACAGAGGTACTGACTCAGATCAAACTAAGATTTAGTCTAGGTAAGTATAAGGTAAAATTCTCAGTCACAACGTCGAACACCTCAACTGCTGGAGGACTCATCCTCTATCAAGTATAGTGGGCCTGCTGCTTCACACAGAGGTGCTTCCCACTAACCTTGGACTGCTGAGGTACTCCTCCTGTCGATTACCATGGGTCTGCCGTGTCAGTAAGGAGCTCCCCACCGTGGGTCTTCCGGGTCACCAAGGCACTCCCCACAAGGACTGTCGAGGTAATCCTCCTTTTTAGTACCATGGGTCTACTGCATCACCAAGGCGCTCCGCATCGTGGGTCTTCTACATCACCACAACACTCCCCACTGGGCTAGTCGAGTCACTCCAAGTCGAAATGGTCAGCAGTCATCGAGTCTTAGCCAGCCACTTGGTTCCCGCACTATGCTCGCTCATCTCTAAGAGGATATTATCCAAAAGATACTTGTAAATACTCCAAATGCAATGAAGTATCACGAAAAGTATCTGAATGGTAATCCATGTCATAGAGGTCTCAACGCAACAGACGTCACATAAATCAGATTCCCAGTCTGCGAGTTCTTTGCCTTTTAGTCATGGGGCCCAATTGGATTCATGCTTGATCCAACATGACTGTTCCCCATCTTAATCCAACACTCGAGTGGGGTATACTCAAATATACCTTCACGCTCCATGATTTCCAGTGCCACTGATAGTTCTTCAAACAGATATCTGGTGCCAGTGTTATGGTCAAATGAAGTAAATGGGTTGTAGTTAGCTCGAGGGCATGGACCGGCCGTGAGGGCACGTACAGGCTGTGAGGGTGGCGGACCGGCTGCGAGGGCATGGACCGACCGCAAGGGTGGTGGAAAAACCATGAGGGCATTGACCGACTATAGGGTAGTGCAGATCTGTGGAAGGTGGCAGTGGCCACGATGGACTTGGAGGCCGGGTGGTGGCGATAGTGACTGCCCAGCGGCGTCGTTTCATCATCGCCTTCATTGCAGCTGGTGGCGGTTTCGGCTTCTATTCTCATGCCCTAAACATGGATGGTTGTCATCCTCCTCGGTTTAAAAAAACACTAGAAGATTTTCAGAAGGATCGGGCCATGTTGGTTTTGCCCGTACCCTCTGCATTAGGGTAGTAGTATATTGCTCAACAAGAAAAAAGAATGTCACGATTACAACTTCCTGCAACGTTTCATTCACAAACCGAAAAATAAACCAATGTTATAATATGGGAAAATTATTATCAAGAAAATAAACACCCAACCACATTCACTTGTTGACATTGGCGCAAAAAGTATAATATTCATCAATTCTCCATAGATGAGGACGTCCCAGGTTGAAAAAAGTCTAGAGGAAGAAGGTCAAAGGAGGTTGGAGTTCATTGTTGGCTAAGCGGTCTTTGTTGGAGAGCTTTCTCCCATGTTATCCCAATCCTCTTTTTCCAATACTTTTCCAACATATGAATAGACAAACAAATATAATATTTTTATCTATTTAATTTGTTGGGAGTCAAAGTTGGCTTAATTAATTGGAAACAATAAATGGGCTGCGTTGGCATAAAATTTAAATTGGGGGATACCATGGGTTGGCACAATTAATTAAGGAGGGATGGAAGAATTATTGTAGAGGGATCTCAAGAGGATCCTCCACATTAATGAGGGAGTTAAAGAGGTTTTGACCTCGAGTGGCCCCCACCGCCATAAACTCTCATGGGAGGTTATGGTCTGGTGGTCTCCACTTTTCAACATCCATGTGGAGGGTGGTTATAAAAAAATAAAATAAAATGTGTGTTTATTTTATTTTATTATTTCCATGAAAAACCCAAAATTTATCATTCACCCTCGACCAACTATCGTCTAGGTAAAAGTCTTCTTAAGAGAATATTGGCACTGAAAATTGAATGGTGCCCTCAGATTTCAATTCTGAGCACCGGTTCAAAAGCAAGAAAAACCCACTCACATGTTTACTGAATGTATCCAAACAAAAGTTCAGAAACTCATTCTGGGAACCCTGGGCCTCGTAATCATGCACTGTGAAAATTGGTGGACTAGTATAATTCCCATTTATTTTAAAAAAAAATTAAATTGAAATTCTGGGTCATTAATTATTTCAACATCAGGGCTCTATGTCACCATAAGCCACAACTCAAAATAGGTAAACAAATGGGGGGTAATGAGAATGCATCTGAGCCTACCACTCCCATGTTCTCTCATCAAGGTTCATGTGCTACTAGTGAATGCACACTAGATGTATCGACCATCCATGAAGGACCCTCTACTATCGATCCTCAATCTCTACAAGAACCTCCATAAAATTCACCCTATCATCGATGTCCAGCTCGCCATGGTCGATGATGTGAGAAGGTTCGTGCAGGTATCTCCTCAGCTGGGATACATGGAAGTCGTCGTGTACCTAGTTCAACCGAGATAGAAGAGATAAGAAGTAAGCCACCTCGCCAACTCTTATGAGTACCTGAAAGGGTCTGATAAACCTCGGAGATAACATTGCACCTCATCCAAATATCCGAAAAAAATCATCGAGGTGAGACTCGTAGAAAGATGTGGTTTCTATCCTCGAACTGTAGAAGACTTTTTATCCTATCGGTATACGACTTATACCTGTTCTATGTAGTCTTCATCTGCTCCTGGATGAACTGCACCATCTCTGTAGCAGCCCGTACCATCTTTGGTCCCACTAGTGCTGACTCTCCCGGGTCAGTCCAACACAATGGTGATCTGCAAGGTCGCTCATACGACGCCTCGAAAGGTGCCATCCCAATGGCAGAGTGATAAATGTTATTGTAAGAAAATCCCACCAAAGGAATGTGATCCTCCCAGCTACAATCATAGTCGAGGAAAAAAGTGAGGAGCATGTCCTCGAGGGTCTGAATAATCTGCTCAGTCTGACCATCTATCAATGGATGGAAGGCAGAGCTCCAACAAAGCTGCATCCCGAAAGCCTTCTAAAACCCTTTCCATAGCCAGAAATCAAATCGTGTGTCATGATCGGAGACAACTCTTGAAGTCACTCTATTTGGCTGTACATAATCTCCTGCATATAGAGGCATCCCAAGATCCCTAATGAACCCTTCTCTCTGACCAGTAGGATGTGGGAAGACTTGGTGATTTGGTCAACGATCACCCAAGTAAAGTCATGTACCATAGATGTACATGAATGTCTTGTCAGAAGGTCAATGTATATCCCATCCCACATCCACTCTGGGACCTCTAAATGCTCAAACAAGCCTACTAGTACCTGATGCTCCACCTTCAGTTACTGACAAGTGTGGCACCAAGAAACAAAATCTACGACTGCTTTCTTCATTACAGGCCACCAGTGTTGTCATCGAAGATCCTAGTACATATTCTCCACTCTTGGATGTACCTCTACAGGTGATGTGTGGAACTCCCTCTACACTTCCTCCTAAAGTGACACTAGTACCATTTTATGTCTTCTAAAGAAGATGGCGTTCTCCCCACCTTCCGAAAATCTATCAGGTGCATGTCCTATGGATATTTAAGCACGTCAAGCCTCATAGTCAGCATCCCCATGTTTCTCCTCCATGACTCATTGAAGATGTGGGGGAGTGACTATAAGAGACTTTAGAGTGGCTACTCCATCTCTATCCATAAATGATATCTTTAAATCGGTCAGCTGCTCTATCGACTCACCTAGGATCCGTATACCTGTCCTCTTGCTGAGTGCATCTGTTACAACATTCCCCTTCCAGGAGTATAGACTATATTTAAGTAATAGTCTTGGAGGAATGCATGGAAACATCGTTGTCTCGGGTTCAGGTCCTTCTAAGAGAAGATATACATGAGACTCTTATGATCATAGTACACTGTAAAACGTTCGCCCATCAGATAGTGTGACCCCAACTTCAAATCAAAGACCACTGCTGTTAACCCCATGTCATGGGTAGCATAGTTATGCTCATGTTGTATCAGCTGCTAAGAACCATATGCGATCACTTCTTACTCCTACATCCGGACACATCCGAGACTATTCTCTAACGTGTCATAGGAAACAACGTACCCTATGTCCTCCTCTAGAATCCTAATGATTGGGGCACTATTCAGCCTCTGCCTCATCTCCGGAAAACTCAACTGGCATCTCTCCGACCACACAAAGGGTTTCCCATTATTCATCAAGGCTGATAGTGGTGCTACAACTCTGGAGAATTCTTGTACAATCCTTCGGTAATACCCAACCAAACACATGAAACTTCGTACCTCTGTCACATGCCTGGTTGCCTCCAAATCAAGTACCACCTCAATCTTCAATGGATCTACTGCAACTCCAGCTTCCGATATGACATGTCCCAGAAAGTGATCTCTCAGATCCAAAACTGGCACTTCAAGAGCCTTCCATAAATATGGTGCTCTCTGAGTGTGTCAAGTACTACCTATAAATGATAGGCATGATCCTCCTTAGTTGTCGAGTATATCAGAATGTAATCATTGAAGACCACTACAAAGAGATCAAGGTATGGCTGAAAGGATCATGTTCATGAGTCCCATGAACACTGTCGGAGTGTTGGTTACACTGAATGGCATAACCATGAACTCGTAATGTCCATACCAACATCTGAAGGTCATCTTCTGTACATCCTCATCTCGCACTCTATGATGGTGATATCCTTATCTAAGGTATATCTTCGAGAACAATTGTGCTCTCTTTAGCTGATCAAAGTGGTTGTCAATCCTCAGGAGTGCGTACATGTTCTTCACGGTCACATAGTTCAGGCGCAGTTAGTCGACACAATGTCTCAAGATTCTATTCTCCATCTTGGCGAACAAAATCAGAGATGACCAAGGAGAAACACTAGGACAGATGAATTCCTTCTCCTGTAGGCCCTCTAGCTATACCCAAATCCCATGAAGCTCCTTGGGAGCCATCCGATACAGTGGTGTAGATATCGGTGTCATCCCAGGGTACAAGTCAATTTAAAAGTGTACCTCTTTACGAGGATGCAGACTTGGGATATCATCAGGGAAGACATCCGTGTACTAGTCCACCACTACCGGTTAGATCCTCTCCACATCAATAGCACCGAGTATAAGTCTAGCCAACTGACGATTGATCGGATGAAATCTCCTCCGAGTATGTCCATATTACGCTGAAAAGGCTCCCTTATCACCAGTAAAGGTAAACCTGGTCCCATCTAGGCAGAAACACCACACTTTTCCCCTAATAAAGTCAATATGTGCATGGACTATAGATAACCAGTCTATACCCGTGATGACATCGTAAGGCCTCGACGCTGATACTAGGAGATCCCAGCCGAAGCTCTCACCTTCAATAGTAAGATCGTACTGCTGGAACCAGTGCTTAATTGCCGAATCCACTCTCGTAAGTGTCTCTAGCCATAAGGATCGAACCAATGGCTCAATCAGATTCCTTGAGTTCTGAACAAGGGAAACGACAATGAAAAAACGTATGGAACTCGTGTTTATACGTACTGCAGCTATGGTGGAGTAGACACAGATCATATATCAAATCATCTCCAGAGCACCATGATCGTAATCCTCATCTTCCTAGAGCTAAGTTCTCGCCTATCCACCTGCTCCCTTCGGTTAGGGTAGACCTATAGGTGGTGGTTTCTATAATATCTCGAATCGTCTCCCACTGACAACTGCATGACCAGATCCTCTGCCACGTCTGCATGCTCCAGGTGGACCACCTCGATCGAACCTCTGTATCTGCCTGGGCGGTCCCTCGACCGTCTGTTGATAATCTATACGACAGGTCGGACAGTCATGATTTATGTGACCCTTCCCGTAGCATGAGAAACAATTCCTACTCCAGGCATAACTGGCTCCACCTCATGTGCCCCGCACAACCGATCGTGAGTTATGAAACCGTCCACCTGTAGGTCTGTTCCTCTTGGTCCTCTATGATGATTGTCTGCTGCCACCTATAGAAGACTCCACTATGTGATGACTGTTTTTGGGTCTCTCTACTGGTGACTGCTCAAAAAAAGAAACTCTCCACCATGAGGATTTCTATCTAAAACCCCCACCTGCTTCAGGATACTGATTGAGATCATTGATGCCCTGATCTCCCACCTGAGCCCCATCTTGAAGGTCTGGGACCTGAAGAATGGGTCTCGCACCATATCGGCCAAGTAACGTGAGAGGTCAGTGAACCGTGATGTGTACTAAGATATAGTAATGATGCCCTAATGCAGATGAAGAATCTCCTGTATGCACACTGTGCGAAGAGTCGCTGGAATAAAATCTGATCGAAAGAGGCTCTCGATGTCTTCCCAGAGTAGTTTCAACTTGTCATGAACTTAGAGTATCATGATCCAACATCTTCCTATTGATTCTTGTATAAGGCTAGTGGCAAGGATCACCATGAAATCAGATGGTGATTCTACCAGTCGGAAGACTCTCACTACAGCCTCCAAGCAATCTTCAACATCCTATGGATCTGTCTCTCCCCTAAACCAGGATAGCCTATGGAACTGGAACTCGTGAAACTCACTCAGGTGGTGTGCACCATCTACTACTAGGGGAGGTGGAATCAGTGGCCCAATGGGGAGTGGTACCGCTATTTCCTCCACTGGTGTCTCTATTGGAATAGGGCCATGCACTGAGGCCCCATCACTCGGTGGGATATCAGTGCGTACAACACTCAAAACTCTAGCTGGGCTTCTTCCTGGAGGCATCCTGAAAATAAAGAGGTGCACCATAGTTAATAAGTTATACCTCGTGATCTGACATAAGAGATAACAAAGAATACTCTTAGAAACACACACACAATCATTGTTTTTATGAAATGAGTCAGAAATCATAATTCAAGGTCTTGGTGTATGGATACGTTGGCCACTGTACCAACAATAGACTCCTTGAACTGAAATCTTCTCTCATTACCCTTAAAAATATTTCTTCATAGAAAAGAAAGATCAGAGTCCTTTGTTCTGTGGTAGAACCGACTCCTCTAAAACCAATTTGTCATAACCCATCCCCACGGGCTCGTGCTGTGACTACCCCAAGCCCGCCTTCCATAGGCTATGGGCTGGTGACTAGCACCAAAACATATTCCCTAAAACTGGGAAGGCATTGCCTTTATAACCTGTAATCACACACAACCAAGAACACATCAATATACGAATGAAAGAAAATTGTATAGTAAACAAGTGTGTACAGTATGTAAAAAGGACCAGAATACAATCTCAACTGGAAATTACACGTACAACTGAAATGAAATACAACTAATGAATGTGAAAAATAGTTACTGTATCATCCTCTGATGTTTCAACCTGAAGGGTAGGTATACATCGCCTTCTAAGCAATCCACATGTACCCGTCTTATCTGCGTACTGAAACGTTGTATGGTCCTCTTCTAGGAATCTTCCAGTCCCGGTACTCTCATGTCAATCAGAAATATCCATCGTTTCCATCCAACACAAAATGGTAAAGGCTTATCCCATGTAGGGGTGAGTATAATGATAATCAGTAGGTACCCCTTGACCCTCTAGGTCTCACAAAAACCATCAAGGATAAATTAAAATGTATGAAATCAATAGATAACCTTATATAGGTTTATACCCATACATATACATAAGTTATCATGTAATCCATCTCAACCATGATGAAAAACATAGAGGAATTGACTCATCTCACACCAGGATTTATTCTAGGGCAGTATCAAGTAACATTTCCAGTCACAATTCTGTACAACTCAGCTGCTGGGGAACTCCTCCTCTATCATGTACAGTGGTCCTTCCATGTCAGACAGAGGCACTTCCCACTAACCTTGGACTAATGAGGTAATCCACCAGTCAAGTACTGTGGGTCTGCCGTGTCACCAAGGCGCTCCCCACTATGGGTCTGCCGCGTCACCAAGGCGCTCCCCACTAGGTTCGCTAAGGTACTCCTCCTGTCGAGTTCTATGGGTCTGTCGCGTCACCAAGGAGCTCCTGACCGTGGGTCTACCATGTCACCAAGGCACTCCCTACTAGGCATGTCGAGTCACTCCGAGTCTAAATGGTTACCAGTCATTAAGTCTCAGTAAGTCACTGGTTTCCCGCACTATGCTCGCTTGTCTCCCAGGGGATCTGCACCACAAGCTACTGGTTGTTACTCAAAATGTCACAAAGTCTCATGAAGAAGTTTCCCAGAGGTCTGTCACATCATAGGGGTCTCAACGCAATAGACGACGCATCAATCAAAAGCACAGTCTGTGACTTATTAGCCTTTTAGTCCCAGGGGGCCTATTGGATTCGTGCTTGATCCAACATGATCGTTCCCCATCATAATCAAAAATTAAAATGGGGTATATACAAAGGGACAGTCATGCTACTAGATTTTGAGCGTCACAGATGATTCTTCAAATGGAAATCTTGTGCCAAAGTTATGGCCAAAAGAAGTTAATGGCTTGTAGTGGGCCCGAGTCTAGTGCGACCCATCCAGGGCCAACCTGTTAGGTCTGGCTCGACCTGTATTGCGGCCCGGACCATAGGGAACCATGAGGGTGCGGAATAACTATGGGTACCATGAGGGTGCAGACTATCCACTGGGGTGTGGATTGGCCTTGAGGGCGGCATACTGGCCACGAGGGCGTGAACTGGCCACATGGGAAAAAGAGCGGCCATGAAGGTGTGGATAGGCTGTGAGGCGAGGGTCAGTCAGGGGCCAGTGGCTTGGTTGGCCATGGGGTGGTGCCTCAGCTGCCGAAGGCCGTAGATGAATAAGTCTCACATAGAAAAAAGTCTTGAGGAGGAATGTTGAAGGAGGTCGGCGTTCTTCGTTGGCGGAGTGTACTTCGTTGGAGAGCCTTCTCCAAAGTTCTTCCAAACCTCCATTTCCAATAATGTGCAATAAAATGAATAACCAACCAATAAAATATGTTTATCTATTTAATTTTTTGGAAATAAAAGATGGCATAATTAATTGGATATAGTAAATGGGTTTTGATGGCATAAAATTCAAATTGGAGGATACCATGGGTTGGAACAATTAATTAAGGTGGGTTGTCACAATTAATGTGGAGGAAGCTCAAGAGGATCCACCACATTATTGATGGAGTTGAAGAGATGTAGACCTCGGGTGGCCCCTACCACCATAACCACTAATAGGAGGTTATGGTCTGGTGGCCCCAACTTCTCAACTTCCACATTGATGGTGGTTACAACAAAATAAAATAAAACATGTGTTTGTTTTATTTTACTATTTCCATGAAAAGCCCAAAATTTATCTTTCACCCTCAACCAACTGCCATCGAGGTGAAAGTCTTCTTAAGAAAATATCAATGATGTGAGTTCACTGGTGCCCTCAGATTCAATTCAGTGCACCGATTCCAATGTTAGAAAAACACACTCACACGATTACTGAATGTACCCGAAAAAATCTTCTGAAATTCAATCTGGGCACCCCAGGCCTCGGAATCATGCGCCGTTAAATTTCACAGACTCGTAAAGTTCTTATTTATTTAAAAAAAATTACATGTAAATTTTGGGTCTTTACAAATGTGGAATATGATGACCAATATAGATATTGATTCTAGGGAATATTAAGGATTCATTCAATTATTTTTCAAAAAATATATTCTTAAATATATTAATATAAATATAGATAAAAAATTCATTAAACTAATGAAAAATAAAGGTTATCCTATTGAGGAGTACATGGATATCTATATATGAGATTTATGATATGCCACCAACTTCATCATAAACCCTAATAAAAGATCACCATAAATTTTGTGAGATAATGGAAATTATATGAGAATTTCTAGAGATTCAGGACTTGAAATCTATAAATATATTTTTCTTGCTATCTTAAGACCAATATAGGGATTAGTGATATTCTGTGTTGTCAAAGGTATATATAAGGAAAAAATACAACACTGTTTAATTTTGTGGTATATATCGATAAATATAATGTTGTAAAGAAAAACCAACTACCCACATGTAAAAAATTTGGAAAGCAGCATCTCAAAAATTGTATCAAGGGAATTCAGAGGTGTATCAAGTGTATAATAGAGGGACACCATGATAATGAAAGATGGAAGGATATTAAGAAGTGCACAAATGTGATAGAGGAAATAAATGTTATTATCAACAATTAACTTGTAGTATAGTGTTTCAACTATAAAGATCACATTCCTTACACGAACCAATTCCCTATTTTCTGTGTCATCATATATAATCAATGAAATAATCCATTACATATAGAGTAAAAGGAAGGACAGGTGTTATCACTATTCTTTATGTGGATCCCAAAAATGATGTGGTGATATGTACATTAGATATTCATTATATAATATATAATGTACTTTTTTATTTATATTCTAAACATTATTTAATATATTGCTAGTCTAGTATAACTTTTCAAGCACCCCCACAAAACATGGGTGTGGATCCATCTATGAGAACTGTAATAAAGGAAATTTTTCATCCCAAATATATAACTCCTCCCCAATCAAGGATTATAGAGTAAAACTCATAGAAAATATTATCTACTTACTTTAGCAGAGTTCAATATGATATTGGGAATGGTATAGATTCCCTTATATAATGATAACATGAACTATAATTAAAGAGAGACTAAACATCTCATCCAAAGTAATCATCATATTTTTATATTTTTAAATAGGTGGATGAATCACTATTGAAATATTCTTCTATCATTTGGAAATTATTTCATAATTCGTATGAATATATTTCCCTTATGGTTAATAAAAACAATAGAAACATGAATGATGATATTCCAATTATGAAGGATTATTTTGATATATTTTCTGAATAACTAACCATCCTTCCACAATACTAGGGGGTTGAGTTCTCAATTGAACTTATTTATAAATCTCTTTCTATATCAAATTCAATGTATATAATGGACACCACTTAGTTATAATAAATAAATTAAAATGTATGATACCATATTTTATAGGTATGTAACTCTTGAATTTTGGTTGAAACCATTTTTATGTTTTATTTTCTTTTATAAAACATTCTATAGAATGATTTTATTTCAGTATGGGGATATTTTTCTTGAAAATAATACATAATATTTAGGACTGTATGTTTTATTGAATTATTGTAGTCTCGGTATAAATAATTCATATGTCATTGATGTTTTTATATGGTATTTTAAATACTAGGAGGTGGTTGATATCTTTTCTATATAATATAGTCTATTTTATGTCTATTGAACACATAACATCATGAAAACGTTACATGGTTTGAAAAAATTTCTTGTTAGAATCCATGAGCAATTTATGAGCTTGAAATTTATACATGCCATGAAACTGGTTCACATAGTAAAATTATCAATCAGTGTTTCCTTAACCTAAAGTGACATGTTTTTTTTTGTGTTTCATATAAATTGTGAAATCCAGGTTGTTAAATTGGATTATTTTATCAATATATTTTGATCATTGGTTTTATCCACGCTATGAATATGATTTTATTTTGATCCACTTTGAAGCCTCCCAGCATTTATCCTAGGGTGAATCCACATGATCATAGAGAGATTACTTTGATGTTGGATGTCTTGATCTAGTGTTTAATCTCAAATGACTCACATCACATGGATTTTCTCTTTTATTTTTATATCCTATATTATAGTTGTTTGATATCTTTGCATTAGTTGACTATGGTTTTTATCTAGATGTTTATGTAATCTAGGATTTCATTATAATCTAATTTTCCTTCATTATTTATTGTTTTCTCATATTGGGAGTGTTTATTTAATGATTAGATAGATGTATGTGGTCTAGAATGTAGCCCTATGGTGTATTTGTAATTTCTTATGTGTTTTAAATACTACGAGATAGTTTCGAAAAAATGTTCACATTAATGATCAGATTAATGGGAGATGAAAATCATTTTTGGTCTACTCCTTCGATGCCTTTTGAATAATTATTATTGAGACCTAGATTTCAGCATCCCATAGTGTGATCATACTATTTAATAATAATGAACTTGTTATCTTCATAAAACATTAATTAAATGGACATGATACCATATGTGATTTATTTTGATACGATAACTTTTGAAAATGGAATTTTTTTATTCAAATGACTAGTGATACAATTATATGACAAGGCTATATAATAAATAAATGTAATTTTTTAAAACTTAACATGATGAATGATATGGAATTTAATGATAAAAGCTAATTGGATAAATTTTACATTGTGATTTATATTTTATTTCATGATACTCATTCCATTAGGACTTCTGTTATATGTTATAATGAAATTATTATTTTAATGTTTTTTCATTAATATAATTAAATTCATACATAAAGTGAATAATTCGATTATGTCTTATTTTTTATTTGTTTTGGTAGGATTATGTTGTAATTATTATAGAGAACTTTTTTTAATATCATGTTCAATATAGTCATTGGCCCAGTTATGATGTAATTCTTGTATTTTTTGGGGTAGTTATGATATAATGCTTAGAGGAAACGAATTGGTTATGCTATAATTCGAATAGTTCATAGACGATTTATACAATATTGCATATGGGGGCTTTCCTAGTTATACTAATATTATTATACATAGTGATTTTACAAGTTATGAGATGACTCCATGGAATTTTTATTATGGATGGAATGATAATTATACACACTCAGAGATATAATGGAATGGCACTGAAGTAGAGTGATTGTTAAACTTCTTTAAATGAATAATTAATACCCCTATTTATCATTTATTTCTTGTACTATTAATCAGAGTGATTTTCATTTGTCACAACTGTATTTACCTACTGAATTATAATAACACCTTAACCAATATTCCATTTAGTAATGGAGAAGTTAACAAGGATTTTGGTTTAGATATGGGATAAGGTCATTATTTTTACTACATAATAGTTGGAAGGGATAGATCATGGAGGTGGGGATAAAAATTTATTTAGGGCTATGGACTTCTAAGTGTTTTCTTACATACTCTTTGATCTACATGACATAAAACATGTTAGTTGGTTACATTTCATAATGACATTAAATTGTTAATTAATATTTGTTTCATTTTGTTCATTCTTTATCATCCAGTCTTATGATAAACTATTCCTCTATTTATGTTACTCTAATATTTGATTTTATTCATTGTATTGGATCTTTGAACAAATGATTATAGTATCCCAAAAATTTTATCTACCCCACCACTAATAGTCGATAACATATACTTTATGGGGAGGCACTCTTGATTTCTAGTAACAAACCCAATTTGGTCATGGGAGAGAGTTCTGGATTAGGGAATGTTACAGAGTTGTATCAATGGCCCATGATTCTTTTATTTATTTTTACTATCTAGGAAAGGTGGAAATGAGACTAGTATGTGTTAGGAATTGGTAGTGAGGTTATTAATGGGGGAAATAACCCATGAATGATGGAAAGGATGAGTACCTAGTGATGGTTTTTCTACTCATGTAGTTCACTTCATACAACTGATATTATTTCACCATGTGTGATTCACATGCTTTTTGTTTTTATTATTTATTGAGATTTATATTCATAACCTTTCATGGCGCGATATACGTACACATGCATCATGATATAAATGTATACATATATATTGATATGAATTGTTCATTATATTGATAAATTTGTTGCATGTGATATTTTTCCAATATGATATGTGATTTTTTGTACCTTTTATATCATATAATTTAAATCGTAGAACTATTATGTAAATAAATTCACTTGCTAAACCATTTATAGAGTTACCACGAGAAATTGGTTTTATGTTTTTTTAACTACTGAGGTTGTTCTTTATGTTATCCTTTTTCTATGTAGTGTTTTTTATCAATAGAGAAAATCCTTCATTATCATGTTTGAATTGATTTAGAGGATAGATAAAATCATCATTCTCCTAACATATGTGATCCAAAGAATCCTATATCTCGGGAGGATTATATGGATGTTCAGAATTTGGATATCTTCTTTATGACCATCCATTATAGAGATAGTTATAATATACGTACAACACCATTGATGCCTGATTTCATGGGAGCATTTCTACTTCACTATTCCCCCATGATCATTGGGGAGGGAGGCCACTAGGGAACATAGTTATGGAATGAATCTTTCTAGTTGATCTTAACTAATCTATATAAAATCAAATATTATAGGGTGAATCTTTCTATATACATGCTTCATAGACTATCCAAACATTATAGAAAAATTATACATGAATCTATGAAGAAGGTGGAGTTATATTTTTAGGATGTCAAGAAATATTCATTGACCTACTTCTATATAGATTCAATGAGGATTGAGAAAGGGACACTTGTTCATGAACCTGATGTAAGAGTGAAAAAAAGTGATTGAATTTTTGGGACACTTCATTGACTTGTAGTTCCATGCACCATCTTTAGCAATTGAATAGTTTAATAGGGTGGGGAGTTTCAAGGATGATGTCTATTGTTAGATGAGGTCGTAGATTAATGTGTTTCTCTTGAGTGGAATTTTAATCACTATTAATTAGTATATCACTTTATAAGGAAATCTATGGAGCCCTTTATCCGCGACTAGGCTATTTCCACTAGGTGAACTCTTAGTTATTTTATTGGTGGAAAGAATTGATGTTATGATAGTTATCAATAAGTAAATAGGTTTTAAATCATTTAAGGTGTTGTAATGACATCTAAAGACCGTACTATGTTATACATGAAAAATTGTGGAATGTTTCTACACTTGCGTCCTTAGTTACTATACCAATGTTTGGAGTGTATTATCTGCAGGAGGCAGGAAAACCTATAGAGGTTTTACTGGGGAGCCTAGAAATGGTGTTCGGTAATAGGATCTATAAAGGTACCATAGTCTTGGAATGTAACTATTACCCATCAATATACTAGTTTATGGTGTTACACTATACATTCAAGAAATGGATAGGGATATGGTTCCCTAGTGTAAGTGATAAAATACCATATAGAGGGAGAAATACAGGGAAGTCATAATTCATCCGAGGGTAGTCGGTATATTATATACACACTATGTAATCTAATATATATATTTTTTAAATAGGAACTTCTAATGTTATAGGTTTGATTCATGTATCATTTAGCCTTTCATGTGTTTTGTTTTATTTAGGGGCTCAAATTCCTTCCATTTTTTCTTCTAATGATTTATCCTTGGTTGGGGATATCATGGAAATTTTCTTGACTGTAGATACCCTATTGTGAGTGTAGTCTAAGAATGTCATGAATTTCAAGTCATTTCTTCTAGAAATTGGTGGTTACCATTTATTTTTCTAAACATTTGTTTGAGAAATAAACGTTCTCGATTTGATTCATTGTATATATTGGTTATTTCAAAATCATTAGGATGTCAAATATTAAAAGAGTAATGTTTCCCCCTATTATCTAATTATAGGAATATCTTTTCAGTGGGGTGAGTGGGATCATTCAGCTAGTCATGTCTGTACAATTCAGGTAATATCATATATTCACATGACTTTGATAGAAAGAATTTCTCTAGATGGTGGTGGAATGTAGTGGGATTTTTTTCTATCTTCATAGAGATTTGTATGGATTTATTTTAAAAAGTGATATATGGAATACCACTTAATAGATAGATCATGGTCACCATCATGTTATTTTTGGGACCATAGCCAATTTATATCCCACCTAACAAGATAACACTTACACATATTTGGGTATTGATAGTTCATTTGGACGATTAAGAATATAAGTGGTTCATATTACTTATTATGTCACCATGGGTTTCCCACATTCAATTTGTAAATAAGGATGATGTAATTGGTTATATTTTCACTATTAGATATTGAAGATAATAGAAATAACAAACCACTATCCCATTCAATATATTGATGATTTTTTAATCAAATAAATAGTTACAAATTCATTTCTATGTGAAGCATGAGATTATGTTATCATCGGTTTATATTGAAATATTTAGGCATACCCTGAGACTACTATTAGGACTAGGCTTATATTTTATGAGTTCCTTGTGTGTTCATCATGTTTGATGATTTCATTAAATATATTTATATCCTTGATGAATCGTATCTTCTATAAATTTTTTGGCAATTTTTTGTGGTTTTTCTTCAATGACTTCATAGCTTACTTCTATCTAGTTGATGATCATGCCCATTATCAAAAAATCAACCTGAGTACATTAATATAGCATTAGATTTATTCTATATGACCCTAATGTAGTTTCTATATGGATAATGTTAACCTATAACGTAATTTCATCTTTGAATTTAGAGTGTTAGTGGACCCAAATAAAATTTCATCCTAGGTATGTTGGAAGAGGCCTAATATTGTATTCGAGATTCATAAATTTATATTTTTAGTAGGTTATTATCAAGTTTTATTATCCAGGACTTCTCATACCGAGAAGAACCAATGTCCGAGGATATAAATAAAGTGGTTATTCTTTTTTATTATTATTTATTTGTGATGTATTTTCATGATTCTATGGTAAAGTTGACAGCATCACTAATCCTCAAAGATACCTATGCCTATTAAGACATATATTGTATACTATTATGAATATATATTTGGAGGAAGAGTAATTTTTGTATAGAATAATTGAGTTGTTTATTATAGATCAAAATAGATAAAACCACATAAAATGTATTGTCTAACACACAATATAGAGTTTTTGGTGGTTGTACATGCATTGAAATGATGGTGGAACTATTATTTGGTTGAAAGTCTTGTACTATACATGGACTATCAGGGTCTCATGTACATATCCTCTCAAGGGCACCTAATCCCTTTATTGGGATGATGAGATGACTATCATTAGTCTTTTGAATACATGATTTTAATGAACATGTTATATGAAATTTCATTATCTATGAAATGATATGGAAGTCATTGTTTTTGTTATTATAGGTGTAATAACACCAACCCCAATATCCCAGATCCATTGTCGAATTTATTCCATTAGAATAAGAATAATGGGCTCACATCCAGAAGAACCAAATAGATTAGGAGTGTTATTTAACATGATAAATACTTTAAATTATTATGATAATTGAAAACATAAAATACACAAGTTATTTTAATTGAGAACATTATTTCTTATAGAGTATCCTTGTATATTAATTATAAAACACTTCTCAGTATCCAAGGAAAAAATATAAGAATGGGGTGATCTCTGATGACCAGTGAGGGTAATCATACAGCAAAAGCTATGAAAAATACAAATTATCAATATAGAAATATAATTAATATAAACTAATCCACCAAATAAAAAAACAATTGAATAATATAGAAGTAACAGATGATGATCAAATAAATCCATATAAATAATTAGATGATCTTGAAAACGGAAGCATGTATATTTTACCTAAGTAGATAATCACATTTATTGTCAAAGATATATTCTATAATAATGAAATCCATTATTATATAAATCTAAAACATACTGATAGTTTTTCCAAATTATATAAAACCTGGGTAAGTCCTTGGCCATAATCTAATATTTTTTTCTTGTGAGACATACAAATAAATTTAGGGACTATAGAGGTACTTACTTATCACTAATTCTAATCAAATCATTTCTCAAATAAAAGTTGTTAAAAATAATCAATGTAAAAATTGGAACTAAAAGACTAACATACATAATGTTAATATGTAACAAAATTAGTAAACATAATCATTAACCGTCTTGAGTCAAATTGATAACGGTTATACAATTTTATATTCCTAGTCAATGTAATAATAAACAATCCAATTAAATAATATGTATGGTATCAAAACAAAAAATCATAAATAGATCAAAATTAAAATATAGGTTTGACGTCACTGAGGAATATAAAAACCATAATATGTTTCTTAAAAAATTTTGAGAAAAAAAGTTTCATTTTGAAAATATCATTTTAAAACAAAAAAGACTAACAAAAAAATATAAAATATTTTTAATTGAAATTACATTTTTAAAAAATGCAGAATAGGCATTACAATATTATTTAGTCATTTATATCTAAGATTATATTCATTACATACACATTAATCTAATGATTCCTTTAACATTTTCTGTAAAATCAAAATAGGAATTTTTTTTGAAAACAAAATAACAATTCAATTAAAAAATTTTTATAAAAAGTAAAAAATGTGTATAGATTTTTTTATTAAATGATTTTTAATATGAAAAAAAAAATTGAAAATAATTTTAAAAAATAATGGTTTTTATCAAAAAGGATATCAAATTGATGATATAATTAATGTCAGATTTTAATAAAACCATTTCTTAATAATTTTAATTATATATGTTTTTATAAATTGTACTATTTCATTACATTTATCCTGAAAAACATGGTTTTATAAAATAGATTTATTTTAAAATATAAATAACAAATATCTCTCTCATGGAGATTTAAAAAAACAATCCTGAATAATACTGAGATTAAGAAATAAACTGTAACCACTTTGGTAACATGGTAATCATTAGCAACATGAATGAAATAAATTAAAAATAAAAATTAAATAATTGTAATATATATATAAATTCATGATATAATATATCAAAATGTATAGTATATACACCACACAATGAAAATAAGTTGTGATTATGACATATGTCTCACAGAAGTAAAAGCTATATGAGAAACCCTTTTCCCTTTGGTAACATTTGATTCATTAACCGCGTGAAACAAATAAATTAAAATTATACATTATATAATATTAAGATGACATATTTAATGAAATAATATATAGCAGGTGTCAGTAGACACCCAAATAAGAAAATAAGTGGTTAATATGGCATATGCCTCATAGAAGTAAAAGTTAGACAAGAAATCCTTACCTCATTTCTGATTTACATAATACGTGTTATTATATGTTGTATAATTGTTATAATAATGGTATTAATTTCTAAAATAATAATACATATTTTTATAATATCATACATGACCCTCTTATAAAAATTTACCACTAATTTTTTAAAATATTTCACTATTTCCATTATTTTGTGTTCTAATTGCCTTGTTTTATCATGAATGTTTTTTCTTGAATGTTATGATTATTATGAATAGAATATATATATCATATAATTAATCATTATAATTTTAAAAATATATTATTTACTCATTCGTTACATTTTTGTAACCGTTTATAATTTTTGAACATTGAAAATGAGTCACATCACTTCGGGGAGATGATTGATCGTACATATGTCCATGTGATGATATCATTACATTATCGAGTGTAAGTATATAGAAGTCGGTGATATATTAATTTTTTTTAATAAATATAAAATCATATTCATCTCACATATTAATTAATTTTATCCTTATTATATTCCTTGTAATTCATTAGTGAATAAAATTACATCACTTTATTTGGGGGTAGTCATGCATACACACGAGTGACATTATCATATTTCAAAAGAAATGTATCATAAAACAGTACCTAAGATACAAAAAGGACCAAAGAATAATTATATCATTAATATCATATACATGTGGTAATTAGATAATAATATCCATCGTTTAATGGTGGTTATGGAAAATAAACTACATCGATACACATGGTTGTAGTCTGTTGTACACAATATCAATGATTTCATTTAAGATGTAATTAAAGGGGAGATGGATAAATATTATTACATAAATGTTATAAAATATCATTATATGGGAAATATTAGGGTTATTATAATTTAACAATTAAGCCTTAAATGATGCTGAAAAAATATGAAATAAAATGAAAGAGCATTGTTAAGACAATTAACTTCTCTTAAGGAAATATCATGTAGATATCCACTTAAGGACCCTATGTATGGTCATTTTGGAAGAAAATAATCACTATAATATGAATAATATCTTTTTTGATGAAATTTTTAATATTTTTTTCATGAAAAATAGAATTATGGGTGTGATGGATTGAAGGGATGGAGTGTAACTTAATAATTGTGGAAAGGGTACCCTCATAAAAATTACATGAAAATTTCTAATACGAATCTGAAATAGAAAAGTAATTAAAATTTCTAAATCATCCAAATAACATTAGGTTATAATTTTGGATAGTGTGAGGGGTAAATATGGCCATAAAGTAATATTTTTTCATGTTGTTAAGTCATTATAAACCTTATCTTCATAGTTTAATAAAATAAACACATTTTTATTATAACGGCGGTAATTAATTATTTATTTTTCTCTATTAATTTTGGTCTAAAATTTTATTTTTCTTATTATATTACTTCATTTTTTATTTATCTAACTATTTAATCCATTTTATAAAATATAAATCCATGAAATTTTTGAATTGGATTTAATATTATAACCGTATATGTGATTAAAAGTGGGGTTTTCAAACAGACAATTCTAATGAGTACAAAAAGAATTAATGTAAAAATTAACAATCAAATTTATTAAAATTAAATAAATTAGTAAACTTTTAATATAATTTAAATATATTTACTTAAAAATCAATTAAAAAGTTAATTTATCTTTTTTCAAATTACAAATGAAAATACAATTTTGAGTAAATATATATATATTTCACTATTTATTGTAAGATAATGTATATAAAAATACAATAATTAACAGTAAGATAATTTTTAAATATTGATTTCAAAAATGTGGTTCAATATTTCAAATTAAATTTCCAAATTTTTAGAAATTATTTATAAATTTTGTGTGAAAATCACGACTAAACATCCATTTAGAAAAATAAGATTTTACAGAAATGTTTTTTATTCAATAGATTACTATTTTATATATAATCAGTAGATAGTTAAGTAATTAGTTTTTTTAAAAATAAACAATAATTTTTTCAAAATTTTTTTAGTATTAATTATACCCACAAATAGAAAATCTATGTCATTATAGTGATGTTAAAAAAATAATATTTTAATAGAGTATCATGTTCTTTTCAAATCCATCTTTTCAAGTATGAATAGCTATCAATGAGAGTGAATTTATTTAAAATTAAATGTATCATATAGTATCATGATGTTATATTCCCTTATGGTATTTTTATGTGGAATACATAATATCAATAATGATTTTACAAATTTAAAAATCACAAGTTGTTACATTCTCTCACATTAAATAAATTAGAACTTAAATATTTAATCATCATCATGATAATAATGTTTTTTAATTTTGAATATATCATTATTAATAAAACATCTAATAAAAAGGATTAATAAAAAACAAACTTAATAATTGAGAAAGGGATGTATAAATATCATATGTAATAAAACTTAAGTAGTTTTCTTATTTCGGAGAACAAGGTGTCATGTGAATATATAAAGATGGATAAAAAGGGTATTTCCCAAAAAATTATGGAGGGTTATAGAGTACATTGATCAAAAAAGGTTAATTATTAATATATTGTCAACAACTATAAAACCATAATGCTAAAATAAGAGAAGGTGTTAATTTATTCATTAGATCTAAAGGTAATGGGATAAAAATTTTAATTGAATATCTCTTTCATAATTTTGAGGGATTTTTATATATTCTATACTAATAATATATGAAAATATACTTGATATTTTTATATATTATAGGAATAATTTCATACCTTTTCAGTAATAAATTTACACATTATTGATTAACAGAAATAAATAAATATCTAACATGTGTTTTTTTTAATCACCAAAATTAACATTTAACATATCATAAGATCCATACACGAGAATAAAATTATTCCTATTATCATTACTAAAATAAAAATGGTTAGAAAAAGTTATTAATTTAACCTAATATTCATTATAATCAATTCTATATATAGGTTACCATAGTAATCATAAAAAAATATATCTACCTAAATTCAATGTCTTATTTTTTTGAAGAAATATCACCAAAATCAACATCATATTCACAAAAAAATATAAAATATATATTAATACCACATTAAAAATATGTTAATCCATTAAGCACCAAAAAACCTTAATTAAAGTATGCATTCTACAAAATATAAAATCATTGGTTGTTGAATATATTCCCTAAATAAAGACATACAGTAAACATGAGAAAAGATAATTCAAACCATCAACTCAGTAACAAATTTCATGGTCACCATCTCCATATCAAAAAAAATAATTTCTGTCACAATATCATGAAAATATTAAGGTTTTGACACCATTAATATTGTGTTTTACATGAGATTATTCTTTTTGTTGAATGACTATTATTGGTCCTCAGTACCATTTAAAAAATTCTCCCAAATCCTTTAAGAAATTGGAATTATGTGAAATCATTATTCATTACATAATTTTCATAATAGTAATATCAATTATTAATATACTCATAAAACATAATTTTTGAATAAAAATACAGTAAAATTAGTCATTCAAATTCATTTATAGTAATAAAATAATCTTAAATTTGTTCTCTTAGATTATTATAAGGTATATTCCTTTTAGACATTGGGATTTAACTTTCATAGTTCCACATATACATAGAGTGGAAAAATTTCACATTTAATGATTATATATTTCTATTACTGTCAAGATCATTGTGTCTTTTTTAACCATGTATGAATAGAACATATTTTCCTCTTAATAATTTAAAATGTTTTTTCCTCTGAAAAGTATCAAAAGATGGAAAATACATAATTCCCATCATACCTATATCATTTTCTTGTGTCAAAATATTCTATTACTCCATCACATTTTTTTCATAATACATGGACAATTAATTCTCTCTCTTTAACTCAAATGATACTATATCCTCCAATGATGATAATGTTTGGGATACTAAGTTCCCTTAGTATATTTTCATATGATAATGAATGGAACAATAATTTGTACTCTTTGATTTACAAGCATTGATATGGTTCCACTTACATTCGTTAGATTTAATTTTTAAATGATATAATAAACTATATTAAATCATAACATAATGAAACTTAATTTATATTCTTAAAAATAGTAATATATATAACAGAAATAGAAAATATTATTTATAACTATCCTCAATATAATAAACATGGTCTCATTGAGAGTTTGTTTATTTTAAAATCATTATTTATGGATGTCAAAGAAATTGTAAATTACCCAAATCCTAACCCCTAGGAGGGTAAAAAAATTGCATAATAAGGCCTATTTTAATGACCCAGGTTATAATCCAAATAATCCCAATGTGATATTTTATGAGTTATTACCCCAAGTTACTTATGTCCCAGAACTACATCCATATGAAGTATCTATAATGGGATTTGTTTTCTATGAAAAAATAATAATATATTCATTGACAAAATAGTATGATGATATTCTATACATATCATCAAATTAAATCAATGTTTTATTTTCTCGAATTTATGTTTTCCAAAATCTTATTCCAAAGGGTTTTACTAAATTTTCTATGAATGCTACTATTTCAACACCAAACCCATCAGCATAGAGCAAATGTATACATTTTTTTCATTGGCATAACATACAAGGAATCATATCTTGATATACTAAACAGTTTTGTAGTCTTGGTAAATTGATACATTTCTGAAATTAATATTAAAATCGAAAACATAAAAAAAATATTTTATTTTAAAACTCCATTAATTCACATACAGTATCCTTTATTATCAATCAAAAAATAGTTCTTGGTACCCTGGGTAAAATTAAAAATATGAAATGGGTGAGCTCATATGCTCAACAAAGTTAAAAAATATAAAAGAATCAATGAATAAATAAAGTAAAATCAATATGTAATTGTAAATAATTGATACACATTCTATTTAATCAACAAAATTATTGTAATTTGGTAGTAATAAATAATTATCAAATAATTCTATATAAATAATCACACGATTTTAAAAAAAAACCATTAATGTTACCACTAATCTAATAATTTTCTAGAAATTAAGGAATTTAATTCACAATAATGGAATTCATATTTCCAAATATCTAATATATATAGTCACATGATTTTTACAATACTTCTAATTAAATTTTTAATTCCTCATAAAAAACCCATACAAGTTTGTCTTGGGGGAACAACTATTATGTCAAGGGGATATAATAGGCCCCACCCATCACACGCTAAATCCAATTAATTATTAATATAAAAGGGGTGAAATATAATAGAAAAAAAATTTCATTGAGAAATTAAAATATTAAATATTAATTATTACCTAGATTAATGAACACAATCAACTACAATCCATAGTCAAAAATTGATTGTTAATAAAAGGCTACATCCCCAGGCTAACTAATCATAAATAATATATGAGGACAGATTTAACACAAAACATCCATAGTGGATCATAAGTAAAATAGATCGATGTTTTTAATGATTAATTGAATTAAAAATAAAATATCGTAAAATACACTTTTGAGAAAAGAATCATTTTCTTTTTTAAAAGGACATTTTGAAACAAAGAGATAAAAAAATTGAAAATATTTATCATTGAAAACAACCTTTTAAAACATTTAATATAAGAACTAAAAATTTTCTATATAATCCTGGTGTAAAATTACTATAATTCCATACATAAAAAATTACTATTCCATTCAAATTTTATATAAAAGAAAAACATGAATTATTTTGAAAAATTCATGAAGATTCCTTTAATTTTTTTTCAAAAAAAGAATGACTAATTTTTGTAAATAATTTTCAAAATTTTAATAACTTTTATGAAAACGTTTTTAGAAAACATTGTTTGTTATGAGAAATCATTTCTGGCTAAATTGGGGAATAATGATTGATATTCCATAAAAAAATTCCTCAATCATTTTGAGAAATAAATTTTGTAAAATAATAATAATTAATTGAATAATTAAATGAACAAACAGTTGTGAAGGATATAATTTTTTTATTATATAAATGAATAATAATTCTCCCATGGTATACTGAAACAAAAAAATCCATAATAAATATGAGATTGTGAAATAAACCCACACTATATTAGCAATTTATGAGTTGTGATCCCCATAAAAGAAAAAATTAAAAAAACACAATAAATAACTTTCTGATAAATATTTTATTGATATTAAATATCAAACTGGGTACTATACACAATAAACATTGGAAGTAAATTTTTAATATAACATATGTTTCATGGATGTAAAAGTGAATCGGGAAAACCTAACTACATTGGAAACGTCTAAACAACAAGATCCATGAAAGAAAAAAATCCAATGTAAAAATAAAATACCACAAAATGAAATATGATCATGATATAACATATCAAAACAGATATTATAGATATCACACAATTTAAATAAGTTGTAAATATAGAAATTTTGTCATAGTAGTAAATATTAGAAGAGAAATAACTAACCCATGAAAAATTTCATGCTTATATGTTTTTATGTCAACATTACTGGTATTATTAATGTTATAAATTTAATATATAAACATAATATTTTTTATTATAGCATACACGATCCTATTATAAAATTTTACAACTCGTATCTTAATAATATTTCATTACATTCATTATTTCAGTTGTTAATTTCCTTTATTTTGTCATAAAAAGTTTCCATGAATGTTATTTTTCTTGTGTGTATGATGTTAATATATTACATAAAAAATTATAATAAAATTATAAATATTATATTCACTCATTTGATGAATTTTTTTAACTATTTAAAAATTATGGAATTGAAAAATGAATCATATCCCTTCATGGAGATGGTTAGCCTTCTATAAGCATGGGTGATGATATAATTATAATAAAAAGTGAAAGGGTATGAAAATTTATTTATATTAATTAATAATATTCAATATAATATAAATTTTATTACATATATTCATTAATGTTATCTATAATAAATTATGTATAAATTTTACGTGAAAAATAAATAACATCACTTCGTGAGGTGGTAGTTCACTATATGCAAGAGTGATATGATCATATTTAAAACACAATAGAATGTAAAAATTTTGTATTTAAAATTATATTTATAAATTCATAATAATATAATTAATATATTATAGAAGTTGTTGATAAATAATTTTTTCCATATTAGACAGTTAATTATGGAAACAAACTACATCGGTTCATGAGGCAACAGTCCTCCATACACACGATCGATGATTTCATTTCCCATTTTGTGGAAGAGGATATGGATAAATATAATTATATAAACATAATAATGTATATGAATATTTTAGAAAGTGGTTTTATTATATTTTAAGTTATTATCCATAACTGATGGTTGAAAAAGACTAAATAAAATAAAATTGCTTTGTTAATATAATTAAATTTTCCAAGGGAAACCTTTTTTGGATATCCACTTATGGACCCTAGGGATGGTTCACTGGGAGGCCAAAAAGCTATTTAATATTTCCATGTTTGATTGAGAATTATTTCAATAAGGGTTATCTGAGTCAATTTTTATTATTTTTGTGAATAATTTAGTGGAGGGAGTTCCATTTTATAACAGGATAAAGGGGACCCTCTTTGAAATTACCTAAAAATCACCAAAAATAATCTAAAATGATATATAGATTCAAATGAAAGTAGTTTTGAAATAACATTAGGATTTATTTTTAGATATTATAAGGATAAAATATTTCTATAAAACAATATTTTTACACATTGGTTGGTCATTTTGTCCCTTGTATTCATAGTTCAAACCCATTTTAAACAATTTCTACCTTAACTATTTGAAATAATTTTTATTCTTTTCACAAAATTTTTAAGAAATAATTTTTTAATTACCAGTTATTTTAAGATAAGATGATTCCAAATATTGTAATCAATCTTTCTAATTTAAATACATATAATTTGTCGAATGTTATTTAAAACAAAAAACTTAGACATGTTTGAAAAGTGGGGTTTCAAATGGATAATTCTCAAAAGTATAAATGATTAAATATCTATATTCCATATAATTTATTTAAAATGATCAATATTAGTAAAATGAAATATATTTTAAAATAATTATTTAAAATTACCATTTAATATAATTTAACACTGTAAACAATTCAAATGGAACGCCCGGTTTTTGTAAAAGTCAATAATTTTCAGCTTTCCTCAAAAAATAGATGTTTATCCAAAAAACTCCCCAAAATATACCCTATGATCATTTTTATTAGATAATGTTAAAAATTATATTTTTTCAAATTATTTTCTTGATTTTGGTAAAACTAATATATAAATTGTTTTGACTATGAGTCGGTACAAATCATATCAGAAAAAATCATTTTTCAGAAAACATTTATTTAACGTTCAAATTATTCTTGTTTAAATACAAATTGATATATTACAATTAAATTTATTTTATATATTCTTAAAACATAAATGTTTTATACTTTTTTAGTACTATTCATACCCTCTAACATAATGTCTATTTTATAATGTATATTTGTAAATAACAAAATTTTTATAGAGTAGCATGTTTTATTTAAACCTAATGATTCCAACATCATAATCTATCAATGTGATTGAATTTATTTAAAATTATTTTTATCTTAAATAATTATAACATTTCATTACGTTATATGTTTTTTTTCATGTCCCATAATCTTTATAACAAGATGTTTCTATTTTAAAAATCCCATGGTGTCACAACAAGAGATTGTGATGAGCGGTAGATGATGGAACTCAATAAAGAAAAGCATCTAGATTTTATAGAGTCGCAAAAATGAGTATCTATAAAATTGATATCTATTATTCCAATTATTTTTTATAAGATTATAACTGAGTATATTTCTAATACAAAGGTCTTAGGAGACTTATATTGTGTAGAGTCACTATAAGGATGTTCTTTCAATAGCATTAATTGTTTTTGTTACCATAGATGAGTATGTGTTTCTATAGGTTTTCATGATGATATTAGTAGGGTGATTCATGAATCTAGTTGGGTGGTAAACCCATTTTTTACATATTTTTATTTTGTTCTATTTAGGTAGTACTGGTGTCCCTGAATGAAGAATGATGTAGAATGCTTCATGGCTAGACGTTTCACCTATCAGGAGGTAAAGGCTGAGAAATAGAGGCCAGATGGGATATTTTGTTGTCTACCCATTCTTGAATAGAAATATGATTATATATATATGGTCTTAATAATGGTTTTACCTAATAAAACTCATAATAAAGATATAGAATTGGAGACTGTGAATTAAACGTTCAAGGAATATCACACATTTCTATTTTAGGGAGACCATCAATATTAATGATTTGATTAGTCTATATGCAAGGGAGATATTTGGATTTCATGGTCTTATAAATTGAATGGTTTCTCATAGAGAAAATCATTTCATATATAGCTTCTATAAAAATATTATGTGTGGTTTTTTATCATGGTTTCTTTTGATAACAAAATATAATCATCATATTTATGACCAATATGAGTCGAATATTCAATTATTAGAGGATTTATTCATAACAAATATGATGGGTTTTGGTAGTTAGTAGGGGAATCATATAGAACTCATAGTTTTTTCATATAATAATATTTTATAGGAATTTATTGAGAATGAACCATTTGAGGCTTTTTTTGTAAGACAATTCTATTTAACACTTCTTTGTTAGAGGATGGTTATTCAGGGCTCGTTGGACCTTTTCTCAGAAAGGAGATGATTGGGTAGGATCAGATGACCAGGAAGCTATCAATGATGAAATTGGGAAGGAATAAATCTTGAAATAGCCAATAGTGGGATCTTGTGTAGTTTAAGGTGAGTTACGATGATTTTATTTATGTTTATCAAATGTTGGGATATGTCATATCATGAAATAATGAATCCAAGAGCCCCTATTTGTTAGGATGTTTGAGAGATTGGGGATGTTTAGTCTTGTGGGATATCGATCAGCCCTTCTACAACATTATAAATCCACAAAAGATGTTTTTAATGCATTGATGCATTATATATTTAATCTTGACCCTTATCACATCATAGAATTTTGATGATGTCAATCTTGGTGTTGACGAATCCATTGAGGAGCAAGTGATACGTATTGGAAAATATATGGATATATGTCGATAGGTGAATACAATACCTATAATTTTAGTAATGTATAATCCTGGTTAAGAGAGGTAATCTAGTATGCAATCATAGATTCTATATTTTTCATTGGGACCTGTAGTTATTAATGGAGAACGTTTGGAACAAGATGTTATTTGGTGTGGAGGTTATAAGATCACATATTTTCCATGTAAATCCCTATTCAGTTTTGGTTAAACCTCTTTTAGTTAGGTTTTACATTATTTATTAATCCTTGGTGGTCGATACGTTTTGGTGGTATTGGATATTATTTTTCATATAATAACAAAAATATCAGGGATGTATATTTTTTCAATTAATGGTGTATGAGTTTAAATGTTTCAAAGGATACTGATGGTTGTCTATGGGTTTGGTCAGCTTTAGAGGCAACATGTAATTTTCTACAGAATATGTTCTCTAATTTGTATTATAGACACGTTCATTCTATGAACATGTTAATCAATGAGAACCTATTTTTAGAAAAATAAAATGAAATTTTTTATTGAATGAAACATTTACACTCCATGAAAAAATTTCAAAAAAAGAAATGGTTGATTTTGTTTTTCTATAAACCATGGTACCAGTTTATCATTGTATATTATAATTCAATAACTTCTTGTCAATAATTTTATTCACATCATGAATATCTCATGATTAATGGTTTGAAACTCATTGGGCATATGATTTTATTTTCATCTTCCCTGTAGCCTCCACTATCATACCCTAAGAAAAATATATGATATTTTAGAGTAATTCCATCCCACTGAGACAACCTGGTCAGGAATTTGATCAAAATTTATTCCCTTCACTTTATTTTAATCCTTTATTCTTCAATCCTCAATTATAAATATGTGATCTATTAACCATCTTAGAATATATTTTTATCATGATTATGTTATTGGGGTTCTATTTATTATCTCTTTATACATCATTAATCATTAGTTTTAACTATTGAGATTGTTTATTTGATCTCAAAAAAGTGGTAGTTAGTCTAGAATAAAGCCCTATTGTTTGTATCAAAATATTTAATGGTTTGAAATAATTTTTGATTGATCTGATTCAAGGTTCATGTTAACTAATAGATTAATGCGTGATGATTATCATGTATTTGGTATACTACTTTGATAACATAGGATCTATTAGTCTTGATTCTTTTCTTGTATTAACCTATAGGTTTATCCTACCATTGAAAAATAATAAACTGGATATAGGAATAAAATATAAATTAAAATGACATGATCCCTTAGGTGATTTTTTGTAATATGTTCACTTTGGAATACATATTACTAGTTCATTAAAATGACTTAATAAAATATAATGTGTTGTGGTATTTTACCCTAGAAATATAATAGTTTATAACATAACTTATTGAATGATAAAAGGTATTTTAAAAAATTCACTTCATGGATCATAATGGATGATGTGTTTTTATTAGAATTATGAATTTTTCATTATGATATGTTGACATTATTGTATAAGTGGTTTGGACTAGATATGTTTAAATGATTATATATAGGTGTTTTTTCTTTTATAACGTAATTATTATCAGTCTTTTACTAACTGTGTTGTAATACTGACTATGTATTTGGTCGATTCATATTTTAATTCTTATAGGGATTGGCCAGGTAATTTTATAAGTCTTATATTTCTTATCCTAGTTTGAAATTAATTCTTATAATACATTTCTATGTTTCTCTATAATTTTTATTGGTATTAGCCCTTTTTTGTAGTAATTGTAATATATCTTTGCCTTGTTACACTCAAATGATAATACAGATGGTTTTTCTAGATTATGTGATTCTTCTATAGACTAGGGGTTATAGTAAGTATGGTATTTCTAGATTCTCAAAGATATTCTATTATATTTTTTTAAGTATTTTGATTTTTATACATTAATAATTTATTAATTAATACAACTATTTATTTAATTATTTAATGTAGTTACTTCCATAAATGTTTGGTTTGGACCTAGCAGTTTGAACCAAATTAGTTATACTCACCCCCTATTATAGTATATTTTTAGTACTATATAATATAAAATATATATTGGTTTCTATAAGTTAAATGGAACATTTTTTTCATATTTGATTGATGTATGCATTGGAGCAGAGAGATGGGACTGATTATTGTTACAGGACTGGGTTTTTTTTGGTTTATTTGTTTCAACATTATAATTCATCAATACTACTTCAAGCATGTAATTTATTCATTTTAGAAAGGCATCACATAGTTCATTATTAGTTGTTTTTCTCGGTTCATATTTTACCTTCTAGACGTATGATGTAATATTTATTGTATTTCTATTTCACTATTTTTATTATTATTTTTACTATATTGAAACTCATTACAATAGGGTATAGTCTCCCCAATATGTTCTCTAAATCCCCACGATTACTTTGTACCCTATATTGTGTGTGGAGGAGTACTTCATGTCGAACAACAAACATTATTTATCCATGTGAGAGAGAAACTAATTAGGGAAATTTCTAAATACGTTAAAAGAGAACCTTGATAAGGATTTTGTATACCTTAGTGCTTCCCCACATGGTTCTATAAATCTATACTTCATAAATATGGATAATTAAAGGTTCATATACATTAATTACTATGAACTCAAAAAAATCATTATAATGAAAAAGTATCCCCTACCATAGATAGATGAATTTTTCAAACAATTACATAGATATTGTTACTATAGATAATGGAACATCTGTTGGGATATCACCTGTTATATGTGATTAAGAAAGCTATTACCGTGAATAATTTCTGAACAATGTATGGAAAATTTGAGTTTAATGTTATTAAAATCCAAATCATTAATTATCCAGATATATCTATGGACATAATCAATGTATAATTCATTAATTAATAAAAAAATTTAGGATAATATTTGTAAATTATATTCTGATATACAAAAATTGAAATGAAGTGCATGGAAAGAAATTGATTATTGTGATAAAGACATTTCCAAAGGATAATCTATATGAAAATTATTATAATTGTGAGTTTTGGATTATTTATCATTCCATGGAAATTTTAACACTAATAAAGGTATATCAATATATCTGTCTAAGAGAATTTCAATTTAAGAGTATTATCAACAAATATTTTTATTGGATATTTAATGTTTACGTGGTATATCTAGGTATTACCAATGATAAGAGGGGATATTATAATGGATAACAATCCCATTAACCCAGATGAATTAGAAATATGTAATGTATCTATGGATTTATGAATATGCCAATACATTGAAGGAATTAAAAAAGGGGATTATCAATGTACTAGTCCTCACAATACCCATATTGAGAAAAATATTCATCATATATATCAGTTATTCAAATACGGGAATGAGATGTGTACTAATGAACAATGATAAATAAATCAAATATACCTCCTCACTATTGATATTTCATTATCCAAACTACCCAAAACAGTGTTTTGAGTTGGTTAAAGAGATCATTACATTGAACATATGGTGGTATTATCTCAAAGATGAGAACTTTGAAATATTTTTATATCATAAGATGAAAAATATATATTCATATATAAGGGGTTTAATATTCACCAATGAATATGGAATGATATTCTCATGGAGTATGACATATCCATAAAATTCATTCATGGGACTAAAAAAAATATAAGATTCTATAATTTGGAAGTATCCAAATACCATAAAAATGATGATAATTTTAAAGGATATAATATTCATAGACTTGAAATGTATAGAAATTTGAATCATAAAAAGAGTACTATAATATTTTCTTTCCCAAATTATTTCTCAACTATCTGGTCTGGATAAGATAAAGGAAGATAAAATAAATGGAAGTTAAATACATGAGAATGTATAAGGTATAAGAAATGGGAAGCCTTGGAGTTCCAAATTTATACAGATGTAATTTTATGATTTAGGTAATGAAATTTTGTACTATTGAATATTGATATATTGAAGGATATATTGAATGATGCACATAAGTAGACCTTATCCATTCCCCCAAGGTGTGTGAAGATGTATTGACATCCCCTAGAGAACTATTGGTGGTATAATATGAAAAATTAGCTCATATAAAATACATCAATGTTACTGGTATATCAAAATGTAAATGACAGAAGATAAAAGTATAATGGGTTGATGAAACCATTACCCATACCTACCTAGAAGTGGGAAAACATCACAATGGGGTTTGTCTTTGGTTTTTTACTGACTTAAATAAGGATGAATTCTATATGGGTGGTGCTGAATTTTTCTAAAAAAATTACTCCCATTATTATTATTAGAGAGTACTTATTAGTAGAAAATCATAAAAGGATATATATCAAAGAAGTAGTGAATATTTATGGAAAACCAATTTTGATTATATCTGACCAATATATGATATATTACAACATGTTTAAGAATAGTCACCAACATTATATAAACACAGATTTGAAATTATGTAAATCATAATTATACCACACTTATAGGCAATCTGAGTAGTCTATCCATACACATTATGTTATGTTAAGGGAATATTTGATGGTCTTCAATAGAGAAAGGGATCAGAAAACATCCTCTATTAGATTTCTCATACAATAATTGATTCCAATCAGGAATCAAAATCCTTCCATATGTATCTCTTTATGGTAAGATATTTAGAACAACTACAAGCTTGAATGATGTTAGTGAGAGAAAAATTCTATGAACTAAAATGGTCTAGGATATGGTAGAAATGCTCAAGACCATTCAATAACACATTATTATCCTCAAAGATAAATATGTATATTTGATTACAATCATCAAGGATCCATAGTGTTTGACATTAGAGAAAATGTGTTCCTCCACATATCCCTGTGGAAGACAATCAGGGGGAATTTAGAATGGAAATCTATGTCATAGTTATATATTACTCTTTGAGATTCTTTATCATATTTGAGTTGTAGAATTTTTACTATAACAAAATATAACCATGTATCTAATATATAACATATTCTATGAGTCCAAATTATGGAAAAATAAAATAGATACCTCACAGGTACTAAATTTATATGTGGTATAGCTGGAAAGTGATTACTCTTATAAGGAAAACTCGTGAAGATCATTTATCGTAGAGGCAATGTTCTAAAAAAATTGTGAAATTCACATTGTCAATGTTCTATAGTTAAAAAAATAATATGATGATGCAACATGGGAACCATATGAAACAACGATTCTATTGTTTTATTATCTAGTATAAACATATAGTATTAGTTGAAATTTGGGTGATGAAATTTCTAAATGGGGGAAGAATGTATTTTCCAAAAAATTAATAGTACAAAAATATCCAATTAAAATTGTCTTATATTATATTAAGTATTATTATGCACATAAAAAACATAATTAAAAAAATCATTCTGTTTATAAATATTGTTAAATTAATTATTATCTAATACCATTAAAATTAAAAGCATTATATGGGTATAAAAAACATATTATATAAATACTACAATGGGAACATTAGGATCATGTTAATTTGCTAGAATCATTTATACCATGAAATTCACTATAGAAATGAAATAGAATATCCATAAACCAATCAGAACATTATAAAAAGGTAAATATTGATCCTTGGTAAGAATTGTTGTGAATAATTTATGAAGGAATTAATTGTATTTAATGAAGGTAATATGACCATTGGAATAATAATGTAAACATCACATTAGTAATCTGACCAATGGGAATAGTAACTTGATTGATGTAATAGTAATTTCTCTTTAAAATAATAATATTAAATATATATATTATTTATAATGAGTAATTAAAGAAAATATAAATATTATAATACCTTAAAATAAATATATAGGTAAAATACATAAAAGTAACTATACAAACCATTTCAATAAACTATATTTTAATATATTTTATAAAATTTAAAATTTTTGTATTGAGAATTTAAAATAAAACTGTTATTAAAATTTTATTTTTATTTGATAAAAAAATTAGAAATATCATTTAAAAATTATTCACTAGTGATTTATTTGTAATTTTACGAATTATGTTAATTTTTTAAAAATAGTAAAAATGATATTTTTCAAGTACCACATGTTTTATAAAATAATGATGATAAAATAATTAAATAATATATAATAAATTGTTAATTTTAGATAAAAATAAAATTAATAATATAAATTGGTCCTTTCAACGAAATAATATTATTTTCTAAACATGAAAATTATTTTCCAAATTCCGAAGTCTTCAGTGTTCAATAAAAATTAATTTTTTACCATTTTTTTATTTTCCTTATTAATATAATTGTGAATTATATTTATGAATAGATGAATATATGTAAATAAATACTATTTTATTGATATGGGAATCAAATTAAGAAAAAATTAATATTTCAAGGTTTTCCTTGGATGTATTATTTTATTATATATTTTAGTATGAAAATACTCTTATCCTTAGGAGTAAATAACTCGTCTCCCTCCCCTTGGAAATCCACTAATCCAAAACATAAAAAAGAAAAATATTTTTTCAATTTCCTTATATAAATCCACTTATAATACTTTGGGTCATTTTTTATTAAATAGTCTCCAATGGTAAAGGGTATTTAGTGTCATACAAGAGAAGTAACATCGATAAAAGAGAATTTTTTGATTAATTTCTTTCTATTTTTCCTCTTATATTCTAGGTATTATCATTAAAATTAAATGAAAAATAATCTAAGGTAAATTAATGATTAATCTAACATCATATTAATAATGTTAACTAAATCTAAATATTATATTTATTAAACATTTATATTTCATACATCAATTTCCTCTTTTATAGATAATATCATTTTATCTATCTTTAAACCACCAATGAGGACATTTGTAACTCTTCAATAAATTATTTATAATTTTTATATTAATAATATGTTTAATTTAATCCTATATAATTCATTATACAGATGTATAAATTTTCTTTTAAGGAAAAGAGAATAATCAAAACAAAAAGGTATATTTTTCAGGAAAAATGATAATAAAACAATATCCCATTAACAAATTGAATTTAGACAAAAAATTATTATAATTTATCAATAATAAAATAAATTATCATATTTCTCTTTTGGGTTTATTTTTAAATATATTAATTTACTTTTATGAAGTGTAAAAATGTTATAATTGGGTAGGATTTAATATAAGGGTACTATTGAACATAAAATCATTTTTTTGGGGTACATCATGTCTCAATTTTTTTTTGTATAGATGTTTTTTAATGTACCTAATATTAACATCAAATGTCCTTTACATTTCATTTTTTTGTATATACATTATTCTATTATTCTAATAAAATTCTAATCCATTTACAATTTATTTTCAAAAATAAATTAATTTATAAAACATTTAATTTACACCTATTGATATGAGTCACTTCCAATAATGAATTATGAGGTTTTATTATAAAATATGAATTATCTTATTGAATTGGTAATCCAAAATATTATTCTATAGAGCATGCATTACAAATACTTTATGAAACCCATTTATTTCCATTTTTCTATATCATAACTATGACGTTTTGATGTTCTATGTGGAAAGAAAGATTATGATTATTTTATTATGTCATGTGTGATACCATAAATATATATCAATATATTGAATTTGGTAATGTGTTATATCTCATGATATTATGTTAAATATGGAAGAAAATTATGGCTTATATGTTTATAATGACGACTATAACATTTACGCACATATGTTATGAATAAACATGATGCAAGATTTATTTACAACTATGTGTTATAGTGGATAACATTGTTAATATGTTTCTTTATTATGAATATGTCACACATCATGAATTTATCAAAGGTTTTACCAAATACTATTTTAATGATCTGATACTTATAATATAAAGATGTTGAATATTCTCACCCATGTACTATTAAATTGTGTCCTCTATTCCCCCCATTTTTTGGGTGTTTAGATCACTCATTTCTTTTATATTTTACTCATGATATCTTATATTATTTTATTATATAGACAACATTATTCATCTCAATATTTTGGATAAAAATATATGTTCTTTTTGGGTTACACTTTAATGTTTTATGAACCTATAATTTTGAAGACACTATGAATTTCAATTGTTTATTTGTTTTAATTGATATTTTTTTGGAAATACTTCAGTAATATGTTTACAGTTTTTGAGTGTCAATAATAATAAATTAATTCCCTTAATGAATAATATAATCATATCTATATTCTCACTATCCAATCCTTTTTAAAGGGATAATATCACTCATGCATGCTTGTGGACTACAACCTCTATGAAGTGATATGATTAATTTTTCATTTTTGTTTTACTTATATGGTAATTAAGGTAAATATAATGAATATATATGTCATATATGTAATAATAAATTTTTATTAATGGTTAATTACTTTTTATCTTTCTTTCATTCTATCCATTAAAATGTAAAATAGTTTTCAGGCGTACATACGTACTACTATCTCCATAAAAGATGTAATTAATTTTCTATCTATATCATATATGGAAATATATTTATATTTATATTTTATATAAAATAAATTAATATAATTATTAAAAATATTTATATTATGAAACCATTACAAAAGTAAATGGATAAGATCTACCAAAAAAAACATTATCAATAAAAAACACAGACAACACCATGGATTGGTGAATTTAATAATGAATAATATAAATATTGATGTTAAAATGTTATTATTTGAACATTATTTATACATAATTAAAATATATAATTTTTTTTAAAATAATATAATAAATTTACATTTATTCTAAAAGAGTTTAATTTTCATTCCATGCAAGGAAAAATAGAAGTAAGTGGAATTATAATATTACATTTTTTTACAATACATATGTTATATTCACCATTTATTTATGTTCTGTGGGGAATATTCTACCATTTTACATGTTACGTCATAGATATACTTGTTTCATGATATTTAATATTTTTTAATTTTATTATATCATGGAGACTAAGATTCAAAATTTTCCAACGTGGTAAGATATTTATGTTACAATGTCCTTATTTATTAGGATTATATTTTATTATGTTTATTTATATGAAATAAATGATCTATCTCCCAAGAAACTCAAAAATTTTATTATACTCTAGTTATTTCAATAGGTTACAAGTTTTTATTTCATTTTCTTCTCTATAAAATCTAAATACATTGAAGGAATGCTTTTATGGGAAACTAAATTAATTTATTTGTTCAGTCAATAATAATTTCTCTTTTGTACACCTGATTTCTAAGAAAATCATTAGTTTATTAATTTTCCATTTCATAAATTATATTTTTTCCTATAATTAAATTTTTAAAATTTTTTTTAAAATGAATTATATATTTTAAAATTGAGTTTTATCCTTTTTTAGAAATATGTTTAAATGGTGATTTGTTTTTTTACTTATATATAATGAATATAATTTTCCACCATAATGATCACTAAAATATTTGAATCGTCATTCAAAACATACCATGGTTAATTTAAATGAAAATAATTTATTCAATATTTCGAAAAATTTGGAATTTAAATAACTTATTTCTAAATAAAAATGGTATTTAAAAGGATTAATATTCTAGTGATTATTTTAGATGATTTTATATGTGATAAAATAATTTGATGTTATTTATAATTTATTAAGGATATAATCAAATGGTATTGTCTTTATTATTTATATGGGTGTTGTTTTATTTTGATAATAAGATTCTTATGAATCAATTTTTATTTCAATTATTTGTGCTATAAAAATTTGATGAAATTTTTGTAAAACACATTTCTTTTTTACAGAATAATGAAAAAATATTTAAACCAATTTATTATTCTTATTTTATGGTATAGATAATGTATTATAATCTTTTGGAACACATATTCATGGTTTTAATTTTGTGACTATTTGAAAAAATATTATATATCATTCTAATGATTTTATAATAATTCAATACTCCAAAGATGAATATGCTATTTTTGTACCTAATTTCATTTTAATAATTTTATGAAAGGTCCTAGTTTATCCTTTCAATATTATAATGATCAGAACTATTTTTTATTTATATAATTTAATGGTTGGAGCCATAATATTATCAATAGACCTATATTTAAAGTCCAAAAGCTTCTGTGATGTTCTGATTTCAGGTAGATAACTTAATGAGTGAATTTCTTTTTATATATACATTCTCAAAATTATATAATCATATCTGTTATCACATTATGATGAAAATTTTACTAATTTATGGATTAGATTCCTTGATTCTTATTTTATTTTTAAAATACGTTCGACCAAGATGCATTCCATGAATAATGATAATTATCTACGATAAGGATTGTATGTTTTTTAGAATTTTATGATCATGTTTTTCTACCATTATAAATTTTTTATTTTTGAGTGATCATTAATAGCTCCCTTTTTTACCTTTACTGGGCATCTGAGAACACCCATTCAAATGTTTCCATTCCATAATATGTGAATAATGATTTTATGTAGGGTATTCGTATGAATATTATATTTATTATCATCTTAATGGGATATAATGAATATAATTCATAAAATGAGATGATTATGTATATAGTCCCCATTGATAATACATCATTTTTTTAATTTAGAGCGTATTTTTAAAATATAATGGGTATTCATCAATTAAAATATAATTTTTATTTATAAAATTATTGGGTAATTATTTTTTGTATAAGAGGATATGTATAGTAAATATTTGTTGATTAGGGTTAGAAAATGTTTGAAAAAAACCTGAGGACAATTTGATGAATATGACTCCAGCCTAATGTTATGAATGTATGATATTATGTTGGATTCAGAGAGATATATCTATATCAAGATACATAAAATGGATTTTGTATTAGCACATATGCATCTAGGTTCAATTATATAAAATAATGTTGTTTGAGTATATCTAGTCCATTATTTTTGTGCATAGTGAGAGTGTGCTTACTGTGAAACTACTCTAATATGTCTATGTGATATTCAAGGGCTATCTCACATCATATTTATGAAAAATTAGAAATTATTTTAATATATTTTTATCAAGAATGACCATAAAGTCATATTTTATGGAATCTAAAGTATTATTTTCATGATTTCGTTATTATTCAATCAAATTCTAAGAATCTTAGTGCTTACACTATGTTATCTAGTTTTGGTAAGTGGCTATAACATAGAATAATCATGGGAAAATGAATATTATAGCTAATTAAATGATTTCCCTCATGAAAAAACTAAATTTATTAAGAGATGGGTTGATATGTATTTTGACTAAGCTTAATAAAATATATCATGTAATGAATGGTAGTATAGATCATGATAAACATCCATTTTAACTGAGGGGGAGAAACATGTCTTTGAAGATTATATTCAATAACATCCACCTTCATTCAATGGGCATTCTGATCCACATGTAACTGCTAAATAGATCAATGTGACGGAGTGATATTTTATATTCATTACTTCTCATACCATGATAATTATTTTTCATTATTTTATTTCCTACAAAGATAATATAGTAAATGGTTTACTATTATCAATAATACAAGGTAATAAGAAGAAATAAACTCAATGATATGGGAGTTTTTTATGACTGTATTACTAAATAAAAAATTTCTTTATGCTCATCGAATATAAATGTGGAGTGTATTTATAAAGATAAAATAAACAGATGATGAATCCTTTTGTACCTATGATGAAATTATTTCATGAACGTTTTTTTAATATATTTGTTTTATCATCGACCTTGAATAGAATATGGATTAATTTTTTTGGTTTGATAAAAATTATTCAGAAAAGGTATTTTTATAAGGGATAGTAGAAGGTATGTTCAAATTGTTTGATGTGAATTTAGATAGAAATGTAAGTGGGATACATAAGGGTTATAGTGATAAGAAATGGAATATTATGTTTCATGGAAGCTTCTGTGGCATGTCATATTGAGGGAAAAATGTTTTACCCTTTCAGATTACAAAAATATGTCAATTATCACACAAGTTTTTTCTGAATGGAATTAGAAGACATTCCAGCTGTGGGAAGCTTATACATCAAGAAAAAGAATGTTAATTACACATTATGATGCATGAGAATGAAATTCATGGAGATATAGGTTAATATAATGAACCACCCTAACATTAGTGTTATATATGAAATGTGATTGGCTATTATTTTAATTCAAATCTTAATATGAGGGATAACGAGAAAAATAAGCCACAAATACCTATAATTTTAATGGAAAAAGTGAAGACTAATTTAATCACAAAAACTATTGTAAAACATTATAACTAGGGAAAAATAATCCTCTAATCTGGATTTTGGGATTTAATGTTGATTTTCATATGAATAAGCCCAATGAAAATATTATTGTTTATCCCATAGTGAAATATGATGGAATTCTATGAATTTATTAACCCTTTATACATAGATTCTATATAACATTATTAAAAAATAAAATCAAAATTACTATTACAGATTAACTTTTGATCGTATATTGGTACAAGTATGAACCCAAACATCTAATGGAAATATTTTTAACTAAAATTGATTATTATTGAATGAAAAAGTGATGAATTTTAATTTCTTAGATTATATTATTTTATTTGGTAAATTATTGAGATATGTACCTCTCTATTAATGATTATTAGTGATTAAAATTATTTCATGATAATTTTTTGGTTGATCATGGATGGATATGAGATTAAATCATTTAATTTTTTTTGATTCAAAATTCGTTAGATGAATTTTAGAGTAGCATTAAGGAAAAATATTTACTGTATGGATCATGATGAACATGTGTTGTTTTTATTGTATTGGTATATATTTTGTTATATTTTGATAAACATTTCAGGTTTGATAAATAAATAATTGTATAAATAATGACTTATGGATCTAAATATTCATTAAATTTTATTTTTAATGATTTATGTATGGAATCATCATTTTGAATACTCTTCATTTGGATAAAGAGAATAAATTATGGTATAGATTTATTAAATGATGAAATTACACTTTAAATATAAGTTTATATCCGTATTTTCATAGATAATATTTTAAAGTAATTATTAAACTCTAGGAAAAGGACCTTGATATGATAATGTTTCCTAGAACATTCATTTTTTATAAACATCTGGTGTTGTTTACAGCTATATGGTTTATGTTTTTATGTTCATTAAACTTATCATGATCAATAACGTTGTTATGATTAATGATATATTTCACACTCAATAAGTATTTATATATTACATTATGTATATATTTTCACTTCTTAGTATTGTTATCATATTTTGAAACCTAGTTTTATTTTATTCTTGACGGCATACATATTTCATATTCTCTATTTTCAAGATGTTTTTATATTAACCCTTTTTGATGTGGGTTTTTAAAAAATGAATATAAAAATATAAAAATCATATTTACAAATAAATAGTTAAAATTTTGAGGCTATAATTTGTTATGGTGGTCACATAAGAAAACATGATTTTGAAAGAACACTATTTCCAATAGTATATACAACACGATACACCAAGCATAAACAATCCACTAAATATTTTGATGGCTATTTTAACATTTTCATTGAATTATATGTAATGAATATTTGTGACTAAAATATGAAAATATATAAATTTCCTTATAAATAAAATTTATTTTTATATTCTTAGGATGTAATCATTCAATTTTTCATAGTCATTTTATTTTTAATATATATCTTATACAAAAATTGTATTTATTGAGTTAATATTATAATAATTTTTTGGTAAATTTAGAAAATATATATGTTAAAAATAATATCATTTTTCTAATCAACATATCAACACTAGAATAATGTTTTTTTTTAAATATTTTTCTTAAAAGAATGATTTATAGTGAATAGTGAAAACACTAGTTTTTCTACACTGTTTTATAAAACTATAATTTAATTTATTTTTTTAATGTCATATTATGACGTGATTTAAATATTTAATTAAAATAAGTATACTTTTTTAGAAATAATTTATTTAATTAAATATTATTTATTATTATACATTACATATTAGGTTAATTTTATGCTAAAATTTGATTTGTTATAAAAACTGCTTTTCAACGAGATTTGCGATTCTATTTTAAAAAGAAAATTATATTAAAGAAATTGAAATTAAAAAATTGGTATATATTTATGTATTTTTTATGTTAAATTTATCATTGAATTTTTTTTTTAGAATTTATGATGAATTACTTTTTTAGTGAATAGTAAAAACCATTTTTTATGATCTAAGAGATCTTTTATGGTATCTCTATGTCAAAAATTTGTTATAAAACATTATTAAACTATTAGAATTAATAATTAATGATAATATAATTAAAATATGTAGACATTAAATTTTTAAAAAATAAATTATAATTTATTTCATGATAAATATGAAAATAATTTTATGTTATGAAACATTGCTTGCATAATAATAAGAAATTCCATTTTAGTTTAAAAATATGTTTTTTAGAATTAAATAGTCTATGATATATTGGGTTTTGATATATCAGGTATTATTTATTATTTATATTGATATATATATATATATTCATGTTATATGATAGGTGAATTATATAGATAATCTTGAAATGGTTGGGAAATGATAAAAAAGTCAAATTAATATATTTAATAAGTTTAATCGATATAGATGTATTTAAATATGTATAATAAATGAATATGAATGATTATATTAACCTTAATATAATAAATTTCAGATGGTAATTTAATTTTAATTTTTAGTGATGATATTATAACCTTAAATTCTTATGCAACACTAACAGGGTTCTTGGGAAAATAGTAGATAAATAAATTAAATTATTTTAAAAACTCTCAAAATAATATTTTTTATATGAGTAAAAGACTAAAACATATTTAAAATATAAATATTAAATATTAGTGATATTTTAAAATATTTTTTTCCACATAGGTATTTTTCATGGTTTCCTTACAGACAAATTAAATTTATAGTACAAAAATGACATTTGTAATAATATGAAAATAATATTGCTTTAAAATTGTTTTAAAAAATAAAATTCTTGAAATCGAAGAATGTGGATTATATATAGTATAAAATGTCAACCCACTATTATTTATAAGGAAATATTTAATTTAAATGTAAAATTGAAACCCTTTAAGCGTGAAATTTTCATTACCATTATTAAGGTAAAAAATTATTAATAATGTGGTTGATAACAAATTACTACAAATAAAATGGAACTAAAATGTTTTAATATTTAAATTGTATTGAAATAATTTTTGTATTCCATGTGTGTCTTTTCCCACCATTAAAAAAGGACAATCCTTTTCTCTTTTCACTACAAAAATTTGGGCCATATAAATCAACAAAAAAATTACTCAGTTATAAAAACAAAATCAGTTTACAAGTATTATAGGTTTTATTCTTCCCAAAATACAAATTTTATCCCCCTTTAGGTGATATCTAAAGGAAGTCTACAAATAAGTGGTCATTGTCATGACCCGCCTTCACCAAAATTACGGAAGGGACATCAGATTTCCAAGCCCTTCCTTCTTTAAGTTTAAGGATAGATAATGACCCCTGAAACCCACCTTCAATAGGTCCCAAAGTGGCTACCAGAACCAAGGGTATAAAATGTCACACAAAAGGAAGGCATTACCCTTTTATTTTAGTAGGATCAGAAGATAAGAGGATGAAACCCAACAATGCCAAAACTGGAAGTAAGAGTAAAGAAAAGGAAAACCACTCCCATATGCATGGTGCAAAGGTAATATCCAGAAGGTACAAGGTTTCTAAAAAGGTAAATTACCAAAAGAAAGGAAAACATCAACTGCAATTGTCCCAATGTCCGAGCTAGTATTGCCCTGCACGATCCCTGAAGTCCTCCTGGAAACCTGAAAGCAGTTTTATATACGTAGGGTGAGTATACAAGTATACCCAGTAGGAAAAACCAAAGTCTCTAATGCACAAGTTGAGAGGCATTTTAATGCCCTATGAGAAAGGAGATAACCGAAGCACCTAGCAAGGAAAAACTATCCACCCAAGCCTCATCAAGGCACCCTCCCAAAATAACGCAAGTCAAGAAAGGTATAGTAATAGCACGTTGATGTTTGGGTACCCTGCGCCACTTTCCCCCTAGTTATTGAAGACATCATAAACATCGAACCAATCCTGCCATTCTAACTGCAGTCCCACTATCACACCCGCCCACACACACATGGGCCACAACCACGAATCCCGCCCGCAATCACCTGGGCCACAACAACCATCCCGCCTGCATACACCTGGGCCACAATAACCACACATAACCATGCCTACAAACACCTGGTCTAGAAACTACTTTCACAACCGAAGACACCTGGGCCTCATCCCGAAGACACTTTCTAAACAACCAGCCCGCAAACACCTGGGCCAAGCACCACAACTACCCTACCTGAAGATTCTTGGGCTAATAATGGACTTCAGGCCATCACAGCCTGCATGAAGATTCTTGGGGTATTCAGGAAAGGGAGCAGAAATGAGATAATAACCATCCACTCATAGGAGTGTTTGAAAAAACACCCTCCCCTATGAAATGGTGGAATTCGGCACTAAATTCTCAACTTCGGTGGGGAGCGAATAAGAAGCACAAGAACTACAATTATATATATATAGGTAAAAAAGCACTCAACCCAACCTAGGTCTCCACACATAACCCAAGCACGAACAGCCTAGTCACTACTCGTAGAAAGCATACTACTCACAACCGAGTCACAAATCTTTCCCATAATCAATTTACCTATTAACCCATTCTTTTATTCATGTTCAAGTGATCCCGTTTAAGTAAATTCTCCACTACTAAGAAACTAACAGTCACAAGAAAAATACTAGGGGTAAAAGTTACACCAATAATGATTAAAACATTCACACCAAGTTCTCTTGTAAATTCACATCCAGGTGAGATCCCTCCAACTATTGGAACCGAAGCAGGGTTCAAGATACAACCCCCACATCCCCAAAACTATGGATAAAAGGGTCTCAAAATTGAAGGGTATTCCACCACAATTCATGATATAAGCAGAGAAACCACATCCCCGGATTCACAACTAGTAAACGTGACACATAAGAGGATCCCATCCTTACCCACATGACCCTATAAAGAAACAAACAGAACAATTTACCTACTACCAAAATAGAGTAGAGAAACTTCCAGGTTCAATCTCATCATTTATCTATTTCATCTTTCTTTTAGTTAACCGGGGTGACCACACAAGGGAATATGCTTACAGGGAATCCATTTAATCCAAGAAGTTCACGTGATTAACAAATTTCAATGTTACACCCATTTAATCATCAGAGGAGACAAGAGTTCCATAGTGCACAGAGAAAGACCACCAATGACAATGATTTTTAGTAGGCATAAATTTGTACAGTTCAGAACATATAACAATTAAAAAGAGTATAGTAGAAAACCAAACACACCCCATAATACTTTAACAGCCCGTTTATTGTCATTGTTATGGTTTGGATAGCTCGTTCCAATAGAAACAATAGCACACCCACCCTGCATGATACACAGAAAGGAGAGACAAAGGAAATATTCCCACTTGATTGATCGAGGATTTACATTTTTCTCTACGTGCCATGGATAGGGGATGCACGGCATGCAGGGGAGGAATTTCGTGGACTCCAAGGGGTGTAGAAAGCTACAGCAAAGGCGCACTACAGGACATGGGAAGAAGGGACTCCAGGCGCACCAGGGGAAAGATCAAATCCGACTAAAGGAATAAGAGGAAAAAGAACTTCCCATGTGATATATAGATAAGATCTTGTTGTTATGGGATATGGGAATTTTGAACGCCTGGAAAGTTGGATCGCGAATTCCCTTGCGGTTCGGTAGTTACGCATGATGAAATTAAGTTTTTATTTAATATCCCCCATCAGTGTAGTTTAGTGGGATTTATAAGAATTAATTAGGGGCTTTAAATGGCCCTGAGAGGGTAAAATAATTAATATCCGTAAAAAAAGACATTGTAAGAGTGGGACTGGAAAAAAGATAGTAGGGCTGGGTGAGGACACAGTGTCACCATCACAGTGTCACCTTTACGGTTCCACCGTTAATGGGTCTCCCTCATGGTTCATCCGTGACTGGTGCCACCATCATGGTGCCACCATGAGCAGTGCCGCTGTCATGGTGGCACCGTCACTGGTGCCTCCATCACGGTTCCACCATGATAGGTGTCACTGTCACAGTGCCACTGTATTGGTGGAACCTTATTTTTGGAAAAGTAATGGCCAGAGGGGTTTTAGGCCATTATATTAGATACTAATCAAACTATTCTCACCCTCGAGAATCAAAACAACCTAGAAGAAAAGAGAGGGTTTGAACAACCACCTTGAAAGATACCTCTCAAGGGTGAACCTCGTCTTCATCTATAAGCACCTCTCCCTCATGAAACCATGAAACATACTAGGGTCAAACTGCCCTGTCATATGGGTTGGGGAGTCTCTTCCCCCATGTCAAGATACTATCCGCTTTAAGCAGCACTGACTCACCTGCACGGGTTCAATCTTATCCACCTTAAAACAATTTTGGGTACTGGGCACGCATCTATGTTTCCCATTCCCAAGTACTTTACTCAAGCCCACCATGCCTCCACAACACACGAACCAGAGGAATGGTCCGTCCACGAAGTACCTTCTCTTCACGTCCCTTTATCATCAATGGTCCTTCCATAAAGGTCATGTCGTCCTCGATATCCAGATCTCCCAAGTCGAGGATGTGTGAATCGTAATGCATATACCGACAGAGCTGGGACACATGGAAAAGCTCATGTATCCTCAGTAGAGGAGGTGGTAACACTAGCTGATAAACCACTCCTCCGACTTGCCACAACACTTAGAAGGGTCCGATGAACCTGGGGGGAAGCTTAATTCCCCTGCCGAACCTCAGCTGCCCACGCCGAGGGGAAACCTTCAAGAACATGTGGTCCCCAAACTCAAACTCCAAGGGTATCCTCCTATCTTCGACATACGACTTCTTCCAGTCCTGAGATACTTTCATCCTTTCTTGTATAAGCTAAACCTCTCTGTCATGCTTTGCACTTCTTCCAGGCCAAGAACACTCGCTTCCCCAACCTCAGTCTAGCACACAGGTGAGCGACACGACCTCTCGTACAAGGCTTTGAAAGGATCCATTCCAATGTTATAGTGAGAGATGTTATTGTAGGAAAACTCTATTAGAGGCAAGTGTCGCACCCACGATCCACCTGAGTCCATAAAAGATGCCCGCATCATATCCTCCAAGGTCTGGATGGTGCGCTCTGTCTGTCCATCTGTCTGGGGATGGAAAGCAGTGCTAAGGCGTAACTGGGTGCCAAAGGCATACTGCAATCCTCTTCCGATTCATGAGGTAAACCTTGCATCCCTATCCAAGACTATGGATCTCATAACTCCACGCAACCACACCACCTCATCCATGTACCTTTGTGCTGAAGCATCAACTGCACCCGACTCCTTGATCGCCAAAAAGTCAGCCGATTTTGCCAACCGGTCCACCACTACCCAGATAGCGTCGCAGCCCCCTTGATCCTTGGTTAGTCCCATAATGAAATCAATCGATATGTCCTCCCAGTTCTACTCAGGGACATCTAGAGACTACAACAGACTGCCTGGAACACAGTGTTCGGCCTTCACCTGCTGACACACGAGGCACTTTTCTACGAACTCTGCTATTGCTCATTTCATCCAAGACCACCAAAATAGTCTCCTCAGACCCTGGTACTTCTTGGAAACTCCTGAGTGCACCGGTTGGGGTGAGTTTTGGAACTCGCTAGGAACTTTGTCACGCATCACCTCTGGAACAAACAACATTCCTCAGAAAGACATCCAGTTCTGAATATCCACCGTCCACCCTTCTAGATCATCGCCATGGTCAAATCGGTCACGCATCACTTCACTTTATAAGTCTCTTGATTGGTACTCCTCTACTTACCATAATAGGGAATATTGAATTTTCATCTGATACAGGCAACCTATAACACCTTCCATCCTAGCATCTAGGTGCAAGGCCGCGAACTCCTCCATCGCCTTTCAAGCATCTACCGACTCTCGAACCACATCCTTCTACGACTTCCTTATCAAGGAATCAACAACTACATTCCCCTTTCCTGTGCTATAGGAAATTTCAAACTTGTAGTCCTGATAGAACTCCATCCACCTTCACAATCATATGTTCAGATCCCGCTGGGAGAAGACATACTTGAAGATCCTGTTATCGGGGAAGACCACGAAGCGCTCCCCGATGAGGTAGTGCCGCCACAACATCAGTGAAAACATGACCTCCACATGCTCTAGATCATGGGTGGCATAGTTATGCTCATGATGGCGTAGCTGCCTAGACCCATAGGAGATCACCCCTTGCCGTTGCATCAACACACATTTGAGGCCTTTCCTTGAATCATCACAGAACACCTCATAAGCCACCCCTTCTTCTGGAAACCTCAGCATTGGGGCACTATCCAACTTCTCCATTATAAAAATGAATGACACATCATACTGCCCACTCCACAAAAAATCTTGGTCCTTCTTGATCAAAGCCGTCAAATGTGCCGCAACTCAAGAGAAGTTGGGCACGATCCTCTGGTAGTAACCTGCCAGCCCAAGGAAACTACGAACTTCTTCCATGATCTTGGGTGCTTCCCAAGAAACAACCGCCTCAACCTTTGATGGGTCCACTGCTATCCCCTGCTCGGACACCATGTTCCCAAGGAATTGCAACTATCGCGTCTAGAACATGCACTTGGACAACATTCTATAGAGCTGGTGCTGTCAGAGGACTTCTAAAACCTTCCTCAGGTTCTCGACATGATCCTCCAATGATCTTGAGTAGATCGGGATTTCGTCAATAAACACGACTACGAACTGATCCAGATATTCCCAGAAGATGAAGTTTATGAGTCCCATGAACATGAACTCAAAGTGGCGATATCTGCACCTGAAGGTCGTCTTTGAGATGTCACCCTCCTTCACCCTCAAATGGTGATATCCAGACTACAAATAGATCTTAGATAACAATCTTGTCCCCTTCAACTAGTAAAAGAGATATTCTATCCTTGGAAGAGGGTAGAGATTCTTGACCATCACCTGATGCAGCCTCCTATAGTTTATGCAGATCCTGAGACCACCATCTGCCTTCATTGCGAACAAGACTTGAGCACCCCATGGTGATGCACTTGGTCGGACAAAACCCTTCTTCATCAGATCATCAATCCGAATCAGCAACTCGCGAAGCTCAGAAGGTTCCATCCCGTAGGGGGCCATCGAAATCGGACGAGCACCAGGCTACAAGTCTATCCCAAACATGATATCACGCCGAGGGGGTAGGGTCATCACCCCCTCAAGGAAGACGTCCATGAACTCACTGATGATCCTTGGAACTCCCACCATCTCCACATCCACTTACTCCACTGATAGCTCAGCTAACAAGGAGAGGAGGGGTTCCTCCCGCCTGCTACCATTCTGGAAACCCCATACGCCGATGAAGGTCACACGTCGACCGCTCAAGTATGAAAACACGGGATTTCCTCGGAATCATTCAATGATGGCCCATGCAGAGAACATCCATTCCATGCCAAGGATGACATCGTATGGATGTATCTGCAATAGTAGAAGATCTCTGATTGACTGATGTGGCCATATCATCAGTCTACATCCTCGACAAACATATAACAATTCGGTCTGACCTCCGACTGGTCTGCTCAGCACCAGTGGTAGTAGATGTCTCTCAGCATCTGAACCTCGAGCAGGGGCAACACTAGGTGCAAAAAAGGATTGTGATACTCCGGTATGAAACAAGGAATAAGAAATGGTACTAAACAAGCTGATTGTACCTTGAACGAACTCTGGTTCTGCTGGAACTGTTGCCTCTGCGTCGTGCAACTGCCCATGCCCAGATCCTCTACCTCTCAGCTATAGGCCACCTCCTCAAACACGCTCGAATCATGGTCCCTGAGGATAGCCCTGAGGTCATACTCCTACTGCAACGTCTTCCCTCGACTGAGTGGGACTCTGCTGCCCCTACTTCTGCTTCTGAAAGGGTCTAGCTGGGAACTGCGGCTGCTGAGGTAGGTGTTGGACCTACCCAGCCCCACCATACTGCACTCTGTCTGGACACTAATTCGGAAGGTGCCCATGGATTCCACAGATGAAGCATCTCTATCCTGGGCCTTAAATGAAAGGGCGAGGGGAGGGAGATCGGAACTGGAACTTCTAGGGCCTTCTTCCTACCAGTCAAAACCAAGAGGGTCCTGATGCTGGAGGTCGGCTGCTGATGGCCTTCCCCTTTGACGAGCCTAACTAGATTCCCTATCCCAATACACCTCCCTGCATGTGCATCCTCTCCACCACTTTGGCTTTCTTCTATACATCTATGTATGTTGGTAAGGTGAAGGGGGTAATGGAATACTGGAGGGAAGGTCGGAGTGCCTCCTCCAAACGTCTCGCCCGAGACTCCTCATCCGGAAATAGATCCAGAGCAAAGCAGAAGAGATCCTTGAACTTGATCCCAAACTCTCTCACTGACATACCCCCTGCTGGAGGGAGATTAGCTACTGCCTCTTCTCAATATTAATCATAGAAGAGAGGAATTCTGCCCGGAAATCCTTCTCGAAATCAGCCCATGTCACCTCAGCCACCCTCTTCTCCCCCATATAAAGCATCCACGATTGACATGCCACTCCCCGCATCTGGCTCACGGCCAGTGGAACCCAATACTATGCCAGAGCCTAGATCAAGCCGAAAGTTATCACCAGCTCCTCTAGCCAGCTCTCTGTCTCCATGTCAGAGGTGCTTCCCTCATACTTCCCAAGGGACTTTCGCTGAAAGGAACAAAGAAACTTCTGCAACTAGTCATCCTCCTCTTCTCAGTCAGGCCTCCGTCAATCAGCTGAGTCAACCTCCTAGGCCTCGACTGCCCACACAACTCATGGTCGTCTCCTAGGTTCCATAGCTGCATGATAAACAAGGAATGCCTAAGCACGTGTAGTGCATAATATGGATCTTAAATTATTCGTAAAATTTTGGTAAATTAAAAATCCTCAAAACACCCCAGAAACGCGAGAATAGAAGTAATTATAATGCATGCACCTTTCCTAGGGTCTCTACCATCCAATTAGTGTAGCCTCACTTGGTCATTCGGTAGGTCCAGAGTCCTTGCGTTGGATCATGGGGGCCCTAAAATCACATTTCCTAGCCAGTCTTCCTTGGCCTAATTCACACACCATGGTCACCCAACACTATTTCCCTAACACCACATGCAATCATAACTATGACTAACTCCAGGCTCCATCCTACCTCTCAACCTCCTCTCCTCTGAAACCATTCTGTCATGAACTGCCCTCACCAAAACGAGGGAAGGGACAACAGATTTCCAATCCCTTCCTTCTTTAATTTTAAGGAGAGATAATGTCCCCCGAAACCTGCCTTCAATAGGTCCCAGAGTGGGGACCAGAATGATGGGTATACAATCTCACACAAAAGGAAGGAATTATCCTTTTATTTTAATAGGATCGGGAGATAAGATGATGAAACCCAACAATGCCAAAACTAGAAGTAAGTGTAAAGATAAGGAAACCCACTCCCATATGCATGCCGAAAAAGTAAATGCTAGAAGGTAAAAGGTATTTACAAAGGTAAAGTTCCAAAAGAAAGAAAAACAACCACTTCCATGGTCCCAACATCTGAGATAGTATGAACCTGCATGATCCCCGAAGTCCTCTTGGAAACCTGAAAGTAGTTTTATATACGTAGGGTGAGTAAACATGTATACCTAGTAGGTAAAACCAAAGTCTCTCGTGGACAAGTGGGGAGGCATTCTAATTCCCTTTGAGAAAAAAGATAACCAAATCACCGAGAAAGGAAAAACTATCCACCCAAACCTCACCAAGTCACACACCCCAAATAATGCAATTCATGTAAGGTATAGTAATAGCACATCGATGTTTGGGTACCCACACCACTTTCCCACTGGTTATTGAAGACATCCTATGAATTGAACAAATCCCACCATTCTCACCATAGTCCCACTTCCACACCCACCCGCACACACCTGGGCCACAACCGCGTATCCTTCCCGCAAACACCTGGGCCATAAACTACTACAACGCCCAAAGACACCTGGTCTAGAAAGCTACCGTTACACCCGAAGACACCTAGGACTCATCCCGAAGACACTTGGGAAACAACCTGCCCGCAATCACCTGGGCCAACCCCCAAAACTACCCAGCCTGAATATTCTTGGGCTAATAATGGACTTCAGGCCATCACAACATGCGCGAAGAGTCTTGGGTTATTTGGGAAAGGGAGAAGAAAGGTGCTAATAACCAGCAACTCGTAGGAGTGTTGGGGAAAACAGCCTCCCCATGAAATGGGGGTTTTGTCACTAAATTATCACCTTGTGTGGGGCGCGAATAAGAAACACAAGAACTAAAATTATATATACATAGGTAACAAGCACTCAACCCAACCTAGGGCTCCACACCTAACCCAAGCACGAACAACCTAGTTACTACTCATTGAAAGGATAATACTCCCAACTGAGTCACAACTCATTCCTAGAATCAATTTCCCAATTAACCCATTCTTGTTTTCATATTCAAGTGATCCCATTTAAGTAAATTCTGCATTACTTGACAAATAACAGGCACACGCACAGGCCGAGAGGAAAAAGATACAACCAACATTGATTTAAACATTCAAACCCAGTTCTCTTGTAAATTCACATCCATGTGTGATCCCTCCAAGTATTGGAACCAAAGAAGGCTTCAAGATACTGCCCCCACGTCCCCAGAACTATGGTTAAAACGGTTTCACAACAGAAGAGGATTCCACCCCAATTCGTGATATAAGAAGGGAAACCAAAACCCCAGATTCACAACCAGCAACCATGCCACATCAGATAATACCATCCTCACCCACATCACCCCATAAGAAAACAAAAAAAACAATTCACCTACTACTAAAACAGAGCTGAGAAACTTCTAGGTTCAAGCACATCATTTTTCTATTTCCTCTTTCTGTTAGTAATCTGGTGAGACCACACAAGGTCATATGTTTACAGGGCATCCATTTAATCCACCAAGTTCACGTGATTATCAAATTTCTATGTTACAACCATTTAACAATCATAGGAGACATGAGTTTATTAGTGCACGGAGAAAGACCACCAAAGACCATGATTTTCAGAAGTCATAAATTCATATAGTTCACAACAAATAGAAATTAAAAAGAGTACATTAGAAAACCAAACGCACCCCATCATCCTTTAACAGCCTGTTTATTATCTTTGTTAAGGTTTGGTTATCCCATTCCCATAGAAACAATAGAGCACCCACCTTGTATGTTACACAGCTAGGAGAGACGAAGGAAAAATCTCTACTTGATTGAACAAGGATCGACATTTTTTTCCACGCCCCAAGGACAGGGGATGCACTGCTTGCAAGGGAGGAGTTTCGTGGGCTCTAAGTGGTGCAGAAAGAACCATCAGAGGCGAAACACATGCCATGGGAAGAAGGGAATCCAGGCGCACCAGGGGGAAGAATGAAGTCGGGCCAAGGAAGAAGAGGAAAAATAACTTCCCGTGCGATATATAGATAAGATCCCATTATTATGGGATATGGGAATTTTGAACTCCTGGAATGTCGGATCACCGTTTCACACGCGGTTCAGTAGTTACGCATGATGGAATTAAGTTGTTATTTAATATCCCCCATCGGGGAGGTTTCTCCGGATTTTTATGAATTAATTACTGGATTTAAATGGCCTTGAGAGGGTAAATGAATTAATTTGTGTAAAAAAAGATTTCGCGGGAGTGGGACTAGAAAAAGAAACGGAGGGCTGGGTGAGGACATGGTGCCACCGTTACAGTGTCACCTTTATAGTGCCACCATCATGATGTTGTCATCATGGTTCCATTGTGACTAGTGCCCTCGCCACAGTACCACCGTGACCGGTGCCACTGTCACGGTTCCACCATGACTGGCACCACCTTCATGGGGCCACTATCTTGGTGGAACCTTATTTTTGGCCAAGTAATGGCCAGGGGGTTCCAGGCCATTATAGTCATCATATTTAATAACTCATTTAAATTTTTTTCTTCTTATACATACACTAAATCTATAATACTCATACAACAATAATAAATAAAGTATAATCAATATACAATTATGTTAATGTTGTTACTGGAGAAGCAATTTCTGCCTATTTCCCACTCTATGAAAAAAATAGCACTCATGTATATGTATGACTTTCAATCTCCACAAAGTTGTGTACTTACATTTATATCACCATCATTCAAAGTTGGTGATTAAGAAAGGTTGAATGCTTACCTAGGATATTAATATATAATTATAAAACCATATCACCATTCTAAGATTCCAATCCATTATAAACTAATAACAACGCTCAAGCGTACCTGTGGACAACCACCTCCTCGAAGCGATGTTATCTAATTTATATTTTCATTTTACAATTATTCTAATAAGGATAAATTTAATGATTTTATATGTTTTCTATTAACATATTATAGAAAAATGATTTTACATATTAATTATTTATTTTTATTCTTTAAAATATTATGCTGAAAAGTGAAAACAACATTCATCATTGTGTACGTTCTAGCATCTCTATAAACGATGTAATTCATTTCTCTATATATTCCCTTTATGGATGACTAAAAAGATATATATAATTAATATGTATAATATTTATATCCTTATTAAACATACAATATTTTATTTAAAAATTATCAAACTATAACGAAAACAACCACCAAAACTGAAATTCTCATAAAAATGTACCAGTTAAAAGTACAAAATAATTACTTGAATAAAGAATTATTTATAAATTGATATTAAAATGTTATAACAGGAATATATAATATTCAATATATATGTACACGAGTATGTAATATAATTATAATAAATATATATTTAGGATAAATGGGTTTAATGTGTATTATATGGATGATGAATATGAGGTAATATGATATATAATCTCACTTTTATCTCTAGGAGACATATGCCATATTCCCCACGTGTTTCTATTGTGTGACATTTATATCGCACTTTTACATGTCATATCATGACTAGATTTATTTAAAGTATATTTAAAGTTATATTTTTCATTCTTGTTTCATGATAATTATTATTCAAAATTTATCCAAGTGATATTTGATTTATGTTACATACTCAATGTTTATTGGGGTTGTTTATGGTGAAGTTTTTGGGGAGTGAACATTATGGTAAGTCAAATTAAAAACTCAGAAATTGAAAGGTCTGGAAATATCTATATCATTTTTTTGAATATATGGAATTATTTTGAGACTGCTAAATTTGACAGCACGTGATTCCAAGGCCCTGAGTACCCATAATTATACGTCTAAAAATATTAATCTTTAAATTACACGTGTGAGGGGGTTTCATTAAAATATAGAGTAACAATTAAATGGGTGCCGAGATAAGAAATATGAGGGAATAATTTCATTCAAGGATGGAAGGTTTACCCTAGAAAAAACTTATGTTTAGTTCACACATGCCACCAGTGAGAAAACCTAAAAATTACAAAACCGTAAATAAAACAGTTAAATAAAATTATTTTATTTTTCAAATGCTTATAATTCAGGAATAGAGCCATGGAATAGAAATTCAAGACCACTGATGAACTCATTAGGGTATTATTTCGTTAGGTTGATCCTAACATTGGCTGACATAGGCCAATAGTGGTAGTTAGTTTTTTTCGGTAAATAAAATAATTAAGTAACAATTAATTTTTTTTCAAATCCTTATAATGCTTAAATGATAACATAGATTGGTAATAAGATAGTACCTTTGCGATCGTGAGGTCATGTTTCACTTAGTTGGATCCTAACATTGTCTGACGTGGGTCGAGGGTGACTATTAATAATTTTTTATCTTTTTTTATGGTACGTTCATTATAGATATAGCCAGATTTTCTATCTTTTGAAGAACATCTCAGAATGAAAATATTAGGGCACTGTTGAATTTGCAGTGCCTGGATTTTCTTAGGAGAATATTAAATTCAACCAACATGTGTCGGATAAAGAAGTTAATTTTTGGAAATTTTAATGAAAATAATAAAATAACTAATTGATTTATTTTATTCGGTTTTTTTTATCGGTTAAGCGATAGTAGTGGCACAACAATATAATGAGAGGCTTTTATTAAGATACATTTATCTACATGATCATTTTGTTGCATAACCATAATGCACCTATGATTAATGGAACCTTAATTGTGGTTTATTAATGAACTACATTATTGAACACAACGTAGGTGTTAACTTTTCTTTTATTTAATCAATCATTTGGAATGGTTTTTAGGAGAGATATAAGAGGAAGATTTGAAGAAACATTGACGAAGTCTACCTAGAATAATGAATGGAGATTCGACAATGCCATTAAATATTCAAACCGGTCAATAACTGGTGATGACAATTGAAGAATAACATCTTCAAAAAATAGATTCTTAGTTTTCATCTTCAGTGAATCCACCGTGTTTAAGGTATGGGGATTTATATGCTTAATTCCTTCCTCTTTCCCATTCAGGAATATTATCAAGAAAACGAACCAACCATCCAATGGGTTGATCTGTGTATCATTCATTATTGTGGGAGGATGATGTGAGGTTTCATTATGGGGATTTAATTATTAATATTACATCCCATGTAAGAAATCTATTGTGGTGGGCATGGACCGAACAGAACAAGGACCAAAACCTATTCTAAATATGTTCTTGATGAGTTCTTCATGGGTTACTAAGAAAAACATAGGAAAGGAATAACTGAGGCCCGCACCAAGTAATATGCATCCCGGGAGGACTATAGGTGCAAACAAGAAGAAAATTGGATCATGGTGCATCACTAGTTTCCCGTAGAAGCACAACTAGTGTGGCGGTGCTGGTGACCAGTGGAGGTAACCAATGGAAGTGGCTGGCTCTGACAGTCCATGAGAGGACATCATCATTCTAAGGAATCGTGGTGAACAAGGGAAACCATCCAATGCCGACTGAATTGATGACGAGCGGTGCACCACTACTTTGAGATGCGGTGGAGGGTGGATCTGCACCCGTGAGTCCTCCTTGTTTACTAGTCCACGATGACTGCTCAGGCAGAGCGATGTGAACATGGGACCGCTGATGAGGACCCTAAACTGACTTTTATATTTTGGAAGGTAGATCATGCCCAGCTAGCAGGCCGTCCTAGTTCTGTGTCCCGGTAATCCGTGCCCATCTAGGGGGGTCCTTCCGCCCTCCAGGCTGATATCGTGGCCTATCGACCTAGACCAGGACAAGCTGGCTAGGATGGGTTGGGTCGACCCATACTACGTCGGGTCAGTCTACCGAAGTCAGACTGGAGCCGGACCCTTTTTGACCCAATTATGATTAATAGACAATATATTATAAACTGGATGTTCGTTTGATAAACCAGCTATGATGCTGATACCCCTAGAATGAGGCGGTCATTTTGAGAAACATTCTATGGGTTATAGATAATGTTTCAGTATGGTTGGGTTGGATTAGGCTCGAATCCAACCAGGACCTCAATAATAAAATTCCTATAACATAAAGACCATGCGTCCAATTGATGGACCATCTATTGCATTGGAACCCTTATGACATGGCAGTTATTTGGGTTACTTCTTCATGGGACATCATGGAAGTTGAGGTCTGATCGATGGATTAAAGAGAAAATCCTCACAGAATCAAGTGTGCTATGTGTGGAAATCTAGTGGATGACTATGATGTGATGAAACACCTAAGGATCCATTATGGTTCAACAATTAATGATCATCTGTGGGTCGACACATAGCGATTCTTTGTGGGTTATCAATTACCGATTCTAAGTGGGATGACACATAGTGACCCTCTGTGGGTCAGCACATAGTGATCCTCATTAGGTCATCATTTACTAATCCTTATAGGGTTAGTACTATGTGATCCTCTCGGGGTCTGCACATATGGATCCTTAGTGGGTTAGAACTTAGTGATCCTTTGCGAGTCAACACATAGTGATCCTCCAGGGGTCAGCACCTAGCGATCCTCTATTACTCAGCACCTAGAGATCCTCTGTGGGTTAGCACCGAGCGATCCTTTGTGGTTCAGCACCTAGTGACCTTATCCCGCATAGAAACAAAATCCTCTCAACAGAATAAGATGATATTTCTAATGAATAATCACCTTTAATCATTTTTGTTGTTGTATATAAGGTGTGAGCTATATTTTACCATATTCTTTGTCATTGAGATAATGATTTGATGTTTTTACTTTGAGGAATTATAGGATACTTTCAGGCATCTCGAGGTCCCTACTGAGTATTGTTATACTCACCCCTGTAGGGGCTTCGCCCGCACGTGTTGTTCCTGGTGCATATATTCAAAATTTTGATATAGTTCCTCATGGGGATGAGACAGATAGATTCTATGAAGATGGACTTGGTGTCCTAGGAGTTCATGGGTCCTAATATTATCTGGTAGGTAGGATGTACTACTTCGTCTTCCAATAGCTTCCCGAGTATCACAATCAGGTGGGGATTTCCACAGATGGCCATCATAGTTTCATTTTATACTTTACTATTTGGAGTTCCATTTGTTTTGTACTCTTGTACACTTACTTACATTTTTACATTCACACAGCCTTGTTTTAGTGGTATTCTTTTTTCCCCTTACTTTGTGTTGGGATGTTGTTAGAAGTGTGTGTATATAGCTTTAAAGGAAATTCCTTCCCTTTTAGGTATATACCTTTTTTCCAATAGTCTCCATCCCCTAGTTTATGGTAGGCAGGCTTTGGATAGTCACAAGACTAGCCTTGGGGGATAGGTTGTGACAAAGTGGTATCATAGGGGTCAGTTCTAACAAAAAAAATAAGGGTCATTATTTTCAATATGGAAATAGTGTTAGTGTCTTGAGTTCCGATTTTAGTTCAGGGGGTCTTGTATTGTTGTGGCCACTGACATATCCAGACACCACGAACATGAATTATATTTTCTGAATCGGTACATGAAAACACTAGTTGAATGTGTTTTCAAAATTTTATTTCTCTCTTGTTCTCTGAAAAGTCAACTCACTAGGTAAAAAAAATGATCATGGTTCTTCTTGATACTCTTTCAAGATTCATCCATGCGGATAGCCATACAGAATTCTGATGCGTGACAGTAGGGATGGTCAACATGGTAATGTGGATACATTACATGGACTATGGCGTGAGATGGAACCTTTGGGCGGTGTCCCAGGGATACCAATGCTAGTTGGTGTGCAGTTTCTACCAGCACTACGGGTAGAGGACACATATAGGCTCACTTCCATACACGAGTTTCAGTGACGTATTCCCATCAAGTTCTAAGGAAATCTTGACTCAGACGTAGCTAAGGACTGGCCAACAGTGGGGACCGAGTTTCCATATAATTAGGGTCTCAATAAATCACATGGTTGTCCTAATAATGAACATTTTAGGTTGCTCTGGAGGGCGATGGAAGTGTTTAGATTACCCCTATCTAATGACGAGGTGAATTTTCTTGTAGACAAAGATTTAGAACTTTCATCAGAGAAGGGGATCCCTTTATATAAAATTATAAGGAGTTTGTGTTCCCAATAGATTCTATAGGTTTATAATGGGATACATGTCAGTAACTGAGAATTCATTAAGGTGTACTGACCATTATAGATACTCTATGAATACTATACTCCTAGTTCTTCAACGTTCGGAACTCCAAGCGAGATTTGTTTAGGTATATCCAAGATTTCTCTATTCATCTGTGAATTCCTACATATTCTAGGGTTCTAGAGAGAACCTTTGTGGTTTATAATTATTTGGATGAGAAAATATAACTAGTGAATGTCAGTAGTAGGAAAGTAGGAAATTGAAGTCAGTGTCAGATACTTGGATGTGTAATTGTTTCAAGAAGTGGAAGTGATAGGGATAGATTAATCTGCATGGCATCAGACGTGGAAGAGGAGATTGGAGAGTAGCAGTACGTGGTATATATTTTGATGTGTCACGACCATCACTACAATTTGGTCCTCACCAGGCTGAACAAGCTAGAGGGCAGGGGAAGGGATTAGCTGTGTGTGGTCACAGAGTATGACCCAATGGCTCTAGGTATGACTCGAGGTATAGTTTGTGTCTACTACTAGCTACTTTATTTATAGACATAGTTACTAATCATTCCTTCTGATCACAATTATTGTTCAAACCCTTGTGTTTCCTATTAAACCATTGAAATAAACCATACTTCTAGAGATACCAATGGGAGGATACTTGATAATAACACTTATGATAATAGTTTGATTTGGAAATTGAGGAGAGAGTTTCGGTAGGAACCTCTTGGTGTATGTGTCAAGGATTTATGACGTTAGTTTTTGTGCGGACTGGTCATGCATAGTTTTTTTTCATATTGAATATTTTTAGTAAAAGGATGTGGTATATCTATAGTTTTGGAATGGGTTTATCCACGGTCAGTGAAAAAAAGGGAACCCATGCTGCATTGGATAAACTCATGCATAGTAGGGTGTAGCTGATCACTCATGATTCTGCCAGCCTTAACCTCATATAAGTAGATATTTTGAGTTTTTATTCCCAAAAATAGTGTTAGAATATGGGAACATCCTTTAAAAAGTTGTTTCATGGATAACCTTCCCATAGGGAGTGGAAATTAAACATTGGCTACTATACAAGAAAAACAGTGATACCTACAATGGCATATCAGATGGATCTCAAAGAGGTCTAGGATTTGAGTGTAGTTGACTTGCAGAGGAAGGGATTAGTAAGACGCAATGTTTTGAGGTTATGTGTGGCTGACTGGAACATTAACCATGTGGCCACAGAGAATGATTACTCACTACCAAAGGGTCAATGGGAACATCAATCAGTTAAAAAGGGTATCTTTAGACATGGATGTAAAGGTGCATTTTGGCCTTACAATAGTTTAGAAAATAGTGGCTGTTAGAGTTCCTTTATTTCAATGACTTAGAGATATTCTATAATCCTAGTAATATGAACATGGTGGAATAAACACTAAGTAGTAGGTCTCATTTACAGCTGCTGATTGAGGTGATTGAGCAACAAGCCATGATATAGATATCCTTTGTGGATATTGATGGAGCAACTTATCTCTAGTATATGACTGTCACTCCCCTACTCATACAGCTTGTTTGGGAGGTGAAACTAGTAGATGTAGACTACATGTCATGACATGGTCAGATATCATGATTACTTTCTACAAATTTTTTTTATATGTGGGGAGCACGTCATCCTTTTTAGAGGATGCACCACATACCAGTGACATTATGGGAGGATGTGATGATAGAATTCCATACACTGCCTTCGACAGAAAAACATGGTGTGGCGAAGTTGTACCAGGTCCTATGACATCAGTACTGGTTGTTAGGGATGAAGGAAGTCGTGGTAGGGTTCATTTTAAGATGACTCACTTATCAACAAGTGAATGTTGAGAATCAGTTTATAACATGATTGAGCACAACATTTACCCCAACACATAAGGTTAAATAGAGAAGACCATACAGAACATGGAGAACATGATTTGTGAATGTGTCCCAGATTTTCGTTACAGTCGGGAGGACTACGTACCACTAGTGGAGTTTGTGTATAACAATATTTTTCACTCCACCATTGGCATGGAAATGTTTGAGGCCTTCTATGGGAGAATTTTAAGATCACCACTATGATGGAAAAACCTACGGGAGTCAATACTCATGGGGCATGAGTTCGAACAGGCTACCGCTAAGAAGGTTTAAATCATTCAGGAGTGGATGAGTCCTGTATAGAGCAGGAAAAAGTCTTATTCTGATAAGAAACTGAGACCCATGGAGTTTAAGGAGGGAGATAATTATTTCTTTCAGGTCTCTCCCTGATTAGGACTATAGAGATTTTTTTAGGTGACAAGCTATCTCTGAGGATCATATGACATTTTCATATTCTTAGCACACTTGTTGAGGTGACTTCCCAACTATATTTTCCCCGTAGATGCACCAAGTGCATAATGTTTTCCTGGTGTCACAGCTAAGGAAGAACGTTCATGATCCATCACACATCATTTATTATGAAGAGATAGACATTGGCGATGAGGTGACATTAATAGAGTTACTGGTGGAGATTGAGGACCGATTGGATTGGGTCCCTTAGGTACAATTGATTCCTTTAGTACGCATTAGGTGGTAGCACGTGAATATTAAGGAGATAACAAATAAGAAAGAGGATCAAATTAATGATTAGTACCCCCACATGTTGGATTTTCATTTATTTTTCCTTTTTGGGGAAGTAATTATTTATGGTGGGGAGATTATCATGTCCCAAAATTTTCGTACAATTTTTTCAATTATATGGAATTATTTCGAGACTGAAAAATTTGACAGCACATGATTCTGCGGCTTGAAGTTCCCAAAATGTTTCATAAAAAAATGTTAATATTTAAATAACTTTCATGAGGGGTTTTCATAAAAAAGTATAATTAATGAAAAATGGGTTCTCAATTTAGAAATCCAAAGGCATCGTTGTGTTCTGGACAGTGGGTTTACCCTAGGAATGACTTATGTTTAGTCAGTTCAGGCCATCAGGGAGGAAACACAAAAAATGGCATAACTATAAATAAAATAATAGAATAAAATTATCTTATATTTCAAATTCTTATATCTCAAGAAGGAAGACTCGTATTAGAAATATGAGATCACTGATGAACTTGGGAGGGGACGCTTTTCTTAAGTAGATCCTATCATTGGTCGGTGTAGCCCAACAATGGAAGTTATTTTTTAGCTATAAATAAAATAATTAAGTAACAATTAATTTATTTTCAAATCTTTATAACACTATAATAGTATATTGGTTTGGAAATCCGAGAGTACCAATTAGCTCGTGATGGTGTTCTTCCCTTTGATGGATCCTATCATCGACAATGTCAATCGGGGTGGCTCTTAATAATTTTTGAACATTTTTAAGGTACGTTCTATAAACATGGATATGGGATTTTCTATATTTTAAACTCATTCTCGGATTGAAAATATGACAGCACCATTGAATTCACAGAACTGAGATATTCTTAAGAGAATCATAACATTTACCTCAAAGGGTTGGATAAAAAACTAAAATTTTGGACTTTTCAAAGAAAATAATAAAATTACTAATTGAGTTATTTTATTATTTTTGAAACTGTTGACCAATGGTGGTGGGACCAAAGTGTAACATCAGGCTTCGGTTGAGATCCATTTATTGACACAATCATTTTTTTGAATAACCATGACACGTGTAGGATTAATGGAATATTAATTGAGGTTTATTAATGAGCCCCATTAATGAATGAAACATAGGTGGTTACTTTACTTTTATTTAATCAATCCTTCTGCATGGGTTTTGGGATATCTAAGAGAGGTAGCTCTGATGAAATGCCGATGACGACTTCCTCCAATAAAGAATAGAGGTTCGACAATGCCATTATAGATTTGAATTAGACATTGATGGGTGACGATGAATGCTGATAGAAATATTCGAACGATGGATAATCAATCTTTGTCTTCAGTGAATCCAACATGGTCAATGTAGGGGTATTTATGGGCTCAATTACACACTCTTTATAATTCTTAAATAAAATTAAGAACGTAGACCAATCGTCCAATGGGTTGATCCAAGTTTCATTATTTAGTGTGGGAAGATAGTGTGGGGTTTTTAAGGGGGTTTAATGAATAATATTCCTTCCCGTGTTATAAAACCAATGTGGAGGGCACATGATGAACTAAACACTGCACTAACCCTCCTTCAAACTTGTGATTGATGAGTTATTAGTGGAAGACTAAGAAATATAGTGGCAAGCTTAAACTGAGGGCTACACAGTGTAGGCAGCGTCCTGGGAGGCTTGTATGCAGAGATGACAAGATAATCAGACCACAGGAGCTTCACCGGTTTCCCACAATAGCACTGGCGGCACGACTGTGTAGATGACCGGTAATAGAGACTTGATCCCACTGACTGCGATATAACCATGGCATCCAAAGGCATTGTGGCATATAAGAATGATCGACCATTACTGGCCACAATGATGGTCGGCGGGGCGCCATGATGGAGGCATGATGGCTCAATGCCACGGCGAATGGAAGACTAGCACTTGTGGGTCTTGCCTATTGGCTGGTCCACGTGAATCGGTCATGTGGAGTGGCGCCAACCTGGTGCTTCTGATGAGGAGCCCGAACTGAGTCATCTTTTGAGGGAGGCATACCGCACACATCTGGTGGGCCGCTCCATGCCGAGAGGGTTGAGTTGGTCCTACATCCAAGCAACCTGAAACTCGCCCCATTGGATCGGGTTGGGTGTAGCCATTTTGGGCAGGGATTGTTCAGGTGACCTGGGCTGGGTCATGCCAGGCAACACACAAACCCCTTTTGACCCAGTTACGCTTAAAGGGTCATATCTTCTAAATCAGTTGTTCGTTTGACTAATCGTCTGCGGTGATGGGACCCTTATGATGATGTAGTCCTTTTTAGATAAACTACTTGGGGTTTTTATAATGTTTTACTAAGGTCAGGTGGGATTAGAATCAAATCTATCAGGGCCCTCGTTACTAAAATTCATAAAACATTCAGACTGGGCATCAAATTGACTTGTCGTCTGGTGTGTTGGAACCGTTGTTACATGGTGGTTCATCGGGTTACATCTTTATGGGATATTTTTTGGTTGAGGTATGAAAATGGCTTGAGGGGAAGATCCTCCTGGTATCAAGTGTGCTAAGTGATGGAATATAGTGGCTAGTTGTGACGGGATGAAGCACATAGTGATCTTACTTGGGTCAGAAGTTAATGATCCTTCATGGGTCATCACTCAGAATTCCTCTCTGGGATATTATTATGAAAACCCTATTGGGTCAGCACCAAACGAACCTCTATGAGTCAACACATAGTGATCCTCCATGGGTCAACACTTTGCAATCCTATGTGGGTCAGCACTTAACGATCCTCCGTGGGTTAGCACAAAGTGATCCTCTATGGGTCAGTACGTAGAGATCCCCTATGGGTCAGCACATAGTGATCCCATGCGGGTTGTCACCATGAGATCCTTTGTGGATCAGTACCTATAGATATTCTCTGGATCAGTACCTTGCGACCTTGTGTGGTCTTGTAGCCAAAGCCCATCGATAAAATAAGATTATCTAGCTTTATAACTGATCATATTTATTGATGTTCTTTAATTTTTATACCTATTGTGGGATGTCTTTTACCTTATGAATTTTGAATGAGGTCATGCCATGTGGTTTTTCCATTGATAAATTATGGAAGTCCTTTCGGGGGTCTCAAGGACCCTACTGAGTAATGTTATATTCACCCATGCCTGGTCTTCGCCCGCACATGTTGTTTATAGTGCAACTGATCAACGTTTCGATAGAGGTGCTCATGGGGACGGTGCTGATGGATGCTAAAATGGTGGCCTAGGAGTTGGTGGGGCCCAGTAGTTCTAAGCGGGTAGGATATACTACATCAGGATCCCGTAGCTTCACTACTCTCAGGATTAGGTGGGGTTTTTTCCCAATGACAATCAGAGAGTCCTTTTTTACTTTAATATTTTTAGTTTCTAATGTGATTTATATTCGGACCCACATACATTCACATGTACTTGAAATAATACTTATTTCAGTTGTATATATGTTTCCCATTTAAATATATTGTGATGTGTTTTGACATGTGTGTATTCAGGTTTAAAGGCACCTCCATCCCTTTTAGGGATATCCCTTTCCAATGCTAGTCGCCAACCCCTGACATTTGGAAGGCAGGATTGGGTTTCTCATCAACATGACCCCGGGGGATGGGTCATGAATTCAATTTTTTTATACCCTAGTAATTTTCAGATGTTACATTTTTTTATCATTTTAATTTTATTAAGAATAAAACTGAAGAAAATATTTTTTTAATGTAAAATTAAATGTACTTCTATTCAGCAAAAAATCATTTTTTATTTCATATCCATGTTGTCAAAAAACAATCTCAATAGTGTTTTTAATATTACCCACTGTTTTATTAAATTTATTTTTACCAATGATTTAATTTTTAAAAAAAGGTTTAAAATGAATACTTTTATATTTTTTTGAACAATGTACTTTTTAATATTTATTTACGGAAGTGTGAAAGGATTTTTTTACTTAACAAGTATAGAATAAATTTTTTTCCCACCATCATTATGACTAAATGAATTTAAATATCCTCTAAATATTCTAATGGGGGTTTTCAAATAAAATTATTTCATTTATATTTCATTATTTTTTTATTTCAAACATGTGATTTGAAAATAAAAAATTTATTTTCGTCATGAAATAATCCAGTGATTATTAGAAATTATTTTCCATCTATGATAACATACTTTGTTGATAATTACATTTAAAAAGGGATATGATCCATTGTGCCAATTATTATTCTTTATTTGGATGGTTTATGTTTATTTTGAAAATATATTTATGAGACCTATTCCTTTTAGATGGGTTAGGCTATGGTGAATTGATTAAATTATTATGAGATCTATTTCAATAAATATGGAACTTGATAATGAAAGGTGTATAAAACCAATGTTTTCATCACATTTTACGATTTTATAAATCTATTATGACCTTAAAAACCACATATAAATGTTTTTTATTATGTTATGCGTGGGATTAAAATATTTGAAATCTCAAATGAATTGGGTATCAATTGATAACTAATTTGATGAATATGTTATACCTCAAACTGATTACCTTTTCGCAATTTTATTTAGGAATCTAGTTATTCATGTTTATAAGATTATGCATGGGCTGCGTTTTCCTATCCAAAATTTTATATAGGAACTAGGATTTCATGTCTATATGTTTATTTGTGGTCATAGTTTTCATGCCCATGAGTTTATGAAAGGGATTGATTCCATGTTCATAACAAATGGGATGACCTATTTATATTTAAACATGTTAATAATGTTAAGCATTTATTTTTTTCACATTCATGTGCCCATTATATACTATCAGGTATCATATTCATTGACATCATTTTAATATTCAAGTCTTATGATGTACCATGTTTTATACCATTAGTCATGATTAGAAAATATTATATTTTCAGTTTGATTTTTGAAATTTTAATACCAAATTATCATACTCTCATGATCCTATTAGACATATGTGGTCATTGATATCCCCATAATTTAACCTTGTAATGATTATAGGATTTATTTTTATTACGATTCCTTTCCAAAGGATATCAAGAATTTTTTTAGTTGGGTAATCCTATGATGAGTAATATGCTAGAATATCATTATGGTAGATGGTGAGGATGTTTCAACAAATGATAATATTATTGTTCTATAATCCAAATACACTAAATAGTTTCTCTCCCTTAGAATGTATACAAACAATATATTAGATATTAATCTATTAAGATGTAAAATATATCTACAAAATTCCGAAATCATCATCGATTTAATTTGATAAAATTAACAATATATTTTTAAAAATAATTCTATAAATTTTTAATGACCCCTATTTTTTTTAATGAATAGTAAAAACAGTAAACATTTGATACCACAATCATAGTTAAAACATGTTTATAAGTGGGATAAAATAGTGAAAATTGGAATATATTTCAATTAAAATTATCTAAATTCTATTTTGTGGTCATATTTGACCATATAAAATCCAATATTTGAACCTATAAACATTTGATTCAATTTTCTTGAGTGTGTATTTATAATATTACAATCATTTAATAATTTCCTTGTTTTACCTCTACCCAACTTATTAGAGGACTCCCCTTCCATATTAATTATTAGAAATTAGAAATATATCCTTAAAACCCTAATAAATTTTTTATTAATTGCCCAACACATTTAATAGTGGGATTGATCTAAAAAATACATTTCTAATGGTCGTTAAGAGGGAATCTAAGGGAGGCCTATAGAAGAAGAGGTAATCATCCTACCAGAACTCATTCAAATTATTTATTATTATACCTCCTATAAATATAGGGTATTAAACATGAAATATTATGTTTAATAACCTCATTATTTTCAATTTTTTATAATTGTGGAATAATTTTTTTCAATCCTATTATCCATAAAATTTGATGTGAATATACTACTCATGTGTATGTGTGGACTACCAGTTCCATATAGAGATACAAATAGTTTTATGTAATAATCATTCATGGATGGTTATTATGATGTGATTAATAATAATGCATGATATTTATGAAATAATTATTCTTCTAAAATTATAATATAATATCTACATTTTTACCTTCTGACTCACTAGAAAATGATATCATCGATTGTGTGTATATTTGGACTACCACCTATAAAAAGCGATACGAGTCATTTTTCATTTGTTCTTTAAATAGATATTAAAAGGATTAGATTATATATATATATATATATATATAATTTTTTGTAATATTATGGTTCAAGAAAGATAAAATAATTTTTATCATTATTTTTTTCAGAAAATAAAAAAGTGATTGGGAGTACGTATGACCTACCATCTCTATATAGAGTGTAAACCATTTTTATATTTATAACATTTATGGATTTGGATAAATATGTAAATAATTAATATATATAATATTTATATCACTATTAACATTCTATATCTAATGTAACCATGAGAAATATGCAATGGTATAAAATACTGAGCAGAAATGTACATAAAAAATAATATATTAAAAAACTGTAAATTGTGATTTTATTAATGATTTATTAACTAATTGGTGTTGAAATGTTTTAATTTGATAATATACGATATTATATTCATTTATATAAATTTATTTGATAATTATTATATATTTAAACCTATTATATATGAGGATACGGTTCAACAGAGGAAATTTGAACATGAGGTAATATGATTTCTCATCACACATTTATTTCTATGAGACATATTTTATATTCACCACTTGATTCATTTGTGTGGTGTATATAATTTCAAAGAATTTATTTTATAATTATTTATCTGAATATTATTTTGATTTACTAAAATAATATAATTTTCAATTTTTATGAGGTTCTGAATCAGAGATTACCAAATCTCTTAGGGAATTATGTTTTAAATTAATTTTAATAATAATTGTTTATGAATTAATTCTATCAAGGAAAATTATATGATCTATAAATGATAATCACATTTAAAATTCCATTAATATATTTATTCATCATATTTTTATATAATAATAAATTATCTTCTCTTTGGTACTTAAAATAATTTATAAAATATTTTTTAAGAAAAAATTACAATATTTACACATCGGTTTGAAATCAATTTTTTTATAACTCCATGTTTTAAAAAATTAATTCAATATTTCACTATTCTTATATACAATGAGTTTATAAATTTACTTTTACCAATGTGAATTTTTCAAAATGGTTTGAATGAAATATTCTAGTCATTTGTTTAATGATGTACTTATGGAATTTTATTGAAAATGTGAAAGGAATATTTGTTCTTAGATTCATGAAATGAATATAGTATCACACAATTATAACCCGTATATAATTTTATGATTGCATTTTAGAAACACATTATTGTTTTAATAGAAAATATTTCATTAATATTTATTAATTTTTCATATTCTTAATATCTGAATTCCAATTCTAAAAGTGTATTTTCCTCTAGCAATAATAAACGTATGTATTGAATGTATGTTCATCATGGTAAAAATAATTTGATTAATATTATATATTACTAGGGTTATAATCAAATTAAATCATCTAATAAATTTATTAGGATATTTTATGATGAGATTCACAAGGGATATTGTTGACAATATATATTCTTCTTCTCACAATACAGAATGTTTATCATTAATAAAGAATTTTTAATAAGAATTATTGTTTGTTTATAAGATGAAATCATTGGAAATACTATATTACCACTAGGGACAAGAATAAAATAGTAATTCAGTGCTTCGATATGTCTCATGAGAAAAAACATATTGGTTATTTCATCGAGGGCATACCCATTTATATAAGATGTCTTTCACATGAGGACTCCATAGTAAAATTCTGTCCAGAAACACGAATTCCATTATTAAAAAATATTTTATTTATATCTTTCTAAATATTTAATGTGTTATGACAACCTTGGATAATTTTCAATATTATTAAAATATTCTATGAAATTATTTAATCATCATTTTTTACATATTATTCTTATATTATTTTTTCTGTAACAACAATAAATCTAGGCATTACTTTAGTAATCAGATGAGATCACCCGCTAATGTCCCCATGTTTTCTAAATGAAATTACCTTTTTAGATGATTAAATTATTTACTAATAAATTATTTTATAAAAGACACATTAACTAATTTTTTATTTTTGACCAGTATACGTTATTTAATTTCACCTTTAAATGGACTATAAACATAATAACCATTAATAATATAAACATTATACAATGACTAAAATTCTTTTTATACATTAATGGTGATGATAAAATCCAATTGAAATAGTAAAAAAAGAAATGACCATGACCAGTATGATCATACCCAATTAATCCCTACTATAAGAGCATCCATGGTAGATGAAATCATTGGTATTTTCCATTGACTAAATTCTTGTATCATCTTGTTATTGATTTAATGTATTCCTAAACCCCTCTTTCAAACAATAATTGTTGGGGTTTCATTTAGGATTGTTTTATATTGAAATTTATTAATGTTATAAATGGATTAAATAAACTATTTTATATAAAATTGTTTATATAAATCATAAGGAATGTTAAATTGTTCTCAAAAATTTTATACATTTATATCTCATATATAAAAAACCAAGCACCGTGATTATTCAGAAAGTGGTCTGGTTCCAGGTTATGGGATACTCACACAGTCATGTAATAAACCACAATGAATACACATGTACCATAGAAATAGAAATAGATGACTAATCTATATCCCACCAGGGAAGTAAGATGTTCTATCCAATATTTTTTATGTTTATTAAGGCTTCATTCCATTTTTAGGGAAATTCAAACCAATGGTGTTTATACAAAAAACACACTAACTTCCTAGTCATTCATGTTCTCTAGTATAATTCAATGATGGTAAATATATAAAAAACATCAAAATAAAATTAATTCGCATTCCTTCATATGAAAATCAAATTGGCAGTTAAAATCTAAAATGGGGGTTCGATAAAAAAACATGTATCTTCCAAGATAAAACAATGAGGTTTCTATATGAATTATTTAACCCATTTTTCACAAATATAAAATTTAAATAAACTCTTAGTTAAAATTCCCAATTCACCCACACTATTAAAATAATAAATTTAGTATCTAAAAATTTCAATCAATTTCAAAAAAACTATAAATTCAATGGAAATGGGATTTTTACAAATTTTCCATCAATATAATTCCCTATTTTAAATAAATTTTTTCATTATAACTATTTCTTTAGACACATCCCAAATCAATGTAATTTTTTATTTTCAATTCAATACAAAAATACAATTTCAAAACCCAAATTCTATAGAATTGATGTTTTTTCAATAAACCAATTGAAATAAAACGAATTAAATTATTGAAATTGTATTTAAATAATTCCATTAAATCTAAATAAGGAAATTTATGGTTAATAATAATGGGTAATCATGATAAAACTACCTACCTTAGTATTAACAACTCTACATTCACGAAACCCTAATTTGGATTTGTAAATAAAGAACGATGGTCACAAAAACCTAGAATCAATCCTTGGTTTATGATCCCAAAACAAAGGGTAATATATCAAAAAGTCAAAATGGGATTACATTGAACCGTAGGTATAAAATATATATAGTGTAAGATATAGAATATAGTGAGGAGACTAACCAAGAGGATATTGAAAAGTTTTCGTCATGCTTTGAATCACTTCATGGAGGGATATGAAGGTCTAAGAACATCTCTAGAGGGACAACATTGTAGAAGAACTTGTATGGGGGTAGTTCTAGGTCAGTATGTATCTATAAAATGGGATTTATGATTTTAAATTAATATTTTTAGATTAATTAAAATCACCACATAGTTTTTTCAGAAAATCTGCATGGTATGACCAAATCGTGTGGCCTCGTCGTGCGCCACTTTAAATGGGCCACACTATTTCTCCTAAGATGTCGAATGTTTTGAAAAACTATGCACCATTCATGAAAAACCACATTTCATGGGTTCACATGGTTTGTATTGATAAGGATCATAGTTTGGGATAACTGTGCACTAACCATGCATTAGCCTTGAATATTAGTAACTTTTAAAAATTCCAACCCAAAACTACCCCAAAAAAACCCAAACCAAATCTCTTTTAAAATTGGGGGTTATGAATACATAAAAAAAGTAACAGTGTGTTGTACCATATGTATAGATTAAAAAAATAATGAAGAAAACCCATGATTTTGAATTTTAATCATATCCAGATCAATGACAAAACCTTGTATTTTGAACCACCCAAAAAACGTGTCACCAACGCACAACACACCCTTAGTCATTACACTAGTGTAATAAGTGGTTATTTATATAGAAAATAACACTATGAATATTTATATTACATTATTAATTAAATAATTATAATATTTATTCCTTTTATTAGTGGGTTTGACAAAAATTTATATTATTATGATGAAATAAAAATGTTTTCTAGGAAGTTTTTCTATAGTTCCTAATAAGACACTAATTTTGAAAAATAAAAAACATTCATAAAAATTTTATATTTAAATAAGATAATATTATAAAATAATATTTGTTTTACTATAAAGGAATAAATTATATAATAATTTACAATTTAATCACTATAGGGTTCAAAAAACTCTCTTCATCATAAAACAAAAATTGTTAAATAAATAAAGATTTGGTCCTTAAAAGAATAAATTCTTATATTTAAAAGAATTATTTTTTAAAACTAAATAATATTTTTCAAATTATAACATCTAATGTAGTGACCTCACCCCTAGTAACTAGGATTCTGTGTCTACATTAATATATCTGACAAAGATAAAAAGAATCAAATTTCAATGGATCAAATTGTTTAGTTGTCTTATAAAACTAGACATCTTCAAGAAATTCATATTATAATTGAAAAAATAAAATACATAGATTATTTTATATGTGAATTACATTAATCCTTATATTTTATCATTTCATTTCAATCACAAAAAACTTTTTACTATCATAGAGAAAATATAACATAAGAATGGGGTGAGATAAACTGCTCAGTAAGGACAAGAATAAAATGGAAACTATGTATAATTAATTCATAAACAATGTGGTAAATTAAATAACTAAAACATGATCCATTTTGTCAATAAATGTGCCATAATATGGACGAAATTAATGTTCTACAAATAATTCCATATAAATAATCACTTGATATTTACAACATAACCAAAAATATTCCATATAATACAATAGTCACATTGAATATAAATAATTGAATTCATAATGATTGAATTAATGACACATAATCTCTAAAACATACAATCAATGCCTTATGTGAATATATCCAAATAAATTGGTAAGGTTTCATCTAAAACCCAATCATGTTTTCCTCATTAGACCTACAGATCCTTTGAGGGACTATATCTTGCTACATGTTTCACATACTAAGTCAAATGGATTCCTCATCTGATATGCTGAAACATAATTATTGTAATAATACTTATTAGTAATAAAACAAGAGGAATATTAATGCTTATCCCAATCAATAAACATAATCATAAATAATCCCTGTTAAAATGTTAAATGGAAAAATGATTGTACATCCCAAGTCATATTGATCGTAAAATATCTAGACAAATAATAAATATGGTATCTATACAATATATACTAATTTTATTATAAGTTATATCGACTTTTAAATATATACATGAAAATAAAAACCATGATAAGAACTTTAAAAAATATTTTGAGAGAAATACTATTTGTATTTTGGGAAATACCATCTAAAACTGTTTTGAAAATTTTATATGAAATTTTCATTGAAAATAAAATTCTAATAAATTATAAAAATGTGCTAAAATATTTATTGTTCAATATAGTATAATGTGTAGTTCAGGTCACACATAATCAAATAATGAATTTACTTTAAAATTTCATTAAAAATATGAACTGATTTTTTTATGAATTTATATTGCTTTAAATAAATTAAAAAATGAAAAATAGTAAAATTTATATTATAAAACATTTTTAAATGGATAAACATTTTTTTAGATTACATGGTGTTTGATGAAAAAAATATTCTGACTGAAGTGATATAAAAATTCATATTTTATTAAAATCATTTTATCAATAATGTGTCTAACAATCATGGGAATATGTTAATATTAAATGAAAAATGTTCATGAATAAATAGATTTGATGAAACTAGATATATTTTTAGATATAAATATAAAATAATTCCCTTAATTTATATAAATACATTAACAATCACAAATTATAATTTTATTGTGATATAAATAGTTACCATATTGGTAAATTATGAAACATAATCTATAAAAAGAAAATGACTTAAAATGAAAATATGAGTAAAATGAATATAATTAGTTTCCTAACATGAAACATCAAATTTTAGGTATATACACCACACAATTGAAATTAATGGAAAATATGGGATATATCTCACTTATGTAAATGTGAGATGAGAAACACTTACGTCATGTCTGATTTCCATCTCAAATGACTGTATATAATTTAAATAGTTTTAAGAACATTATTAATTTATTATTGAAACATAAAAAATATTATAATATCATATATTATCATGTTATATATATTATACCTTTCATTCCTCAATTATATTCCATTATTTTCATTGTTTTGGGTGTTAATTTTCTAATTTTTTCATACATGTATTATCATGTAAGTTCATGTTCATGTGAATAGGTTTTAAATATACTCTATCCTTAATTATAATAATGTCAAAATTTTCATATTTTCTAATTATATTATTTTTTGAACCATTTTTGAATGATGGGCATAGAAAAGAAACCACGTTATTTCATGTAGGTGTTAGACCACAACTATGCACGAGCGACAATATCATTCAAATAATGAAAGAATGGGTAAAGAATTTTGTGATATATTAATATTACAATATTAATATAATCTAATGTATATCACATATATTCATTAACATTATCTGTATTATACTTCATGTAATTATTATGTAAAAATTGATTCACATTACTTCGTTTGGTGGTTGTCTTCCATACACATTGGCGACATTATCATATTTGAAGAGAAATGGGACAAAAAAAGGTATATGTGATATTTGTATTTATTATATATAATAATATCATAAATATCATATAAATGTTTTATATCAAACATTGTATCCCACCTTTAATAGTGGTGATGGAAAATCAACTACATTGGATCATGTGTTTGTATACCATTGTACCCATGATTAATGACTTTATTTCCCATTTAATGTTTGTGGAGATAGATAAATTTTATTCCATCAACATAATAAAATCTGATTATATGAAATATTGTGTTTTGTTCTTGTATGCTTTAATAGATAAATTAATGGGCAAATATGAATCAAAATCAATGATATTTGTTAAGATAATTACATTCGATAAGAGAAATATCAATTAGGTTTCCTCTTAAGGACAATATGGATTATCTTCCTAGAGGACCACCAACTCTAGAAAATGGATAAGGATGTGGGAGATATTTTTTTCCAAGGTTTTTATAATACAATGGTCTTTCTGGATATAAATCATTAAGGGTAATGTTTTTTATTTAATATGTGAGGAAGTGAAACCTCTTGTAAACTAAATAGCTATTTCCCAAAATTATCAAAAATAATAAAATAATTGACATTAAAAAATCTAAAAAAATATTACATTGTTTTCATTTGTTAAGCAAAAAATAATTCCATAGAATATGAATTAGAATAGTTGTTAGGTAATTTTAACCCTTATCAGCATAGTTTAACCATATATTAATCCCATTCTTACCTCAACCCCCTTAATTAATGATAACTATTTTTAGTATTATTTTATTGGTAATTTTAAGTAGAATTATATTTTAATATATAATATTCAGATTAAAAATATGTAATAAATTTTTCTATACTATATTCATCGAATTGGCATTCTGAAATTTAAAATAATACCCATATACATGATGAAACTCATTGTTTTAAAATGAGAAATTATTATAAGTATAAATGCTTCTAATATCAATATTAAAGAATAAATTTATTACGACGAACTAAATTCAAAAAAAAAACATTATATAATTGGGAATATTTTAATATGAAATGAATTTAAAAGAGAGTTTATATTTTTAAATAAGTTAAATGAAAAGTAAATTTTCAACAAAAATTTTATATGTTTCACTATCATTAAAAATGATACTTCTAAGTAAAATAATGAAAATTTACCCCAAGACAATTTTAATATGATTTTTTAAATTTATTTTCATTTTTTAATAATGGTTCTTGATGTGTAAAATTGTTTTATAAATTATCTTACTAGATTAGGACTATACCGCCAATTAGAAAAATTCTATTTTTGGAAAACATTTATTTTTAATTAAAATTATTATTATTATAATTTTAATCAATAGATAACCAATGAATTTATTTTATAAATGTTTAAACCCTGAAAGTTTCATAATTTATTTATCCATATTAATACTCTCTAACTTAAATTCTAGGTCATAATTGTAATGTTTAAATAATAATTTTTAATAGGGTATCATCTTTCATTTAAAATCAATTTTTCATACATCGGAATATATTATTGTGGTTGAATTTAATTAAAAATATATATACTCTAATATATCAGGGTGTTATATTCTCTTCTAATATTTGTTTTTAATGTCACATAAAATATCAAACAAAATATTCCAATTTTTATATTTTATGGTGTTAAATTCAACCACATAAATAAATTATGTCATAAAAAATTTAACATGGTCTCAATAACAAAGGGTTTGCTATTTTAAAATAGAATTATTGAGATCCAAGATTGTGAAAAGGGTTAATAAAATATTCACATGACAAGAGAATAAGGGTAGAATGAATTTCACATGAAATAATCACATATCTTAGTTTGCAGGTATGATAACGTAGGTCGTAAGTGAAGATATAGATGTGGATTATAGGAATAAGACCCAAATAATGATGTAGGGTGATATTTTTCAATGATCATAAGAGAGTGAATGATAAAGATAAATTCAACAACAACAAAATCCAAAATCGGGTAGGGGACCAATTGGCTCATTGTTAATGAATGTACCAGGAAATCATTTTTTCTTCATGATCTATTTTCTGTAGATTATGAAATCCATCACCCCCAAGAATGGGAAAAAAATAAAATATAATGTAATGATATCTTTTTAATAGAATAATATCATCATTTAGATGTGGTTCTATAAATTACGACATCATCTCTTTTGAGATGAAATTAATATCCAATAGAAATTTTTATTCCTGATGCACTAAAATTATCAATTAATAGATCATTAACTCAATAAAAGAATGAAAAATCATTTATCCAATATTTATATATTTTCCAAGACCAAAATGGTTATAAAAAGATATCCAATAACATATATTAATCTCAATCCTCAATTTTAACACAACTACTTACATATTAATATGTATCATTTTTAAGAGTTAACTAAAAAAACAATATATTAGCTAGGACAACACATAGGTTAGTGGTAGTTTCTAAAACATTATCATTTTTCTATTGTGGTTAGAAGATCAAATTCATTATTGGATGTGATGGGTTCTAAGAATGAATTCATGTTTTTCTATTTCTAAAACCGTATTAGTTAAATTTCAAAAATGTTATCCAATTATAATTTCCCACAATTACCAAATCATAAAATATTAAATAAACCATAACTCCTACCAATAACAACAAAAAGCACCATTATCATTATTATATCAACATTAGGATCATATTAATTTTTATCCTCCATCAAGCATTACTAAATGTCCTAAAGGTCATCATTTTTTTTATTTTTTTAATTCCCACTTTTAAGGGTTTAAGGAGAACCCATATAAGGCTTATAGACTTCATGAAATTATAGGACAAAAATGACATAATATAATTCCTCCCGGACTATGACTACTTAAATCTGCCACTCCCAATTTATTGCATCTTGATCAACACTCCACCAACACATGATTGGTTGGCCATCTATCTTTTGCAGGGATGCATAGTCCTGGTACGAATGGAAAACCTATACCCTATCATTCATCCATGTTTTATTATCTTGGATCGGAAGAATGTTCCTTGTTTTAATCCTCATCTAGGGCCTTGGTACTTGTATTTTAGTCTGGTACATATGTAATTCATATTTCATGATGGATTTGATGTTTCCTGATAGCCTTACTAGCCTAAATGCCTTGGTTGGCCCAAAGGCCTTATTCTTGCATTTTCTAAGAAGTTCAACTTTCCCATGAATCACATTTGTTGGTATTTGGTACAATTTATCATATTCCCTAAAATCCTTCAAAAAATCACATTAGATTACAACACATATACACTTAATGATTAATATAATGATTTTATCATTGTCAAAATAATCCTATAAATTTATTCTTGACAAAAAAACTTAATAACTCTAATAATTACACATCATTTATTTTAATATCATAAATGTTACCATGATCCTTTGCATTATTTTTTGGTATATTAACTTTATGATTGGGGAATTCATTTGAGTAGTTCCCTATCTTATTAGAAGTTAATGTATTGAGTATTGGAAATTTTTATACTTCCCTAAAAATCATGAAAATGGTTCCCTTTTTCTCCTCACCATATGAATACTAATTTTTCATTTAATTATATATCGTGGTGTTTCATTCCACATGTATCACTTTTCATAAAATCCTTATATCTTTTCTACCACATAATTATTCTTTTCCCTATCATCATATTCATATTAGGATACCTTTTCATGACATAATACTTATATAATTACTTATATATCTTGATAGTATATGGTACTATATCTGTATATAATGATAATTTTTTGGGGTATTATCTCCCTTAAAAACAATGTATTAATCCCAATAATAAAACAATCCTTATTACCCCATGGATAACATGTATTGATTTAGTTTCCATTCTTTCTTTTAGGAACCTTTTATATAAAATGTAATACACTAGATTATTAAATAAAATTATGGAACTAAATGTCTAATCCAAATAATAGGTGAAAACATGTTTGAAATTGAATAAACATGGATAGTTAATCTCATAATCATAAACATGTTTTTTTATATCCTAATTATCAAATTATGTATAACAGTTGGTAAATAAAATGTCAATTATCCTAAGTATTTCCCCTTGTACTATCATCATAAGTGTATAGTAAGGCCTTTTACATGTACTAGGCTATACTAGAGTCAATTCCAACACACAATTTTCTAATTTAATACCCCTAGGTACATATCTTCCACAACTATGTCCCTATATAGTATCTAGATAGAGATTTATTTTCTAGAAACAAATGAAATAATATCATCAATTCAAAATCATTCGGATGTAATTATATAGGAATTATCAATGAATATCGTAGATTTGTGTTACCTAATCTATGTCTTCAAAAATATAGATTTGAATATTTCTACTCAACTTAAATTGATACCAACTATAGAGACCTCGACCTAAATCACTTAAAGTAGTTCTCTACATTATTACATTTGTATAAGATACATAGAATCGCAACATGATTGATAAAATAGTTTAGTAGTCTTAGTAAACTACGTACAAAAATTAAATTATTATTATAATCAAGAGCATAATATAACATAAATATTTTCATTGAGAACATAACTATTACTCATATCATATCGCTACATATTAATCTCAAAACACATCCTAGTATCCAGGGGATTGTATAAAATAACTAATAGGTGATCCCAAATTCTTATTATGGGTATGTATACAATAAAACCTCAGAATAATTAATTCATAATAAATTTTTAGTGGTAAATAATTTTATTCACATGTATATTAATGAATAACATGAACATAATATGGATGGAAAAAATTATTCACAAATAATTAAAAATAAATAATCACCAGATCATGAAAACTAAACCATGTAGATTGTAACAATTCAGACAACAAAATATAATAGAAATAGCATAATTTCTAATGATTAAATTCAAGATTTTGGATATCTAAAAAAATTTAGTGGAATTTTTTAGGACATAAAAATTAATGGTTACGGAACAACCACAAAATAATCAATTTTGTCACATGGGATATATCAATGCATCAAGGTTCTATACCTGACCCCACCCATCACTTAATAAATCCAATGAATTAATCATTTATAATTCGTGAAACATTATAAAAATAAATATTTATATTGAAAAACTAATATACTGAATTTAAATACCTTCCCCCATCAGTAAATAAAGTCATAAACCATACAAATTAAAATGATGAATGGCACCAAAATTATACATCCAAAGTAAAACATTTCATTAAACTTTTTGAGAATTTATATGGGTTGAATGATTATTACATATCTTTAGTGGGTAAAAATTAAAATATAGGGTTTATGTTATTGATGAATATAAACACAATGAAAAGTTCAAAAAAATTGAGAGAAATAATCCTACTATTTTTAAATTACATTTATAAAAAAAATTCTCAATTTTTTTTCTAAATAACTTCAATTGAAAATAAACATTTAATAAATATAAAATAATTATTATTTTTTTGGAAAATATGGTTGAAATTTATATTCAACACTTATATGGTAAAACAATGATTCTGTTCACATTCTCTATAAAAGTAATATAGGATTTATATTTAAAATGATATTATGATTCTCCTACAAAATATAAAATTTTAAAATGGGTAATAATTTATCCAATCAATGTTTTTTATATGGTTAAATAAATATTGAAATCTATTTTAGAAAACAAGGGTTTTGTTTAAAAATTTTATTTGACTGATGTGATAAATAATGTCATATTTTCTTAAAACCATTTTCTCAATCCTTTTGAGTTAAAAAGAGTTAAATAATGGTAATATTAATTAAAAATGTTAAATAATAAACAATGATCAATAAAATTGATATATTTTATGCAATAAATATAAAATAATTTTCCCAAGGGTGGCATAAACATAAACAATCCCAAATAATGATATGATATTAAAATAAATACATACAATTTGGTAACTACTGAAATTTAAGACCTATAAAAATTTTACATTTAATGAAAATTTAATTAAAATAATGATAAATATATTCAGGATAAAAAAATAAAATGGTAATTATATTAACCGCCAAATAAAATAAGTGTTGAACATGTAATATGTGTCCTTAAAGTAAAAGTGAGACGAGAAACAACTACCTCATGTCACATTTCCTTTGTTTGTGATTTTACGTCATGTAAAATTGTTCAGTAACTTTATTAATTAATAAAAGAATAATAATAAGTTTTGTAATATAATATATGATCCTCTTATAATATTTTACCCCCTTCTTCTTAATAATATTTACTTTTTTTCACAGTTTTGGGTGTTAATTATCCTCTTTTATCAATCATGTTTTCTCATAACTATTATAGATACAGTGCATAGAATATTCATATATAATAACTGAAAATATTATAATTTAATAATTATCATATTCACCTACTATATATGTTTTATAATTATTTATGATTATTGGACATTAAAAATGATTCACAACTCTTCGTTGATATGATAGGCTGTATTTTTTGCATGAGTGGTGATATTATTCCAATATTGATTAATGGGAATGTTAGTGGGTGATATATCAATTTTATGTAATCAAAATATTGTTATATATAGAATGATTAAATAAATGATTATATCATTATAAAATTCTATGGAAATCATAAGGGACAAACTAATCACATAACTTCCTAAGGTGATAGTCCGGCATACACACAAGTGATATTATTGTATTTGAAACGAAATAGAGATTCAAATGGTATATATCATATTAATAATTTATAATTATAATAACATAATATATATCATATATATTTTTTAAATACATATTTATATCAATCATTCATGGGTGGTGATAGAAAACTAAATACACCAGTTTTCAAGATGATTGTTTTTCATATACTTGATTGAGGATTTTGTTTCCCATTTTATGGATGTGGAGATGGATTATTATTATGAAAAAAACATAATAAAATAAGAGTATATTTTATTTAATGGTATTTTTATATATTATGTGTTAGAAATTAATTTAATTAGAATAAAATAAAATATATTTGTTGATATTGTTACCTTAACTAAGAGGATCATCTTTGGGATGGCCTCCTACGGACACTAGGGATGGTATTTTGGGAATAATAGAAGATATATAAGTTTGATAAGCAATATAGGGATTCTATTTTTTACAATGTTTTTAGATTAATAGTCTTTATTTATCTAAATATGTGAGGGGTCTTAGATCCCTTTTAAAAGTAGGGAATGTGAATAATATTGAAGATTTCTTTGAAATTTCCCAAAACAATCCAAAATGCTGAAGTCAAAGATAAGGAAAAATAACCCAAAAATATTAAGTTTGTATTTTTTAGAAGAAGAGGTGGAATGTTATCCATAAAATATAATTTATACATATTGGTAGGTTATTCTTTCACATTTCATCTATATTTAACCATACGTAATCCTAATTTTACATTATCAGCTTCAATTAATTTTTAATGTTTTAATTACTAGTTTGATTCAAAAATTAATTTTACATATGAAATGATATAAATTATTCTGGTTCAAAATATTTAAACAATTTTTCCAATTTCTGTCCATATAATTTTATGTAATCAATTTAAAATTATACATACAGACGTCATTTAATGAGGCTTCATAAAGGGGAAATTATCAAAAGTATAAGAGGATTTAGAATAAAAAATTGACAATAAATTTATTCCAATGACCATGATTAGTTAAATTTAAATAAAATAGAACATAATTTAATGAAAATCAAATTTAAAATATAATTTTCAATTCTAAAAAATGTTAATGAAATAGTTATTTTCAATAAAAATTATTTTTCACTGCTCATCACCAAAAAATTCACCCTAATATAATTTTTATATCATTGTCTAAAAAATAAAGATTAATTTTTAAAATATTTTTTCTAAAAATTTTAAATATTAATTATATATTATGTCCATAATGAATGACTAAACCTCCCTTTAGAACAATATAATTTTTCAAAAAAACATACTTTCAACTGATTCATATTTTATAAGTAAAAATTGATACAATTCAATTTATATTATATATTTATAAATATAATTTTTCCATACTTCTTTTAGTACTACTCATATACATCATCTTATGACCATTCCATGATGGTCATGTTTGAATAATGTTATTTTAATATAGTATGATGTTTCATTTAAACCTGATGTTTCATGAATCACATGATATTAAAGAGATTGAACATATTTTCCTATAAATATAATTTATTTTTTTGAGGAGAAATATTTTCATATATTGTTTGTATTTCATATCACAAACACTATAAAACTAGAATATTCACTTTTTAAAATCCTTGGGTATTATATCAAAATTACTGAGGGTTATTTTTTCATAATTTTATATGTTAATTGAATCTATTCATAAAAAATAAATATGGTATAAATATATGTTTTTTGTAGTGATACAAACCTATAATTTTGGGATACTGTTTCTATTAATATTAAATTGGAATGAGTGCAGGGAATCAAATACATCAGGGAAAAGAGATTAATAGTCTATGTAAACTAGCTATATACATAACTATTTCATTACAAATTAATAAACTGATTACAAAATATGATTTTTCATAATGAATAAATATAATTTAGTATAACGATATTCCATATATCTTATAATTGAAGATAAATCATAGTACACTTCATGGAATACTAGGAAAATAAAACATAATAAGGGTGAGATCAAATGATCAGTAAGCATAAGTAAAGTGTAAGAAATAATATATCAATGAGAATAATAATTATGGAATGATAAATAATTAACACACATACCATATAATCAATGAAATAAAAATAAGGTTCTTAAAAACATGGAAAGATAATAAATGAAAACATATTCTATTCAAAAAATTAGACAAAGAAAATTAAATATTTAAGGATAATAAATTTAAAAACACACTCCATTAAATCAATTAACTAATAAAAAAATGCATCCATGATTTTACCATGTTAAAATATCATGGATAATAAATAATATTTCAAAATGAAGTGAAGTATTAATTATTAGAAGCCATGAATCAAGAATATGAAAACCTCTTCTTTCACGATACATCATCTCGAATGTTTATAACTATAAATAGAAACCCATTAGATTTGGGAAACATATCTGTCTCTTTATAACCTATCGATTCATCGAGGTGTTATATAATGATGAGGATCCACCTATTAATTCACGTCTAATTCATTCTTCATATCAAGTAATTGAATTAATTAATACAAAATATTCTTATCTCTATGCATATTGTATAAAAGTCATAGATTTATCAACAATCCCTTAGTTAATAAAATAACTCTCAATATAGGAACTGTTTGAAAAATAATGTACGATTTAGGCAATAAAAACATAAACTATAAATCAAATAGATAATTTAATCGAAATAAAATGTCAAATGATATTGGGAAATTTAATATTTCAAATGAATTAAAAGGACTCAAAGAAGTAAACATGAACAATATCAACATTTAAATCAATCATAATCCAACCAGGTGAATAATATTTATGGTATCAATAAACCATTTCACATGTAGAGTATAAATAAATTTTTATTTTCATTGATGAATATAAATATTATAAAATGAAATTTAAAAAACATTATTGAATAAAATATATATTTTTCAAAAACCTTTTTAAAAATATTTTCTTTGAAAATGTATTTAAAAAAAAATTCTTAAAAATTAACCTTCTAATTATGTAATGGAATATTCAAAGTTTTATCATTGGGTAAATCCCTAAAATTAGTATTAAGTAAAAATAACATTCCTCTTTCATAGTTAAAGGTTATTAAAATGAATTGTTCATAAAAAGATAATAATGCTTAATTAAAAACATTGGTATATATCAAAAGGGGTAAAATGTATTTGTGATGTCATTTTGAAAAAAAATTCTGAATGAATTTTAATATAACGTTGTTTTTAAAAGAAAATAGGTTCTACCACTAAGGAAAGAAATTTAGTATTTCTTAATTAAAAACATTTTCTAAAACACCATATGTTCCAAAGAGAGAAAAATGTTAATAATACATGAAAATTGTCATGAATAACTAGATTATAGGATTATTAAACTGTTTAATGAACAATTTAAAAATAATTTTTTATGATGTAAATACCATCGAAGGATCTTAAAAGTTATTGTTGAGGAAATTAATATTTAAAAATTCCATTATGTCTCATATAAATTTGAAATATTCATGATCATAAACCTCATTAAATAATAATATTAAAATAAAATTTTTACGACCATGATGATAATGAAATTCATGATATAATATATAATAACCATCATTATAGACACCAATAAATATATATAATTGGTGAATGTTACATTTATCTCACATATGTCAAAAGTGTGTTTGAAAATATATTACTTTGTGTTTAATTTGTATTATGTGTCATAATAGTGTTGAATAAAAAGGTTTTGTTAAATTTAAATCATTATATTATCCTTTTACATTTTAATCATTATTTTTATCTCACTTTTTACAATTTTTTGTACAAATATTTAATCATTTATATTTATGTCAGTTGTTTTTACCAAATTTGGATTAAATGACAAAAGAAACATTAGTTGGTAAACTATAATAAATGGGTTTATTTTATAACATATAATTAATAATAATAATGAAATAAATATTATCATTATAAATAATTTATAATTTTAAAATAAATAATTACATTTTTTATGACCATTAAACAAATGATACAATCAAAGAGACCGTAGCCCATACGTACGCTTGAGTAATGTTCCATCTTTTTAACTGTTGTTTTGGAAAGAATATATATACGATAATTTTTTGTGATGATAATTATATCATAAATAAAATATTATTTAATTATATATTACATTATATATTATTTCTGTAATGTAAAATGAATCACATAGTGTCGATGAGGAAGTAGTTTACACATCCACAAATGATGTAATCGTTTTTAAGAGTGTGAAATAGTAAAAAAGAAAATGATATATATTATAGATAAAGACCGTAAATTGTTTCATTAATATATTATATCGGTTTTTTATATCACAGATGTTTAATTAAAACCATCTTTTATAAGATCCATGAATAGTTTCAGTGAGTCACATCACTTTGAAGGGGTGACAGCTCATACTTCCCGAAATAATTTTATCATATTTAAAAAAATTAAATTATAATAGTGTTTGTAATAAAATTTTTCATGATTATTAAATGATCAATAAATATCATATATAACATATATATACAAATTTTCAATCATAGGGTCAACCATGATAGGTGAAAATTAAAAAATAACCAATCATTGTTTTGTGAGGCTCTAGTTCTCTATATGTAGAAAGAATATGTTCATTATCCATTAAATGAAATATTGTTTAAGAATTTTTAGAACCCTTACTATAAAAAATATAAATATATTGTGGATTATTTTTTATCATATTAACATTGAAAAAGAATAATTGATGTGGAGGAATGTAAATGAAAGAAAAGGGAATGTTTGAAAGCATTACCTTAAATATCAAGTAACTCCTTTTGGATTAAAGAAAAGGGATTCCATATAAATATTTATTACAAAATGACATATTAAAGGTTTAGTGGTGGGACATGGGGAATCTATTTTGGTATATCTCGTTTGAGCCTATTTGTGATGAGATGTGTGAGTAATTGGGAGAAGTGGCAACCTCTTATAGTGGGTGACGAGTGGCACTCTTGTAATATTTTGAAAATGTAATTCCTACAATGATTTTCCTGTCATAATTGGATCCAATAATTGTACATAATTAACCCAATAGAGGATAGGGTCTATATATGTCCATACTATTTCTCTTAGGCAATTTTATAGGTTGTTTGGGCCTTATGGTTATGGGTTTGTCCCTTATTAATCTTAAGGTAACCTTAATCGTTGTAATTAATTTTAATCACCTTCTCTGATATTATTGTCAAAAAAGTTGGTCATGTTAGAAATTATAAATTATGTTGATTCCAAATACAGTGTCCAGTTTACCAAATACCATTCATAAAAGTGGCATAAATTAATTTAAATGTATTCCCACAAACGCAACAATAATGTAGGGATTTAATGTAAAAACATCTACATGTTTTCTATATTTTTGTTGTCAATTTCATATTGAAATTTATTTCAATGGCCTAAATTGGATTAAATAAAAAAAATATCATCATTATTGGAAATTAAAAATATATTAATATTATAATATATCCTTATAAACATATTAATTGACAAAGCAGCTGAGAACTAATATTCTTATTTATTAACTATTCATTAAAAAATGATATATTTCTGAAAAATATAAACAATTCACCTAACCTAAGTGTTATAATTTGTCGTCAAATATGATGTTTATTTTGATATGAAGTAAATTAGTGTGTCAAAAATATGATTTATAATGGGTTCTATATTTAAATTTTGTTGAGTTAATTTTATAAATATAATGGGTTTTATGTGTGAAATTGGGGTTATTATTATCCTTTGCCAAGAAACCCCAATGTATGAATAGAAAAAATATATGACTGAATTTATAAAACATATATTTCATTAAAATCATTGAATAATTTCAATTAATTCTGTTTATTATCAAAAAACTACTCTGGAAGCATAAAATTATTAATATTTCTATTTTATATCCAACTGGATATGATTTTCATTTCTAATTAATTGGTATCCAATGAATTAAATTTATATTATTACAAACCATATATTTTTTAAATTTAGTTATTTATATCTATAACCACTAACATAATGGCTACATTATGTCATATTATATTAAATGATCATATTTTAATAATAAATTTTTATTTGGTGAAGGACATTCTTGCGAGTAATGCATAGTATCAACGAGGGTTTCTCTTTTGTGTAACATAAGATAACTTGGTGTTTATTTCATTAAAATATATATAATATATATTATTTATTTATGATTTTAATATATCTGGTTAATATATTCACTTTTACACATAGTTTTTCATGTATTATGATTATTGAATATAAAGATGCTCTTTAGAATTTTAGGAGTGACATTCTCTCAACCATAATTAAATTGAATACTCACAATTTAAGATTGATCATAGTAATATATTGTTTAATATTTCTTATATTGAAATCTTAAAATTTAATTAGGGTTTATAAAATATCCTATATAAAAGATAAAATGTGATGTTTAAATGTTGCATGGACAAACATATTACTAGGTATCTATATAAAAAGAACACTATTGGAATATAGAGATGCAATCTTAAGGGAAAATCATAAATATTTAAAGGGAGTGATTGAGGTCATCAATAAAAAACAAGAAAATTATCAATTGGATGTTTAGGTCCCCAAATACTTATATATGGGATGATTAAAGAGACAACTGGTTCAACAAAATTAAGGTATTAGGACACCATTTCATTTCAAAGTGATTTTCCTAATGTTAGCTAATTTATTTACTAATGATGTATATATTAATATTATATTATTCTATAGGTTTCAATTTCATTTGATAATTTTTACTTTTAATTTTTATTTAATCAAATTATAATTCATAAAATTAATCAACAAAATTAATTACCAATAATGATATTTTTTAGACCTGAAGAACTAAAAGATACATTTAAATGACTGTAAGGAAAATAAAAGAGTGACAAGTCCAACTAAATGTCTCTAAATATCTTAAAAACCAATATGGTAATTATATTAATCTATAATACTCAAAAATTATATTACATTTTTATAATTAATATTTATTAATAAAACTGTTTAATTAAAAATAATGAAAAATTAACCAATAAATTTCTTGGTCAGTGTTTGGTGTGAAACACATATCATCCTATGGTCATGTGTTAAAGAGCTGTAACCTTTCTAGTCATGATTTGTTTTAACTAGAAATAAGTATGTCCTTTTTTAGAATAATAATAATATAATTTCCCAAAATAAATCTAATATAAATCATCCAAATTATGTTAATTACAAAATATCATGTTAACTAATTTATTAAATATACCCCTAATACATAAATAATTCACCCATTTATTACCATAAATTTATTTCAATGAGATAATGTTTATAAATAATTTCATTACATTAATTTAATATCATGACACCTTATCTTCAATCTAAAACACCTTAGGGTTAACATAGGTCAATAATTTTCCTTATTTATTAAAATAATTCATAGTTGTTTATGAGGAAAATGAGAATTATACCTAAACATAACCCCCATGAGTGTCAAAATATGTGTAAAGTAAGGCCCATTTTAATGTAGCAGTTTACTCCAAGTAAGGCTTGGAACAGATTGTTAAAGTTATTACTCCTATGTAAATATGTTCCAAAACTAGGTGCCCTTGTAGTATCCAAAACCCGATGCATTGTATATAGGACCCATATAATCTATAGCTTTACAAAATTATAGGATTTCCTTCTATACATATCCTAAAATTATACCTTAATGGTTATGTTATATAATACTGTTTTATGAAATCTAGTTCATATAGTTATTATTAAACATTCTTTGATACAAAATATAGAGACCTAATGCTAGATAGACCGAATCCTGTTTCTGATACTATTTAATTGACATGATTATAAGGAATCAAATATCTAAAGACCAATATTTTAGTAGTCTTGGTAATGAAGATAGATACATGAGTCTTACAATAAAAATTAATACACTGATCACAACATAATATTTTCTAAAATGAATAAATAACATCGTGAATAACTATATTCCATCTAGTGTACTGTTTTATAACATTCTTAGTACACATAATAGAATATTAGAAATAGAAAACCTAATAAGGGTTTGATTAAATGCCTATTAAGATTATATAAAGTATTATTTATAATGAATCAATGATTATAATAATTATGGTATGATAAATAATATAACACATATACCATATTATAAAAAAACATAGAAGGAAGTGCTTAAAAAATATGGAAAGGTAATAAATGGAAACACATTTCATTCAAATAACTAGATATATAAATATAAATATTTTAGGGAATTAAACTAAAAACACAATCCATTTAATCAATAAACTAAGAATAAAAATCATCCTTTTATTTTTCCATATGAAAATATCATGGATAATAAATAATTATTCAAAATGATGTCAGTGTTTAATTATAGTACAATATGTCTCAGGCACATGAAAACCACTACTTTTAAGATCAATCCATTGAACTGTTTAAAAATATTGAATAAAACTCATTTAATTTGAAAAAAATTGTATCATGGGAACCTATCAATTCTTAGATGATGTATATAATGTCTTGGATTCATCCCTCATTAAATGTCTACAACATTCTTCATATTGTTAAATTGTTTAAATTAATAAACAATATGCCTTGTCAAAAATCTGTATTGAATAAATGATATATATTTATCCATAATTGATAAATTAATCAAATAAATTTCCATGAGGGTGAAATATGTAAAATTTTATATGGTTTAGGAAATAGTAATATTCATGATAAAATAAATAGATAATTTTGAGTAAATTAAATGTTCATTGATCAGATGAAATTGAAATTCAAGGAAATTAAACAGAATCAATGATGTGATCGTGAATAATATTCTTGTTTAAATCAATAATAAACCATCATGGAGGATGAATAATAATGGTATCAACAAAACATATCCCATCTGGAGTAAAAATTAAATATTTTTCTCTTTGATATATAAAAATACTCCAAAAATAACTTTTTAAAATATTCTTATGAAAAATCACATATTGTTTTGAAAAACGTTTTTGAAAAAAAAATATTTAAATTTCAATTTGAAAAATATTTTACATAAAAATTATCTTTTTAAGGATGTAATTGATGCTTCGGTGGTATGAAATTTAGTATATACTTACATTTCTTAAGTGGTAGAAAATAACATTCATTTTTTCATGGGTAAATGTTAGAAAATTTCATTATTTGGGCATTGATATGAAAATTCCATAGAAATATTTTTTAAAAAGAAAAAGTGTAAAACTATAATTTAAAATTCATTTTAAAAAATAAATTTTCTTATTAAATCATTGTTTTTATAAGAAAATTGTTTCTCCAACAAAATAGTGAAATAAAGTCGAGTTTCATAAAAAATATTTTAAAACACCTTGAGTACTAAAGAGTGGAAAAATTGTTCTGAAACATTAAAATGGTTAGGAATAACTATAGGAGAAGAAAATGAAATGGTTTATTGAACATTCATAAAATAATTTCCTTGAATGGAGATACTATTGAAATATTATTATAGTTATTATTGATGAAAATAATCTTTAAAAATTCAGAAATGTCTTTTACCACATAGAAACATTATTGATCATAAAAATAATGATGCAATAATGTTAAATGATAGATTTAAATATCAAGAATATATATTAATTATTTATAAAATATATTTCAATGGTCAATATATACACCAAACATAATAATTAATTACTAAACATGACATTTTTTCATTGAAGTAAAAAGTGAAATGAAATTTATATTACCTTGCATCTGATTTGTCTCTTATGTCTTTATATTCCTCAATAAAAAACTTTTATTATTTACTTTTTTTAAATAATTTTTCTGTATTATCATTACTTATCATTCAATTTTTATTATGTTTCATGCAACTACTAAGCTATTAATTTTACATCTGTTGTTTGGATGAAATTCAAATTATGTGTAAAAACAACTTTGGTTGGTCAACTGTGGTAAAATGGGTCATTATATAAAATTTTCTGAATAATAATATTCACATGATTGTTATTTTTATACATAAATTATAATTTTATGATGAATCATTAAATTTTGTTAGGAAAAATGAACCATCTTTACAATCATAGAGACAGTATATTGTACGTACACATGAGTTATTTTCCCATTTTTCAAAGATCGTTATGCTAAAAAGCTAAGAAAATCTTGATCATTATAGAAGGATCATTATATCATTAATACAATATTATTTAATAGCATATACTTATACTATCCTATTATATTTTTGAAGCAATCATATCTATGTGAGGGAAGGTAGTCCACACTTCCACAAACAACATTATCATAATTAGTCCAAATGGAATGTGTAAGAATGTGTGCTAAAAAAATTGAATAATATTAAAGAAATAATTAATATCATATAAACCGTAAAAAAAATAATCCAATATTATCTTCAGCATGAGAGGTGGTTGAATATTTATGAGAAATCATCTTTTCTTGAGGTAGTAGTTCACCATACAGAGAGAAAATATGAATGTAACCCATTAGATGGAAGTGTGTGTATGTGATGATAAAACACAAAACATAACACAATATAAAATTAGTTAGGATAATTTGATTAACATATTTACCTTTAATAATAATATTTTAGGTGATTTAAAAGTAAATTAATCAAAATATATCATTGAAATGCATTACCTTATAAATCTGGTAAATTTTTGGTTTTTTTGAATGGGCTTACATAAAAAGATTTCTTCCCAAAATTAAGATACAAGTTTGAGGTTGGAATTTAGGGAATATATTTTACTAATATTGGTTGATCAGAAGTATTTGGAGATTTGTTAGTAATGGGGAGAAGTGGTGGCCTTTTATATGGAGGAGGAGTGGAAATCATGTAATATTTTGACAAATGAATTACTACCATATTTTTCATCTTCAATTTGCTTCCAATAATGGTTAAATAGTTACCCAAGATAGGATATTATTGACAAATGAACTAAAATATCCTTTAGACAAGTGTATTGTTCATTTTAGGACTTATTGATAATGTTTAGTTCCTTATTAATTTTAATGTAACCCTAATCATCGTAACTAATATTAATCACATTCAATAATATTTTTTTTCAAAGATAATGTTTAATTGAAAAATTATAAATTGTTGTGATTAAATATATTTAATCCATCTATCTAAATTACAATCACATTAGTGTAACATTTTAATTTAAATTTATTCCTGTATATGGGATGAAATTTCTATTTTTTAAATTAAAAACGCCCAAAAACATATCTATGTTTATATAGTCAATTTCAAATTGAAATATATTATAATGACCTAAATTAGATTAATTGTTAAATATATTATTTAAATAAACATTAAAAACATTAAAATGTACAATTTATCCATATAATTATATTATATGTAAAATCAGTGTTGAACAACAATATTGTAGTTTTAACTATTTATTTATAAATTATATGTTTCCCAAAAATATAAAAAATTAGTGTAATCCTAATTTTTATATTTCACATTAAATGATTATATTTATTTGGAAATATTAAAATAAATAATTTGTCAAAATTCATATTTGATTTGGACTCTCCATTCAAAGGTTTCAAAATTGACTTTATCAATATATAGGTTTTTATGAGAGAAATTGTGGTTGTTCTTATCATAAACCAATCAATCATTATATATGAAAATATATAATATTTCATTGAATATATAACATATATATTTCATAAAAATAATTAACATATTTTAATTCATTATTTTATTATGAAATAACTTATTTAGAAGCATAAAGACAATAATATTTTTTTTATCCGATTGGTTCTTATTTTATGTTATTGTTAAGTAGTAACCAATGAAATAATTTATATTTATATAAACAATAGTTTTTTATGTTTTTTAATACTATTCAGAACTTCTAACTAACAATTATGTTAAATCATATTATATTTAATAATATTATCTTCCTAACATGTTGTTATGTAGCGATATTATATCTTGTGTGTAACCCAAGGTATCTAGCAAGGTCGCGCTTATATAAAACACAATATAACTTGGTGTTTCCTACATTAATGTACATAAAATATATTACATATATTTAATATTATAATTTATCATGTTAATAGGTTCCCTTTTTACACATGGTGTTGCATTTCATAAACACCATCGAATATAAAATTGAACTTTAGAATTTTAGGGTGTTATGTTATGTATTATGACATCATAAAACCCCAATGATTTTTTAATCAATACTATAAATAATATCAACTAGATAAATATTTTTTCCACCTTAAAATAATTTTTTTCTATTAATTTATGTAATTTAATAAACCCATACTGAATCTTAAAAAATCTATATTCTGTTTTTGTAATATTAATTCATTAATAAGATGAATACCTTATACATCACCAAGGATACTAGTTTAATTTCATACCCTTATAAAATATTGAAAAAACACTCTTATTTAGAAGAAATCATGGTATGGTTTGTGGTTTTTTATTAAATTATCATATAGTTTCCAAAACCCATGTTATGAAATTAATAAAAAAATCACCCCATCATTTTCTCTTAAATCCGACCCAACCTACCATTCCTCTTAACTGAAGACCCTTTGATTATGAATTTAATCTACTATTTATTTTGTAAATCCATTCTATAGTGTTTCCAAAATCATATTAAACACCTTATTTTCTTTAAGAATCACCCTCTCTAGGTAAGGGACTATCTCATATTTTTTATTTCTAGTAATTTATTTATATTAAGTCATTCTTATTACAAATATTCCATGTCAAAATTTGTATTAGGATACCCATTTTAGACCGTTATTGTGACCATTTAATAAGATACCATTGTTAAATCTCATTCACCACTACTATAAACCTTTTGAAACACCTGTTATGATGACTAAATATTCCTATGACATTCCATGGAAAACATTAGTTTAGTGAATACCCATATCGATCTCCATTAATTAGTATTCAGCTTATTAAAAATATCAATAAAAAATTAGGTACACCCAATTATGTAACCCACAGACATTATTGCTAGACTTAATTGTTATGGAGACTGTTTCTATGTTTAATGATTTTTGTGGCAGAAAAAATCATATTTTTATTTGAATGTGATGAGTGGTCCTGAAATTAAATATCTATAAAATGAAATTGGTAGTGTTTTTAACTCATGAGATTCCATGTATAGTGAATGAGAGGTTGTACTGAGAACATAATGTTAGAATGTTTTGTTATTTAGCATTGACTCATGTTTATGATTTCTTGTTTTATATATATTCCATATAGTTATGTCTCTTTCTTGAAATCATATTTTATTTTTCATCAATTGTTATGTTTTTTATTATCTCCCATTTTATGTCACCTTTATGTGCCTCTGGACAATCATGTATAATTTCATCATGTTATTATTTCATTATTAACTATCTAGTAATTATTACTGACACCCTTACTTATGTATTTCACCACATTATGCAGTGCAATATTAGAAGATCAATATATGTTAACAGAATTGAATAGAAGATTAAAATAATTTCATTTTATCACTATTTCATGTTTTTTATATGAATGTAGTTTCCCATGTCACTAGGCCTCATGATAAACTATAATTTTATTGTGGGTATATTTATTTATTTAATCGTGGATTAAGGTTTATTATAATATGGGTTTTTGTAGTTTGTATTAGAGTAAGGTTAAGTTTATTTTTTGTGGATTATGATATGAAAACCATAGTGAATGGATTAAGAATAATTTTAAACATATAAAAACATCCCTAAATCCAGATAATATTGAGAGTAAGTCATTTTCGTGAAACTAAATTCATTTCTGGATAATATATGTGGATGGTGATTTAGAAAAGTTATAACTAGGGGTCATACGCCAAATAAGGGTGCATTAGTATTGACTTGATTATCACCTGGTGCTTGACAAAGATAATTTATTGCACTCTCGGTTTAACACACCTATAATATATTCTTTACTAAATCAACGTCACTTCACAAAATATTTTGAAGTAAAAAAATGCTCATAATATTTTATGTTAACAAACATATCATATATAACATATATTGAAAACTTTAAATAAAAAGGTTACATAATAAATATCATTTATTACTTATCACATTAATTTTAATTATTATTCATTGATGATTTTAATATTTTATTGTTTTATGTCATTAATTTTCCATTTATTTTTTTAATGGATATAAATAGAAGAATATTTGATAAAAACAAATGTGAGGGGAAATGTGATGGCTTCCCAAATGATATGACCAACCTGATGGGAGAAGTAATAAAGAATTAATTATCTTAATTTCTAAATGGGCTCATATTCCAAACATAAAGATGAGTATTGGGGAAACACCACATCCCCAAATGAAATAAAATGTTGAAATTAAGATCATCATACGACAAAGGTCAACATAATTCAAAGCGGATTTGAATTGAAAGCATTAAAAATTTATTATCATATAAATGAAGAATCTGATCAATATTATATATTGATCAAAAATATGATTCTTGTGGAAGATATTGAAGTGACTTCGTGGAATGATATCCATAAAATGGTATTTGAAAAATATTTTCCCCTCAATAATTTATATAAAATAGGGATCTATTTTCCTAATCTCTATAAAATGGATGATGAATCCATCATACCATATAATGTGATCTTTAAAATAAATTCACTATAAGACACATACTTTATCATTGTAACATCCCAATAATTTGTGAAATATTATTTGAAATTTATTAAATTTCAACAATATCTTTCATTACATGCATTATTGAGTTTATTATTTATTACACACTACACCAATGTTAGTTTCATTACATATAACAATGATTTTATTCATTATATTTCATTACACACAATATATGGTTTTACGAAATAGTAATGTAAAATTAATAATATTTTTTAATATGAATGTTATAGAATAGATATTGGAATGGCTTGCATGAATCAGATTAACAATATTATAATAATTTATGTTCTAAAAATATATAAATAAATTCTTTTTTCCTATGTAATTGAAAATTAGAATAATATATAATTTAATTTAAGAGATATATTTTAATTTTAATCTATGTTTATGCGCAAAAAGTAATTTTCTCTTCACAAAATAAATGAATCTCAATTTTTGAATGATTTAAGAGAAATTTATATATTATATAATAAATAATTTTATTACATTTATCTAATAGGTTTTACAATATTTATATATGAAAAAAACCCAATTTTATACATAAAACTGCATTTCAGCATAAAAAATTGTTTTATTTCCCCTTTCAGTACTATTTTAAAATTATTTTTTTCACAATCGTAAAATAAAATTTAATTTTATTTAATTCCGAATATAAAAATTTCTAATATGGATTATTTTTTGTTTTTTCAAAAAATAAAAATTTTATGATTAATTGTAAAAATAACGGTTTTACTGAAAAAGAAAATTGTATATAGAAATTAAAAGTATAGTATTATCAAATAGGGGTTTAAAAGTAAAATAAATTCAATAATATATCAATTTTATAATTTAGGTGATTTTAATAATTTTCATATTGAAGTTTGGTATTAAAACATTATATAAAATTGAACATTTTTATATTTAAAAACATAAATTCTCATCAAATATATGTTATTAATATTGAATTAAAATTTTCAATTCCAAAAATAAAATTTAGAAATATTTAATACATATATTTGACAATAATGATTCATTTTATCAGGTAATGTAAACCAAATTTTTAACTCAATGAATAGTAAAAATATTAGAAACTATTTACCATGGTAAAAGTAAATATTTGTTTATATATTGGTCAAATTAAAAAGATAAGTGTTAAAAATATACTAAAACAGGTAAGACACCCAGTGGATGGCCATATTTCAACATTATATTTTCTATTATCTTGAATGGTACTCTTTTTAGATTTTTGGGATGTAATAAACATGGGAAGAAATTTTTGTTTCCAAAATTTATATGTGTGCCACTCACCTCACTTATAAAAAGTCACCCTGTCTCCTATCTTCTTAACACATTCAAAACCTAATGTTTTACTTATTCCTTAACCAAATAACCTCCCAAATTCCATCCTATAAAATTTTAAGTAATATTTTGTTAATAAATCTAACCTATGAATCCTTTTAGTGTAATCCAAAATAATTTTTCAAAAGAAAAAGTTGTCTCCCTAATAAATTAATTTAATTTATTTCATCCTCCACCTCCTTTAATTAGCATTAATATAGGATGATATTATAACATAATAATCAAAAAGATTGTGATTTTATAAAAAATTTAATTTTAAAAAAATAAATATTTATAATACTAATTCTAGTGGATCATGAAATAATATTTTGTTAATACATTGGACTACCACCTCCGGAAACTGATGTGACTTATTTTATATAAACACCATTCAGGGATGAGTATGATTACGTAACTAATGATTATAGTTGGTATTTTTAGAATTATTATATTTAGGGAAATAAAATTTCATGTATAAATTTTTAATTTCTATTTTACAAGTGATAAGATAACATCATTCATCTGTATTGTGGACTATCACCTTGTGAAGGAATGTTATTCATTCTTCAATTATTTCTTACATGGAAGGTAATGAGGATAAATTTAATGAGTATATGTTAATTTTAGGAACTAAATATAGATAACTAGTCTTGAAATACATGAATATTAGATCATTTTAGATCAATATTTCGTTAATTACACAGACACAAGATGTAGGACCATAATAGTCTAGTGGATTTGGAATCATGGAACATAATCATCTAATCCTTTGATTGATATTCAAAATATCCCATTTATGTCATCCCCTCTAATAATATTCAAAAAAATACATATTTAAAACCATTATTTATAACATAGGGAAGGGAAACATATAAAATTGTGATATAAATATCTTAGTAGGGGTAAACATAGATGATACATAACCATGAAATAATTATAAGGGTATCATAACACAAGATAAACATTGTAATGAAATATCGTATATATCAAAGACAATAAAAATGAATCAGGGGAAAATTATTGACCAGTCATCTGCCCTGAATCATAACGAAATATTATAACAGGATCCAAGAAAGAATAAAATTGGAATAAGACAAGTATTTCTGGAATACACATAAACATATTAAACAATTAACACAATAGTCACAACTTACATTCAAGACTGTCTTAGTAGAATGGGTTCTCACCCAAAACAGTATTCTAGTTCATGTTCACTCCCAAAACCATCTTAATTACCATGGTTCACTCCCAATACTATCTAGGTATTCATGTTTTAGTCCAAATACCATATTATTTAACAATGACCTTACTTAATCATGTTACTCCTCATTCTAGTTAAGTCTACCTCATGAGATATAAATCACCCCCAAAGCATTGGAGGGATACATATGCCACACTCATCACACTATGAAATAATACATATGTGTTGTCTAAGATGATAAACATTAATCATATCATTAACCATGATATAATATTGGTTTCATAAACATGTGACCCTTTCATAACATTTGGAAATTATATAGGTTTTATAATCATTTCATCAAAGCAAAACATGTGAATAGAATCATGTTTTATAAGCGTTTATCTTGGTATAAGCAGTGGAAGAGAAACAGGTTTTATAAAAAAATTAATCATAAATATAAAAAATTCAAATAAAGAACAAGATATGTGTCCTTTTATGAAATACTAAATAAAGGATAAACTATACCAATGGATTTCATCTGATATGGAGAAGGTTTTTGAAAGAACACATGGAACCTTTCTTATTGAAGATTCCCATTCCATGAAAATCACATTCATAAAAAATATTCAAAATAAATCACATTGGAAAAAACATTAGAAAATTTAATGTAATCATTTAAAATTTATATAAAACATTTTTTGAGGAAAATATCATTTCCTATTTGAAAACCCCTTTTTTAAACATAATTTATTTTAAAAATAATGTTGTTTGAAAATGTCTTCGGAAATTTATAATGTAAGATTATAAAATCATTAAAATAAATTTATCATAATTTTTTTAAATAATTTTTCCATGTATATGATATTACAGTATCACTAAAAAATTTAAAACATTTTTATAATATATGGTTTTGGAATAAAATAGATTTTTGATCGAAGAGAGAAATAAGGTGAGATATTCTTTAAAAAATGTTCATAATTTTTCGAAGTACCAAATATTTATAAAAGGGAACCATAAGTTGTAAAATCATTAATAACTAAAGTAGAATAAAATTCATGATTTTTATTGATCGAATGATTATAATATTTTTTTCACTCAAATCAGGATCATAATCAATCGTGGAAATGGTGATATTGTAACATAAAACTACTACCAATTTTGTAAACATAATTTTAATTCTCTGCAAAGGAATAAAAGAGAAAAGAACTAAAAATATTAATAGAATGGATAAATTCATTATATTACATGTAAAAGTCCCACTATATACACCCAGTGAATGAATATTGGAGGGTATAATAACACATGTCTTAAAGAAGGAAAATGATGATAAAAAATCCTTTACAGATTTAGTAACATTTTAACTGTACACCCATTGAAATGTAAATACTAATATGGACATGAAAATAGAAATAAATTTGAGGAGAAAAATTATAATATAAATTAATGGTATGTATATAAACAACATATAAGATTGTGGAGGTGAATATAGCATGAGTCTTATAAAATTATAAAAGTGAGACATAAATTTGTTATCTTCTATTATGACTCCATTAGTAAACATTCTAACCTCGAATATATTAAATATATGTTGATTATAAATCAATAGAAAAAAATATATTTATATACATCCTACTAAATACTATTTGTTTTTTACATTATATTATCCCTATATTAATAATCCTAAGTTAGTGTTATGTTTCAGGTAATAACAACATTGTTTTTTTATATAAGATCTGACTTGTTATTTCTAGTTCTCTTACTATAATAATTGATGTATTATTTATAAAATGAAAAAACCTAAATAATTATCATATATATTTTTATTTATTTATATTTAACCTTAAAACTCAGTGATAGGAAATGAAATACATAGTTCATGGAGATGGTATGTCGTATGTATGCATGAATAATATTTTCATTTTCATATCTTATTGAAATAGAAAAATTAAATGATATAAATATATATATATTATAATTACACTATCACTGTTATGTAGTATATATGATATATTTTTAATAAAAACACCCTTAATACATTCCTTGAAAATCGTGGATGAATCATATCACTTGTAATGTAGTATTCCTCCGTACACACGAACGACGTTATCGTATTACCACAAAATGGGAAGAATGGAGGTGTGTGTTATATAATAATAAAAATATAATAAGTAAATAAAAATTATCATATATATTATTTATAAATTTTATTTCAATCACTATTTCTATCTTTTATATAAGGTAATCAGAAAACAAATGACATCTGTTCGAGAGGCTATAGTCTAATATACACAAGAACAGTGATTTCATAACCCATTTTATAGAATATTTTGAATTTTCGGTCTTAAAAATAACATTAAACATATCATTATATGTAAGATACCGATATTATTATATAATAATGATATAAAAATAATTTTAGGGGTTTGTGGATGAAATAAAACAAAAAGTTTGTTGATGAACGTTTCCTCCTCTTTACGTGTCCCATTTGTGTTTTCACCAAAATCATTACATCATTGGATTTTATCCTATATTTAGGATTCTAGGATTATAGGAGTAAATTGTAAAATATTTATGGGTAGGTATTTTCTATTACAATTTGATTGAGAGGTGTGAATAATGGGGGAGAATGGCTGCCGATTAATTGTTGAGGATGAGTGGTATTATTATAAATACTCAAACTTATTCCGTATTTAGGGGTCAATAGTACCTAAATTTTTTCCAAATATAATAATTAATGGATTTTGAGGATGATATAGCATATAAAAAATCCACCACCCATTTATACATATTTTTTTAAACATTTGGTTCCTTAACTCTGAAGATAACTTATTTTATAATTTTGGTTTTTTCATTTTGTTAACTACTATTCTAACATAGGTAATTTATTATTTATGAAAAGGATAGAGTGATATTTATTTGAATGTTTTTAATTAGTTATATACATATTTTATCTAATTTTTAATTTATAAAATCTATTTTTGTTTGAAATTAACATTATCATGTTCCAATGTAACTTCAAAAACTCATCTTTAACAATAAGAGTTCTAACCATGTTTTTTATTTAAAAGAAAATATAGTAATTATAATAAGAAAATATTTCTATTAATGGACTATATATTATATTTATTAATATTTAAAAATCATTTTATATATTAAATGTTTTTTTTGTAATTTTAAAAAAATTAATAAATTAGAATTTCTTATAAAATGGCACTCTTTCAATTTTGACTCTATTAATTTAATTTAAATTAAGGAATATGATAGAAATAATGGGAATAAAATACATTTAATTAAAGTTTATATAACATGATATTAAAGTATAAAAATATAATTCAATGCATTAATTCCCTAAATTTACTTCACATCTAATTTTTCTAGTAAAATTTGATTTATTTAATTATTATATATATTATTTATGTTAGAGTTTGATTAGTTTTTAATATATTTTTATCATATATAAAAATTTTCAGTAAATTATAATGATAAAAACATTAATTATTCTTTCAATAAAATATTTTTATCCAAATATATGTTGTTTTTACTATTCCAATGTATTATAGAAATTATGTGGAAGAAAAGTAGATTTTTTGTATTTTTCATTACGTATCTTATTATATGGGTTAAATTCATGTAATAGTGTAAAAATACTCTAAAAATGATATCCTAACATCCAAAGGGTCAAAATATGTCTATTAAATGTGTTTTGGACCTGATTTGGATCATTCTTGAAACTTCTATTCTATATTTAATAACTATGTAATTATGTCTGTACCATAGTTGCTATATATAATTTTAATTTGTCTCACTATTAAATTTGGTAAAAAATTACTTTGGAACTATTTGACATTATTAATTATTATTATTCCAAATATGGAATCTATTTTGAAATATTTAGTTAAAAAAAGTGGCTGAAATTAATGTAAATTTTATCCCATGGAAGGGATTAGATATCATGTTTTTTAAGTGAAAATGCTCAAAATATGGAAAAAGATTTATATTCAATGTAAACATGAAATTGATTCTAATGACATACATTGGGTTAATATATTTATAATTGAACTAAATATACATTAAAACAAAAAAATAATGTAACTTAATTATATAATATAATTAAATAAAATGTAGTTTTGAATTAAAATTTAGGGTTTTCAATTTTTATAAAAAAATAAAACATTTTAGAATAATACAAAAAATTATCAGTAAGATAATTTTGATATTCCACTTTCAATAAAGATGTTTATTATTTCAAGTAATTTTTTTAAAACTAATCAAAATAAAAATTGAATTATGTTTTTCATGAATAATAAAATCACCTTTTAAAAATGAATTTAATTTTTAGAAAAATTTTAATTTAATTTTAAAAAAAATTATTTTATTCCTAATAAGTAGACAAATAATAAATATTTGGAAAATATATATATTCTTATGTTAGATAATTCTATTCATTCCTCCCATTCCAATGGCTAGGTGATAACTACCATATTAAATAATAATAGTAGTAAATTTTAGTTTAGTGAAACATGGTGTTGTGTGTCATACAATCTAAATGAAGAGTTTCATGTACTGTAGGATAAACTCAATTATACGTGTATCATAATCATAACTTGGTGTTTTGTATATAGAAATCCTGAATTTGTGTAGCATGCTATTAAATCGATCGACGAATTTTAATTTACTCAAATAGGTAATTCATTAATATTCAGGGTGTTAGAAAAAACATATATATATATATAATCACATATATCATCATGCCATTCATCCAGTTGTAAAATAAATTTCTCTGCTCTTGTGTAAAATGGAATACCTCCTCATGAACGGATGTGATGTGTTATCTAATTATTTTATGTAGATGGTAATACATATAGATTAAATGGATATCTATAATAAATATAAGATATATATTTATATATAAAATATCATATATATGAATAAATTATTATTCTATAATAGAGATATATTATTTACCTTTCATATGATTTGATTTTTGTGAAAATGGAAACAATTTTCATGCGGATGTATTACCTACCATCTCCATGAATGATGTAATTTATTTTATATCTATAGTTTTTTTGTATTAAAATTAATATATATGTTATGAATATATTTTATATTTTTATCATGGTTAAAATTCTATTAAATATAGAATCATGGTAAAAGTGAATGGACTGAAAGTACCAAACCAAAACACACTTGAAAAATGAAGCAGTTAATACCCCAAATGTGATTTTAACAAGGACCTGATAATAAGTCAGAAATAAAAAATAATAATTATATAATTTATAGTGTGATAAATATAATTATTGGTCTAGAATAGTTATAAATTAAGACTATATTTTATATAAATGAAATATTAACTTCTATGAAATATAGCGAGACTAAAGGTATATGATTTTTCTATCACATTTATTTTCTGAAAGACACATTCCATATCCAGGACATGTATATTTTATGTTGTGTATATAGCTCTTATGAATGGATTTTATGATAATTCGCATAATATTTTTTGGATTTATATTTATATTGGAGGATATCTCTATTATGAGTCTTATAGTTCAAATTTTACCAAAGTGTAATTTTTTTATTCAGTAATGTCATATTATATTAGGATTACTAATAGTCAAGTCTCAAATTTTGATATATTACAATTTAATTCTTATGATTTTTCATGAATTTTCTTCTCGTATGGTTATTTCCTGAATATTATTATCAATTAAATATTTTTTTAAAGTGGAAGGGTTATTTTCCTCAATAAACGTTGCTAGAGTCCTTTTAAAATCATTTTCTAATTATAATGATATCCTTTAAGGTGAATTGTTAATTAATAGACATATGATTGAATGATACCATCCTCATTCATTCTATATATGATTTATGTTTTTGTTTATGAAATTGTTATGAAACCAATTTTTTCCTTGGGTTTTGATATGGTAAGGTGATGAAATTTTTAGAAAACATATTTTCTTTACATGAGTTATGACGGGATGATATGATTAATATTAAGTTACATTTTTGAACACATGTGTATGATTTTAATTATTTTATGTGTGGGAACTGTATCTCATTCATATTTATAAGGAAACTCTTTATATCATATTAGATAGTGATGTAAAACAAGTCGAAGTGCTTGATCTACTACGGAAAACTTGTGTGTCCTCAAACACTATGGGAAATAGGGGAGTCATGTTCTATTCTAGGAAACAAGTGCGTCCTAATGCACAATGGGAACTAGGTGATGATTTTGAATCAAGTATGTTAATGGTATTGGTAAGTAAACATTATATATGAAATATTTTTCAATATTTATTATAGATCAACATATTTATTACAGAAGATTATGGTTTATTATTGAACTATGAAGATTTAAAAAATTATGGGCTTTGTTTTGGGGAATGAAAATGTTTTATGCCATAAAACATATTTATGTTCTATGAAAGGAGGGGAATGTACTTATTAGATTATGTTGATGATTATAAAACATTAATATTTTATTATTATTTCATATGATTGTGGATTGATATCACTTATATTTACCCTTACTCAGCATCATAACACTCCATTTTAAATGTTTTATTCCCCAGGTAATGGAGAATATTATGCAAGGTATGCCTAAAATGGCTACTATGAGATAATATATTTGTTATAGTTTTAAGAGATATTTCATTAAATTAGAATATTTATTTTCTAAAATCAAATTATAATAAACTATTACAGTTCCTGTTCATGTATTTATGGAATGTAAGAAATATTTATATGAAAAGATGATATATTATATTTGAAAATCCTAAGTAATTATTTCAAGTATCATATCATTGATTTAGTTAATTATTGGAATAATGGATGGATAAAATCAATTATATCCAAACATATATGTCTTTGTAAAATTCTATTGATGATATTATGTATGGAAAAATGTTATAGAGTTTTGGTAAAGGATAGAGTGAGTGGTTCCCAAGAAATTGCATCAATTTATAGATATTGTAAGTGTATATGGATTTAGAATATAGGTGAATAGGAGTAATTCATTGGAAATTGGCACATTAAGATAGAATCAATAATCACCAAGTGCATGATATCATGCCCCATTAGACAACTATTTTGATACATTAAGGGAATAATCATTTGAAAATCAAAACATATTTATAAACCATCATGTGGGATTTAAATTAATGATGACTATGAATAAACATAGATAAAACTATATTATCATATATTTAAAAGAATTTTTCATGTTTTATACATCCTATATGTTATTTTACATGATCATGTGGTTCCCCACTATGATTATTGTGACTCACAATATTTATTTCGGTTTTACTAAATTGGGGGAATAGTAAGGAACATGAATAATATTGAATGTGGTAGGTAATATGTTGATTAGAAACAAAATGGGATGATTATTGTAGAAAATGATATTATTATTAGTAATTATCAATTAACATGATATATAACTAAAAACCTGTACCATAACTAATTCTAAGACTCACCAAAGAAGGAATTTATTGAGTTTGTTGAGAAATCAGGTGGTGGAAACCATGATGTAATGATGACTCTGTATAATATATTCCATGAATATGGAAATAATAACTAAAGGTAATGGATCAATGGAATGATAAGATGCATTATGTTAAAAGAATAAGTCTATCGGGTATGTAATTTTTTAGGAGTGATGAAAGGTTAAGTTGATGAAATGAATGACAATAATGGATTCCCTTGATCTTCATCAATAGATGAATGTTTTAAATATGGAACATATGGGCATTATGAATATTTATTTCCAATGGGAAAAATATCATGTTCAAGATAAGTATGTTTATCCAAATAAAGTCCTATATTTTTATGATGAAGAGACTTTGAATGACATATGAAATTAAAAAGGTGTTAAGGAATAAGACAATGAGGAATAGTTAATGGTTCATGAATAGCGTGGAATGGATGAAGTGTTTAGGTATTAGAAATTATTAATTGTTAATAAACAAATATATATGGACTTTTTTATAGATTTCTTTTAAACATGAATTATCTAGAGTATGTTGAATGGTATTTATGACCAATAAGTTTGATTTATTGGTAAGTTTATATTTTTAGAACAGATTATTTAGGGAAAGATAACCCTTAATATGTGAATCTTGTTTAGAATATAATTGGATAAATATGTTTTTGACATTAAAAATATAATTGGGATAGTATTTTAAATAGTGTAAATAGATTATATAATGGATAATAAGGTGATAGTTGATGGAGTTTATAGAATTTTTGTTATATTTTATATTATCAATAATATGTTGTTTTATTTAAGGAATGAGGGGAGTTTCAATTTTTAAAACAAGAATGTTTTTAATAATGATTTATTATAATGATGGATATCCCTATTTTTCAATAAAATTTATAATCATGGTATTTATATATATTATGTGTGACATTAAGGGATAATCCATGTCATTTGGGAGGTTAATAATGAAATAATTTCATAAATTTAGTAAACATAATTAAAGTTTTTCAAATTTAAAGTCATTGGAGTATTTTTAAGGATAAATATTTCTTTTATATGTTAATGTTGAACATTATATTATAAATTATATAATCACATGGTCACTATTTTTATTTGTTAATGTATAAGGACATGAGAAACATTTCTTCATCCTTTTTGAATTATATGAATGGTTAAAAGATTAATTTAGTTATTCAAGATACAAAAATATATCTTAAATACACATATGTTATGTGGAAATGATGTTATTATAGTGGAAATATATTAATGGATATAAATTTAAATGTAAAATAATTATATTTTCATATGTTTATTGTTTATAAGGTGATGGAATCTTTCAACATTAGAAAAAGTATTTTTTGATAAAAACATTATACATTTATATACATTTATAATGATCTTAAGGTATTTTAACCAATTACATATTAATGGTTTTATAGTGGTTATATTTCACTTTACCACAATATATATCACTAGATATTACCCATTTATTTTTTAGCTTCGTTATATAAATTTTTTCCCACCAATGTTTTTCCAATTTGTAATCCCAGCTATCTAATAAAATAGGTAGCCACTAAGTTTTGAAATTTTCTTTGTTAAGGTAATTTTTATTATTCCATTGAATGATGTGAGTTTTAATAATGGAATTATAAAATGCTAAACCCTTTATGACCAAGATTAATTTTTAGAGAGATAATCATTTTAATGTTGTAAAATATAATAACAAAAGATGTTCTAATTATTATTTCAATTATTGTAAATTATTTGATAACATTAATTACCGAAAACATAGAGTTTATTTTGAGTTACACACAACACTGAGTTTATATTTCATTATATGTTACAATGTGTTTCCTCAATAACTTGAGTAACATAAAACACAATGTTTTATCAAAAAATGTTATACTATTAATTTTATTATATAATATGATAGTTATTGCCTTGATATTAGAAGGATGTGTATGAATATGATTATATAAATTATGAACATATATGTTTTACTCTAATATAAAACCAATTCATTGGTTATCATTTAAATAGCGATGATAATTAAAACCAATTGAAAAGAATTGAAATGTTTTTAGGAAAAACAATTTTGCAGACAAATACATTTTTATTATAAAATTAAATTAATGACTATTAGTGAATTATTTTATTTAAATAGATATATTATCTATTAAAAAACCTAATTTCACATTAATTTAATATGTTGTATGTGAATAAAATATGAAAAATTTCTTGAACCATTTCAATGGGGTCTGTGCGCAACTCCTCTGGCCTACAACTAATAGGTGAGGGTTGGAAACTTGTGTCGAGTAGGAATATCAAAATAAGTGGAACTATAAACTATGTACCTATAGTAACACACACATATATATGACCATTAAAAGTTGAAATGTAAAACAAATTATCTGAACAACTATGAATGTATACATATAAATAAAATAGAAAGCATATGAAAGGAAGTTATTGGAAGTAAAAATTGATAAATATGAGCCCCCACAATGAGATTGAAAACACGTCCAATTTGAACATAAAGATGTGGATTACTATCAAGATATGATTTGAACATACCCAATATTTCAGGCTCACTATGTATTTTCTAGTCTTGGACCATCAATGTTTCTATCAAAATATTGATCAGCTTCACAAGCCATGACGCGTACATGAAAATATCATGCAGGTGTGAGTATAAAAATCTCTAGTTGGACAACCCAAAACCACAAATCATTTTAAAAATAATACTATTTAAATCTATATAGGATTATTTCTATAGCACATATGACAAGAATATTAATTTATACCCCAAAAGACTCATTATCTCATGGTAAATTCATAACCCAAATGAAATCCTATGATTCATACTCTAAGGATCCAAATAACACTCATTTGGTATAACAAACTCCAATAGTTGGAGAGAATTGATCATGTCTGTCCAATTGGTAGTGGTAATCAAGTTATTCAATGAGATAATTATCTAAAAGTTTAATGAGATAATATACACAAATGAGGATCACTCCCACGTCAATGGAGTATATAATTATCTCAATCTGGATTAACTAATTATGTGGAGGATCATTGAAAATGTAGTGTTAGTCAAAACAATAATAAGAACTCCACATTGGAATAACTGATCATAGGGGAACTCACTTTTTTCCGTACATAAAAATTATAAAAACTCAATCCATGAATCCTTATTGAAGTTATAATATATCAAACTAATTATTTAAAAATTTTAATATTACATTAATTTTGAAAAAAAAGAATATCATACAGACAAACACCTAAAAACCATACTAGTTTAGGTCCTCTCGAAACATTGAAATATAAAAAATATTACATAAGTGAGAAACATTATCTTACACTAGGTTTTTCATGAAGAAAATCCTTCTTAGAAACCCCAAAAATAATATATATCTTCATAACATAGGGAAAGAAAACATAAAAAGGGGAGAGATAAATTACATTGTATAGGCATATAAGGGAGATATATTAGAATAATCATGAGAAATAGATTTTTTTAACATGATAATGAAAATTGAATATCATACCCAGTATACTAAAGATCATATACGTGAATAATTACAACACCGTGAACCTGTTTACCTAGAGATGGTGCATTATTTTTTTAAATTGTCATGATCACAATATATCAAATCCTGACAGACCATCTAGTTTGGTATCCTTGTAAATACTGTTTACAAACATAATATTTACATTACATCATAAAATTAAAAAACCAAATATTATCCAATTTAAAAACTCTCATATCCCATAGTATATCTCTATAGGTTAATCATTATATAATTCTTCACATTAGGGTGAAAAAAGAAAAATAAAAAATGGGTGAGCATAGATGACTACTAAGGATAAATAATATAGAGTATCCAATAATAAATTAGCATATACTTTCAAATCTAATGTATAAAACTAAAATAAAACCATTTTAAACAAAATCAACAGCATGATATATAAAGACCAAATAAAATAATTCAATTTAAAATTTCACAATGATATTCTACATGTCAATTAATCACTTGAAATATCAATAAACAATCTAATAATAAGAAAATGCATAATGCCAAACATCATAGCCATATCGTCAAGCCCTCTTTCCAAGACCATTATCATACCATTGAGGTCATGTTCCAAGAAACTAGATTGCTTCAAAATACCTTCTAATGCATCATGGGCCTATATCATGACTATCCTATCACATAATATGTCTAATGTATTCCTCATATGAAAAGGTAGAAACACACTATAAACATTCATATTAAAACAATAATATGAAATTTGAATAAATTAACTATAAACCATGAATGTTATAAAAATTTAACATCCATAGTCAAGCATATCCAAAAAATTAAATAAAATACACATTATTTTATCATAGTAAATCAACCTCAATCATGCATAAAATCCAACAAATTATGTTTAAATAGATGAAAATACTATAAAAAATTTATTAGAACACTTTGATAGAAATATATATTTTTAAATTGAAAACATTTAAAAGGCACACAATTATAAAATAAATCATTTATCTTGAAATGATTCTTGTGATAATTTTATAGATTATTCAAAATCTTAAGTAATCATGATGACATAAGTATCCTCTCACATCATATATGTTAAAAAAACCATTAATTCTTTAATTTGTTGAAAAGAATATAAAGTACCTTGTTTGGAAAATAATGTCAAGATTAATTTAAAAACATTTAATAAATATTCAAACATGGGTATATATGACATTAAATAATATTCTAGAAATATTAAAGATATTTTTAAATAAATTTATAAGAAATTTAGACATAGATGATAAATATGTCCCAGTAGATACATACATATAAACAACCACGGATAAAAATGAGATTTCAAAATTAACCATTACTATGAACCTACCTTCAAATAATGGGTTATAACCTCCTATATAATGGTTGAAACATGTTATTAAATTTTTACAAGACCATATAAATATTTATGATGTCATATATGATATTCTTATATTGTTTTTTTATAATATTACAATATTCTCATTGTTTTGGGTGTTAAATGCTTTGTTTTCTTGTACATGATTTGTTATGTAAGTAATGATTCTTATTATAGGATATATTTTATTCATATATAAAATGATATTAATTCTAGAGATATTAAATTTACTCTTTATACAGATATTATTATCATTATTTAATGGTTAATTTATAGAATTAATCTCACCATGTTGTGGAGAATGTAGGCCGTACGCACGCACGAGCAAAGGTATCATTCATTTGATGATAAAATTGTATGGAATTGGATAGTATATTAATTATAGTGAATAACATTTCTATTATATTCAATATTTACATAATTATATTCATCGTTATAATCGTACAAATATGGTAGAGTGGAATAAAAATTTACACAGCGATGTGGGGACGGTAAGTCGTATGTACGTATGCATGGTGATATTATTATTCATATGACGGATAAATGTAATAATATGGTTTTACCATAATTATAATAATATCATTTAATGTATAAAATAATTGATAACTTAATTTATTATAGAAACAATATATTATGAGTAATTAGAAGAAGAGAGAACTTTGAATTTAATTGTTAAAATATTTACATCTTCTTCGAGTGTTTCCTTATGATATGAACAAAACGACTCCATAGGTTGTATTTCTACCAAAAGTGTTGCCTCTAATATGAGGTGAGGGATGTGGGTGGAGATTTGTGTAGTGTTTTTCCAAACCGAAGGGTTTTAGATGTGTGAATTAAAGAGAACGCGAAGTTCCCTCTTATAAGACAGATGAGGAGAACATTTGGAAGATATGGAAATATAAATTTATAGAAAAAATTGGTTTGAAATAAATCCAATGTGATTTATTTACAGGCTAATATGAGGATGGTTCTAAATCATCTTTACCAATAAATTTTATACATTTTCATATCATAAATGAAACCTTATATTTTAAAATAACCATTAGTTAAAGAGTTTCACTCTTTCTATGTCTTCTTTTATTTTCAAACTACCCGATTAATATATTTACTATAAAATATAAAAGGAAACTATAGTTTATCATTTATGATGTATATACCATTATCCTAGTTAGTTGGATGATTCTTATATTTTTATAAATTTTATATCATTTCTTATTATATTATTTATTTTAGACAATCATTTCAGTCATATTTGAAACTATTTGGAATTTTAAAATTTTAAAATATCAAAACATCAATATAAGTACAAACCAATACATTAAATATGTCAAAAAAATGTATATTTTAAGTATACAATTCTTTTGTTTTTTTAATTAGGTAAAAATCTATTTATTTTATTATGGTTAATATCATTTATTTAATATATAAATTAATTTATCAATAACTACATCATCATTGATTCATGACTTATTTTTATAATTTATTGTCTAAAAATTATAGATAAATTATCATGATGTGTAATTTTTTTATCATTTTCAATAATTTTTAGGTTGACTATATCACCTATATAACATTATATTATAATTAAAATAGAGATTAAAGTTTGATTTTACCATTTTTAACTCTTGATTTTAAAAAAAATATAATAAATTTACAATTCTAATAGGAGTGTCAAAAAATGGATAATAAAATCGACCTATGGGTGATTTTTGTCAAACTATACTTATCCAATGAGATTATGGAATTTTTTATGATAATTTTGTATTATTATAATATTTTTTATCTTTAATTTCCATATTGACCAATAATTTTGTTAAATAAAACTAAACCTTTTCTATTCATTAATTTTTTTGGTCCAATTAGACCAAATTTGTTGTGCTGATTAAAACCAAGTATGTCAATTTTTAGCAATACAAAACATAAAAGTGGAATATTATGATTAATATAAATCTGTATATGTGGTTAGAAGGCAGGAAATATAGAAATTGAAAATCTAAATATATCTATTTCTATAATAAAAATAATTTTAATGACCTAAATTTGAGTAACATAGTTATTATATATCTATTGTGAAATTAAAAATAATTTAAATTATATTACATAATTTAAATGAAATATTCGGGTTGTAATAATAATGTAATATTATTTACTGTTCATAAAAATTGAAACTTTTTTGGAAAAATACAAAATAATTAGCATTAAGAAATTTTTATATTAAAAATTCATAAATTAAATTTATTTTTAAAAACTAAAATTTAAATATCCTATTTTTTGTTTAATAATATTCAAATTATCTTTTTAAATGGCTAGTTTGATATGTCATGGTGTGCTCGAACTCACTGATGCGTGCATCAGAAGCTATTTAATTATTTATAAGAAGCATAATATTGATGATTTGGTGATACATTCTTTCCTCTTTTAAAAAATTTTTTCCTCAAAAATTTCCAGAATATAAATTCATAATAATATTTGGATTGTTCTTCATCATAACTTCTTCAGGATCCCACATTGCCTCTTCCAATTTATGGTTTCTCCAAATAACATTAACTAGAGAAGTCGTCTGATTTATCAATACTTGTTCACTAGTACCATGAATCTTTGAAGTCTCTTTACAATAATACTGATTGTGTTCTAGTTCTATTTCACCAAATTTGAGTACATGTGTTGGGTATGGAATGTATTTTCTTAACAGTGATACATGGAAAAATCATTAACTTTGGGTAGACTTGGTTGTATTACTCTATAAAAGATATAGACCAAATTAGATCATTAATTTCAAAAGTATTGATGTACTTTAGACTTAATTTACCCTTCACATTGAATCATATAACACCCTTACAAGGAGATGCCTTTAATAAAAATTGCCTCTTAATTAAAATTCCAAATCATACCATTGGTTATCAACATATATATTTTTCTTACATTAAGCTTCTTTGATGTGGGTATGGGTAATATTTACCTTTTATGTTGTTTCCTCTGCCATTTTCAGTCCTATGAGTTTTCTTTCATGAATATCATCCCAACATGTTTGTGTACGACATCTCTATCCATATAATGATTCATGTGGTGCCAACCTAGTACATGAATGGATGCTATTTTTATAGGAAAGTTTCCCATGAGGTAAATATAGATCACACTACCCTTGAATTTCAAGTTAGAATGATTTCAACATGTCTTATAAAGATTTAATTGTCGGTTCTCATTATCCATCAATTTGAAGGTGGTATAACGTTCTTAAATGATGTTCAGTATCATGGGATTCATGAAGAATTTCCCATCATCATGATGTAATATGGGGATCCGAATCATAAATAATTGATAGGGTTACACCATAAATTCTTATAACATCATTAATATAGTGTCTTTCTAAATTTTTAAGTGTTAAATAATATCTTATGGCATGAAAATGAGATGATTATGTAAGATGATCAACAATAACCCATATTTCTTCATTCGTTATAGGAGTCTTTCGTATCTCCATGAAAAAATCCATTGTATTATCATACCATTTCCACACAGGTACAAGAAGATGTTGCATTAATCCTCTAGGATGTAATCTTAAAGCATTCACCTATTGAAAAAAAATGTCTCCACACATAATCTGAAATCCCTCTTTTCATGTTATCCCACCAAAATGTTCATTTAAATCTGTATACATATTATTTCTACAATGGTGTATATAAAAATTGGAGATATGATAATCATCCCAAAATTCCCTTTTAGCTCAGGTATAACTAGAATATAAAGCCTCTACCCAAACATCAAAATGCCATCTTTAAATAAAAAGTCGATCAATCTCCCAGTATTTACAACATTAATTTTCTATTGAAACTCATCATCATCAATATGTTAAATTTTAATCCTTTTTATTAAATATGGTATTGAATCCAATTGAAAAACTAGTGATTCTTCACATTCCATGAAACGTTCTACATCCATCTTCACTAGATCCTTGAAAATACAATCCTTTTCAACTATCATTTTGTTTATAAATCCAACATCCTTTTTACTCAAAGCATCTTCCACATTAATTTTCATCCCTTAGTGGTAGTGTTTTTCTAAATAATAATCATTCAGTAGATCAATACAACTAATTTTTCTCATGTTGTGTTCCTTCTATGAGAAAATATATTTCAAACAATATTTGATCAATTTTTATATAACTTATTTCACCGTATAGATAATATATCCATATATTTAGAGGAAATATTACCTCTGCTAACTGAAGATCACGAGTTATGTAGTTTTTTAATGAAACATTAATTTCCTTCATAAATAATAAATAACCCTGTCATTTTTCATAAGAAAACTACCAATTATTTTCCTTGATGCGTCACAATTAATCACAAACGAATCATTCCCAGACGGTAGAGCCAAGATAGGATCATTGTCTAATATCCTCTTCAATTATTCAAAAAATTGGTAACACTTTTTTCCTAAATAATTTGTATCCCTTTTCATGTGAACTTAGAAAACAGGTTTTCAATATGGGTATAATATGAATGAAATGATTATAGTAACCTACTAAACCAATAAATCTATGTACCACAGTTATACTCATCAGTGCTAGACATTCTTTGATTGTGTAATCATTTTCAGGAATAATAGTGATATCATCCTTGGGGATAATATGTCCATAAATATATATTTCTAAAATCCATAATTCACACATCCTAAACATCCCAAATGGTTATTATTTTCTAAGAGTCTTTAGAACAATCCAAAAGTTGTTCTTGATGGGCTTCGTAGCTTTTGATGTAAAACAATATATCATCAATAAATACTATGAAAAAATAATCATGATATTACATGAAAACTATATTAATTTGATTCAAGAAAATATAGGGTCCATTAGTTCATCCTAATGGAATTACTGTAAATTCATAATGACCATTTCTTATTCATAATGATGTCTTTATAATATCATCATTTTTAAACAGAACTGATGATATCCAGAACGAAGTTCTGTCTTTCAAAAATAATGATTTCGACGAAGTTGATCAAAAAAATTATCAATGCGAGGTAGGTTATACATTTAATTTATTTTAATAACTAATATTTTTATATAGTTAATGCGTATACTTATTGAACAATCATTATTTTTTACAAAAATAATTGGGGTTCCCCATTGAGTTACACTTGGGAGAATAAATAACTTTTTACCCAACTCCTGTAGTTTTTTATTATTCTATACTAATTGAAAAGTGTACTTTCTATAGGGAGTATTTGATATTGGTCTTTTATTATGGATTAAATCAATAAAAAACTAAACTTCATGTTCTGGGGAATATCCAGATAAATATTTGGGAAAAAACGTAAAATATATTACTTTACAATAGGCACATTCTAATTTTTAATATTTATTTATTCATGTTAAGCTATTATTTCCTCTTCCTTCCCATAAATCTCACTCAGTAAATCCACTAGGGGTATATTGTTTTTTAAGAATTAGATGATAAAAATTTTGTTCAAAGGATAATAGATTCCACATCATCCTTACAAATCGTAATGTAATCCTTCTTAAAATAAATTTTAGCATCGTATTTTGATATTCAATCCATTCCAAGGATTATATAAAATTTAACCATAAGAATGATGATAAAGCTAATAGAAAATGATAATTTATATATCATAAGAGAAATAGCTTGAATATGATGTATTTATTGGAAGATCCACATAATATTTATTTTACCAGAATTCTAGAATTTTCATTTATACATATCCCCATAGTTTATCATAGGGTAATATTACCGAATAATTTTTTTCCTAAATCCAGTTTCCATGATCAGTATTAAACATTGTTTGATACCAAATTTAATGCTCTGAACCCAGTTCTATATACTGGGTTCATTATTTTATTAGTTTGGAATGATCAAAAGAGAACCAATCCCAAAGATCTTATTAGTTTAGTAGCCTCATAAAAACTTGATACAATCAGAAGTTGTTAAATTACATCATAAAATGAAAAAAAACATATTATCCACTTTTAAAACTCTCATATCCCATATACGATCCATACATATCAATGATTATATAATTATTTTAATCCTTGGAAAAATTTAATCACAATAAAGTCGTGATCTTAGATGCTCAATTATGATAAATAATATATATGAAGATATAATAAATAAGAATTATCATTTTAAGGAAAGATATAAAACTAAACAATTTATATTTAAGCATAACAATCAGCATGATATGGCAAGAATAGATCAAATAATGATATTTAATATTTCAAATTAATATTCAACTAGTTTAACAATAACATGAAATATCAATAACTAATATCATTAATGGGGAAATGTGTATTGTTGGACATCGTGACTATACTATCAAGGCCTCATTCTAGGAAAATTACCAAACATTCAAGGCATTGTGCCAAGACACCAATTTTTCCCATGAGACTTACAGATATAGTATGTATGATACATCCATCATTTGAAAAGGATGAAACATAACATAAAAATTGTTATTAAAACTAGCATACACAATTTGAAAACGTTATCCATAAAAGATAAATGGTTTAAAAATAAAACATCAACAATATAACATATCAAAAAGTCTTTAATACAATATAGAAGATTGTATCATAATACATCAACATCAACATTTCATAAATTCCTAGAATATATGGAAACATAGATAAAAATACTCTAATTAATTTATTAAAACTCTTTGAGAGAAATAATATTTTTATATTAAAAAAATTTAAAAGACACAGAACTATAAAAGAAGAAATTTCATTTTATATTATCCATTAAATATTGTAATGCAGGTTTCAATATTTTAAGCCTTCATGATTATGGAAATATCCACTCGCATTGTATATTTTATAAAAAAAATTCATTCAACAGTTTGTCAAAAAGGTAATAATCTACCTCATTTATAAAAATAAAAAAATATACTTTTCTAAACGTTTTACAAAAAGTAAATCATTAGTATAAATTAAATTAAACCATATTATATAAATATAATAATATTTCTAAATACATTTATAAGAAACATGGACATGGATGATAAAGATTCCCTCATAGATAAATATGTATAGAAAAACTTTGATAATAATGGGAGTGAAAAATTGACCCTTAGCTTGTAATTTAAATTAGTTGAGGGTGTGTTAAACTCATGTATATTGTTTGAGACAAGTTATTAAATTATTCAATAACTATATCCATATTTATGATATCATAGATTATTCCCTTATATTTTTGTGAATATTATTTCAATGTTACTATTATTTGGGGAGTTAACTACTTCATTATCTTATACATGTTTTGTTCTATGAGTCATGTTTCTTATATGTAAGATATATTTTATTCACATACAGAAGGATAAAATGTACTTAAATTTTATATATACTCATCATAAAAATTTTATAATCTTTCTTGAATGGTTAACGTGAAGAATAAATCTCCCCACGTTATGTAGATGTTAGGCTGTACATACTCATGAAAAACATTATCATTCCTTTGATGGTCAAATTGTATGGAATTGGATTGTATATTAAATATACATAATAATTATCATGTTATATTTATTATTGAAAAAATTATATTCATCATTATACCCATCCAAATAAATAAGGGTGCATCAAAAAATTACTCCACAACATGGAGATGGTAAGTCGTACGCAGGTACGTAGGGTTATATTATTATCAATATGATATATAAATATAAGAATATGGTGACCCATTTTTATAATAAAATATCATATTATATATTATAGTATAGATATTAATTTATTATGGAGATAAAATATGAATATGATGTATAAGATTAAATAACATTTAATTGATGTGGTAAAACAATTACCTCTTCTTTGAGTGTCTCTTTTTGTTTTCAATAAAATGACTTCTTATGATATCATTATATCAAATGTGTGTCCACTAGGATAAAGGGAGGGATGTTTTGTGGATAAGTGGGAAATGGTTGGTTGTGACAAAGGGCTTTGGAGGTGTTAATTAAATAGAAGAATTTGTTTTCTATAAGAGAGGTAAGAGGCGGTTTTAGAAGATCCTAAAATAATAATTTATTATAAATTTATTTTCAGTATCAAATAGCTAAAATATGATTTATTTAAAATATAATATGATTATGGGTAAAAATATTCTGAACCAATAAATTTTTGACATATTTTTTTCAAAAAATTAACTGTATTTTTTATATTTGACCCTTTGTTAAATTGTTTCAATCTTACCTTGTGTTCTTGTATTTTTAGCCTACATAGTTAATATATTTAAAATAAAATGTAAAAAGAACATAAAAAAGATAATTTATGAAATATTTATCTCTATAATAGTTATTTGGATAAAATAGTTATTTTTATAAGTTTTATATAATTTATTAAAATATTATTTATTTTAATGTGTAATTTATGTCAATTTTGATACTATTAAATATTTTTATTTTAAAAAATAGGAAAATATAAAGATAACCACAAACCAAAACCTCAAATATTTCAATAATATGTATGTAATATCTATAAAAATTGAGGATGTAATTAATTTAGTAAAATTATATTTATTTTAATATTTTAATATCATTTTTTATATACAAATTAATGAATCAATTATTGCCTCATCATTGTGTCACACTTTTTTTATTTTTTAATGTCTAAAAATTATAAATAAATTATCATGATGTTGATAGATTTTTTATATTTTCAAACACTATTTATAATTCACTATATCAACTATATTACTTAATAAAAAAATAACATTGTTATTAAAATTTTAATATGAAATTTTTAATACTTCTTTAAATAAATATAATAAATGACCTAATCTATCCCTTATGGCTAAAAAATGATCATATTTTTTTCCACAGGTTGTTTTTGGTTGAAAAAATACACATCTAATGTGATTTGGACATGTGTTAGGTTAATTTTATATTATTATAATATATTTTTTAACTTTAATTACCATATTTATATTTAATCATGGTAAATAAAATTCAGATGTGACTATTCATCGAAAATTATATTTATCCTATTTGACCAAACATTACATATTTAATACAATCATGTATGTATGTTTCTCAAAAATAAATTCATATGATCAGTGTAACTAGGTTTAATGTTAATCCGTAGATGTGGTTAAAACGTGGCTAAAAGAGACACTCTAAATTTTGATAAAATTATATTAACTAATTATATTATAAAATTAATTCCCATGACCAACATTGGAATAATATATTTAATATATTTTTATTGTGAAATTTAAAATTAATTTAATTTTAAATAATTAGTTTAATGTAAAATAATTATATTAAATTATAAAGTCAGTTTTTAATCATTAATCTGGTATTTTTCAATATTTATCTAAAACTAAAATATTTTAGAAAAATACCACAAATTCCCGACAAATTAATATTGATTTTAAGAATTCAGAAACAAAGTCTATTTTGATATTTTTTATAAATTTCATAATTCGGTTAAAACTTTTTGTAACTTCTTTTTAAATTACTAGTTTGATAGGTCATGTTGTGCTGGAACTCGATGTTGTGTTCATCATGGGTTATTTATTTATTTAAAAGGAAGTGTACCATGGAAGCTTGGGGTGTTAAATTCATGGAATAAGGATTGGATGTAAATAATACATTATTCATAAGGAAATATAGGGGATAATCCATGAAATCATACGATATTAATAAAAAAATTTATGGAAAACACATAAGTGTATAATAAAAATTTTCATAGTAATCATAGAATCTGTTATAATTCCATCTTTGTGGAAAAATTCTTTTAAAAAGCTGGACTCACACCCCATTCTGGCTATGTATGATTGCACTGAGTTCACTCTGCATTCCAAGCATGTATTAATGATCCATGTCGATAGCTCCTTCCAGTCCTGTAATACTGAACCTAGTACATTTATCATTCCATCAATGTCTATCTCATGAGATATAAATATTTAACCAATAAATTATAGGGAGATATAGGTCCAACCATATCATAGTAAAATAAAACATACATGTGCCCCAAAAACATAAATAAAAACATCATAACCCATGAAATGATATGGATATCATAAACAAATATACATGTCATAACTATTTGAAATATATACGCAATTCATAATCTTTTAATCAAAATAATAATGTCGAAAAGAGAAATATGTTTTATAAAACTATACCCTATTAAATAGTAACGGGTTTCACAAAGACCATGAAGATATGAAAAACCCCATTCTTATGAAAATATATAAATGGAACCAGTAGTTCATTTTATATAAGGGAATGAGTAATATAAATGGATGTTATTTTAGTTATAAAATAATATCGAAATATCATTCAAAATTTTGTCTTGAGAAATAATACCTTTTCTTCTATAAAAAAGGCATTTTTGTGTTAAATGATCTATGAGGCATATAAGGACCCGGCCTTAAACATTACTTATTATTAAATTAAATGAATAATTCAAATAGAGGATCTTTTTTAGGTTTAGAGTTTTAGAGAATTAGGATGTAACTATTACATCTCAAAAGATTACAAAGTAGACACTTCTACTAACTTTCCATAAAATAAAAACTTTTAAAAAGAAACTTGTCTACTTCTATGTTTTAGATAGCATGATGTTTTCTTGTTCCCATCCTTGACACTATTCCACATTAAGTCCTGTGAAAAACATTTCAAAAAACATGGGATGAGTATAAGAAGCTCAGTAAGGGTTATAACAATACGGAAAGAAAACATTATTCTATGTATACATAAGAATCAATGAAATCATACCTTACTCATAAAACATAAGAAATTTAACATACCACATGAAATCATATGATTTATGCATAGCTCAAAAGAAATCATAATTCATAAAGGTAACATGAGGCATTCATAACATTCTTACGTAGGGAGTAACCCTCATGGTTACGTTTGGAATACCCATCATAGTATATTCCCTAAATCGCTTCGGAGAAACCTTAACGTTTAACTTCTTCACATTACCCAATGCATTGGAGAGCTATATCGGGCTCACCCGCCCTTAGTTTATCACGGAACCACCCATATTCATAAAAAATGACCATGAACCATAACATAATAATAGCACATAACTTAAGCATAAAGGAAAGATAACATTCCCACATTGAAATAAAAATATAACATTTTAATATATTGAAATATTGAATCCATTCTAAAAACCATTTTCAAAACCTTTTAAAACATTTAATAAAGAGATTTTTGAATCAATGTGTCACATACCCCTTTGAAGTTTTTCACATTTTAAACCGTTAATATCCATATAAATAAATCCTTAAAACCATTTTGAAATCATGGATATTAATGAGAAATATTTATAATAATAAATCATTAAAACATTTTAAAGGATATTTTAGTTAAAGGGTTTTTAACAAAATGAGAGACACATGAATACAATAATTGAGGAATAACATTTAATCAGAACATTATAATATCATGAAAATAAAGGTATTCATTATATATTATTCCAAAGGACATTATATATACTATATAATAGTTAATTAGTGCATAACGACAATGAATTCTCCATTGAATTGTAAAATGAGATGAAATCCATTATAAAGAAGGTGTCTTTAAAGTAAGGTTAAATCAATCTCGTAATTATGTGTGAAAAATATAAATACACCCAATATAATTGGATATTACTTGTAAAACAATAAATGGTCATTCACACATATTCATAGGATGACATATTCAATAACTACAAGTTGAACCCAAGGAAATCGAAATTGGGTTAAGAAGTTCCCTTAGAAAAATTGGACAGCCTAAAAGCGTTACATTAAAATTCATGACATTAGTTGATGAGAGAGAAAATGGTATCTCATCACTTGGACATAAAATTTACATCAATAAGGATATATAAGAACATATGCCAACATAAAAAGATGTAAATTAAAATACATAACAAAATAAGTCTTTTTGAAAGAGGAGTGTGAAAGGTTCCCTTACCAATTTGGTCAACTTTCGAAACCTACACCCCATGTAAGAAGGGTCATACAATTAATATTTAACTACCCATAAATGAAATTATGTTATACAAATAGTAAAATAATGTGCTGTAAATACACCACACAAAAGTAAATAGTGGCCAATGTAGCATGAATCTCATGGGAATAAAAAGTGAGATTAAAATCCCCTTATGAAAATTCGGCAGCCTAACAGCGCCACATAAAACATCCAAAATTTGATTGATGAGATAAAATATGGTCTCTCATCATATTAACATAAAATTTACAGAAATAGGAATACAAAATAACATCCCCCAACATAATAAAGAGGAGATTAATGTAAGTTACATAAAAAGAGTACTTAAAAATAAAGAGAGAGGTAGGATCCCTTACCTCAAGTCCAACTTGTCTTGTACGTTTCGTTATATTCCTGAATAATAAAATTTGTTCAATTTACAATTGCTTAAGGACCTCCTTTAATGATTATTATTCAGTTCATATCACATATTATAATTTTATAATAATTGTTTAATAATGTTAGTTCATATTAGTCATTTTTGCCGATATGTGTCAAAAATGAACTTGTTTGAAAATGATTTCCCATGTAGTTATAAGTAAACTATTTACAGAATAGTATTAATGATTAAAATATCATATATATATATATATACATTAAATATTCATTTTATACTATTCCATAGAATTTGAATATAAAAAATGAAAAGCACTGTTCATGGAGACAGTAGGATGTACGTACGCAAGAACGCTGCTTTCATTTTTTTGTCATATTAATGGAATTAAAAATAAATGAGAGATATATATATATATATATTATAATTCCAGTATGATATATATTTTATATAGGTCACATATGTTCATTAATTTCATTCTTTATACATTCCATGTATTTCATGAATGAGTCACATCACTTGTGGGGGCGGTAGTCCACACTTCCTCATATGAAATTATCGCATTTGCACAACATGAAAAGAATAAATGTATGTTTTAAATATAAAATAAAGAAGTATATATTAAACATAAATACCATATATATATCATATATAAAATATAGTGACATCATAATGGCCACCTTTAAAGGTGTTAAAAGAATATTGAACAATCATCATTTCATGAGGCAGTAATTCTCCATCCACAGAAACAGTATGTTCTTTAACTATTAGACAAATGTGGGTGTAAGTGTAGATCTATTCCTTATTATAACAACATCCAAGTGTATTAAATATTGTGGTGTTTTTAAAAGAGAAAGGAATAAAAAATGTTTAGGGGGTTGGGGAAGCAAAATAAAACAAAAGAACGCTAGGGATGACTTTACCTTTAAATCGGGTAACTCTTTTTGATTTGAGATCAAAGGCTTCCTTGGAAAGACTTATGAAAAAATTGAGGCTTCTAAGAGAAATATAGGGATGTGGAGAAACAAAATGGATAGGGTTTGGCCGAGACAAAGGCCTGAGAGGTGTGGGTAAGGTGGTAGAGGTGGGGGCCTTTTGTAAGGGGAGAAGAGGGGCACTCTTGGAATGTTATAAACTATGACTTTATTATAAAATGATTTTCGGATTTCAAAGGCACCAACAGGATATATTTCGAGGATAAGGTGATTAGGTTTATAAATCCACCCATCCAATAGGTTTTTGACTAGTGTATGACTTAGATGTCACCATATCTTCTCATTTCATCCAAATCGTTCATTTATGAGGTAATCACTGCATCATCACGGTGTCATAAATTAATTAATTTATTTAATGTCTAAAATTGATAAAAAAAATATCATGATGTAGGAAATACTTTTATCTTCATAATTTATATTTATATTAAAAAATATGACTTTTATATCCCCATGTAAAAAAATTTTTAGTAAAAAAACACATGTTTGTGACATTTTAATTTTAACTTTAAATAAGATGTTATTAATGTCATTTTCCTACCAAAGTGGCTCCATGGGGTCCCCAAGTTGACCCATGGATTTTCATGGTCGTCCGTGACTCATCCAATAAGGGTAGGACATGTTTCAAGGTCATTTCATATTATTATAACATTATCTTTTCTTTAAATTACACTAATTACCTCGAATCGCGATTAAAAACTTAAAAGTTAATGTTCACCAAAAAATAATTGTAATCCCATTGAACCTCATTTTTCGTACTAATGAAAACCATGTATGTCGGATTTTTGAAATTCAAAACACAGAGGTGCTAAAATTTCATTAAAACAAAAAATTAGTTTTTTTAAGTACCACTTAGTGGTTTCACTATTCATCAAAAATTGAAGTTTTTCAGAAAAATACCAAAAATTCACCCTAAGCTATATTTGATATTCCAAATTCAAAAATGATGTCTATTTTAAAAAATTCAAAACATATAAGTTATATTAATTAATATAATAATTAATTCCCACTGTCAGAACAAATAGCGTGTTTTTATGAAATAATATATATCAAAAGATTGACACTAGTTTAAGTCCAATTTCAAAGTGAAATTAATTCCAATGATCACTATTGGATTAAATGGTATAAATATATTATAATTTCACTTTAAAACCAATTCAAATGATAATCTATTCATATAAATAAATTAGATTAAAAAAAGGTTTTGAATTAAAATACAACATTTTTCACTATTCATTAAAAAATGAACTTTATTGGAAAAATACCAAAAATTTACACAAATTAAATTTTGATGTCCCGATTCTGAGGAAGAATTTCATTTTGTCAACTATAACACATAAAATTTTCAAAAAGTGGATTTAAAAGATTTTCTCCATCAAAAGGCGGTTAATCGACCTTTTAATGAAAATTAGTATGTTTATGCTTAAAATTGGATTCATTCGCATTTTTAATCCTCTATCATTTATTGTAAAAAGAAAAAATATTTGACAAACATATATAATCATTTTCTACTTAGTTATGTTCATTCCCTTCATTACAACGTCTAGTTGTTATCTACCATTTAAAAAAAATTCTTTTATTATTAGAGTGCAACGTAAGATTTCAAAGGAACTCGTTGTTGCGTATTGGGTAAGCCATCGAGCATAGCATTCCCTTTAAATTAATTTTATCATTTTCTTCAATAATAGGGAAAAATATAGAAATTTCATATTCTTTATTTACCTGGGGTGTTACATCCTTCCCCCCATTTGGTAATTGCGTCCTCGCAATTTCAAAATTAGGCATGGAAACTTCATTGAACGTCCCACATCGGAAAAAGAGTCAATAAAACTATCACTTTGAAAGAAAGGGGGAGAAGTACAAAGGTCACCCGAGTTTACCCATACAAGGATTCCATGTATGAAAATATGGATATGGAGGAGAAAACAAAGGGTCAGGTTTTGATGGAGACTGATAGTAAACAGTTCTAGGGGAAAGTTAACCACAAGAAAATCACAAACATGTGATGGGTTAAACGGTATTCGATTCCCCAGTAAGAAAAGTTATCAAACAAAATTTTTGTTTTAAGTTACTATTTATCGAGGAATTTATTTTTGAGCATAACTAAATCATAATGAAACATACTTACTTTTCACAGAGCCTTTCAGCTTTTACTAGATTCCTTTATCAATCTCATATTTTTTCTAAAAGATGAGTATTTAGGAAGACTTGTTCTCATTAAGAGTACTATAATCAACTTCTTGAAAATTACCTATTCTACAAAATATAACTATATATTTCGTATGTCTTTATATCTCAACCAAAAACAAACAAAACGTTTAGTACGAGATCAGATAAGACCCAAAAAGAATTTTTTTTTTACAAAAAGAAAAACTACTCCTAATCTCCAAAATTTGTCAAACAAAACAGAAAGTTCAACGAAGAAAATTCAATAAACAATTTGTCCACAACATTCTTCAATGTAAACCCAACTATCATAGAAACCTAAATAATTTAAGTATTTAATCACATAGTCTTCCAAGGTACAAACTAACACTTATCTCCAAATAACATCAGTTGCTCTAAAAGTCTCATATTGAAAAGTAATTAACCTAATCACAAATCCTCCATGATAGGTTAATAATTTCCATAGATAACCTAAAATAATATTATTATAGATTCATAAGATCATCTAACTAAAAAAAATTCAAACTAACCGGGGACATCGCGTAGTCTAGTGGTAGGCGATAAATACCTATAAGGCCCCAGCCTTAAACCTTACTTAATCTTGAGTTTTTACAAGATTACACCATGAGGATCTTTTCGGGTTTAGAGTTTTAGAAAATTAGATCATAAAACTTGCATTACATTCCACATATAAAAAAAGTGGTTTCATAAAGATAGTATTCATTTTTCCCACCAAGGGAAACATATTTAAAATAAGACATGGATTCTTTCATGACACTTCCTTGACACTATCATCATACCATGTACCTTTCCCTTGACCTGTGAAAAACATTTCAAAAAAACTTGTTATGAGCATAAAAAGCTCAGTAAGGGATATAAAAATATGGAAAGGAAACATGGGTACATATATACATAAGAATGAAATCATACTTTACCCATAAAACATAAGCACTTTAACATACCTCATCAAATCATGAATAAATCATAGAAATCTTAAGACATAAAGGAAACTTGAGGCATTCATAACTTTCTTACGTAGGGAGTAACCCTCTTGGTAACGTTTGGAATACCCATCACAGTATATTCCCTAAATCTCTTTGGTGAAACCTTAACTTTTCACTCCTTCGCGTTACCCAATGCATTGGAGAGCTATATCGGGCTCACCCGCCCTTAGTCTATCACAGAACCACCCGTCTTTATAATAATGCCCAAGAACCTCAACATAATCATATCACATAAAACATGCATAAAGGAAACATAACATTTCCACCTTTCAATAACAAGATATCAATACAACACATTAATATATAAACATTATGAAAACAATTTTCAATACCAAAATAAAATAAAAGTAAAACATGGTATTTATTTTTCTTTTAAAAAAAGTTATGGCTTGTAGAGGAAGCCGAAACTCAAATAATGGTCACGACGGTGGAGAAGTCATTGTCGCCACATACATACGACAAAAACATTCTCTTTTGTCATTTAGTAAATGCTTCATATAAAAAAATATTCATTTTGAATAAACATAAAATTCAAAGGGGTTTATAAACCGTGTAAAAGAAGGTTGTGTATAAAACAAAATATGCCTCAATGAAAGGAGATTGAGACGAAGTCCCATACCTCGAGTCTGACTTGACTCGATCGTTCTTTAACGTCCTGAATAATAAACTTGAGTTAATTTCTAATTGATTAAGAACATTTTTCATGTTCATTATTTCTTTTATATCACTTATTATCATGTTATAAACATTATGTAACCATTTAAGTTAATAATGTTTTTTTTTGTCGATATTTGGTTCTTAAGTCGAATGTGGACTTATTACAATTACATGTTGTTCGTGTGGTCAAAGGTTCATTATATACAAAATGATATTCATGATTTCGATATCATATATATCCGTCATATACATGTATTTATAATATTACATAATCATTTAGAGGTAAGAAATGAAATGCACCGTTCATGGAGACGGTAAGCCGTACATACGCATGAACGCTACTTTCATTTCTTTGTCATATTACAGGAATTAAAACTAAATGAGAGATATGTATATTTTAATTCCAGAATTATATTCATCATTTATGTGTATCATTCATCATATATATCCATTATATACGTGTACTTTTAATTGTACATTACATTTGAGGATAAGAAATGAAATGCACCGTTCATGGAGACGGTAAGCCGTACGTACGCATGAACACTACTTTCATTTCTATCTCATAATTTAATGGAATGAAATAATAATGATATAGAGGTATATTATAATTCCAGTATAACATCATATATAATAACTTTAAATCCATCCTCTATACGTCCCACGTATGGCATTAACGAATCACATCACTTTGAGGGGGCGGTAGTCCGCACTTCCTTAAATGAAGATATCGTGTTTACCCAAAATGGAAACCATAAAGGTATGCCCAAAATGAAAAATAAATAAGCATAAGAAAAACATAAACATATTATATATCATATATAAATATAGTTTCATCTTAATGGCCACATTTGAAGGTGTTAAAAGAATGTTGAACAATCATCGTTTTGGGAGGCATAAATTCACCATCCACGGAAACAGTATGTCCTTTAACCATTAGATGTAGGTGTGTGTAAGTGTAGCTCTAATACTTAGTATAACAACATCCTAGTATATTTAGGATACTGTAGTTGTTACAAATGAAATTAATAAAAAGAGTTTAGGGGGTTGGAAAAACAAAATAAAACAAAAGGACTCAAGTGAAGACATTACCTTAAAATCGAGTAACTCCCTTTGGTTTGAGCTCAAAGGATTCCTTGGGAAGACTTCTGCCCAATGTGAGGCTTCAAGGAGTAATAGAGGGAAGTGGAGAGACAAACTGGGCAGAGGTTGGCCGAGTCAATGGCTTTGGGAGTGTGCGTAAGGTGGTAGAGATGGGGGCCTTTTATAAGAGGAGAGGAGGGGCACTCTTAGAAAGTAAAGAAATGTTACTTTATTTGAAAATGATTTTCGGATTCAAAAGATACCACATTGATATAATTCTAGTTTAAGGTGATAAGGGTTCGAAATCCACCCATCCAATAGTTTCTGGACATGTGTAGGTCATAGAGTTTACATTATCATTTCATTTTATTTAAATCCTTTATTAATGAGGTAATCGCTGCATCATAATGATGTCATAAATAATTTAATTTATATATAGTCTAAATATTATAAAAAAATAATATGATGTAGGAAATATTTTTAGATTTCCAATGACTATTTATAATCAAAAATCTGACTTGTATAACCCTATGTAAAAATTGTTTTAGTAAACCATTTCTTGTTTGTGTCATTTTTACTTTAACATTAAATAAAAAGTTATTTATGTCATTTCCCAACCAAAGTGGCTCCATGGGGTCCCCAAGTAGACCCATGGATTTTCATGGTCGGCCATGACACATCCAATGAGGGTAGGACATTTGTCAATCTCATCTCATATTATTAAAACATTATTTTTACCTTAAACTACACTAATTACCACTAATCGCAATTAAGAAATTAAAAGTTACTATTCACCAAAAAATTATTTTAATCTCATTGAAACACATTTTAATTCTTAATGAAAATCATGTATGTCGGATTTTTGAAAATCAAATCACAGGAGTGGCAAAGTTTCATTTAAAAGAAAAATCATTTTCTTTAACTACCACTTAGTGGTTTCACTATTCATCAAAAATTGAAGTTTTTCAGAAAGATACCAAAACATCACCCTAAGCTATATTTGATATTCTGAATTCAAAAATGATGTATATTTTAAAAAATTCAAAAAATGTATGTTGCATTAATTAATTTAATAACTAATTCCCGCTATCATGACAAATAGCGTGTTTTTATGAAACAATACGTATCAAAAGATTGACACTAGTTTAAGTCCAATTTCAAAGTGAAATTGATTCCAATGACCACCATTAGATAAAATGGTAAAAATATATTATAATTTCACTTCAAAACCAATTCAAAAGATAATATAATCATATAAATAAATTATATTAAAAAGTGATTTTGAATTAAAATACAACATTTTTCACTATTCATTAAAAAATGAACTTTATCAGAAAAATACCAAAAATTCACAGAATGTAAATTTTGATGTCCCAATCATAAATAATAAGTTTATTTTAACAAACATAGCTTATAAAATTGTCAAAAGATAGATTTAAAAAGGGTATTCCATCAAAAGGCAGTAAAACAATCTTCTAAGATTATTAGTGTATTCCATGTATAAGAATGTATTTATTTTCATTTTACGCCTCTAAAGCACTATCTAATTCATTAATAGACATAGATAAAAATATCTATTATTCATTACTTACTTGGGATGTTACATCCTTCCACCCTTTAGAAAATTGCGTCCCCACAATTTATTTACTTATCGAATTAATGGGGGTACGTATCCCTCATTGCAATTTCAGATTCCCATGTTGCCTCTTCCATCATGTGGTTTTTCCACAAAACCTTTACCTAATTAATCACCTTATTCCATAACACATGCTCCCTGTGGTCAAGAATCTAGACTGGTTGTTCCTCATAAGATAGGTTCTCTTCCAGCTGAACTACCTCTGGACTCAGAACATGATATGGATCCAGCTTGTACTTTCTCAGCATCGAAACATGAAAAACATTGTGTACCTGAGATAAACTTAGATGTAAAGCCACTTGTTAAGTAATAGATCCAACTCTCTCTAGAATTTCATATGGTCCAACGAACCTTGGACTGTGCTTTCCTTTCTTACCAAATCGCACCACACTTTTCCATGGTGATACTTTGAGAAAAAATTGATCACCTACCTCAAAAGATAGATCCTTCCTCCTATTGTCCGCATAACTCTTCTTCCTGCTCTGAGCTGTTCTCATGTGTTTCTAAATCAGCTGAACTTTTTCTGCCATCTCTTCTACCAATTCTGGTCCCATCAACTTCCTTTCACCCACTTCATCCCAGAAAGCTGGAGTTCGACACCGCTTCCCATATAATGCCTCAAATGGCGCCATCTTTATACTGGAATGAAAACTGTTATTATATGAAAATTCATCCAAAGAAATATATTGGTCCCAACTTCCCTGATAATCCATCGAACAAGCTCGTAGCATATCCTCCACGGTCGGAATTGTTCGTTCTGACTACCCATCTGATTGAGGATGAAAAGGTGTACTAAAATTTAATTCAGTACCCAATGACTTCTCAAGGCCTTTCCGAAAGTTAGAAGTGAACCTGGGATCATGGTCAGATACAATGGAGAGAGGAACTCCATGTAACCCGACTATCTCTTTAAGATACAAACGGCAAAGTTGATCTAGGGAAAAAGTATCACGTATAGCAAGGAAATGATCAGATTTAGTCAAGCGATCAACAATAACCCAGATTGCATTATTACCTCGAGATGTCTTCGGTAATCCCACATAAAAATCCATGGATATATTCTCTCATTTCCACTCTAGCACTAGTAAAGGCTGAAGCATCCCTTTCAGTAACTGCCACTCTGCTTTAACCTGTTGACATGTCAAACACTTCACAGTAAAATCAGAAATATCTCTTTTCATTCCATCCCACTAGTAATACTCCCGAAAATCTCTATACATCTTAGTACTGCACGGATGAACTGAAAATGGAGAACTATGAGCTTCACATAATAATTCTCTCTTCAACTGTGAATCACAAGGCACACACAATCTCTTCCCAAATCTCAAAACACGATCATTATCAATGTTGAATTCCGGTAACTTACCTTTCTGAACCAGCTCTTCCTTTTTCTGCAACTCACTGTCTTGCTTCTGTGCTTGCTTGATTCTGTCTGATATAGAAGATCTCCCTGATACCTGAAACAAAACAGAAGGACATCCTACACCAACAACTTCTATGCCAATGTTCAAAAAATCCTTAACCAAAGGATCACGTTCCAAACGCAACATTGATAATGAAGCATTACATTTTCGACTCAAAGCATCAGCCAGTTTATTTTCTTTTCCTGGATGGTAATGAATTGTACAATCATAATCCTTGATTAATTCTTGCCATCTCCTTTGTCTCATGTTTAAATCATTTTGAGTGAATATATACTTTAAACTTTTGTGATCAGTATATATTTCACACTTTACTCCATACAAATGATGCCTCCAAATTTTTAAAGCAAAAACAGCAGAAGCTAATTCCAAATCATGTGTAGGGTAATTTACCTCATTAGTTTTTAACTGTCGTGAAGCATACACAATTACCTGATCATTATTCATTAGGATGCATCCAAGTCCTTTCAATGAAGCATCATTGTATATAAAAAACTCACCATTCCTTGAAGTTAGTGCCAAAACTGGAACATTCACCAATCTTCTTTTCAGTTCCTGAAAATAATCATCAAATTCTTTTGTCCAGATAAACTTAACACCCTTCAGAGTTAGCTTAGTCATTGGACTAGATAACCGTGAAAAATTTCTAACAAACCTTCAGCAATATCCTTACAAACCAAGGAAGCTACGAATCTCAGTTAAATCTGTGGGTCTTGGCCAGTCTTCCACAACATTTGTTTTTGCAGGATCAACAGTTATCCCATCTTTAGAAACAATGTGACAAAGGAAAGAAATTTGTTTCAACCAAACTCACACTTGCTGAAATTCGATACAATTTATTTTCTTTTAAGGTATGAAAGATAACCATTAAATGTCTTTCATGCTCCTCTTTACTTTTATAAAACACCAAAATATCATTAATGAAAACCACCACAAACTTATCCAAGAACTCATGGAAAATTCTATTCATTATTTCCATGAATACATCAGGTGCATTGGTTAGCCAAAAAGGCATTACTACAAATTCATAATGGCCATATCTTGTACGAAACGCAGTCTTCGGAACGTCTGCTTCCTTTACCTTCAGCTGATGGTACCCGGATCTCAAGTCAATCTTTGAAAAATACTGAGCTCCCTGGAGCCGATCAAACAAATCATCAATATGAGGCAAAGGATATTTGTTCTTAACAGTTATGTTATTCAAGGCTCTATAATCAATGCAATGTCTCATTGAACCATCTTTCTTTTTAACAAATAAAACATGAGCACCCCATGGTGATGTTCTAGGTCGAATAAATCCTTTCTCTAATAAATCTTGCAATTGCCCCTTCAACTCTAAAAGTTCAATTTGAGCCATTCGATAAGGGGGTTTTGAAATTGGCTTAGCATCAGTAACTAAGTAAATAGTAAATTCAACTTCCCGATCTAGTATTATTCCTGGAAACTCATCAGGAAAAACATTAGGATACTCATTTACCACTGGCACATCATTAATCTGAACAGTTCCTTTATTTTCAACGATGTGTGCAAGGTAACATTCATTTCCATCTTTTACAAGTTTCTCGGCCTCTGGATATGTTATCAACAGTAAGGGTTCATTCTTGTACACAAACGAAAAGTCCTTCTGAAAAGAAACTTCTTTATCTCTATAGTCAATCTTAGCATGGTAAATAGAGAGCTAATCCATACCCTGGAAAACAACAAACTCTAATATAGGTAGAACAATATGGTTTGCAAGTAGGTTCTTTCCACATATAAGGATAGGAAGATTCTTATAAATTCTTTTTGCCTCAACATTTCCCCGATGTGTCTTTACCAAAAGTTCAGGAGTCATTTTTTGAGATGGTATTCCCATTTTACTAGAATAGTTTTCAGAGATGAAAGAATGTGTAGACCCCGAATCAAACAACAAACTGGCATAATCTGAAAAAACAAACAAAGTACCTGATACAACTTCATTTAATGGCCCGATATCTGCTGAAGTAGTTGCAAAGGATTCCACCACCCCTTTCTACTTTTAGTCTAACTGCTTCCCATCACTCAAGAACTTTGTCGGACACTTGTTTGCATAGTGACCCATCTCATTGCACTTATAACATTTCACTAAATATAAATCAAATTTGGTCTTACCTTAACGTTGATCCTTTCAGTGAAATCACGAGCCTTATGTCCCATCTTACCACATCAGTAGCACATTCCAGAATTCAGAAGACATTCCCCAACATGCCTTTTGCAACATTTATCACAAAATGGAAACTTAGTTTTCTTACCATCAGAATTTTTTGAAAAATTCTTACCTTTCTCCTACCACCTCGGTCTCTTCTTCTATTGGTTGTTATAGAACACTTGATCATCGGAAAACTCCATTTCCACCTTCTCAGAACATCGAACAAGCTTTTCATAACTTTTAAACTCACAAGAATCTAATGCCCTTAGATATTTTGGCTTTAATCCTGAGTAAAAACGATTGATTTTAATATCAAGGTCTCGGATAAAATTTGGAGCATACCTTCCTAATCGAGTGAACCTTTCTTCATAGGTAGCCACTGAGTCTTCCTCTTGCCTCAATTCCAAGAATTGATTTTCCATCCTAAGTCGAACAGCCTTAGAAAAATACTTCTCATGAAACATACCTTTGAATTCATCCCATTCAAGAGCATCAATCTCATCAGCATCCCTGATATTTTTAACCATCGACCACCACTGATCTACATCACCCTCCAAACGGTAAATAGAAATACTAAGCTTTTGATTTTCTGAACACCCCATGACATCGAAAATCTTCTCCAGTGCTTTAATCCACCCTTCAGCTAACACATGGTCAGATGATCCTCTGATTAATGGGGGATGTTGCCTCATGAATTGTTCCACCACTTACATGTTCCTCTGCGGTTGATCTAGCTGATCTCATGCATGGATACCACCACCATTTATCACTTGATTCAACCGTGCCATTACTGCAACAAACTATTCAGTTCCGATTCCGACCATCTCAGGATGCTAATTCGGAAGGTTATTTCCTTCTGTATGCCTTCCTAGCACTGCTTCCCTATTTCCACTACAGAAAACCATTCGGAACAAACATGTCATAGATGAAGCAACATGGTAATCTTCAAATACTATATCACTTCAATTTGACCATAAAAAAATATTTTTGGATAATCGTTTAATAGAATTCTAACTCCTAAAGTCATCTAAACCGACCTTTGATACCAACTATAAGGCCCCATCCTTAAACCTTACTTAATCTTGAGTTATTACAAGATTAAACCTTGAGGATCTTTTCAGGTTTAGAGTTTTAGAGAATTAGATCATAAAACTTGCATTACATTCCACATATAAACAAAGTGGTTACATAAAGATAACATTCATTTTTCCCATCAATAGAAACATATTTATAATAAAACATGGATCCTTTCTTGACACTTCCTTGACACTATCATCATATCATGTACCTTTCCCTTGACCTGTGAAAATCATTTCAAAAAAACTTGGGATGAGCATAAAAATCTCAGTAAGGGATATAAAAATATGGAATGGAAACATGGGTACATATATACATAAGAATGAAATCATACTTTACCCATAAAACCTAACAACATTAACATACCTCATTAAATCATGAATAAATCATTGAAATCATAAGACATAAAGGTAACTTGAGGCATTCATAACTTTCTTACGTAGGGAGTAACTCTCTTGGTTATGTTTGGAATACTCATCACAGTATATTCCCAAAATCTCTTCGGAGAAACCTTAACGGTTCATTCCTTCGAGTTACCCAATGCATTGGAGAGCTATATCGGGATCACCCTCCCTTAGGCTATCACGGAACCACCCGTCTTCATAATAAGGCCCATGAACCTCAACATAATCGTATCACATAAAACATGCATAAAGGAAACATATCATTTCCACCTTTCAATCACAAGATATCAATATAACACATTGATATAAAAAATTATGAAAACAATTTTCAATACCAAAATAAATGAAAAGTAAAACATGGTATTTATTTTTCTTTAAAAAAAAGGTATGGCTTGTAGAGGAAGCCGAAACTCAAATAATGGTCACGGCGGCGGAGAAGACGTTGTCGCCGCATACGTACGAAAAAAGATTCCCTTTTGTCGTTTAGTAAACGCTTCATATAAAAAATATTCCTTTTTAATAAACTTAAAAGTCAAAGGGGTTTATACACCGTATAAAAGAAGGTTGTGTATAAAACAAAATATGCCTCAATGAAAGGAGATTGAGACGAAGTCCTATACCTTGGGTCCGACTTGACTCAATCATTCTTTAACGTCCTGAATAATAAACTTGAGATAATTTCTACTTGATTGATAACCATTTTAAAGTTCATTATTACTTTTATATCACTTATTATCATGTTATAAACATTATGTAACCATTTAATTTAATAATGTTTGTTTTGTCGATATTTGGTTCGTAAGTCGAATGTGGACTTCTTACAATTACATGTTGTTCATGTGGTCAAAGGTTCATTATATCCAGAATGATATTCTTGATTTGGATATCATATATATCCATCATATACATGTATTTATAATATTACATAATCATTTAGAGGTAAGAAATTAAATTCACCATTCATGGAGACGGTAAGCCGTACGTACGCATGAACGCTACTTTCAATTATTTGTCATATTACTGGAATTAAAACTAAATGAGAGATATGTATATTTTAATTCCAGAATTATATTCATCATTTAGATGTATCATTCATCATATATATCCATTATATACATGTACTTTTAATTGTACATTACATTTGGGGATAAGGAATGAAATGCACCGTTCATGGAGACGGTTAGCCGTACGTACGCATGAACGCTACTTTCATTTCTATCTCATACTTTAATGGAAATAAATAATAATGATATAGAGGTATATTATAATTCCAGCATAACATCATATATAATAACTTTAAATCCATCCTTTATACGTCGCACGTATGGCATTAACGAATCACATCACTTTGAGGGGGCGGTAGTCCGCACTTCCTTAAATGAAGATATTGTGTTTACCCATAATGGAAACCATAAAGGTATGCCCAAAATGAAAAATTCAGAAGCTTAAGGAAAACATAAACATATTATATATCATATATAAATATAGTTTCATCTTAATGGACACCTTTTAAGGTGTTAAAAGAATGTTGAACAATCATCATTTCAGGAGGCATAAATTCACCATCCACGGAAACAGTATGTCCTTTAACCATTAGATTTAGGTGTGTGTAAGTGTAGCTCGAATCCTTCTTATAAAAACATCCTAATATATTTAAGATACTGGATTTGTTACAAAATAAATGAATAAAAATATTTTAGGGGGTTGGAGAAGAAAAATAAAACAAAAGGACTCAAGTGAAGACATTACCTTAAAATCGGGTAACCCCCTTTGGTTTTAGCTCAAAGGCTTCCTTGGGAAGACTTCTGTCCAAAGTGAGGCTTCAAGGAGTAAGAGAGGGAACTGTAGAGACAAAATGGGCAGAGGTTGGCCGAGCAAAAGGTTTTGGGAGTGTGGGTAAGGTGGTAGAGGTGCGTGCCTTTTATAAGAGGAGAGGAGGGGCACTCTTGGAAAGTAAAGAAATGTTACTTTATTTGAAAATGTTTTTCGGATTCAAAAGGTCCCACATTGATATAATTCGAGGGTAAGGTGATAGGGGTTCTAAATCCACCCATCCAATAGGTTTTGGACATGTCTAGGTTATAGATTTTACATTATCATTTCATTTTATTTAAATCCTTTATTAATGAGGTAATCACTGCATCATCATGATGTCATAAATAATTTAATTTATTTAAAGTATAAAAATTATAAAAATAAGTACTATGATGTAGGAAATCTTTTTATCTTTATAATTACTATTTATAATCTAAAATATGATTGTATAACCCCATGTAAAAATTGTTTTAGTAAAACATCTCTTGTTTGTGTCATTTTTACTTTAACATTAAATAAAACGTTATTTATGTCATTTCCCAACCAAAGTGGCTCCATGGGGTCCCCAAGGTGACCCATGGATTTTATTGGTCGGCCATGACACATAAAATGAGGGTAGGACGTGTTTCAAGCTCATCTCATATTATTAAAACATTATTTTTACCTTAAACTACACTAATTACCACTAATCGCGATTAAGAACTTAAAAGTTACTATTCACCAAAAAATTATTTTAATCTCATTTTACAACATTTTACTTCTTAATGAAAACCATGTATTTGGATTTTTGAAAATCAAATCACAGAAGTGGCAAAGTTTCATTTAAATGAAAAATCAGTTTCTTTAACTACCACTTAGTTGTTTCACTATTCATCAAAAATTGAAGTTTTTCAAAAAGATACCAAAACTTGACCCTAAGATATATTTGATATTCTGAATTCAAAAATGATGTCTATTTTACAAATTTCAAAACATGTAATTTTCATTAATTAATTTAATAACTAATTCCCACTGTCATGACAAATAGCGTGTTTTTATGAAACAATACGTATCAAAAGATTGACACTAGTTTAAGACCAATTTCAAAGTGAAATTGATTCCAATGACCACCATTGGATAAAATGGTAAAAATATATTCTAATTTCACTTCAAGACCAATTCAAAAGATAATATAATAATATAAATAAATTAGATTAAAAGGAGGTTTTGAATTAAAATACAACATTTTTCACTATTCATTAAAAAATGAACTTTATCGGGAAAATACCAAAATTTCACACAAAGTAAATTTTGATGTCCCAATCATAAATAATAAGTTTATTTTGACAAACATAGCTTATAAAATTGTCAAAAGATTTATTTAAAAAGGGTTTTCCATCAAAAGGTAGTAAAACAATCTTTTATGAATATTAGTGTATTCCATGGATAAGATTGTATTTATTTTCATTATAAGCCTCTAAAACACTATCTAATTTATTAATAGACATAGATAAAAATATCTATTATTTATTACTTACTTGGGATGTTACAATACCAGTCGCACTTTGGTTGTGGGTTCGGTTCATGCAGCTTTGTCTAACGCGACGGGTTGTCACACGGTCTGTGTGTTGTCCATTTTCCAAAATTATATAATTCTTAAAAGATTCCCCAAAACGAGATAAAATCTCAAAAATAACCATAAAATAATTTAACCTCAAGTTTATCTCATGTCGTTCATATTCCATCATAATGTATATTAACCCAAAATTACCTCAAAAGTAATGATCATATAAACCCTAATGATTACCTTTATAATTATTACTCGAACTTCCATTTCGAGTTGGTTCTCTCATACATGATGCATTAGAGAACTCACCAAGGATCAAGTGGTTGATCATGACTCCAGATGGTTGGTTTAGAATAACCACGATATTTCTCATTGAATCCCCCATTTCATCCAGTCTCTTAATCAGAGAATCACCACAATTTACTTCAAACCCACTGTCACTTTGGTGCCTGATAGATCCATCCATTTCCTAAATCCAAAAAGCTCAGTGTGAGTATATCAATAAAATTATCATGTACTAAAGAGGAAGATAAACACTAAGATATAATTATCCAAGTTATCTCAAACACATTCCAACTTTCATAAATAACAAAGACTCTACATAATAAAATAACCATTGTGGTTATACACAACCTGTCACTTATGCTTAAACAACACTCTAACCTCTAAAGTTTTCTAAACCGACCTTTGATACAAACTATAAGGACCTGACCTTAAACATTACTTATTATTTAATTAAATGAATAATTCACATAGAGGATCTCTTCAGGTTTAGTGTTTTAGAGAATTAGGATTTAACTATTACATATCAAAAGATTATAAAGTAGACACTTCTACTAAGTTTCTATAAAATAAAAACTCTTAAAAAGAAACTTGTCTAGTTCCATGTTTTAGTTATCATGATGTTTCCTTGTTCCCATCCTTGACCCTATTCCACATTAAGTCCTATGAAAAACATTTCAAAAAAAACTTCGGATGAGCATAAAAAGCTCAGTAAGGGTTATAACAATATGGAAATAAAACATTATTCCATGTACACATAATAATCAATGAAATCATATTTTACTCATAAAACATAAGCAATTTAACATACCACATGAAATCATTATATTTATGAATAACTCAATAGAAATCATTTGGAGTAAAGGTATCTTGAGGCATTCATAACATTATTACATAGGGAGTAACCATCATGGTTACGTTTGGAATACCATCATAGTATATTCTCTAAATCTCTTTGGAGAAACCTTAACGTTTAACTCCTTCACGTTACCCAATGCATTGGAGAGCTATATCAGGCCCACCCACCCTTAGTTTATCACCGAACCAACCATCTTCATAAACAATTCCCAAGAACCAAAAAATAATAATAGCACATAACTTAAGCATAATATAAAGATAACATTCCCACATTTGAATAACAATATTACATTTTAAGATATTGAAATAATTAATCCATTCTAAAAACCATTTGCCAAACCATTTAAAACATTTAATAAAGAGATGTTTGAATCAAAGTTTCCCATACCACTTTGAAGCTTTTAACATTTTAACCATTAATATCCATATAAATAAATACTTAAAACCATTTTGAAAACATGTATATTAATGAGAAATATTTATAAGAATAAATCATTAAAACATTTAAAACAATATTTTACTTAAAGGGTTTTTAACAAAATTAGAGAAACTTGAATACAATAATTGAGGAATAATATTTAATCAGAACATTATAATATCATGAGAATAAAGTTATTCATGATATATTATTACAAAGGATAGTATATACACCATATAAGAGTGAATTGGTGCATAACAACAATGAAGTCTCTATAGAACTGTAAAATGAGATGAAATCCATTATAAAGAAGGTGTCCTTAAATTAAGGATAAATCAATCTCATAATTATGTGTGACAAATATAAATACACAAAATATAAGTGGATATTAAGTGTAAAACAATCAAAGGTAATTCACATATATTCATAGGATGACATATTTAATATCTACAATTTGAACCCAAAGAAATCAAAATTGGGTTAAGAAGTTCCCTTGGTAAAATTCGACAGCCTAACAACATCACTTTAAAATTCATAACATTAGTTGATGAGAGAGAAAATGGCATCTCATAACTTGGACATAAAATTTACATCAATAAGGATATATAAGAACATATCCCAACATAAAAATATATAAATCAAAAGACATAACAAAATAAGTCTTTTTAAAAGAGGAGTGTGAAAGGTTCCCTTACCGATTTGGGCATCTTTCGAAACGTACACCCAATGAAAGAAGGGTCATACAATGAAGATGTAACACCCCATAAATGTGATTATTTTATAAAAATAGTAATATAATTGGCAGTAAATACACCACACAAAAGGAAATAGTGGACAATGTAGCATGAATCTCACGGGAATAAAAAGTGAGACGAAAATCCCCCTATGAAAATTTGGCAGCCTAACGGTGCCACATAAAACTTCCAAAAATGGATTGATGAGAAAATGTAAGGTATCTCATAATATTAACATAAAATTTACAGAAATAGGAATATAAAATAACATCCCCTAACATAATAAAATGATATTAAATTAAGTTACATAAAAAGAGTACTTAAAAATAAAAAGAGATGTAGGATCTCTTACCTCAAGCCCAATTTGTCTTATTCATTTCCTTATATTCCAGAATAATAAAATTTGTTCAATTTATAATTTCTTAAGTTCATACATTAAGTATTATTATTAAGTTCATATCACATATTATAATGTTATAATAATTGTTTAATAATGTTAGTTCATATTAGACGTTTTTGCCGATATGAGTCAAAACTGACCTCGTTTGAAAATGATTGCCCATGTAGTTATAAGTAAACCATTTACAGAATTTTATTAATGATTAAAATATCATATATATCCAGTAAATATTAATTTTATAATATTCCATAACATTTGGACATAAAAAATGAAAAGTACCGTTCATGGAAACGGTAGGCCATACGTACCCATGAACGCTAGTTTCAATTTTTTTTGTCATTTGAATGGAATTAAAAAAATGTGATATATATATATATATTATAATTATAGTATAATATATATGTTATATAGTTCACATATGTTCATTAATTCAATTATTTATATATTCCATGTATTGCATGAAAGAGTCACATCACTTGAGGGGGCGGTAGTCCACACTTCCTCTTATGAAATTATTGCATTTGCACAAAATGCCAAGAATAAAGGTATGTTTTAAATATAAAATAAAGAAGAATATAGTAAACATAAATACTATATATATCATATATAAAATATATTGTCATCATAATTTCCACCTTTAAAGGTGTTAAATGAATATTGAACAATCATCGTTTTGTGAGGCAATAATTCACCATCCATAGAAATTGTATGTTCTTTAACCATTAGACGGATGTTGGTGTAAGTGTATCTCTAATCCATCTTATACAAACATCCTAGTATATTATAAATACTTGTTTTGTTACAATATAAAGGAATAAAAAAATTTTAGGGGTTCGAGAATGAAAATAAAACAAAAGAACACTAGAGAAGACTTTACCTTTAAATCGGGTAACTCTTTTTCATTTGAGCTCAAAGGCTTCCTTGGAAAGACTTCTGCCCAAAGTGAGGCTTCTACAAGAAAAATTAAGATGTGGAGAGACAAAATGGGTAGTGTTTGGCCGAGCCAAAGGCTTGAGAGGTGTGGGTAAGGAGGTAGAGGTGGGGTCCTTTTATAAGGGGAGAGCAGGGGCACTCTTGGAAAGTTATGAACTATTACATTATTATAAAATGATTTTCGGATATTAAAGTTCCCAAAAGGATATATTCTGATGATAAGGTGATAAGGGTTATAAATCAACCCATACAATAGGTTTTTTAAAAGTGTAAGACTTATATTTCACCCTATCTTCTAATTTTATCTAAATCGTTCATTTATGAGGTAATCACTGAATCATCACGGTGTCAAAAATAAATTAATTTATTTAATGTCTAAAAATTATAAAAAAACTATCATGATGTAGGAAATATATTTATCTTTATAATGAATATTTATAGTAAAAAATATGACTTGTATAACCCCATGTAAATTATTTTTATTAAAATAACACATGTTTGTGTCATTTTAATTTTAACTTTAAATAAAATGTTATTAATGTCATTTTCCTACCAAAGTGGCTCTATGGGGTCCCCAAGTTGACCCATGGATTTTCATGGTCTGAAATAACTCATAAAATAAGGGTAGGACATGTTTCAAGGTCATTTCATATTATTATGACATTATCTTTACGTTAAATTACACTAATTACCTCTAATCGTGATTAAAAACTTAAAAGTTACTATTCACCAAAAAATTATTTTAATCCCATTGAACCACATTTTACATCCTAATGAAAACCATCTATATCGTATTTTTGAAATTAAAAACACAGAGGTGGTAATATTTCATTTAAACAAAAAATCAGTTTTTTTAAGTACCACTTAGTGGTTTCACTATTTATAAAAAAATTAAAATTGTTCAGAAAAATACCAAAAATTCACCCTAAGAAATATTTGATATTCAGAATTCAAAAATTATTTCTATTTTACAAAATTCAAAACATATAAGTTAAATTAATTAATTTAATAATTAATTCCCGTAGTTAGAAAAAATAGCGTGTTTTTATAAAACAATATATATCAAAAGATTGACACTAGTTTAAGTCAAATTTCAAAGTGAAATTAATTCCAATGACCACTATTGGATTAAATGTTTAAAATATACTATAATTTCACTTTAAAACAAATTCAAAAGATAATATAATCATATAAATAAATTAGAATAAAAAGAGGTTTTGAATTAAAATACAACATTATTCACTATTCATTAAAAAATGTACTTTATCGGAAAAATACCAAAAAATTACACAAAGTAAATTTTGATGTCCCGATTTTAAACAAGAATTTTATTTTGTCAAATATGACACATAAAATTTTCAAAAAGTGGATTTAAAAGAGTTTCTCCATCAAAAGGTGGTTAATCGACTTTTTATAGAATATTAGAATGTTTACGCTTAAAATTTGATTCATTCACATTTTAAATCCTCTAACATTTATTGTAAAAATTAAAAATATTTGACAGACATATATAATCATTTTGTAGTTAGTTATTTTCATTCACATCATTACAAGGTCTAGGTGTTAACAACCATTTAAAATAAAATTATTTTATTATTAGAGTACAACGTAAGATTTCAATGGAACTCGTTGTTGCGTATTGGGTAATCCATCGAGCATAGTGTTCCCTTTAAATTAATGTTAACATTTTATCCAAAAATAGGGATAAATATAAAAATTTCATATTATTTATTTACTTGTGGTGTTACAAGACACTTGAAATATAACAAATCCATGTTACAGAAGAAGAAAAGATGTAAGTTTATAATTTTTCTTAACGAGTAGAGGAATCATATAACTAGGTAGAGTACTTAATGAAATTTACCTCTACTCATTTTCCTTGTTTTTTCCATAGCATCTATAATATAGATTGCATTACGAAAATACTGAGTAAATATATATAACTGGGCTGAGAGTTTTTGAATAAAAAATCTCCATTTTATTGTCATCCTACATGACAGAAGAATATGATTCTCCCTTATTGCTTGTACAATAGTAGTGGAATCACATTGAAACCAAATGCTTCTACATTCTCATTGATGTGAAAGGTCAATTGCTTTGATTAAGCCTATTATCTCCTCTTGAAGTGTAATTCATCGGTCACAAGGTCCTTGAAATCATTGTGAAAACGTTTTTCCTTGAATAGTTGTAAAATGAAATTCAAAATATTTTAATAATATTTTCCTTTGAAAAAACCTGAAAACATATAAATAAAGTAATAAAAATATTTTGAAAACAATATTCCATGAAAACATACAAAATATGTTTCATTTTTTTGAAAATAACATTTCATTAAAATTAATCTTAAATATATTTATTAAAACTTAACCACTTAAAAATTCATTGTAACCTTCAAATAAATGATGATGGGTATATCATTACATGTCCTACGAGGTAAAAAGAACATTATTTTTTCACTATCAAAAAGGAAAAAAATTTCCTCGTTCAAAAAGTGACAAGAATTTACCATTTAAATCATTTATAAGAAAAGGGAAAAAGTTTTCTTTAGTTTTTAAAGGATATTAATGGAATGTATTAAGATATTATTTTTATAAAACATGTTTTTGAAGGAACCCAAATTTCCAATCGAAGAGAGGGTAATGTAATGATTTTTTAAAAACACGTTATTTAATATATTATATAATAATGAGTAGATAAGTGGTACCAATACATTATTATATCATGAATGTATAGGGTAGAAAAAAATTATTTAATTTTCTTGAGATATGGGTTCAAATACTTTATAAAATTAATTATAAACATAAACAATTTTGAAAAGCATTGAGATTGTTTCAATAATATAATATCATGTGGTAACATGGGATCATACTATTCATTTAAGTAAGGGAACATAAATGCATCTTCTAATGTGTTATAAATATGTATATTCATGATATATCATAATAAATGGATGTACATACTAGAAAAAAAAGAATTTAGTCACATAACAAAACATGTGTCTTAAAAAAGTTAAACAGAGAAAATACTATTTTATAGATTTTGGTACTTTTAAAACATATAGACCCATGAAATAAGGTCATATAATGGATATGTAAATACACATAAATTTAAGTATAATATTCATTGATTATATACATGTTCTATATACACACCACACAAAATGAATGGGTGGTGAATAGAGCTTGTATCTCACGAAAATAATATCTGAGATAAAATCCTCGTTGCTTGTGTGTTGAATCTCATATTACTCATTCAAAAATCAGTTATAAAAAATATAATTTTATTATAAATATATCAAATAACCATATTATTACTTATAATACCATATATGGTATGATTATGTATTTATATTTACTACTTGTTATCAATTCTATGTTAACGTTTCACTTCAGGTAATATCTGCTTTGTTTTTCACATGGGTCTTAATTTGTAATATCTTTAGTCATTATTTTAATATAAATATTTCTTAAAATTAAACCATTATTGAAATATAATTTTTTTAGTGAATGTTTATTATAATAATCCATATGAAATTGGAGAAAGAAACATAATACACTTTTCATGGAGACGGTAGGTTGTATATACCCATGAACTCTATTTCCATTTAAATTTTGTGTTGAATGAAATAAGGTAAAAGACATATGAATATATATATATACATATTAATGTAGAATTATTATATCTTATATGTCATATATTTTCACTAAATCAATGCTCAATACAATCCATTCTATGTATGAAAGAATCAAATTGCTTTGAGGGGTGGTGGTCCACACTTCCCCAAACAAAACTATCATATTAACCCAAAATAGAAGGAATATATGTATGTGTTTTAAAATAATTAAATATGATTAAATAAATATTAAATATAATATAATATATATATATATATATAAACATATTTTCTATCATAATTTCTATGATGACATACACATTAAAGGAAAATGAGCAATCATCGTATTTTGAGGATGTAGTTCGTTATACATGTAAAAAGTGTGTTTGTTACGTATTAGATAGAGGTGTGTGTATGTGTAGTCCATTAACATAGAATAATAAATAATAGAATAACTAGGATACTTGTTTTTTTTTATAAAATCATGCAATAAATAAATTCTAGGTGTAGATAATGAAAATGAATGAAAGGATCTTGAGAGAAGATGTTTCCTCTAAATTTGTTAACTCTTTTTGGTTTGTGACAAAATGAATACATGGATGGATTTTGGCCCATGGGAGGGTTAAAACCAGAATATAGGGATTTTTTAAATTTTATTTGGAATTTCATGGACAATCCTATATTGATTGATAGGTTTTATGATGTGGGAGAGTTGGTGGCCTTTTATTGGGAAGGGAAAGCGCACACATGACATTTTTAAACCAAAGGTATATGTGCCCATATTTGTACCTAAAAATCCAAAAATTCCAATAAAACTAAATAATTTAAGGTTAATGGAATAATAATGGATAGAAAATGGTAGTTTGAAAAGTTTATTTGTCATTTTTATTTTTAAATTTAATGTTTAATCCTCAGATAGAATTAATTTAAAATTAATCAATGTCAATAATTTTAATTACTTTCACTAATCGATTAAGTAAGAAACTAATTTGACCTTATTATACATTATAATTTTTTTAATTCCAAATATGGAATTAATTTTTCCATATTATAAACACATAAGTGGAATTAATTAATTTTAATTTTATCCTGCTGATGGGGCCATAATGTGTTTTAAATGTAAAAACCTCCCAACTTTGGATATGATTTTATACAAAATTTATATGTAAATTTTATTACAATGAACTTAATTAAAATAACTAAAAAATATTATCTAATTAAATTTGAAAATAAATTATAAATATAATTTATACTTAAAATTAAATTAGATGAAAATGCTGTTTCGAATTTAAATCTTTAATTTTACACTATTCATCCAAAAACGATGTACCTTAGAAAAATCCCAAAAAATCTCTAAGATAATTCAGACATTTTAAATTAAAAAATTAAGATTATTTATTCATATTAAATTTCAATATATGTATTAAATTAATTTTATTATTTTTTACAGAAGGACAACAAAAGTAGTTCATATGAGAAAATAATATTTTTACACATATAAGGACATTATAGAAAATTATATATTTCAGAATCAATATATTTTATTTGTATAAAACGAGTATAAAATATATTTTAAAAGTAATTATGACTATTCATTTACCTATGATTAACTCCTAAATTATAATTATATAATATAAATAATAAAAACAACAAAAAGACATTTCTTAGAAACTGAATGATACTTGTGGCACATACCATGTTGATGTTTCCAATAATGTATGCCAAGTCACAAGATAATCTCAGTGTTCTGTTTAGTGAATCTAAAATTTATGTTTTTTATACTTCATTATTAAATTGATGTTGTGTATAACAGATTCCAAACAGAGTATATTATTATAAAATAAACAACATTTAGTGATACATGGAATAAAAATTACAGACAATGTAATATAAATTAAAAAAAATTCCCAAAATATTTGTATTTTACATTATACCACTATTAAAATGAATTTCTCCCTTGCAATTCATTTGTGTTATTAAAGATTTAATAATTATAAGTTTCAATCAATAAATCCCACATCAAAATAATGGATACAAAAACATCCCTTAAAATGGAAGGTTAGAACCATAACTGTTTCCCAAATTAATATATATCTCAGTTTCCATATAGGAGAACACAAGTTGGGAGTGAATATTGCATATGAAGAAAAACAAATTATAGTGAGTGATTGAGGTCATCAATCACAAAAATGTGTATAATCAATGAAACATTAAAGGCCCCAAATTCATAAATCTATAATAATTTATAAGGTCATCATTTCAAAAAAATGGTAATCAGACAACATTTTTTATCATCATCATATAATTGTGTAAATATTTTACGAAAAATAATATAAGCCAATATACTTATGTAGTATAGTTGTATAAAAATTTCATTCATTGGTTGAGCTATCAGATGTTTCTAATTCATTAATAACTTCATAAAATGGATTACAAGAAAGTATCTTTGAAGTCCAAGAACTATATAAATGTTTTAACAGATATTAAGGCCCATAAAAGAATGAAATGTATAAATATTTATTTATAACTATTACTAAAAATAAATTTTGTTAATAAATTATTCCCTAAGCATAAAAATTAACAATATTGTATCATCAGAGATAAATATTATTCAATAAGCATTATATATTAACCAGGATATAATATAGGACAATGGTAGGCATGAAACCCATACTGCCCTTCTTTCACGTGTTCAAGACCTGTAGACTTTTTAGAATTGATTGGTTTTCACCCGATATACATGATGTCCTTTTCTGAATCCACATTAATATAATTTCTAAAATAAATGGAAATCCTTGAAATAATGATAATTTCTAAATATCCATTTAAAAAATGTTTTCAATAAAGTATCAATATATAAATACTTCCTCCAATGTTTAATATAATAATTTCATGAATGGAAAACCTTGAGCCCCTCTGAAAGATGAATTTCCAAAAATTTATAAATAAATTAAACAAATCATATTATGATTTATCTCCCATATATTGCAATGTATCTATTGGTTGTCACATTCTAAACATGTGAATACCCTCATATTAAAATCTATTTGAACACTGAAACAACATTATTTACACTAAATCCTTTTGGAAAACATTAATTATTACTTATGAAATATATTACTAGATATATTTAATATATCCAAGAAGTTATAAAAGTCATCTATGATATCATGAAATACTTGTCAGCATGCCTTTAATTTGTTCCAAGGTAATATGTTCTATCCAATTTACTTATTTATATCCCATATATCTTTATCTAAAAATCAATAACATAACATAAATAACATATTATGTGTTATATTTCCCATAATCATGTGTTTCCCATGGACATCACCTTTCTATTATGACAGTTTTATACTCTATTGGAACCATTCTATGTGTTATCATAAATATATAGCCAAAACAATTAATTGAGCAGTACTTATAAATTTAACCATTCATATAACATAATTATTGAATCCAAATACATAAATTTTTTTTACACTTCATCCTTATTCCATTAACAAGGATACCTTATCATATTGCATTATATTGACTTCCTTTTACATTTCATTTGTACTCTCGTATCATCAATAATATAACTATTACATGTAAAACCATTCTGATCCAATTAATGATCATTCATATAGGGACATTGAATTTCATAATGACCATTTATTCCACACTTAATGAAATTGACCATCAATGATTTCTTATAGTGGCCAATATTCCCATCCATTTCACTAACTGAATACATTATTTTCCCTTATAGTCACATTCATTGTGAAATTATTTTACTCAGTCAAAACATTTATTTTACTTTAAGACATTCACTTTGGTGATTCCTTCCACATTCATGACATAATGGAAACCAAATATTCTTTCTTCCATGGAATCCATTACATGAACTCTCAGTGAACTCTTTCTTTCTCTTCCACGGTGAGTCTGAGAGTTATTTAAGCTATAAGTGGTAAATTTTGTTCCATGAAAACTGGTATGGAAAGAACAAAAAATCATTCACTTTGGTGATCATCCCACTTCACTTATCATCTGAAAATATTCAATCACATTTACTGTTAATTCAGTTCTATATAGTTTCCATCATTGACTAAAAATAGAAGCATAGTGTGAGCATTACTTATTAAATAAGAATACCATATTGTCTAGAAAATAATTAGTTATATGATGTCTAAATAATGAAAAATATCTTCATCTATGAAACCATAGGTTCATTTGTGGATATTCATATTCAAATTATTTTGAAATTGTTCCTGATGGTTTTATAGAGTGTTGGGAATTCTGAAATCATATCCACCAGGATTGTCAAATTAAGTGCACATCAAGGCCTATTGTAATGTACCGAATTACACTAATTTAGGCTCAAAACAACTTTTGGGAGTTGTTACCACAAGGTAAATATAATCCAGATCCATATCCTCTTGTAGTAGTGAGATTATAATTCATTTTTTTTGGAAATCACTCTCTATATAATTTACCAAAATTCATGGGCATTTTCTTACACTTTTCCTATTTGTAGAATTATCAGCAAACATGTCCTTAGGGTGTTCAAACTAGATTTATCATACTATAATCCAAATATTAACTAAACCATTTCATTGATAAAAACTATAATGACCCTCTCTTTTCATACATTAACATTAGATAACTTTTTTATAGTACATTTAACATCATACAAACAAACACCCATATGATATAGTTGTATACTAACAATAGAAACATTGAAACATAAACATTTTTTTGAAGGAACATTGAATCATAAACATTAATACATAAGTCATCTGCATTATCCAAAACTATTCTTTTAATGACAAGAACCCTTCTTAGACACATTAAAAAATTTACATATCTTTATAACCTGGGGAAGGAATCATAAGGAGGGGTAAACTCAAATGATCATAAATGGTAATCAAAGAAGATATATAAGAATAATCCTGAATACAAGTATTTGATAGCATTATAATTAAAATAGAATATCATACCCTTAATATCAAATATCATATGAATGAATCATGTATAAAGTATGGTATTTAAAAAGAAATGAAAAATAATGAAATAAAGAACATAATCCATGATAGAGTAATATAGTAATAAATCTTTAAATAATGGAAAACACATAAGAATAGAATAATGATTTCTAAAGTAGTTCAGGTATTTCTACGAGGGATATATTGTTGGAAAAAGTCCTTCAAAGAAATTGTGCCCACACCCCATTCCATACCTATATTAATAAAGTGTTTTCAATCCTTATTGCAGCCCTATATTACTAAACTATGAACACTCATTGTTCGAACTCTATATTAATTAACTAATTTTATTTCTAATTCCATCCCTATAATACAGAAGCCATATCAATTCACATTACATATATGTATATCTTATTATATATAAATCATTACCCAATGCATTATATGGAGATATTGGTCTCACCCATATCATTGCGAAATCATACATACATGTGCCATAAAATAAAAAAACATATCTTAACCTATGAAATTATTTGGGTATCATAAACATATAATCATATCATAAACAATGGAAAAAGATACATGGTTCATAATCATTTCATCAAAACCATAACCCATGAAATAAAAATAGATTTCATAAACATCTGACCAATGAAAGGTAAAATGATTTCATATGGACAATGAAATTAAGAGTAAATTAACCATAGAAACAATAATAATGGAACTATTAAATTATTTCCTTGAAGGGAATGATTAACATCCACAAATGTCCTTCTAGATGGATAATAATGTTGAAATATCTTCAAAAAACGTTTCTTGAGGAAAATATCCCTTATTCAATGAAAAAATAATTTAAATACATATAACCAATTGAAAAAAAATTCTAATAAAATAATTTTAAATCATATACGGATGACATGAAATCATTTTGAAAAACTTTTTCCAATACAACATATAAGGATAAATTGAAAATATTTGGAAAAATTCCATGAAATCATTCAAAAAAATCGTGAAAAATGATTGAAAACAATTTTCCTTCAAAAGTCAGTTTAAAAAAGAATTTCATCAAAATTAACTATTTAAAAATGAAATGGATGTTTCAAATAAATGACAGAAATTAAACATGTACATGTTGTATGAGGTAAAAACATTCATTTTACTTGATAAAAAGGTTAGAAAAATGCCTCATTTTAAAAGATACAAGAATATTCCCTTAAAAACATTGGTAAAATACAAAAAGGAAAAAAAATTCATTTACTATTAATTCGAGATTAGAAGAATATTCTTTCAAATCCATTTTAAATGATAGGTCTTCTAAAGAACATTGATTTTCGACCGAAGATAGGGTAAAGTCATGCTTTATTAAAACAATTCTTAACAAATATGTATAACAAAGTGTATAAATATGGTACCAATACATAAATATATCATGAATAACTAGAGGACATGAAAATGTATTATTTTTCTTGATATATGGGTTATAATATGCCTTAAAAACAAGTATAAACACAACCAATCTTGAAAAGATATGAGATTATTTCAATAAACTATTAACACATGTAAATTTGGGATCATACTCTACATGTAATAAAAAATATATGAATCATATAATATCAGGAAAATATTTTCATTCATGGTATATAATATAAAATGGATGTATATACACCATATAAAATATTTATGTCAATAACAAAACATGGGTCTCAAAAGAATGAAAATTGAGAGAAAGCTATTTTACCAATTTGCTAACATTTGAAAGATAGAACCCATGAAATATATTTCATGGAGTACATATAGAGATATCCATAAATTTAAATATGATAATAATTTACTACATCCATGGGTAGTATACACACCACACAAAATAATTGAGTAGTGAATAAAGCATCTGTTTGATGGAAATAATAATGTGGGATGAAATCCCCTTAACCTCTATATTGACACTCGTCCTACTCATTAAAACCACCTATATAATAAATTTAAATTTATTATAAATCTATCATAAGAACATATTATTATTTATAATAGGATACATAGTTTTATTTAGGATTTATATTAGCTATTTGTAAGCAATTCTATGTTAAGGCTTCACTTCGTGTAATAATCGCTTTGTTTTATACATTGGTTAAAATTTTATATATCACTGGTACATATATTTATATAATTATTTCTATATTTTAGACCATTATTTAAATATAAATTTTACACAATATATTTTTATTATTAAAATTCACATGATATAGAACTATGAAATGGATGACATCGTTCCTGGAGAAGGTAAGTCATATGTACATTTGAATGTTATTTATGTTTAATTATCATGTTGAAGAAAATAATTCAAAATACATACATGTATATATATATAATCATCAATAAAACATTATTATATCATTTATTTCAAATAAAATAACTAAATCTATCCTTAATAAATTTATTTTAGTTTCTGAACGAATCACATCAGTTTGAGGGGGCAGTAGTGCACACTTCCTGAAACGAAATTATCATATTAATAAAAAATGAAATGTATAGAGATATTTTTTGTAAAATAATTACAAATTATTAAATTGATATAAATATAATATGTAACAAACAAAATCATAGTGTCCATCATAATATCAACAATGAGATACGGTAAAATAAAATATGAACAATCGTCATTCGTTAAGGCAGTAGTTCACCATACATGCTAACATTATGTTGTTTACACATTAGATGGAGGTGTTTATAAGAATTGGTCAAAGCCTTAACAGAAAAACTTCCTAGTATATTTAAGATTTTTTTCTTACACAAGTATGGAATATTGAGTTTGGTGGCAATGTAAAAAAATAAAAGAAAGGGTCTTGCGAGACGACGTTACCTCTCAATCAGATAACTCCTTTTGGTATCTAAGAAAAGGATTTCATGGATTTATTTCTAAAAAATGGAGAATTAAAATAATAAGGGATCCATATTTTGATTTTTTTGTAATTATATTGTCCTAACCTAAGTTGTTTTATAGATGGTAAGAAAAGGGGGAGGTAGTGTCCTTTTATTGGGAAGGGAAATGAAAAACGTGGTATTTCCAAAAATAAGTTATGTGTACACACGTTTTTAACTAATGTTATATTTAAAAACCCTAAAAAATGAATAATATAAGGTTAAGGGTCGAATCATGTCCATGAAATATGTTTTTAAATATAGTATAAGTCATTTTGGGTCTTAATTTTATGGTTTAGTCCTTAGTTTAGCTTAATTTTAGCATAATCAATGTAATTAATTTTAATTTGTTTCACTAATATTTTTGGTAAAAACAATGTTTAACATATTTAAAATTAAAAACTATGATGATTCTAAATATGGAATCCATTTTTCTAAATAATAATAATAGAATTTGTATAAATTAATTTTAAATTAGTCCCACTGACAGGACAACAATGTTACTTTCAAAAGTAAAAACATCGAAACATTTAGTAATTATTTACACCAAATTTCAAAGTGAAACTATTTATAATGACTTACATTGTATTAATTGATAATAAAATTATTAATTTAATCTTTTTAACCAATAAAATTTTAATTTAACTTTATAAAAAAATTTGGGGGGAAATCAGTTTGAATTAAAGACTAGTATTTTTTCACTATTCATCTAAAATTAATGTTTTAGGGGAAAAATGACATAAAATCACCCTAATATAATTTTAACAGTATAAACACAAATATTATGTTATATTTATCAAAATAAATTCTTATATGTTTTTATAATTATATTTTTTTCATATCATGGCATTTAAAATAGTTCATTTGAGAAAATAGTATTTCCAAACATATTAGGGAAGTAGTAGTATATATATATATATTCCCCCATATATTTTTTTTAAAAGAATACCATTATAAAAAATAATATAAAATTAGTCATCAATATTCATATTTCTATGATTTATAGCTAAATTATAATTATATCATTTAATTAATTATAGCAAAAAAAGACATTTCCTAGAAACTCAGAGTTGCGTGTTCTATACTCTAAGTCGGTGTTGCATGTGAAATATTCTAGGTATAAGATGAAAACAATGTTACATATAGTGATAATAAAATATATGATGGCTTTAGATAATGATTAAATTGGTGCTAAATATAATAAAATTCAAATATAGCACATTAATATAAAATAAACTATTTTAAGTGTTACGAGTAATTGTAAATATTGAAAATGTTAAATAAAATCAAAAAAATAATTCTAAAAATCATAGGGTGTTATAGATAAACATCATATCTATAAAATGATATTCTATACAAACCATTAGGGAAATAATATATTTAAAAAAACCTAATTTAAATTATCCATGATACTCACGAAAAGGAATACAATATATGTTTTAAGGAGTGAACGACATGTCCCTTCGACATCGGATCATTCCCATGTAAAATAGATCATACCCATGTAAAACTTCCCTAGACCATGTTTATGTTGAATTACATATTGCTCTCATTCCCTTGTACTTCTTCTCATGTTAAATTAAACAATTATTAACATGTGGCCAGTGACTGGTTCTGTCCATGAGGAGGTATACGGTGTTCCCATAATGGCAAAGTACAAACCAACTAAATTGAAAATATCCAGAATTTTATACCTGGAATGGAATGTCTCCTCCACTTCTCCAAACACCAATCTATACATGCCATGTTCTACAATCAATGAAAGTTGTTAGATGAGACATTCCATTATCAAATATTTTAAATCCTACACTTAAATCTATTTAGAAAAAACATTCTAATAATGTTCCTTATCATGAACTGATGCGGTATCTGCACCATCTAATTCAATGTGAATTCTATTGTTACATGACCATCATGTTTAAATGATAACATATCTCTAATATCAAATCTTCACAGAATAAAACAATTATAAAACATTTTATTTTTATGATATTATTAAACAATGGGCTATGGGATTTCCTAATATGAACAATGAAATATGAGACAACAGACAATCCACATCCGAGAAGAAAAAACCCCATCTAATTTTTCTCATGGCCTCTATTAATTGGTGTTAGAGAAATGAATGGATAGATAACAGATATAGATAAAGATTTTATCTAAATTCCTAGATAATATAACCCTCACTCATAGTACACATGATCCATGAATCCATTCAATAGTTCACTTATTCACATTCATTGAAGGAATCATAAATTGGAAGAAAATCCAAACAGAAAAATTGTCCTTCTTTGATTCAGATCATTCAATGATGACGAAGGAATCCAATTCATTGTTGTTCACATTGTCCTTCTATTCTATTACATAATGATCATCTAAATACGGTCCGTCTCTGTATTTCTAATAGATATCATAAAATTCTTCATCAAATGGTTCTCCCATGGCTCCATGTTTATGTGGATAACCAAGGAATAAAATCATAATAGTTTGTTTCTAAATGGATTCAGAATGATTTTATAATGAATAATAAAATTAATTTATTTTAGTTTTTCATTTTCTTTTGATGAATTTTTCAAAAACCCCCCATGCCAACAAAATTTGTGTCCTTAAATAGAAAAAAAATGTTCTATACTATGCAATTACTTCATATTTATGATCTCAGAATATTTTTTTTTAATTTTCTTCACTTTTATAGGGAATATGTGAATATGAGCTTACATCTCATATGTGATGTTTAAAAGATTCATGTTCTTCCACCAAACACACACTAATGAAATCAATCACCATTAAAGGATCTTCTCTTTCTAATATTAAAACTCTAACAGGTTCCTAAAAAGGATGATCCGTCCTTGATGTCTAGATCACCCCAGCGAATAATATGTGATGGTTCATGAATGTACCTCCTTATCTATGAAAAATATAAGACTTCATGTTCCCATAAAAACATTGGGGGAAGAACTATGTGGTACACCACCCCCATCTATTAGTAGTATTATAAAAAGGATAATGAATCTAAGAGGTGTTATTATTCTCCATTAAAATCTTCATAACCCACATAGATGTGAAACCTATCAGAACACATTGTCTCTATACTTACAGTATGATTTCCACCATAATCTATTTGAGTAAAACTTTTGACGACTTTGGGAAGTCCTCATTTGATGATCGGATATTTACACCTTCTCAGTAGTAACTCACATCAACTCTAGGCGCATGAGTATTGATTCTCCTTGTTTTGTCCAACACAGTCATGAACAAAAGGGTTCCCTGTACAAGGCCTCAAATGGTGCCATTCCAATTTTGGAATAATAACAACTTTTTATGAAAACACCACCAATGGAATGTGATCCTCACAACAGTTTCCAAAATCGAACAATCAAGATCATAATATGTTCTCTATACCTGAATGCTCTATTTGGATTGGCCATTAATCTATTAGTGGAATGTTACGATCAATCTAAATTGAGTCCCGAACGTGTTCTGTAATCCCTTCCACAACTGAGATGTGAAGTGATCATCATAGTCAAAAATGATCTTGGAACTCTATAGAGATAGTCTATCTCCTGCACATATAGGCTTCCCAGTATCTCTATTGAATTGTACTCTAGAATAGATATGATGTGGGATGATATTGTAGTAGGTATAAGATCACCCAAATAGAATAACGTCTCATCGATGTCCTTGGTAATACCATGATGAAGTCCATGAATATCATATAACCCTTCCACTCTAGAAAAAAACGGGTCGAGAAAAACTGACTAGAACATGGTGCATATCCTTCACTTACTGACAAGTATGGGATCGAGAGACCAACTCTGAAAATATCTTCTTCATCCATGTCCAAAAAAACTCTCATCGAAGATCCTGTTACATATTTTTGATGACAATATACAACTCCAATTGAATTTTATGAAATTCTCTTCGAAAATTCTTTTCCAGTATCACTGGTACAATATTGCATTCTATGAAAACAAAGGAATTATCCCCACAATCAAAAAATCCATCAGGAGCATTTCCATAAGAAATGTGAATATTTAGGGTATCACAATCAGTATACAAAATTTTTTCCTCCCTAACATACTAAAAAACACTAGGGGTATTGACCATCTAATAGAAATATCTTTCCCTATCCTACTCTATAGGGGATGACTGAAATGATTCCAACTACATGGATTCCTTATTTAAAAACTGTGAACAATATCACATGCTGATAGAATCTTCTACCATGTTTCTCTTAAAAAGAACAAATATAGTCTTGAATTCATAATCATGAAGATACTCTAGCCATTACCTCTATATTGTGTTGATATCCTTCAAAGAAAATATATAATTTAGACTATTCTGGTTGGTGTATAATATAAATATCTCACACATCAGGTAGTGTCAACACATATTAAGGGTGAAGACTACCAATTTATACTAATGATAGTGGATCACGTAGTTTTGATCTAGTGCTCACAACTGATGTCAACCATAAAAAATTACATGTTTCATCTATATTAGAAAAAAACCAATCTCAGTTACTAAAGAATAATAGAACACTAAATACTAAATACCCTCCTATGGAAAACTCATGATGGGGAAACTCATCAGTTTCTACTTAAACTTTAAAAAATACCGATGGAGACTCTCCATCCGCACAAAAGGAATCTCCGTTTGTGTAAGATATTTCATGGGGGTAATATCTTGTTGAATTCAGGTATTAATCTATAGTAATAGTCAACCATCCCATACCTCCATCAAGCTATTAGGTGGCTCCAAATATAATATTGACTTGACCTTTACTCAGTCCATTACCACTCAATCTATAAGGCCACATCCTATAACATTAGTTATTCGTGAGATAAGTCAATAATTTTAATTTTAACTCACATCGAAGATATTTTCAGGTTTAGAGATTTAGAGAATTCAGTTATAACATATAAATAACATATTTAATTTTACTTGAAGAAACTTCTACACAATATCCAATTATTCATTAAACAGAAATTCTTAAAAATGAAAAATGGAATTGTTTCTTCTTTTAACAACAAAACATTTCATTGATCCCATCATAGACTATATTCTCCATAATTTCCTATAAAAAACATTTAAAAAATTGTGATGAGAATAAAAATATCATTATGTGATACAAAAAAATAAAACTATTATACTTTTTATAACATGATGACCATGAACAAATTATCATAAAGTAATACATTTCACCTTTAGAAAGAAGTAAAAAAACTCCACTAAATATATTCTCATCGGTTACCATATTTTAACAAAAATAATACCATAAATCCCATAAAAGTAAACATATATCATATAATGGTAACTTGGGAAATAAAAATACAAAAATGAAGTAACAATATGGTCAACTTCCACACATATCAATAAATGGAATAGTTTGGTTTATCATGTAACCACCCATAAAATTTCCATGTACCATTATATAATCATAACACATAAAATATTTCAAATGACAACATTTAACTATTTATAATTCATTTGAAATCACTAGAAATAATTTCATGATATTTAAAAACTCAATCCATTTCAAAAAAAAATTCAATGCCAAAAAAGAACCTAAAATAAAATAAGGTATTTCTATTCCTTTAAAAACATTAGGTATTATAATGAAATCCAAATAACAATTAATTATTATAGCGGTTTAGAGGACTTTGTCATTGCATATGTTAAAAACGTTCCTTTAATCATTTAGTAAAATTATTCGAAGAAAACCTAATCCCTTTGAATGTAAATAAATGTAAAAGGATTTTTTTTATACACCATATAAATAAAGGATGTCTATATTATCAATATATGCGTCAATGAAAGGAGATTGAGACGAAGTCCCATACCTTAATTCTGAATTTTCACCTATGTTCATTGTTCTTCATGAATAATAAATAGAAGTTAATTTATAATTTCTTAAGTACCATGATCAATTTTATTTTTACTTTTGTATAACTTATTAAAATCTTATAAACATTACGTAATTATTTATGTTAATATCGGTAATTTTATTGATATTTAGACCTTGAGTTGAAAATGATCTTGTTATAATTAGAAATCTTCCAGGTGGTCCTATGAAAACATTATCAAGAATAGTATTAATGATTTAAATATCATATATATCAAATATATATTAATTTATAAAAGTCCATAACAATTGGAGCTATGAAATTAAATGCACCATTTGATTTGAGAAGATGTTACCTCTAAAACATGTATTTCCATTCTATTTGAGCCAAAAGGCTTCCATGAATTGCCTTATCCCCACGGTAATGCTTTTATGAGGTTGACAGTGATGTTGAATGATTATTTGGTAAGAAATTTGATGAGCCCAGTGGCATGAGTGGTGTGATTATATGGGTAGAGGTGATGACCTTTTACAAGAGTGAGGAGGGGATCTTTAAAAAGGTATTGTATTATTAATTTATTATAAAATGATTTTTGGTTTCAAATGGTCCCAAAATAATTTATTTCAAATATATGATGATTTTGGGTATAAAACCTACCAATTATTATGTTTTTAGAAAGAATAGGTCACAAATTTCACCTTATCATTTAGCTTTACCCTTTAGTTAACTAATTTAACTCTTACCAGGTCTTCTCTTAAATTCATACTATATAGTTAGTATAGTTACTATAAAATTGAAATCAATAGTAAATTTCTTCATTAATTAATTTTTCAGAATTATCCATTTCATTTTTTTGATTCTAATATTTTTAGGAAAATTATATCATTTGATAAAATAGTATTTATTTTAAACACTCATTTAACTCAATTTTAATATTATTCTTTACATGAAATTTTTAAAAATCCATTAAAACATGATTATTTAAAAATAATATTCTTTAATTAAAATATAATAGGTCATAATAATCCCTAAAATTTATGTATAACATATAATGTTTCGAAATAAATTTATTTTATTGTTTTTAATCTCATTTATTTGAATCATTGATTAATAAGTTAATCACAACATCATCATTGTGTGAAAAATAAAATTTTTTTCTGATAAATAATAATTATAAATACATTAACATAATGTAGGAATACCTTTTATCATTCTAATTAATATTTATGGTCAAATGGATCACATATATAACCCCACATATAAATTTTTTAGTAAAAGATACAATTTTAGATAATATTTCTCTTTATGTTAATTAATTATCATAACAAGTTATTATCACTCCCATGTGGATTCATGGTGTCCCACAAACCACCCAAGGATTCCCCTGGTCAGACATATCTCATATAATAGAATTATGACATGTGTTAGGGTATTTTAATATTATTATAATATTATTTGTTTCCCTTATTTACCAGATGTACCTTTTTACCATGGTAAATAAATAAATACTGAATTTAATAGTCCTTATTTTCAAAAATAAAAGGCAACTATTCATTGAATTTAGACTCCAAATTCCAAATATATAATCAATTTTTCCAAAATAAAAAACCCATAATTAAAAAAAATAATTTAAAATTATTTCTGGTTGTCAAAACCAAAAGGTGTGTTTTTAAGAAGTAATAACTATCAAAAGATTGACATGAGATTATGTCCAATTTAAAAGTTACTGTAACACCCCAAGCTTCTACGGTACGTTTCCCTTCGAATAATGCGATAGCGTGTGTTGTACGCAACCTCGAGTTCTAACACACACCACAACTAATTAAACTAGCCGTTGTGAATAGTAATACCTAATTTTTGAAATTATATATTTTTTATATTTGAAAATGGACTTCATTTTTGGACTCGTAATATCTAATTTAGCCTAAGGTGAAATTTTGGTACCTTTCGGATAACTTTCTTATTTTGATGAATAGTGAAAATTACTAAATTTTAATTAAAAACAACTTTTTTAATCAAAATAATTAATAGTGATAAATTATGAATTTTAGTAGTTTTAAAGCATATTTAGAATATATTTTTACCATTTAATATAATGTTGTTCATTGGACATAATTTTACAATTAAACCGAACATAAACAAGTGTCAATCTTTTGATAGTTATTATCTCTTAAAAACACGCTTTTTGTTTTGACAGCGGGAATTAATTTTAAATTAATTTCTGCCAATTCTGTGTTTTGAATTTAGGAAAATGGATTCCATATTTGGAATCAGGATGTTCAAATTGTGTAAATAGGTAACTTTTATTTTTAGACATTTTGAATAGTTACTGTGGTAAATATTTTATTTACCATGGTTAAAGGGTAAATCCGGTAAATAAGGGTAAAAAATAATAATATTATAATAATACAAAATTACCCTAAAACGTGTCTTAACCCTGTTGGTTGATACATTGTCGACCATGGGCATCTTTGGGTCTATTTTGGGACCCCATGGATCCACTTGTAAGTGATAATGACACATTATATTAATAAAGCTAAAATAAAAATAAAAATGGCATAAGCTTACATCTTTTAGAAGAACAATTTTTACATAGGGTTATACATGTTGGATTTTCGATTATAAATATTCATTAGAAAGCTAAAAAGATTTCCTACATAATGATATTTTATTTATAATTTTTAGACATTAAATAATTTATTTTATTTATGACACAATGATGATGCAGTAATTACTAAAATATTGAAAAATTAAAATAATTGATCTTATAAATACCCAAATAATTATAATATGAAACTTTTAATGAATTAAAATAATTTTCTATGATAATATGATATATTAGGATTGATTTAATTGACTTTGTTCGAAGTAATCAATCTGTTATTAGTTTCACAAAAATCAACCATTGAATAGTGTCAAAATTGACATAAAAGAGTTCTTAAAACAAATATTATATTATTAATTGATATTAAATTCCTAAAAATCTAAGGTTCGGCCAAGAGACTTATATCATGATAGGTTAATCATTAAAGGACCACTTGGGGGTCGCTTGGATGTATATGGTAAGTTTATTAACCATATAATATAAAAATACAAAGAGACATTGTAAAAGTGAAACTAATTAACTTAGAGTTAATACTTAAAGATAAGGTTAATATAAGTACCCAAACCTGTCTAAATTCGATTGGTTGAGTGGTTTTCGACCTATCCCCACCTTAACCTTTGAATAATAAACTTTGGAGCCTTTAGAAACCGAATATGAATTTATTATAAATTAATATTTCTAGCTTTTCCAAAGGTGCCCCTCACCCCTCTTATAAAAGGGCACTCCTCCTTCTCATTTCTTCACACCTATAAAGCCTTTTGGTTCGGCCAAACTCTGCCCAAATACTCTCCCAACATCCCTCACTACAACCTAGAGGCCTTAGTTTGATCAGAAAGCCAACCTAAGGAGCCCTTTTGATCAAATCAAAAGGAAGAACCCGAAGAAGAGGTAATGATTTCACCACCCTTTTCTAAGTTCCTTTCTTCTTCCACTTCCTCTTTCTTTGTTCTTACCATTCTAAAATAATAACTCCAGTATCTTACATATACTGTGATGTTATTATAAATATGGTACAACCATATTCAGTATTCTATCCACCCTTTGAATAACATGTCACCATACGTGCGTACGTACGGCTTACCGTCTCCACGTCGTGGTGTAATTGTTATTCAATATATTATTATTTGGATGGGTATAATAATGATGTGTAACTCATGTAAATAATAAATATAACATGTTAATGATTCTGTATATATGATATAACATCCATTTATATATTATTTTAATATCAAAAGAATGATATTGTCGCTCGTGCGTACGTACGGACTACCGTCTCCACGAACGCGATGAGATTCATTCTCCATCGTAACCATTCAAGTATAATTATCATTTGATGATTTAAAAATGATGTTTAAGGACTAGATATCATTCTGGATATGAATAAGATACAACAACCATGGCTTATGTAACAAAACATATAAAGAAAATGAGTAAGTTAACACCCGAAACGACGATAATTCTAAGATATTATTAACAAATCAATGTAAAAAGATCATATATGATATCATATTAATATATATGATTCTTGTATAATTTAATAACAATTATTTCACCATTATACAGGAGGTTAACCTACCGCAACAAAGGAAAAGTACAAGGTAAGGGTTATTTCACAATCTCTTCATTATTCGAGGTTGTTTATACGTAATAATCTACTGGGATCTCTTTATCATCCACATCCATGTTTCTTAAAAATGTATTTCAAAATAATTTTACTATTTACAAGAATATGGGTTAAAGTCATTTATACCCTTGTTTGACTTTTTATAAGAGGTTTATAAAGGAATCTTTCCGTCGTTTTCAAAACAAGGTCCTTTTTAACCTTTTCGACAAAATTGAGGTAAGAATGTTTTTTTTAACTTATACGGCGGGTGCGGTTATTTTCCGCCGTTATAAATCATCGAAGCTTTCCTTACAAGCTTATAAGAATATTTTCAATGAAAATGTCTTATTTTATATGGATCTTAAATGATTTCAAAATTAAAGGAGATATTTCTTTAAAAAGAATTTTGATTTCATCTATGTCAACATCCTTTGATGGATTTTAAGATTATTTGAAGTTGATTTATTATGATACAAAACTTTTATATTGTATTGAAGGTTATGTGATATGTTTGACTGTGGATGTGCTATTTTTATACCATTCATAGTTTATGGTGAAATTATTGACATTTCGTATGCTAGTTTTAATACGAATGTTTATGTTATGTTTAAACCTTTTTCATATGGGAATGCATTGGACTTATTAAGTGACGGGTGGAGCCCGCTATAGCTCCTCGATGCATCGGTAGGTCTCATGAGACAAACTAGTGTCTTGGCACAAGGCCTTGTCAAAATCTTATTTGTAGTCTTGGCACGAGGCCTTGGCTATGTGGTTATGATAGTCTGGCATTATGCATTCCAACATTATGAAAGTGGTTATTGATTTTTGCATGTGATTATTCGATTAGTAGAATATCAATGTGAACAAGTAAATGGCATTATTTCATTTTACTTTTGCCATACTATGTTGAAGTTCAATTTTAAAAGGCTTTTGTTTTAGTAATGCATTGCCTTAAATGTTTATTCTTATTTATGAAAGTTTCCGCTATAATGTTATCCTTACTGGGCATTTGAGCTCACCCCTTTTCTATGTTTTATTTTTCCCAGGATGTGAAGAAGTAAGTTATGAATGACCTGCAGGGATATTATGAGGGGATAATAGTGTGGATTGTGGAAACATTATGTTATTGTATTAGTTTTTCATTTTATGATGTAATTTAAAACTTATGAATATATCTAGTGTTTCCAAGGCTACTAAACCAATCGGTCTTTCGAGATTTGATCCTTCTTGTGATCATGCCAATGTTATGTAATTAATGCACCGACTCTGGGTAGCTGGGGTCGGGGCGTTACAGTTGGTATCAGAGGAAGTTTAGTACAAACCTTGGAAACTAGATTTAGATAAACTCTGATTAGAGCACGTAGACCTAAGATGAACTTTGAGGATTAGTATAGAAGAACTTCCTCGAATTTTGGTATTGTAGAGATTTTGTGAGTTTTCCGAGCGATACATCCCTGTCTGGATACGAGCAGGTAGAGGCAGCTCTGGCACAGATGTACCTAGGGGTAAAACCCGAAAACACCGCTTTGAGCTGGACTCGAACGGGAACTGGTGCACGACAACGGGCCTTGCTGCACTCTTGGTTACGACACTCCCGGGGGATATGCTTAGGATAACTCTCATTTTCTTTACAAATCATTATGAAGGGTTTATGAGTATATACTTCCTCAAAGAAAACATTTTTATGATTATGGATTATATCCATAAATAGTTCAATTTATGTTAAGTGTTTTATAAGTATGGGATTATGTATTTTGATTCATAAACTGATCTAGTTTATGCCATTGTTTAGAAATGGCGCCTAGTGGAAGAAATGGAAACCGTATCAGTGCACGCACTCCATGTAGGGATTGCCCTCCTGCTCAAGATAATTATAGCGGGGCTGGTGATGCAACTGGTGCCGATCAACTAATCACCATACTGGGACAACTTACTCAGGTTATGAATAATAACCTTACCCGTATGGAGCACCCTGATCCACATCGTGGAGGATCAATGTTAGATCGATTCATGAGGCAACAACCACCAACGTTCAATGGGAGTACAAATCCCTTAGTAGCTGAGCAATGGATAAATTCCCTAGAGAAAATATTTCAGGCTTTGGGGAGCAGTGAAAGGGAGAAAGTTATCATGGCTGTTTACCGCCTCACTGGAGATGCTGATCAATGGTGGTCATTGATTCAAAACATGAAGGAAGATAATGAAGTATCAAATATGGAATGGAGGGAGTTCAAAGATCTCTTTTTAGAAAAATACTTTCCTCGCGACCATCGAGCAGATATGGAAAGACAATTTCTGAGTCTGAGACAAAAGGAGGATGAGAATGTCACAAAGTATGAGGCTAACTTTACAAGGTTAGCGAGGTATGCTGGAGATTATATTCGCAACCCAAGAAGTAAGATTGATCGTTTCTTTGATGGGTTAAAACCATTTCTCCGTCGAGCATTAGTCTCACAATCCTTTTCATCGTACGAAGACATTGTCTCATGTGCTATAAAGACCGAAAAGGAATTCTCTAAGTCTTATGACTTTAAAGCAAAGCAAGAGAAGAAGAGACCTGCTGATCAATCTGGGAATGGAAATAAGGGGAAGAAGGGAAAGGTTGAATATCCATCTTGTGGTAAATGCGGGAAGAAACATCCTGGTACTTGCTTGAAGGGAATGGGAGTCTGTTACAAGTGTGGTGAAAAAGGCCACCAAGCTCATGATTGCAAGGGGAAGAAGGAAGCTACCAACGTTCAGTGCTACAATTGCAGGGAGATGGGGCATTATGCAAATGCATGTCCTAAGCATCAGGAGAACTTACCTCAGAAAAGGCCAAGGGATCAAGGCCAGGCTTATGCTATCACTACTGCTGAGGTAGAAGCTCCGAAAGACGTGGTGGCAGGTAATTTAATGGTTTCCTCAAGTTTAGCAAATGCATTATTTGATTCTGGATCATCGCATTGTTTCATATCTTCCCAGTTTGCTAAGAAAATTAGATATTTCCAATTTGATTTAATAAGGGAGTTGTCAGTTAAAACTCCTAAGGGAAGTATCATTGCAACAAAGTTTTGTGAATCAGTCCCCATTAGAGCACATAAATTTTCTTTATCTGCTGATCTCATCATCATACCTATGATTGAGTTTGATATAATCCTCGGTATGGACTGGCTTTCGGACTATGATGCGAAGATTTATTGTAAGAAGAAAGAGGTTACGATTCTTGATGATAATGATAAGGAACACCTTATTTTTAGAGCAGAATCGTCACCACCTAATTCTTATTTAGATCCACCCCCAGTAGCTCAACTTAATTAAATTATTGGGGAGGAAGAGAATGAAATAACTGTCGGTGAGGAAAGGAATGTTCAAATAGAGGATGTACCTGTTGTGAAAGAATTTGTAGATGTATTTCCAGATGATTTACCTGGACATCCTCCAGAACGAGAAGTTGAGTTTTCCATTGATTTGATTCCGGGATCAAGGCCTATATCGAAGACCCCTTATAGAATGGCCACTGTAGAGTTAGTCTAACTAAAGAAACAACTAGAGGAATTGAGTAATAAAGGATTTATTCGCCCTAGTGTTTCTCCATGGGGGGCCCCTGTTCTTTTTGTTAAAAAGAAAGATGGATCTATGAGGTTATGTATCGACTACAGGGAGATCAATGCTATAACGATAAAGAACAAGTATCCCCTACCTCGTATTGATGATTTATTTGACCAACTGCATGGAGCTCAATACTTTTCAAAGATTGACCTTCGATCTGGATACCATCAGTTGTGTGTGAAGAAGGAAGACATTCCGAAGACAGCATTTCGAACCAGGTACGGGCACTACGAGTTTACTGTAATGCCGTTTGGATTAACTAATGCACCCTCTGTATTCATGGATCTAATGAATAGAGTTTTCAAGGAGTATCTCGATGAATTTGTGGTGGTATTTATTGATGATATCTTGGTATACTCCAAAACCTATGAAGATCATGAAAATCACTTGCGTATTATCTTGAAGACTCTGAGGAGGAATGAATTATATGGAAAGTTTAGCAAGTGTGAATTCTGGCTTCAGGAGATTTCTTTTCTTGGCCATATTGTCTCTAAAGATGGAATCTCTGTTGATCCTTCTAAGACCAAGGCAATCCAAGAATGGCCAGCACCTACGAGTATAACTGAGGTATGTAGTTTTATTGGTTTGGCAGGTTATTATCGACGTTTCGTCCAGAATTTTGCCCGATTGGCTAACCCATTAACGAAGCTCACACGTAAAGGAGTTAAATTTGTTTGGACAAAAGAGTGTGAAGAATGTTTCGAAGAACTGAAGAGAAGATTAGTCAATGCTCCTATATTGACTCTACCATCGGGGAATGATGGGTTCGTTATTTATAGTGATGCATCAAAGAAAGGACTTGGTTGTGTCCTTATGCAGAATGATAGAGTTATTGCCTATGCATCACGACAATTGAAAATTCATGAACAAAACTATCCTACTCATGATCTTGAGTTAGCAGCTGTGATCATTGCTTTGAAGATATGGAGGCACTACCTCTATGGTGAAAAATGTGAGATTTATACTGATCACAAGAGTTTGAAGTATATTTTCTCACAAAAAGAACTCAACATGAGGCAAAGGAGATGGCTTGAATTACTCAAGGATTATGATTGCACGATACACTACCACCCGGGGAAAGCAAACAAGGTGGCAGATGCTTTGAGTAGAAAAGACCATGGAGTTTTGAACAATATGAGAATTGAAAGGGATCCAATTTTCATGGATCTAGTAAAGATGGACATGGGAATAACCAGGGAAGGTGAAACATCAATGCTTTTTCAAATGGTTGCCAAACCATCTTTACTAGAAAGGATTAAGAGTTCTCAGACCGATGATGAAGAATTTCAGAAGAAGATTAAAGCTGTGAATGATGGGAGATTGGGAGACTTTGTGTATGAAGATGGAATTTTGAAATTCGGGAAGAGACTTTGTGTTCCCAATATACCTGATCTGAAAAGGGAATTACTGGATGATGCTCATAGTTCCAATTTCTCTATACACCCTGGGAGCACCAAAATGTATAGAGATTTGAAGGAACATTTTTGGTGGGACAACATGAAGAGAGAGATTGCTGATTTTGTGTCAAGATGTATGGTTTGTCAACAAGTGAAAGCTGGAAGGCAACAGCCTGGAGGAGTCATGCAACCTCTTCCCATACCGGAGTGGAAATGGGACAATATTACGATGGACTTTGTCATGGGGCTACCAAAGACTCCTAGAAGGAACGATGCAATATGGGTTATTGTTGATCGTCTTACCAAGTTAGCACATTTTCTTGCTATAAGAGAAGATATACCCCTGGAACGTCTAGCAAGACTATATATTAATGAAGTTGTGAGACTTCATGGAGTACCCTTATCAATTGTTTCTGATCGTGATCCCCGTTTTACTTCAAGATTTTGGAAAAGTCTTCAGAAATCCCTGGATACTGAACTTCATTTGAGCACTGCTTACCACCCTCAGACAGACGGACAATCAGAACGGACTATTCAGACCTTAGAAGACATGTTGAGATCTTGCTCACTTGATTTTCAGGGTATGTGGGATCAATATTTACCACTGGTAGAATTTTCCTATAACAATAGCTTCCATTCGAGTATTCAGATGGCACCATATGAAGCGTTATACGGAAAGAGATGTCGTACACCAACCTGTTGGGATGACGTTGGTGAAAGAAAACTTGTAGGCCCAGAACTGGTGGAGGAAACGGTGGAAAAGGTGAAAGTAATTCAAAATCACATCAAAGCAGCTCAAAGTAGGCAAAAGAGCTATGCCGATAATCGAAGGAAGGATTTGGAATTTCAAGTCGGTGATCATGTTTTCCTGAAGGTATCTCCGTGGAAGGGAGTCATACGTTTTGGTAGGAAAGGTAAATTGAGTCCCAGGTACATCGGACCTTTCGAAATTCTAGAACGAATTGGGGCTGCAGCTTACCGATTGGCAATGCCGCCAAGTCTTTCCAAAGTTCACGATGTGTTCCACGTATCTCTGTTGAGGAAATACATGCCTGACCCAACGCATGTACTCACCTATGAAGATTTAGAACTGGAACCCGATCTGTCTTATTGCGAAGAGCCCATCAAGATTCTTGATACGATAGAACAAGTGCTGAGAAACCGGAAGACGCGTCTGGTAAAAGTTTTGTGGAGGAATCATAAGATGGAAGAGGCAACGTGGGAACCCGAGGAACTTATGATGAAGAACCACCCGAGTCTTTTTATGCAGTAATACCCTAGAAATTGCGAGGACGCAATTATTTGAAGGAGGGGAGAATGTAACACCCCAAGCTTCTACGGTACGTTTCCCTTTGAATAATGCGATAGCGTGTGTTGTACGCAACCTCGAGTTCTAACACACACCACAACTAATTAAACTAGCCGTTGTGAATAGTAATACCTAATTTTTGAAATTATATATTTTTTATATTTGAAAATGGACTTCATTTTTGGACTCGTAATATCGAATTTAGCCTAAGGTGAAATTTTGGTACCTTTCGGATAACTTTCATATTTTGATGAATAGTGAAAATTACTAAATTTTAATTAAAAACAACTTTTTTAATCAAAATAATTAATAGTGATAAATTATGAATTTTAGTAGTTTTAAAGCATATTTAGAATATATTTTTACCATTTAATATAATGTTGGTCATTGACCTAATTTTACAATTAAACCGAACATAAACAAGTGTCAATCTTTTGATAGTTATTATCTCTTAAAAACACGCTTTTTGTTTTGACAGCGGGAATTAATTTTAAATTAATTTCTGCCAATTCTGTGTTTTGAATTTAGGAAAATGGATTCCATATTTGGAATCAGGATGTTCAAATTGTGTAAATAGGTAACTTTTATTTTTAGACATTTTGAATAGTTACTGTGGTAAATATTTTATTTACCATGGTTAAAGGGTAAATCCGGTAAATAAGGGTAAAAAATAATAATATTATAATAATACAAAATTACCCTAAAACGTGTCTTAACCCTATTGGTTGATACATTGTCGACCATGGGCATCTTTGGGTCTATTTTGGGACCCCATGGATCCACTTGTAAGTGATAATGACACATTATATTAATAAACCTAAATTAAAAATAAAAATGGCATAAGCTTACATCTTTTAGAAGAACAATTTTTACATAGGGTTATACATGTTGGATTTTCGATTATAAATATTCATTAGAAAGCTAAAAAGATTTCCTACATAATGATATTTTATTTATAATTTTTAGACCTTAAATAATTTATTTTATTTATGACACAATGATGATGCAGTAATTACTAAAATATTGAAAAATTAAAATAATTGATCTTATAAATACCCAAATAATTATAATATGAAACTTTTAATGAATTAAAATAATTTTCTATGATAATATGATATATTAGGATTGATTTAATTGACTTTGTTCGAATTAATCAATCTGTTATTAGTTTCACAAAAATCAACCATTGAATAGTGTCAAAATTGACATAAAAGAGTTCTTAAAACAAATATTATATTATTAATTGATATTAAATTCCTAAAAATCTAAGGTTCGGCAAAGAGACTTATATCATGATAGGTTAATCATTAAAGGACCACTTGGGGGTCGCTTGGATGTATATGGTAAGTTTATTAACCATATAATATAAAAATACAAAGAGACATTGTAAAAGTGAAACTAATTAACTTAGAGTTAATACTTAAAGATAAGGTTAATATAAGTACCCAAACCTGTCTAAATTCGATTGGTTGAGTGGTTTTCGACCTATCCCCACCTTAACCTTTGAATAATAAACTTTTGAGCCTTTAGAAACCGAATATGAATTTATTATAAATTAATATTTCTAGCTTTTCCAAAGGTGCCCCTCACCCCTCTTATAAAAGGGCACTCCTCCTTCTCATTTCTTCACACCTCTAAAGCCTTTTGGTTCGGCAAAACTCTGCCCAAATACTCTCCCAACATCCCTCACTACAACCTAGAGGCCTTAGTTTGATCAGAAAGACAACCTAAGGAGCCCTTTTGATCAAATCAAAAGGAAGAACCCGAAGAAGAGGTAATGATTTCACCACCCTTTTCTAAGTTCCTTTCTTCTTCCACTTCCTCTTTCTTTGTTCTTACCATTCTAAAATAATAACTCCAGTATCTTACATATACTGTGATGTTATTATAAATATGGTACAACTATATTCAGTATTCTATCCACCCTTTGAATAACATGTCACCATACGTGCGTACGTACGGCTTACCGTCTCCACGTCGTGGTGTAATTGTTATTCAATATATTATTATTTGGATGGGTATAATAATGATGTGTAACTCATGTAAATAATAAATATAACATGTTAATGATTCTGTATATATGATATAACATCCATTTATATATTATTTTAATATCAAAAGAATGATATTGTCGCTCGTGCGTACGTACGGACTACCGTCTCCACGAACGCGATGAGATTCATTCTCCATCGTAACCATTCAAGTATAATTATCATTTGATGATTTAAAAATGATGTTTAAGGACTAGATATCATTCTGGATATGAATAAGATACAACAACCATGGCTTATGTAACAAAACATATAAAGAAAATGAGTAAGTTAACACCCGAAACGACGATAATTCTAAGATATTACTAACAAATCAATGTAAAAAGATCATATATGATATCATATTAATATATATGATTCTTGTATAATTTAATAACAATTATTTCACCATTATACAGGAGGTTAACCTACCGCAACCAAGGAAAAGTACAAGGTAAGGGTTATTTCACAATCTCTTCATTATTCGAGGTTGTTTATACGTAATAATCTACTGGGATCTCTTTATCATCCACATCCATGTTTCTTAAAAATGTATTTCAAAATATTTTTACTATTTACAAGAATATGGGTTAAAGTCATTTATACCCTTGTTTGACTTTTTATAAGAGGTTTATAAAGGAATCTTTCCGTCGTTTTCAAAACAAGGTCCTTTTTAACCTTTTCGACAAAATTGAGGTAAGAATGTTTTTTTTAACTTATACGGCGGGTGCGGTTATTTTCCGCCGTTATAAATCATCGAAGCTTTCCTTACAAGCTTATAAGAATATTTTCAAAGAAAAGGTCTTATTTTATATGGATCTTAAATGATTTCAAAATTAAAGGAGATATTTCTTTAAAAAGAATTTTGATTTCATCTATGTCAACATCCTTTGATGGATTTTAAGATTATTTGAAGTTGATTTATTATGATACAAAACTTTTATATTGTATTGAAGGTTTTGTGATATGTTTGACTGTGGATGTGCTATTTTTATACCATTCATTGTTTATGGTGAAATTATTGACATTTCGTATGCTAGTTTTAATACGAATGTTTATGTTATGTTTAAACCTTTTTCATATGGGAATGCATTGGACTTATTAAGTGACGGGTGGAGCCCGCTATAGCTCCTCGATGCATCGGTAGGTCTCATGAGACAAACTAGTGTCTTGGCACAAGGCCTTGAAAAAATCTTATTTGTAGTCTTGGCACGAGGCCTTGGCTATGTGGTTATGATAGTCTGGCATTATGCATTCCAACATTATGAAAGTGGTTATTGATTTTTGCATGTGATTATTCGATTAGTAGAATATCAATGTGAACAAGTAAATGGCATTATTTCATTTTACTTTTGCCATACTATGTTGAAGTTCAATTTTAAAAGGCTTTTGTTTTAGTAATGCATTGCCTTAAATGTTTATTCTTATTTATGAAAGTTTCCGCTATAATGTTATCCTTACTGGGCATTTGAGCTCACCCCTTTTCTATGTTTTATTTTTCCCAGGATGTGAAGAAGTAAGTTATGAATGACCTGCAGGGATATTATGAGGGGATAATAGTGTGGATTGTGGAAACATTATGTTATTGTATTAGTTTTTCATTTTATGATGTAATGTAAAACTTATGAATATATCTAGTGTTTCCAAGGCTACTAAACCAATCGGTCTTTCGAGATTTGATCCTTCTTGTGATCATGCCAATGTTATGTAATTAATGCACCGACTCTGGGTAGCTGGGGTCGGGGCGTTACAGTTACATTACATACAGTGACAATCATTGGATTAAATGATAAAAACAGAATCCAATTATAATTTAAACCTAATTAAAAGGATAATTCAACTGTATAAATAAATTAGATGAAAATGAATTTTTGAATTAAAAAATACTATTTTTTCACAATTAATTTATAAATGAACTTTATAAGAAAAATTAAAAAATCATCCAAAGTTAATTTTTTTTCCAATATATAAATAATAATTTTATTTTATCACATATAACATATAAATGATTCAAAAATATATATAAAAATAGCTCTCCTTCAAATGGTGGTAAAAATCATTTTTATAAAAATAATTATTTTATCCGAAAAATTGAATTTGTTCGTATATCATAACTAAAAAACATAAAAGATGAATTTAATACAAAAAACATAATATATAACATAAATATTTCAATAAATAACAATCCCTAATGTGTTATTTGATTTTATAAACAAAATTATTTTCTTTCAAATAGGTTTTCATAAAAACACGTCTTTAATTTTCGATTGGTTTTTATTTCAACTTCCAATAAATTTGGAAAACAATGAATCGTTACATATATATGTGTAAGCCATATTTCGAAATTCAGTTGATATTATTCAGTACATCTATATCAAAATCTAGGTGATAACTACAGTTTAAAATAATAATAATTTTATTCTATTATTTTTTTAGTATAACTAAATGTTGTGTGAAATGTATGAGTTCAGAGAAACCTATTATTGAGTGTCGCATATGCTGTTGGAAAAATAATCCCATTTACAATAAATTAATTTCATATTCATAAGTATAATAGAAATATAATATTATTATTATATAAACACCTGGGTCTCTATATGCTTTCCCCTTTAAAAAATTGTGTCCTCGCAATTTTAAAATTGGGCTCTGAAATATCATTGAAAGTACCACATCGTAAAAAGAGTCTATAAAACTATGGATTAAATAGAAATAAAGAGAATAATAAAAGACACTCGATATAAAACATACTAGGATTCCATTAAAACATGGATATGTAATAGAAAACATACCATCAAATTCAAATGGAGAGTGATAGAAAATATAATTAAGACAAAGTTAACCACCCGAAAACCACAATCTGGTGATGGTTTAAATGGTCCTTGATTAATAAGTAGGAAAAGTAAAACAGACATCTTTTTTGATTTTACATACATTAATAACTTTTGATAAATTTTTTATGATATTTTCTAATATCATAATGAAATATACTTATTTTTTAAGTAGATTTTCATCCTTTAATAAAGTTCTTCGTTAAACACATCTTTTACTCAAACGATGTCTATTCACGATGACTTTATCACTCATCAAGTATAAGGACCTGGCCTTAAAACATTACATAGTCCTAAATTGAACAAATAATTCACATTGAGGATATTTTTAGGTTTAGTGTATTAGATAATTATGACATAACTATTACATCTCAAAAGATTACAAAGTATACACTTTTACTGAATTTCAATTTTTCTTCATAAAACAAGAACTCTTGAAAAAAGAGTCTTGTCTAGTTCCATGTTTAAGATAGCATGTCTTTTCCTTGATCCCATAATTGACCCTATTCCACATTATTTCCTATGAAAAACATTTCAAAAACATGGGATGAGCATAAAAATCTCAGTAAGGGATTCACAATGAAGGAAAACTGTTATTTTTTCAAAACAAAAATTAAACCATGAATACATTAACATAAGTAATACTTTTCACCTTTTTGAAGTTGTAAATACTCTTCACTGAATAAAATATTACTATTTACCATTTTTTAACAAAAATATTACCATAAAACCCATATAAAGAACACATAACATATAAAGGTAACATGGGACATAAACATACAAAAATGGAATAAACATATGGTTGACTTCCAAAAATATCACTAAATGGAATAGCTATAAATCTGACTTCCATACCAAATTAATTTAAGGTTATAACATAACAACTTTCCCTAGTTTATCATGACACCACCAGTGATTTGGTTTATCACGTAACCACCCGTCAAATGTCCAAGTGCCACTATAAAATTATAACACATACAACATATATAATTGAAATAAAACAATTCATCATTTAAATCACAATATTTCAGTTAAATATATTGAAATAAAAAATCCATTATCAGTACCAAAATACTTAAAAGAGTATATGGTATGTATTTTCCTTTTAAAAACATTACGGCTTATTAAGGAAGTCAAAGATCAAACAATACTTGCAGCGGTGAAAAAATAATTTTCACCACTTACATTAAAAGAAACATTCCTTTTCGTAGTTTAGTAAAATTCATCATATAAAAATATTCCCTTTGAAATGTCAAGGGTTTTTATACAGCGTATAAAAGCATGTCATGTATTAAATCAAAATATGCCCCAATGAACGGAGAATGAGACGAAGTCCCTTACCTCGTGTCTAACTTGACTCGATCGTTCATTAATATCCATAATTACAAACTAAAGTTAATATCTACATTCTTAAGAACCTTTTACTATTTATTATTCCTTTTATATCACTTATTATCAGGTTATAAGCATTATGTAATCATTTAAGTTAATAACGTTTGTTTTGTCGATATTTCATACTTGCGTCAAAAATGAACACCTTATATTCACATGTTGTCCATGTGGCCAATGGTCCATTATCTCAAGAATGATATTCACTATTTAGATATTGCATAAATCATATATATCCAGTATATATATATGTATTTATAATAGTGCGTAACATTCTGTAGATAAGAAATGAAATGCACCATTCATGGAGACGGTAAGTCGTACGTACGCATGAACGCAAATTTCATTTCTATTTCGTACATTAATGGAATTAAAACAAAATGATACATAGGTATATTATAATTCCTATATAATATAATACATAATATCATTAACTCTATCCTTAATACGTCCCACATATGGTATTAACAATTCATATCACATTGATGGGGTGGTAGTCCACACTTCCTCAAATGAAATTATCGTGTTTACCGATAATGGAAACCATAAATTTATTCTATAAAAGAAAAATAAAGAATCATAAAGAAAACATAAACATAATATATATCATATATAAATATAGTGTCATCTTAATGGCCACCATGAGAGGTGGTAGGAGATAATCGAACAATCATCGTTTCGTGAGGCCTTAGTTTTCCATCCATAAAAATAGAATGTTCTTCACCAATTATATGGAGGTGTGTGTATGTGTAGATAGAATACTTCTAATAACAACATCCTAGTATATTTATGATACTTTTTTTGTTATAGAATAAAATAATAAAATGATTTTAGGGGTTGGAGAAGTAAAATAAAAGAAAAGAAGTTAAGATAAACTATTACCTTTTTTCGGTAACTTCCTTTGGCTTGAACCAAATGGAATTCTTGAAGTGCCATCTGCCAAAGTTAAGGCATCTAGGTATAATATAGGAAATTAGGAATCTTAATTTGGTAGATTTTGGACGATCCAAAATGCTTGATAGGTGTGAGTAATTGGTTAAAAATGGTCTCCTTTTATAAGGAGGAGGTGGGGCTCTTTAGGAAAGTGTGAAAATATTATTTTATCATATAATTAAATTCGGTTTCTAAAGGTCCAAAAATCATTAGAGTTGAAGATAAGATAACTAGTGGGGAGAATAAAATCATCCAATAATAATTGGATGGTTTTTGGATTCTATTTTTATATTTATAAGCTTATTTATTTAAATGATTAATTAATGAGGTAAACATTGCATCAATATTCTCTCATAAATAATTTAAATTATTTTTCTTATAAAAATTATAAAAAAATACCATGATGTAGGAAATCTATTTGGATTTATAAATAATATTTATAGTTGAAAATATTACTTATATAAAACTATATAAAAATTAATTTATAATGAGATATTTGTTTGTGTCATTTTTTTCTTTATATTAAATTAATTAATCTAATGTGTCATTATCATTAATAAGTGGATCCATGGGGTACCAAAAACGACCCAAACGTTACCATGGTCGCCCAAGACTCATCCAATAAGGTTAGGACAAGTGTTATGGTAATTTTGAATTATTATAATATCCTTTTTACCTTGAATTACCATATTATCTTTTAACCGCGGTAAATAAAACTCAAAAGCTTTTATTCGCCAGAAATGATTTTCATATTATTGACACAAATTTTACTTAATAATAACAACCATGTATGTTGGATTTTTTAAATTCAATTCACAGAACTGGAAAAATTTCATGTAAATGAAAAGGTCTGTTTTTTAACTACTACTAAGTGGTTTCACTATTCATCAAAAATTAAAGTTTTTTAAAAAAATACCAAAAACTCTTCCTAAGATATATTTGATATTTCAAATTAAAAAATGATTTCTATTTTACCAAATTATAAACATATAAGTTCCATTAATTAATTTAAAATTAATTCCAATTGTTAAAACAAATAGTGTGTTTTTAATAAGAAATAACTATCAAAAGAGTGACACTTTTTTATGTCCAGATGCATAGTGAAATGAATTCCAATGACCAAAAGTGGATTAAATGGTAAAAACATATTATAATTACATGTTAAAAAAAATTAAAAAGATAATCTAACCATATAAATAAATTAGATTAAAACACAGTTTTGAATAAAAATATAATATTTTTCACTATTCATTAAAAAATGAACTTTATCGGAAAATTTCCAAAAATTTACACAAAGTAAATATTGATGTGTCCATTATAAAGAAGGATTTTAATTGGATAAATATAATGAATTAATGTGATAAAAACTATATTTAATGAGGTTTCACCATTAAGAGGTTGTAAATCGAACTTTCAAAGTAAATTATGCTTAAAATTAGATTCATTCACATTTTAAGCCTGTATATTTTATTGGATAAAAGTAAATACATTCATAAAACATTTATAATCATATTTTATTTAGTTTATTTCATTCCTGCAAATACAAAAAGTAGGAGTTAACTTCCATTTTAAATAGTAATATTATATTATTAGTGTGCAACATAATATTTCAAAGAAACTCATTGTTGTGTATCTGGTAAACTATTGAACATAGAAACCATTTTAAAGTAAATCAAATATTTAATTCACAGGTATTAAAAAATATAAAAATATCTTATTCTTCATTTACCTATGATGCTATATCCTTCCCCCCTTTTAGAAATTGCGTCCTCACAATTTTTATTCACTTATTAAAATAAGTGGGGGTATTTATCCCTCGTAGCATTTTCAGATTCCCATGTTTCCACTTCACCAATATGGTTTTTCCACAAAACCTTTACCTGGTGTATTACCTTATTCTTCAACACTTTCTCTCTACAGTCAAGAATCTGGACAGGTTGTTCTTTATAAGAGAGATTCTCTTCCAACTAAGCTGCCTCTGGACTCCAAACATGAGATAAATCTGGCATATAAATTCTCAACATCAAAACATGAAAAACTTTGTGTACCTGGGATAAATTTGGAGGTAAATCCACTATATACACAACTATCCCAACATTATCCAGGATTTCATAAGGTCCAATGAACCTCAGATTCATATTTCCTTTCTTACAAAAACGCGTCACACTTTTCCATGGAGAATCTTTGAGAAAGACATGATCACCTACCTCAAAAAATGATCCTCCCTCCGGTTATCTGCATAACTTTTCTGTATTCTCTGAGCTGTTCTCATGTGCTTCTGAATCAACTGAACATTATATGTCATCTCTTCTACCAATTTTGGTCCCATCATCTTCCTTTCACCTACTTCATCCCAAAAATCGATAGTTCAACAAATCTTTCCATATAATACCTCAAATTGTGCCATCTGTATACTATAATGAAAACCTTTATTGTATAAAAAATCTACGAAAGAAATTTTTTGGTCCCAAATTCCCTGATAATCCATCAATCAAGCACGTAACATTTCCCCCAATGTTTTAATTGTTCGTTCTGACTACCCATCTGATTGAGGATGAAGATATGTACTATAATTTAATTCAGTACCCAATGACATTTTAAGTCATTTCCAAAAGTTAGAAGTAAACCTGAGATCACAATCGGATACAATAGAGAGTGAAACTCCATGAAACCTGACTATCTCATTAATATACACCCAAGAAAGTTGATCTTGAGACAATGTATCTCGAATAGGAATAAATGAGAAGATTTAGTCAATCGATCAACAATAACCCAGATTGCAATATTACCTCGAGATGTCTTCGGTAATCCCACAACAATGTCCATGGATATATTTTCCCATTTCCACTTTAGCACTAGTAATGGCTGAAGCATCCGTTTCAATGACACTCTACTTTAACCTATTAACAAGTTATGAACTTCACAGTAAAATCAGTAATATCCTTTTTCATTCCAACAAACTAGTAATACTCCTGAATATCTCTGTACATCTTTGTACTACTAGGATAATCAAAAAATGGAGAACTATGAGCTTCACATAACAAATAATTTTTTAACTATGAATCATCAGGCACACATAATCTCTTCCCAATCCTCAAAACACAATCATTATAAATGTTAAAATCAGGAAACATACCCTTTTAAACCCACTATACCTTTTTCAGCAACTCACTGTCTTCTTTCTACGCTCGCATTATTCTGTTTGATAGAGATAATTTCACTGACACCTGAAACAAACATATTATTTTCCTACACCAACAAATTATATTTCAAAGTTCATCAAATCAAAAACCAAATTATCTCATTCTTGATGTAGCATGGTAAATGAGATATTACTTTTTCGACAAAAAGCATCAACAACATTATTTGCTTTTCTCGAATGGTAATGGATCGTGTAATCATAATCCTTGATTAATTCCAGCCACCTTCTTTGTCTCATGTTAAGTTATTTTTGAGTGAATATATACTTTAAGAGTTTATGGTCAACATATGTTTCACATTTTAATCCATATATATAATGCCTCCAAATTTTTAAATAAAAAACAACAGAATCTAATTCAAAATCATGTGTAGGGTAATTTAACTCATGAGGATTCATCTGACGTGAAGCATAAAAAATTACTGATCATTCTACATAAAGACACATCCAATTTCTTCCAATAAAGTATCACTGTGAGTGATAAACTTTCCATTTCTAGAAGGTAGTTCCAAAACTGGAGCATTCACCAATCTTCTTTTAAATTTTTTAAAACAATCATCTCATACTTTTGTCCAAATGAACTTAACATCTTATCGAGTGCACTTTTTATTTTGACTAGATAACCGTTAAAAATTCTCAAGAAACCTCTAGTAATAACCTCATAAACTATGAAAACTATGGATCTCAGTTATATTTGTTGATCTTGGACATTCTTCAACAACATTTTTTTTAGAAATATCAACAGTTATGCCATTCTATGAGACAATGTGACCGAGGAAAGAAATTTGTTGTAACCAAAACTCACACTTGATGAGTCTCCCATAAAGTTTCTTATCATTTAAGGTTTTCAAGAAAACCCTTAAATGAACTACATGTTCCTCTTTACTTTTGGAATAAAGAAAAATATCATCAATTAACATGATCACAAACTTATCAAATAACTCACAGAAAATTCTATTCATAAGATCCATGAATACATAATGTGCATTGATTAACCCAAAAAGCATAAATAAAAAATCATAATGGCCATATCTTGTACGAAATGTGGTGTTTGGAATGTCTACATCATTTACTTTCAAATCATTGTACCCCGATATCAAGTCAATATTTAAAAAAAATACTTTTCTCCCTAGAGCTGATCAAACAAATCATCAATATGAGGCAATGGATACTTGTTCTTAAAAGTTATGATATTCAATGCTCTATAATCAATGCAAAGTATCATTGATCCATCATTCTTTTTAAAAAACAAGGCAAGAGAACCCCATGGTGATGTGACAGGTCAAATGAATCCTTTATCTAATAACTCCTGAAATTTCTTCTTTAACTCTAAAAATTCAATTTGTCCCATTCGATAAGGGGGTTTTGAAATTGTCTTAGCATCAGGAACTAAGTCAACAGTAAGTTCAACTTCCCTATCAGGTATACTACCAGACAACTCATCATGAAAAACATAAATGTACTCATTCACCACTGGCACATCATTAATCTTAACACATTCTTTATTTTCAATGATATGATTAAAGTAACATTCATTTCTATCTTTTACTAGTTTCTCAGCTTCCTAATATGTTATCAAAATCAAAGGTTTGATATTGTACACAAACTGTAAATCATTCTAAAATGAAACCTCTTTAGCTCTACAATCAATCTTATCATGATAATCAAAAATCCAATCCATACCCAAAAAATTATCAAACTCTTCTAGAGGCAAAACAATAAGGCTTTCAGGTAGATTCTTTCTGAAAACAATGATTGTAAGGTTCTTGTAATTTCTTTTTGTCTCAACATTTCCTCCAGGTGTTTTTACCATATGTTCTGTATTAATATCTGGAGATTGAATTACCAATTTATTAGAAAAATTCTCAGAAACGAATGAGTGTGTAGATCCCAAATTAAACAACACATTGGTACAATCTGAACAAACAAATAGTTTACCTAATACTACTTCTTTTGATGGCCCAACATCAACTGATGTGGTTGAAAAGGATTTCACCACCCCTTTCTACTTGTACTCTGGCTACTTTCACATGATTTAGTTCTTTGTTGGACACTGATTTTCATAATGCCGCATTTCATTACACTTAAAAAATCTTACCGATGGATTTCCATTACCTTCTTGGTCATCTTCCTTATAGTTACGAGAAATATGACCAGAATTACCACAACAGAAGCACTTTCCAGACATTTATAAACATTATCCAAGATTCGTTTTACCACACTTCTCACATATTGGTTATTTAATTTTCTTACCTCCAGGCGTCATTGATGAATTCATTCCCTTTTCCAGTCAACTGGACCCCTTATTCTATTGTTTGTCAACGAACACCTAATCATCAACAAACTCCATTTCCTCATTCTCTGCACATAGAACAAGTTTTTCATAACTTTTGATGTCATGAAAGGATAATGATATTCGATATCATGGCTTCATACCTAAGTAAAATCTATTTATCTTACTATTTGGATCTTGGATGAAATTTGGTGCATACCTCGCCAGTCAATTGAAATTTGCTTCATGAGCAACCGATGAGTCATCCTACTGCCTCAATTCTAGGAATTGTTTTTCCATCCTAAGACGAACCACCTAAGGAAAATATTTCTCAAGAAACATACCTTTGAATTCTCTGAAACAAGAGCATCAATCTCCTCACAATCCCCGATATTTTTCACAATCGACCACCACTGATTAGCTTCTCCTTCAAAACAGTAAATAGAAAGACTAACCTTTTGAGGTTCTAAACACCCCATAACATCAAAAATCTTCTTTAGTGCTTTAATCCACCCTTCATCTAGAATAGGGTCAGATGATCCTCTAAATTATTGGAGATATTTTCTTATTAAATGCTCCACTACTGACATGTTCCTCTACGATTGATCTGGCTAATCTCATGCTTGTATTCCACCACCATTTATAGCCTAAGTCAATTATTCCCTCAATGCAAAAACTTTTCAGTTCTGATTCTGACCATCTCAGGTTGCTGATTTGGAAGGTTGTATTCCTTTTGATGTCGTCCCAACTTATTTGCCCTGTTTCCTCAGTGGAAAACCATTCTAAACCCAAAAATATCTTAGGCAAAGTATCATGGGGATCTATAAATGCTATATCATTTCACTATTACCATAAATTAATTTAGGGACTTTATTTAAAAATACCCTAACTCCTAAATTTGTTTAAGCGGACATCTGATACCAACTATAAAGACCCAGACTTAAAACATTACATAATAATGAATTAAAAAAATAATTCACATTGAGTATCTTTTCAGGATTAGTGTTTTTGAGAATTAGGACATAACTATTACACCTAAAAAGATTAAAAAGTAGACTCTTCTAAACGGTTTCCATTTTTCTTCATAAAACACGAACTCTTGAAAAAAATATTCATGTCTAGTTCCACGATTAAGACATCATGTCTTTTCCTTGATCCCATCCTTGACCCTATTCCACATTATGCCCTATGAAAAACATTTCAAAAACATGCGATGATCATAAAAAGCACAGTAAGGGATACACAAATGAGGAAAACTGTTATTTTTTCAAAACAAAAAATATACCATGAATACTTTAACATAAGTAATACTTTTCACCTTTATAAAGTACTAAATACTCGTCATTGAATAAAAGATCACTACTTACACTTTTGTAAACAAAATATTACCATAAAAACCAAATAAATAACACATAACAATTAAAGGTATCTTGGGATATAAACATACATAAATGGAATAACCATATGGTCAAATTCTACACATATCACTAAATGGAGTAGCTATACGGCTGACTTCCATACCCAATGCAATGGAGTTTCTAACTTAACCACCCATACCGGTTTATCATGACACCAAAAATAATTTGGTTTATCATGTAACCACCCATCAAATGTCTAAGTACCATTATAAAATCATAACACATACAACATATATAAAGGAAAGAAAAATTATCCAAATTTAAATCACAATACATAAATTAAATATATTGACATAACAAATCCATTACCCAAACCATTTTCAATACAAAAATAATTAAAAGAGTATATGGTATTTTTTCCATTTAAAAATATTATGACATGTTATGGAATCCAAAGATCAAATAATACTCGCGGTGGCGGAAAGGTCATTGTCACCGCTTCTGTTAAGATAAACATTCCTTTTTGTTGTTTAGTAAAACGCTTCCTGGAAAAATACTCCCTTTGAAAATTCATGGGTGTTTATACAGTGTATAAAAGAAAGTCATTTATTAAAACAAAATATGCCTCAATCAAAGGAGATTGAGACGAAGTCCCTTACCTCGTGTCTTACATGACACGATCATTCTTTAATCGCCTGATTAATAAACTAAAGTTCATTTCTACTTTTATAAGAACTTTTTTCATGTCTATTATTCAGTTTATATCACTTATTACCATGTTGTAAACATTATGTAATCATTTATGTTAATAACATTAGTTTTTTTATATATTTGGTACTTGCGTAAAAAATGAACACCTTATATTTAAAGGTTTTCCATGAGGTCAACAGTCTATTTTCACTAGAATTATATTCACTATTTAGATATTATATACATCATATATATCAAGTATATATATTTATTTATAATAGAACGTATCATTTTGGAGATAATAAATGAAATGCACCATTCATGGAGATGGTAAGTCGTGCGTACCCATGAACACAACTTTCATTTCTACTTCAAACTTTAATGGAATTACAACATAATGATACATAGGTATATTATAATTCTAGTTTAATATAATAAATAATATCATTAAATATATCCTTTATATTTCCCACATTTTTCATTAACGAGTCATATCACTTTGAGGGGGTGGTAGTCTGCACTTCCTCAAATGAAATTATGTCGTCTACCCTTAATGGAAACCATAAAGGTATTATATAAAATAAAAATACATAAGAATAAAGAAAACATAAACATAATTTATATCATATTTAAATATACTCTCATACTAATGTCCACCCTAAGAGGTGGTAGGATATAATCGAAAAATCATCATTTCGTGTGGCGTTAGTTTTCCATCCTCAGAAAGAGTATGTTATTCACCCATTAGATGGAGGTGTGTGTAAGTGTAGTTCAAAAACATCTCATAAAAACATCCAAGTATATTAAGGATACAGGTTTTGTTATAGAATAAAATAATAAAAAGAGTTTATGGATTGGAGAAGTAAAATAAAAGAAAAGAAGTTGAGAGAAATTGTTACCTTTAATTTTGGTAACTTTCTTTAGTTTGAACCAAAAGGAATTCTTTAAGTTCCCTCTGCCTAAGTTAAAGACTCTAGGTATAATAGAGGGATTTATGTAGATTAATTGGGCAGATTTTGGTTGAGCCAAAAGTCTTGAAAGGTGTGAGGAATTGGTTTGCAATGGTTTCCTTTTATTAGGGGGGAGGGGCTCTTTAGGAAAGTGTGAAAATATTATTTTATGATATAATGTTATTCGGTTTCAAAAGGACCAAAAATCAATATAGAAGATGATAAGATATCTCATGGTTGAAATAAAATCATCTGATAATAATTGGAAAGGTTTTGGATGCTATTTTAATATTTATAGTCTTATTTATTTAGATTATTTATTAATGAGGTAAACACCACATCATTATTGTGTCATAAATAATTTAAATTATTTGATGTCTAAAAATTATGAAAAAATATAACATGATGTTGGAAATAATTTTAGATTTCTAAAGAACATTTATAGTAAAAAATATTACTTATAAAACACCATATAGAAATTAATTTACAAAGAGATATTTGTTTATGTCATTTTTGCCTTTATATTAAATTAATTAATCTAAAGTTTCATTATCATTCATAAGTGGCTCCATGGTGTCCCAAAATCAACCCAAGGGTGCCCATGGTCTGGAATGACTCATACAATATGGTTGTGAAACGTGTTAAGGTAATTTTGAATTATTATAATATTCTTTTTACCTTGAATTACCATATTTACCTTTAACCGTGGTAAATAAAAATCAACAGTTACGATTCACAAAAAATTATTTTGATCTTATTGAACCATGTTATACTTAATAATATAAAAAATGTATGTCTTATTTTCAAAATTCAGTTCATAGAAGTGGTAAAATTTCATTTAAAGGAAAAAGTCCGCTTTTTAACTACTACTATGTGGTTTCACTATTCATCAAAAATTGATGTTTTTTGGAAAAATACTAAAAATTCAATCGACGATATATTTGATATTCCAAATTCAAAATTTATGTCTATTTTACCATGTTCTAAACATAAAAGTTTCATTAATTAATTTCAAATTAATTCCCGTTGTTAAAACAAATAGTGTGTTTTTATGAAACAATAACTATTAAAAGATTGACACTTGATTATGTCCAAATTGAAAGTGAAATTAATTCCAATGATAAAAATTTGATTAAATTGTAAATATATATTCTAATTAAACAGTTAAAAAAATTAAAAAGATAATTTAACAATATAAATAAATTATATTAACACGTAGTTTTGAATTAAAATACAATATTTTTCACGATTCATTGAAAAATGAACTTTATCAAAAAAAATCCAAAAATTTACACAAAGTAAATTTTGAGTTCCCCATTCTAAAAAGGGATTTAATTTGGTAAAATAAGAAGTATTAAACTGACCAATATTATATATAAAGAGGGTTCTCCATTAAAAGGTGGTAAATCGACCATTTAATGTAAATTATTTTTAAAATTAGATTCATTCATTTTTTAAACCTCTAACTTATATTGGATAAAATTGAATACATTTAACATACATGTATAATAATATTATAGTTAGTTTTGTTCATTCCAACCAATACAACAGCTAGAAGTTAACTTCCACTTAAAATAATAATAATATATATTATTGTGCAATGTATGATTTCAATGAAACTCGTTGTTGCGTATTGGGTATGCTATCGAACACAACAACCCCCTTAAAGTAAAATTAATATTTAATTCACAAATATTCATAAATATGAAAATCATATATTCTTCATTTACTTGGGATGTTACATGATTCACTTGAATAATCTTTTAGATAATTAAATATTCAAAAAAATATGAACGGTATATTTCCACTACCTTTAGAAATTAACCTAAAAAATTGTTATATCAATATCAGATAATTCCTAAAAAGAATAATAAATTATATAAAGAAATAAAAATATTAATCTCCAAAATTAAACAAACAATACCCAAATTTAAACAAAGACCATTCAATACACAATTTTACTTAAATTTATATTAAAAATCCAAAATAATATTGAAACCCAAAATTAAAAATAACTTGATCACATAATCTTCCATGATAAATTTTATCTTTTATCTCAACATAAAATCAACTACTCTTAAATTCACATACTTTAATGTAATTAACCAAGCCAAATATTTTCATTGATAGGTAAATCATTTTAGAAATTAACCCAAATCTCTATATGTCCATAATAAAAACAAATATTCTTCAAAAATAAAATTTAACCATTACTCCTAAAATAAAATCCCAAATTATTATATTTTACATAGTCATCTAGTGTTCCTACAAGAGAGAACAAATTCCAAAATAAAATTTATCACCTAATCACACAACAGTTTTCCTTTACTATGGATATCAATTTAATAATGTATAAGTTCCCAAAATAAAATTATTCTTTATCCATAAAATAATTTAACTAAAACAAATAAATCATATTAACCAGGGAATTCAAGTAGTTTATTGGTAGGCGATAAATCCCAATCACACATTGGTTGTGGGTTTAATTCCTGTACCTTTGTCTGACATGATGGGTTGTCACATGGTTTGTGTATTTTCCTTTTTTAAAAACTATATAATTTTATAAAATTCCAAAAAATGAGATAATTTAATTAAAAAACCATAAAATATTTTAACCTCATAGGTTATCTCATACTCATATATTTCATTACAAATGTAATAACTCGTAATTTCCAAAAATTCCAAGATCATATAAACCCTAATTGTTTTTTATAACTATATCTAAAAAAAGAACATATATTTCTTCCTCAATTATCATTTTTATATAAAACATATAAGGGATACAAATACTAGAATTCTTCCAATGTAATCATATCTTTAATATTTTTAATAATATCATCATCCATATATCCAACATAACTCTTCAATTCCTAAAATTTAAACATATTAACCATCAACCGTTCTTTATGATTCATTATCCATGTTTTCACATGTTATTAATTTATATTTAATTTTCTATAATCAAAATCAATCATATTGTCTTAAAATTTCAATAATTTCCAATCATGTGCTAAGAAATAATCCCTACATTTTATAAGTCATTTTTAGTTTTCTGATATTCAATTGGAATGACATTAGATTTTTGTAGACATATAATATTATGGTTCTACTGATATGATTCTCAAACCTTCTTCTTAGGAAATTTATTTTTGTAATTACCATGAACACAATATTTAAAACATTTCATTGATCCCTCGAAAAGAACTTCTTTCCCTTTCCTATAGTTTGCTGAAGGGTTCCTTTTTCTATAGAAGGTTATTTCATTATGACCTTTATTAACACATCTATAATATCATACCATACCTTGAAGTATTTTACTATGTCTTTCCTCCCACATCCATGAAACATTGGTTTTTGAATACCCATACCTTTATGATTATTACCTGAACATCTATTGGGATTCGTTTCTCTCATATATGATGCCTTAAAAAATCACCATGGATTGTGTGGTCACTCATTACTATAGATAGTTGGTTAAGAATAACAAAACGAGTTTTCATTATAGATATGATTTCATTCAGATGATTATTTAAAAAACCACCATAGGTTTCTTCACATCTATTGTTATTTTGGTGCCAACTAGATCCATCCATTTACTAAAACCAAAAACTCAAGTGTCAGTATATCAGCAAAATCATCATATATTATCATCTAAGTAGGGTAAACACTAAGTTATACCTTTTCATGTAATCTCAAACACATTCAATTTATCTAAACTAACTATGAATTTATCTAATCTGATAACCATTTTGAATATATAAAACATGTCACTTACTATTAAATAACACCCTAACCTCTAAATGTATAAAAACCAACCTCTAATACCAACTTTAGGGCCCCATCCCTAAACATTAATTATTCTTGAGACAAGTCAATAATTTTTCATTAAATCCACCTCAAGGATATTTTAGTGTTTAGAGATTTAGAGAATTAGTTCATAACATATACATAACATCTTGAATATTACTATTAGACACTTCTACTAACTATCCATTTTTTCATAAAAGAAGCACTCTTTAAAGTGAAACACGACATTGTTTCATGTTTTAACAACACAAATATTCCATGATCCCATACATGACTCTATTCTTCTTTTATTATTATATAAAACGTTTCAAAAATTGGGGAGATAATACAAATCTGAATAAGGGGTACATAATGAAAGAAAATTGTTTGTATAGGGATAACATGAATACCGGGAATAATTTATCATAAACATATACTTTTCACCATAATGAAGTAGTAAAAACTGATAACTAAATATAAGATAATTTCGTACCATTTTGTAACCCAAATATTATCAAAAATATCATAGATATAATCATATATTATATAAATGTTTATTGGGACATAAATGTAATAAAATTGAATAACCTTACCATTGGCTTCCACACATATCACTAAAAAGAATAGTCATACGACTGACTTCCATACCCAATATATTAGTGGATATAACGTAACCACCCATTAATGGCTTATCATTGAACTAAATATCATTTAGATTATTACATAACTACTCTTCATTGGTTTATAATGAAACCACATCTCACATGTCAATGTACAATTTTATAATCAAGACACATAAAATATTGAAAATATCAATATTTCCCTAATAACATTTCATTTAAACTCACAAGAAATAATTTGAAGATATTGAAATAATAAATACATTTCTAAAACCATTTTCAATACCAAAGAAACCAAAAATTTATTATGGTATTTTATTTCTTTTTTAAAAACATTTAGTCCTATAGATGATGCCAATTATCAAAAAAAATTATTACTGCAGTTAGGAGGTTCTTTTCATAGCATACGTTAAAAACATTACTTTTTCCATTTACTAAAATGATTCATACAAAAAATACTCTGTTTTGATGAAAATAAAATTCATTGTGTTTTATTATACAATAAATAAAATAAATAGATGTATATTATCAAAATATTCCTCAATGAAAGGAGATTGATACGAAGTCCCTTATGTTGAGTATAATTCATCAAGTATGTTCCTTGTACATATTGAATAATAATCTTATGTTAATTTCAACATTCATAAGAAAATTTATCATTTTTATCATTCATTTTTATCAATTATTACAATTTTATAAAAATTACATAATTATTTATGTTAATATCGGTCATTTTTTTGATATTGGGAACTTGAGTAAAAAATTATCTTGTTATAATTACAAATTGTTCATGTGTTAAAAAGCATATTATATCCATAATAGTATTCATGATTTAAATATCATATATATTAGTAAAAATTAATTATTAGTAGTCTATAAAATTTTGAGATAATAAATGAAATTCACTGTACATGGAGATTTTAATCCGTACGTATGCAAGAACGCTACCTTAATTTATTTGTAATATAAAAGAAATGAATACTAAATGATACATAGGTATATTATAATTCCAGTATAATATCATTTGATATATATGTTACATAATTTCACTGACTATATACATTACATGTTCCATGTATGGCATGAACAATTCATATAACTTTGAGTGGGTGGTAGTCTGCACATCCTCCAATGAAATTATCGTATTTACACAAAATGAAAAGAATAAATATATTTTTGTAAATAAAAAATATAGTCTTATAGAGAAAATATAGATATAATATATATCATATTTAAATATTGTGCAATCATAATAGCCACCATGAGAGGTTGTATGGGAAATTCGAACAATCATCGTTTTGTGAGGCAGTAGCTCGTTGTACACCGAAATAATATGTTCTTACCCATTAGATGGATTTGTGTGTAAGTGTATTTAGAATAATTCTCATAACAAAATTGTAGTATATTTATTATGTATTTTTTGTTATGTAATAAAATAATTAGATAATAATAGGGGTGAATATGTAAAATAATAGAGGGGAAATTTTGAGAAGATGTTACCTCTAAAACGAGTAACTCCCTTTGATTTGAGCCAAAAAGATATCCTGAATTTCCATCTACCCAAGGTAAGGATTTTAGGAGGAAGGGATGGAAGATGAGATAATATTAGGTAAAAATTCATAATATCCAAGGGTATTTATAGGTGTGATTAAATGGTTAAAGTTGATTTCCATTTATAAGAGAGAGGAGAGGCACTTTTGGAAGGTATTCAAATATAACATTATTATAAAATGATTTTTGGTATAAAATGGCCCAAAAGTAATTTATTTCAAACATAAGATGATTTTGGGTCACAAAACTCTCAACCAATAGGTTTACACAAGTCTTGGTCACAAATGTAATCTTTTTTAGCTTTAACCTTTAGTTACCTTATTTAACTATTACCTTGACTTCTCGTATATTCATACTTTATGGTTAGTGTGGTTACTATAATATGGCAATAAAACATAGTGGTTAATTAATTACATTTTCAATATTATATAATTCATTTAGTAGATAAATACTTTTTTTGGACTATTATATCATATGATAAAATTGTCTTTGTTTAAAAAACTCATTTATGTCATTTTTTATACAATTTATACAATGATATTTTTAAAAATACATAAAAATTAGATTATTTTGAAAAAAAAAGAACATGAATTCAAAGATATCAAGTGAAAAACATCCCTAAAATTCGTTAATGGCATAAATATTTTCAAAATAAATTTATTTAATATTTTTAATCTCATTTATTTAAATCATTCAATAATAAGGTAATCACTACATCATCATCGTGTCATAAATAAATTTATTTTTATGATGTCTAAGAATTATTAATAAAATACCATGACTTAGAAATATTTTTATGTTTGTAAGTATTATTTTTAGTTGAAAATGTCACTTATATTACCCTGGATAATTTTTTTAGTAAAAGACACGATTTTATGTCATATTTATCATTACAATAATCGATTATTATAACATGTCATTATCACTCCCATGTAGATCCACGAGGTCCCAAAAATAACACCAAGTATGACCATGGTCAAAAATATTTCATCTAATAATATTATAACATTTTTTAGGGTTGTTTAATATTTTTATAATATTATTTCTTTACCCTTATTTACTAGATTTACCCATTTACCATGGTAAATAAAACAATTACTGTAGTTACTATTCAGAATGTCAAAAAATAAAAGGTACCAATTCACATAATTTGGTCCTCCTTGTTTCAAATATGGAATCCATTTTTCAAAAATTTAATACACATAATTGGAAGAATTTAATTTAATATTAAATCTTGGGGTCAAAACCGAAAAATGAGTATTTACGAAGTAATAAGTATCAAAATATTGAGATGTCCCTATGCCCAATTTAAATGTAAATTTATATAAATTTACCATAATATTATTAAATTATAATAACATAATAAATTTATACATTTAACCCAATTAAATGGAATATAAAACAATATAAATAAATTAGATGAAAAAGATATTTTGAATTAAAAAGAAGTATTTTTTCAGAATTCATTAAAGAATGAACATTAGCAGGAAAACAAATTTCATATAATGTAAATTTTTATGACCCAATTAAAATAATATTTTTATTTTGTTAAATATAACATATAAAATTGAAAAAAAAAACTAGATCAAAAAAGTGTTTTCCAAAAAAAATGATGTAAAACTACATTTTTTGAAATTCACTTCTTTTATCTGAAAAAATTTGTTCCTATATAAAATCTAGAAAACATATAATTTGAATTTAAAAAATTACATTGAATATATAACATATATTTTTAATTATATAAAATTCTATAAAGAGTGTTATTATTTAATAAACACAATTATTCTCTTTTATATAGGTTTTCATAAAAATACGCCTGTTATATTCAATTGGTTTTTATTTCCATTTATAATAAATTTTGTGAAAGTGAATCATTATTTAGATATGTGTAAACAATATTATATAATTCAGTTTATAATATTCATTCCCTCCATTCCAATGGCTTGGCGTTATCTACAATATAAAATAATAATTATATTACTGTATTATTTTTCAGTAGAACTCAATGTTTTGTGAAACGTAATATTTTAGAGAAACTCATTGCTATGTGTCAAGTAAACTATCAAAAAAGAATCCAATTTAACATAAAATTAATCTTTTATTCATAATTATTAATCAAATTCAAAATATATTATTCTATAAATACGTAGTTCATTACACAATCTGTTGGGATAACATTCCCCAGAAAGTGGACATCCTAAATCCAAAACTATAGCTTATATTGAATCATGTAAATTTGGTTATCTCATAGTATGTCCATAATAGTCCTATATTGTCTCATGTGATCATCCTATGACACCTTGTACACAAGGATATCAAATATTAATACTACCATGAACTTGTCTTAGAAGGGAAGAATGATCCAGCTCATGAATAACAAGAACACCAATATGGAATTGTCCACACCAAAGGGAACCATCCTGAACTCACTGTGACTATTGAAATATCATAATTCAATATTTGGTATATTATTTTTTTATAATTGTATTTACTTGTATCATTATATAAGGTAAACCTTCAAGAACCACCATGACCCTCTTAACTATTTTTTAGGGTCATAGATCTTTGGTTGTGGATACATTTTCTTGAGATAACTCCTCCCAAAAATGGCTCTCAACATATTTCAAATCCAGAGCTACCTCATTAGAATACTATTTCACTAAAGCCCATCATTTCACTAATTATCCATATAGAATGATCACCACCATTACCAAAATCTGATATACTAGATTATTAACCAGTCAAAAATGTCATGTCACCAACTCCATCTAAATCACAACAACATGTAAATTATATATTCCATGAAACCAAAGGGGTTACTTCCAATGGAACACATGAACTGCTCTGAGCCTACACACTACTTCCATATGTATAGTGGGAACCATATACTACTCTACGGGTGGTGGTATAGCTGATGAACCACATTTAGGTAACTCCACTAGAACCAGTCCATGTATCGATAACTCATATCTGAGGGGATAATCATCATAATCCTAATGCCGAATCCTTACTGTCATATGTTCTAGAGTCATCCTAAATATAAACAATATCTACCATTGTAGTTGTCTAAATATGGAGATCTAATTCAAGAAAATTATACAATCCAAAACCAATTCCTATATATTGCATGTACCATTGTTTTACTATCAACTAGTGCTCTCATGTACCATTTCGAAAAGTAGGTGATTATATTACTTGTGTATAGATACATCAGCAACCACAATAATATTGGTGTCATGGTCCAGAAATATGAACTTGAAACCCTTAACACTATTTTTCCAAACCAATCTCATAGACTCTAGTCGCAGTGTAGAATCAAATTCTATAATACAACTATGTTAGGAAAATTCCCAATGGGGAATGTGTTTTGACTCCATAATCATCACATTTATATGCCAAATGCTAATTACTAGAACAAAGTTGGAATGTCACCAACATATGATCCCTTAGCCAATGTACCTGTACACAATCACAAATCTCCATGCTCATAGAATGCCAAAAATGTAAACAAATAACTTAACAACCATGAATGAATATATATATATATATATATTCATCATCTAGTTTAATATTATACGTAATTGGAAGTAATCATGTCAAAATATAATAACAACAAAAAGAGTCTAAAAACAATTCCATCTTGACGGAAAATATGGGGACAGCTTCTAGGATACCTCAAGAACACATCCCAATCTATCTGGATCACTATATTCCATCAGGTCTGGGTCTATCAAAGAACCTACCAAAAGTTCAATCATTTTTACAAGACATGACACATAAGATAAATTTCATTAAAGGGGTGATTATAATAATAACTAGTAGGAACCCCCAAAACCACAAATCATACAACAAAATAATTTTAGTCAGCTATACATATGAATATGTCTATAGATCATATAACAATAATACCCAAATATGCCCAACAAAGACGGAGATTCTCAAGGTTAAGTCAAAACATTAATTTCAACCTAGGATTCTTGCTCAATGTTTCCCCATAGTAATCATATGGGATAACACACTCCAAAAATTAGATGGCATAGATTATGTCTATCTATGAGGTAGTTCTCATCAGGTCTCACAATGAGAAGTATGTGCTCAAAGTATAAATAGACATGATAATATAATTATGATCACTCCTAAAGCTATGGGTATTAAAAAAATCATCCTATATTAACACTCTACGTAGAGTATTAGTACACAGATAGTGTTCCTCACAATGATACCATGAAAACCACCTATGGAATAGATATAATAAAAGATATAACTGAAGGTATCATGGAATTTTTCCTAAAAATCAATCAAAGAAGTCCTATTAAAGGGATAAACATCATATTTCTATGATGTGATTCCATATAGACCCTTGGGGAAATGATATGGGGAATCCAATAACAAAACTGTTCCATGATACCAAGGAAATGTTCTCCAAGCCAAATATGATTGAGTACATGACAAGTACTGGTAGTGCACAACATTTTCCTTTAGCACCAGGTCTTGCCCTTATAATATGGCCCATCCCTATTTCCATGTAGAATAAAATAGTGTTCTCATTCTCATTGAATTCTACCCATCTCCATGTATATGTCTTTTTTCTATGGATCCCAGGACTAGTTGTGTCCACATGGGAGTAAAAAACATTCGCGTACCTATGTAATCCTGTCCATGATCATGTACCATCTAAGGTACATTCCAAGACAACCTAGAATTGGCACACACCTTGTGATTGGGTCAAATGATGTGGGTAACTTTTCATTTTTTTGGAATCCCGTTCTACAACTAAGAGGGTATGATGTGGTGTGATTATCTATAGTACACACTGTGTACTTAATAATGTTCCATAATTAATTATCTTGAATCATATGTCTCCTCCACTTCTATGACCATCAATCTGGACACACCCTATATAAGAATAGATGAGTGTTGTGGGTCAGTCCATTCCATCTTCACATTATGGAAATCTGGCCGTTAAATATGATTAAAAAATTCTATCTAATTTCATTCGTTATCACACACCAAATAACACTAAAACCAGATGTCCAAACCATATGATCATCCACTAATTTCCTGTCATGTCATCACTTTGTCATGTAGAGCTCAAATATAAGATGTCTAATCGTTGTGAAAATAAATGGTTCCATAACATTCGATTTCTCAAATATTTTTGAACCAAAACATGTAATTTATTGATATGTGTACTGTAATGGGATAGAAATTCACAATAAAAAACATGAGGAATGAACTTTAAAAATTTTAATGTTGTCCTTGATTCATTTCTATTAGAGGGATGAGAAAAGTGATAGTAAATATTCACAGAGAATTTCTCCCAACTCACAGATAAACTAATGTTCTACTAATATACACAAGATCTATGGGTAAATTAATTATTTTATTCATCCTCATTCTTTATTGGAATAATAAATGGGAATAACATCAAAATGAAAAAATTCCCTTCCTTGATTCTGATAGATCACTGATGATGAATGAAGTTGCATTTTTGTAGTTTGAGAGATCCTTTGATTCCTTTTCCCATTGATCATCAAACTCTAATCCAATATTCATTTATATAATATATAACCACAAATCATTTCAATAATAGTTATCTAATATATGAAGGGTTATTTTACTAACACTATGTTTATATCATAATAGTTCACTTATAGAGGTATTTTGGTTACTACATCTACAAATAAATAAATAAATTTATTTTATTCATTCTTACACGAATGATTATTTTTTCAAAAAATCCCCACATAGAAAAAAATTATTTCAGGAATAAGATATATAACTATGTTATTAACTCAATATTTTCCATATATTTCTGATTTGTTCCATCCTTTAAAAGTTATTTTACTTTTTTGAGAAACTGTGTGCACATGCTATTTAGTAAATTTATATATTTTAGTTACATATTCTGATTCCATCAGGCCTCAGAATCATATTTCATATCATGTCCTTATCTTCAAAAGTGTCTTTATAATATTCAAAAATAATACATGGAAAATACAATCATTAAAATAAACTCATTTTTTGAGTTAAGGTTATATTTTGTAAAAAAGGATGTTTAGAAACATGTTCACACAAATTTTAAAATTTATTTTCGTAATTTATATAAAATTAATTTAAAAAATATAATTTATTTCTGATTTTAGAATATAAAAATTTTCATATTTTTTTATGAAAAGATTATTTTTAATGAATAGTGAAAATATTGGTCTTTTTTGAAAACTACATTTTCATTTAAAGAATTTATACTGTTCAATTATATTATAAAATGGAATTAATAAAATTAATAAAATTATATATTAATTAATATAATTTATATAAATTAAATCATTTTTATAATGACTTTTTATAATTATTTTAAATCATTTGGACATTTTTCATTTTGAAAACCCACCTTCTCATCGCATCTAAATGATTATTTTTAAATTAAAAATTTCCCCATAATTGAAAATAATTTTGAAAACTATATTCTATATTTAAAATTATCCTGATTTATATTATCTAATATGTTAAAATAACATCTTAAAAATCACAAATATTAATAAAAATAAAAACTATGAACCACATTTAGGATAAAAATGGTTATTCCATGGTGTAATACTAAATTGATAATGGTTTAGAATATTCCAAAATGTGTCCAGAAACTATTATCTTAAAATATTTAGATCACATATCTTATAAGTTCAATAATTTTCCATTTTGGATCATACTTTATAGTGATACTCATGCCCACACCATTTTATTTTTAAAAATTATAGGTGTGCAACTTTCCTCACATATAAAATACCACCCCCTCACCTCTGCTCTCTTCACCTTAAAACACATTATTTTATCCAATATATGAATAAAAATTAATGAATTTTTTTCAAATAATCATATAAACCTTTAATTTTATAGAACTCCATCAGATTAATCTTTTCGTGCGAACCAAAATACATTGTCCAAAGAAGAGGTGTCATCCCTGATTGAGAATTTTATTTAACTTCCTTCTCCATGTCAAATAATACTTATATAAACATGATGATATATTTTTATCGGTACATTAAATACAATTAAATATTATTTTTAATATTTAATGACAGAAATTTGTCACTTCTATCAAATGGGTCCTAAAATAATTATTTTTGTGTACGACAGACTACCGCCTCTTGAAACCGATGTGACACATTTTCCATTAACACCTTTCACAGTTGGGTATGATGATAGATAATATATATATATATAATTTTTTATATAATTATACTTATATAAATATAATATAACATATAACATTTTTTCTTTCCATTACGTGGGGGTTTCGATATCATTGATTTTATGTATGATATACTACCACCTTGGGAAGAAATGTGATTCGTTCTACAGTGATGCTTTATATGGGAAGTAATAAGGATAAAGTTAATTATTATATGAGAAATTTATGAACTAAACATAGATATAGAAATATAACATTACATATAACTTCTTACCATCTATCATATTGGAAAACAATAACGTCGCCAATGTGTATAATGGACTACCACCATTCAAAAAAAAATTAAATGTTTTAACTTTTGTTTTACATAGATTGTAATATAGATATGTTAAATGAAAATAATAAATATATATGTGATATATATTACATCATAAATATTCATTATGGGTGATTTTTATTTACCTATGTTATGTTTTGACGGTCAATAAAATGGAAACAATGTTCTTGCGTATGTATTTCTTAACATTTCCATAAAGTGTGTAATTAATTACATATATAACTAAAATGGATTACTATAAATACTTATAATATTAATATTTATGATACATATTTCATGGTTATAATTTTTTAAATTATCGAGCTAGGATAAATGTTAATGTATAGAAATTACCACACAAAAATATACAAGAAAATTAATATGTTATTACCCAAAAGATAATTTTAACATTAAATTATTAAAAAAAGAGGTAATATAGTTTTTTATGTTAATAATATATCATATGGTTTATATAATTTTTTTCTATAATATATTTATAGAAAACAGATATTTATTATAACATATATCTAAAGATGTATTATTTATATTGAGAATCAAGATCTTGGCATTCATGCTCACTTTTATTTTAAGTGAGTCGCATCCATATTCATCATGTGTTAATTTTTAGTGGTGAATATAATACACATGAATTTATTTTTTAATTATTATACTGATTTTTATTGAAACAGACAAATCCATTTGAGTATCCCTCTTTTATATTGTTAGTGGTCCAAATATTTTGAAGGTGGTGAGGATTATATGTTATAATCTCCAAGATTATCATGGTTATTAATGACAAAGTCTACAATGGTGAAATATTATGATATAACTCTCTTAAATACTCATGAAAGAAATTATTCTATGGTTATGACTTGATAATATGTTTTTCACATCATTTACCTCTATTTATTTACTCATGAAATAAAAAATATTTTTTAAGAAATATTATTCATTATTTATTAATTTGGTTGAAAATTACTTCCTCCGTATCCACGTTATCCAATAATGATTATATTTTTTTTTCTCTAATTTGCAAAAAAAACATTTCCAACATACCAATTTTTAATTTCACTTTTAATATTCCGTTATATTTTTATATGCTTATTTTAAATGAAATAGATTTTGAAAATGAATAATATTTATAAATTTGTTTTTTTAAAGTGGAAAGGATATTTTCATCAAGATGTGTTACAAGTGATCATTCAAAATTATTTTTCATCTATGATAACATAATTTGATTTAACATAAGAATAAGTGAGGATACCATTTAACAAACCCACACATATTTATTCTTTGGCTTGTTAATGTATATAATTATGAAATGATTATGATGCCCATTTATTTATCATAGGTGATACTTTGGTGAAATGATGGAATGTTTATGAAACCCATTTTCATTTCATGAGTTATGAAGTGATGATATGATGAATATTATTTGATATTGTGGATCACATGGGAATGATATTAATTATGTAATGTGTGGGACCAATATATCAGTCCAATTCATTAACTAACAATTTATATTTCATTAGATAACGATGAGATAAATATTGATAGGCATGTTCCACTATGTAAAATGGTTTTGTCCTAATCCACCATAGGAAATGTTTGTGTCTTACTCTACTGTAAGAAAAAATATTATCCTGATCTGTAATGGAAAAATGTTGATGAATCCTAATCCACTATATTGATGTTATTATTATTAGACATTTACATATAGAATGGTTTTCAGTATATACGATGGTGTCATATTTTTATGATATGTGCTTATGGATTATGACTTATTAATGATGACTTATCACTATTATGGGGAATGTTTTCAAAAATGATAAATTTTACACCATGAATTATGTTTATGAGTTTTGATAGGTTGGGTAAGAGCTTCATAAGTTATGTAACTGGTCATAAACCCTTATCATTATCTTATTCTATCATATCATCATTTATTTATATCTCTTATGTTTACCCTCACCGATAATCTGAGATGGACCTTTATTATGTATTCTTCCCCCGATTATGAAGAATACTTTTGTTAGTTTATTTTAGGGAGTATTAATATATGAGAAGATCATTTTTTGGGGGAGTTTAATATATTTCATTAAAAAATAATATTTGGTTTTTAGTCCCCAAATACACTAAAATAATACTTTTTGGTATCATGTATTAATGAAATTAACTGAAGAGTCCTAAAAAAATATAAGATATTTATGTATGATAGGTATGGGTTATTGTAATTGTTATTAAATGAATTGTTTAGTTTATATTTTGAAACTAAAATAAGACTAATTTTGTGATATTCCTAATGAAATGTCTAAACTTATGTCATATGATGATAAAATCCATTAGAAATTTTTTCTAAATTTTAGTAAATCATAGAAATAATGGTTTCAAATAAATAACATCCCTTTATTAATAATATATTGATGTTCCTCTATAAGTGAGTTATAAGGGGGTAATAAATATAAATGAAAAAATTTAGCATGAGTTGATTGTTACGTAGTTCTAGGAAATGGGAATTGTTATGCATCTATTGGACCATCCTAAGGTATAGGATTTAGAAATTCATATTCACATTTCAACCCATTTTAATAGATTTAAATAGATAATAAATATGAATAACTAAAAAAACCTAAGGTTTCATAGATAAAAAATATGTTTTCATTGTTTATATATAATATATGTCATTTTTCATGATTATGTGGTTTCCCTATATAACTATTATTACTCAAACTATTTATTTTTGTTTCAATCAATGGTGAAAACTAGATGGAATTGGGAAAACATTTAATAATATAGAAAATAAGATGATGCGAAACCAAAAGGGATATTTATTGGAGTGATGGAAATTTTATTTATTCCTAATTAGTTATAATGATATATGATTAATAACATATACCCTAACCAAATCTCCAACACAACAATGAAGAATATGATTAATTTTTTGAGAGATCCAATAGTGGAAACTATGGATGAATAGAAATTTATTTGACTATATATTGATATTGTGGAAATAAGAACTCAATTTATTGCCATAATGGTACTATAACAAGCTTTATTTTTAGATAATTATGCCACAAGGATTGTAATTTTCAGGGAAAAATGAAATGTCTTATTGACGTAATGGATGAGAATAATATTTTCCATATGAAATAATCATTTTTTAATGTTTTAAATTCGTAATGTATGGGAATTATTAAAGTTGGGATCCTAGGGGTAAAACCCAAGTGGAATATAATCATTGTTATATGGATTAATGTTTTTCAATTTTCGATGAAGAGACTATAAATGAAATATGAATGAAAAGGGTAATATGGAATAAGATGACTATGAATTGTTAATGCATTAAGTATTATGTATATTTATTGTGTTGTATATGTATCAAAAATGGGTAATTTTGAATCATGAAAAATATATGTATTGTTCTCTAGAAGTTTTTCAATAATTATTTTCAAGAATATGTTGAATGGTAAAGATAGAATATAAAATTTATTTAATGGTAAGATAATATTTACATATGATACTATATTTAGGGAAATATAAAACTTAATATGATTATTATGTTAATAATATAATTAAATTAAAAAGATATTTGATTCTGATAAATAAATATTGATAGTATTGAATACATTCGAAAATGATTAGAACTTTGAGGAAAATTTTATTTATGATATATTTTACACAGATTATCGAATTTTGGATATACGATATATAATTAATAATTAGGGATTTCATTTTAAAAAAAATTATGTTGTTAATTTTATAAATAATTCATGTTTTCATTACATTTTTATCGAAATTAATGATATTACTATTTTTTAAATAATATATGATTATGTCATTCATATTTTTTTTGTGGGACATTAAAATACAATTCATTTTTCGGGGGATTAATTTATAAATGATTTCTTAAATTTTGTATAATTCCTTATATAATTTTGGATTTCAGTCATTTTGAGGAGCCTCCAGGTCAATTATTTATTGAATGGTTTATTTTGAACATTTGATGTTGAATTATCTTATATTTTCCACCAATTTTGATTGGTTGAGTGTATAATAATATAAGGATGAGCTTGTTATAATTTTCATTGATAATGTAATCCATTGAAATTTTATTCTATTATTTCAAACATAAAAATATTATATTGAATACTCATGAAATTTTTGTAAAGCATGATATTGTGGACGAAATTTTTTAAAGGATGTAACTATTGTTATAAAATCGGTATATTTCCCAATTTTCATCATTTCAGAGGTTATGGAATCCATCAATATTTATAAAATGATAATAAGATAAAAAATTTATTCTATTACCTTCATTTCTGAGGAATTTAATGTTTCATAACACAACATAAATTTATCATTTTTTCTTTAACATTCTCTTCAACATGTTCTCTATCACACTTTATTTTTTCTTGTTATTTTTATCCTCCTTGTAAATATTTTATTTCCCCTCAAATGTTTTCTATATATGGAAACCTGGTTTTGTGTTACATTTTGTAACCATTATGATTCATACTTTTCATTTTTAAGGGATTTTTATTGCATATTTTTATGATAATATTTTCAACCAAGGAATATTTAAATTCTAAACATCGATTTAACAAGACATATTTAGAGGGATATATTTAGTTTAAGGGTATTAGAATGTAACATCTTGATATTTTATGAAATATTTATTTTTCCAAATTAAATTAATTTATTATATTTATTATGTTTCAAAAAACACCCTTATTATCATTTACAACATGGAAAACAACTTTTTTCCATTCATTACATGAAATAATGATTTTCATAAATATTTGACGTTAGATGCAAGACTACGTATTACCATACAACAACACGCTATTAATATAATAATTTAATATTATTGTTACAGACAAGTAATTAGAATAATGGTTACCAATAAGATTTACCATGTTATAAATATTAATATTTTTCACATATATTAATAGAATTATTATTTTTCATAGGTAACCAGAAATGTATATAAGAACCAAATGAATATAAAGGAAATATTTTTATGAAAAAAAATATTTATAAGAAAAATGTGTTTGTGATCATAAATAAAAAAATCAATACCAATGAATTATTTTAAGTAAATATATGCATTATATATTCTATTAATTACTTTACAATCATCCATTAGGATTGATAGAAATAAGATAAAAATATATATACTTTTATGCTTAACAAATATATTTAAAAAAATTATCATTTTTTCCAAACAATGAGTAAAATAGTATCCACTTTTTTAAATAAATTTTAAAAATAAAATTATTTTTTTATTTGTAGTATCAATTTTATCATATCTTGATATTTTGTTATTTTTCAAAATATATTATCTTTTCATTGAATAGTAATAATTCAAGGGTCTATTGAATATTTCCTTTTCATTTTAATTTTGTATAACTGTCCATTTTGTTTTTAAATGGAGTTAAAACTAAAATTACATTAATTTAATATAAATAGTCAAATTTATGTAACTTGAATCATTTTAATATAAAATATTATTTTGAATAACCATTTTATATTTTGATCATTTTTTATCAATGAAACATTACATTCTTATTGTGTTAGTGGGTTTAATTTTCAATTAATATTTCCCAATTTTTTGAATTGAATTTGGAAAAATGGGTTAAAAATTTGGAATAAATTTTATTTATATTTAATCATTAAATTAAAATAATTTTAGGCCATAATGAATAACAAAAATTGTAAAAATTATTTACTACAGTTATGGTAAAAATGGCTATACGAAGGGGTCAAACTAAAATGATAAAGTTTAAAAATGTCATAAAACAAGTAAAAAAATATTTTCAATCATAAATTAAAACATATCACTTTTATGATCAATAATTTCAAATTTTTATTCCTTTTCACATTTGAAAAATGTTGGATCACCTTTTTATTTCTAAAAACATCCATGTGTGACACTCACTTCACTTATAAAAGGAATCCCACAATAATCACTTATTCACACATTCAAAACAAATTTTTTAAATCAATAAATAAAAAAATAACATATATAATTACTAATTTTCATCCAAGAACATGAACTTTCATCATAAATACAACATAATAATTATTTTTTTGAAAACAAATGTATATTGTTTAAAGAAGAGGTAACATTCCCAATCATGGGATTTATTTTCTATCGTCATTCACCACCTTCAATTATTATTAAAAATTTTGTTTGGATAAACACGGTTTCTTAAATATAATTATATTTTATTATTTCAATTAAATAATATAAATCCTTCTCCTATTCAATAAAATGGGTCATGAAATCACCATTCGTGTGTACGGTGGGCTACCACCTCAAGAGATCGATGTCACCTATTTTCCATCAAAAAATTCCATCGTTCGGAGTTATGATGGATCTAATGTATATATATAATATTTATCATGTAATTATTATTTTTGAAATATAAATTCACATTTACCTTTTATATATTCCATTTCATTGGGGTATGATAACATCAATCAAGTATACGATAGACTACCTCTTTGTAAAGTGACGTGATTAAATCTTCAATAAATCATAAAATATGTGGTAAGAAGGATAAATTAAATTATTAAATGTGAAATTTATGAAATAATTTTTTTTTCTATAATTATATTATCAAATATTACATCCTACAATCTAACCCATAGGAAAAAATAATGTTCCTCATGTTTATGGCATACTTGTACCCCACGAATCATTGTGATATGTTTTTCAATTATGTTTTACTAAGACCATTCAAAGGATTGAATAAATAAACATATTTGACATATATAAGATATATAAAAAATAATTATTATTATGGAAAGTTGTTATATTGGTGACATTTTTTATGTTTTCACCATTGAGAAAATAGAAACAGTGTTCATGCGTATATACAACATACCATCTCCATGAACACTATAATTTATTTTCCACATCTAAATATAATGGATTACTATAAATAAAAATATAATGAAAATTTATTATTTTAATATAATTGTTAAAAATATAAAATTATATAACCATGATTTCACTAAAATGATGTATTGGTTTCCCAAAACACAATTATAACAAGGAATTGATAACAAGAAGGAAATAAAGTCTCATAAGTAATTAAAATATGGTTTGATTTGTATATAAGTATTTTTATATAATATATTTACTAAAATAATATATTTATTATACTTTATATTTGAATATTTATGTTGTTTTTATAGTCTCATTTTACGGGATCTCCATCTCACTTTTATTTTTTGAGGGATACATGTTGAATTCTCTATGGTTCATTTATATGGTTTACATAATGCTCGTGAATTTTTTCTAAGATGATTATGATATATATTATAGGGATTTAGATATCTATTTTAGAATCATTATGTCATGGGGTGTATGTTTCCAATTATACCAATATATTAATGATTGTATGCTATAACCTCATTATATATCAGGATTATATATGATTAAGCCTATATTGTTAAAATATTATAATATAACTAATAATAATTATCCTTACTATTATTCTCATAATGTCAGGACCATATAATTCTTGTTTTACATTCATTTTCCTCAATTAATGTACTTAATATATCAAAAATACATTATTAAGAGAAAAAATAATTTATTTCATTCAATCATTCAACAATTCTTTTTTCTCTATATCCATATTTTCTATAAATGTTTATATGTTTTTTATTTTTGTTTCAATGAGAAATGAACGTTTTACATAATAAAAATATAACATTAACATTATATTTTTTTATATGATTCCAATTTAATATTCAAGAAAATAATCTTTGTAATGTTTTATGCTTTAAAATTTGATTCATCAAATTCCCAAATGCCATATTCATTAACCAGTGATCCCTGTGATCTTAAAAAAATTATATCTAAAATTACTAAATTTTATAATTCATATGATTTATTTTTTATAATATTGAATGATACCATATTTATTCCATATCTATATGGATAATGTCTATTTTGATGAAATATTTAAGAACCCCATTTATTTTTCATGGGTTATGATATGGGGAATTATACAAATATTTATGAAACCCATTATCTTTACATAGGTCTTGATGTTATGATATTATGAATATTCTATGATATTTTGTAAGTCATGTGTACGATTTCAATTATGTTATGGTTTGTAACAAAATATAAAACCTCACATAACCTACAATAAAAGTACATCACATTTTAGGATTACCTAATATATTACAGGAAAAATATTCCCAATACTTTATTAATTTAGTTCCTCTCTAGTCATGGAAATATAAACATTGGTACATAATGGAGCTACAATATATCCCCCTATATTCTTCGTGACTTGTACAATTATTATTGAAATCACACAAAATACATATATTCATATCCTGGGAAAAGGAAACCCAAATATGGGTGAGATAAGATGCTAAATAAAGGTAAATAATGGAGATATATAAGCCTAACAAGGGGAATAAGGGTATGGTAACTTTATAATAACATTATAATATCATACCATAAATATCAATCATCATAAACATTAATCATTGTATTAATTTTTTAGTTCATAAGATATGAAAAATAATATATTCACGTTCATAAGCCATTAAATCATAACATATTAACAATATATATACCATTTTAATAGAAATAATCATATAGAATGATTTCCATAGAATCAATGCATATTTTCCACAGTCGTCTTAGGGGACTGGGTTTACTCCCAAGAACATCATGGTATTCATGGTTCACCCCCATGACCATTTTGGTATTAAATTTCACTCCAAATACTATCATTGAGGAAAAATATCTTTACTAAATTGAGTGCACACCACATTTTATAAATGTCTATCTCATGAGATATAAATCATTACCCAATTCATTGGATAGAGATATTGGTCCCACTAATCTCATTTTTAAATAAAAATATGCGTTCCACTAGAAAAAAACATTCATCATATGAAAACTCCTAAAATGAAATTGGGATAAAAAAAATCTAATGATATTATAATATATGGAAAATATACAGGTATATTAATAATTTAATCAAATATTATCTCAGGTAAATAAGTGGGTTTCATAAGAACATAACCCATGAAAGAGAAATTAGTTTCATAAAAATAATTGCATAAAAATGTAAACCATTCATAGAAAGAATATGAGTAGTACCATTTTATCATTTTCCCAAAAATTCATGAGTAACACAAATTTATTTCTTAATTTATAGAAAATATTTTTGAATGATCTTTTAAAAAAAGGACGAAAATATCTCTTTTTTCTTTGCAAAATTATTTTTAAGACATAATTTTTTTATAACAATTTTCTTTTAAAATATATTTAAAAACCTATAAATAAATAATTGAAAACCCTAATACATATTTATAATCCATTTTTCTTTAAAATATTCTTAAAAGTTATTTTAAAACCGATTTTTTACAATAATTTTGAAAGAATGGTTGTTTGAATAAAACAAATTACTAACCAAAGAGTGAAATGATGTCATATTTTCATAAAAATAGTATCTTAATTATATTAATATCCAAAGAGTGGAGAATGTTAATAATAAATGAATATCATTGGTAACCATATGAGAATAAAATTCATTTGTTTTATTGAAATATGAATCATAATATTTCATCAATTAATGAATCATAATAAATAAGCATGGTGAATGATGAGATTATTGTAGTGAACTCTTATAACTTGGTAACTTTGAATTATTATACCAATTCAAGAAAATGAAATTAAATGAAGATAACAATGTAATGAAAATAAGGGTATTAATTATGTAACATATCCAAGGGTTGTGTGCACACCACATAGAAGAATATAGGTGCAAAACGTGGCATGTGTCTCAAAGAAGGAAAATTGAGATGAAATTACTTTACTGATTTGGTATCAATTAAATCATAATCCCAAGAAAGTCATATAAAAAAATCAATATATAAATAACCACAAATTTTTAGATAATAATAATATAATATATTCATGAGGAATATATTCACCACTCAATATAAACGAGTGGTGAAGAAGGCACAAATCTCAGAGAAATAAAAGTGAGATGAGATAACATGTGTCTTATGTCTTGACTCTCATCATCCATGTTCAATCATATTGTAAAAAAAATATTTCCTTCATTAAAAATATATTATATAACCGTATAAATTTTTATAATCCCACATAGTATTTCTTTATTATTTTATATTACCATTTTTAACACATTAATTTTAGTGTTATGTTTCAGTAATATCCGCTTTGTTTTCTGCATGTGTTTTGATTTGACATTTTTTATTCCTCATAATTATTTGATTATTGATTAAAATTAATAATTATAAACATTAAATAATTATAATATATATTCACTTTATATTTATTTATAATAATCTATAAAAGATAATAATTTTAAATGGAAAATACCATTCATAGAGATGGTATGTCGAACATTTTCTAGAACGATGTTCCCGTTTTCATATCGTTTTGAAAGAAAGAAACTAAATTAAACACACAAAAACATATTTATATTAAATAATTATATTTGAATTATTATTTCATATATGTGTTAAATTTTTACTCAACTAATCCTTGATACATTACATGTAATGTTTGAATGAACCACATCACATTGAGGAGGATGTAGTCCACACATCCACAAATGAAGTTATCATACTAAAAACATTAATTAATGATGTTAAATGTTTTATAATAATTAAATAAAAACAACTAATAGATATTTAATGTTAAATATAAAATTGGAATACCAATAATATTTCCAAACATGAAATGTGGAATTAGATGAATAAGAAACATCTGATCATGAGACGGAAGTCCTCCCTACATGGAAATGATGATTTTATATTCCATTTCATAGAAGGGTGTGTTATTGTAGGTATACCATATAATATAAAAACATATTATCATATTTAGTATTCTGATTTTATTATATAAAAATGAACATGGAAGTCTTTCGGTTGTGGATATGAAAATAAATCAAAATAGCTTGTGGAAGGATGTTACCTCTTCTTTCAGTGACAGCTAATTTTTTGAACCAATGGGATTCCATGGTTGGATTTCTTCCAAATAGAATGATTATATGATAAATCTTGGTATGTTGGGATTATTTTTTGTTAGGTTTTTTCTGATAAAAGGTCTTGGGAGTGGTGAGGGTAGGGGAATGAATGTAGGCCTTTTAAAAGTGGGAAATAGGAAACATTCGGTATTCTTGAAAATATTTGAGTCCTCCCCACATGATACTTATCCTAAAATGGATCAAAATAGACCATTATAGACCCCTTTAGAGTTCATTATCAGAATATGTCTTTGGAATAATTTTTTCACAAATTTCTATTCATTTTTATAGCTTATATTCTATGTTTAGTATATAATTGTGCTCATTTAAACCTTATATGTGTAATTAATATTAATTAAATTCACTAATATTTTTGGTAGAAAAATATGTTGAAAATATTAAAAATTATAATATATGATTATTCTATGTTAGGAATCCATTATTTTATATTTTAAAAACATATGTTTAATAAATTAATTTAATATTAATCTTGCAAACATGATATGGCAATGAATTTTTTAAACTAAAGTGATTAAATGTTTTAAATGTTTTTGTTATCCTTTTTCATTATGAAAATTGGTTATAATGAAATAAATTTGATTAATGGTTGTAAAATATATTTAATTACACTTTATAACCAAATTGAAATATAATTTACGAATATGAATTAATTATATATGAAAATATTTTTGAATTAAAATTCATTATTTTCCACTATTCATCAAAAAAAGATGTTTCTAAAATATTGACACAAATTTACTTTAAGATAATAATGAAATTATGAATTTTAAAATGAATTTTTCTTCATAAAATTCATATATAATATTTTGTAAAATAAATTGTATTATTTTTCAAAGAATGATATAAAAAACCATTGGATTAAATATTTCTATAAAACATATAAAGACATTTCCAAAAAATTATTCTTACTTAAAATAAGATCTATTTATATAAAAATATCATAAATTATGTTTATAAATTAATTATTTATATTCATATTGTTATTTTTAATATTTATCCTATGAATATCTCATTTATATAATTATAATAATAAAATATTTATTTTTAGAAACCCATTGTTGTGTGTAAAGCATGAAAAGTTGGTGTTGTCTGTAGTGCAAGTTTATCATGGGGTAGTATAAATAGAAATTAGGAATTGTTTTACATTTTATCTAAAGAATTCATTGAATATTGTGTTATTTAAAAAAGGTTTACAAATATTACAACCCTTTTCTTTATTACATATTAATTCATCATTTATGACAAAATGTTACACATAATATATCCCAAATTATTAAGAAGTATAATGTATTTCGGAAGTAAGAGAATATATAATAACATAAAACCATAAATAAATATTTTTTATTGAAATCATGTTTTACATATTCATACTTAAAACTCTAGGAGATAACATAGGGACTAACATTAGAAATGGGTGAGCTATAATGCCTAGTAACGGAATATACATGGAATAACATGAAGAAATTTATACATGTCCTGAAATAGGAATTTTAACATGGAATGATAGGGGTGTTAATTGTAATCTTGAAAAATGAGGCACGATATAACATGATAAAATAATTTAAACTCAGTAAATTTAAATTCATCTTAATACACTACATCCTAAACATAATTCAAGGCTAAATGACAAGTAATAAATACCGAAAAAGTCCCATGATGGATTTTGTTGACAATATAATCAATGTAATGGTGTCTCATGAGACGAAAACATCAACCAATGCATTGGAGTGCTATATAATTATGGGTGAACTCATGAATTTTTATTCATTATCATTCTTAAATGTATTACATCAATTATAACACATCAAATCATTTTTAATCGAATATTATTACTAGATCTTGGAGTTTTCAATACATAAATGTAACTCCAAAATAAAAACTTATATATTAATAAAGTTTAAGACCTTTTAATGGAATTGGTATGGGTATGGGTATCCACTACAAATGTTTTAGGCATGGCACCCCATTGGGAAATTTTGGAAACATAACAGGGGAACAAAAATGTTTATTGGGGGGATTAATGATATTAAAAGGGGTATCATATAACATAAACATAATAATGGAAGTAGGGGTCATGTCAAAAAATACACAATAACATTAGTAATTGAAAAAAAGAGCCTAAATGGTGAATATTCATTAATAAAGGGGAGAAAGAGAGGATCCCTTTCCATGAGAGTGTGGCTCCAATTGTTTTGAAGTGGATTGTTGGGAGTTTGGGGCCACCGTGAAAGGTTTATCAATAGGGTAGGTAAGAGTAATGATTTTTTACAAGAATTTTAGGATAATTGAAGTCAGATATAGGGAGCGATTATATAGGAAATGAGTGAGTAATTCGTTATCGTTCTCTCAATCATATGTTTTGGACTCTACAAAAATAAGAAAAAACAGAAACATTCCCACAATTTTTCAATGTTTTTCCCAAGTGTGGTTGTTTAAATTACATTATTATCCCAATTCAATATCATAGTAAAATATTACAGATAGGTATTTGGAGGTGAGTCATACTCTTAAAAAAATTATTTTATGACCATAAAATATATTATATATTTTTGGTGGATTCATAATTAAATTATAAAATTAATCAAATCAAATTATAATCAAATTATATTAAAGGAAAAACTATATTTTATTGTTTATGACATTTTTATTGTTTATTAAATCACATTTTGGTCAATATTATGTCATAATACACATTGTATAATTATACAATATTTAATTTTTAACTGAAAATTTAAATATAATGGAAAATTATGAATCATAGGCTATTGGGTAATTTAGACATTATGATATAAAAAATAGTATAAATTTTACCAAAATAATTTCATTAATATGTTAATATTCTCTTTTTAAAATTAGTTTAAACAATTATAAATAAATATTGGGTTTATCGACAATAACATTTTTCAAACCCATATAAAAATTACATTTGAATTCCAAGAAATGATATGATCAATTATATAAAATAAATTAATGAAAAAATTTAAATAAATATCTATTTATAAACAATAATTTAATTCATAAAATTGAATTCCATAACAGAATTAGAATATTACCAAAAATATACTATTTGTTTAATTTTACCAATATCAAAATATTTTATAATCTAATGATAAGAAGTAAATATAAATATTATTATATTAAAAAATGAAATATAAATGTTCATAATATTTTAGTCTTGATATATATCCCTTTAATACCCACATAAACAACCTACTTTAATGGAGTGAGACTATGATATATTCCTGAGGTGGTTCATTATACGTGGTTTGGGTCGTGATCTCGAACAGCTTGAACTTCTCTTGTAAAAATTTTAACTCATGATTTTGTTTTTTGATATTATATTGGTCTTACATAAGATAAAATCAAATTGATTATATATCCCTCATAATCTCTGATAAAGGACTTAATCGGGTATAATCCTACTGGTTGTGGTCATCACTTTCTTCATATTTGTAAATTTAATTTCATAAAACCCTATATTTATATTAATCACATGATTACAATTAAACAAGAATATTATCAATGAAAAAGTTTTCTAATGGTATTTTAAATATAGTAGAACATAATAAAACCAAATAAGTTCATGTGCTTAATATATTCATAACACACAATAGGACATTTAATTTAAATCATAACAGTAATTTTATTTATAAATGTTTTGGTCATTGTAATCTTCCACCATTCAAAAATTTTAACCATAAAATTTTCATTTCCCACAATAAAACATATGAGGGTAATTTTTTTTCATCCAATAATTATATTACCATATCTCTACTTCAAAAATATGGTTTATTGACAACACTTTGGCCATGATTATTGTTTTATTTCATAGAAAATTTTATCAATGATCTATGTTCTTCAATAGATGGTCCTCATATGATATAACATTATTGAATGGTACAACATATATATAAATTACATGTTTTGGTGTTGTTATGTACTTCCTTAACATGTATACACATAATAAATCATGTACTTGATATAGGATATATGTGAGTTCTAGTTGATATGCCACCACATTGATACAATCATGTATCTGAAAGGGGCTAATGTATATTACACTATGTTTTCCATTCTTACCAAACCTCCTTAGTTTTGTAAATAGAGTTATTAATAGTAATATCATGTATCCAAAATCAAACTCTAGTTCATTTAAATTATTATAGTCATATATCTTTTGAAACTCTAATCAGACTTGATGTGCTACTATATTTTCTTGACCTTTTCCACCTTTTCATTGACCATTTCTGGACCTAGTGGTTTTTATTCGCAAAATTCATCTGAATATGTAGGTGTCTCACACATCCACCCATAAAGTGAATTATGGAGATCCAATTAGATTTTTTAGTGTAAAATATTATTATATGAGAACCCAAATAGAAGACGATATTGTCCCAATCCTCCTATGATGTTAAATGGTCATTATCAGAACATATCCTCGAGATGCTATGTATCACATTTAAGGTGACCATAAGTTTGTGGTTGATAAGTTGTATGGATGTTAAACAAATTATTTAGAGTATTTTAGAGTCTCTTCTAGAACATAGATGAATACTATGGGTCTTGATAAGATATAAAAGATAATGGTATTCCATGAAGCCTCATTACTTCTCTAATATATATCCTTCTAAGTTGATTGAGTGATAAATCCTCTTGTATCATAATGAAGTGTTCATTATATGTATAAGGATACACCACAACCCATAATATATAACTTCTTCTTGATTTAATTTGATGACCCGAGAAAAAGTCCATTATGTTTTTCCAATTTATATATAGTTAATGGTAGTATTCGAATCATCCATTTGGATTTCTTCCTTTCCAGCTACACTTTCTAACATATAAGAAATATTTATGTGTAGTCCACATTCTCCATCTTTATATTATATATCAAATATTTCTATAAGAGATTACACATTGTATTTTTTCTCCCTAGATGGAGGGAGAATACAGAGCTACGTGGATCACCCAACAAGTAATTCATTAACATAGGATTTAATGGTAATCATTGCCATCACCCAAATCTCCCAACTAATTATTCATTGAAAATTAATTCTGAGGATTTATCTTTTGTTATAGATTCCACTTTCTTCTAAATTCTTGACTAGCCATCTTGAGAATCCTTTATCTATCCTATAACAGATTATTGAGACATCATTTGTTAAAGTATTGATGGCATTCTTTCCTTTGTGATTAACATGTCTATCCTTTTTAGGTATAATATGATCAGATCATTTTACATTCTATTCATTTAAAAAACTTATGGACCCTTCCTACGTAGCGCATCTTCCATGTTATTTTATTTTCCAGGATGATAGTAGATTGAGTATTTATTGTCCATCATCAGATATATCCATTTTCACTAAAACATATTCATTTATTTCTATGTGAATGTATACTTAAAAATTTTCTTATTCATATATATTTTTCACATATTCCCAAAAATATAATACCACTATATTTTCAATATAAATATTACCACATACAACTCTAGGTCATGGGTTGGGTTGTTGTGTTTGTAAATTTTTTCATTTTTTAAATAATAGGATATCTTTTTTTCATTCAGTATTAACACACAACCTAATCCCTTTTTTGAAGCATCGTGAAAAACCACAAAAAGTTCTGCACTTATGGGTAGTGTGATTATAGGTGTAGTGATAAGCCTCTTATTCACATCCTTATAGCAGTTTTCACATTCATAATTAAAATTATAATTTAATCCCTTCAATGTTATCTTGGTTTGATGGTTATAAAAACGTGATGAATTTCGCAGAAGTAGACAATAGATTCCATCCAATCCATGGAAACTATAGATATCAATTATATATGTTTTCCATGACCATACATAAATTTATTATTTTGTGCCAGGGTCCAAATATATCATGTCCCTAATGATACTATTCCTCATTAATAATACATTCTTTTACAGGAACCCATATTCTATCTACATTCCATAAATATTATATTTTAGTAATGTTTTTAGTATAATTATTAGTTGATTCTCATGCATATCCTTCAGTTTGATGTATATTTTAATATCATCTATAAAGACAACCAAATATATTTTAAGGTAATATATAAATAATATATTGAACAATTACGTTAATATTTCAGGATAATTATTGAGTTTGAGTGGAATTATGATGAAAAAATAGTTCATATACCTTGTATAAAAATTAGTCTTTAGGATATGATCATTATTCACCATAACATGGTAATACCCCGGGCACATTTACTCCTAGGAGAAGTATTTTCCTCAACATAAGTGACCAAAAATGTCATCAATCCATCAAATATGATACTTTATATTTATCATGACCTCTTTAAAAATGAGAAAAACAAGGAAATGGCGCATAGTCTAATAAAACTTTGAGATGAAGATTACAGGTGAACCGCATGATGAAGCACTATAACATATAAACCCTTTATCCATATTCTCCAGTAGATGTTTCATCATCACCAAAAGTTCCACAATATATATTATATATGAAGTCTTGGATAATGGTAACACCCAACATATAAACTCAATTCAATATTCAATCTCATGAATATGAGGAAGACCAAAAATTCATTGGGAAACTATTCACCGTGTTCCGTCATAATGGCAATTCCTTCAATGATGAATCTATTCTAAGAATTAATCATTTTATCCAAATATTCTCTCTAATAGGGAAATAATATTCACTCTTGAGATGTTGGTTCTAAACAATATTTATACATCTACATGAATATTTATTAAATTAAAGGATGATTCATGATATAGAGGGTTATTTCCTTCTTTTGGAAATTTTTATCTTCCCTATATATGGAAAACCACTACACACACAAAAATGAATCAAATTCCCAAAAAATGATTATGAAACTATTAAATGGGTAGTTAAACCAAAAAATCTTGATTTGGGAGGAGTTATGTAATTGGGATTCAATAATAGTCCCATATTCCATTTTCACTAATAAATCTACTTCCATGTTTTGTTATGTGGTTTGAATAGTTTTAATAAACATTTATGATATGAAGGAATTTATAGAACTAGATTCATAAAGTACTTTTACTAGTCCCAAATGAATAACAAGCATATCTATTCTAACTCCATTGTATGGATCCACCTGAGTGGTTATGATTGAAAAATATCACCCTTAATGAATTAGAGGTTGTTGTTGGTCTCAAAAAACCCACGGAATAGTGCATTGGGTTCCCAAGATACCTTGTTCATTATAGTTTAATAAATGAACATTGCACTAGTGGTTGACCAGATCATTATTTTCCTCTATCGTATTAGAAGGTTTCTCCCATTAGTAATAACGAACTATGTGTCGTTCATTCCCACACCTAATTAATATCCACATTCCCCATAGGCAATTTCATGGGTTCTTATTTCCATATTTTTTTACAAGAGAGATGTTAACACTTCATAGAACTTATTTATTTCTCTATCAGACCTGTAAAATTAAACTACACTTTCCACTTGTTATCCCTATGATACCCTTTAGTTTCATCATTCTCCAACATAATATTGAACTCATATCTGAAAAATTCATCAAATCTATCAAACTCTCAGTTTACAAGAGATTTTCAAAGAGTGTTTTTTCTCCCACTAATATAGAAATCAAACCATTATTCTTGTGTAATGAAGAATCCATAGTTATATCATTCAGGTATTATAACTGTTTTCCAGTATGCACAAATTTTTTGGTCATATTTTTATTGAGAGAAAGGAAGCCGATTTCAATTTTATGTTAGAGGGTTTGAGGAAAATAATTATTGAAAATATTTTTGTAAATTTATTCCCCACAATTGGTTTGATATCATCAAAATAATTTATATTCTTGATCAATTTAGACCATTAATCAGCTTATCCCTCTATACAATAAATAACCATAAAATGTTTCTGTGTCGTGGAACATTGAACAGTGAGAAGATATTCTCAGGGGAGTTGATCAATTGTTCCATTATTAATGGATGCAATGATATATTGAATGTCATAGAACTTTGTCACATAAGTGTATCAATATCATCTTGTTAATTCATATGGGGATTTGGGTGCTCTTCCTAACCTAGTATTCTATTGGTAATTTAAGTCAACTAAGTGAGTATAATCATAAAGTTCACCATTATTACTCTAATCGGGTTGGAAATCTCATTGGAGGCAGTCGTCAAATTTCCCTTCACATTGGGTGTTTACCTGATTCTTCATATTTTCGGGAATTGGTATGAATAAAGGGAACATTATGGATCAATGTTTTCATACTATTAAGAACATAAATATAAATCCAATGACATTAAAGGGAAATTTATAAATATCCTCTATTTTGGTACTAGATGAATTTAGTGTATTTAATCTAGTTTTTCAATGATATATTTCCTAATATATATTTTTATGGTCTTTTCTATTCTCATAATAACGATTCATGATGAGATAATAAATTTTCCAAAGAATATACCTTAATAATGTCAAACTAGGTGTGCAATATCGCCTATTGTCTTTCACCAGTTCCCTATAGTGTCTAGTTCATCATGGTGTTTTCATGTTTTACTATTATATACATCAATTAAAGAGACACTTCTACATATAGTGTCCACATAGGGATGTATTTTCTTAATAAACCCATTACTATATAAATACAAAAAAATTTATTTGTATTCTTATACATTTTCTTATCCACAGTTCTTTGTATAGAGTTTTCTTATCCTAATCTCAAAAATAACCAAATGTTCCCTGTGATACCAACTATAATAAACATTTTATTTATTACATATTAATTCAATATTTATTACACTAAAATAAATAATATAAAACCCGGATGATCTAGAAGCCTATTTTATTGGGGAATTAGGAACATTCAAAAACATCTTAAAATATGAAATATATCATCTTTATTGAAAATATCCTTTACATGCCCATCCATAAAGAAACATTGGTTGACCTGGGGACATGAAAAAAAATGGGGTGGGCTATCAAAAAATTTAGGGGAATAATCATGGAATGAGAAGATGAATGTATTACATGTGAGATAATAAAAAAAATCAAGGGGTAATAAAAGGGGTTAAAATCATTAACATGAACAATGATTCATGATATTCCATGATTAGATAAAGAAAAGTAGGAAAATATGTAAAAAACATAAAACATTGCATTATAAACATAAGTTGGGGATATGTTCTAAAAAAATCAATATTGAAAAATTCCCATGATGGATTAGGTTCACTCATGAATCCCTTTCATGATGTATCATAAGACTATATCATTACCTAATATATTGAATCTATATATAATATTGGGTCCACCGATCACATTCATTATATTCTCATGATTTAGTGTACAATATATAGCATACAACATGAAGTTTTTTTTCATCAATTTTTATTTAGAGGTATGGAGTGTGGAAAAAATGCATTTAGGTCTATAATAATATAATTATATATTCATAATCATGAACAACCTTGATAGAAAATGTGTATAGGTATTCACTACACATTTATTTAGAATGGAATCTTATTTTGAAATTTGAGCAGCATAATGAGGGAATATAAATCGTTATGGGAGGTATTTATTAAAGTGAAAGTGGTATCTCATAATTTTGAAATCAGAAGTGTAGTATGGGAATTTTGGAAAACCATTTCCCAACATTATGATTTGAATATAAAAGGGCATAAAATGAAGAATATTCTTGAATAAACAGTAGAAAGAGAGTATCCTTTACCTTGAGAGTGTGAATCTAAATGCATGAGAAAATATTATTCAGATCTTGGGGGATTCATGGGAGTAATATTGAGAGGGGAGGTCATTGAATGTAATTTATGAATAGATTATTAATAATGATAAGTAGTTTGTTGGAAGGTTTTATATAGATAATGAGTGCAGAATCCTTTATTACTTCTCAAACATTGGGTTTGGACTCTATATAATAAAATAAACAAAACCACAAACCTTCCCATCTGGTTTTCCCATGTAATCTACCAATACGTGGTGGATTTTAAAATTTTTTAGGCCAAGGTCCTAATTTATGATAATATTTCTCTAGGTGATGTTGAGATGAGTCATACTCTTGAAAAATTGTTTTATAACTGTTAAATATATTATTGTTTTTGGATAATTTAGAATGAATTTTTAAAGTTAATCATATATACATAAAATCAAATTATTTAAAGTTTAAAACATATATTTAGATGTGTATACCTTTTACTATTTTTATTACATCAATTTTGGGTCATTATGATTTACAATACATAACAAATATTTGTACTATATTTAAATTTTACCCACAAAGTAGATGTCTTGGAAAATTATTATATATTCACCTCTTAAAAATTTATTCATTATGATTCCAAAATAAATATTAATATTACCTAAATAATATGATACATATTTAACTTATAACTTTTAATATATGAAACCAAATTTATTTAAAAATGCTAGTTTTTTATATTAACTGTTTTCTAACCCTTTTAAAAATTACATTTGTCATTATAAAAATAAATGATCATTTATAATTGTTTAAAATTATTTAATAACAATGTTTCAGTATAATATTATGTTTTTAAAAATAAAATTAATTCACCAAAATAAAATCTATAGATTATTTTTAATATTACATTAAAATAAAGTTTTTATTTTATTATGCTGATGTCATAATAATTTTTAATTTACTGATGAGAAGTAAATATAAACATTATTATATTGAAATTTACAATATATATTTATATTATTATGTAGATGATATATATAAATTTATAAATAATAATTTATATTAAAAATAATGAATTTTGTGAGTTTTATATAACCCTCGTACATAATAATACATTAATTTTTTATATTATGTGGAATTTTTTTTATAAATGATCATGTTGTCACAATAATCATCCCTGAAAAAATTTCACCCTAAACTTTTTACTCTCACATTCTAAAATAGATGAGGTTAATTATTTTCCATCACATCTCCTAGTTCCCACATCTCTTCTTTAAAAAGTTGGTATCTCGATATCATTTTGACAAGGTGCATTGATATATTTCATAGAACTCTTTCTCTATGATCTATGGTCATCACTAAATGCTCTTCATAAGAGATATCGTTATTCAATTATAAAACCTTTGTATTTATTTTATTTGGGGGTTATGATATGTACATTATGTAGGGGGATACCTAGAATACATAATATACTTAAGTTGGGTTAGGTGGGAGTTCTAGTTTATATGTCACTACTCCAATGTGACCAATGATCTAAAAGGGGATTATGAATACTGGATTAATATTTACCCTATTTCAAAATCTCATTACTTTAATACATAGAGATATGCATTGAAATATAATGTCTCCAATAACAAAATCTAGGTCTCGTCTAGGATTAGAAACATAGATTGTTTTTTAACTAAGATCATCCTTGATGTCTCACTAAATGGTGTAGAGATTTTCCACCATTTTATCAACCATTTTAGGACCAACTAGTTGTTGTTCCACCAAATCATCCCAACATCCAAGTGTTATATACCTCTAATCAGAAATGGATTCATAGGGAGATATTTGGATTCTTTATTGGAAATTATTATTGAATGATAAGTCGACCTGTGGAAGATATTGTTACCATACTCCTTTGGAATCAATTGAGAATACTCTAAAAATGTCCACTACTGTATAGATATTATGGTCAGATTGTACATCAATTTAAGGGTCGTAATCCATGTTTGATTTTAACTCATTATTTTGAGTGTGTTGGAGACTCTTCCAGAACATGGGGTTAAATAATGTGTCTCAATCAGATACAATCAATAGGGGTTTCACATGATACCGCACAACTTTTGTATTTTATATCCCTATAAGATTATCAAGTGATAAATACTCTAAAATAATAATTAATTGTGTATTTATTGTAAGATGACACTGCATTTCCATGATAGAATAGTTTCACTACAATAAACATGGTGATTATATGGGTTATTTTTGGAGGGGGTTCTTCACAAACACATCTAAATTCATTTTCTATGAAATTAGAGGGGCTTGTGAACAACCCCCTATAATAATCTAATTTATAGGGGTTTATTAACCTCATCTAAATTTATTTTCTATATAAATTAATGGTGGATATGTGTGACCATCGTTAATCATAAAATTTATAGGGGGTTGTGAACCCCTTAAAAAATCTTAAATCAAAGGGGGTTCTGAATCCCACATAATTGTTTTGACATTTAGTTTTTAATATTAGGTGGGATTTTATAGGGTGTTTTCAACATCCTCTAATTTTAGAATATAGAGTGGCTTTATATCTGTTTCCAGTCAATGATATTAGTGGAGGTTTACAACCCCCTATAATATCTTATATTAGTGGAGGATCAAAACACCCACTAATCTGTTAAATTATAGGGGTTGATAACCATTATAATTTATTAAATTATAGGGGTTTAAAATCCCCTTTAATTTATTTAAATATGAGGGTGTTAAAAACCACCCATAATATCATAAATTAGAGGGGGTTCAAAACCCATTCTAATTAAAAAAACTCATTCCCTAATATTTGAATCTATATATATAATTAAAGAACTATATATAAATGTATTTAATAAATTTATATGAACATGTTATATAAAATATTTATATGATCGTATTTAATTGTCCTTATATATATATATGTAAACATAATTTTATGTGCATTAATATATACTTATTTATATAAATTATGTTTCATATAATACTCTTTATATATAATATTAAAGAATAAACATATTATATAAATATATAGTGACAACTCTATCTTTCAGTGTAATTTTACACCCAAATGCCTAATATATATTATATAAATATATAAATAAATAAAATTTAATTTAAATATATTTCATATAATAATCCAATCATGTAGTTTTTATAATTTCAATATTACTAATAGTAAATATATTTCAGAATAATATGTTTATTATTTTATATTATATATAATTAATATTATATGATATACAATTTATACAAATCAATATATATAAATTTACACAATATTATACAATTATATTTATTAAAATATGTATAAATTAATAATCATAATATTATAAAATTTTACTTACTGGAATACAATTTTATTAATGTTCATAGTATTAAATATATGTATTGAAATATTATATATATAAATATATATATATATTTGACTAAACTTTAGTACATATAACATTATATAAATTTTTGTATAAATTTTGATTCATAAATAATATTTGTATAAGTTGTATATCATATAATTTTAAATATACATAATATAAATACTGTATAAATTGTATTATATATATATGTATCTATATATCTCTTATATTATTAATTATATGTTAATTATTTATAATATTATAAAGTTTATAGAAATAAATATATATTTATGTACATATTAATAAATATTATTATTGAAATAGATTATATAAATAAATTTTAAAGACATTATATATATATATATATTTAATATAAAATACATTATATATATATTATATAAATATTTATTTAAGTATATAATTAATATACACAAATATATAAATATATCTAGTTATACATATGTAGTATTATAAAATATATTTATTCCAATGTATTTAAATACTCAGTCAAAATATATTGTTTATATGAATTTTTTTATTTAATATAATATAAATAGATAAATAAATGAATTCATAATATAAAAAGGATTATATTAATATTAATATATATTTATATTAATATTAAATATTAATAACTATTTAGTTATTTATTCACCTAATATGTATATAAATTATCTTTTAAATATATATAAATTTTAAAAATGGTCAAATAAAACATAATGATTTATGTGGAATAGTAGAAAAGGTGTTGGAGTTCTTTTCGGAGAACCACGGTTCAAACCAGATGAGAAAATAATTTATAAAATTCGTGATTGGGTTGTACTGGTTATAAATGGAACTAGAGGGGTACTACTGGAGGCCTAGTGGAATCAAAGGTGCGTGGAATTGGAGGTGGTTTGGGGTAGTGTAAAAGGCCATTGATTGACATGAATGGGAGCAGTGTAGTGCGAGAACTGGATCGGGGTGTACCACGACACATGAACTGTAGTAGGGTGTAGTGTGGGAAATTGAGGGGGAGTGTACATGTAAGAGGTCGGGTTGGGTGAGATAGACTTCAATCATGTTTAAAAAAATCATTAGGGGTGATTTTCACACCCACCCCAAACCTAATCACAATTAAGGGGTTGAAACAGCCCATAAAGCCCTTCAATTAGTGTAGGTTGTCGTTGAAACGGCCTACGAATGAGTCATCTCTGGTAAAATTAATGTCTACATTAGAGGGTGTTGAAATTCCCTCAAATTAAACTATGGATAAATTAATACTGATTTTACCAGTGGTTCTTCAAGACAACCCCTAAAATCAGTAGGTGGGCCCATTAGTGGTGATTACTCATAAAAAACACTAATATCATTGGAATGGGTTGTACCCCCTTTTTAGGGAAAAATAACCCCCTCAAAACTCATCATTTTTTGTAATGTTTCCTCTTTATATATTTATAAGAGTAGTGATAAAGTCCATGGTGATTTTTCCCATATCCACATAATTATGGGTAATGGTTACATCATCCCCTTGTATTTTTTCCATTCCAACATAGCATACTTACAAATATGACATATTGATATATATTTTTTTATCTCCTTATTCAGATTTTCCCTCCAATAATTCAATCATAGATCTTAAATCAACATTGTTCATCCTATATGTATGGAGAATGTTCAGCAATGCGAATCATCAAATAGCTCCATAATTAACTTGAGATTTGATGGTATATAGTGCAACGACCCAAATTTCACATATCCTTCTTCATTAACAATGAATTGTGGGGATTTAACTTTAATTATAGATTCCACATTCTTCTAAATTCCCACATCACTAAAATAGAAATCGTTTACCCTTCCTATATGGGATTATTGAGAAATCATTTTCATAAAATTGATTATTTTCTATCCTTTTTCCCATGTCAATAATTTTTTAATCTATAATGGTTGAATCTTTTTCAATTCTCGTCTTTGATAAAAATTTTGGATCCTATATACATAGAGTATATTCATTTTTTTATATTTTCCAATATGGTAGTGTATAAAGTATTTATATTCCTTTATCAAATCCCACCACATTCACTAGAGAATTATCATATCATTCTATGTGAATATAAAATTGAGGTTTTCTAGTTCATATATATTTCACACTTCTCCCCAATGAGATAATGAGAAATAGTATTCAATGTAATGAATAGTATATTCAATACTAGATCAAGAATAGAGTAGTGTTCTTCATAAACTTTCAACTATCTGGATGCATATGCTTTCACTTTTTCATTCTTCATTAACACACAATCCAACCTCTTATTCAAATCATTATTGAATACCATGATAATTTCTCCACTTGTCGGTAGTGAGAGTACATGTGATGTGGTAAGACCCTTTTCAGACACATCAACACATGATTCTAATTCATTATTCAAATAAAAAATTAATTCCATACAGTTTTTCTTAGTTAGATGGTTTGATACCCTTGGGAAATTTATCGCAAATCGATGATAGTACCCCTATAATTAATGAAAACTATTGATATTCATCACAAATGTTGGCATTTTCCATCCATTATTTCATTTTTTCTTTGAAGGGTGCATAGATATACCATTGATTTTGATAATATACTAAATTAAAGAGACTTCATTCAACAAGAAATCACATTTTCAATACATGGAATAAATCTTCTCATTGTGAAATGTATTTAGTGTTGTGCTTTGATAATACCCATTATCCTCTATGAATTTTGAGCATATTAGAACCTAAACTATTAAAAAAAACCACTAATTTGTCAAGTTAATCTCTTAACACTATATTCATCAAGTACATAATCATTTTTTGTTGATTGGTGGGTTTTAATGTAATTACTATGAACTCATAATTCCCATACCATATACAAAAAGTAGACATAGGTATATCCTCCGTATTCACTGTAACCTAGTAATACCCTGACCATAGATCCACCATAAAGAATTATTATACACCATGTATCTAATCAAAAAAGTTATCTATACTTGGAAAAAGATAATTTATATTTATCATGATCTTTTTGAGATAATGATAATCAATGAAAAGGTTCATTGACTGATCCTCATTCTTGATCAAGTTGATTAGTGCCCCCAATGTGAGGGACTTGGCTTTATGAATCCTTTGTTTAATTACCCTATAGTTTTTTATTTATCTCATATTGTTCCATAATATCAATTTTATATAGATTATTTGAATATGTTAATTCCCATGTAGATAATCAATTTATAAATTAACCTCTCATCTACATAGAAGGGCAAGAAATTCTTTAGGAAACACTTCAGCATATTCCATAACAATGGGAGTGTATTATTGGATTATTATTTCCACAAATAGGATCATTTGATCTTGAAATTATTACCCATAGTGAAATAATTTACACACATGATATGTTAGTGTTAAATAATATTAATCCATCTCCTTTCATTTTAAAAGAATTAGAGGATGATTCATGATAGGAAGAGTTATTTCATTATCATGAAAATTTATGTTGGTTCTAATGAGATAATTTCAGTCCGTACCAATATTTGCACCAAATTAAACCAAAGGGGGAATGAATAGGTTTTATTGGAATAAAATCCCCCATAATGTGAGAGGGGAAGAGTTATATATGTTGGATGAAATAATGTCCCTTTTTCTGTTTTTACTAATAGCACTACTTCAATGATTCATGGTTGTGTTTGAATAGTTCTACTAAACATTCATGATATGAAGTAATTTTTAGAAATAGAACGAAATATACATTCAATATTATTGAATGATAATAAAAGTGTACCTAAAACCACATCGTTGTTTGAACCACCTCAGTATTTGTGATGGAAAAATATATCCCTTTTTCCATGGAGGTTTTTTTGTGTCTCTGAAAAGCCTTGGATTATTGAATTGGTTTTAAAAGTACCTGGGGTCCATGCAGTTGAAGCAATAAACAATGTACTGAGGGTTGGTGATAAAACTCCATTCATACATCACATTAGGGTGTTCCCCCCATTGATAATCACTAGCTAGGATATTTTTATTCCCATACCAAAATCATTTCCTCATTCCAATTTGGATATTTTTGTGGTGATTTGTTCCCCACATTGGAAAAGATGGATGTTGAAATTTCATAGAACTATTAGATTTCTCCATCAAATTTATATAATATCTCTCCACTTTTAGATTTTTATCCTTTTGAAACCATTGAGATTTGTCAATCTCCATATTGTCTTTGAGGGAACATCAGAAAATTTTCTAATATCTATCAATCTCTAAGATCACTAGACATTTTTGAAAAATAGTTTTATCACCCAATATATGTTGTCAACCATGCATTCGAGTGTAACAACAGTGTTGTAGGGATATCAATAATTTTTTTCAAACTTTTCCTCATATCGACCAATATATTAATCATATTTTTTCATTAGAAAAGTTGTGCCACATTCTATTTTATATCAGATGGTGTATGTAAAATAATTATCAAGAAAAAATCTAGAATTCCTTCCACCCCATTAATTTGATCTTTTCCTCAGGATTCATATTCTTTGTCAATGTACACCACTGATTAGCTTCTACGTCCATATGATAAATATCTATTACAACCATATCTTGTACGAGACATTGAATTTTAAGAATAGTAATATCGTCTCAGTTGATTTGATCTATTTTTTCATTTTTAATGGATCAGATGATCCATTTAAATTCATGAGCCTCTGTTGCATAATGGTCTCAATTATAGATTTTTTTTGGTGGGTTTGGGTGATCCTCCTGATCTAGTATTATATTCATAACCAATGTCATCTAAGAGAGTATCATCTTATAGTTTTTGATTCCATCTCACATAATTTTGGGAATCTAATTATTGCAATCATCCAATTTCCACTCAAATTGGTTATTTACCAGATTCATAATATTTAAATACATAGGATAGAATAATGGAATAAATTTGGTATGATTGTTTTAAAACTATTAATCACCTAACAAGAATACAATGAAATTAAATGGATAACATTTAAATTACATATATTTCCTTAACCAATGAATTTATAGGCTTTAATATATGATATCCATGATGTATTTACTAATATATATTTTTATGGGATGTTTTCCCTTAGTAATGGTTTGTAATGATATTATTAATTAATTAAAACATATCCCCCATGAGTTTCAAACTGGGTGTACTGTAATGCCCATTTTCATGCATCAATTCTCAGTGGATTGTTTCTTAATGTTGTTTTTTTGGGTTGTACACCTATGTACATATATTATAGAGTAACATCTACGTGTAACATCAATAGTGGGTTGTATTTTTTAAGTATCCCCTTACTCTATAATTAAAAAAATGAGAGATTTTCTCTTATTCTTAGTATTATCCCTAATTCATTCTAATGAGTTTTCTAATCATTATCCTAACAATAGAAAAAAAAATCGTCAATACCAACCACATCAAACCATTAGATTATTATATATTAATTTATAATTTATTAAATAAAAATTACATAGTACAAAAGATAATATTGATAAGTTTATTTTTTGGGAATTAGTTACATTATAGAACTACATAAGATAATAAATACATTATCTTTGTTTAAAACAACTTTTACGTGTTCGTACATAAAACTGCATGGGATAAACTGGTCACATATATGTGAAATGGGTGAGCTATAAATCCCAGTAGGGGAATAATCATGGAAAAAAATGATGAAATTAATAGTAATCAGACAATAGTAATATCATTTAGACATAAAAGTGATGATAATCATAATAGTGAACAATGAGGCATGATATAGCTTTATAACATAATGAGAACATGAGAAATGTGACGACAAATAAAAACACAATATCATAATAATAGGTCATGAAAAACTGCTAATACATCATGATGGAAAATTTAATTGATGGATTTGGTTCTATCCCACATCACTTTCATTATTTCTCATGAGAGTAGAAAATTACCCATTGTATTGGAGCATAATATAATTCTAGGATCACCCCTTACATTTATATAACCAAATTCTCAACTGTTCCACATAGATCATATATCATGGAATAATTTTTATTCCCATTTTCTTCCACAATAAATTAGTGTGGAATAAATTAATGTATGTTCCAAATAAAAAAAATATAATTTCAAAAAATTAAACACCCTTGGTATGAATTGGTATGGGTATTCACTACAAAATTTCTTAACATGGACTCCCACTATAAAATTTCAGCAGCATAACGTAGCTCATAAATGATCATGACAGGTTTTAATTAGAGTGTAAGGGGTGTAAAATAATATTAAAATCATAAAAAAATTACAGGGAATGTGTAAAAATAAGCCCCATAATTAGTAATTTAAAATAAAAGGGCATAAAATGAAAAAGATTCTTGAATAAATTAGATTAGGTGAGGATCCTTTAACTTGAGTTTGTGAATCCAAATTCTTGTTAGGGGATTCTTGAGATATTGTGTATACCATGGTAGGACACAATAAAGCATATTAAAGAGTAATTTTGAGAATAAGTTTATTTAATAATGATAATTTAGTGATTGGGTGGGTTTATAGAGGAAATGAATGGGTAATTCATTATCATTCCTAAAATATAGGTTTTGTACATTATATAATAATGTAACCAAAGCCAAAAACACTATCATGGTATTCCCCAATGGTTTCTTCTAAATGGGTGTGGTTTCAAGTATTTTATTAGGAAAGGGCTCAAATGCATTAAAATATTACTCTTGGGGATTTGGAGGTGCGTCATACTATTAATAAAATAATTTTAAAAACAAAAAATTTATTAAAGGTTTTGGAAGATTCATGAATGTTTTATGAATCCATAAAATAAAATTAAAATAAAATTATTTTAAATTTAAAACATATATTTATTCATGGATTCCATTTATATTGTTAATTACATCACTTTTGGTTCATTATGTTGTCATAACAATTAACATATATTTATATCATATTTAATTTTTCCCCAAAAAGTAGACCATCCTTGAATGGTATGAGAAATATACAACTGGATAATTTCAATGTTCCAATTCAAAAATAATATTTATTTTATCTAAATAATTAATTTTATATATCTTAATTTTTACATTGAAAATAATAATTTTTATTTAAAATAAATGTTTCATTGTTTCTTATAACTGTTTTCGAATCCTTATAGAAATTACATCTGACTTCATAAAACTTATATGATAATTTAAATACAATGAATATTATTTAATAACAATATTTCAAAAAAAATATTTTTTTTCAAAAATCAACTAATTCATCAAATTAAATTTAATGATTTAATTTTAATATTACACAAAAATAAAATTTATGTTTAATTGTACCATAATAAAAGACATTTATAAAGTAAAGATTGAATATAACTATAAATATTATTCTATTGAAAATAAAATATAAATTTTCTAATTACTATTGTTTATACATATCCATTTAATACACTACCCATATCTTTAAGGGTAAGGTGTCTGATTGTGATATTTTTATTAGTTGGTTCAACATATATGGTTTTTTGTCATGATTTTGATGACTAAGAACTTCACCCATAAATGATGTTCCCCTTTATTGCATTGTCTTATACCCCCTTCTACATGGAAATGGGAGAATCCCAGTGATGTTATCTATCTAATAAGATCCACTTTATGCTCTTTGTAGGGTATGATCCTACTATTTGTGGCCATTACATCCTTCACTTATGCCAATTTGATTTTTTAAAACACTATATTTATAATAATCATGTGACCACTATTAAGAAAAAATATTGTCAATTCTAAACATTCATAATGGATGATTAAATATGATATGATTTTATATAAACAAATATGTTCTGGTGTTTTATATTACCATATCACATAATAATAAATTATATTAAATACATAAGAGAATTTTATTTATAAATGGTAGGGTCGTAATAAAAATAACTTGGGGTGTCACATTCTACCCCCATTAAAATTAATTTTTCCCATGAAAGTCATCATTATGATATAGAGAAAAAAAAGGATTCATAATCCTCATTATATCATAAAGTTCCAACATATATTCCTCTATCATGATATTTCTCCATATATATTTGGCTAGTAGAGTGGTATTTTTTCCTAGAACAATATCTATATGATCCAAAATTTAGTGAGATATACATATAACACATCTTGGTCATGAGAGTCATTTAGTGGATGATCCACGAAATAATCTACTATCCTGATATGATCAAGAATTTCAAAGAGACCAATATACCTTGGTCTATGTTTTCAATTATTCTTAAATCTCATAAAGTTATTATAGGTATATATTCAGAAACAAAATACCATGAACATCAAATTGTTGATCATGCCATCAATTATCAGTATAACTCTTTTGTCGATATTTTGCTGCCATGATATGATGATGAATGGTTAAATCCTTCTTTAAAATTTCTTCATCAATATTAAGTACCAATATCTATCTTTATAGAACATCATTTATTAATTTTGGAGATATAAATTTCTTCCCATGTATCAGATTATATAGATCCATCAGAATAATTGAGTGAATGATATAATTCTTAGAATAATCAACTAGATGAAGTTGTTTATCCCAAAAACCTTATAAATCCCATTAAAAATATCTCATTATATTATCTAGTGTTTGAATTTTTCATTCAAAATGACCATCTATATGAGGATGATAATCAATGTTGAAACACAATTTCATTTCAAGGGATTATGAAATACATCACTAAAACATTGAGGTAACGATAGATCATGATCAGATATAATAAAATGTTGTACTTCATGCCACGTAACAATAATTTATATCTAGGAAAATTGAACTAGAGAAAATTATGAACTCGTCATAATTAAATGTTTTGACTTAGTAGGTCAATTTACTACAACTCATATATCATTAAATCATTAGAGGTTTTAGGGATTCCAACAAATATATATAGAGAGGTGCACTCCCATTTCCCTTATCATGTGGGTAATGGATGCAGAATACCCTTAATGTATTTATATTCTCCTTAACATGAATTAATAAAACTATCCAAGATAACAACATTTTGATATCCCTCCTCATGCCATCCCACCATATGTATTCCTTCAATATTCTAAAAATCTGCATACTTTCAGGATGAATAATGATTGATGAACTATGAGTATCCTCTCACATATCCTTCCTCAAATCCATCATGTATGGAAAACATATATGGTTTGGGAATTATACCATTTTTCCAGATCAAGATTAAACTCAGGAACATTTCTATCCATTTTTTTCAGTACTAAATTTTCCATCTCCACCTCTTTAATCATCACATGAATAGAGGGATAAACATTACATTGAGAAAGATATCAATTTTCCCATTCCTTCATGATTTCAAAATCAAAATATTGAAAATAAATAAATAATGGATCACTTTTGATCATCAAAATTGATAAGCTGACATGATTCTTTTGACATAAAGCATCCACCATCTTCTTCACTTTCAAATGGTGGTAATGTATTGAGCATTCATAATTTTTAATTAGATCTAACCATATTCTCTAAAACGTTTTTTACTAATTCTGTGAGTGTATATATTTTAAAATTTTATAATGGTTATATATATCACACTTGTCTCCATTAAGATAATTCCTCCATATCTGAAATAAAAAATGCTACCACACATAACTCCTTACCATGAGAAGGGTAATTTTATCATGAATCTTAATTTATCATGAGGAATAGGCATTGAATATGTTATTATTCATAATAAAAAATCCCAATATCTTCTTTTATTAATCACCCTTGATTAAAATCCCTTCTCCACTATAGGGTATTGTAAGCATATGTGTGCTGACCAAACTACTCGTTACTTCATTGAAATTTTACTAAGAGTTATCTTTCCATGGGAACATGGAACCCTTATGTGTAAAAATAATCATATTATTGGATAGTAATGATTAATTTTACATAAATCCTAGATTATATCTAGATATACCAGTAATACTTTGGTAAGTTGTCACCGTGGTTGGCCTAGGAAAACAATTAATACTTTCATTTTTGACGGATCCACTGTTACACCATGTCTTAAAAATGGATGTCTAAAAAAATGGAAACTTTTAAAGCCAACATTCAAAAAATTTATATTTTTCATAAATTTAATCTTTCATTAGGGAAATTTTTATAATTATAATTTGGAATTAATGTTCTTCCATTCTATTGGAATAGATAAGAATATCATCTATAATGACTACCACAAATTGATCAATGTAATATTTAAATAAAATATTCATCAAATCAATGAAGAGTGAAGGAAAATAATTATGTATTAAAGGCATAAATATGTATTCATAGTGTCTATACTGTGTGAAAGATGTTTCCTTTGGTATGTCATCATTCTTGACCCTCAATTGATGATATCCAGAACAATGTACAATCTTAGAAAAGTATAGATCTTCAAGTAGTAGATTGAAAAATTAATAAATACAGGGAAGGGAATAAATTTTATTATCATGATCTTATTCACTCATCAATAGTCAATTCATATCCTCATAGATCCTTATTTCTATTTTAAAAAAATGTTTCCCCCATGCTGAACTACATGGATAAATGAATCTCTTATCATGGTATCCATGGGGTTTCTTCTTTAATTCCTAAAACTCAAATTAGAATATTCTATAGGGCGTATTTGAAATTTTTGTAGAACCAGGAATGAGTTATATCAAGAAATCTGCATAACATTTATTTGGAAGGATATGAAATTATTCTAGAAATATTTTCCATACATTTCTGAAAAAATAGGAATACCATAAATTTCAATTTTCTCCACAAGCATTTGTGATAAAACTCCCTTTTTAAGGAGAACTATAACCCATACACTAGATGTAAAATCCATGGGATGTTCATACATATCATAAAATTGATATAAGATCACCGTTTTGATGGAAATATCGGTCATAACATCCCTTCATTTTCAATTATTATATGTATTATTCGTATAATTACAATCCAAGCCTAAGATGAAAACAAAGTCAACTGGAGGAAGAATGGGGAGATATACAGGAAGTACATTCCAAAAAATGTCCACAGGAGAAGAATCACTGTCTTACGATGAAATCATTATACCGTTAAGGGTTTTCACTACTAATATTGAATCTAAACACTTTGGTGGAATGTTAATACCCTTTGAAATTTCTTTAGATATGAATGTACAGTTAGATCCAAAATTAAATACGACATTATAAGTTCTAAAGTAGATGGTATGTCTACCTTTCACCATGTTATTATCACACCCATATTAGGAAATGAAGATCAAATTAGAATTCTCCTAGATCCTCAGATTAAGAGGAATCTAACATTAGTCATCATCATAACCTATGGTTCTGGTACTGGTTATCATAAGGGTCATTCTGCTTAAACATTAGTTACTAAATATTGTTAGTTTTATTCTTTACATATTTCTCCCCATTCAGATTTTTAGATAGCTTCTTCAAATAATTTAGGTAATAAAATGCCTGATGATCATTCGTTCCACTATTAAAAAATTTCTTTGCAAACTAAAGATAAATTCCTCCTTCTTTTTTCACACACATATACCATAATGTAAATGTCACAGTATTTTCCATATTTTATACAATTTCTATTGAACTCTATATTACATTTCTAGAAAAAACCTTGACATTGTTACATAACTCAAACATCAATTTTAACTATGATTTCATAATGCATAATATATTCCTATCAACTAATGTATCCTATAAATAGTTCCTTCAAGAGATTTGGAATTGTCTCTCTTAAGAATCTATCAAACGTTAAATTTGGGTTGGATGATAATACCAGACGTATAATTAAAATTATTTTTCAATTATAATTTTTGGGACCAATAGATCCATCCATCCTTTCTCCAACTCATGAATAAAAATCTACGCCATAATAGGTAGAATAAAAGAAAATATATTTTTTAAAAATAATTTTTTGAACACATCTAAGTATATGTATTCAATTTCACCTTTCTGTATTATATTCTTAATTAGAGTACACTAATGGTTGGCTTCACCTTCTAACTGAAAAACAACAAGAAAAAATTTATCATGTTTTGAACATATAAGGATATAAAATATATTTTTAGTGGTACTAATCATTTTCTCAGAAAAAATAATATCAAAACACCCATTGAAGGATGATGTATGTTACCTCATGGAAGAATAAACAAAATTTTGTTCCCACCATTCATCATTTAGAATTCCATAATTTCAGATATATTGGAAAAGTTAGGTGAGCATGGAAACATTTTCTTCTTCCATATCCTATAAAATTCAGATGATTAGGAGAATAACCATTTAATTTCCCATTACGCTATCAATTAAATGGTTCCTTCATGTTCCATTCATTAATAAATCTAAAAAATAATAGAGTAAGAACCAACAATCATAGCGGGGAACATCAGAATCATGAAAACAAACTCATATGATGTATAAATTATGAAACCATATTAAATCTATGAAACATTATGTTTATCTTAGGTTAATAATAGTAAATTCAATTTAAATATATCATGAAGGTTGATGAGTTTTTTTGAATTTCCAAATAATATTTTCTAGTAGATTCAATCGAACTATATAGTAAGGCCCATTTTTGTGCACCAATTTCTAATGATGTCTAGCTCAATACAGTGTTTTTAAGGTATTTACTCCTATTTACATCTATTAGAGAGCCTCATCCAGTTATAGTATCTAGATATGGATGTATATATAAGAATCCACTTAATCTATCTGTTACTAAAAAAATGACATCTTTCTATTCAGTGACTCAAAATTAGACTTATCCTTAGATAAATATATTTAGATATCTCACTGATTTATTATCATCCTATTTTCCAATGCATAGCTAAAAATTTTCACTATTAAAATTTATAGTGACCCTTTCGTTACATACATAAAAAATTCATAATCTTTTTAAAAATACATTATACTTTTCATAAAAAATACCCAAAGACCATGTTCCGTTAGTGGCTTTGGAAACATTGAAACAGAAAAATTGGTACATAAGAGAGCTAAACTATCTCCCACTATGTATTCAATGACTAAACCTTTCTTAGAATTATCATACATAATACCTACATTCATAACCTGGGGAAATGCAATATAAAAGTGCTGAGCTAAGATGCTTGGTAAGGGTAAAACAGATAGATATTTTTATGAATAATCATGATCCTAAGGGTATCCGAACATGATAATAATATTATAAGTTCCTACATTCTATATCTATGATTATAAATGTGAATCATTTCATAAATATTGAAAATTTATGAGTCATGAAACAGCAGTGAATTAGTATAATAGTCCATGAAATCATAACATATGAATAAGGCAGGGAATTATGGGAGACAATAAATCATATGTAATTATTTTCATAGTGGTCAAGGAATCATGGAAAATTCTATATTAGTGGTATAAGTTCACTCCATAAACCATCTTGGTAGTCGTGGTTTACTCCCATAACAATTATAGTAGTCATGGATCACTCTCAAGAACATGTTGGAATAAAAATTCATTTATTGAATTGAGTTTACTCTAGATTTCAAAAATATATATCTCTAGACAAACAAAACAATACACAATAAATTCAATTGATATATAGTTACTAAAAATATCATAATTAAATCATACATATGTGTTCCACTAGATCATAAAAAATAATTATATCATAACCCAAAAAAGAACTGTGATTAAAAAACAAGTAAAGATGTCATTAAATATGGAAAATATACAACATTAATAATCATTTTACAAAAGATTAGACAATAAAAAGAAGATGGTTCTACAGGTATATAACCCATGAAAGAGATATATGTTTCATAAAAATAATGTAATAAAAAAATAAAAAATTCAGAGAAATATTATTTATCAAGCCACTATATAATTTTCCTAGAAACTAAATAGTAAAACTAATTGATGTCATCATTTATGGAAAATAATTTTTATATATTTTTTAAAATCCATTCTGGAGGAAAATATCCAGTCTAGTTTAAAAATAGTTTATAAAACATGAAACATTTTTGAAAAACTGTTTTGTTGAAATTATAATTGAAAGCATTTGAAAAAATATTAAAAAAATATTAAATTTTTTTAAAAAAATTCCATTAAAATATTATTAAATGATCATTTTAAAAATATTTTTGGGTATATTTTATGTAGCATGGTTTTTATGAATAAAATGGAATTTTAACCGAAAGGAGAAATGAAATCAGATTTTATTATATATTTTTAATTTATTATATTACGTAAAAAAGATGTGAAATGGTACTAATAAATGAAGATATCATAACTAACTATAGGATAAAAAATTCATGAGTGTTCATGAAATAATAATCATATGAATTGATCAAATAAATCCAAATCATAAATAATCCCAATAGATTATGAGATTGTGCAATAAACTCTTAGAACTTGGTCACATTAAATCATACATGCTATGTAATAAAAGTACATTAAATAAATCTATATATATCGTAAAAATAATTATATTCATGATATAACATTTAAAATGGAAGTGAATACACCTCACAAATGATTATTTTTGCATATCATTTCATGTGTCTCAATGACAGAAATTTGAGATATAATTATGTTACTGATTTGGTATCTTTTGAGAAATAAACAACCTAAAAGATAGATCATAATATGATATGTAAATACACATAAATTTATTGATAATAATAATATAAAAAATTCAATGTAATTATATTCACCACACAAAATAAATGAGTGGTGAATGCAGAATAAATATCACATAAATAAAAGTAAGATAAGAAAACCCTTACATTATGCCATGAATCTAATCGAAATCGTTCAAAACACCATTATAATAAATATATGTTGATTATACATCTATAAAATTACTATATTATATTTATATAATGTAATATTTTATTTAATTATGAATTTATATTATATGTTTGTAACAATACAATATTAATCTTACGATTTTGGTAATTTCCGGTTAATTATTATCCTATGTTTTGATTTATTATTCACATGGATTTCATAATAATATAATAGTTTTACCTTATAAACAATGATAAAAATGAAATAAATATCATATATATTAAGTATATATTTATTTATAATAATCTTCCAAATACATAAATATAAAATTCAATACATCGTTCATACAGATATTAGGTCATACATATACTTGAATGTTGTTTTTGTATTCTTCCCCTATTGAAATAAAGAATGTAAATGACAAATGTGTCTCTGTTTATACATTATAATTCCGTTATAAATGTTATTTCATTTATATCTTGTTTTTTTATTCAACCAATCGATAATAAATTCCATGTAAAGTGTGAATGAGTCACATCGCTCGGAGGAAGTGGTATTACACACATCCATAATTTATTTAATAATGTTTACAAGAAATGGAAGGAATGAGTATATGTATTGAATAACTATTTAATAAAAATGAAGGAATCAAAAATAGTATAAATATCCTAGAATAAATATGAATTGAATAATTAATTCCAACTGTGAGTGGTTATAATATAAGAAAGGGTGACATCAGTTTATGAGGTGGATGTATGCTTTACACATGAATAATGATTCAGTATCCTTATGAATCTATGTTTCTATAATATCAAGTAAAAAAATTCACATAAAAACATCTTAGTGTACTGGTGATAATGATGTTATTATATAATCATGTAACTAGAATATTTTATATGGTGGAGAATGAACAATAAACAAACTATCATTTGGAATGATGTTACATATTCATTGGGTAATACATTTTGGTTTGCACCAAAGGGATTTCATAGTTGGATTTAATTCCAAAGGTGGAAATTTATGATGAAGTCATAATGTATGGTGGTGATTTAGTAAGGGTTTTATCAATCCAATGGGCATGATAAGTGCGAAGATATTAGAATTATTTGAGGCACTTTATAAGTGGGGAAACAAATACATTAGGTACTCTTGAAATTATTTGAGTGCTCCACTTGTTTTATGTCCCCCCCCCAAGGGATAAAAATCAACTATTATAGAATTATATATGTTTAATGGTCAAAATATGGCCAGAATATTTTTATTCAAGTGTAGGGTCTTTTTTACCCATTATATTCAATTTTTTCATTATTTAACCTCCTTTTTACCTTATTCATTATAATCAATTATATTTAAATTTCCTATTTTTTGGTTAAAAATATCATTTTGTTACACTCTACGGTTATACAAAAAAAATTAATATAGAATATAATGCACCCAATACTGAGTCTCTCTAAAACAAAATTGTTTTTATAATTATTTAAAAATAGTTATATAAAAAACAATAAACATAATTTTGACACTTATATGAATTGAATTCTGAAAAGATGGACAAAAAAGTTGTGATCAATATTATATTTAATGTCTGATAGAATCAAATTATTTTTTGGTGAATAGTAATATAACCTTTTGGAATAGTAATGTTACCCTTATGAATAATAATATGAACCTTATGAATAGTAAACCATCCCAATGAATAGTAAACCCACTAATCAAAGTGTAAATAAAATTTAGGTATCTTATAAATGAATGTATAATATAATTATATCACATAATATGTGAATATTTTAAAAATTATTAACTATTGGTATTTCTGTAAGGCATAAATATTTATTTAAAATTTTATAATTAATAAAATGATTTAAAATAAAATAAATTTCATAAAATGTACTCATATATCAATAGTTTTTCGGTTTATTATTTTTTTATAAATTAATGAGACCTTGGTAATTTTTTTAGAGTGTTATAAAATCAATTTTAATTTTAAAAACTGTAATTTTTGAGAAAATGGTGATTTAAAATAACAAATAAATTTATCTTATTCAGAAAATTATTATCATAAAATGGATTAAATTTTTTAATTCTACACATGGAAGAAATGGGTAACTTGAATTTTTTACATTTTTTTAAAATAGTTGAATTTTTCTTGAATAGTCAAAGATGAAAATTTTGGATAAATGATAAATACATAAATTATGGATTTAATATGATTTATGGAAGATTTAAGAACCATTGGTTCAAAATCAAATGAAATTACTACTATATTTAGTCATAAAAATCAGCACGATTTTCTTTCATGAGAAAAATAATAAAATACTGAATAAAATAATGAGAAATGACCCTTCTCTTACCCTATAAATACCACCCCTCACCACTACTTATCCTCACACATTCCAAAATATCATCCTTGTTATTTTTTCCTGAATAATCTTCCCAAGCCTCGGCCGCACATCCAATATCTCTATGTCCCATCCAAAGCCCAATACCAATCCACATAACGAGGTTCTCAAGGTTGTTTAATCAAGAGGAAAACACTAATTTCTTTTCCTTTTTGATTCTTTTCATGTTATTTTATTTTATTATTCTCACCTCAAATCATCATAACAAATGTCCATTAAAACTCTAGTATAATAAATATACTATAATTATATAATTTAATTAAATCTATTTTATAAAATTCATTTCATTCAATATTTATTTTAAAAATGAAATCCTCATCCATGAGGTTTCGATTTACATCCTTCCTAGATGAGATAATTTTTTTCTTTATTTTCTCCTTGAAGGTTGGTAATGAAACCAGTTTTACAGTCAAACCAAACTGTAATACATTTATTATATCATTTATTATGTTCTGGAAGTAATATGTTTACATAATACTAAAGGATAAATTCAAATTAGTTTGTTAGGATCAATAATCGTCAATATAATACTAATGATTATCACTAAATGTATTATATAATGAATAATCATCAAAACATATAAATAAATTATATATATAACCATTTAAACTTTTTTATGTTCATTATTATCATATAAATTTAATTCTATATAATTAAAACCATTCCACATGAACATCCAGACTCATATACATGTATACCCAACATGAAAATAATGTAAAGAAATGTCCCATGTCAATATAAGTGTATCATTTTACACATAAAAATCCATAAATGAATGTAATAAAATTATACCAAAACAATTATATATATAAATTTATGAATTTAATCATTAAAGGATTTAATTAGATAATCCATGATGTTAAGGTGAAGTGAAGAACATATTCAAACATAAGGTAAGAGATTTCTCATCTCACTTACATATGTGTGAGGTATTCTTTTTTAACATCTATTTATTGTGGATGGATTATGTATACATCCCATTGATTTATCACATCAAGAATCTCTTTGATCATGAGCCTTAGATCGATTGGTAAGGACTCTATAAGTGCATCCGAGAGACCTGAGATCAAATCCAGGTGGAGACATTATTTATGGATTACTGTAGCAGTACTGTAGCAGGCACTGTACCAGAATTGCAGCAGGTACTATAGCGAGAACTGTAGCAGGTACAGTTTGGCACTGTAGTAGCCGGGAATATGTCCTTGTTCGGGCCTTCGGCCTACCTATTTGGTCCTCGAGTCTGGTAAGGCCTTCGGTCCACCCAGGCCTTCGAGTCAGTAAGGCCTTCGGGCCACCTCAAGGCCTTCGGGCCACCTTAAGTGTAGATGGAAACCAGAAGACCTATGAGGAACAAGCTCTAAAAGGAGGATGAGCAAGGAGCTTTCACCAGAGTATAAGCTAAACGGATTTCAATAATGAGAGGGTATGGCACCGGCCATCGGTACAAGCATGTGCATGCACGTGAATTCTTAGCTGAACAACCATGAAAAGGTGGAGAGCTGATTTCACGATGAAGATGCTGGGGAGGAGCAGTTCCAAGTATTTAGTATGGGTTGTATGTAATGTTTGAAGCCTACGAGCAAATGAATTCCTCTAAGGCCAATGGGACATGTAATACATTCTCTTACAGACCTTTTAAGGGTTCCACCTCACCCCTTGAAAGGTGGATTATCAAAAAACAATAAAAAATGAAGGAATTTGGGCCATTGGAGAGAGAGAATCTCATTATTTTTTTGGTATTAAATGTATCATTTGATTCGATTGTGGTAAGGGATTCTACCCAAACCCATGTTTGTTCCATTAGGTTTATATTTGTTTACATTTACTCAAATGTAATTATTCAATAATTCTATATTAGTATTTTTAATTATATTTATATGTTCCAAAATCATATATCCAGATCATATAATCCATCTTTTCTGGTGATATTCTTGTTTTAAAATGGTTCCCATCTCAATTCATCCTAATAAACAAGATTGATTCAAGAAAACATCTTGAATTCATAACCATTTTCTTGTACACTATATTATCTACATTAAGAGAATATTATTTTTAAACAATCACAAATTTTACCAAGAAAACATTTTTTGGTTCATTTATAGTTTTATAAAAACAAACATTCCTTTCTATTTTAAAATTTCATTAATATTTTCATTAAACCGCACTAAAATCATTTATTTATAATGTTTCTTAAAAACTCTGTTTACATGATTACACTTAGGTGGGACATCAATTATTCTTAAAAAATATTTCAATGTCCTAAATTTTTCTATTATAGGATATAATTTTTTACTTTCAGGTTTTATGAGAAATACAAATGACATTCCAAATGAACTATTATTTTAATGTAAATGGATTTTTATCATCTCACTTTTACTTATGTGATATATATGGTTTGTTCAATAATTATTTTTCTGTGTATGTGGTGTGTGTACTTCCATTTCATATATAATATAAATAGTATAATTATTCTCATAATATTCTATGGTATCATGATTTTAATTATTGAATGTGGCATGGAACAATTTAGAATGTTTAAATAATATTTCCATATGAATTTTTCAATGTTGTCCATTAAAAGTATATTTATCTATGAAAACATCATTTTCTTAATCGTTTAATTTGGTGTGGTGTATCTACAATGATACCATCAACCATATGTTGTTGAATGGTTGACTATCAGTGCTAATGTGTATGTACTAATTTCAATCCTTTAATGGGTTTTACTAAAAGTATTTATATTTTATAATGTAGTTTTTCAATAAGAATGTTTAGATTATCTATGTTTCTCCATTTTCATATGAAGAATTTATGTGACTTAATAAGTGATTTGGGGAAGATATATCCCCTCGATGCATTGGTATATCTCATCAGAAAAATAGAATTGGTTTTTGGTTGAGGCCTCACCAGAGTATTTTCAGATGTCTTAGTTGAGGCATGGATGATATGTTTAACATGTCCAACATTATGAATTCCCTTATTATGATAATATTAATGTATAACCTTGTGATACATGACTAGTAGAATATATGTGATTATGGTGAATTACCTTATGATTAGTTATAGTGATTTATTTTAGAATCTTATATTCTTTCCTTTTTATGATCATGTTTATTTTTAAAGTAAAGTGTTTTTAGTTTTGCACCGTGCATATTTTTTATTGTTATGTTGACTTACATTGTATTACTTACTCCTAGTGATCATCCCTGGTCACTCCTTCATTATTTTTTCCTCATTATATGAAGATGAATATTATTATGAATGACTTCAAGGAATAATTTACGAGTTTATGGGTGTTTCAAATGGATTTTCAATGTTATTTTTTTCATTCAAGTTGTTTTATAAATATAATGTTTTTATCTGGTTTTCCAAAACTACTAAACTATTCGGTCCATTATGATGTGAAGTACTTATAGACCTACCAATGTATTAATATATGGAACTTTATATGGAAAACTGGGGTCAAGGACATTATAGATGGTATATGAGGTTGTTTAGTAGAATATTTTGGAACTTGATTTATAAAAAATAGAATAGGGTACCAAACCCTATGGTTGAATATTAAAATAAATATATATGAATATCCTAAAATTTCGGTAAGGTAGTGATTATGAATATATCCCAAAAAATACATCCATTTCAAGATAGTACAATTAGAGAAGGTTTTGTAAAAAATGTACCTTGGAGTAAAAATTCAAAAAACATTCCTTGTGCTTAACTTGGGGTAACCTGCTATACAACATTAGGCCTTACTGCTCACCTGGTTTGATACTCCCAAGGGATATGACAAGGATAATTAACAATTTATTTTCAAATTTTTATTAATGATTTGAATATACAATGAAAATGAATAAACTAGGTTAATCTTAAGGTTCTTTATGTTGAGAAAAAGGTTTAATGATATTCTACCAAATGATTATAATATTTTTCACTATGACTATTTTACCCGCAGTATGCATTATAGTTTCAGTCAATAGAAGGAACCAGAATGGGTCATGATAACGTTGAAAATGAAGTACAGGGTTGTGGTGATGAGAAAAAATGGGTTGATTAAAGGAGTGAATGAAATTATGTTCATGCCTAATTAGTTTTCCAAAAGTATAATTGACAACATATACCATATCTAACTCCAGAATCCACCAAAGAATAGGAGAATGGATTATTCAAAGATCTCTAGTGGTGGTGACAATCATGAAAAGTATGATTGATTTCTACCATGAAGGAAATGTGTATGGATACACCAAATAATGTGTGTTAATGAAATAGATAAATTCATTGTGTGTGGGGAAGAAATGGATGATGGTCAAAATTATTGAGGAAAAATTATGTGTGAAACGGAATATTGTAAAATTTATCCAATGAATCCATTTCGAGAAATTTTCATTAAATTTAGGGCACCTTGTCTTACCCTAGTAAATTACCAATTTTATAGGATAACCTCAAGACCAAGAAATGGTCTATGGGAAAATAAATGTATCATGTATTTATATATTTAAGTTGAATTTAATAACCTAGTTAAAATAAAATTTACTAGTTAACCATATTTCTGGGGAACACATCATTTTTGAAGTGCTTGGATTACTGTGAATATCTAAGAGGGGGAGGGTTGGATTAGTGATCTAGTTAAATATTTTTACAAATTTATTATCTACAATTAAACATTTATGGATGGTTAAAGCATCAATTCACTCTCCATGTGTCTCTCAACCATACCTATAAGGATTTCGTAAATGTAAAGGCATTGAATACATGGAATTACAGGGATTGGTTCAAAGACATACTCCTTGTTGTGTCAGTTATTCTCCCTAACACAAATTCTTCACTAAAATCTTATTATCAATTAAAATGGTCGATATAGAGTCTCTTTGTATCTCTCTTGAGTCCCACAGGAGGTTATTTATACATCGTCCCATATAATTACAATAGTCCCATTAGGATACTCTAGAGTCTCACTGATGTATTCTTATCCTCCTTGAGTCACACAGGTTTCCTTTAGATCTTGGGTCACATGAGAAGCATACTTATTTGTTATTTCTTGATTCAAAACAAATGATCTTATGCTCTTCCCACATAGGATTGTTGAATAACACTTTCTTATCTATTTGGTTAATGATATTCAATATCTTTTGTTATGGTCTATTGGCCTTGATAAATATTTTTTATCACCTTTGTAATATGAAATCATTGAAATAATGATCATGAAGTTATTTCTTCTTCAAAAGAAGACCTTTCCTCACATAGATGTGTGCAAATGGGGCACACAAACTCTTAATGAACATTAATATGAAATATTGATCTTTCACAATATCGGCACAGTCTCTCTTCATGGATTCACTAACAATATTAAACTAGAAATAAGATCTTATTTTATTATATATAGCTTCAATATCAATACACATTCAATTCATGCAAGGATTTCATGGAATCCAAACATCTTTTTTTGGATATCTCAATTCATTTCAAATGTGAATGTGTTTATGCATTCATGCATGCATGTAATAAATGTTTCATGTAAACCCAAGCACAAAATTTTGTCTTGTATAAATATTTTAGGTTCTATGTGTGTGGGTCATTCAATTACACATGTTTTCTTAATTAAATTCCTTCTCCCTTATATGTGCATGGACAAGCACGAATGCATGATCTCATCCCTAGATTTATGAACATAGACTATCCTATTATTTTCCGCAATTATTATCACACACACATTATTTTCATTGTTTCTCTATGCACGCATAATTATTATCTTATCTAGGTTTAATATAAGAGTGTTTTATTAAAAACTAAATGGGATATGTCTCTTGTGTGTGTTCTTATTCTTTATTACTCATTCATCTTCATATCTATACACACACACAGTCTGCTGTTTCCTTTTTCAGACATATGGGCTCAACTCATGAACATGTATGAATGTGCACCATGCATGCACCATCAATTCACCTTTATGAAAAAATTAGGCCATGGGTTTCATATTCTTTAAATATTGTCACACAAGCTATTTCCCTCATGAAATAACCTTCATTATTAAAAATAAACCCATATAATATTATATAGATGTATTGTGAAAACATAGGGTGTTCTCACTCTCTACGTGAACCAATGGGGGCTCACAAGTTCTTATTTATTCACATAAAAGGATCGTGTGGATCTTCTTCACAGAACTAGTAAATAATTTTGGTTCTATATTCTCAAATCACAACTACGGTGCAAGTACAATAATCACATATACATAGGTTGTTACTCACGTAGACATAATGAGGGTTCGAAAAAACCTGTCGTGTGTTTGTGTTTCTTCTCTGCACAGAGGGTGCATTTTCTTCTTCATGAGATAGCTTCATGTGTGAATTTCTCATATCGATGGTCCACATGATATTTCTTCCCCTTTTCATATAAGATCTACATGGAAACACTCCGGGTTCTAGGCTTTTTTTTAGAAATAGTAGGTCTCTCAATTTTCCTAGCCATAGAATGAGTCGAGGGAATTTTCCATTTATAGGAAAAGGATGTACATTAAAATCCCTGTGATATGCCATGAGATTCAAATCTTTGAATCTCCTTGATATTTGGCATGAAAATACTCAAATGTGGATAAAAGATATATTATAATCTTGTTCTTTTCATGTTCAACACTGCCTCCAAATTTCACATGTAAACATAATGTACACACGTTTTCAAATGAATGAATGTATCCTCATTGAACAATCATTCTTCATGATGTGGTCTCACACCATAACTTGTATAGTCATGTACGATATCATTATTTCGATTCATGAACGCAAATGAAGTTGCTTTCATATGTTCTGGTTTTCTATAAAAATCTTATGAATGATATTCAATCATCAACGATGGCCAAATTTCAATCTCGGATGAGGCGGCATCATCTCTAGCAAGATATAGTGTCAGGATAATTTGAGGATGTGGACTACCTGGTTCATGATAATTATACGGTCCATGATCAAACAGACACGGTGCGGATAAATGGACAACCTTGATTATATCAAGGAACATGAGATGGATAATGTGACCGAGATCTCATGTGTGATCAGATGGAAAACAAACTTCACTTCCACATTTTTAATAATTTGTCCCATATGAAAACAAGGATTTGAGATCCTTGTTGTTTAATTATCATGTCATGACATCCCACACTCAGAATTATCCCTCTCCCCTAATCATACTGCCTTGTACCTTGTTCACCCTATGAGAACACTCCTCTGCCCCAACAATGCTCCCTTTTGGTCCCACTCTACAGCCATGATATGCGCGGGCTATGCCTCGTCTGCTCCAGTGACTTATACATGGCCTACCCATGTGGGCTATTCCAAACCCATGCCACCTTTGGGTTGTCCAAGGTTGGATCCCTCTACAAGGTTGACCTTGAGTCCCCTAAGTGCTGGGGTCGAGCTAGCTTAGCTATCTTGAGGGTGGACCATTTTATTAAATTATCAAAAAAAAACATACAATAAAATTCATGGAAACCATACAATTTAAAAATAACATTGGAATACTAATACTAAGGAAAAACTCCACTTCATCATCAACCTTGACTCTTCAATTCTTCTATTCTTTTTGGAATAATGATTCTAAGGAACATCAACATTACTTCTTTGATTTAGTAATATATGTTGCATAGAACTCTTCATCACATAATTCATTAAATCATATTGCATGAAGTCACTATTTTGAGTGGTTTTCTCTCTTTTAAACATATGTATTCATCGATGAGGATCATCACAAACAATAGTCTGATTTAATTCACCTCCTTCATACATTTAGAAGATATTGGATGTATCTCATAAATTCATCATGAAATTAATTATTTCCTGAATTTATTCAAATTTTGTATAAATTTTTCATTCTATGACACATGATTTGTAATGTAAGATCATTTATACAATCATATACATTTCGGACAATAGAGAAAATTTCCAAAGTATTGAATCTAATTCTCTTAATCCCTAACAATTATCCAGACATCATTACATTTGTAACAACATCATATAATTCATACCAATGAGATATTTACATGTCATTGATAACCATGAACAACAAACCACTATTGACAATACTTTTCACCTAATAAAATTGAAAATCAAAGTGATATTTTCCCTAAGTAAAGAACTTCACAATAAGCATCACCACATCAATTGTCATCACAACTATAATCATGACCCTTCCATACACATATTAACATCTTATTGATAAATAATTCAACACTATGCTAAATAATCTCTACCTTTTTACTTTGTTTTTATTATCACTTAAGAACACATTGTGTTGGTCAATATGTGTTCCAATATTTTCTCCCCCTTAGTGGAAGCCAAATACAATGGTTTAGTCGGGTCTCTTCAAAAACATGTTTTGCTACCATTTAAAAAAATCTTCATGAATATTCTTGAGATGGTTGATGTCACATGGTTCACCTAACAATAAGCCTTTAGTTAATAAACTCTAAGTCTACTTTGGCAAACCTGGTGTAGAAAATAAGAGAAGTTTGACCATGGTTTTCAATTATGTCCAAAAACTGCCAAACATGTGAAATCATTCTCAGAGTGTATCAATTTTTGACCAAGGGGTTTTATATATTCAATGAAATGAAAAATCATGAACATACATCACAATGCATATTAAAATGTTCAAGTGAAACGATAATTCTCCCCCTTTCATTCCATCATGACATCAATCCAAAAACTCATTTAATTAGCATTATAAATACAATTAAGAATAAGGGAATAACGTTTGATTGGAATACCTAATGTTTCATTTATTTATTTGATATGAATTTCATTATTTTTTAGGAAATAATCCCTGATATAATCGTTTTCTTATCCCCCCCTCTATGGGTGGAATCCTTTTGATTTACCTGGGGTAAAATATCATTAAATAATCATCATGATATTCATGTTTATAACCTTCCACAATGGAACACTTCATGTTATTATAAAATCATGAATATTGAGGCCAACTAGTTATTCTCAACATTTCACATTCAACTGTCATCTTAAGAATGGCCTTTATCTTTAATTCCATGTAATATTAGTACAAATATACAACAAAAATTATAGTGATATAATATGAAACACAGGTGGGCATTTTAATGGGAGAAACAAGGATGAAAATTTTCTCATAACCCAAGAACTATTTTCATTATAGCTCTAATTTTCCTGGTTTTATTGATGTTGATGTCGCCTATCCAATTTACAATCTGATTTTTCATTGTCAGCATGGAACATTTTTTATTCACCTTAAACCTATGTGAATTATTTGTATTTACTTATCTCATTAGGGAATTAGTTTCCACTAATACATGTTTTTCAATTATCAACATCTCCATTTAGCCTGGTAATAGAACTGTAAATTTGTTTTCATAATGTACAGCCTCCTGGAACCATAATCATAGTAGTAATCAGACACATGGGTCGTATCATGATAACAACCACTCATTAAATTCGAATTATCCTCCATGTGGAATGAATTTTTTCCACGTTTACTTTTCATTATCTTGTATATAATATTCATCTCTTTGTAGTTCTTTGTAAATTTTCTATTTTTTAAAGGTTGGGGCTGAAGCATCAATTTATTGTTTAATGTAAATAATTATTTAGAATGGGTATAGGGTGACCCATTACATATCCCGAAGGCCCAAGGCCATGTGGCCCAAATACAAGGCTTGCAATCCCATTTTCGAGACCAAAGGACCCCTCGATGAACAATAATACTACAGTACTCACACTGCTACAGTACCCTCTACCGTATCACCACTGCTACAGTACCTTCTATAGTCCTCCACCACTACAATGTCACCACTGCTACAGTTATTCCATTGCTATAGTACTTCTACAGTGCCATTCTATAGTATTGATATTGTTACCCAGAAAATTCATCCCTGCCCAGATTTGATCCTAGGTCTTTTAGATGCCACGCATGAGCTTATAACACTAGGTTACGGTCTCATTGGAAGGAGCATCCACATGGATTCTTAAGTGACTTCAAGTTACCTTTCATAGGTAACTTCATATATTGATGAATGTCTTTAGTCAATCCCATCTACTGCTAGATTGATTCTCCTTTTAGTTTTAGCTTTTTTCAATCATTTCCATGGTTTGTTTGCATTGATCCATGGTATGACCATACATTCCCCAATAGAAAAATATTTTTTTGTTGATATTTCATGCATGGAATCTAGATTAAGATTCTTCTTAGGAATAGTTTCTTTTATTATTTTCATGACATCGGTTTTTAGAATATTCCCAATGGAATAAATTTCAATTCTTTTTAGCTTTCTCCTACCTTTGTTGTGTTCTATGATTCATATAAATATATTCATGAGTAATTATAGAAATATACCAGCACTCATCAAAAATGTGAACAATTCTATTGAAATTATCACAGAAGCCTTCATGAAATTCACATCTATTCTTGATAGACAAATTATTCTTCATCTTTGTTTTTTTCGTTTCCCTTGAAAGATATTTAATTTGATCACATATACTTTCCCTAAATGATATCCCTACTTGATTTTCATATGCTGACATATTATTTCAATAGTCATTGGCCTAATGCACAAACATTGAACTACACTAATAGTTTCCAATAATTATCCTTATTTTTTCTTGTATTATTAGTATGGATAAATTTAGTTATTTGATGTTTTTGGAATTGATTTTACTTCTACAGAGAATTCATTTGGGAGTTGTTTTTCTCAGTCATCTCATTATCCATCCATGATGTTTTGATGTATGTATTAACATTATTACCAATCCACATCTTCCCATATTTTAGCTTTGAACAAAATCATGTCAATACAGTAACATTAGTTGAAATTGAAATAACTGGGTTTTGGGATATCTTCTTCTTAGAGGATGTTTCCATTAGACTATTGTATGATTTTGTAATCATATTTAAATCAAATTCCACAATACAAAATTGAGTTAAAGTATCTCTTATTTCAGTTTCTTTGGAAGTTCCATATTAGAGTGATTGTTGATTATTCAATTTCACATTTAGCTCAAAAAACATCATGTTGATGGAGTTTTTCTCATCCTGAACAGATCTCATCTTTCATTCCCAATTTGACATAACCTTTTTCCTTTTTTCTTTATTCACATTTCATAAGTTTTTCAATGATTTTTCATGTTTCATTACCTTGTTGGATTTGGATTTTAGTTGTGGAGCATTGACAACCATAGAGATTTTTTGAATGTTTTCAAAAGCAAGGAAAGATTCAATAACTAAAATCTAAAATATTTCATTCCCACAAAAAAATTCCCTATAATTATTAAGTATCATTAGAATGTAATTCTTTGCAAAGATAAATTGTTTCTTCATTTCTCTTCACATGTTTTTTGCGAGTGTTGGATATGCCATTAATTTTATCCAATGCCTATTCTGGGGAATTAGTTACTTCTTCCACCTATAATATTTCTTCATGACGAACATTGATACATTTATAAATTTTTCCTTCAACTTATTTAGGGGTATTCCTCATATTTTATTTGACTACACACTATAGTTCACAAATTCATCTATCATCATTATAACTAGAACATGATTCATCCAAACTATCATAATAATAAAAATAATTATCACATGTTATAAATCTTAGATTACCTTCAATATAAGGTGTCTCCCCATTAGCAGTAAGCTTATTCATTATCTTCCATGATAGTTTCTTCTTTATATTTTTTTGATTCTCAGAAAAAATCTAATTTTTATATTGCTCACTCATTTCCTAAAATCTAAACTATATAATGACTCCCTTGGTTATTTTAGAGGTGTACTTACCTTTGATACTAATTGAAGTGCTCAGATCAGTGTGAATCACTGAGAGGGGGATGGGTAAATTAGTGATCCTTTTAAATATTTTTACTAATTAATTTTATTCAATTAATCCTCTTGGGTTGGTTAATTCCTTGATCCAGTCTTCTCGTGTCTCTCAATGTTACCTCAAATAATGCTTAAAATGTAAAGGTACTGAACACAAGGGCTTATAAGCTATGGTTCAAAGACCTACTCGATGTTTTGTTGGTTATTCTCCCCAACATAGATTCTCAACTATAATCATATTATAAATTATGATGGTTTATTGATAGTTGTACTATATTTCTCCTCAATCCCAATAGAGGTTCCTTACGGGTTCCCACACTATTACCGGAGTCTCACTGTCCTGCTCTAGAGTCTCACTGAAGTCTTCTTCTCCTCCCTTAATCACACAGGGATCTTCTATCTCTTGAGTCACATGAGTATATTCCTCCTTTTCTCTATATTTACTCACTGTATATGATATTATACTCTTCCCCCACAGGCTTGTTGAATCACACTTTACTGTGTATCCCTTCAAGAATCATCAACAACCTTTTGTATGGTTTGTTTGCTTGGTTTTTATTTTTATCACCTTTTTTATCAATCCTTAGTGCATCAATGCTCATTAAATTTATCTTTCTTATTATTAATAAATGGATTCTTTAGTTTTGTTCCAATGGTGAACAAAACCTCTTCAAAAACATTAATATTCAAGAGTTATCTTGCACTACATCAGCAATGTCTGGATTCTTTGATTTTCAAACACTGTTAACATAGATATAAGGTATTCATTTATTATATCTAGATTTAGTCTCAGTACAAATTCAATTCGTTCATGGATTTAATGGCATCTAAATTTATTGTTTTTGGATATCTCAATTCGTTACACACGTTCATGTGTTTATGAATTAATGCATGCATGTAATCTATGTTTCTAATAAACCCGAGCACACACTTCTTCTTGTATCAATATTTTAGATTCAATGTTTATAGGTTATTCAATTACATAGGTTCTATTAATTCAATTACTTATCCCTTTTGTGTGTATGGAAATACATGAATTCATGCTCTCTTCCCTTTCTTCAAACACATACATTATCGTCTTCTATTCCTCACATAATATCACACACACTTAGTATTGTTTTGTTATTTTCCCACACCCACATAATATATATTTTAGGATAAATATAAGTATTTGTTTCCTCAATAATGAATGGGTGTAGACTCTTGTGTGTGTTTTTAGCCTTTCTTCCTACATTTTTTCACATGTTGACAAACACTGTCATTTTATTTCTTTGCATGCTGGTTGTATGAACAAATGCACATATACATGTAAACCATGCATGGGACCTCCATTATCCTTTGTGAAAACATTAGGCCCATGGTTTCATCTTTAACAAATAAATCACACACAATATCATAATTTTTTAAAATCACCTTCTAATTAAAAAAAACCCTACAAAACAGTGTATAGATGTTTTGTGAAAACAGAGGGTGTTCTCACTCTCTTCGTGAAACCATGGGGGTTCAATGGTTCATGATTCCTATTTCTTCAAAAAAAAGGGTACTTGTTGATATTCTTCACAAAACCAGTAAATGTGTGTGGTTCTATAATTACAAAACACAATAGTGGTGAATGTGCACTTATTATGTATACACGAGATGCTCCTCACAAAGACACAACGAGGGTTCAATAGAACCTATCGCATGTTTGTGATTCATATTCACACAAAGGGTACCACTTATTCATCTTCGTGGGATAGATTTGAGTGTATGTAGCACCAGTTGATGTTCCATGAGATCTTTCTTCTCATTTTCATAATTTAGTTTCATAGAAACACATTTGGTTTGGTGCTGTGTTTTAGATAAATAGTAGATCTCTCATTTTTCTCATCCACTAAATGAGTATAGGAACTCTTTATTTTATAGGTAGTGGATTTAAATTCAAATCCCTATGATATTCCATGGGATTAAAATATTTTAATATTCTTTATCTTCTTCATTGATATATTCACACATAGATAAGAGATATTCTGAAATCTTGGATTGTTTCTATTCCACGTGGAATCCTTATTTCACATGAAATCAACACATGCATGTGTTTATAAAATAATGCAAGGCCTCACATTGTGCAGTCTATAATCATGATGTGGCCTCTCACCTTTATTTTTTCAGCCATGTAGGATCTCATTATTTTGATTCATGCATGGATGTGTTCTTATTGTCCATAAAAATCATAGTCAAAAGATTTCATCATCAATGATGGCCAGAGTTCAATCTTGGTGGGGTCAGCTTCACCTATGAAGAGTTGCAGTTTCAGGATGATCTAAGGATAAAGAAGATGTGATTCATGATCATTTTATGGTCTAGTTTCACATAGACATAATGAGGATGGGTTGAAGTCCCTAATTATATCACATGATTTGGTATGGATCTTATGACCAAGATCTCATGTGAGAGAAGATGGATGGCAAAGATCTCTTCGGTATTTTTAAAACATTTCCCACATCAAAACTCGGATGATGGATTCATGTGGTTTACGTATCAAGTAACGGCATACCATGATCAGAATTCTCCCTCTCCCATCACGGTTCCAACTCATACAGTGTTCATCATGTAGTTGTGCTTCTCTACACCTAACTATGCTACCTTGCAGGCACACTCTGCACCTAAGCTATGTACGGGCTATGCCCCGTGCACTTTGGCGGCTTATACATAGCCTGATCTTGTAGGATATTCCCACCACATGATACCTTGTGGATGGCTAGTTCTAGTTCCAATAGCATGGTTGACCTTGAGCCCCACAATTGATAGGGTCGAGCAGGCTCTGTTAGGTTTAGGGTGGCCCATTTTTTATGTGATCTAATAAAAACATAGAATAAAATGCATGGACTCCTTAAAATTCACAACCACCTTTGAATACTAAGCCTCGTGCACAAATCTTCTTCATCATCATCTAGGATTCTTTTTTTCTTCTATACTTTTTGGAATAAGGATTCCAATAAAAATCAATATTCCTCCTTTGATTCAATAATAAATGATGCTTGTATATCTTATTCACATCATGAAATAAATAATAATCCATGAAATCATTATTGTGAGTGATATGTTTTCTTTTAAACACATGTCTTCGACTTTGAGGATCATCACAAAAAGCCAACTAATTTAATTAAAAACCTTCATCACATTAGAATATATCAGATGGATCTTTTTAAGTCATTGTGAAATTAAATATTGCATGGAGTTCTTCAACTATTGTAACAATGTGACATTCATTGTCACATTATTTAGAACATAAGATCAGTTTTACAATCGTACGCATTTGGAAATTATGGACAATTTCCAATGAGTGGAATCAAATGCAATGAATCCATAATAATTCTATAGGAATCATTATATTTGTAAAAAATCATCATTTTGAAACCAATGAGGTATTACCTTCTCATTGATCACCATATCCAACCAATAACTATTGATAGTAATTTTTACTAATATAATTCCTAATCAATGTGGGATTTTCCATGAGTTGACAACAACACTTTAATCATCACCACTTCGATCATAATCACAACATAAATCATGAACTTTACATACATATATTGAAACCTTATTGAAAAAAAATTAAACACTAGGATAAAAAATATTAATCTTTGGAAGTTACATGGTTTTAGAAAAAGTTAAACCTGTATACTGGGTGATAACCCGTAGCATCCATCAAGGTCGTATGGATTGAACCACAACCAAAGGTAAAAAGGGTGAAACACCTACCAATTTTCTATGTGAATTCCTATTTATCATGATTTTTTTTAGTTAAAATATATAATTGATAGATGTAATTTTTATTTGAGGGAATTTTAGTTTTATCAAATAAATAACTTTTGGATTGAAAAGTTATTGGAAATGAAGAGATTAATGTTATTTCAGAATACATTTTCAATGTTGAGAATCCAATAACATAATTATAAATATATTAATTTTAGGAATAAATTTTTAGTTTCATATTGGAGTAATATTTGATTTTGTTGAGGACTTATGGGGATCCATGTAATTTATGGAAATTGGTAGAATATATTGAAGATTATGTAATAAGGGAAATTGATTTTTTTATAAGATATTAAGTGTTATAAATGTCATTTTCAATAATATATGAATAAATCCTTTTGATTTTGAGGTCAAAGTCGAGAATATTTTTTTTGAGGAATGATAGTTATTGGGAAAATTATCAATGTTGAAATTTTAGTTTTACATCTAAATTTTGCAGAATTAAGTTGGTTTTCAATGTATATGTGTTTATTATTTTCTATGTAATTATCTTGTCATATCCAAAATTTTTTTGTCATTGTTAATTTAGGAATAAATTAGTAATATATCATGATACTTTTATGGGATATGTGAACTGTAGAAGTTGATAAAAATTCATCAGGCCTAGAAAATTCATCTTGAATATTCATTTCAATGTATAAATAATTAAGTGAGAATATATCAATGAAAACCCAATGGGTGATATTTTTATTATGGAATGGAAATTAATTATGTAAGTATATTTTTTAAATTTCTTATTGAGATTGTAATAGAATCCCTCAACTATAGGAAAAGTATTTTTAAACAAAAACTATATCCGTTAACTTTCCTTTCTAAGTGATCATTGGTCTATTAACTGATCACAATATATTTGGTTTTTATGATTATCCTTATAATTTCCAGTTCATATATCATTTTTGGAACTAGAAAATGCATCCATTTAATTTATTGAATTGTTGGAACCAGAAAATGCATCCATTTAATTTATTGAATTCATTCATACATGATCCAGGCACATAACTTATTTCTCAAGCATCGATTTTTTTAGTCATGGATCCTGAATGGAGTTACAAATCAGAAGATATAGTTGTTAGATGTTAGGCTACTGGAAATAACCATCTAGGATTTTTTTGGAAGAAAAGTATGAATTTTCAAGAAAAAATAGAATCTTCCCCAAAAAATGGATTTGTGTGAAATAGTGGAATAGAATATTACATGCACAACCGTTCAAGGGTTCACTTATATATAAAACTGCAACCCTTTTGTCAAGAGGCCCCATGGAGGTTGTCCACTACTCTAATGCACGTATGTTCTCATATTTTGTGCCTATATGCAAAACACCCTATCTTGCATGTCAAAAATTACCTTTGTGTGAAAATGGGCCAACATGCTCAATTTTTCTTGAAAAACCTCATTTTTGCGTGCAACAGTTCCACTATGCCTAATTTTTCACACACCGGTGCTTCCCCTATCCAATTGCATGCACAAAATCATTTTGAACTAGGCAGTCGGAATTTTCCATTATAACATTATGTGCACCCACCTTCACCCTATGGAATACCATGATTTCAAAGAATCCTCCGAACAAAATGAAACACCTGGAGTCTATATATTTTTATTCATTCATTTCTATTATCGTGATTTGAGATTCTCATCAATTATTCCCTTAGTACCATGAGTTGATTCATTAATCATGAAACTCATTCAAACCCCATCACATGAATTCTATGCCTGGATAAACTAGAAAGGGACACTCTTGTTTAAGTCCCAATACTAGCCCTTGTTAGCACCTTATTCCTAACAGACTAATCTATATGGAATTAAACTATAATTCCCCCTATATAAAATATATAGGATGGATCTTACACCAAAAAATAGATTCCTTTAGCACCAATCATAAGATTTCAATAGTCCAATATATATGACATAAACTATATTTCAACCTATATAACATATATATGATTCCTCTTACTCCAAAAAAATTACCTATTCACCAATAATAAGATGCCAACAGTCCTCTCTATATGGCTTTAAAATGTAGTGCACCCTGTGTGAAAAATATATGATGCCTCTTGATCTAAACAAGAGATGCCTTATGCTTCAATCATATGATGCCAACAGTCCTCTCTACATGAATTTGAACTGTAGTAAACCCTATGTGAAAATCATAGGACACCTCTTGCTCTAAACAAGGTATGCCTTATGCAACAATCATATGATTCCAATAGTACTCTCTACATTACTATAAATAGTATTACTCCATACGTGAAAAATATAGGATGCCACTTGCTCATACCAAAAGATGCCTTATTCCCCAAGAAAATGATTCCACCAATCCTCTCTACAAGACATTAAACAGTAACATTACACATCATTTAATAATAAGATGCCTCTAGTTCCAAATAATATATGGCTTATGTGACAATCATAAGACACCTCATTCTATTATTACAGTGGAATTATATCAAGAGAGTTAGAATATATTCAAATATTTCATTACTTCCCCTCATTATTTCTATGTCCTTCATTCGGATCATCATCCTCTTTCATGTCTCAAGAGACCCCCTAACTGCCTAGTCCCATGCCACATCATCTCACCTTCAGTTCTTGGACAATGTTCCAAATGACATTGGATGACACTTCGAGTCAGGTCCTATGTTTCGAACATGATTAGCAGTCAACCAACATTTTTTTGTCCCTATTTTAGTCTAACGTGGTATGGATGTTTTTTATCGAACATGGTCAATAGTTAACCTCAATTGTCACGCCACCCTCACCCCATTTCAAATGTCGGGCATGTGATTCACACTTCTTATCTCCCTTTGTTCGGACTGATTATAATGCCCTTGGTGTTATCCCTATTGTGTGTTATCTCAAATGTTTATGCCCCAATTATATTCCTCAACTCACTAGTAAGTTGGGATTCCATCATGGCCATACATGAGGAAGACATCATGGGTAGATTCCCTAAAAAATAACCATCCACAATTCACTATTTCTAGTCCATAGTAGCACCTAGGTAGCTTCTATTCATAAGCCCTATCCACTATTTTTGCTCCTTAGAGGCACCCAATCAGCTTCCATGCATAAGCCCTATGCCCCATTTACGCTTCTTAGTGGCAACCATACAACTTCCCTATGTAATACCAATTCACTGTTGTCGCTCCATAGTGGAACCATGTCTGCTTTATGGCATCTTCCCCATCTACCATTTCCACTTCATAGTGGCACCCAGGCAGCTTCAATGCATAAGACCCATCTACTATCACCACTACGTGTGCACTCCTTGTGTATTCCTTACCCTAAGGCACCATGTTTGATCCCCTCTTATGCGCAACATACGTATCCCATGCACATTTCTCCCATAAGACCCTCTAGGTTTGTATGAAGTTAATTCAAGGACCCCTGGGCGGTTCTTTTCATCAAGTATATTAGCCTTATTATTCTTCACATAGGCATCCTAATAGATATTTCTTCTTCGCATATGCACACTAATGTGGGCCCCTTAGTGGATCACTCCACAACACCCCCTCACCATGGCATTATCGGTGGCATCCCTTCACCAAGTGTTAAATAATTATGGTTATGTATGTCTTAGGGGTTTGTAGTGAACCCGACTCATTTGTGTCATAGGATTTAAAGGTTCTCAAAATGATCATCCTTAGTATATGACGTTAAAATATTGCCTCACCCCATGGAATACATGTGGGGTGCCCCGTCTCAACCATTTTCTATGCCCACTCGTCTCCATGAGAGTGATATCGTACTCACATGAGTAAGATCCTCTTTTTTGGACCAACACATGTCAGCAGGGACGGGAAACCATCATGTTGTAAGCCCCTAGCTTTTTCCGGGAGGAGGCATCAACCCTTCTCCTCCTTTCTTCTTCAGTTCCAAAGACTAGTTTCTAGAGGGGAAGATGGACCTTCGTTATCTCATCCCACTCTCTCCAGGATTTGTTTCCATCAGGCCACCATCCTATAATATATCCCAATATCCATATACCTATCCAGTAAACTATGAGTATGATCTTGTTTCCTATTTGGGATTCTAACCACACATAACCTCCAATATACTTCCCGAAGATGCACCTTTTGCAATGTGACCGACTGGTATTTGTTGCATGTTGTTTCTCACACCAAGAATGACTCATGTGGTCATAGAGTAAGCATAGAATGTGGAATACTTCTTGGGCCTCCTTAGAGAGTAATACCCAATCCACCCCCAGAACTATGTGAAATTATACCCCTATCGACAATGTCTGTTTTGTAGGAATCCTCCCTGAGGTTCAAGGCCAACACATACTTGCCCCGACCCATTCATGTCGGTTCACCTTCATCCTGTGTGACATTAAGCTATATCCCCCTCCTAAACTAAATGGATATTGATCTCTGTCTCCAAAGAAAGGTACATAGGAAGCCTCTCTAAGGTTCTAGACCAACACCTAAGCAGTTTGGACCACTTAACGTTGATCCACCCTCGTCCTACATGACATTAAATTCTACTCACCATTTCGTCTTGTGAGATTTTAAAATGTACCCAATTGAACTATGTGGGATTTGACCCTTTTCTAATAGACATGGTATGCAGGAAGACACCCTGAGGTCCAACCCCTATCGACGATATGAAATTGTATTCCCAAATCGATAGTAAGCTATTGTATTCCCTAATCGATGGTATGCTGACATCTTCCTCAATCGATGGTAAGCTGTTGTGTTCCCCTATCGATGGTAAGTAATTGTGTTCCCCAATTGAGGGTAAGTTGTTCTGTTCCCAAATATATAGTACCTTGTTATGCTCAACAATCGATGGTAAGTCATTTTATTCCCCAAGTGATGATAATATGTTATGTTCACCAACATAAGGTAAGCCTTTGTGTCCCCAAATAGACGGAAATCCATTGTGTCCCCTAATCAAGGGTAAGTCATTGTGTTCCCTAATCGACATTATGTCATTGTAAGATGGACTATGTGGGTTATACCCTTTTATCCTAGACATGGTATATAGAAATCCTCCCTGAGGTTCAACCCAAAGCACTAGAAAAATATGTTTTCCCCACTATTGGGGCCCACATATCTGGTCGGCACCTCTGGTATTAGACAAACCCCATGTTAATAACCACATGTAAGCCCCAATGTTCTTTTGGGTTAGTGTCCTCTATGCACACCTAAATTCCATGCCCCATCATGAACTCCATGGACTTTGTTTCCTAGCCACGAGGATACATTGTAAGTCTTTTCGGGGCTCATTCCCAACATCATCGTCACCCTCCCATCTATTCCATCAGATTATCCATTCACATTAATCAACCACTAATATTCATCCCGATTCTCACTCAGGCCTCCACATCTCGGTGAAATCAATTCAACCACTTTCTAGTTTATCCTAGTTGTAATTGGGTAACGAACCACTTATTATCCCCAGGATCAGAGATCCCGTCTAGGGTTTCACTCTTCTGATCCACTCCTGTCACTGATCTTATCAATCCGATCTATCTCTACTAGACTTAAAACTCACAACAAACCCAATGTTAAATATGGGAAGCCGAGTAAAACCTCATAATTATTCCTATAACATAAAATTCCATGAATTCGATATGGTATGTCTTGGGATTTCGCACCCTCTAGAAGCTCTATCATAAGGGGATGAAACCTAGACACAATCATGTTTTAGCTTCAACACATTATAGCAATATCCAACGTGACTACTCCCCCGACTGAAGTTTTATTCCCTGACTAGACCCCTTAGAATGTCTTGAAAGAAGCAAAAATATTAACCAGAATCCATGAAGACATGTCACTAGGAAGAGTTTCACAAACAACGTCTTTAGTCTATAAGGGATACCTGGACTAGGTTACATGTTCCAAAGAGGAATCAAAAAACATAAGAAATGGCATACCATCATACCATTACAATTAGGGGGGATGTGACCTAGAATATGTTACGAATGTCGCCTGCCTTTGGGAAGAGGTAATGCAGGGAAATAGTTGCGCATTCCCCAAAATAGATAGATGTGCAACCCATCCAATGCATTAGAAAAAATCATTTTCCATATGAACTTGATGGTTACATTTCTCATTCATTTCTATGTTCTCACTTCCCAATAATATTCCCCAATTCAAAAACCTAATATTCTAGAGACCTTTGCATTTTATTTTTCACTCTTACTAAGAGAATGTTTTATTTACACTATTTACATTGACGATTTATAATAACATTATTATCTAAAATAATCCTCTATTTTCAATGTTCAATAACAAATTGTGAGGACACATTTTATTGTAGTAGGGGTGAATGTAATACCACAAGGTTTTAAAAATAAATTTAATATTGATTGTAATGCACACATCACTAAGTCTCTACAAAACACCACATTTATTATACTAATTTAATGAAGATAGTTATAAACTAGATATTTATCATAATTTTAATAGTTATATGAAATTAATTTCAATTAAATGAACATAAAAAGTGATTATTAGTAAAATATTTAATGTCTGATATGATCAACTTAATTTTTTGGTGAATATTAACCAAGCCCTTTGGAATAATAATATTACCCTCATGACTATTAATATGACTCATATGAATAAAAAACTGGCCTAATGAATAGTAACATCACAATTAAATTATAAATACAATTTAAGAATTTTTTAAATGAATGTATGATATAAGTAACTATTTATGTATATTAATCCTTTTTATATTATTAAGTAAGTGTTTGTATTTTTGTATATAATACATATTTTATTAAAATTTTATAATTTATAAATTTTTTAAATGAAGATAAATTTAAAAAAAAATTACACCTAAATCAGTATTTTGATGTATTTTTTTATAATGTATTTATACCATTGTTAAATTTTTAGACTGTTTTGAAATTAGTTTAAAAATTTAAAATGGAATTTTTCATGTAAATGATGATTTAAATTACAATGTAAAGATATAATATTTTAAAAAAAATCAAAATATTTATAAAATTTTTAAATTACACTCATTTAAAAATCGGTAGGGTGAATTTTTGAGATTTTTTAAAATACTTTTATTTTTTGTGAATATTAAATAATGATAATTTTGGATAAATGATAAATACAATGAATATGGACTCATATATTATGTATGGATAATGTATGAACCCTTATTTCAAAGTAACATAAACTTATTACTATATTAAGTCACATTAATCAACACTATCGGTTTTCTTGAGAATATTAATAAAATAATGATTAAAATAATGATAAATCACCCCTCTCCCCCACTATAAATACTACCCAACACCACCAATTCTTCTCAAAGCTTAAAAACATTGAGAGTTATAAAATTTATACCCCACATGATATCCCTGATCTCTCCCATATCAAAGAGTAATTGGTCTCATCAAAATACCAAAACCAAGCACCTTAAAGAGGTTCTCAATGTGGTGTATTCAAGAGGAAAAATCCTATCCCTTTTTTCTTTTAGATACTTTTCATGTTCTTTTATTTTATTTGTATCATCTCACATTCTCTATCCAATTTATCATGATAACTTTATTATCATATATATACCTCTTTGATATCATTTTAATGGATCATCCTTAGTGAATATCCTTTTTATCCCTCTTTTTTTAAAAGAAATCATTGTTTGAGAGGTGTCGATTTACATCCATCACAGATAAAAAAAAATTCTATAATTTATGATAAAAGGATGGTAATGAATTTATATTATTGTTTAAAAATAATATAATAAAATTACAACAAACATTCTTATTATTTGGATGTCACATATTTACATAATACTGAATGATAAAAATTGTCTTTGGTATGATCAATGACCATAGTAAAAATGAAAACGATTATCACTAAATGTGTTATCTAATGATTTATCCTAATAAAATATAAAAAATGATATATAAATAAATTTAAACTACTATATTTCTGTTAATAGAATATATATTCAATTCTATATTATTATACACATTCCAAATGAACATTTAAACTAATATAAAATTATACCAATCGTGAAAACCAAGGAAAAAATGTTCCTAATCAATAAAGTTTTATCTTATAACTCATAAAAAGACCATAAATTAACATATAATAATTATAAAACAATATATAAATATATATATGGTTATTAATTAATTCATTTATTAATGGATTTTAATTTTATTATCTTGGATGTTAAGGTCAAACACAGGACACATTTGGACATAAGGTAATTGTTTTCTCATCTCCCATCCATTTTTTGAGATATTAATTTTTCACACCTATTTACTATGTATGGTGTATTTATACATATCATTTATGTATTTTCTTATGATTCTATTTATTTTCATGGTATTCAATGTTTCATTTGGATCGATAGTGGTGAGGGGTTTTACTAAAAACCCCAATCTTTTCTTTGGGTCGCTCTTTTTCTACCTTTTATGAAATGTAATGATTTTTTTAGTATTTATATATTATGTTATATGTATATGTTCCAAAATCATATATCTGAATCGTATCATTCTTTTTTTAATGGAATTCTCATTTTTAAATGGATCATTTCATAATTCTTTCTGATAAATTACACTGATAGAAGGGACCTTCCGGAATTCTTACATATTTTGATGTACATTGTACAATATATTTTAAGAAATCATTATATTTATAAAATATTACATTTATCATGAAAACATTTCTTGTTTTATTTCTTGTTTTATGAAAAATAACATTCTTCTTCCATTTTAAAATCACTTTAGTATTTTCGGTAAACCGTTATAAAATATTTTTACATTATTCACCTAAGTGGGAAAAAATATATTCTTTTAAAATAATTTTGATACCCATGGCATTTATTTTCTTTAATATACATGTTTATAATCCATTATAATGAAGAATAAAAATGATTTTCCAAAATAAATGGTGTTTTATCATCTCACTTTTACATTTGTATAATATGTTCTTTTTCACAAATTATTCCTTGTGTGTGTGGTGTATGTACTTCCATTTGATATATCATATCAAGATCCTCCATATTCTAATGAGATTATGAGGGATTATTATTTGAATGATCTAATGTGATATGGGAAACGTTGGAATGTTAATAGACTATTTCCTTAAAAAAAATCTAAAAAGCCTCATTTAAAATTGTCTTCATCTATGTCAACATCCGCTATTCAAATTTGTACATAATTGAGGTGTAACTCAAATTATACCATCTACCATATTTTTTTAGGGATATATGATCAGTTTGAAAAATGATTTCATAATTTGATACCACTAATGGGTTATAGTTAATGTACTCAGATTTCATATTATAGTCTTTCAATACGAATGATTATATTATATATTTATCAAAATTTTCTTATGAGAAATGTATTAGAATGAGTATATTATAGATGGGGATTTCTGTAGATTCTCGATAAATCGGTAGGGCTCATGAGACAAAAGGGAATTGGGTTTTGGTTATGGCCTTATGCTAGTATTTTCTTACTGCTTAGCTGAGGACTTGACGATAATTTGTAGCTTCCTCGAATTATGTATTCCATCATTATGTTATTATTAATTTATAAAAAATATGATATTTTAGTGGTATAATAACTGTCACTGAGGTTAATACTCTTATGGTATGTTATATGGATTTATTTTATTAGAATTTATTCCTACCCTATTATTCTCATGGTTAGTTTTAATATCATGTGTTTTGGTTATTCACCATGCCTAGTGTTAATGTTTTTTATAACATCCAATATATTACTTACTCATACTGAGAATATGATATCACATATTTCTTATGTTTTATTTTTCCCCAAGATTCAAAGATGATCATTATTATTATTGTCATGAGAGAATAATATAAGAGTTTATGGTTGTTTCCAGTGGAGAATCAATTTCATTTTTACAATAAAGGTTTAATGTAAATATTTTGTTTGAATATAGTTTCTAAAAAAATACTAACCTATTCAGTCCCTCAGGATGTGAAGTCCTTATAAAGATTAAAATGTATTAATATAAGTCACCGACTCTGAGAAACAATGGATTGGGTATATTTAAATTTAACCTATTTTGAAATTATAAATTATGTGTATTAAAATATTTAATATATATTTTAAAAATATAATCCCAAATTTTTCAAAAATCTATTTTAAAATTATTCTAATAAGCACACTTTGAAAGGTGATTTTTATAAAAAAAAATTAAATCATTAATAGTTTTTATGTATAATTTAAATTTGAAATTGGATCTAATTACCATAATTCAATTAATTTATTTTAAATTTATTTATTTACACTTTAAAACAAGTTTAAAATATGAGTTTTAAAATATAAATAAAGTAGAAAAAAATAGTTTTTAATTAATATTATGTACATTCCATTATTTATGAAAAAACATTCTTCATAAAAATTAAAAACATTTATGCAAGAAAATATAAAAAGTGTTAATTAAAAGAAGAAATTTATTTTATTGAGTTAAATTTCAAAAAAAACTATTTTTTATTTTTCAAAGTACATAAAATTTGTTCATTTGATTAAATTTTATTTTCAAATATATGGTGACTTTAGAAAAAAAATCATTATTTTATTAACAATGTGTTTTATTTATATGAAACTATTTTAAATAATATTTAACAAATATTTTTTCTATTCTTATTAATACAATTAAGAGTTATGTTATAACTATCTCATATAAATAATTATAATAAAAAAGTAGTGTTTCATAGAAACATAGTGTTCAGTGTAACACAAGTCAAATCAATGTTTCTTGTATTGAAAGCTTATATTGGTGTTGTGTATAATAAAATATTAAATTTATTTAACATTTAATGAAATACATCAATGAAAAATAATTTATTTGAAAAAAAAGATCATAAGAACTCTGGTTGTTACAATATATCCCTCTAATAAATTGGTTAATTAATTATATCTCACGATATAACAATGGGAAATAAGTAAATACTCTTAATAAACATTGTAAATTATGTGAATACTAATCCACTATGAAAAACAATGGATTTTTAATCTACTATGGGAAATAGGTGCATCCTAATTGATAATGGAAAATGTGTTATTCGACCTCACCAACTATGTTTATTGTCTTTTTAGTTAACATTGAAATATTAAATGAGTTTCCTTATGTAAAATGGATAAACTAACCTATGAAATGAAGATATGGTTCATGATTGATTTGTGATTATTTATCACACTTATGTGAAATGTTTTTTGAATTCTTATATTTTTATTCCATTACTCATGTTTATGATATATATGCATGGTTGGGTATGAACAAAATAAGTTTTCTATAATATCCCATAGCCATATTCTTATGTTATTAATTAAAATATTTATATAGTGATATATATTTTTTTCACCATTACTAATAATATGATCATGCACAGTCTTATGTTACCATCACTAAGAAGTGAATAATTGTTTTGGTATTGTATTACTAAGTGGAGTACAATGGGAGACGACCTTTATGTGAGGTTTTGAATAAATTTCATCCAATAATCAAATATTTTTCATGTCCTCAATGAAGAAAAATTATTATGGTCATTGGTAATGTATTTATGAAGGGAATAGAGAAGTCAACTAAAATAATGGGATATTTATATATGAAAATATTTGGCCATTTTAGTTGGTATTAGAGTATAGGATTAGTTAAAATTGAAATATATGATGTTAAAAATAAATTGAGATCCCTAATGAAATGTATAAAGAAAAATACAAGGATGAGTCAATGTATAAGAAAATGTCAGGGAATATTGTTAAAGTATAGAGCTGTTGATTTCCAACCAAATACATCCCTCTATGAATACTAAAATTGGATTGGGCTCTGGAATTGAGGTACTTATGGGTAAATAGTCGAAAAAGCGAACACTAAGCTATAGTTTATCATCACTTATTGTATGACAATGATCTTTTCTACACAACTAGTTTAACACCTCCATGGGTTATACATTGAAATTTCACAAAACCTATCCAAAATATCATGAAGGATATAAATAGATTATGATGACGAATAACCTATTATATAACTATGTTTTTATAGATTGAAAAAAGGTGTCTTGATTTAGACATTCCAGAAGTGATTTTTCATGGTTATGTGGTTCCCCACTATGATTATTGTTACCCACACTTTGATTTTTTGTTTTATTCAATGGTATGAACCAAAATGAACTTGATTTAAATAGATTGTTATAAAAAATAGGTCAGAATATAAATGGTATGATTTTTGGAGCTATATATATTTTGATTGTTACTGATCATTTATCTTGATATGTTTTTAAAAACATATACCATAATAATGTCTTAGACTAATTAGGGAATAAAAGGATAGTGTTTACTGAGAGCTCGAGTTGTAGAAACCACGAATGCAAGTATATTCAGTTATGCATATGTTAAAAATTAAGAAATTATAACTCAAGGTAATTTCTCAACAGAATTATTTGACATTCTATGTGTGGAGAAGATGGACATAGGGTGTTTAATTGTTCTGAAAATAATGAAATGTTTTATTGATGCATTGGATGAGAATAATTTTTACCATTAAAATAATAAATGGATTAATTTTTTTAATGTTTAAATAATGAGTATTATGAAAATCAATTTTTTATGTGGGAAATCTAAAAAATATCAGGAAGGTTGTAAAAATATTTTTTTGAAGTAAATGATGATGATACTATATAAGACATATTTATGGAAAAAGTTTTTGATGTATAAGAAGATAATGTTTAAATTAATTATTTAATAATGATGATGAATTATTGATGTTTTTATGAGTTTTAAATCATGATTTTTGAATAATGAAATATATATGGATTGTTATGTTATAGATTTTCATTGTGGATTTCCAATAAAAAATTGAATGGTACTAATTATCTTGAAAATTTATTTTGTTGTAATGTGAGGTTTTTTCATAAAAATTTATTTTGGGAAAGATAACCATTAATATATTATTGATGTCAATATATTCATGAAAAAATATTATGTTTTATTATGACAATGTTAATGAGATTGTATTGATGAAATTGAATACTAATTATCAATTTGAAGAGAATTTGGTTTATGATAACTTTTATTGAGATTATAAAATTGTCAATATATGGTATATATTCAATAATAGGTGTTTTATTTGATGAATGGGGAGATTGATAATTTTTGAAATATTGAATTTTTTTTTTATTTTTTATGGTAATTAATGATACTAAAATGTTTTAAGATAATATATGATCATGGTTTTCACATATTTATTGTGTGACCTTAAGAGTCACATTAAGTAATTTTGGGGAATAAAGAATAATTTAATTCATAAATTCAGTTACATTATTTTTAATGTTTAGGCTTTCAATATTTTAAAGAACCATTAAAGATAAATATTTATGAAATAGTATATTTTAAACATTACCTATGGAACTATATTATTATGTTCTCGTAATTTTGGATTTTTTAAATCTCTAATGAACGCTTTTAGTTTTTTATCTTTTTGTTAAATTATGTAGTTCATTAAAATATTGTATTATTATTTTTAGACAGAAAAATACATCTTGAATACTCATATATTGGGAGGAATGAATGTGATTTGGTAGGAAATTTATTAAATAAAAAAACTTTACTTATAAAATAAAACAATTTCCTTCTGTTTAAAATTTGTAAGTTGAAGGAATATAACATCATTTGTAAATGTATCTTGAGAAAAAAATGTTATTCATTGACCTTTATATTTGAAAAAAAAGATATTTTATCCTATAATCTTTTCTTGGTTTTATGGAGGTTATCATTAACCTCATTATACTCTCTATCACACACTGTGTGTCCGTCATAGTTATATTCTCTTTATCCATGTTTTATTTTCACAAAAAAAATTATCTATGTGCAAAACTGGTTATGTGTTTCATTAGATAACCATTTTTTTTCAGGATTTAATTATCAAGGGATTTTTTATTATTATGTTTTACTATGTGGGTTTCAAAAATGTAATTTTAAAATGATAAACCATTAATGAATATGATATATGTTGGGGGGATTCATTTTTATGGGGTAGAATGTAACATTCCTTGTTTTTATGAAATATATTTTTTAGAATAATTTTAATTTATTTGATATATTGAGTTACATGAAATATGGTGATTATTTAAAAATATGCACAAAAAATATTATCTTTCATTAAACGCAATAGCGATTTTCATTGATATCTTAAATTACAAGTGAGACCGAGTTTTACTGATCACAACTATATTATAAATACTGTTATTTCACATATTAGTTATCTCCTGGAAGATTAAATGTTGGGTATGAATAAGTTATACTAAATTATTTATTTTTATGGTTCACACATTTATCTGATTAATTCATTGGTTCTCTTATAATTTTAAATATAAGAAAATCCCTTTAAATATAAATGAAATGTTTTATTTTATTTACTCTTTTTATAAATACAAAAGGGTTTTATATTAATAAATTAAGTTAATAACCATTGGTGATTGATTTTAATGTAATTTACATATTATGTAATATGTTATATTTTTTTACATTAATCAAATAGGTTTAATATGTATATGATAAGAAAAAAAATTACTTTTAAACATGAAGAATATATTTTTTAAAATGTATATTTCTCTCAATTTTTATAACTATTTTAAAATTAAATTTCCCTTATTACATAATTTAACAAAAAAAATTAAACACGAAATTTAAATTTATAATATCTAAATTATACAAGGGTGTATTTTTTTAATTTCTTGTAAACTATTTTTTATTAATAGTGAAAATACATATTCTATAGTTATAAAATAATTTATTTAGTTAGTTGATATAAGATAGATACAACGGATTAACGTCCTCAAAAAATGGATTCTATGAAATTAATCATTGGCAATGTCAACTCCTCCAGGGGAAGGGATACCAAACTCTTAGACACTCAGAAGGTTGTCGTAAAAGAATCCTTAAAAGACATATAATCAGCAAGGCGGTTTCATTCCCTCCACATATGAGAAAGATTGATTCCATAAGGAATAACTACATTGATTTGGTGAATCAGATAAGTGATATACTAGGGAATAGATATGACACCTTTTAAAGAACTCCAAATGACCTTTGAGTCCATTTCAACATCAGTAATAAGTATAACCCAATACTATAAAATATCATGGCCGTTGAGGAATTTTATACTTCTACATTGATTGTGTTCCCATATCCATTAATAGTGCGGATAGAAAAAGGAAGTAGACCCCTTGTGTCATAACTCAATCATCAACCTCACATTAACCCTTCTCTACAAGACCCATCCATGTTCGGTTTGAGACCATTGGAAGGTTGAAGCCACTTGACCCACTGACCCACTGACTAAAAACTAGAGAATGAGTGGTGGTGTTTTATGGTCATTAAACCCTTGAAAGTGGGAGCGTTATCCCACATAATGATGAGCACATAAATATCCCTCACTAAGAATATGGTTCCTACCATGATGGATATATGAGATGGAAGGGACTTGTAACGTTCATAGTTCCAAGCCTCCAATAAAATCCAAAAGCCCACTGAAAAAATAATAGACTAGGACTACACATAAATGTTGTTTTAAGAAGTGTCCATGAACCATTCCTGTATAAAATCATTCTAGGTCACTATAAGAAACATTAATCTATGATATTATCCCAGGACACTCAATATTTTCTCATCCCACATGATATGGAGGAAGAAGTGAGTGATGGACACCTTGTTATGAGACATGTAGTAGTACCACCAAGAGGCAAAATAGATTCCCTTTGTTTTAATTTCCTAATCTACATAGTGGGAATTTTTGTTGAACCTATATACCAAAAAAATTTGGATTCGAGTGATGGGAATTTCACTATAAAATAACACCCCATTGATTAGATTTAGGCTATGATGATGATAAATCCCTATATGATTTTTTGAGAATAAGATAGATTGAGTACCATGGAATAACCAGGCGTCTAAAGAATCCTTCTAATAGATTTTTTAATAATGAATTTTTTGGGATGTGTTAAGGACAACATTAATAATCAAGGGGAATTTATTTTCCTATTTGAATGTAAGATTGGGTGCATGGAAGCCTTGGTAACCAATAATGTATGCAACCCTATTGTAGTTTCAGAATCTAATGTTTCAATGCATATAATTTACTGTAGGTGGTGTTTTAGACCCATAATATGACCCATATAAATATTAAACTAGACAAATAAATATTAAACACACCCTTTAATGTATAAATAATAATTATTAATAATATTAACAAAATTATTATATAATTAAAATACAGTATCAGTAAATAAATGCTTTAAATAAATATTAATTAAGTATTACTATTTATGTAAGTCATAAATATTTAATTACAAATTTATGGTTAATATAATAATTGAAAAGAAAATATATTACCATAAAATTATTTCACAAATTAATATTTTTTTCTATTAGGATTGTAACATAATTTTATGATACTATAATTAATTTCTCGAGGTTTTAGAAATTGAGTTGTAGCTTTAAAATCTATATTTTTGAGTCAATTATTGTTTTAATTGTATATTAAATTTCTCATATTTAGAAAATTATTTTCAGAAAATAGAGTTCATTTTTGAATTATAAATTTAGAAAAATTGTTATAGTTATTTTTCTGATTTTTCTAAAATAATTTAATTTTTGGTGAATAGTGAAATGTGATATTTTCTGCAATAAACTAAATACATTAAATAATAGTTCATGGAAAATGTATGGATGATTTAAGACCAAAATATAGTACTGACCATAATTATTTTATTATATTTAGTGACGATTCTCAATATATATATAGTATTATTCCAAAAATATTAAACTAATGTTTTAATGCGATTACATCCCTCTCATCTACTATAAATACCACCCATTTCCACCTATTTTCTTAAGAGCTATATATATTTGAGCCTTATCCAAACATTAATAAAATATAATAACACCCTACCCTACATTCAAGAGAACTTGGTCTCATAAAAATATCAAATCCTTTTCCCAAAGTAGGTTCTCAATGAGGCAAAATTAAAGTGGTTAATTCCTCTTCTTTTCTGTTAACTTCTTATAAAGTTCATTCCTTTTCTTATTCTCACATAACCTCACCCATTCAAATAGACTGATAAATCAGTTACCTTATATATAATTCTATAATCTCATTTAATTTAAGATCCACTATAAAATGCATTTATCTCTCTCTCTCTCTCGTTCATTCTAAAAATATACTCATCGCATGTGAGGTGTCAGTTTATCGACATCGTGGATTGTGAATTTTAATATTTCATTAAAACTGTTGAATGTATTAATTAAACAAATATAATATTTGTTTCATAAATTAAATTTTAATTTATAAACCATTTTTTTGTTTTGGATGTTATATATTTACATAATAAAAAATGAATAAACAAATCGATTTTGTTTTCAATAAAAACTGTCAAAATTAATCCAAATGATTATCATTAACTATTTATTTATTGATTCATCTATAGAGAATTTAAATACATGATATAAATATCCATTTAAAAATATTTTTGTTCATTAATATATTTTATTTTCAATTCTGGGAAATTATACAAATTCTACAAAAACATTCATACTCATATTCAAGTAAACTGATCTTGTAATATATGAAAATAAAAAATCATGAAAGATAAAATTAAAATAAAAAACTCATCAAAAATAAAATTAATTAACCAAAGAAAACTATAATGAATAACCTTTATGTATAAATGTTTCCGAATTTGTTAATTACTGAGGTTGATTTTATTATCTTGGATATTATATTGAAGAAACAATTCCATCACAAGATAATGGTAATTCTCAAACATAACTCTCTCTCTATGGGTATACAAAATTTTCCACGATTTTTAGTTTGGATATTCCATATATTTTACTTATTTTTAATTTATTAACCATTATCTTATATTTTCATGGAAAACATTCCACCAAAATTGTTTTGTTAAAATTGAAATTATTTATCCAAAATTACACTTCTTGTTAAAATCACATAATTTAATTTAAGTGATATTGTATATTCTTTACTAATAATATATCATTATTATACCCTTTATGATATTAACTTTTCAAGATGGGAACCCCAATGTTTATTTATGAATTTTTGCTTTATGAAATTAATCTTATTCCATTCAATGGGTTGTTTTATCTCTAGTATTTATATACATTCTATTTGTAATTCAAGATAATGTATTTGTAATTATGTGAAAGGTGTGCCAACATATATATATCACATGTGATTCGTAAGATGTGATGGGTGAACCTTGAACATTTTATCTCTACAATGTATTGGGTACTGTGGTGTATCTCTTGATATAAAGTTATGTATGTTTGATAGTTGTCCCCTAATACAAGATGATTCTTTTTTTTTGAATTTCCACATCCCATGTCTTTATTTAATGTATCCTATCATGATTATGATCATATTCCCTTACTATGATGAAAATTATTATTCTCACAGCATTTTATATTGATTCATGTTTATCTATCTTCTTAATTGGATTTTATCTCACCCATTTCCTGCATTTATATATCCTTAGGTGATTAGATGTACTATGGAGAATACAAGGGACACAAAGAAGGTAGATAATATGGAATTAAATAAAGGTCTATATTTAATTTCATTAAATGTTTTCTATTGTCCTAATTTCTCCAAGACACTAAAACCATGGACACTAGTTGTGTAACTATTATATGTTGAATATCTAAAAGTGGTGAAATATCGAGGATAGAAAAAGTATTGTCACTATAGTTGGAATCAAAGCATGGTTTAGTTAGTAGGGAATTTGGATTATGTTACATTATTTAAAAATCATATTATGTCACTACATATATATAGGAACTATATAATATATGTTTTAAAAATTATAAAAATAGGTACAGTGAATAACTAGTTTTTAAAAGGGGACAGTATGTTTGGTAGCATACATAATATGCCACATTGAACTTAAGAGACAATCTAATTTTTTGAATATTACCTTATAAACTAGATGGTAAAATGGAGGGGATTAATTATATTAATTTTATTTATTAAAATATAATTTACACTTCTTTTCTTTTTTTAACAATTATTTATAAATGAAAATAAAACAACTTTGAATTTAAAGGAAACGTTTTTCTAAAAAATCTATTTGAATGAATGTAAGAGAGTTTATTAAAAATGAAATCAATAATTTGGATATTATTAATGAAATATATATGTAATATATTCAATTTATTTTTTAAACTAATTCTTATATTTTTTATTGATGAGATATAAGAACCAATTCAATTTTTTGGATTAAGGATGTATTTTTCAAAATAAATAATTTATAGCCTTTTGATGGAGAACTCATTTTAAATATAATTTTTGAAACCTTTATAAGTTATGTATAAAAATTTAAACATTTTATTTGGATTTGGGACATAAAATGTACATTGGATTAAATTTTGGAAAATTTCTGATAAAATTCATATTTTAATGAATATTTAAAAATACAGCATTTTAATTCAAAACTTCTTTTTTGTCTAAGATATTTATATTGATAGATTATCTTTGTAGTTGGTTTTAAAATATAATTAGAATAATTATTTATCATTTAATCTAATTTTGGTCATTTTAATTAATTTCACATTTAAATTTCATATAAATGCACATTAACCTTTTGAAGGTTTTTACTTTAAAAAAACTCATTTTATTATTTGACAATGTGGATTAACATTAAATTAACTACTAAAACATATGTGATTTTAATTTTGAAAAATTGAATCCATATTTGGAATAAAAAAAATAAATTATGTAAATAAGTTATTTTTAATTTTGTGGGCATTATGAATAGTAACTTTAGTAAGAATTCTAATTTCTACAATTAAAGGTAAATCTGGTAATTAAAGGTAAAAATAATATTATAAAAATATAAATCTACCCTAACACATGTCCTAATTTAATTGTACAAGTTTATCATGATCATGAGCATCATTGGATCTATTTTAGGACCACGTGGAACCACACAGAAGAATTTAATGAATTTATAATATTATATTAAATGAATAGTTATTTTTGATAATCTTTGGTTTTTAAAAAGTTAAAAAATTTAATATGGAGTTATACAGGGGATCACTTGAATGATAAATAGTCAATTGAAATCATAATCTATTACCTACATCATGTTGACTTATTTATAATTTTCTAGAATTATATAATTAAATATAATTATGACACAATGATGATGCATTAATTTTCTAACTAATTAAAAAATTAAATAAGTGATATTATAAATTTTAAAATAAATATTATATGACATAATTTATTTCAACCATGAGATTTTTGAATAATTTAGAAGTATAATTTATAATTTAATAGAATAGTTTCAAACTTATCTTTCTATTATGATATTTTAAAAAGTCATCTAATAAATAGTTTCAAAATTGACAATATTGGTATATTGAAATAAAAAATATTTTATTAAATGAAATTTATTTCTAAACAATCTATGATTCATCCAAATTGTTATTAAAAGTCCATATATGTCTAAAATGGAACATTTTTTTGGTTTTTTACATGTTATGGTAATAACATTAACACAAAGATTGTAAATAACATATTATCATAGCATGATCAAAAAGGGTAAAATAAGGGTTAAACCAAAAAGGTAAAGATTAAAAAATATTCCAAACGTATATAATTTAAATTTTATAATTGGAATTCGATCCAAAATCTTATTATATTCTAAATAAATAATTTTCGGTCCAATTTTAACAAAAAATTATTTTATATTAACATGATTTTTTATGAGTTATCAAGTGTTCCCCTCCCCTCTCCTATAATAAGGTTCACACTCTTCTCTATTATCAACAGTTGTAATACCTTTTTATGGCCATTATCTAACCAAAAATCATCCTAGAATCCATGACCATGTTCTTTAACCCTTATATTATGCAAAACAACCTTCTTGAAGCCTTATATTAGGCAGAACAACCTTGTTTCATGAATATTATTCTGTAGATGATGGACTTATGACTACATGATCTATTGACATCTTGCCATGTCCATTTTTGACTCATGTATGAAATATTGATGAAACATCCTATATGAACAGAAATTATTATGTAATTTTTATAATGTTGTAATAAGTGATATAAAATGAATAATAAACATGAAAACGTTTATCAAGAAATTATAAACTATTCTAAGATTATTATTTAGTAATATAATGATTGAGTGTGATTATTCAGACCCTAGAAATGGTATTTTGAGTCAATACCCCTTCATTGAGGCATTTTTTGATAATATAATCCCTTATTCTTTTATTAGGTGTATATACATCCAAAATTTTATTTCATATCCATATTTATTTTATTTTAATGTTATTTATTATTTTCTTAAATGTACTAACTCCTAGAGATTATGATATAAAAGTTCAAAGTGGTATAAGACAGCTTGAACATTTAAGGATTTAATTATCAAATCATTTATTTATGATATTAATTTAAATATTTAGTTATATAGTTATAAAATTATTATACATGACATTTTATTTCTATCTTTATTTTCATTCAATGTTTTCAAAATGTAATATTTTTTTACAAATTTTTTTTCCTTTCTTTAAAAAATGACAAAAGAAATATTTTTTGTTTTACCATATTCGACGACAACTTCTCCACTACTATAAACGTTATTTGATACTTGTCTTCGTATATAATACATAATTTTTTTAAGAGGAAAATAAATAACTTATTCCTTTTTTGAAAATATTATTATTGAAAATGTGTTCCTAAATTAACTGGTGTTTCTATATAGAAATTTGTTCCATATGGGATTAGAAGTTGTTTTCAAAATGGTTTTTTGAGTCATGGAATTCTACTTGAGAATTATATGAAACATGTGAGCATGATGTACATTATAAATAGGGTTGAGCCCCATTATAGCTCATGGGTGAGCCTGAAAAGGCATATATATAGGGTTTATCCCCATTTTAGCACAGAGTTGATCCCATTATAACATATATGAAGGGTTGGGGCACATTATAGCTCATGAGTGATCTCGATATAGGTTATATAAAGGGTGGTCCAAATTACAGATATCCAATTTTGAAGTCAAACATATGGTTATCCCAATAGGATGAGTTTGGAAATGTTATAATTTATGTGATGCTCTATGTCACCATAATGATTTTTAATTACTTTCTATTGGTTTGAATGTTTTTCTTTTAGAAAAAAGGTATAACCTTTATTCAGGTGAAATTTTTTAATGAATCATTCACCCAATGAGAGTTAAAAGAGTTACCATGTTTTAACTAGACTAATGTTTAATTATTCTTTGTCACTTAGTGATATTTTGTTCGCATCCTAAGACTTAAAATGCTTTTCATTGGTCATAACATTATTAAAAAAAATGAAGATGACATGATAAAAGTATTGAATATGTGTCTTGAAAAAAAATAATGTATTATTTTAAAAGGGTTTCATTGGGTGAAAAAATGGATACTAGGTATAAGTGTCCACCTATAATAAATGAGTTTACTATATAATATTCCATGCAAATTCTATAAAACCCTAATCCTAAAATATACTAAAATTTGAATTTTATTTCAATGACATAATAATAATATCTGGTTATGGTTGGGTTGTTTTAGAGATCCAATAAGATATGCCTTTAGAATTAATTTCACAAAAGAATAAAATATTTATTTATCATTGTTTTACCTATATTTAATTATAACCATTTTTAATTAATTAAATGGTGGGAATGAAGATAAAAAAGACCCACAATCTGTGGGAGGGACATTATAATAATATTCCAAATGACATCACCAATTCCATTGGAGGTGGAGACAAAAATATCATAATGATAATTTCTCATCCATCCCATGTTATGAATAATAACCTTAATATTTTGGAATGTCCACATTCTACTAATAGGGAGAAACTGGATATCAAGTGTTTTATGTGGCAATTCCCAAAAACATTTACTAGATCCTTAAATCCAATACTCATGGAATAGTGGGTCAAATCAATGGAGAATATATTTTTCAGTTCATCACTAATCTACGATAGAGAATGTGACTCTAACAATTTACCATTTTTATGGATAGACCGATCAATTGTGGTCTTTTATTAATAACACAAAGTTAAAGGATTAAATTGCTGAGATGGATTGGGAAGACAATGTGAGATTTTTTTTCACAATATTTTCCCTATCACTCTTCATAAAATGATATAGTGTGAATTAATATAGATGAAGTAAAAGTTAAGACAATCATTCTTATAATATGAAGAAAATTTCACAAGCCTTTCACATTACACTTTGGGTTTTTTTATCAATAATGATTGAAAATTTGATAGACTATTTAGTCGGTTAAAACCAGATAATCGAATGACTTTAGAAATTTGAGAATTTGGGAGTTATGAAGAAATTGTTCTTTTTTCTCTCAAAGTGTAACGCCCCGACCCCAGCTACCCAGAGTCGGTGCATTAATTACATAACATTGGCATGATCACAAGAAAGATCAAATCTCGAAAGACCGATTGGTTTAGTAGCCTTGGAAACACTAGATATATTCATAAGTTTTACATTACATCATAAATGAAAAACTACTACAACAACATAATGTCTCCATAATCCACACTACTATCCCCTCATAATATCCCTGCAGGTCATTCATAATTTACTTCTTCACATCCTGGGGAAAAATAAAACATAGAAAAGGGGTGAGCTCAAATGCCCAGTAAGGATAACAATATAGCGGAAACTTTCATAAATAAGAATAAACATTTAAGGCAATGCATTACTAAAACAAAAGCCTTTTAAACTTGAACTTCAACATAGTATGGCAAAAGTAAAAATGAAATAATGCCATTTAATTATTCACATGGATATTCTACTAATCGAATAATCACATGCAAAAATCAATAACCACTTTCATAATGTTGGAATGCATAATGCCAGACTATCATAACCACATAGCCAAGGCCTCGTGCCAAGACTACAAATAAGATTTTGTCAAGGCCTTGTGCCAAGACACTAGTTTGTCTCATGAGACCTACCGATGCATCGAGGAGCTATAGCGGGCTCCACCCGTCACTTATTAAGTCCAATGCATTCCCATATGAAAAGGTTTAAACATAACATAAACATTCGTATTAAAACTAGCATACGAAATGTCAATACTTTCACAATAAACTATGAATGGTATAAAAATAGCACATCCACAGTCAAACATATCACAAAACCTTCAATACAATATAGAAGTTTTGTATCATAATAAATCAACTTCAAATAATCTTAAAATCCATCAAAGGATGTTGACATAGATGAAATCAAAATTCTTTTTAAAGAAATATCTCCTTTTATTTTGAAATCATTTAAGATCCATATAAAATAAAACATTTTCTTTGAAAATATTCTTATAAGCTTGTATGGGAAGCTTCGACGATTTTATAACGGCGGAAAATAACTGCACCCGCCGTATAAGTTAAAAAAAACATTCTTACCTCAATTCTGTCGAAAAGGTTAAAAAAGGACCTTGTTTTGAAAACGACGGAAAGATTCCTTTATAAACCTCTTATAAAAAGTCAAACAAGGGTATAAATGACTTTAACCCATATTCTTGTAAATAGTAAAAATGTTTTGAAATACATTTCGAAGAAACATGGATGTGGATGATAAAGAGATCCCAGTAGATTATTACGTATAATACAACCTCGGATAATGAAGAGATTGTGAAATAACCCTTACCTTGTACTTTTCCTTGGTTGTGGTAGGTTAACCTCCTGTATAATGGTGAAATAATTGTTATTAAATTATACAAGAATCATATACATTAATATGATATCATATATGATCTTTTAATATTGATTTGATAATAATATCTTAGTATTATCGTTGTTTCGGGTGTTAACTTACTTGTTTTCTTTCATATGTTTTGTTACGTAAGACATGTTTGTAAAGGATAGGTTGTATATTATTCATATCCAGAATGATATCAAGTCCTTAAACATCATTTTTAAATCATAAAATGATAATTATACTTTAATGGTTACGATGGAGAATGAATCTCATCGCGTTCGTGGAGACGGTAGTCCGTACGTACGCACGAGCGACAATATCATTCTTTTGATATTAAAATAATATATAAATGGATGGTATATCATATATACAGAATCATTAACATGTTATATTTATTATTTACATGAGTTACACATCATTATTATACCCATCCAAATAATATTATATTGAATAACAATTACACCACGACGTGGAGACGGTAAGCCGTACGTACGCACGTATGGTGACATGTTATTCAAAGGGTGGATAGAATACTGAATATGGTTGTACCATACTTATAATAACATCACAGTATATGTGAGATACTGGAGTTATTATTTCAGAATGGTAAGAACAAAGGAAGAAGAAGTGGAAGAAGAAATGAACTTAGAAAAGGGTGGTGAAATCATTACCTCTTCTTCGGGTTCTTCCTTTTGATTTGATCAAAAGGGCTCCTTAGGTTGGCTTTCTGATCACACTAAGGCCTCTAGGTTGTATTTAGGGATGTTGGGAGAGTATTTGGGCAGAGTTTGGCCGAACCAAAAGGCTTTGAAGGTGTGAAGAAATGAGAAGGAGGAGTGCCCTTTTATAAGAGGGGTGAGGGGCACCTTTGGAAAAGTTAGAAATATTAATTTATAATAAATTCATATTCGGTTTACAAAGGCTCCAAAGTTGACTATTCAAAGGATGAGGTGGGGATAGGTCGAAAACAACTCATCCAATAGAATTTAGACAGGTTTGGGTACTTATATTAACCTTATCTTTAAGTATTAACTCTAAGTTAGTTAGTTTCACTTTTACAATGTCTCTTTGTATTTTTATATAATATGGTTAATAAACTTACTATATACATCCAAGCGACCCCCAAGTGGTCCATTAATGAGGAACCTATCATAATATAAGTCTCTTTGCCGAACCTTAGATTTTTAGGAATTTAATATCAATTAATAATATAATATTTGTTTTAAGAACTCTTTTATGTCAATTTTGACACTATTCAATAGTTGATTTTTGTGAAACTCCTAACAGATTGATTACTTCGAACAAAGTCAATTAAATCAATCCTAATATATCATATTATCATAGAAAATTAGTTTAATTCATTAAAAGTTTCATATTATAATTATTTGGGTATTTATAAGATCAATTATTTTTATTTTTTACTATTTTAGTAATTACTGCATCATCATTGTGTCATAAATAAAATAAATTATATAATGTCTAAAAATTATAAATAAAATATCATTATGTAGGAAATATGTTTATCTTTCTAATGAATATTTATAATCGAAAATCCAACATGTATAACCCTATGTAAAAATTGTTCTTCTAAAAGATGTAAGCTTATGCCAGTTTTATTTTTATTTTAACTTTATTAATATAATGTGTCCCTACCACATACAAGTGGCTCCAAGGGGTCCCCAAATTGACCCAAGGATGCTCATGGTCGGGTATGTGTCCACCAATAAGGTTAGGAAACGTTTTAGGGTAATTTGGTATTATTATAATATTATTTTTTAACCCTTATTTACCGGATTTACCCTTTAACCATGGTAAATAAAATATTTACCGCAGTAATTATTCAAAATGTCTAAAAATAAAAGTTACATATTTACACAATTTGAACATCCTGATTCCAAATATGGAATCCATTTTCCTAAATTCAAAACACAGAAGTGGCAGAAATTAATTTAAAATTAATTCCAGCTGTTAAAACAAAAAGCGTGTTTTTAAGAGATAATAACTATCAAAAGATTGACACTTGTTTATGTTCGGTTTAATTGTAAAATTATGTCCAATGACCAACATTATATTAAATGGTAAAAATATATTCTAAATATACTTTAAAACCACTCAAATTCATAATTTATCACTATTACTTATTTTGATTAAAAAAGTTGTTTTTAATTAAAATTTAGTAATTTTTACTATTCATCAAAATATAAAAGTTATCCGAAAAGTACCAAAATTTCACCCTAGGATAATTTCGATATTCCGAATCCAAAAATGAAGTCCATTTTGAAATATAAAATATATATGATTTCAAAAAGTAGGTATCACTATTTACAACGGCTAATTTAATTAGTTGTGGTGTGTGTTAGAACTCGAGGTTGCGTACAACACACGCTATCGCATTATTCGAAGGGAAACGTACCGTAGAAGCTTGGGGTGTTACATTCTCCTCTCCTTCAAATAATTGCGTCCTCGCAATTTCTAGGGTATTACTGCATAAAAAGACTCGGGTGGTTCTTCATCATAAGTTCCTCGGGTTCCCACGTTGCCTCTTCCATCTTATGATTTCTCCACAAAACTTTTACCAGACGCGTCGTCCGGTTTCTCAGTACTTGTTCTCTTGTATCAAGAATCCTGACGGGCTCTTCACAATAGGAAAGATCGGGTTACAGTTCTAATTCCTCATAGGTGAGTACATGCGTTGGGTCAGGCATGTATTTCCTCAATAGAGATACGTGGAACACATCGTGAACTTTGGAGAGACTTGGCGGCATTGCCAATCGGTAAGCTACAGCCCCAATTCGTTCTAGAATTTCGAAAGGTCCGATGTACCTGGGACTCAATTTACCTTTCTTACCAAAACGTATGACTCCCTTCCACGGAGATACCTTCAGGAAAACATGATCACCGACTTGAAATTCCAAATCCTTCCTTCGATTATCGGCATAGCTCTTCTGCCTACTTTGAGCTGCTTTAATGTGATTTTGGATTACCTTCACCTTTTCCACCGTTTCCTCCACCAGTTCTGGGCCTACAAGTTTTCTTTCACCAACGTCATCCCAACAGGTTGGTGTACGAAATCTCTTTCCGTATAACGCTTCATATGGTGCCATCTGAATACTCTAATGGAAGCTATTGTTATAGGAAAATTCTACTAGCGGTAAATATTGATCCCACATACCCTGAAAATCAAGTGAGCAAGATCTCAACATGTCTTTTAAGGTCTGAATAGTCCGTTCTGATTGTCCGTCTGTCTGAGGGTGGTAAGCAGTGCTCAAATGAAGTTCAGTATCCAGGGATTTCTGAAGACTTTTCCAAAATCTTGAAGTAAAACGGGGATCACGATCAGAAACAATCGATAGGGGAACTCCATGAAGTCTCACAACTTCATTAATGTATAGTCTTGCTAGACGTTCCAGGGGTAGATCTTCTCTTATAGCAAGAAAATGTGCTGACTTGGTAAGACGATCAACAATAACCCATATTGCATCGTTCCTTCTAGGAGTCTTTGGTAGCCCCATGACAAAGTCCATCGTAATATTGTCCCATTTCCACTCCGGTATGGGAAGAGGTTGCATGACTCCTCCAGGCTGTTGCCTTCCAGCTTTCACTTGTTGACAAACCATACATCTTGATACAAAATCAGCAATCTCCCTCTTCATGTTGTCCCACCAAAAATGTTCCTTCAAATCTCTATACATTTTGGTGCTCCCAGGGTGTATAGAGAAATTGGAACTATGAGCATCATCCAGTAATTCCCTTTTCAGATCAGGTAAATCGGGAACACAAAGTCTCTTTCCAAATTTCAAAGTTCCATCTTTATACACAAAGTCTCTCAATCTCCCATCATTCACAGCTTTAATCTTCTTCTGAAATTCTTCATCATCGGTCTGAGAACTCTTAATCCTTTCTAGTAAAGATGGTTTGGCAACCATTTGAAAAAGCATTGATGTTTCACCTTCCCTGGTTATTCCCATGTCCATCTTCTCTAGATCCATGAAAATTGGATCCCTTTCAATTCTCATCATGTTCAGAACTCCATGGTCTTTTCTGCTCAAAGCATCTGCTACTTTGTTTGCTTTCCCCAGGTGGTAGTGTATCGTGCAATCATAATCCTTGAGTAATTCAAGCCATCTCCTTTGCCTCATGTTGAGTTCTTTTTGTGAGAAAATATACTTCAAACTCTTGTGATCAGTATAAATCTCACATTTTTCACCATAGAGGTAGTGCCTCCATATCTTCAAAGCAAAGATCACAGCTGCTAACTCAAGATCATGAGTAGGATAGTTTTGTTCATGAATTTTCAACTGTCGTGATGCATAGGCAATAACTCTATCATTCTGCATAAGGACACAGCCAAGTCCTTTCTTCGATGCATCACTATAAATAACGAACCCATCATTCCCCGATGGTAGAGTCAATATAGGAGCATTGACTAATCTTCTCTTCAGTTCTTCGAAACATTCTTCACACTATTTTGTCCAAACAAATTTAACCCCTTTACGTGTGAGCTTCGTTAATGGGTTAGCCAATCGGGCAAAATTCTGGACGAAACGTCGATAATAACCTGCCAAACCAATAAAACTACGTACCTCAGTTATACTCGTAGGTGCTGGCCATTCTTGGATTGCCTTGGTCTTAGAAGGATCAACAGAGATTCCATCATTAGAGACAATATGGCCAAGAAAAGAAATCTCCTGAAGCCAGAATTCACACTTGCTAAACGTTCCATATAATTCATGCCTCCTCAGAGTCTTCAAGATAATGCGCAAGTGATTTTCATGATCTTCGTAGGTTTTGGAGTATACCAAGATATCATCAATAAATACCACCACAAATTCATCGAGATACTCCTTGAAAACTCTATTCATCAGATCCATGAATACAGAGGGTGCATTAGTCAATCCAAACGGCATTACAGTAAACTCGTAATGCCCGTACCTGGTTCGAAATGCTGTCTTCGGAATGTCTTCCTTCTTTACACACAACTGATGGTATCCAGATCGAAGGTCAATCTTTGAAAAGTATTGAGCTCCATGCAGTTGGTCAAATAAATCATCAATACGAGGTAGGGGATACTTGTTCTTTATCGTTATAGCATTGATCTCCCTGTAATCGATACATAACCTCATAGATCCATCTTTCTTTTTAACAAAAAGAACAGGGGCTCCCCATGGAGAAACACTAGGGCGAATAAATCCCTTATTACTCAATTCCTCTAGTTGTTTCTTTAGTTCGACTAGCTCTACAGTGGCCATTCTATAAGGGGTCTTCGATATAGGCCTTGATCCAGGAATCAAATCAATAGAAAACTCAACTTCTCGTTCTGGAGGATGTCCAGGTAAATCTTCTGGAAATACATCTACAAATTCTTTCACAACAGGTACATCCTCTATTTGAACATTCCTTTCCTCACCGATAGTTACTTCATTCTCTTCCTCCCCAATAATTGAATTAAGTTGAGCTACTGGGGGTGGGTCTAAATAAGAATTAGGTGGTGACGATTCTGCTCTAAAAATAAGGTGTTCCTTATCATTATCATCAAGAATCGTAACCTCTTTCTTCTTACAGTAAATCTTCGCATCATAGTCCGAAAGCCAGTCCATACCGAGGATTATATCAAACTCAATCATAGGTATGATGATGAGATCAGCAGATAAAGAAAATTTATGTGCTCTAATGGGGCCTGATTCACAAAACTTTGTTGCAACGATACTTCCCTTAGGAGTTTTAACTGACAACTCCCTTATTAAATCAAATTGGAAATATCTAATTTTCTTAGCAAACTGGGAAGATATGAAACAATGCGATGATCCAGAATCAAATAATGCATTTGCTAAACTTGAGGAAACCATTAAATTACCTGCCACCACGTCTTTCGGGGCTTCTACCTCAGCAGTAGTGATAGCATAAGCCTGGCCTTGATCCCTTGGCCTTTTCTGAGGTAAGTTCTCCTGACGCTTAGGACATGCATTTGCATAATGCCCCATCTCCCTGCAATTGTAGCACTGAACGTTGGTAGCTTCCTTCTTCCCCTTGCAATCATGAGCTTGGTGGCCTTTTTCACCACACTTGTAACAGACTCCCATTCCCTTCAGGCAAGCACCAGGATGTTTCTTCCCGCATTTACCACAAGATGGATATTCAACCTTTCCCTTCTTCCCCTTATTTCCATTCCCAGATTGATCAGCAGGTCTCTTCTTCTCTTGCTTCACTTTAAAGTCATAAGACTTAGAGAATTCTTTTTCGGTCTTGATAGCACATGAGACAATGTCTTCGTACGACGAAAAGGATTGTGAGACTAATGCTCGACGGAGAAATGGTTTTAACCCATCAAAGAAACGATCAATCTTACTTCTTGGGTTGCGAATATAATCACCAGCGTACCTCGCTAACCTTGTAAAGTTAGCCTCATACTTTGTGACATTATCATCCTCATTTTGTCTCAGACTCAAAAATTGCCTTTCCATATCTGCTCGATGGTCGCGAGGAAAGTATTTTTCTAAAAACAGATCTTTGAACTCCCTCCATTCCATGTTTGATACTTCATCATCTTCCTTCATGTTTTGAATCAATGACCACCATTGATCAGCATCTCCAGTGAGGCGGTAAACTGCCATGGTAACTTTTTCCCATTCACTACTCCCCAAAGCCTGAAATATTTTCTCTAGGGAAAATATCCATTGCTCAGCTACTAAGGGATTTGTACTCCCATTGAACGTTGGTGGTTGTTGTCTCATGAATCGATCTAACATTGATCCTCCACGCTGCGGATCAGGGTGCTCCATACGGGTAAGGTTATTATTCATAACCTGAGTAAGTTGTCCCAGTACGGTGATTAGCTGATCAGCACCAGTTGCATCACTAGCCCCACTATAATTATCTTGAGTAGGAGGGCAATCCCTACATGGAGTGCGTGCATTGATACGGTTTCCATTTCTTCCACTAGGCGCCATTTCTAAAAAAATGGCATAAACTAGATCAGTTTATGCATCAAAATACATAATCCCATACTTATAAAACACTTAACATAAATTGAACTATTTATGGATATAATCCATAATCATAAAAATGTTTTCTTTGAGGAAGTATATACTCATAAACCCTTCATAATGATTTGTAAAGATAGTGAGAGTTATCCTAAGCATATCCCTCGGGAGTGTCGTAACCAAGAGTGCAGCAAGGCCCGTTGTCGTGCACCAGTTCCCGTTCGAGTCTAGCTCAAAGCGGTGTTTTCGGGTTTTACCCCTAGGTACATCTGTGCCAGAGCCGCCTCTACCTGCTCGTATCCAGACAGGGATGTATTGCTCGAAAAACTCACAAAATCTCTACAATACCAAAATTCTAGGAAGTTCTTCTATACTAATCCTCAAAGTTCATCTTAGGTCTACGTGCTCTAATCAGAGTTTATCTAAATCTAGCTTCCAAGGTTTGTACTAAACTTCCTCTGATACCAACTGTAACGCCCCGACCCCAGCTACCCAGAGTCGGTGCATTAATTACATAACATTGGCATGATCACAAGAAAGATCAAATCTCGAAAGACCGATTGGTTTAGTAGCCTTGGAAACACTAGATATATTCATAAGTTTTACATTACATCATAAATGAAAAACTACTACAACAACATAATGTCTCCATAATCCACACTACTATCCCCTCATAATATCCCTGCAGGTCATTCATAATTTACTTCTTCACATCCTGGGGAAAAATAAAACATAGAAAAGGGGTGAGCTCAAATGCCCAGTAAGGATAACAATATAGCGGAAACTTTCATAAATAAGAATAAACATTTAAGGCAATGCATTACTAAAACAAAAGCCTTTTAAACTTGAACTTCAACATAGTATGGCAAAAGTAAAAATGAAATAATGCCATTTAATTATTCACATGGATATTCTACTAATCGAATAATCACATGCAAAAATCAATAACCACTTTCATAATGTTGGAATGCATAATGCCAGACTATCATAACCACATAGCCAAGGCCTCGTGCCAAGACTACAAATAAGATTTTGTCAAGGCCTTGTGCCAAGACACTAGTTTGTCTCATGAGACCTACCGATGCATCGAGGAGCTATAGCGGGCTCCACCCGTCACTTATTAAGTCCAATGCATTCCCATATGAAAAGGTTTAAACATAACATAAACATTCGTATTAAAACTAGCATACGAAATGTCAATAATTTCACAATAAACTATGAATGGTATAAAAATAGCACATCCACAGTCAAACATATCACAAAACCTTCAATACAATATAGAAGTTTTGTATCATAATAAATCAACTTCAAATAATCTTAAAATCCATCAAAGGATGTTGACATAGATGAAATCAAAATTCTTTTTAAAGAAATATCTCCTTTTATTTTGAAATCATTTAAGATCCATATAAAATAAAACATTTTCTTTGAAAATATTCTTATAAGCTTGTATGGGAAGCTTCGACGATTTTATAACGGCGGAAAATAACCGCACCCGCCGTATAAGTTAAAAAAAACATTCTTACCTCAATTCTGTCGAAAAGGTTAAAAAAGGACCTTGTTTTGAAAACGACGGAAAGATTCCTTTATAAACCTCTTATAAAAAGTCAAACAAGGGTATAAATGACTTTAACCCATATTCTTGTAAATAGTAAAAATGTTTTGAAATAAATTTCGAAGAAACATGGATGTGGATGATAAAGAGATCCCAGTAGATTATTACGTATAATACAACCTCGGATAATGAAGAGATTGTGAAATAACCCTTACCTTGTACTTTTCCTTGGTTGTGGTAGGTTAACCTCCTGTATAATGGTGAAATAATTGTTATTAAATTATACAAGAATCATATACATTAATATGATATCATATATGATCTTTTAATATTGATTTGATAATAATATCTTAGTATTATCGTTGTTTCGGGTGTTAACTTACTTGTTTTCTTTCATATGTTTTGTTACGTAAGACATGTTTGTAAAGGATAGGTTGTATATTATTCATATCCAGAATGATATCAAGTCCTTAAACATCATTTTTAAATCATAAAATGATAATTATACTTTAATGGTTACGATGGAGAATGAATCTCATCGCGTTCGTGGAGACGGTAGTCCGTACGTACGCACGAGCGACAATATCATTCTTTTGATATTAAAATAATATATAAATGGATGGTATATCATATATACAGAATCATTAACATGTTATATTTATTATTTACATGAGTTACACATCATTATTATACCCATCCAAATAATATTATATTGAATAACAATTACACCACGACGTGGAGACGGTAAGCCGTACGTACGCACGTATGGTGACATGTTATTCAAAGGGTGGATAGAATACTGAATATGGTTGTACCATACTTATAATAACATCACAGTATATGTGAGATACTGGAGTTATTATTTCAGAATGGTAAGAACAAAGGAAGAAGAAGTGGAAGAAGAAATGAACTTAGAAAAGGGTGGTGAAATCATTACCTCTTCTTCGGGTTCTTCCTTTTGATTTGATCAAAAGGGCTCCTTAGGTTGGATTTCTGATCAAACTAAGGCCTCTAGGTTGTATTTAGGGATGTTGGGAGAGTATTTGGGCAGAGTTTGGCCGAACCAAAAGGCTTTGAAGGTGTGAAGAAATGAGAAGGAGGAGTGCCCTTTTATAAGAGGGGTGAGGGGCACCTTTGGAAAAGTTAGAAATATTAATTTATAATAAATTCATATTCGGTTTACAAAGGCTCCGAAGTTGACTATTCAAAGGATGAGGTGGGGATAGGTCGCAAACAACTCATCCAATAGAATTTAGACAGGTTTGGGTACTTATATTAACCTTATCTTTAAGTATTAACTCTAAGTTAGTTAGTTTCACTTTTACAATGTCTCTTTGTATTTTTATATAATATGGTTAATAAACTTACTATATACATCCAAGCGACCCCCAAGTGGTCCATTAATGAGGAACCTATCATAATATAAGTCTCTTGGCCGAACCTTAGATTTTTAGGAATTTAATATCAATTAATAATATAATATTTGTCTTAAGAACTCTTTTATGTCAATTTTGACACTATTCAATAGTTGATTTTTTTGAAACTCCTAACAGATTGATTACTTCGAACAAAGTCAATTAAATCAATCCTAATATATCATATTATCATAGAAAATTAGTTTAATTCATTAAAAGTTTCATATTATAATTATTTGGGTATTTATAAGATCAATTATTTTTATTTTTCACTATTTTAGTAATTACTGCATCATCATTGTGTCATAAATAAAATAAATTATATAATGTCTAAAAATTATAAATAAAATATCATTATGTAGGAAATCTTTTGATCTTTCTAATGAATATTTATAATAGAAAATCCAACATGTATAACCCTATGTAAAAATTGTCCTTCTAAAAGATGTAAGCTTATGCCATTTTTATTTTTATTTTAACTTTATTAATATAATGTGTCCCTACCACATACAAGTGGCTCCAAGGGGTCCCCAAATTGACCCAAGGATGCTCATGGTCGGGTATGTGTCCACCAATAAGGTTAGGACACGTTTTAGGGTAATTTTGTATTATTATAATATTATTTTTTAACCCTTATTTACCGGATTTACCCTTTAACCATGGTAAATAAAATATTTACCGCAGTAATTATTCAAAATGTCTAAAAATAAAAGTTACCTATTTACACAATTTGAACATCCTGATTCCAAATATGGAATCCATTTTCCTAAATTCAAAACACAGAAGTGGCAGAAATTAATTTAAAATTAATTCCCGCTGTTAAAACAAAAAGCGTGTTTTTAAGAGATAATAACTATCAAAAGATTGACACTTGTTTATGTTCGGTTTAATTGTAAAATTATGTCCAATGACCAACATTATATTAAATGGTAAAAATATATTCTAAATATACTTTAAAACCACTCAAATTCATAATTTATCACTATAACTTATTTTGATTAAAAAAGTTGTTTTTAATTAAAATTTAGTAATTTTTACTATTCATCAAAATATAAAAGTTATCCGAAAAGTACCAAAATTTCACCCTAGGATAATTTCGATATTCCGAATCCAAAAATGAAGTCCATTTTGAAATATAAAATATATATGATTTCCAAAAGTAGGTATAACTATTTACAACGGCTAATTTAATTAGTTGTGGTGTGTGTTAGAACTCGAGGTTGCGTACAACACACGCTATCGCATTATTCGAAGGGAAACGTACCGTAGAAGCTTGGGGTGTTACACAAAGTGGAGATATAATTTAGATAATGGTGCCACGGATAGGTGATAATAACTTAAAGATATAATTTCACACTAGGGGATGTCATGCATATGGTGGAATGAAATCCCAACCACCAACATTTCAAAAATGTGAGAATAAATATCATGGGAACAACCTCAATGGGATAGGGAAATTTTATATGTGTGGGGGAGGAGGCCATCACAGACGTCGATTTCGAAGATAAAGAATGAAGTTGGCTGATACAATGGAGTAAGGGAGAGAACCACCCATGTTCTAATGCTACGACCATATGAAACAAGGGCATTATGCATGCCAATGCAGTAAACCTCATGTCCTCAATGGTCATCAGTGTCATAATCCACCAAATCCAATGGATAAAGGTACGTATTATGTCATAATTAAAGTGGAAGTGGAGCAAGAAAATTCAGTCCTATAATTTATAATTCGAATTCACTAAAGAATGGTAAATTTATAATTTTATTATGGTTCTGCACAATCTATTATATCATTATTTTTTTAGATAGATTGTATTAAATCCCTAAAAAATTGAAGAATAGATACCTATAAAAACACCTAGTGGTGAAATCATGAAAACCCAATAGGTATACTATTATCATGTTGGTGTATATGGGATGAATCTACAATAAAATTTTGTAATACATCCCTTTTTGGATTTTAATGCTATAATAGGGATGTACTGACTCTCATTATAATAATAATACATTACCTATTGGGGAAAGAAAATATATTTTCATATTCTAAACCATCACTCGATCCTCTATAAGTGAAAATAATATTTTTAATCTCTTTTTAAAATCATTTAATAATGTTTATATCGATTCACGGTGATGTGGAATAACTCACTCTAATCGTTGAGTCAAAGGGAAAGTATAAACCTAGTAGAAGATTCTATCATAAGGGAATAAAATGAGGTATTTACTGAATAGTTACCCAGACATCATCAATATTGGGGGGAAGAATTCTCAATTAAACTCAAGCATGGAGCTACTCAAATCTAAAAATGCATCTATAGGGTGGCTCTGATCGAACTTGATGTTTTAAAGAATTGTTTGTATGAGAATTTGGAAATATGTTTCATATACCCTCATGCATCATGTTGGGGTTTGATATTTATCTTTGTAAAGAACAATGATGTATCAATTCACTATTGTATTGATTATTAGGAACTCAACAAGATCACCATAACATAAATGTATCCCCTCCCAAGGATTGATGATTTTTTCTATCAGATACATGGAGATAAATACTTCTCAAATGTGTATTGCAAATTAGGATATCATAAATTAAAGGTGAATAAATAATATATTTTTAAGACTTTCTTTTATACAAGGTATCTGAACCCTAATATTATTTTGATGCCCTTTATACTTAAAAATGTCCCTAAAATATTCATGGATTTGATGAAAAGAGTCTTTAGACATTATCCCAAAAAAAAATTATTGTCTTTATCGATGATATTCTCATCTACTCGAAGAGTATAGTGGGAAAGGAAGGATATATTTATCTTTTGTTGGTGACATTATGGAATTTGAAGTAGTACTCCATGTTCAGAACGTGTGACTATTAGATGTAGTAAGTGACATTCTTGGAACATTTCAAAAACAAATGTATTTGAGAAATTTACTATACCCTCTAGTGTTTTTGAAATCTATTGTTTTAGTGTCTTGGTAGGGTAAAATTGATGTTTTGTTAGAAATTTATCTTGATTTTATACCCCACTAATTAAGTTAAAATTGAAATGGGTAAAATCCATTTTGATGAAATTATGTGAGGAAATACTTAATGAGTAAAAGATAAGGATGATCATTGCAACTACACTCTAATTACTAGAAGGTGGTGAATGTTTTTTGATATATAGTGATTATTCAAATAATTTTTTTTTACGTACTCATGAAAAATAATAAAATGATATTATAGATCTCAAGAAAGTGGAAGATCCCTGATCATAACTACTAACCCATGTCCTGGAGCTAAAAGATATGATTTTTACCATAAAAATATGGTGGCACTAACCCTATGGTGAGAAGTGTGACATGTATATTATTCAAAAGATCCAAATGTATATATTTAGCTAAAAATATCTCAAAATGTGTCCAATGTGATGGTAAGAGATAATCAAAGACAGTGATTTATCTATTCACTATCATCCTAGAATGATAATAAAGGTTGCTTATTCTCCTTGCATAAAATAACCTACTACTTTATCAATGTTGTGGATTAAGAAAGACCATATCATCTTTGATATAAAAAGATTTTATTTGGAAATCTTAATGTCCAGTAATATACCCTACCTTTGAAAAATTATTTCCCAACCATTTGCCCAATGGATGATTAAGGAGGCACAAAAGGATGATCTAGAGCTTCCCAAAAAGGTGAATTCAAAAAAAGTAGGCGATGTTGTAATAGTTCCATATCGGTGACGTACCATGGTCTTCAAGAAAACTTCTTGTGGTATAACTTGAAGAAGGATATTGTGTAGTATATCTCAATGTTCTGATATTTCATCAATTTAATGTAGAATGACATAAGATCAATGCGATAATGCAACAATTACCTATAACCTTGTGAAAATGGGATAATGTCACTATGTAATTTTTCAGAATTCTCTCAAAGAGACCCATAGGAAAAAATGTTATATGGGTAGTTGTGGAATGACATACAATGGCTTCCCACTATATTGGTATTCATGAATATATCACACCTAAAAAACATTCCAATAAATATATGAAAGAAGTGTTGAGGCTGAATGGGGTACCTCATTAAATCAACTATAATCGCGATCCGAGGTTCACATATATATTCTAGAGAAGTATCCAACATGACCTGAGTACTAAATCAAATTTCATAATGATCTATCACCACCAAACTGATTGAAAGCCTAAAAAGACTATTTAGATGCTTAAAGATAGTCAAAGAGACTGCTCAAGGGAATTAAAAGGTTAAATGGATCATCATGTCAAATTGGTTGAGTTATCATACCTAAAAACCATCCACTAATGTAATCATATGGCCTATATTAAGCTCGTATGTATAGTGGTGTAAAACATTATAATTGTTTTGGTGATTCTTGGGAATTAAAGATACTGGAACATAATCTTGTGCAAGAGATTACAGGTAATGTTCAATACATCCCTCAATACATAAAAATCTCTCAAATTCGAAATATTTTCTATAATGACCACCTATGAAGGGGCTTTGAGTTTAAATTTAGGGAAAAAACATCCTTTGAAAATCTCAATGGAAGTGATTCCTGTAGTTTAGAAATAAAGGGAAGGTAATCCTAAGGTACATTAGCCCTTTTGAGATCCTTGACCGCATAGTATCCCTGAAAAAATGACTTGAACATCCACCAAATATTTCTCACGTAAATTATGTGTTTCATGTATGGCTGTTATGGAATTACATACCAGGCCACCTGCCGGTACATTATTCTATAGTGGTATAATTGGAGAAAATCCTCTCATATAAGGAAAATACATGAATGATTTTGGACCAGAGAGATTATTTTATACACAATAAGACATCACACCTTGTCAATGTGTTGTGGTAGAACCATAAGTATGAATTAGTGACTTGGTATCCCATGGAGGCTATAAAGGAGAAGTACCCTCACTTGTTAATGTAAAAAAATCATAAGTATGAATAAGTGACTTGGTATCCCTTGGAGGCTATAAAGGAGAAGTACCCTCACTTGTTAATGTAAAAAAAAATAATGGGTGACATTTCAAAAGGGGGAAAAAATGTAAAAACCCAAAATTTTATCAATGGAATTTATTCATTCTTATAATAAAGCCATATTGTTTAAATTGATGAAAATTACATACATAACAGAATAAAAACATTTTATATGAATACTTAATGAAATAATAAGTATTTGTAGATAATAAAGTACTCATATAGATGAAATAGATAATTTATATTAGGAATAGTAATATGCCCCATATGAATAGTAAACCATCCAAATGAATAGTAAATTCACCCATTAATGAATAAATAAAATTTAGGCCACTAATGAATGAATGTATGATATAATTCAATATTAGTATAAGTAAGTAAATGTTATAAAAAAATTATTTAATTGTTTAGTATTTTTTAAAGTCATAAATATTTAATTAAAATATTATGATTAATTTTATAAATTAAATTAAAATTTATTTTTTAAAATTTATTAATTGATTAATATTTTTTTCTTATCATTTTTATATATTTAATGACACTATAATTAACATTTTAATGTGTTAAAAATCAGTATTAATTTTAAAATATGTATTTCTGGAGTAAATGATAATTGTAATTAGAAAATTAATTTATAATATATGGAAAACTATTTTCATATAATGGATATAAATTTTGGATTTTACTCATTAAAAAGGGTTTCTTTGAATTTATGGGTTTTTTATAAAACACTTGAATTTTAGGAAAATAGTGAAATTTCATAAATTATAATAAAAACTATATAAATGAATTATTTAGTCATTGATAATGTATGGATGTCAGAATCCCAAAATACTAAACACTCAATCATAATTTTAATATATTTATTTGTATTTCTCAAACTATTCACAGTATTAAGGCATAATAATATTATAATGAATAAAATAAGGCAAAAACACCCTTATCCACCACTAAAAATAGCACCCTCATCTCCTCTTTTCATCACACCACTCATGATTTGATAATTTCTCAAATTAAGGTTATATATCTTATGAATCCCATCACCCATATACATAATCCATTCATCTCATATAAAGACCAAAACATTTCCCAAATGAGGTTCTCATGTTGGAAAAATTCAAGAGGTGAATTCCTCCATCTTTTCTTTTAATTTCTTTTTGAGATCCATCATTTATTAATTATCTACTAATCTAACCACATAAAATTGGAATTATAACTCCAGTACAATAAATATACTGATAATCTATATTTTTAATTTAGTATCCATCATTAAACTTGTTTATCTCTCCCCTCTCTATTATTCTAAAAACAAAATCATCGCTCGTGATATGTTAATTTACAGACATCATGGATGATGAATTTTAATTTTTATTTAACAACATATATTATAAAAATAAAAAATAAAAAATGGTTGGTACATACAATAAAATATATTTTTTAACACAATTTATGTTCTAAAACTAAAATATTTACATATTAAAAATGATAAAATAGATCGAGTTTGTTGTGATCGTAAACCATTGAAATTTACCCAAATGATCATCATTAAAAATTTATATAATAAATCATCCTCATTCCATTTACCAAAATAAAATATATGACCACTTAAACATTTTTATTCTCATTAATAGAATATATTTTCAATTTTTTATAATTATACCCTTTCGACATAAACTTCCATACTAAAATTCAAATAAACCTATCATGACAACCAAGAAAACGAACATGGTCGAAACATGAAATTAAACTATATAAATCATTGAAAACCCAATATATTTACTTTATCATATTATAAAGAATAAATTAAAATATTAATATTTATTTATATTATAATTATTTAATTTAACTTTTTTAAATAGGTTATTAAAGAGAATAAATAATTCATACATAAGGTAAGGAGAATTCTCAACCCCAACTCTATTTCTTTGGGGTTTTCCTCCCTCACCCCATTTTCAGTATGGTTAATCCTTTAATTTTTCTCAAATATAATTTCTTCATCATTATATTAAATTTCATGAGACGTATATATTTTACCAATATTGTATTATGATAAATTATTATATTTTTCTGAATGAAAGTTTATTGAGAAAAAAACACATATTTTACTTCTCATGAGATTATTTCTTCTTCCATAAAAATTGATGATTATTATACCATGTATGTCATTAAATAATTCTATTGGGCCCCCATTTTCATTCATGAATTTATTAATTATTAAAGGAAACACATTAATTATAATCGGTTATTTCTTTTCCAGAATTGATATAATTTTTATGTGAAATTCCTGATAATATAATTGTTTTAATGTGATGAGTTTTCATGAATTATACAGGTCATGTGCATGATATGATGTTATGGGTGAACCCAAAGTTATATATCACTCTAATTCATTGGTTAATGTGATGTATCTTATGATATAATGTCATTTATTCATGGAACTTTACCATTATGACATGATGTTTAATTTTTATTCATTTCCACATTCTATGTTTTTATTTAATGCTTCCTCTCAGGATTACAATCCTATTCCCATGTTGTGATTATAATGATTATTATCACCACATTTTATATTGATTAATTTTCATACCTATCTTATTACTGGTATTTTGGCTCATCCATTTCTTGTATGTATATCCACAAGTGATTGCATTTATTATGGAGAACACAAGGGATGCTATGAATCTATTGAAGATTTCATTAAATAAATGTTTTTGTATTATTTTTTAAATGTTATGTATGATAATAATTTTGATATTAATCTAAACATCTGGATCATAGTTGTGTAAATATTTCATGTTTTTATATTTAAAATGATATAATAGTTATGAAAGAAAATGCAGGGTCTCCAAATAGGGTATCATGGAGGGATTCCAACAACTATACACAACACTAAATTTCATGGTAATGGATCACCATAGTATTCATAGAATAAGAATCCATAATAACAATATTTAAATGTATCATACGAATGTACCATAATTAATATTTTCTAAGATGATGAGAATAAGGTCTTTATTCATTCCGTGAAATGGTACATAGCGTGTACAATGAGTAAAAGGCATGTCCCTTTGGCATTGAGTTCTATCCTTGTATCATAGAAAGTGCATGTTTCCTTGTCAATGTACAGGGCGTATGACCCACCACAGACCTCATATGGGTCCATGCGATCTCTTAGGAGTGTACACCTATTACATTCAAATCCACCAACCATGGTGTACATATTGTGTGGCATGGCCCACACGATATGTAACACCACATGGCTTCCTGGGCCCATACATCCTATACATGTTATGTTAGCATTAAAGGGTCACATAATGTGTGAATTAAGTTGTATGATCTATGATACCTATTTTTATAATAAAACATTAGTGGTGCAATAAAAGGCTACTATATCTCATGTTTTCATATGACTACACCTCATGTATTATGGGTTTTCATAGAACTCAAGGGATTCTCACTTCAAACCTCCCATCACATTGATTCCACCACAAAGGTGCCATTCATTACTGAAGTAGTTTGATTAATCCTTTTTGTCCCTCACTGGCCATATTCCAACGATATCTAGTTCATATTAAATGCTCGTTGTTCCAAGTTGCTGATTCCATATTCCTAAGCCATTATTGAAGACTCTTGATCCATCATCATAGCTCGAACCCTTCATCAATTTTTTCCCAGATATATGGTTTCAATCCATTGTTCCTAGAAACAAGTACACAAAGATTTTTCTCATGATATTTATCAAACTATGGGATATATTAGTTTACAATGATAAATGAATAATGGGGTTAGAAAAATAAATAAAATATATGCGAGGAATGGTCCTCAGAAAATGTTATTTTTGGCCTTGATAAGTTTTTGTTAGAATAATTAGCATAGAGATACAATATAATCAAAAATAAAATCCCCCCAATCCTAGATAATATGACACATACATTAAATAATCTCAATATACAAATTAATTTTTATGTCAATTTATGTGTAATTGTAAAAGTAATAAATAAAAAATGATAAAGATACATAATATAAATTCCTTACCTTGAGATGGTTCGATCACTAACACAGAATGAATACACATAGTTGTCATCAGGGATAACCTCGAACCCCGATGGGTCAATGATCATTAGTCCAGATCTGATATAATGTCATACTAAAAGAACACTATCTTATAATGCTCCTCCTAAGTGTATATTTATTTATTAATATAGGTCTCTATATTAAAGAATATATTTTATATATATTATCCATTCTCCCAGGACTGAAATTTATAAAATTTCCTTATTTCATGAAAGGTGATATCACACCTAGGGTAAAATCAATGTTTTGGACTCAACACATGACTTAGATTTCTGATCTAAGTACCTATTTAATAATTTTTTATTTTTTCAAGAAAACTATTCACATGTGCCAATTAGTATTTTTAATTTATTTCTAAAAACATTTGGGATCCCCATGCCTCTTAATTTCAAATTTAATAGTGCCTAGAATTGAAAATTATCAACATAATATATAAAACTAGTACATGAAAAAAAGACATTATCTTCTCCTCACATTGGGATTTTAGCTTTCAGAAAGATAATGAAATACAAGAAAACATTATGTAGGTATTGAGTAGTAATATGGGTCTCCCACTCCTAGGTTGTCTCTTTATGGTTCCTATTCTAACACTAGATTTCTTTATAAAGTGACAAATCATTCACATAGGATCCTCTCCTACTGATCTTGTATATCTTCTGCATACTCATTAAAAGTAGCTCCAACCTCGATGTTTAGATTTCCCCCGTTGATAACATGTGATAGGTCATACACGTACCTCTATTTCTGAAACATGTGGAAGACATTGTATACCCAATATAACTACAATAATAGAGCAATGTTAGAATACACATTTCTTATTATACATAGTATTTAGAGAGCTCTATTGAATCCTAATGATATCTATCTACCCTAGAGATATATTTTGAACAAAATCAATGTGAGGCCCACACGAAAACATGACCTCCATCCTAAAACTACAAAGGATTCCATCATCTGTCAGTATAAGACTTGTAATAGATATGTATAGTTCGCATCCATTCCTGGATGATCTATAAATTCTCTTAGTATCTCTCACTAAATTAACTTTTATAAGTCTCGACACTTCAAGGTGGGTCCACCATAGAGGTGACCAATTAGGTTTGCATAAATGGCATTAAATGGTTACAAAAAATTGTTGAATGGTATCAATTGTAGTAATAAAAATGTACCATGGGTAGGTTATCCTCCCATATATAGCCAAAATCCAAAATAAAAACATTTATCATATAATCCAAGACATGAATGGTTCTCTTATCCTAGATTTCATTCTATTGTGAAATGTTTTTCTCATACTCAATTTAGCGCCAAAAGCCTCCTACAATCATCTACGTAACCATTTCATTAAGTGAGCATCATGTTATGAAATTATTGTATAGGGAACTCCATGGAGTCATAATATCTCTCATATGTAAAGGCATCTAAATATATCATTTGAAAACTGGTTATTGATAACTAGGATGTGGGCTGACATGGTGAGTTGGTCTACAATAATCAAGATGGAATAATTTCATACATATGTACAAGGTAACACCATTATTAGTTCTGTGGATATCCCATAAAACTTTCAATCCAGTATCTCAATGGGCTGATCTTAACCTATTAAAACATGGTGATAAACCTTTAGGAGCTGAAAATTTTACCATTGAGAGACAAACTTTTCAACAAACCTCTTCATCCCTCAAAACTAAAACTATCTACAATGGTCTTGGTACATCATTACCACAAATCAGTGTACCACTAATTATGATATACGAAACTCCCTCATCACCCCACTCGCTGTGAAACTAATACCATTAACAATCCTATGAAAATAAATAAATGGTCCCCTAAATTATAAAATCCATTAGGGGAATGTCTAGTTAATATCTGAGTACATAGGTCACACAATTGGTATACCCAATTTATTCCACCTTAAATCATTATAACTGAAGATGGGTTTTAACCATAACATAGAGTTATGATACCCTATCCCCATACCTAAATTATAGTAGCACTGAAGCCAAATACTTTTAGTCCTTCAATTGTAACATTGATCAAGATATCATACAGAGGGAATCTCTTACAAAATTCTAATTCCATGGAGTATAGACAATATTGATGTCATAATATAGGAGAAACTCTATCCATCGCCTCAAAATCATGTTATGTTACATATGAGAGAAGATATAATTGAGCCACTTATGGATAGAATATATGATAAATTGATCACCCATATGGTATTGTCTCCATATCATCAATGTGAAGACCACCACTTCTTGATCATGATCTTGGGATGTATAGTTAGCTTAATGTGATCTCAATAGATATGAACCATATTAAATTACTTCTTACCTATTAATTACAACACAACCTATCATAGGCCATTATTATTCAAAAAATGTGATATACATGACACACACCTATGAAAATATCAATATAGGATCTCTTTTCAATCTCAAACACAATTTGTAGAATGCTTGCTGGAAATTCAACTCCCACATAAATGGCTTCCCCTACTGGGTCAAATATATCAACAAAGATGATATCCTTGATAAATTGGGTAAAATATTCATTATTATAAAACAGAAAAAATTATTCTCTATAAATATTTCATTATCATGGGAGAAACCCAAGATAACAACACCACAACCTTCATTGGGTCTACTACAACACCCTCTACTGAGATAACATGTCCCAAAATTATAAAATCCTGAATCATGAAATGGTACTTTTAGATCTTCCTATAAAACTAATACTATCAATTTATATCCAATAAAATACTCAAGGGTCCTGTGTTCACCTCCATGGACCACAATACAACAAGATTTCAGTGATAAAGAATACCACAAAAAGGTCTATAAAAGGATAAAATATCAAATTTAGGAGTCCCATGAAAACTGCTGGTGTGTTTATCATGATGAAAAAATCACCATGTACTCATAGTTACTATAAATACATGTGAATGTAGTATTTATTATATCTTCATCATTTACATATAGTTGGTGATATCTTTATATGAGGCCACTCTTCGAGTAACATCATACCCATGTCAACTGATCAATGAGTTCATCAATCCTGTATAGTGAATATATGTCCATTATGGTCACTAGTATTAAGTGATGGTAATCCACACCCATCCTAAATCTCTCATTATCTTTATTGGTTAAAAATACTGGGGTTACTGTGGTGAAATGTTGGTCTTGATAATGATATTCCTCAATAAGTCCTCAAAAGATATCCTAATCTAATGATGTTATGTGCAATCCATTCAATTTTATTTCACTGATATTGGGGCTATAATAGGGTAATATCATTGTCCAAATGTATATCTTTGTGGGGAGGTATTCTTGGATCATCCTTCAGAAATACATCCTTTCACTCTTCCACTACTACAGTAAATATTAAGCTCATAATATCTACTCAACCAAATGTAATACTAAAAAACTGATGAGCAATCACATACACTCTAATATTAAAGAGAATTTCTTTATCCACATTGTTTTATTTTCAACCCCAATAGGAAAAATATGTCCCACTTCTATGATAACACCAAATACTCCACATAAAAAAGTTTATTTGGGAATGAACTATAGATAAATATTCCATACCTAAGATGATGTCATACAGGCTCATCATTTACACAAGGATTTATAAAAAATATATCACCTACCAGAGTTAGGTCACACTGCATGATGAAGTGTGTGATCACTAAGTCACCTCTAATTTGAATTGCTATGTTAAAGGATTGAGCTAAATGCTCAACCAGAAACTCTAAGTCTCAAATCAGATAAGTGTGAAGAAAGATATGGTCTGACCTGTATGTATCAATACTGAAGGTAATGTATAAAAGAAACATGTCATACATTATATAATCACTATATCCATTTCTTCATATTCCATGAGTGCCTCATGCTTCCCTCCCACCTGACCATTGGCTCCATGAGCTTGATGAGGACCACTTTGGTGTGGTTCTGGTAACTAGTAAAAATATATTCCCCATCCTACTACAATCTCAGCTCATCTTCCACATATTCTTCCATGGGAACCTAATTTTACCATCCAAAACATATTTCTATATAGCTCATACACTATCTCTCTTCTAGATTCACGTCGGTACAAAAAATCACATGCAAGATGTCCCCCTGCATCAAAAAGTGAAAATACATCTCTATAGGAAGACTACATATATCATGTGCAATTTGAACTGTAGATCCACTATGTTGAGATTGACTCTATAAATGTCTCAAATATAATGTTTCATGTGTCTCTCATTGTTACACAGTTGTTGATGTCTCATCTCCCATTTAGACCCTACTTGCACCAACTGTTCGCATCAACATAGCCAAGAAACTCTCAGAAAATAAATAACACCCCAACAGCCCAACATTGGAAGGAATTAATTGATCTATCATGTTGGATAAGATGCATATTCATATTCTTAAAATTAAGGTCCAATATTGAAATAATTGATCACACACCTTGTCCATCATTAATCGAGATAGGTTATCAAACCTCGAAAAATACTCATCTGTATTTAATATACCGTTATGAAGATTCAAAAGTACTTGGATGTCCATAACCCTAAACATATTAGGAAAAATATCATATCTAAAAAAGATGATCAATCAATTATCAATAAAGAGTCACATCATCATATTACATGGTCACTAAGCCCCATCAGCATCCTTCAGAGCGATAAATAAGGCTCACTAATAGGACCACCATCTAGTTTATAGGTGTCTTAATAAGATGGAAGACTCAGATAACTACCACAAACTAGTCATTATCCACCTATGGATGGGATAAACTTAGAATCTATGGTGATTCTCAAAATTAATAGAATGTAGCATTGTCGGACTACCCTCCTCATACATTAGTACATATGATACTATCTACTACTCAATTGGTGGTAGAAATACTGCCGAACAAGATAAAGCATACAACTCTTGAATAGGTACCTATATCAATGCCTCATCATAGAGTGGATATTCATCATGATTCTATCCTTGATTCTTATCTTGAGAAAATTATGGAGGCATCATGTAATAGAGTATATTTACCATGGTTAATGAGAATACTGGGAAGGATGAATAGAGAAATATATTGAAACCATAACCCTTTCATGTATAATTCATGTTCCAGCGTATTCATTGAAACCAATGTCTAGATGTATCGAGTCAACAAGGTGGTTGACAGAGTCCTGGTGGAAACATTTTTAATACACCACAGCAACAATGGATTCCCTCACCTAAGATTTGAGACTGAATCACATAAAATTTCATCCACAGTCTTACATCATAGACCCCAATCCAATTGGTTAACTTTTTGTCTTTGATACCACACTGTCATGACTGAACCCAATAGATCCCAAGCAACAAATACTATAACATCACAATATTTTTTCAATAGAATTTACCAATTCGTATAGTAATTCCATATAACATAAATCACATATTTTCACTTATAGACCACAATTAATTCATTTTAAATGAATAAAATAATTAAATAAGAATCCTTTCAATATGTTAAAGAAACTGTAGTGATGAAATAGTAAATTGACCTTAGGAATACTGAAATGACCCTTATGAATAATAAACTGTATTAATAAATAGTAACCACACACATTAAATTATAAATAAATTTTGAGAATTTTATAAATGAAGGTATGATATAATTATATCATAGTTTTAGTATATGAATGATTTAAAAAAATTACTTATGTTTTTTTATTTTTATGAGCCAGAAATAGTTAATTACAAGGTTTTTATTAATTCAATAATTTATAAGAAAAAATATTGGAAGAATATTTATTCAGAAATTAATATTTTGTTTTCATAGGATTATATTGTAATTTTATGAGATGTTAAATAATTTTTCAATGTGTTATAAAATCATTTTAATTTAAAAATAATTATTTTTCAAGTAAGTGATTATTTTTATATAAAATTAAAATTCCTATATTTATAAAAATATTTCCATAAAATAGTGTTACGTTTTTAATTCTACTCATTGAAAATGTGTTAGATATAAATTTATTTATTTTTCAAAAATATTGGATTTGTTGTTGGATGGTGAAATTAATGAATTTTTGATAAAAAATAAATACATAATTTAATGAGTCATGTGTGATTTATGGGAGATGTAAACCAAAATTTCAAAAACTCCATCTTTATTTTAATATATTTAGTGATAATTATAATATTATTCACTTTAGGTTGCAAAAATATTAAACTAATGAATAAAATAATGAGAAAACACCCCACTCCTGCACTATAAATATCACCCATCACCGCCACTTTTCGTCACACCTATTAAGATATGATCCTAGTCCAAATGCTAAAAAACCATCTTCTCAAGACCCTTCCCCACATACAATATCCCATTGTATCATAAAATGACCAATGACTTTTCCCGAAGGATATTCTTAAGGAGGAGATACTCAAGAGGCAAATTCCTTATTATTTTCTTTTATTTACTTTTCAAGTTATTACATTTTAATATTATCTCCACACCTCTCGTCATCCAGAAGTAATGATGAATCTACTTCCTTAAATATTCTATAATTCTATCATTTTAATGATTGATCAATCATTATAATTATTTTTCTCACTCTTTTATTGTAAAAACGAAATCGTCACTCTTAATGTGTTAATTTACCGACATCATGGATAATGTGTTTCTATTTTCCATTAACACCTTTAATTAAATTAATTAAACAAATATATATTTTTTTAAATAAAGTAAAATATATCTTATAAGCCTTTTTGGGTTTTTAAAAAAATATATATATATAATACTAAATGATAAAACAATATTGAATTTTTAGTGATCGAAAACTGCCAAAATTAACCCAAACAATTATCATTAACCATTTAACTAATGATTTGTCCTCATAAAGTTTATCCAAATGATAAATATAAAAATTTAAACCTATTTATGTTCACTTATAACATATATTTTTAATTTGGGGTAATTATTCCCATTCTACATAAACATACATATTCTTATTCAAGTAAACCGATCATGTAAACCAAGAAAATATGCCCTCCAAGACGATGAAATCAATATATAGAACTCATCTAAAATCACATAAATTAACCTATTTAATATATAATGCATCAAATTTATGTATAAAATGTTTATAGTATTTTAATCAATTAATTTAATTTTATTAACCTATATATTAATCTGAATAATACATTTGAACACGATGTACGAGGAATTCTCAAACCCAACTCTCTTTTATTGGGTTTTACCACCTTCCCCCCATTTTCTGTGTGGAAATTATTATAATTTTATTTCAATATCATTTATTAATAATTATATTATACTTTATACGAAATATATTTTTCCAATATGGTTTTCTAACAAATGAAAATATATTTCCAAAATAACTCTTCCTTCTTAAAACACATGTTTTACTTCTAATGATATTGTTTCTTCTTCACTAAAAATTGATTGTTCTTATTCCCAGTATGTTATTCCATCATTATTTTGGGAAAACCAAAGTTTATTCACGAATGTATTCTTAATTAAATGAAACCCATTCCTTCCCACAAGTTATTTTATGTCCAATGTTGATATACTTTCTATATGGAATGCATGACGATTCAAATTCTATGATGTGATAAGTGCACCTAAAATTATATAGCGCATGTGAATGATAAGATGTGACAGGTGCACCTCAAATTTTACAGTGCTCTAATTCATTAGGTAATTTCATGTAAATCATTATATAGTTTTATTTATTTATGGTAGTTGATCACTATGAAATGATGTTCCATGTATATGTTTTTTCACATTCTATGTCTTCATTTAATTATTCCACTTATGATTATAATTATTTATAAATTTTGTGATGATAATGATTCTACTCAGCCAATGTTATATTGATTCGTGTTATTATATATCCTCCTAATGCAATTTTAACTCACCAATTTATTTTATTTATATCCTCAAGTGATTAAATGTACTAAAGATAGCACAAAGGATAATAAAAATCTAGAGAAGAATGAAGTATATATATGATTATGTTTTTTTAAATGTTATATATGGTACTATTTTTCACAAGACACTGAATAATTATATCTTTTTGTGTAATAATTATTTCATTAGAATGGTGTAATAGCTATGTAATAAAAACTAGGGTCTCCTTAAATACCCCACATAATACTCTTATAGGATGAGGGATGGAAAATATCACAACGTAAGAATATCACACACAATAGAAGCATTAGCCTAATGTAATATTACACACACCAACATCACTAATACAATAAATGATGAAATTTGAAACAACTAATATCTGTTAATTTATAAATATAAAATCCTTCCATTTGATCCTAAACAACATGTACTAGAAAAAAGGTCCAAATACATGACCACCAAATAGAAATTAAACAGGTAAAATATGTGTAGTGGAAGAGGTCTATGGTCAAATCACTTGAACAAAACTCTGTATTTTGTGTCACTAATCTACACCTGACCCTAGAACCTCCAATAATCATTAAAAATGATAAAAATCTACATAAGATGTGAAACATTAAGGAATATTTCATTCATTGGTGAGTATAATAATACCTAATAAGACACCAAGAAATTCATCAGAATGTAGAATCAAGAATCACAGTCAGTTCATCACACGGATATGTCAACAACATACATAAGAAGAACATTAAATTATACTCAAAGTAGACTCATAATCTCAATGTGTGTTCATAACTATAATTCTATCCTAGGATTACTGCTCAATGGTTCCATATAATACACCTCAAGGAGAACACGATCCATGAGTATCATAGCACTAATGAAATCTATCCAACATGTTCTAATCATCATATCTCTCTATTAGAAGTAAATCATTTATTTTTAAAGAGATTGGTACACATGTGGGCTCACACCCATGCACATAAGGTATATTAACTACCCAATATGAATTAACCTTCTATATATGGGAGTGATTACTATGTAGTGTTGGAAAAGACGATAATAAGAACCTCAACTAGGGAAATGATGATGATAGTGGATCTCACTCCAGCCCTCATAGAGGGATTCTAACAACTCTATCTAGGACTGAAGTTCCTTAGAGGGTATCATCTTCCTAGGAATACGTGGGACTCCATACTAAACCCATAAAATAAAGATCATATGAACATACTCTAAGAGAAAAACAACCTAAATAGGAAAGGGAATCCCAGCTATATTTTAGAGTGTATATGGCATGTACTATGTGTATATGATGAGTCCCTTTGGTACAAGGTTCTAACAGTGTAACATGGCTTGTTACATTTCATATTTCCTCGTACATGATTTGTATCATTCCAAACATAGTGTTTGGTACCACATGATATCCAAGGAATGTACCTTCCTACCCACCAATCCACCTACCTGGGTGAACATGGAATCCACAATGTCCCAGATAGTGTATAATTCCACCCAAAATCATGGGTGCGTACACTGAGTACAAGCTGAGAAGGTCAACAATGTTAACACATCACATGAATTACGTTATTTTATGTGTGATAGTTATATAATTTTTAAAACCCAAGTAAAACATAAAAGGGACTACACACTATGTGTTTATAAGAATACATGTAATTTAGTCATGTTTTTCAATAAAACTACATGATTAATCACACACCCTACACCTTCACACCAATCCCCTTGATTCTACCATGAAATTATTTTTTTGTTATGGATATTGGTTGATTGTACCTCGTTCTCCATTAAATGAAAGATTCTCGCAATATTCAGATCTTTAGAAAATACCCTCCAACATTCCACATCAGTGATGCACGCCCAAACAAAGGTTATAGACCCCTACATCATCAGCATATCCTGATATCATCATAAATACCAACACAGATTTACTTTTTAAATATTTTATACCATGAAATTGGTGTACAATAATTGATTCATGATTATTAATAAAACCATTGGCTAAATGAATTTTCCATGATAAATATTGAATATAGGAAGAAATAAAAAAAATAAAAACATGATAAATGAGTGTCAGCCAATGTTCATGTTGCAATCAATTTGTTGATATTAGATTGATGATTAAAGATATATAATATAATAAATAATATAAATCCACCAATTTTAGAAAATCATACCCATACCATAAATACACTCGATCTGCGTACCAAATTGCAATTTAATATATTCTTGTGCACCATGGGAATAATGAAATTAGGATAAATACACCATAAAAAATCCCTATTTATGATGGGTCAATTTATTTAGATGAAAAAATCAATTTTATTTACATTGGTCATATCCACAAACCTCTATGGTGTAATGATCCTAGATCTCGATTTGATATGATTTCATCCACCAGTAATGACTTCCTTTTTCGGTCCTTCAGATCTGTTGGGTTTAACAACTATCCATGATATCTCATCATAACTATAAGTTTATATGTGATTTTAGGTGGGTGTATCAAAAAAATATAGATATTTTACTTTATTTATTTTATTAATTCTCTTATGACTATGGATTATAATAATTCAGTGCACGGATAATGATAGTATCTATCGCAGGGTAAATCCATTCCTTTGACTCAATGAAGGCATTATATTTTATATTTCAGCATTATTTATAATTTATTATTTTATTATTAAGTAAATTGAACAATAGTGATATTTAATATATTAAATAAATTAACAAAATTTGTTTGGGTCTTATCAGGCCTCAGAGTCTCTTACCACCTCAACACATTGATCCAAAAATATTTCATATAATACCCAAAATTAATATGTCGTGAAAATAGATTACACAAAACAGATTAAATCATAATTATTACAGATGGTTGATCTATTATTTAACTTTATTATGTTCCGATGGCAGAGGAAATGGAAACAAAATTCATGTATATGTTACACATAACTTCTCCATGATCTATGTACTTCATTTTCTATATATTATTCTAACTGATTATGCCAAATACATATATCATGAGTATAAATTATATTAATATCAAGAATAACATTATGGAAATTATTGAGACATGGAAACTATTAATGGAAATAAATACAAAACCAAATCATACATGAAAAACAATGTTCTAATTACATAATACATGATTTTAACAAATAATTGTTTCCAAATAAGTAATAAAAGGTCCTTGGTAAATCATATATGTAACGATATATATAATATTTTTTTTTCAAATATGTATAGGTTTTTTTATTATATTTGATAATTTAATATTTTTGATGGATTTAGATACTCAAGGGAATATATTTCAATCACACATGTATTTTCTATGAGACACATACCATATTCACAATGTGTTACTTTTATGTTGTGTATAGACTACACATCAATGTAATTTTTTATGTTTCTCCTAATATTTATGTTGACATACATATCAATTTTAGTATATCTCATTATTGGGTTTTATAGATCAACTTATACCAAATTCATGATGATATTATGCTAGAATCCCATCATTTATAGAGATTTTTTATGATTAAGTTTATAATGATGAAATATTATGATCTCCCTCTCAATAATTCACAGGAATTTTAATCTCCTATGAATATGACATGGGAATATATATTTCCCATTCAATATTATCTTTTTATGCAATCAATATAACCAAAATTAATTTTTATGAAAATATCGAATCTTTTTCTTTCCTAAATGGATATTTTTTTTCTATTCATGTATTCCAATGAAATTTTAAAAAATTATTGTTTTACAATATTAAAATGATATTTTTCAAAAAAAATATTGTTATATGACTTTATATATTCGTTAATACATTTCCAAGTTTATCATCAAGGAAATTGATTTAGAATTTTTTTTAAGATTTAATTTTCAAATTGAAATGGACATTTTCTCAATAAGCATTCAAACTGATATTTCAAAATCCCTTTCCATCCAGGATGAGGTCCTCTAATGTTAGATATGATTTTCTAGGAATAATATAAAATGATACCATCTTTATTATTTATAATGATGGTTAATGTTTATGTTACTGAAATTTTGGTGAATCCAATTTATTTTTCATGAGTTTTCTTATACTGAATTGATGAAATGTTTATGAAAACTATTTTTATTTCATGGTTATGATGTGAGGATTTCATGAATATACTATTATATAAATTAAAAAATGTGTCTGATTATCATTATGTGATGTATATGACCAAATATCCCCATCAATTCATTGTGTAATACATTATATCTCATGATAAAACAATGAAAAATGATTTGAAAGTCTTCATACATTTTGAGAACTAGGTTCATCCTGATCCACTATGAGAAAAATGTGTGCCCTAACCAACTATGGGAAATAGGTGAATCACGATCCATAATGGAAAAAATGTGACATTCCATAATCCACTACTTTTATGTTCATGATAGTTATACTTGACATATGAATTTTTTTTCAATATTTATAATGGTGACACCCTTTTAAGACATTAGTTATGGTTCATGATTATTTTATGATGATTTACTGAACTTATGGGACCTTTCTTTTTAGTATAATGTATTATTCCATGAATAATGTTAATGATATATGATATGTTGGGTATGAACTTTATAAATTGTTTTCATGATCAAATAATATTATTCTTAAATAATTCTTTCATATGATCATATATTGATATCCATTATGTTTACACACACTAACCATCTGATCTCAATATTTATTTTATTTTATTTCCCAAATATAATGAAATCTTTAGTTAGTGTATTAATAATAGGAGAAAAATGTGAGAATATATTATTGGTATATTCTAAAGATCCTTCAAGAAATAAGAAGATTTTATTTTTATTCTCTAATGACACTAAACTAGTAAAGTCTTTAGTTAGTGAATATTTATATAATAATATGGAATATTATTATTTGAAAATAATAGGAAGTTATAGAAGGTATTAAAAGATATATTTCATTAAAATATAAAATCATGGATAAGAAAACATTTTTTATTTCTATAATAATATGTCTAATGGATTGTTTATGGATTACATTATGTATAGAAATATTATATGTGATTTTGACAAAGGATAGAGAGACTGATTTCCATGAAATTGCATCCCTATATGGATACAATATGTTTAAGTCACTATGGAATATATGTAAATATTATTAATAAATAAATAAATGGCACACTATGTTGGGCTCAATTATTACATGGTGCATGAAAATGGGCCTTGTTGGACACCTAGTTTGACATTAATGGGTACATAATTTGGAAATTGAAAAACTTTTTCTGAACCAAAATGATGGATTTAAAAATATGATGATTATGAATGGCCTAGGATTAGAATATGGTTTCATTTATTAAAATTATTTTATCTGGTTCAAGAATTACTATATTTTATTTTTCATGATCATGTGGTTAACCTCTATTATTGTTGTCACTCACACAATGTTTTTAGGTTTTTGATAATTGTGGGGACAAAAAAGACCCTGATTAATTTTTATTGTAATTGAAAATATTTTTATGAGAATAAAATGGTGTAATAAATAGATTTAAGGTTATTTTTATTATTCATAATCATTTATCATGAAATATGGTTGACTACATACACAATAATTGACAATTGGACTCACCAAATAAGAGAGGGATTGGATTCATCGAGGGATTGGGTAGTGGAAACTAGGAAGGAAATAAGATGTAATTAACCATATGTCAATAATGTGGAAATAATCACTAAATGGATTATATCAATTAAAAATGAGATGTTATATGTGTGGAGAATAATCCCACAAGGTATGTAATGGTTGGGGAAATAAATTAATGTTCAGTTGATTAAATAAATGATAATAATGATTTACCTTTTAAATTATCAATGGATAAATATTTTAATTGTGGAATGTATTGGAATTATAAAAATTTATTTTCTATGGGGAGATCTAAAAGCATTTATAACGGTTGATTGAATGACAGTTTTTCTATTGGCAATGAAGATTATGTGAATGAAATATTAAAGGAATAAGGTAATAAATAATATGATGTTAAATCATATTCAATGTTTTAATAATTATGTGGAATGACTGATAAGTTTATGTATTCAAAATCATGAAATATTCATCAGGAAAAGTATTGTAATGTCAAAAAAATTCAATATGCATTTTCGTGAATAAATTAAATGGTATTGAAGTCCTATAAAATGGGTTTTAATTCTAATGGGATATTTTTGGAGAGAACGTTATAAAGGGAAATATATCTATTAATATGATAATAATATTAAGATAATAATTAGGTATATATATTTTTATAATGATATTGTTAATTAGATAGTGACAATGAATTTTTTAATTTATTAGTGGTCTAATGGGAAGGTTTTGTATGATGTCATTGAGGGAATTTATATCATTTTAGATATATGTTACATATTATGTAATTTGTGGTATTTATTAAGGAATGTAAAGTGAATTAAATTTTAAATGTAATGAAATTTTTCAATATGGTTATATGAAAATTTAGTATAATACAATGTTTGAGGGGAATATAATATCATGTTATTCACATTTTTTGTCTATGGAATTAATAGTAACATTAACTTGTTTTTTTAAATAATGATGACTTGATTTAAAAAATATTTTATCTTTATTTATATTTTTTTTTATGATAATCTTATCAAGGAGTTGTAAGGATAAACATTTCTGGAATTTTTTATGTTGAAATTTTTTTAAATTTTATTATATTATGCTCACCATTTTGGATTTTGTTAATTTCTAAATAAAAGTTGAATCGTTTTTTATGATTTTTGTATAATTTGATCAATTAAAAGTTGAATTTTGTTCATATGTATGAAAAATTAATCTTTATTACTAATAGATTGTGAGGAAATAACGTGATTATAGTGGAAATTAAATAACAAATAAAACTGTTATTAATAATTAAGTATACATACCTATGTTGTTTGTTTATAGAGGGAAGGAATCATTCATCTTTTCAAAATGGATATATAGAAAAAAATTATACTATTATAACATTATATAAATAATTTAAATTGTATTAACACATCAATTATTTATAGTTTCTATTGGTTAAATTTTATTCATTATGTTCTCTATCTATAACTATTAGTCTTTGATATTATTACTCTCCTCGTCAATATATTATTTTCCCACTAATATTCTCCAGTTGTGGAAACTTGGTTCTATGTTACGTTTGTAAACCGTTATGTGTAAACCATTTCCTTTTAAGGGATGTTTTTATATTCCTTGGTATGATATGAGTTCCATTAAATGAATTTTTAAAAATTAATCCTTTGATGATTGAGAATAATTTCAAGGGATAAATTCATTTTGTGGGGGGCATAATCTTACATCCCTTGACAATATAAAATTTATATTTGTATCCAATAAATTTAATTTCATCGAAATAATAAATTACGTGAAACAATGAGTTTATCATACATTACACACAATACTGAGTTTTTATTTTATTACATGAAATAACTACTTTTATTTATTTATTGTATAACATTAATGGTCGAGTTTTACCAAAAAAACAATATACTATAAATATTTTTATTTAATATCAAAGGTAATGCATCCCCATTTGAATTATTGGTAAAAATAAGAATTCCTAAATTTTGAATATATATGATTTATAATATTAAAAAATGAATTATATTTTTTTGAAAATATTATATATTAAAATAATATCATATTTAATATAATTGAGGTATTTTTAAGGAAAACTGTATTTATGCTCAGAAAGGTGTGTTTTCATAAAAAGGTAAATTAAATAATAGTATTTAATCATTTTAATTTATATTATTTATATTATATTGAAAAAAAATTACATTTATCAAATAGGTTTGATAGGCTTGAGATAACAACGAGCCCAATTTTATGCTTAAAACATTATCTTTTATAAAGTAGTTTTGTCGAATTTTGTAAAAGTATTTTGAAATTAATATTTGAATATATTAAAATATTTAATAGAAAAAATAAATATATTTATTTAATCTATAATATCAAATTTATCCAAGTAATTTTTTTGGACATTTAATAAAACATTGATGTTTTGAGGAAATGTGAAAATACTAGTTTTTATTGAAAAATATCTTTTCATTTAAAAAATTTATAAGGTTTGTTTTCGTTTTAAAATGGGTGTAAAATTAAAATTACTTCAAATGTATTTCAATTATTTTTATTTAGGTCTCGTGATTAATTTTAATTATGAATTTTGTTTTTAAATTGTTTTAATCTTTTAAGCTTGTTCCTCATCCAGAACATGTGTTCATGTCACATTTGTTGTATTAATTTAAAATTATAATTTTTTAATTATAATAATGGAATTTAGAAAAAAAATCATATTTATAATCATAATAATTTATAATTTCTTATATGTAAATATATTTTTTTACTTTAATTAATATTAAAGTATTAATTATTATTTACTGAGGTTAATGTAAAAATGGAAATACCAGGGTGTTAAACAAAATTGAAAAGGGATAAAAAGTCACAAATCTATCCAACAACCCTATTATGTACATATTTAGACATAATATCTTATTGTTTCTATACTTTCTCATTTGGTATCCTTTTTCATGTGAAAACCTGGAGACACCTTTTGATTTCAAAAAATTACAGGTGTTCCACTCACCTCATGTATAAAAGACCAGCTCCTCTCCTCTCCTATTCATTATAAACTTTAAAACCCCATTAGTTTGGCCGATGACATAAAAAATCACATAATTAAATTATAAATCCCATGAAGCCTTATTTTTGTTATAATGTTCGACTTAGTAGACATTAATGAAAACTAAAATGAAGTTGTCTGAATGATATGTATAATCCCAAATCGATCATTTCTTATCATCCTCTACCTCATTCTAATCATTTTTAAAAATGAAGGAATAATAAAATACTTATATTAAATATACATAAATACCAAATTTTTATGGGAATAACATTAATCATTCTCATATTCTGTTTAATGGGAAACACAATTTTTATTTGTGTGTGTGGAGGACTACTGCCTCGTGAAACTGATGTAACTTGTTTTCCGTCAACACATTTCTTGGTTTGGTATGATGATGGATATAATATATATGTGTGTATGTGTGTGATATTTTGACCTAAATTATAATTATTTTAATATAATACCACATATATATATCTATATATATTTAGTTTTTATTATGTGGGGTATATGAAAATGTCGATTGTGTGTACAGATGAATGTAACCTCATGAAGCAATGTGATTTATTCTTTACTATAGAATTACAAGGGTGGTAATAAAGATAATTTTAATGAGAATATATAAACATTATGAACTAAAAATTTTAGTTAAATATAATATCACATCTTAATTTTTACTGACCAACTTGTTTGAATATAATAACATCACTCATGGGTATAGTGGAATATAGCCGAGTGAACCGATGTGATAAGCTTTACATTTCAATTGTACATGGATTGTAATAAGGATCGATTGAATGAATATATATGAAATATATATGATTACTATATGATATATATATATTATATAATCTTATAGATAATGGATGTTTCATATTGTATTTACCTTTATTATCTTCTGACCATTGAGGAAATGGAAACAACATTAATGTGTACGTACGACCTATCATATACATGAATTATATAAGTAATTTTATATATCTAATTATAATGTATTGAAATAAATAAATATATAATAAACATATATTATATTTATATCATGGTTAAAATTAGGTAAATTATGGAACCATGATCAATGTAAATTGTCCAATAGTACAAAACCCAAACATACCAGAAAAAAGAACTAGTTATTATGTCAAATGTGATTTTAATAAAGAATTGTAACAAAATATGTAATAAAAGGTCATAGGTAAATAATATATTCTATGATATATATTATTATGTCTCATTAACAAGTTTATAATGAATATATATTTATGACATGCTATATTTTAATTTTCATGAAGCATGTCTAGAATCAGGGTAAAGGATTTCCATCATACATTTATTTTCAATGATAAAAGGACATATTATCCACATATTCAATTATTTAATATTTATATATATCCCTTAAAGGCAATTTTCAATTATAATCATGAAATTTATGGTTATTTTTATATACATTTTATAATATCTTTTTCATGGGCTTTATAGTTCAAATGTTACCAATGTAGTAATGATTTTATGAAACAAATTCAATGTTTATCAAGATTGATTATGATTAAGTCTCAATTGTTTAAATATTATGATCTCTCTCATTGGAAATATGACGATTTTTTTCTCCTCTAGCTATTATTTTGCTATAATTTTTCCCCTCATTATCCTCCATTTATGTACTAAATTAATCGAGAATATGTATTTAATAAAAAATTTGCTCTATTTCATTATTAGGTTAAATATTATTTGTATTCCATAACTTTGTTTTCCAATATTGATTTTAATTTTTTGTGATTTATTTGAATTTGGAAATTATATTTTCCCCAAGAACAATTTTAATATATATTTAAGCATGCTTTATATGTTTTTTATGTTCTTCTAATTTAAAATGATTTAAAAAATGTTGTATGTCTTAAATTGTGTTTTTCCAAAGTATAATAGATACATTTCTGAAAAAAAAATCATTGTTATATTTCAAAAAATGTTCCATTAAATTTGACAACCATTGATGTTATATATTCATTATTAGGGTAATAACAGGATGATACTAGGATCATTCTTTCTTTATATATTTTATTTTTATTATGATGAAATATTTAGGAAATGCTTGTATTTTTCTTGGTTTATGATATGAAAAACAAATCAAATGTTTATGAAGCCTATTTTTATTACATTTTTTATGATGTTATTATATGGATAATATTATACAATATTATGAAACACATGTGTTTTATTTTTAATATGTGATTAGTTGGACTTAAATCTCCCTAAAATTAATTAGGTAATGCTTTATATCTAATGAGATAATTATGGAAAATAAGTTAATAGTATTGATACAATATGGAATATTTCTATTTTCTGATCCATTATGGGAAATAGTTGAGTCTTAATATGTTATATGGAACAAGTTCATCCTGATACACAGTCGAAAATAGGTCATGATTTTCCACCCACAATATTTATTTTCTTAGTATTTATCCTTGTCATATAAAATATTTATCAATATTTATGATGATTACAATCTTTTATTACATGTGATTATGATACATGATTGATTTATATTTTTTCTAACTCTTGTGGTCTATTTTTTGGAAATGATTATTTTTTATTTAATGAATCTTGTTCGTGATCTATCACTTGTAGGTTTTGAACATCATAAATTATTTTCATGAACACATATCCATAATTTAAAATAATACTTTTATTTATCATAGACTGATGTACTTTTTTACCCTTACTTTGCATCTCATCTCTCGCATTCTTATTTTTCATTCCCCAGATTATAAAAGATTGTTTTGGTAGTGTATTTTTATAAGGATTAATATATGAGAATATCATTATGATAGGTTTTTATCATATTTATAAAAAAATATGAATACTGTATTGGTAGTCTCAGATGACACTAAACAAGTATGGTCCCCGTGTGTTTAATTATAGAATATATTGAATATTCCTCTAAAAAGATAGAATAAAAATTCTAGTGATTCATATTAATATCCCCCGAAATATATACTGAATGATCTTCGGTTGGATAAGGATGAATCTTTTAAAATAATTTATGATTTTACTCTTTTATAGATAAGTGTAAATTGTTTGATGTCCCCTCATTGTATAAATAATGATCATTGAATACAGAACATCACCAAGGATATAAAAAATAAAAAAATTATAGAATTTATTTTGATTGGTGTGATGTAGAAATACATTATTAGAAATAATGTTCGACACCACCCATTTGAAAATTTTGGGATGAATCATAACAAAAGTTTAATTATAGGAAATAAAATTCCTTAGGCCTGGTAATGAATGGCACCTTATAAACAATCCTGACGAGAGAGACTAGCCAATTTGATAGAAAAATGAAATGTTCTAGTCAACACTTATCCTATTGTATAATTATTCATCAACAAAGAATAATAAAACATTGATAATAAAATCTCTATTAAAAGGGTAGACGAAGATAACCTATAACAACAAGATCTAAGGCCTAGAGATTATGGGTAATCTTATGATATCATGACTGTGGATAATATTCCCTATAATCATCTAGGGATATGTATTCCTATTTTATATTCAGGTATATATAACGTATTAATATATTATAGTTGTATTCATTCTTTGATATCACATATTTTTGGTAAATATATACAAACACCATCTCAAAATGTAGAAGTTGAGTTATCTGTGAAGATGAAGATGGGTCAATTTTTTCATCCTAAATATATAACTATTACCCTATCCAGAATTGTGGGATTATTTTACCCTCAAACATTGTCATACTACCATTAGTGTAATTCAATTTTATGATATGTATTGATTTGATTTAATTTAATCTAAAAAACATAAATTAAATGGATAAATTAATCACAATATATATATAAAAATCTCTCTATTTTTAATCAAATTCAAGGTATAGGATTTGTCTCATGTATTATTTTTTTTCAAGAATGTATAGTATTTCCTTATGAATAAATTTATCTTTATGAAATGAATTATATGATGTATAAAAAAAATTTTTATAAAAATATATTTATATTAGAACATACTGTTGTTTTCATAATGAATTTCTAGGTCTTCCTAAAAGACATCAGGTTGAGTTATCAATCAATTTTAAAAAATAATCATTTTCCAAATATGGAACTATGTATAATAATAGCCACTTATTAATTTGAGTAGGTAATGAAGAAAATATAAAAGAATCCTAATAATGGTTTTATATGCCCTAGTAATTTATAGTGGGGTGCACTGATCCTTTTCATTATGAATAAGGAATGGATAATGAACCTTTTTATTGATTATCATGAGCTAAAAAAGTTCATTGAAATGAAAAAGTATCTTCTACCGTGGATATATGCCTGTTTGATCAACAATGTAAGGCCAATTCATCTTCAAATATGATATTCAGTTTGGATATTATCAAGTAATGGCAAATAAGGATGATATCCACAATTGTTCTATTCATAAATGTTCTGAGATGTATGTGTTCATAGTGATTCCATTTGGACTTATTAATGATATCAATATCTTCATGGACATGATGAATAGAGTTTATTGGGATTACCCAAAAAACTATTTGGTATTAATTGTATATTGTATTCTTATCTATTATAATTGAAAAGTTAAAAATGAGGATAATTTTAATATTGTATTTATTTCCAGGATAAATTGGATGTTTTATGAGAAGTACAATAAATGTGAGTTATATAAGGATTGAGTGATGTTTGATGGAAATTTTATCACTAGAAAATGGATATATATATATATATATTCATAAAAAACAGATGATATTATATGATTTCCCAGAATAATATTATTTATATAGATTTGTAGGTTGTATGAATTATATAAGTACAATCATTGATTTATTAGAAACAACTCCTTCTTTTCAATACCAATAACCAAGGTAACTCGAAAAGAGTCAATATTTTTTGGACTAATGGATACAATTAATGAATAAAATATTTAAATAAGAGTCTATTAACTATACATGTACTTATATTAACTACTAAAGTGGAATTATTTGTGATAGAAAAAAATTATACCAAAAAGTTTATGGATTTTGTATATATAGAAGTTTGAACAAGTTATAATGTATGTATGTCACTAATAAAATATCCATTAGTATAAATACAAAATGAATAATATCTAATTGGATGAATTCAACATCGTAATAATGATTTGGACACATTATCGTTATAGGATGAAGTGTGACACACACACACACATATATATATCATAAAATACTCAATTATATAATCACACAAAAGGATATTAATATATGCCAATAATGGTTGTTAAATCCAATCAAGTATTATGATTTTTCTATACACAAAAAACTTGGGAATGTGAATAATGTGGGAAAATATCTGAGATGAAATTATTCCACAATCATATACATAAAAAGTATTGAAATGGATCCAATATTCATATACATAGAAATTATGGCTATAGGAATAAAAAATTGATCATAATCCTAAATTGCACAAAAAACTCTTCAACCATCAATTCATGAGAGGATAAAGGAGGCCCAAGAAGTTAAAATGCAGCTAAAAATAATTATGAAAATACTATATAGTTCAAAATTACTAAATATTGGTTTATAATATTTGGACCATGAATATTTGTCCCATCAACATGAGAACTGAAGAGGAGTATTTTAGATGAAGCACACAGATCATCCTTTACTATTAACCCAAATTTCTATATGATTTATAAATATATAAAGTGAAAATAATGATGTGATAACATGAAGAGGATATTGAATAAAATTTATCTATAATCCTGGTATGAATATAGGTAATTTATGAATGTAATAAGTTTAGGGGTAAGGTGCAACAATTTCACAAAATAATATGGACATGGGAAAACATTACCATGGATTTTGTTGAAGTATTCCATAGTATATTTAAACTAAATAACTATATATGGGAGATAATTAAACACTATAAAATTTTAACACATTTTATTGATATCATATAATATTTCCCTCTAGAAAAACACACCAATATATAAATAAGGGAAGCGGTAATATTGTAAGAAGGTGCACTCTCAATTTTATCTGATTGTGATATGATAATCATGTTTAGGTTTTAGGAAACCATTTATCAAGTGTTATATTTGGATATGAGTTTTTGTTATACTAATAACCTACATATGGATAGTCTGTTGGATATAATAATTCAATCTCTAGAGGTTACAGTGAGATAATGTTCTAGGAATATTAATGGTTGTTGAGATCATTAACTACTCTTTTGGATTTTTAATATAACAATAAGTTGAATTTTATAATTTAAATGGACCATATGAGAATCTATTTTGTAAGGCTGTTAGAATCCAACATGTAGGGGTATTGTAAGATAGAGGACGATGATGGGACCAGATATTTTCTACGACAAAAAAGTGGAGGCCCAAACTATTCAATGTCATAATAAATACATACAACGTAAATAGAAAATATGTGTAAACAATAATGAACATGGCCTTTTTATTGAGTTCATAAATAATTTGTTCCTTCATATATCTCTTTGGAAAATATACATTGCATTCGGAAAGATGATATCCTTGATCACATCATGGTTATGGCATATAAACTAGAATATTCACCTACACTATCTTGAATACACGATGGGTTATCTATATAAAATATGTATAAGTACATACCAGATCCATAACATGAAAAAAATCCAATGGTTGAACCCTTTGGGTTTGACCTTTTCTATTACAGGGATCGAGAGATGTTTTTAGCTCTTAGAAACAATGTTCTTTGAAATAAGACAACTCACCAAGTCCAACAGTTGTACTTGAACCACATGTTAAAAAAGAATCATAATAATCAGAGGAGGGAATAGAATATACATACCCTCATCTATTTTAATGAATCAAATTACATGTCATCATTTAAATTTCATACATGGTGAATAATGATTGGAAAACCGGATTATGAAATGAAATTGAATATTCAAATGAATAAATTCCTTATTATTTAATGATGATATGGAAGCCACATGCTCTATATTTGATATTTTGGAATTTTATATGTTATTTTAAACTAAATTCTAAATACCATTGTGTATTATAAAAATTTATAATATAACCACTATTCAATTATTGTTATGAATAGTATTTTTTATGGTCAAAGAACCCAACTAACATCGATGAATTATATGATGATGTCATGTAGTATGATCGTACACTATAAAGCCATTTATTGAATCTTATAGATGATATTTAATCCCATGAAATATTTCTTTACCGTCTTTAAGCTGATATTCAAAAAATAAACCATGAATTAAATTATTTATGGAATATGTTCAAGCTTATTGAGATCACCAGACACAATTTCCATTGAACCATCCCAAAAAAGTTTCACTATCTCAAAAAACACCCTTAAAAATAAACAAGTTTAATAATGGTTTATGCATATATACAAAAACCTTAGGAAGTTATATATATTAATTTTAGTAAAGTATTTGTTATATTTATCCTATTTTGTTGATTTTGTTCAAAGATATATTTTGATATGAACAAATAAAACATTTATTTTCAAGGAAATATACATAGTTAAATTAAAATATTCATTTTGGTTAAAATAAATAATTTTTTAAGGAACTTATATGTTAATAAAATATTATTATTAGATAATATTTTTTAAAATATAAGTGATAATAAAATTTAATAAATAATATTATAATATTTATATGGTATAGAAAGACATTATCGTCACAAAACCCATCATTTTTAAATAAATATATTCTTTTATATAGAAGATAAAATTAATATAATTTAGAAATTATTTTAATACAATGGAAATTATTTAAAAATTATTTTATCAAAATTATAAAAAGATTATGTTTTCATAATTTTCTGAGACAACAAAATTTTTGGGTGAAAATTAAGTATAGTAAAAATATACAATATGTATAATGAATTTATAAAAGCCTAAAAGTTATGTAATAAAAACTATAAAAAGTATCCAACATTATAATTATGGATTCCATTTAAAATAATATTTTAGGCTATTTTATTAAATTTATAATCCCTTCAAGAAATACTTAAAAATATTATATTATATTATGAGCTCTTAAAATTAATTTTTTATGAACATGAATAACATCCTCAGCAACATGGATAATACTATAATGATTTTAGTTATTACCCTTACGGATTATCTAATACACTGAATATTTGGTCTAAATAATGAAAAAAACATGGAATTATTTTTTTATGATTACATTATCATATAGAGTCCAAATATGATGTTTTTGAATTGAAACATAATTCTTCTCCATTTTCCAATAAAAACCCACCAAAACATCTGATTATAATTCACTCAAAAAAATTTGATCCTAGATTTATGCTCCCATTCCCTCTATAAATCCCTCACATTGTGTAATGATTCTCTTCATAATCTCCCCATGATTTTATGTGTTTTATCTCAAGGTTAGGGACTCTCCCCATCTTTTTATTTCATGTACATTATTTGTAATAAACCATTTTAATTTAAAATTTTCCATGTTTTAATGTTTTTTAAACAAAACATTAAATTATTTCAGATTACCAAAAAATGTGATAACAAATTTATCACTCATTAAAACCTCTCATTTGCTTTTATATAAACAAGTTTTGATGTAAAATTTATCCATGTTATTTTCCATGTGAAATTTTTTTGTCCTAAATACCCATCCCGATTTACAATAAAGGGAATTACCATAGTTGTAAACATTGAAATGTTAATGTTGAATTCCATGTATGTTACCCACACACAAAAATCATGGGGTAAAATGTGATGAAATTAACTCATATGTTTTATGATCTATCTGCCACACAAATTCATGTACATGATATGAATGTGATGGGTGGGTGTAGAAACATATTTCCCATAATGGATTGTGTAATGATTTTGTCATAAGATAGAAACCGATTGGTGTATGTGAGTTTTACCTAAGAACACCAGGTTATGATGTCTTAACCATATTCATTGACTTATTTTTATTATCTAATAATTTATGTTGTTTTTGCATTCCTATTTTTTTGATATTACCCTATAATATCTTGATTTAATTTTTTTATTTATTATTTTGAACACTTTTATGTCCCCGTGATATTCTTCTTGACTCAGATATATTACTTTCAACATCTTATGCTTTCATTACTACCTCACTAGGATTTATATCCAACCTCTATATTTTTTAAATCTGTATTTTATCCCACATAGTTTTAGAATATCAATGAATAGTACGGTAATATTTTTGTGTTTTAAATAATATCATTGAATTCATATTTCATGTTATCATTTTATGTACCTAATTTCACAAAAACAATAATCCTAAGGATCTTTCGAAATTTTATTAATGGTAAATTATTTAAAAAAATAATAAATTATAGTTTATAGAAGTACAGGTTTTCATTAACGCATTTATTATGTTTTCTTTCCTTGGGATGCTAGGATTTGAATTATAGTTGATATGAAAGGATATGATATATGGAATAATATGTTCTAAAAAATATACTATTTTTTATTTACTGTTTTCAATTGTAATTTTATATTTATATATATATATCCATTTTTTCATAAATAATAAAATATTATGTTATTCGGGATAGGATCACATGTTTCTACTACTAATGTAATAATGTAACCACCCACTCTAGGAATATAATGTCAAATTATTTACAAGAAAACCATCTCCCACCTAATTATAAGTATGTAATTGATGAATAATATTTAAATATAAATTATAATTATAAGTATGAAGAATCGTATTATAATTCATATTCATTCCCTCCCATTCATTGAAAATTGAAAACATTAGCCACATATAAAACTAGAATATTTCATCAATGAATTAATGTATCTGTTTTTTTAGTTTCATTAATATTTACATAGGTCTCAAAAAAATATTTCTAGAAATCAAAAGTAGTAACATTATGAATCATTAATAATTTTATTATTCCAAATCAAATGACATTAATAACCTAACCCATCTTCTAGTTATGATATTTTTATGGTTGGGATGTTATAAATACCTACTTGAACAAATTCTACAAAATAATGTCAAGGGTAACTATGAGAGATGGATTAATACTAATATATGATATACAGAAGTAAATAATGATTTCTTTTACTCAATTGTAATTTAAATATTAAAATCTCTAATTATTATTTTAATCTTTGTTCTATAAAAATCATTGAAACATTAAAATCCCTAATTTGATATATTTAATGGTAACCAAGAAAACATATAGAATGAAATAATTAAATTATAAATAATTATAATGAAACAATTAAAAAACATTGTATGATTCAAGAATGATTAACATTCAAGTAATAACTAATTACAACCCTACAAGTATGTGGCTATTTCAAAATGATCCATCACGATCACATATATAAATGAAAATAGAAACATAGACTAACTAAAATACATGTATAGAATAATTATAATTTTTTTCTAAAAAATTTTATAGAAAATAATATGGTTTTTAAATAAGTGATTAATATAATAATTTTTTATTATTTATTTTCAACTTCTTCAGTGGACGTAACGAATTACAGTGTCTGGCTCTCTGTATGAAATTTAATTTTTTGAGACACTTTTCTAAATATTCACAATAATTAAATTCATATCGTTCCAATTACACATATTAAATATATTCAACCATTATAATTATTATGTTTGAAGATCTATATATTTTTATCTAATTAAATGGATTTTAATTGAAAAGATACTAATTTTTTAAGTGTTTCTGTTTACTAAACACCCATCATTGTGTTTTAATTATTCTTCAAAAAGTTTGTTCTTCCAAGAATATTTTTTTCAAACATATGATTGTATTTCTTTGTAATTTTCCTTCATATCCCCTGAAAATTACTTTTTAATAATTATCTTTTATATTGATAAAAAATTTACCAACAACTATATCATTGATGAGAATAATTATCATGGTAATTACCCCATACACTCGAGCCTTCCAGGCTGGTGAGAGGTCGAGCTATCAAAATCATAAGCCTACCAATATATGTCATGTGTTATAAAAAAGAAACAAGAATGTATAATATAAATTTGGAGGCCTTTTCCTAATATAATTGTCTGAACAAACCTAAATATTTCCCAGAAAAAATAAACATGAATAATAAAAGGCAACAATATCTTGAGTAAATCATGCATGTAATAAACTATAGGAAAAAATCATTGTATGATTGAAAAAAAAATTGTGTAATCAAGAAAAATGCACACATAAAAAAATATGTTATCTAAAATTGAAAAATACTTGAATATATTATAGCTAATAGAGCTCATCTCTTGATTTCAATGCTTGACCACTATATACTATCAAAGAACTCAGCAACCACTATAATCCACCACAATCAACCACAATATTTTCCGCATCTATTTGAGAAATGAAAAGTTATTGAAAATATTTTATAGGGGTGATTTTATACATACCTATTAGGATGACCTGAAACATTAATTGGTGTGATAGAGAGATAAAACAATAGTATGATCAAACCAAAGAAAGAGGGAAATGAAACCCAACAGATGCACATATATATACTCATAAATGAATATTGATGATAGAGAAAGAAGATATCAATATTACAATGAAACCAAAGTAGATGAGTTAGACTATAGATCTAAGAATCCATTATTGTTGAAAAAAACCAACGTGGCCTTAGTAGAATATTCTTGGTGGGAACAACTCCTTGAAGCTTTTGTCCACAATTGAGGGCCCCAAAACCACCAGGAGGTACCAAACCCCATTGGATCTTGATGATTGGGGATTACTATTCCTGAGATATATGAATTGTGTCTATATAGGGGAGTAATACCTCTATATGTATAATGAATATAGGGAACCATCTCCCTCATGTGAATGGAGAGTACTAACCCCATCTTCTCTCTAATAGTTTGGGTAGTTTTCACCCTAGCGTGACAATAGAGTACTGACCTTGACATCTCTCTAATGATCCTTCCTTATCATAGCCATTGTCAAATGATTCCTAAATAAGAATCATTCTCCTAACATTACACAACATATCTATAATTCCATTATGATTTCTACCATAATTTTATATAAAGAAAAATACCCATGATAGGCTACTTGCATTCCAAATTGCATGTATAAATGAATAAAATATGAGAGGATGATATTTCTCATTGGGATATATGGGGTTTATTATGTATAAATGGAAAGTGGCCCCAATAATCTTCCAATGTGTGTTATCTTCCTGAAATGGATCAATGGTTATTTCAATATACATAATATGTAAAGGGGTTCACACATCCTGTCTCAAACAACTAGGGCCTACCATTTCTATCTTAGTCAGGCCAATGATTGTTTGTAAATTCCCATATAAATGGTTGTGATCCAATATATTCTAGGGTATTAGTCAACATATGAGTACTCGATGATTACATGGTGTGTCCTCACACGCCATATCCCAAGAATGTTCCTGCTATCACATGTCCTAGCCCTCAAGGTAGTGTTACACGGCATGTTGTACCAACCATTTGTCATACTATCATTCACTTCATCTGATAACCTAGCTACTAAAAAATTTAAAGAACACAGTGTGTGTTTGTATGCATTATAAAGAATATATTAATATTTTTGACATGAAGATCCTTTCATCCATGAGTCTTCCTGATCCATATCCTCCTCCTTGAATTGTGTATAAATGGAAACCAAAAATAGTGGCAATCCCCTATGTCCATCAATTCCTTCCCTCTAGTGGTTGAAAATTTGAATCCAGTGATCCCCATGAAGTTCGAAACTCCACGTGTCACCAACCTATCACCTACTTCTTGATCCTGTCACCACTTAGGACCATAGATCCATATAATTTCTCCCATACACCATACATTCTTTGATCCATCCACAAAAAAATAATCCATGAATTATTACAACTTCTGTATTGAATCTAGGACATCCAATGTACTAGAACACACCACAAAAAATTGTACCCTGTCCCCATAGGTTAGAAATAAAGATTTGGACAAACATATATAGTTATAAAGAATAAAAAAGGATAAATAATATTTGTCCAAGTGTTATTGTAAAATAATCAACGATCCGGGATATACGAGGTGGGAACCTAAATTTAAATGATATAAGAGGGTGAAATAAATTATTAATTATTAATACCTCATTGTTGATTGATTTTTGGTGAATAATTCCATTTCCAGCAATATGTGGATCGTATTACATTCACATCATGCTGATTCACCTCGATCAGATCTCTCATATTCCTCCAATCTCAATCCTCAAATATTTATTAATACACAGTTTCAATTATCCTAGTTTTTATGAAGAACTTTTTTTATATTTTTTATAATGAGGAATATATGTAAAATTTTTGGTCAATGGTGTTTAAATAAAATAAATAAATAAAAATATTTATTTCAATTAAACACATTTGAAATGATATTCTCAACCATTCGTACGATTCCGAAAAACCATTGGTCACACCATGAGGGTAAAATCAGGTTCTAGATTCATCAGTGGTCTTAGAATTATTATATGAGGCTCTAGATTCAATATATTCCATAATTTCTGAAAAACATCACATTTGTGATATTAGTATATTTAATATATTTAAAAAATTAATTTTAGCCTCACCAGGACTCAGAATATTACATCATATTAGTTCATAGATTTGAAAACATTCCTTTATATAAATAAAATTATTACAAATAAAAAATAGTTCACTATATTATTCAACCATTCAAGAATTTTCTTCCACTAAAATTAGTAGTTAATACAATGATGGGGATACTAAGCCCTTATCTTTCTATACTTCTCCTAGGGGATATATTGAATGGTATTGTATCACCACAACACATGAATCAAGGGACTGTTATATCCTTATGAAATCCTCTCTTTCTAATCCGCTATCATCATTAGGTCGTCCCTAAAGGTGGATCCATCCTTTATGTGCGCATCGACCCAACCTATCAACTATTAATGATTATAAGAGCATCTCCTAGTATGCGACACATAGATGATGTCATGAACCTTATCTAATTTTGGGTGTAAGTATCGGATGTTTGAATCCTCATCAACCATTTTATATGTCTCAAATGTCTTTATGGACTTTGGGGTATCCTAACTCACTATAAAAACTCTTTAACCCACATTGTGAGGAGAATCTCAAGACACAATGGTCTCCTTTCTTAGTATCCAATGGTCTACATTATCGATCTTCATAATATCTATATCATATATGGATAGTACTCATCCAAATTTGGATCACATGGATCATTTCCATAATTTCCTACTCTATCTCTGCCCGAACCTGTTATTTATTGCAAATCTCATTCCAAGACAAGGGTGACCTACTGGGCATCCGATATAGGGACTCAAAAGGTTCCTTGCCAATTATAGAGGGATAAATAATATTATCATAAAAATATAATAATGGAATGAAATCCTCACCGAACTAGATGAATTATAAAAAATTAATAGAAACTCAATCACATAGATCATGTGATATGACTTCCCATCATTTAGTGGTTGGAATGTCATAATCATCCAAAAAATGGGTCCCAAATTCCTCTAAATGTATCTTTATAATAGTGTTGTAAACTATTCATTACAATAAAAGATAATCGTCAAGTATTTCCCTAATATCCTCAAAATCTCCTACATATAAATCTATCCCATAATCTTTATCAAGAATTTCCCCCTGATGGAAATTAGGTGAGGCAGATTTTTTAGTTTCCCGGTTATCCCCGATATAGAATATTGGCCTCTCTCTATCCATAGATTCCCATCAAAATAGCCCATAAATATTCTAACCCATATCTAATTTGGACCTTAGTTTTTTTATCAATACTTCTAGAATCTGGTGCTCATCCTTCACCGACTAATATATGAGATACTTCAAGATGAGCATAGAAATAACCCCCAACAATCTTGTCCACCAAAATTGCTTCTAAATATCTATATACATCATATTTAAACTAGGTTCAATAACCAAAGTAGAAGTATGATACTCCCCCCTCACCTCCACCAACTCCATGATTGGAACATCCATCCCTTCTAAGAAATGATCGCATGTTCCCAAATATCATAGATTCTATATGTGTAAAATGATTAAGATATGTAGTCCTTGAAAAAAAATTGTTTATGTCTCCCAAATGAGAATGTACCAAACAATAGATAATCATTGGAGTCAACAAGAATTACAAAGGATGTGATGTGCCCCTATCGTCAAGAACTGTCAGCTTTAAAGAAGTGAAATACTCTAAAGTGACCAATTCCAAAGTAGAATTGGAATTTAAAGTAAGGGAGTATACGAAAACATTTCCCCTCAATGGATTATAGAGTATCTTGAAGTCATTTTATAATGGGAACACTAACTAATTAATATGTCTCAACTTTTGATCTATCAGTGTGAATCTATAAATAAGAATCTTATGGTATGAATAAACAAAAATAGCTATCCTTTAAGATATATCATTCACATCAATAGAGTGAAAACTACCATAATGAAATATATGTCATGAGTAGTTTAGTTATACTCATAGGTTATAAAATTTCATGACCCATAGTAAATCACTAACTTCATCTACATAAACACAAAACTTATCCCTGGAATATTGGATTAGAAAAACACTACACAGTCAATTCCTTTTGATAGTCCCAACGTAATAGAACTAGTAATTCTCAACCTCAGCTACTCAAAGGCTCTATAACACATCCCAATATTGATAAATGACCATCCTTCCAACATCTGGGTGGTCAATAGGGATGTAACTCAAGAAAATGTAGATACAAAACTCATATAGTACCCCACCATGCCATGGAAAATACCCACCTCAGACATGATCATGAGTGGGTCCCATGAAAGCATTACCCCAATATGGGCTATATATACATAAAATATATTCATAGAAATGATATTACCCAAGAAGTGAACCTCGTAGAGATATAAATAGAACATGCAGAGATTATCATAATGCCACCTCTCCTAGATTAAGTTTAATACCATCCTCAATTAATATGCATGCTCCTAATTTGACAAAAAGTAAATGAATATGTCATCGATTATGAAAACCAAAAATCGATCCAAGTATTGATTGAAGATGTAGTTCATCAAAGAGATAAATATAGTTGTGGAATTCATCAAACTGAAAACAATCATGAAGAACTCATAGTGTCTATACCAAGATCAAAATACTAGCATCATAATTTCAACCCAATTAACTCGTAAATGGTTGTAGATGGACTAGATTATGAAGTTTGAGAACCAACTCACACACAAAAAATCATATATATCACTAATAATATACAAGGGGTAAATGTTCTTTTTCATTACAAATTCATGTATTTATAATAATTATAAATCATTAAGATCACATTGATATTTTTAACAAACACATCTTGTATTGTGCTAGGGGACCCATTAGTTCTGATAAAACCCTACTCTAGAATGTCCACTAACATCACCCTCTTCCCTCGATTCCCAGAAGGGGCTATATGATATGCAACTAATGTTGTATGTATGGTCTATGGGTCACGAAATTGTAGAAGTTCAACATCATCCACCGAGGTATTTATGGGACATCATCAAAAAATACATCCAAAATTTCCACCAATACCCAATGAGTATATATTCTGGAAGAGCCCTCTATGACAAGGGATAAACTCGCCAACATATGGGTGATGGGATATAACCTCTTTCACACTTGACCCACACACTCATACATGTTATCTCTCTCACCATTAAAGGATACTCTCAACCCATATATTTAAAGGCATGTGACCTAGTTGCGATGATGGATGATCTATGATTGAACAATGGAAAAATAGTCCATACCCAAGAAAAATTCATAGGGACTCATCTTGATGATAAAGAGGCCAAATGTGAAACTACCTCCACCAAATGAATATTGATTTATGAGTTGATGAAATTAATATCCAACATTATGTTATATCTTATTTAATATTGTTTTAACACCCCATTATTCCATGGTACACTTCCTTTTAAATAATTCAATAAGTTGTGTTATAGGAATCATCGAGTACGAGTGCACCATGACCTGTCAAACTAGCTATTTAAAAAAGAAATTATGAATAGTATTATCCAAATTATGAAATTTATAAATATACTTTTTTAAAAATATACTTTATTTTTGAATTTATAATATGGATATTAGCTTATGGTTAAATTATTTTATTTTTCTGAAAAGTGTCATTTTTTATGAATATTGAAAAATACGACATTATTGTTAAAAAAACCAACATTTTCATTTGAAATAATTATTTACATTAAATTTAAATAACTTTACAATAGATAAAACATAAGTTTATTAGTATAATTTAGTTTATAGGAATAATTTTTTAAGGGAATTATATATAAAAATTGTATTAAAGGATTGAACATTTATTTTAACCACATTCTAACTACATCTGTGGATTCACATTATACATAATGTTACAGATTCAATGAATTTAATTAAAAAAATGAAATAAAAGTTTGTAATCATTATTAATAATTTTTTCTAATAGGATAAAAATAATTTTAGGCGAATAGTTACTATTGATTTTTAATTACCACTATAAAGATAAATAGGGTAATTACAGGTTAAAATAATATTATAATAACACAAATTATCCCTAACACATGTACTAAACAAATTGGAATGGAATAATTCAACCCAAATCAACCTTAGGTATAAAATATGATCATTTTATTCCACTTATGACATATTATGGTTTTTATATATTTTTTAAAGAAGATTTAGAAATCATATATTCCAATTTTGAGAACTATTTTATTTTTAATATGATGTTATATAGGTAAAATGGTAAACTATAAGTTTCTTTTAGAAGTATACAAAATTTCTATATATCATGAAAATTTCTATATAATTTTTGGACCTCAAATAATTTAATTAAATTGTGACATAATGATAATGTTGTAATTGTTTAATTAATTAAGATATCAAATAAATGATGTTAAAATTATTAATATAAATATAATATTCATTAATTAATAAAATAAATAAATTTAAGAGGTAAAATATACATGATATAGACAAATTTAAAGTACTTTTTAGAAGTTTTCATTATGGTTTGATATTTTTTAGAATAAAAATATTGAATAGTATCAAAATTGACATAAATGTTAAATAAAAATAAATAGTATTTTAGTAAATGATATAAAAATGTTAAAAATTTCAGGATCTTAACATTTACTATAATAATTTTAAATATTTAATAAATTGAAACTTTTGGTTTTTTTGTCAATTTATAGTAACTATATTAACCTTGTAGTGTAAAAATATAACAAGACCTAGTAAGCATGAAACTGTTTAATTAAAGGCTAAATCTAACAAATAAGGTCATTTTTATGAGCATTAACAGCCTAAAATTCATTTTAAGGGTATTTCAACCCATACTCATCTTATACTCGAGATAAATCAGTTTTCAAAATATTTGAAATTGAAAATAAATATGTGATAAATTAATAGTTTAATATCATCTAAAAGATCCCCTCACCTCTCTTATAAAAGGGAACATATCCTTCACCTTAATTCTCACAACCAATGACCATTAGTTTAGACAACTCCATCCCACATATCCTCCCATTTTCCATTAATTTATTCAAGAGCCCAGACTTTGGTCAGAAATCCACCCTATGAAGTCCTTTTGTTCAAATAAAAAAGAGATAGTTGAAGAAGATTAGATTGTTATACCAAATCAATTCAAAGACCATTTTTCATACACTTCTTCTTCCTATGTTGTTTCCATAGAAGATTTATAGATATAGTAACATATAAAATTTTAAATGTTATTATAATTATTGTAAAACCATATTTCTCCATTTATCAATAATACGAAAAATAATATCACCATGAATACGTTTGTACATTATACAGTCTCCACACCATGGTGTACTTTTTTCCCTCTACATTATATAGATAGGTATAATGATGAATATAATGATCTAAATAATGAATATAACAAGATAATTTTTCTTATAACTAATATAGAATATAATTCCAACCAACATAACCATTAAAGTAATGACATTGTCTCTCGTGCATATGTACGACGTCCGTATCCACGACACGGTGAGATTCATTCTCCATGTTAAGCATTAAAAAATTTTTATAAAATTTTATGATGAGTATATTAAATTTTTATGGGCTTATTATCATTCTAGACATGAATAATATATATCATATTCATAAAAAACATGACATACATAATAAAACATGAATTAGAAAACAATGTAGTTAACACCCAAAAAAATTTTAATATTGAAATATTTATAACAAAACAATATAATATAATCATATATGAAATAATAAATATAGATATTGTCCTAGAATAATTGAATAACATGTTTCAACCATTATAAATGAGTTTATAACACCCTCAAATAATGTAATGTGAAAGGTAAGAGTTAATTTCACAATCTCATTACATTCTATGGTTTTTTAGTTGTATGTATCTACTGGGACATCTTTATCTTCCATGTCCATGTTTATTATAAATATATTTCAAAAAAATTACTATTCCTACAATATTTTTTTATTTCATTTATACCCTTTCTTGACATTCCACAAAACATTCTTAAGGGAATCATTCCATCATTTTCCAAACCAATGGTTTTTTGATATTTTCAACAAATTAAGGAAATAATGTTTTTTAAAATATATGGTGCAAAAGGATATTTCTTCCATCATGAAGCCTTATAATTTTAAGGATTCACATGCAATATTATAGGGTTATTTTCCAAAGAAAGGTTATTTTTAATAATTTAATAGAATTTAAATGAATTGAATGTAAAAAAGGGATATTTCTCTCAAATACATTTTATAAATTTATTAGAGTAATTCACATCATTGTCAACATACATTATTGTATCATATTTTTGACTGAGGATAATTCATTTTTATAGAATCATCAATATTATATTGATGGTTTTATGATATTATGGACAATGTATGTTCTATTTTTTTCACCATTCATGATATATGGTTATATTATTAACATTTTAGATATTAGTTTTAATAAAAATGATTCTATTATGTTTCACCCTTTCCAAATAAAGAATCAATTTAAATTAGTAAGTGATGGGTGGGGCCCGCTATATCCCCTTGATGCATCAGTTGGTTTCATGAGAAAATTAATTTTCTTGGAATAAGACCTTTAAGATATGGTAATGGTCTCAGAATGAGGCTTTGACGGTATAGTATTGATTTCCACCATTTTGAATTTACACATTATGATATTAGTTATTGATATTTCATGTGATTATTTGATTACTATAATGTTCATGTAAATGTTTTATAGGAATTATTTGATTTATTCATTCCATAAAATGATTAAAATAATTTTTACAAATCATGTGTTTTGTTTTTATTACATTTCATAAAATGATTATGCTTAATTATTATGGCTTCCTCTATATTGTTTATCCTTAATGAGCATATGAGGTCACCCATGTCTTATATATTTTTCATTAGGAAGCGAAGATGTATATTATGATTAACCTTCAGGGATATTCTTAGGGATATGAGAGTTTTAAAAGGGGATAATATGTTTTTTTTTCATTTTAAGATGTAATATAAAACATTTGATTGTAAGTATTATTTATAAGGATACAAAGATGATATGTAATTATAGATTTAATAACATGTTATCTTGACAATATAATAATGTAATACAATAACTCTTGGTATCTGGGGTTGGGGAGTTACAATTTGTATCAGATGAAGTTTAGTACAAACCATGGAAATAAGATTTAAAAAATCATTGATTAGGAAACCATACACTAAGATCGAATTTTGGGATTAGTATCGAAGAACATCATATAATTTTGGTTAAATATAAGTTATATAGGTCTTAAAAGCAATAAAAATTTGTGCATATACTAAAAGTGAAGGTGGATATAGAATAGAAATATCTATGGGTAAAAAAATCATACAAGGTGTTACGGGATTGACATAGTTAACCAGGTACCCGACAACAGACTTTACTATGCACCTGGTTGGGCAAACCCAGTGGAATTTCTTAGGATAATTCACATTTTTATTATGGACCATTATGAAGGATTTATGAGTAAATAGGTCCTAAAATACAATTTTTTATGATTATGGATTAAATATGAATAATTTTTTTAATTTATGTTAAGTCTTTTACTAGTTTAGAATTATTCATAATGATTCATAACTAAATCTCGTGTATGCCAGTTTTTTTTAAAAAGTAAAATAGGGGATGGAAGGAGAACTATGTCAAAACATGTAATCCATGTATGTATTTCCCTCCTATTCAAGATAATTATTATGGATATGGTGATACAACTAACTCTATGAAATATATAGAAATATTGGGACAACTTACCTAGGTTATTAATAACATCTTTACATTTATGGAGTAGCATGATCCACAAAGAAGATGATCAATGTTAGAACACATCATGTAGAAACAACCATCAACATTCAATGTGGTTGAAAGTTTTTTTGTAGCTAAGAAGTGGATATGTTCCTTAGAAAAAATATTTCTTGATTTGGGCAGTAACGAAAGGGAAAATGTTTTCATTATTGTTTATCTCCTCTCAAGAGATGCAGATCAAGGGTGGTCTTTAGTTATAATCATGATGGAGGATGAATATGTAAAAAATATGTAATAGTGGGGTTTTAATGAAATTTTATAGAAAAATACTTTCCTTTTGAACAAGGAGATGATATGGAATTTAAATTTCTTAGTCTGAGGAAAAATGAGGATGTGAATGTTTCAAAGTAGGAGGAAAACATCATCAGGATAGAAAGGCATGATGTAGATTATATATGTAACCCAATAAATATGTATGTTCGATACTTTTATGGGTAAAAACCATTCCTCCGATAGGAATTATTCTTATAATATTTCTCCTAATACAAATATATAGTATTATGTTCTCTCAAGATAGAAAAATATTTTTCTAAGTCTTTTGACTTTAATGTGATAAAGAAGAAGAAGAAGAGGGTTTTTAAACACTGTAGAAGAGAAAATAAGTGGATGAAGGAAAAATATGACTTTACACCCTACAGAAATTGTGGGAAGAAACTCACCTGTACTTTCATAAAAGATATAGGAGTTTGGTACATGTGAGGAGAAAAAGGTCACCATCCTTGTGATTTCAAGGGAAAAAATAATTGTTTAGTTATCAATGATACAATTGATTAGAAATGGGAAATTTTGAAAGAAATATGTTCCTAGGCATAAATGAATATTTCCCATGAAAAGGAAAAGTGAATATAGGTCCTGATTTTTAAATCACAACTACTAAGGCAGAAATTTCTAATGATTTGGTGGTATGTACTATAATCATCTCCTCAATTTTAGTTATAGTTTATTTTATTCTGGATCCTATTAGTCCTTATATATTCATAGTTTTCATTAAATATTTTATATTTCCAATTCACATTAATAAGTTAGTTTTCATTTAGAATCCTTTAGTGTAGTATCATTACAAAAAATATGTGCCGGGAAGTTCGCATTATGGAATATAAATGTAAATTATCTACTTTATTTGTCACGAACCAGGCCGGATCGTCATCCGACCCGACACCCGACCCGGTCCGTGACATGGCCCGAAGGGCGTTCCCGATCCCCACGGGCTGGCAACTAGTGTCGGGCATCAAAACAAACTAGTTGGGAATGGGTTGGCCCATGAAAAAGATAAGCAAACATAAACTGAACAAGCATATAAATAAAGGAAAACAAACTGAACGACGTGGCAGCAGAAAAAGGAATAAACAAAGAAACGCGACATACCTCAGGTGACCCCGTGGATCAACACGGTACGACAACCACTCACTTCCAAAAGCGATCCAAGACTGAAACCTGCAACTGAAAAGTAAAGTAGGCGTGAGCACCAAGATACTCAGTAGGAAAGCCAAAAACAACCACATCCTATGCCTCTGCCTTTATTAATAAATCCACAATGCCAATTTGGAAATAAGATATAACAAAATAGTGTTTCTCCATTTCAAATTTAAGTAACGAGTTTGCATTTTCAAGTAAATCCTTTTACTTCCACTACATTTTCAAAATAGGTTTCAAGCATCCATTTAACATTTCAAAATGAAAAGAAACCAGTTTGGATTAAAATATGGTTTTCACAAACAAGGCATCAAGTATGAAACAACTGAAAAGAAAGTTACATCGTTAGTAGCATGAAAAAAAGTGAGCACCATGGGTAATCCCTATAGGCAGCTAAAACAAGTGGGAACCTAAAGACCTCATACCTCAGTGAAACGTGGCTTAGAAGACCACGACCCTCAGAAATCGTGGCTTAGAAGGCCACGACCCTCAGAAAATGTGGCTTAGAAGGCCACGACCCTCAGAAATTCATATGTTTAGTTAGTGTTGTCGCGTCAATCCTGCTAGACAAACCGGGACGAAACCCTGCCGTGTCATCTAGCGTACTAGTCCTGGTCACCCACCTGGATTCCCAGGTTTTCCCATTGTGCTCTATTTCAAATGGTGGTGAGTTTTCTTTATCAAACAATCAAACAAGTACATTACACTTTCTTTATCTAAAATTCATTCAACCTTTCACCACCGCACTCCCTACTTAAGTGCATTCCCCCTCTTTACATCACATAAATACACACAAGCCTTTACACTAGGCACATATCACAAACCACTCATTAACACTTGCATCACATTTTATTTTCAAATTTAGAGGGAATGACAAAAAAGGGGTTTTCTATTTTCGCAAAAAAAATCTTAAAGTGCCAACCGGGCCTTTCATAAAACATTCTTAAGATGCCAAACATGCTTAATTACATAAAGGGAACACTTTTAAAAATCAATCAGTGAAAAGGCCAAACACCTTTGGAAATACACATTACTAATTCAGAACCACTTAAGAAATCAATTTTTCAATAAAAGGTCACTTAAGACCGATAGCATTAAAAATACATTTAAATTTCCAAATCAAAGGCGTAATCATTTCTAGCAACCGTAACCTGATTTCATAGCATGTGGATATAGCGTAAATGTAAAACATATTTTTAAAACAAGCAAGAAATTATGAATCTCAAATTAAAGGCATTGGCATAGAGGACCTACCTCAAACATGTCGCTGCTTGTCGACGATCACTCACACCGACACTTGGCGCATACACGCACATGCATTTATATATATATACATATACACACCCATAGGTGCATTGCACATATATATATATATATTCTTTACTTTATGCATGTGCATGCGGGGTACCTCGACACCCGCGGCCCAAAACCATCGTAGCAGGGTCCTGCGCACTCCACAAAACATGTAATAAATTAAAAGAACAAATTATGCAATACATTAAAATTAGTACCACAAGATTTACACAAACGAAACACACCCAAACTATATCATAGCGCCACTTCAAAAACACTCGCACGCCAAAATCATTGAAAAACATGAATCTCATAATTTATACAGATTAAATAAGCCATCTGCACCACTTATAAAATATTTTAAAAAGACATAACATAACATAAAACAACAACACACCCGAAAACCTCTTCTAAGGCCAAAAGCATACCGAAATAGACTCCAACAAAATAAAACGCAGCCCTTGCATCATTTAATAAACTAAGTGCACAGTTCATAAAACACAAGTAAATGACACATTGTGGGTTTTTTCAATAAACACACTCGATATCACAATACCTTTTACAAAACTAATAAATCAAAGCATACTAAATTTTCTTCAAAACAAAGTTCGCACAAAACAAATTAATTGTAGTAAATGGTAAATTAATTGGATAAGAAAATTATTTCAGTAAACAACATTTAATATAAAATCACCACTTTTAAACAAGACCACCTCAAATCCTTTCACTAAATCAAAACATTCCTAAAAAAATTAAACACACTACGAAACACATCTAAATCATATCAAACCTTAAGTGAAGATTTATTCGCACCAAGAAAACTAATCAATGAGTATACTAAATTAATTAAATTCAAAAATTAATTCGTTGAACAAAACATATATTCGGAAACACATACCTTCGGTATCGAAACATCGCAAATGCAATGCGCAAACTCCGCCGCATGACAACCACACCACAAACAATGCAATTAACCCTAAAAAAATCAAATGGACCAATTACACCATAAACAAACGAATTGCAAACCCTAACCGCAACACCACAAAATTAAAAGGATGAAAAAAGAGGGACTTCGCACCTATGGCGAGGGGTCCGAGAGGTCTTCCGGAGGTCGAAGGGTGGTGCGCGGCCTGCTGGACAAGGTTTTGCTTGGTCGAGGAGGATCCGGCTGGTCCGGCGAGGAGGCTAGGTGGTGGGACTTCGGCTGGACAAGAAGGAGGATGGCAAGGGGGGATGCGGATGTGGTCGGGAGGTGCGGCCGACGGCGGTTGGGTGCCGGCCGGGAGGAGGGGGAGGGGACTGGAGACGGCAGGGGACTGGAGGTGCGGCGTGGCCGGTGTGGGAGGACGGGACGGCGGTGAGGGCGGCGGTCGAAGCGGAAGGAGGCACAGTGAGGGTCGGACAGGAGGGGGCCGGGATGACGAGGGAGGCCGGCTGCGAGCGGGAGAGTGAGAGGGAGGGGGTCACCGGATGAATAGGGTTTCAAGTGGGGGGGTAACGCGAGAAGAAAAAAAAAAGAGGGGGCTGGGCGCGACACACAGGAAAGTAGGGAGGAAAAAAAACAAGAAAAGAAAAGAATAATAGAAAATAAATAAATAAGATAAGGAATAAATAAAAATAAATAAATTAAAATAAAACAAATAAAACTTTAATAATTAACAATAATAATAACCTTAATAAAGATTTTAATAATCCCCAATAATAATAATAATAATAATAATAACTTCATAATAATTATTATAAACTAAACCATAATATTATTATTAATAATAATTAGAAGAAAAATTATAATGAACTTGTTAATAATTATATCTATTAACCATACTAATAATAACATTAATCGACATTATTATAATATTGATCCAACTCATGAAAACGCATTTTATCTATTCGCCTTGTACAAGAGGCATGCCGCACGGTGACCCGAGCAAAGCCGCGCGGCTTTGAACTTGCCATGCCCATGCACCGGATGCTGTCAAGGGAAAAGCATTCGTTCATTAAAAAAATACAAAAATTTCAAACAGGCTTGGTCGCAGCTCGGTAGAAATTTTCAAAATCTGATAAAATAATATGATAATATTATCTTAAAAGTTCGGGTGTGACAATTCTCCCCACCACAAAAACTTTCTGCCCCCAGAAAGTCACCCAGTCGAACGAGGAATCAAACTCGAGTTTGAAACTAAGCATGGCCAACAAAATCAAAACTCGGCGTGACTTTTCACTCTATCAGTCACACCCGACCAACTCTGAGGGGAACTGAAAAGAAAAGAATCATCAGGAAAAGAGGAGGGTTCTCCCCACCACAAGAACCCGACTAGCACAACCGACATTGAGGCTCTTAGCATGACCCAACTCTGGAACTTCTAACTTGATCTAAGAGGGAACCTCCACACTGACCAAACCTCGAAAAAGGCATGACAAGATTCATGGTGAGTCTCCCCACCATCTAAGAACCGACTAGCTTTAACCAACCAGTATAAACCGACATGAGATCTTATGACCCAAACCAGAGACCATTCTGACAAGAGAAACCCAAAGAAGAATTCTACCAAATAACGAACCTAACCATGACTCATCATTTCTACACGAGATGAGAATCTCCAAAACAAGCATGCATTAAAACAAAACGGGTCACACTTGAGGAGGCGCAGCTATAGGAATTACAAGAAAACAAGACCACCATGCCTTTTTACAACCACAGTGGGGTATTCAAAGAACAAAGACCACAACGAGAAAAAGAGACCTTTGCGCCTCTTACAGAAAAACCGAACATTCAATGACGAGGAAGCTTGAACCGAGAAACTTGAACTGTCCCTATATTAGCACTGGAGACAAAAGTTAGACCAATGTGACCCACACCCCATGGTTCCTGACTGCGTGAAAGGCTTCACTTCGAGACCTGTGGCTGGAGCTCTGATGTCTTGAAGCATCTGCTGGCCCGCAGCCAGGAGCTGAAATCCTTCGGTCGAGACTCCTCCTGACGAAGCTGCTAGCAGAACCTCTCTAGGTTTCCCAAATAGCCACACTGACGACAAGTCTTAAATGGATGACAATATGGAGACATAAAGTACCCAAACCGGCCACACAAGAAGCGAACATGAGAGTGGCCCGACTAATAGAAGGTGGAATTGATAAGAAAACTTGTCTGAGGTGGGTTCCTCCGGTTCGCTCTCACAGAATGGGGAACCATCCCAATCACCAAAGGGGACCGGTCCTTGAACAATAGACGAAGACCCCACACAAGAGAAACATTAACTGATTCTGAGACATTATCATTGGAGAAAAGGGAACCAACTTCTTGAGATGCCCAACGTAGGACTTCACTATTCATTGTCATTGCTGGACACTCACGAGCCTTGTCCCTTCCATCACCTTCGCTTCCACAAATATAAACCATCTAATGAGAGTTGTCCTAAACACCATCCAAGTCATATCATCATGAAACGACACTAGGGTTATCTCCTCCACCAATCCAGAGTTGCACCTTCAAACGAACCCAGACCGACACGGACTCTCATAGTTTTGGGAGTTTCCAACAACCCGGAAACACCAACGATTTCACCAAGCCAATCTGCTACCTTCGATAGATCACTATCACTTCATATGCCGGAAAATAACCGAAAATAATTCAATTCTACCACTCCACTATGAGTCTGGGTAGAACCAACAACTAGAAGTGACCCACTAGAACTTCTGGGACTTTTCTGGGCAGCATACTCAAAACAAGAGGCACGAATCCGAATCAAAAGTCATCATAAATCAAAATTCCACACCACAATCACAAACAAAAGCTCAAACTCAAATCACTATTCCAACCACAACTCAGTACGTCAAAGCCAAGAACTCACGAAAAGGAATACCCAACACGAAAATAGAACGCTAAACAATTCCTCGCTCACTTTTCTAAACATTTGAAAAAACCCCTTTTGAAAACCATTTTTCAGCAAACAAAACCACTTAAATATCCAACATTGATATCCCATGAAGTCTCACACATACATATCCATGTGCTAGCTCAAGCACCCATCCACTCACATCACCAATTTCCCCACTCACCACATGCGCACCTCAATGTATGTGCCCACTCATAGGAATACCAAGGGTCAATTCAAGAAACTTCTCATTTTCAAAACCGATCATTCAGCATAAAGCACAAATCCCCAAGCAATTTGAAAAGGTAACTTATCATCAAATCAATAAATTTCCAATTTCCAAAACATTTTCCAATTCACATTCCAAAAAGTTTTACTGAGATTCCAAAACAACTTCCAAAACACCTCCCATTTTTTTCCTTTTGAAACCACACATTTGTTAAAAGAAAAACAATTTCCATTTCAAAACCACTTTTCCACTCTAACACCACATTCCCATTTGAAACCACCTTAAAAAAAAATCCATTTTAATTTTTAAGATCTACTCACATCAACCAACATGATGGTCAAACACAACTCACATCAAAATTTCAAAAAAAATAAGGGACTAGTGGCGATGCCAATCCGGTAACATGGCTTAGCAGACCATGCTCCGAGCGGGTATCCACCACAGGAAGTATCTGGAACCGTGCACTCGGGCTGTACATGGGTCGCTGCTCCTTGCAAGATCATCGTGTAACATCAGATCACTTCCCTTGTCATCCCTCATCCACACATACCAATCCAGAGAAGAAAATTTGAATCCCGGACTACCCCGGGAAACTCGAGTCTCGGGACGGGCGAGGGTTCATGACGTCCTTCCCGCACCTACCTCTCGAGTCCCGACACACTTAATCACCAATCTACTTGACACCCCAAATAACAAGGGCACCTCTGATACCATTTTTTCACGAACCAGGCCGGATGGTCATCCGACCCGACACCCGACCCGGTCCGCGACATGGCCCGAAGGGCGTTCCCGATCCCCACGGGCTAGAAACTAGTGCCGGGCATCAAAACAAACCAGTTGGGAACGGTTTGGCCCATGAAAAAGATAAGCAAACATAAACTGAACAAGCATATAAATAAAGGAAAACAAACTGAATGACGTGGCAGCAGAAAAAGGAATAAACAAAGAAACGCGACATACCTCAGGTGACCCCGTGGATCAACACGGTACGACAACCACTCACTTCTAAAAGCGATCCAAGACTGAAACCTGCAACTAAAAAGTAAAGTAGGCGTGAGCACCGAGATTCTCAGTAGGAAAGCCAAAAACAACCACATCCTATGCCTCTGCCTTTATTAAGAAATCCACAATACCAATTTGGAAATAAGATATAACAAAATAGTGTTTCTCCTTTTCAAATTTAAGTAACGAGTTTTCATTTTCAGGTAAATCCTTTTACTTCCACTACATTTTCAGAATAGGTTTCAAGCATGAATTTAACATTTCAAAATGAAAAGAAACCAGTTTGGATTAAAATATGGTTTTCACAAACAAGGCATCAAGTATGAAACAACTGAAAAGAAAGTTACATCGTTAGCAGCATGACAAAAAGTGAGCACCATGGGTAATCCCTATAGGCAGCTAAAACAAGTGGGAACCTAAAGACCTCGTACCTTAGTGAAACGTGGCTTAGAAGACCACGACCCTCAGAAAACGTGGCTTAGAAGGCCACGACCCTCATAAAACATGGCTTAGAAGGCCACGACCCTCAGAAATTCATATGTTTAGTTAGTGTTGTCGCGTCAATCCTGCTAGACAAACCGGGACGAACCCCTGCCGTGTCATCTAGCGTACTAGTCCTGGTCACCCACCTGGATACCCGGGTTTTCCCATTGTGCTTTATTTCAAATGGTGGTGAGTTTTCTTTATCAAACAATAAAACAAGTACATTACACTTTCTTTATCTAAAATTCATTCAACCTTTCACCACTGCACTCCCTACTTAAGTGAATTCCCCCTCTTTACATCACATAAATACACACAATCCTTTACACTAGGCACATATCACAAACCACTCATTAACACTTGCATCACATTTTATTTTCAAATTTAGGGGGAATGACTAAAAAGGGGTTTTCTATTTTCGCAAACCAAATCTTAAAGTGCCAACCGGGACTTTCATAAAACATTCTTAAGATGCCAAACATGCTTAATTACTTAAAGGAAACACTTTTAAAAATCAATCAGCGAAAAGGCCAAACACCTTTGGAAATACACATTACTAATTCAGAACCACTTAAGAAATCAATTTTTCAATAAAAGGTCACTTAAGACCGATCGCATTAAAAATACATTTAAATTTCCAAATCAAAGGCGTAATCATTTCTAGCAACCGTAACCTGATTTCATAGCATGTGGATATAGCGTAAATGTAAAACATATTTTTAAAACAAGCAAGCAATTATGAATCTCAAATTAAAGGCATAGGCATAGAGGACCTACCTCAAACATGTCGCTACTTGTCGACGATCACTCACACCGACACTTGGCGCATACACGCACATGCATTTATATATATATATACATATACACACCCATAGGTGCATTGCACATATATATATATATATATGCTTTACTTTATGCATGTGCATGCGGGGTACCTCGACACCCGCGGCCCAACACCATCGTAGCGGGGTCCGGCGCACTCCACAAAACATGTATTAAATTAAAAGAAAAAATTATGCAATACATTAAAATTAGTACCACAAGATTTACACAAACGAAACACACCCAAACTATATCATAGCGCCACTTCAAAAACACTCGCACGTCAAAATCATTGCAAAACATGAATCTCATAATTTATACAGATTAAATAAGCCTTCTGCACCACTTATAAAACATTTTAAAAAGACATAACACAACATAAAACAACAACACAACCGAAAACCTCTTCTAAGGCCAAAAGCATACCGAAACAGACTCCAACAAAATAAAATGCAGCCCTTGCATCATTTAATAAACTAAGTGCACAGTTCATAAAAAACCAGTAAATGACACATTGTGGGTTTTTTCAATAAACACACTCGATATCACAATACCTTTTACAAAACTAATAAATCAATGCATACTAAATTTTCTTCAAAACAATGTTCGCACAAAACAAATTAATTGTAGTACATGGTAAATTAATTGGACAAGAAAATTATTTCAGCAAACAACATTTAATATAAAATCACCACTTTTAAACAAGACCACCTCAAATCCTTTCACTAAATCAAAACATTCCTAAAAAAATTAAACACACTATGAAACACATCTAAATCATATCAAACCTTAAGTGAAGATTTATTCGCACCAAGAAAACTAATCAATGAGTATACTAAATTAATTAAATTCAAAAATTAATTCGTCGAACAAAACATATATTCGAAAACACATACCTTCGGTATCGAAACATCGCAAACGCGATGCGCAAACTCCGCCGCATGACAACCACACCACAAACAATGCAATTAACCCTAAAAACAATCAAATGGACCAATTACACCATAAACAAACGAATTGCAAACCCTAACCGCAACACCACAAAATTAAAAGGATTAAAAAAGAGGGACTTCGCACCTATGGCGAGGGGTCCGAGATGTCTTCCGGAGGTCGAAGGGTGGTGTGCGGCCTGCTGGACAAGGTTTTTCTTGGTTGAGGAGGATCCGGCTGGTCCGGCGAGGAGGCTGGGTGGTGGGACTTCAAATGGACAAGAAGGAGGATGGCAAGGGGGGATGCGGAGGTGGTCGGGAGGTGCGGCCGACGGCGGTCGGGTGCCTGCCGGGAGGAGGGGGAGGGGACCGGAGACGGCAGGGGACCGGAGGTGCGGCGTGGCCAGAGCGGGAGGACGGGACGGCGGTGAGGGCGGCGACCGAAGCGGACGGACGGGACGGCGGCGAGGGCCGCTGTCGAAGCGGAAGGAGGCGCGGCGAGGGCCAGACGGGAGGGGGTCGGGACGGCGAGGGAGGCCGGCTGCGAGCGGGAGAGTGAGAGGGAGGGGGTCGCCGGATGAATAGGGTTTCAAGTGGGGGGGTAACGCGAGAGGAAAAAAAAGATGGGGCTGTGCGCGACACACAGGAAAGCAGGGAGGAAAAAAACAATAAAAGAAAAGAATAAGAGAAAATAAATAAATAAGATAAGGAATAAATAAAAATAAATAAAATAATATAAAACAAATAAAACTTTAATAATTAACAATAATAATAACCTTAATAAAGATTTTAATAAACCCCAATAATAATAATAATAATAATAATAATAATAACTTCATAATAATTATTATAAACTAAACCATAATATTATTATTAATAATAATTAGATGAAAAATTAAAATGAACTTGTTAATAATTATATCTATTAACCATTCTAATAATAACATTAATTGACATTATTATAATATTGATCCAACTCATGAAAACGAATTTTATCTATTCGCCTTGTACAAGAGGCACGCCGCACGGTGACTCGAGCAAAGCCGCGCGGCTTTGAACTTGCCATGCCCATGAACCGGATGCTGTCAAGGGCAAAGCATTCGTTCATCAACAAAATAAAAAAATTTCAAACAGGCTTGGTCGCAGCTCGGTAGAAATTTTCAAAATCTGATAAAATAATAACATAATATTATCTTAAAAGTTTTGGTGTGACATTATTTATCATCATAACTATGGTCAAATATGATATAATAACTTTATGGATTTGATATCAAAATATGATGGTAAATTTTATTGAACGAATAAAAAATTTACTATTTATGAGGATGATGTAGAATCCATAATCTTTAGAGTAGAAACATCATCACCTAATTATTATCAAAATCCACGCCCAGTAGCTTTACTGATTGAGGTTCTCGGAGTGGAAGAGGAAACAACATCTAGGGATGATGATTTAAATTTTCTAATTGATGATGTACCTATTATAATAGAATAAATTGATGATTTCTTCGATGATTTACTTGGACACCCCTTTGAGTATGAAGTTGAGTTATGTATTGATTTATTCTCAGATACAAGACAAATATCAATGTATCCCTATATAATGAACTCATTGGAATTAGTATATCTCCAGAAAAAACATAGGGAGTTGAGGAATAAGGGAATTATTCACCCTAAGGATTCTCCAAAGGGAGCACCAGTTCTTTTTCTTATGTATAAAGATGGATCAATGAGTCTATGTGTTGACTGTAATTAAATAAATGCTATTAAAATAAGGAACAACTATCGACTGCCTCACATTAATGATTTATTTGGTCAAATTCATGGAGCTCAATATTTTTCAACTATTGACATTCATTCTGGATATCATCGCATTTGTGTAAAAATGGAATATATTCCAAAGATAGTAATCTGAAATAGGTATAGTCATTATGAATTTCTGGTAATGTCATTTAGATTTACTAATTCACCCTATATTTTCCAAGATCTAATTAACATATTGTTTAAGGAATATCACTGTGATTTTTTTATTATTTATTTATGATATTTTGGTATACTATATAATATAAAATGACCATGATAACCACTGGTATATTGTTCTGAATACACATAGAAGAAATGAACTATTTGGGATGTTTAGAATGTGTGAATTCTAGTTTCATGAAATTTATTTTCATGGCCATATTGTCTCGAAGGATGAAATATTTATTTAACATATATATATAATGGCTATCCAATAATTGATAGTGCTGATTAGTATAATCAAGGTATGAAATTTTATTGTTCTATCGGTTTTCTATCAGTGTTTCATCCAGAATTTTTCTTGATTGGAAAACTAGTTATCAAAGCTCACACATAAAGTGGTTAATTTTTTTTGGAAAAAACGTGTGGGTAATGTTTTGAATAATTGAGGAAAATATTATTAAATTCTCTTATCTTGACCCCACAATAAGGGATTGATGGGTTTGTGTTTTATAGTGATGCATCAATGAAATGACATGGTTGGTTCATTATGCATAATGATAGGGTTATTGCTTATACATTTATGAAATTAAAAATTCATGGACATTACTAGAGAACCTATTATCTTCAGTTCACATTGATAATATTTACATTGAATATATTTAGACACTATCTATATGGTCAAAAATGTGAGATATACACTAATAACAGGACTTGGATATATATTTTCTCACAAAAAGAACTCTATATTAGACAAAGGATGTATCTTGAGATACTGAAGGATTATGATTTCATAATATACTACTACCCAGGAAGGGAAATAATCTGGCCAATTCATTGAGTATAAAGTACCATGGTGTTCTAAATAAAATGATATTTTAAAAGAATCCAATGTCTATAGATCTAGTGACGATGTATATGGAATTTTCATATTAGGTGAATCATAAGTACTTTTTCAAATACATGCCAAAGAAATTTAACAGAATGGATAAAAAGTTCTCATATTGATGATGATGAGTTTAAAAAAATTAAATATTTGAATGATGGGAGATTGATTAACTTCATATTTGAATATGGAATTTTTAAATTTTGGTAGAGGGTTTGTTTTCCCGCTATACATGAGCTAAAAATAAAATTATTGCATTATTCTCATTACTCAAATTTCTCTATACACCCATGGTAGAAATGATATTTATAGATATTTTAAGTAAAAAATATTTTGGACAACAAGTCATGAGAACTTATTGATTAGGTGTCTAGTTGTTTGGTTTTTCAACAAGTGAAGGCTAGAAGAAACATCCTAGAGGAGTCCTGAAACCTCTTCCTATACCTATGTGGAAATGGGGTGATATTACAATTGAAATTGTCATGGGGCTACCAAATAATCCCATAAAAAATGGTGTGATATGGGTTATTATTTATCATCATACAAAATCATCAAAATTTAATTCCATAAGAGATGATTTATCACTTGAACATTTATCAATAATATATATTAATGATGTTATAAGACTTCATGGTGTACCCCTATTGATTGTTTTTAATTGTGAGCCTATTTTTAAATCAATATTACAGAAAATTATTCAGAAAGACTGATATATTGATATTTGATTGAGCACTGCATACCACCATCAAACTAAAGGACCATCAGAATAGACAATAATGACTTTTGATGAAATGATGAGATCTTTCTCATGGGGAATTCAATGTATGTTTTATCAGTATTTACCTCAATTGGAATTTTCTTAAAACGAAACCTTCCATTAAAATATTCAGATCGCACCATATGAATCATTATATGAAATGAGATGTATTACACATTCTTGTTGTGGTGATGTGGGTTAGAGGAAACATGTTTTCCAAGAACAAGTTTAGGAAACAAAAAAAGTTAACATTATACAAACCCCCATCAAAGAAGCTCAATATATCCAAAAGATCCATTTTGATAACTGAAGTAAGGATTTGGAATTTCAAGAAGGAAAAGAAAAATTCTTGAGGGTATCACCATGGAAGAGTGTTATACAATTTGGTATGCAAGTTTAATAAATACAAGGTTCATCATTCCTTTTGAAACTATACAATGAATTGGAGTTGTAACTTACTATTTGGAAATGCAACCATGTCTCTTTAAAGTCCATTGTTTGTTCCATGTATCACTATTAAAGAAATAATTTCTTCAACCAAATCCTGTACTCACCATTAATGAAATAGAATTGGATCCCAATTTTTCTTGTTATAAAGAGCTTATCATGATTCTTAATACTAGATAACAAGTGTTGAGAAATCGGATGACTTTTCCCCTAAAAGTTAATTGGAGAAACCAAAAATGGAAAAGGTGACATGGGAACCCGAAGAAAATATGATAAAGTACCACCTAGATATTATTTATAAAATTACATTATAGATAATTATAGCATGAAATAATTTGAAGTTGGGATGAATTCAACACCCCAACATCTATGGTATACATACTTGTAAATAATTCAATAGCTTTTGTTGCACACAACATTGAGTTTGAGCGTACCATGACATAGAAAACTAGCCATTTAGAATGTGTTTATTAATATTAGTAACCAAATTATTAAATTTTTTATTTTTATTTTTTTTCAAAATAAGCATCATTTTTTAATTCAGAATGTCAAAATTAGCATGTGGTGAATTTTTTGTATTTTTCGAAAAAGTATCAATCTATTATGAATAGTGAAAAATACTACAGTATTATTAACAAACCAACTTTTTCTATTAAAATAATTATTTTACATTAAATTTTTATGAATTTCACAATAGATATATAATAAATATATTATTCTATTGTGGTCACCATAATAATTTTTATAATTGAATTAGATATAAAAATTTTATTAAACTTTTGAATGTCTCATTTACCTGTCTTTAAACCACATCTGTGGATTAACATTATACATTATTTTACTACTTATTTGAATAGAATTTATAAAAACAAATATACATGGTTGTAGTTAGTTTGAAAATTTTGGTCTAATATGTTCAAAAGAATTTTTGGTGAATAATAACTTGTGTATTTTATTTACCATGATTAAAGTTAGATAGGGTAATTAATGGTAAAAATGATATATGAAAAATATAAAATTAATATAAAACATGTACTAATCTCATTGTATAATTATATTTAGACCAAAATTAACCATAGTTCAAAAAAATGATCCATTTCGAGCTGCTTTTCTAGGATTATGACATTCACTATATTTTATTTATAGAAGAGATAAAATGTCATATTCAAATTTAATTAACTATTTTATTTTTAATATGAGGTTATATTTGTGATTAAGTAGACTATAAATAGTAAATTGGAATATATGAAACATATCAACATAATGATAATTGATTTACAATTTTAATAAATTATATAATGAAATTAAATGGTGAAACTGTTATAATGGAGTAATTGATTTATTAATTGAGATGTCAAATAAATGATGTCAAAAAATTAAAATAAATATAATCATACTTAATTAATGAATTAAATTAACATAAAATATAATAAATGCATGTTATTGACATATGTAATATATTATTTCTAAATTTCAATGATATATTGATATTTATAAAAAATGAAAATATTGATTAGTATCAAAATTGACATAATTGATTCTTTAAAATAATAATTTTTTTAATAACTGATATAAAAAACATAAAAATATAGGGTTTGGAAAAATAAATACAATAATTTTAAAGATTTTATAATGTATCATGATTAGTTTCTTTTGGAAATTTTTATTAACTATATTAACTGTGATGTGTAAAAATAAAAGAAGACGCAGTAGGAGTAAGACTATTTAATTAAGGGTTAAATATATAAGATTATGTTATTATCAGGACCCAGACATGTACAAAATTTATTGGTTAAGGTAATTTATACCCATACCCATATAATCTTTGAAATAAATTTCCATAAATCTATTTGAAACCTGAAATCAATTTACAATAATTTAATATTTTAAGATCTTCCAAAAGTTCCTGTCACCTCTCTTATAAAAGGGAACTTCTCCTTCTCCTTAATCCATACCAATAAAGCACTTAATACCTCCAAAAAATTCCCAATTGTACTTCATGAATTACCTTAATTCATTATAGAAGCCACACATTATGATGAAATCAATTCTATGGAGTCCTTTTGTTGAAATCAAAAGGAGACACTCGAATAAGAGATAATTATTTTACTAATTCAATTCAAGGTTCATTCTTATTATAATTATTCTTACACTATTGTTTCCATTATAAATTAATATTTATAGTAAAATATACATTATGGTATTTTATTATATGTATCTACATTCATTTTCATCCATTTATCCATACTACAAATAATAATATCTGTATGTATGTGTACATACGAATTATCGTCTCTACGTTGTGGTGTAATTTTGTATACTACTCCATTTTATTTGTATGTGTATAATGATGATTATAATGATTTAAATAATGAATATAACATGATAATGATACTATATAACTAATATTATGTCAAATTATATAAAATTTAACAATCAATGTAATTATATTGTTTCTCATGCATACATATGACTTACTCTCCTCATGATGCGGTGAGATTCATTCTCCATGATAACAATTAAAGAATGATTTTATACTTTTTATGATGACTAAATATAACATTTAAGGACGTATTATCAATCCACATATGAATAAAATATATCCTATTCGTTCTAATCCTAACATACATAACAAAATATGTATACCAAAACGGAGTAGTTAACACCCAAAACAATTGTAATAATGAAATATTATTAACAAAAATATATATATATAATAAATATTAATATGGTCATAGAATAATGTAATAAAATGTTCCAAACACTATAAAAAATTTTAATACGCCCTCAAAAAATGGAATGTTCATGGTGAGGGTTATGTTCAAAATCCCTTTATTATTTGAGGTTTTTTATATGTATGTATCTACTGGGAAATCAATATCATGCATTTCCATGGTTATAATAAAACTTTATAAAAATATTATTACTATTATAGGTGTATTTTTTGAAGTTGTTTATACCCAATTTTAATTTTTATACAAAAAAAGGACTTTTTCCATCATTTTCCAAACTAGGTACTTAATGACATATTTGAGAAATTAATGAATGAATGTTTTTTAACTTATACGGTTTGAGTGAATATTTCTACCATCATTACACATTAATATTTTCAATATTCTTTTACAATATTAAAATTTTATTTTAGAAAAAATAAATATTATTTTATAATTTCATGTCTTTTAAATTATTTCAATGTAAATAAAAATATTTCTCTCAAAGAGTTTTAATAAATTTGTTCAAATATTTTAATCAATGTCATCATATTTTGTTGGATTTTACGTTTGATTAATGTTAATTTATTAAGATAAAATATTTTACATTTTATTGAATGTTTTATGATATGTTCGATTTTGGATATCGTATTTTTGTGCCATTCATGGTTTTAAGTTAATGTATTCACATTTTGTATATAAGATTTAATTCGACTATTTCTTTTATGTTTTAACCTTTTAATATGAAAAATGCATTGGACATAGTAAGTGACAGGCGGATCCTGATGTATCCCCTTAATGAATCTGTTGGTCTCATGAGAAAAACTAATGTCTTAGAACAATGCCTTGATGATATTGTAATGGTCTAGGCATGAGGGATTGATGGTATGGTTATGTTTTCTGACATTGTTCATTTCCTTTTTGTGAGATTATTTATTGTTATTGCATTTGATTATTCGACTTGTAGAACATACATGTGAAAGTTTAAATGAATTGTTTGATTTATTTTTTCCATCTCTTGTTGTATATTATGTTTAAAAGGATTCCATTTTTTATGCATTTCCTTAAATATTTTATAAATATTTATGATAGAATCTTCAATATTGTTTATTCTTTTTTGATCATATGTTCCCACCCATTTATTATGTTTATCTTTCCATATTATGCGAAGAAATTTAGTATTATTGACCTCCAGGGATAGTCTATGGGATATGATAGTTCTCAAAGGGGATAATATTTGGTTTTTTATTTTAAGATATAATGTAAAACATATGTTCATTTATAGTACGTAAAAGTATACTAAAATGATCAGTACTTTAGGATTTCTACTCTTGTGATCATTACAATGTAATAAAATGATTCACTGACCCTATGTAATTGGGGTTAGGTAGTAACATTGTTTGTATCCCTACATGGCATGTAACTACTTTGGGCCATTACCGCTAACACCCCAAGCTTGATGTGGGACACATGGTGGTGGTGGTAAGATTTTATAATTTATTCATCCTACCCAAGATATAATCATACTCTAATTACACCACTACCTCCCATAATTCTTCCTTAGAGGTGTTCGGTAGATCCCCGATAATGTCTATGCCACTATAATGGTGGTTTTTCCACTATCTACCTACCCTACTTAGTATGATTGGTTGGGAAATAAAAATCTGTGTTTCCTCACACATATCAATCATAAAATATCCCTAATTCAAGAAGAATAGATCCTATATGGACTCTTTTAGATGCATACACTTTCATCTTATTTTTAAAATGAGAATGCATCCTCTTCTATGATATAGACGCCTAACACCTGCTACCTATTGTAGAAGACTCAACCAAATAGTTCCCACTAATGGGTTCTTCCCCCTAGTATCCAAATTATGGGATCATTTTAGTTTCTATATCCTACACTATTACAATATAATATGTATTTAAGAATATCTAAACTGCACTCACACAAATGTATATAAAGATACCCCATATGAACATTCTTTAGTAAAAGAATCCATCTCATACTTTGTCGATGGAGTGTCATGTAAGGTTAGTGAACCTCAGAGTTCTCTCATCCACTAGAATATCACTGTATTTTATCTAAAGAAGAACCTGGATACAAACATAGATCAATATTGAAGGATAATACTCATACTAAAATAGCTACTATAATTTGTACCATGAGAGTATCATCTCATTGTGGGTCTGAAAAACTAAACATGTCTAGTGGACAACTGCTCCCTGGAAAAGGATATATGCTTGTTAAACTACACGATAAGTCATGGATCTAACTAGATTTAATTCTCAAAAAATCGACTCAATCCTGTAATCATCTTCCAGGGGATCTAGGCCACCCAACAACCATAGTTCCTATAGTGTTGGAACATGCATCACATGATAATCCTATGTTCTTATTCATCATACCCTACTATTATAAGCTACTTCTCGATAGAATTGAATTATTCTACTTGACCACCTAGGGAAAACACCTCATGATGGGTCCCTATAATAATGTCTTAAACACTAATTAGATCAATTTCATGATCATGAAATAATAAACTGGTGAGTTATTATCACAGATGTATCTTGAATATGATCATCATATTACATGGTATGACAAAAATATATATATGTGTGTGTGTGTGTGTACATAAATGATGAATGATATTCAAAATAGTTAATCCTATATGAATTGTGTACCATTTATATATGAAACAATTTTCATAGTATTATTACAAAAAAAATCTAGACAGTTTCCTGGTGTATGGACATGTTTGTAGCTGCACTAGCACTAGGTTCCATAGCCTGAATGAAATACTTAGAATGCTTTGTTTTTATATCTCTAGATGCCAATAAATATTTATATGTGTTTAACTCCAACAATCATACCATGGAATGAAATGCTCTGATACCACTCTGTAATGACCTAAACCACTAGGTATTTCCTAGATAATGGATGGAAAAGAATTCGCAACCCTAATATTGACTCCATAGGAAAGGGGCTAGAGAAAATCATTCTGAATTCCTAATATAAAATTTTATTACTCTTCTTAATGTTCCCATATGTATGCACCCAACAATATCCGTGGAACATTGTAGAGGTGTAATAAAATAAATAAAAATCTAGAGTAAACCATTAATGTGATATCCTCTAAAAAATAATCAGAGTACAATATAATACAAACAAAGTGTAAAGGGAAAAAATACCGGTCCTACCATAAAATATCTCCAATAATGAAAAAATAATTGAATAATTAAAAGGTGAGAGAGCCTGGTTCCTGATCTCCAATCTCTATAAGAGTACATGATCAATGCACCATGGTATCACTATACGCCACCATAATCATTGAGGACATGTTCTTTTTCTAAATAATACATGACATGTTAATGAAAATTACATGAATTTCTGTGTATATACATACCCCATATGACACCCTGATGACTAAAGGATAATTATATAGATAGAAAACATTAATCATTTTTACCCATGGATAGGGAGAAATAAAACATGACATTTAACACAAAAATATTTTTTGAAATATATTTTCAAAAAAATTTATCATTTTCAATATTTTTATCATAAATAACGCATATTTTAGCTTGAATAATAGTCACCACTGATTATATCTTAAAATATCTACAATTTCAAGTGTTAATGCAGCATGAATAACCATTAAGATCTCATTATATAATATGATAGTCTTCCCCTAGATATTTGAATGATGGGTATGAATGGGATTAACTAAATTATGATAGTATACACTTTAATCATGTATATATATATATATAATTCATTGGTGAACCATTAATTTGAAATTAAATTAAAAAAACCAATTGTTAATAAAAGAAATCATTTTCTAAAAAAAATATTTTTGTTGTGCACATACAAGTTTTTGCAGAAAAATTTAAATAAATAAAATTTTAAGAATTATTTTAACAATATTTAAATACAATATAATCAAAAAAAATTAATCATTGATCGTTTGTGTATTCTAGACAATAGATAAGAATAAATCTAATGTTAAAGATAATGGAATTATTTTTTAAAAAAGTAGTTTTGTCACATTTTTTACCTTAATTGAAAACTACTTGATTAAAATTTATGTATTCATTTTTTTTAAAAATAATTTTAATTATTTAAATCTTCATTTAAAAATTATTTTAGGGTGATTTTTTTATACATTTCCGAAATAAAAAATATTTTAATGAATAGTGAAAAATTATTGTTTTTATTATGAATTCTAATTTAATTTAAAGCTTTCAAAAACATTAAACATTTTTTAATGATTTTAAAATAAATATTAAATAATATATATATATATATATTATTTTATGTATATGTAATTTTAATCATTTTTTATATTTTATTTTTGTATAATAACATTTAAAACATTTTAACATTTTCTCTTTGAAAACCCACTTTCTCATTACATCTATGAGATTAATTTTAAATTAATCATTTATAATTATGTATATAATATTTTTAAAAAGGATTACACAGTTAGATTAAGAATTATTTTTAGTGTCTTATTTGGTGAAATAATATTCTACCATTGTCAATAGTTAAAAATCGTAAGAATTATGAACCGTTATTTTGGTAAAAATCGTTATACCGGATGGTGTTAAACTAAAAATATATAAGGGTGTAAACTAAAATAAAACATTTCCAAATAAAATTTCAATTGAATATTTAGAAAATATATCTCTTATTTTGGTCATAAATACGTCATTTTAAGCACATTTGTTCAAAATAAAATAATTTACCTGAAGAAGAGTTAGTGTCCCTAACTGAGCACTTTATGTTATTTCTTCCACAAACTCCATAAATTAATTTTAAAACATGATGATATTTGTCACAACCCGTCCTTAGGGCCCATGCTGTGACTACCCCAAGCCCGCCTTCCATAGGCCAGGGGCTGGTGACTAGCACAAAAGGCATAAATCCTGATAAAAAGGGAAGGCATTGCCTTTATTAAACGCAAAAAACACACAACCAGAGTAAAAGTGGAAGCAAACACTAAGTAATGTTATAAGACAAGTGTTCGGAAAGTACAATAGGGGCCAAAAATACAAGACCAACAATAAAGTACATGGAAAAGATAAAAATAGCAGGAATGTGTCAAGCTGCTCCTGGATCGTCCTCCGGAGTTCCTACCTGAAGTGTAGGTACAGATGGCCACCTAAGCTCTCCACGTCTGTCTGTCACCTATGGGTACCATCTCATCATGAAGTCCACCTCCGGGTACTGTCTGGTCATTAAGTCCACCTCCGGGTACCGTCTCGTCATGAAGTCCACCTCTGGGTACCGTCCAGTTCTACAAGCCTCAACCATGATCAGTTTTTTCCATCACCTGCATCCAACACAACAAGGTGCAGGCATAGCCCGTGCAGAGGTGAGTATAACAATACTCAGTAGGGACCTCGATACCCTCAAGGTCTCACTAAATCAAACAAGGATAAACCAAAATGAAATATCTCAACAGATAACCTTTACGTAGGGATATGTACATACATATACCTAAGTTATCAAGTAACCCATCTCAATCATGAAGAAAACACAAAGGTCATTGACTCAGCTCAAACCAGGATTTTTATTCACGATGACGAAAAACATGGATACTGGAGAACTCGTCCTTTTTCAAGTGTAGTAGTCCTATCAGGACTCTGAGGTGTCACTCACTAACCGTAGACTGCTGAGGTACTCCTCCTATCGAGTACCGTTTTCCACCTCACAAAGTATTTCTCCTCCGCCTAGGGTCTTCCGCCTCACATAGTAGTGGTCCCCTCATAGCCTACAGAGGCACTCCTCTTGTAGAGTACCGCGGGTCTGCCACCTCACAAAGTAGTGCCCCACTGCCATGGGTTAGCCACCTCACAATGTAGTTCTCCCCAATGGGCTATGCTAGTCACTCTGAATCAAATCAGACAAGCAGTCATCAGGTCTCAGCCAGCTACAAGGTCACCGTAAACTATATGCTTGCCTTCAGGAGGATCCACTCCACGAGCCACTGGTTGATACTCCAAGTATCACAAACTCCAATGAAGAAGTATCACAAAGGACCTCCTCGTCATATGGGTCTTAACGTAATAGACGGTGTGTCAATCAGATGCTCGGTTCGTGAGTTATTAGCCTCTTTATTCTGGGGGCCCGGTTGGTTTCGTATACGAACCAACCCGGCCATATCTCAAATATACTCTGAACTCCCATGGGGTATATGCAAAAGGGCGTCTATGTTCCAAGATTACCGGCGCCACTGATGGTTCGTCAAACAGACGTCTGGTGCCAAAGATATGGCCCAAGAAGTTAATGGGCCAGTAATGAGCCTGAGTCTGGTCCGACCCAGTCAAACCAACTCAACCTAACCCAAACTGGGCCGACCTGGTCTGGGTCGACCCGTTCAGACTCGCTGGGTATGACCCGACCCATTGGGCGAGGCAGCCCGTTAAGTTTTGACCCGGTCCACTGGGCCCGGCCCAACGGACTGTGAGGGCGGTTCGGCCTGACTGGCCGGTTCAGCAGGCCGGTGACTGGGAGGCCAGTGGGAAGACCGCTCGGGGCGTGGGCGGGCCGAATGGGCTCCGACTGGCCGCGGGTGCACCGGGCAGGGTGCGGGTGCGCGAGGCAAGGTGTCGAATGCTGGGCAGCACGCGAGGGCGCGCAGGGTAGCCCGACAGGGTGCCGCGGGGTTGTCGGGGTGCGCCGGGAAGGCCACCGGATGGGGCACTGGGCCGGACATTGGCAAGGTTTCTGGGCACTGGGCCAGCAGTGCAGCACGCCGGGGTGCACCGGGCAGTTCCGGCAGGGCGCCGGGTACGCCGGCAGGGCACTAGGGGTGTGCCGGTAGGGCGCCGGGGGTGACCCGGAAGGGCTCCGCAGGTGCGCCGACTGGTCGATGCAGGTGCGCTGGAAATGCGCCGCGGGGACGCCTGCAGAGCGCCGCGGGTGCGCCGGCAGCATGCCGGCAGGGGCGCGGGGCACCGGGTGTGCGCTAAGGGGCCGCAGGGGTGGCATAGTTAACGGAGGGCGCACGGAGTGTGGCCTTTGTTCGCCGCCTTCGTCGTCGTCGCCTCATTTCCATGTCATCATAGATTCATTACAAAAAGAACAACTATGGGGTCGGGCAATGATGGTTTGGCCCGGACCCTCTGTGTTTAGTGTGGTCGCAATAGGTTCTCCCATGTATGAAGCACAACAACCACCATTCTTTTTTTTTTGATAGAAAGGAAGAACGTGGGAAAGGTTCATAGTTTAAATAAAAATAAATCCCTTACCTCTTGCTCGTCGCTTGTTGGCGGAGTCATGGAAGGAAGAAGACGAAGACCGTCGTTCGTCGCGTCCGGAACACGTCCCCAATTCCGAGCTGTGACGGTTCATTGACGACGTTGAGGAGGAATGGTTTCTGGGGAAGGAAGGTCAAAGAAGAATCATGTGGAAGATTGTTTTTGGCGTTCTTCACGTTATTCATTGGAGAGGATAAGATTTCCTCAAGTGTTGGCCTTCGCAATACCAGCGCTTTGTCGCTTGGTGAAGCTGTCCCAAAACCTTTTCCAAAGCACCCTATATATAGGAGAGGGGTAGAGGTATGTAACCATCATGGAATTTATGACGGATCATTTATTTGGAACCTTCCTAAATTCCAACGATGCAGTTACTTAATTTAAAAAAGGGGGTCAGGCAAATTAAATTGTGTTGGCGCAATTTAAGATGTGCGTTGGCACAACTTAAGAGTGGAGCATGCTAGGATGTTTCCCCCACGTAGCCTGCATCAAAACATCGGACACGAATTAATTTTATGTTGAAACATAAAATTAATTGACAATAATTAATTTCACGTCGACACATAAAATTAACTCACCGAAATTAATTTTTACGTCGACCCATACAATTAACTGACAACAATTAATTTTACATCAACACATAAAATTAATTGAGAGGAATTAATTTTACATCGACACATAAAATTAATTGACATCAATTAATTTTACACCGACCCATAAAATTAATTGAGTGCAATTAATTTTACATCGACATATAAAATTAATTGATGGGGGGTTTGAGAGGTTTCCTCTGACTCCCCATTAAATGGGAGGTTAGGGTGTGTCTGTTCCACCACCAACTCCCAAGTGGAGCTTCTAACAACTTTATCTGCACTGCATGTGTTTAACAAAAATAAAATAGATTATTCACTTATTTTATTTTATTAACCTACATAAAACCCAAAAAACTAACCTTCATACCCGATCATCCGTTGTTGAGTTGAAAGTATTCTTAAGAGAATATCGGCACTGCGAGTTCAACGGTGCCCTCATAATTCAATTCCGGACACCATTTCAAAAGTTATAAAACGCCGCTCGTACATTTACTGAACGTACCAGAAAAAGAGTTCATAAAATTATTATCAATCACCCTCGACCCACTACGATCAAGGTTAGGCTCTGCCTATGAGAAACACGCCTTAACGAACTCAACAGTACTCTCATATTTTCAATTCAAGTTATTGTTTAGAAGTTATTAATTTTACAATAAAATAATTGTCACTTAATTATATTATTTACGGCCAAAATCTAACTTTCTCAGGTGGCTCCCACCATCCAATGTTAGAATCGGCTTAAATGAAGCATACCCTTATGAGTTCAATGGTAGTCTTGGATTTGTAATCTGAGATACCATTTATGAGTTATAAGAATTTGAAAAATAAAATAACATTATTTAATTATTTTATTTACGGTTATTCCATTTTCGGGTTTTCTCACATGAGGCATGCACCGACTAAACTTAAATCACACCTAGGGTAAACCCGCCATCCTGAGAACAACGGTGTCATTGGATTTTTGGTCCGAGTAACCATTTTAGTGTTATTCCACTTTTTCAGGAAAACTGCTTACATGTGTTAATTTAAGCTTAATAAAACATCAGAAAATTATTCCAGGAACACCGTGCCTCAGAATCACGTACCATCAGAAACTGCGCACTCGTAAAATTCCAAAAAAATTACGAAAAAAAATTCCTTGATATTTATGGTCTTTACATTACTCACACCTCAGGGATTTACATCCCTGTAAAGCTACAACACAAACTAGTGAATCTAAAGGAGGTACCGAGCACGCATCTGAGCCTCCTGCTCCCGAGTGCTCTTCTGGAGGTTCTCGTGCTACCAACAAACGCGCACTAGAGGATCTGACTGTCCACAAAGGACCCACTCCTGTCGATCCATGGTCTCCAACAGATACTCGGGGAAGGTCGTCCCGTCGTCGATGTCCAGCTCCTCGTGATTGATGTCGTGGGTCGGCTCGTGCACGTACCTCCTCAGCTGAGATACGTGGAAAGACGTCATGCACCTGGAGCAACTGAGGTGGAAGGGCCAAATGAAGCACAGAGATAACTTGCCACCCCGGAATAATCTCTGTAGTCCACGTCGAGGTGAGACCCGTAAGAAAATTTGGTCGCCATCCTCAAACTCCAGTGGTCTCTATCTCCTATCAGTATAGGACTTCTGTCTACACTGGGTAGTATTCATCCGCTCAAGGATGATCTGCACCTTCTCCATCGTAGCCTACACCATCTCTGGTTGTACAAGAGCTGCTTATATTTCTCCTTTGTCGAAAAAGAGAAATCTTGTCTCATCCTCTGGATAAACCACGTTCTTTGCCTAATACATTCTATCCTGACATGAATGGTACATTTCATATTCTGGATGGCATCGTAAGGACTCGACGCTTCTACCAAGAGATCCAACCATCACTCACGCCACCAAGGGTTATGTCACACTGTCGGCATCAGTGTGTGGTCACTGGGTCTCCTCCAGTAGGAATCTCGAAAATGAGGGTCAAGTCACCAGTTTTAACTGGAACCTCTCAGTATCAACCACACAAAAGGGAAGGAAAGAAAATGTCACAGGGAAAAGTGTCTTTTATTACTGCATCTCAAGTACAAAGACACACAAAAACCATAAACATAAACGTCATGGTAACTAGAAGCACCAAGAACAAAGGCATCCATGCCTGGAACTAGTCCCGCTTCTGTCCCCCTGCTTCCGGAGCTCCATAGTCATATGATTCAGGTGCCTGAAGTTGTTCTATTCCATGTCCACATGTTCCTTGTGGTTAGGGTGGACCTCCTGGTGGTGGTGGTTGCAACACCTCGACGTGTCTTCCACCTCCAACTGCACGACCAGCTCCCCTACCTTGGTCTCTGGGTACTTGCGGTCTGCCTCGATCGAACCTCCGCCTCTGTCTGGGAGGTCCTTCATCTATCTACTTATCATCTAAGCGGTGGGTCAGACAGTCACGAGCCATGTGACCCTATCTGCCACCTATGTAACACATCATGGTAGGTATGGCTCGGTCTCTCCCCTTAGTGCCTCGTACTACCAACCCTGAGTCGTGCGGCTAACCACCTGTAGGTCTGGCCCTCTTGGACCTCTGCATCATCTAACTACTGCCAGCTGCAGAAGACTCCACTGAAAACCAGCTAGTAGTGGATCCTATTTCTGGAGACTGCTCTGCAAGGAAAATTTCCACTAAGAGGGCTTGCTCCAACACCCCCGTCTGCGTCGGGATGCTGTGAAAAACAATTGAAGCTCAAATCTCTCGCTTGAGCCCCTGCTCGAAGGTCTGGGTCTTGAAGAATGGGTCCCATACCATATCAGTGTAGTAGCGTGAGAGGTCGGTGAACCACGCTGAATACTGCGCCACTGTCATGCTACCCTGCTAAAGATGCAGTAGCTCTTGTATATGCACCACTCGAAACGTGGCTGGTACAAACTCTTCACGGAACAAGCTCTCGATGTCTGCCCACAGAAGTGTCTCCTCATCATGCATTTAGAGCATCATCCACCACCATCTTCCTGATGCAGCCTGAAGGATACTGGCAGCATGGATCACCATAAAGTCTGATGGCATCCCTATTAGCATGAAGACTCTCACCACATCCTCCAGCCAATCCTCAACCGCCTGTGGGTCTATCTATCTACGGAACCTAGGTTCCCTCTAGTGCTAGAACTCATTCAGTGCGCTCAAGCGGCGCACATCGCCTGCTACTGGGGTTTGTGGCATCGGTGGCCCAACAGGTGTTAGTACTACTGGTGCCTCCAACGGTGCCTCAACTGGAAGAGGGCCCTGTACAGAGGCATCTTCGCTTGATGTGCTGTCAGTACGTACAACTCTCGGGGCTCCAACTGGTTGTCCTCGGGGAGTCATCCTGAAAGAAACAGATGTGACACGGTCAAAATACTATACCTAGTGAGCTGACCTGATTTGAGCTGATTTAAAGGAAAACTTTTGAAAACACACACATAATCTGTTTTTTCGTGCACTGAGTTGGAAATCAGAAGGCATGGTCCTGGAGTATGGATACGTCAGTCGTCGTACCAACACTGGACTCCCTGAACTGAAAACCACACTAGGTACACTTAACATTATTGCTTCACAGAAATAAAATATCAGAGTCATAAGTTCTGCGGTAGAACCGAAATCCTCTGATACCAATTTGTCACGACCCGTCTTTAGGGCCTATGTCGTGACTACCCCAAGCCTGCCTTCCATAGGCTAGGGGCTGGAGACTAGCACCAAAGGCGTAAATCCTTATAAAATGGGGGAGGAATTGCCTTTATAAAATGCAAACATACACACAACCAGAGTACAAGAAGAAGCAAACACTATGTAATGTATTAAGACAAGTGTGTTAAAAGTACAAATGGGGTCGAAAATTCAAGCCCAATAGTAAAGTACAAGGAAAAGAAAAAAATAGCAGGAAGGTGTCAACCTTCGTATGGATCGTCCTCCAGAGTTCCAACCTGAAGGGTTGGTACAGATGGCCACCTCATCTCTCCACGTTCGTCTGCCACCTCTGGATACTGTCTAATCGTGAAGTCCACCTCCGAGTACCGTCTCGTTGTGAAGTCCACCTCCGGGTACCGTCTCATCATGAATTCCACCTCCGGGTACCATCCAGTTCTACAAGCCTCAACCATGATCAGTGTTGTTCGTCGTATGCATCCAACACAACAAGGTGCGGGCATAGCCCGTGCAGGGGTGAGTATAACGATACTCAGTAGGGACCCCAAGACCCTCAAGGTCTCACTAAATCCAACAAGGATAAACCACAAAGAAAGATCTCAATAGATAACCTTTACATAGGTTTATGTCCATACATATACCTATGTTATCAATTAACCCATCTCAATCATGAGGAAAACACAAAGGTCACTGAATCAGGTCAAACCAGGATTTTTATTCGTGATGATGAAAAACATGGTGGCTGGAGAACTCCTCCTCTGTCGTGTGCAGTATTCCAGTCACGACTCCGAGGTGTCACTCACTAACCATAGACTTATGAGGTACTCCTCCTGTCGACTACCGCGGGTCTTCCACCTCACAAAGTAGTGCTCCTCCACCATGGGTCTGCCATCTCACACAGTAGTGCTCCCCCTCATAGCCTACAGAGGTACTCCTCCTGCCGAGTACCGCGGGTCTGCCACCTCACAAAGTAGTGCTCCTCCACCATGGTTCTGCCACATCACAAATTAGTTCTCCCCACTGGGATATTCAAGTCACTCCGAATAAAATCGGACAAGCATTCATCAGGTCTCAGCCAGCTACAAGGTCACCGTACTCTGTGTGCTCGCCTCCGGGAGGATCCACTCCACGAGCCACTAGTAGATACTCCAAGTATCACAAAGTCCCATGAAGAAGTATCACAAAGGACCACCTTGTCACATGGGTCTTAACACAACAGACGACACGTCAATCGGAAGCCCAGTTCGTGAGTTATTAGCCTCATTGTTCTGGGGGCCCGGTTGGTTTCGTATACGAACCAACTTGGCTGTATCTCAACTATACCCTGAACTCCCATGGGGTATACTCAAATGGACGGCTATGCTTAAAGAGTACCAGCGCCACTGACGGTTCGTCAAACGGACGTCCGGTGCCAACGATATGACCCAAGAAGGTAATGGGCCAGTAATGAGCCCAGGTGCAGTCCGACCCGGTCAGACCAACTCAGGCTAACCTAAACTGGGTCGACCTGGTCTGGGTCGACCCGGTCAGACTCACTGGGTCTGACCCGACCCATTAGGCGAGTCAGCCCGCTATGTCTTGACCTAATCCATTGGGCACGGCCCAGCGGACTGCGAGGGTGATTCGGCCCGATAGTCGCCACGTAGGCAGATCGGTAACTCGGCTCGGGAGTATGGGCTGGTTCGACCAGCGACCCCGCGGGGGCGTCACGGGCCAGTTTAGCGGGCCGGTGACCCAGAGGCCAGTGGGCAGACCGCGCGGGGCGCGGGCGGGCTGGCTGGGCTTCGGCTGGCTGCGGGTGCAGCGGGCAGGGCGTGGGTGCGCCAAGCAGGGTGTCGAATGATGCGGAGTACACGGGGGCACGCTGGGTGGCGCGATAGGGCACCGTGGGGGCACCAGGTGCACTGGGCAGGCCGCCGGTAGGGGCGCCGGGCAAGAGGCCGACAAGGGCGAGGGGCGCCGGGCCGGTAGTGCAGCACACCGGGGGCGCCGGTCTGGGCCAGCAGGGCGCCGGGTGCGTCGGCAGGGCGCTAGAGGGGCGCCGGCAGGGCACCATGGGTGTGCTGGCAGGGCGCTGCGGGTGCGCCGGCAGCGCGCCGGCATGGGCTCGGGGCACTGGGTGTGCGCCAGTGGGCCACGGGGGCGACGTAGTTCATGGAGGTCGTGGTTTGTGCGGCCTTTTTTCGCCGCCCTGTTCATCGTTGCCTCATTGTCATGCCATCGTGGAGTCGTTACAAAAAGAACAATGAAGGGGTTGGGCCCTGTTGGTTTGGAACGGACCCTCCGTGTTTATGGTGCTCGTAATAGTTTCTCGCAAGTATGAAGCACAATAACCACCATTCTTCATTTTGAGAGAAAGGAAGAACATGGGAAATGTTCATACTTTAAATAAAAATAAAACCCCTACCTCTTGCTCATCGCTTGTTGGCGGAGTCGCGGAAGGAAGACGATAAAGATCGTCGTTCGTCGCGTCCTCCACACGTCCCCAATTCTGAGCTGTGTCGGTTTGTTGACGATGTTTTGGAGGATTGGTTTTTTGGGAAGGAAAATCGAAGAAGAATCATGTGGAAGATTTTTGTTGGCATTCATCACGTTTTTCATTGGAGAGGATAAGATTTCCCCAAGTGTTTAGCGTCGTAATACTTTTCCAGTGCTTCGTCGCTTGGTGAAGCCGTCCCAAAACCTTCTCTCAAGCTCCTTATATATAGGAGAGGGGGATAGGTATGTAACCATTATGGAATTTATGATGGTTCATTTATTTGGAACCTTCCTAAATTCCAACAATGCGGTTACATAATTTAAAAAATGGGGTCGGGAGAATTAAATTGTGTTGGTGAAATTTAAGAGATGTGTTGGCACAACAGAAGAGTGGAGGATACCAAGAAGTTTCCCCCACAAAGCATGCGTCAAAACATATGACACGAATTAATTTTATGTTGACACATAAAATTAATTGACAGCAATTAATTTCACGTTGAAAAATAAAATTAACTCACAACAATTAATTTTTACGTCAACCCATAAAATTAACTGAGAAAAATTAATTTTACGTCAATTCCTAAAATTAATTGAGAGAAATTAATTATATTTCGACACAGAAAATTCATTTACAGTAATAAATTTCACGTCGACCCATAAAATTAATTGAGTGCAATTAATTTTACGTCGACATATAAAATTAACTGATGAGGGGTTTCACAGGTTTCCTCTCCCTCCCCATTAAATGGGAGGTTATGTTGTGGAGGTTCCACCACCAACTCCCAAGTGTAGATACTAACCATTTAATCTGCACTGCATGTGTTTAACAAAAGAAAATAAATTATTCACTTATTTTATTTTATTAACCCACGTAAAATCCCAAAAACTAACTTTCATACCCGATCATCCGCCATTGAGGTGAAAGTCTTCTTAAGAGAATATCGGCACTTTGAGTTCAACGGTGCCCTCAGAATTCAATTCCATGAACCAGTTAAAATTTTATAAAACGCTGCTCGTACATTTTCTGAACGTACACGAAAAAAAGTTTGGAAAATTATTATCAGTCACCCTCGACCCACTACGGTCAGAGTCAGGATCTTCCTAGGAGAAGCATGCCCCAAAGAACTCAACGGTACACTCAGATTTTCAATTTGAGTTACCATTTAGATTTTATGAATTTTAAAATAAAATAATCATCACTTAATTATTATTTTTACGGCCAAAAACTAACTTTCTCAGGTGGCTCGCGCTGGCCAAAGTTAGTATCTTCTTAAAGGAAGAAAACTCTCACGAGTTCAGCAGTGGTCTGGGATTTTTAATCTGAGTTACCGTTTGTGAGTTATAAGCATTTGAGAAATAAAATAACTTTATTTAATTATTTTATTTACGGTTATGCCATTTTCGGGTTTTCTCACAGGAGGCATGCGCCATGTAAACTTATATCACGGCTAGGGTAAACCCGCCATCCTGAGCACAACGGTGTCCTCGGATTTCTGATCCGAGTAACCATTTAAGAGTTACTCCACTTTTTCAGGAAAACTACTTACGCGCATTAATTTATGCTTAACAAACCATCAGAAAATTATTCCGGGCACACCGGGCCTTAGAATCAGGTGCCGTCAGAAACTACGTACTTGTAAAATTCTAAAGAATTTAAGAAATAAAAGTCTTTGAAATTTATGGGTCTTTACAATATCATCACCTAATAATATTCCATATAATTATAATTTCATATTTTATGAAAATAAACTACAACCATCTCATCTTCAATCAAATGGGATTTGATGTCTTCATTTCTGTGTATGGAAAACTACTGCCATGTGAATTGATGTCATTTTTTCCATCTTAACCTCTCCGTGATTTATTTAAAAATGTAATTTATGTTTATATATTATATAGATGTTATTATTATGATTCAAGATTCATGGTATCACATATTCTATTTTGGGGGAATATAAGAACATTGCTTGTGTGTACAGTAGACTATTGTATCACTAAGTGATCAGATTAATTCACATTTTACATGGAATGTAATAAAGAGGGTTTTAATTAAAATATGTGATTTATCTAACATATAAATTAATATATAATTTTAAAATGTTAGTTAATTGTTTTTACTTATTTCTATCAAGAAATTTAAAATAACCTTCAAGCGTTTGTATGATCTACCGTCTCCATGAATAGTGTGTTTCATTTTCTAAATTTAACTTATATGGATACATATAAACACATGATTAAATAATATATATGATAATTATATAACTAATAATACTATTTATTTTATTTAACCATGTTATTATAAAAAAATCATATATTCAAAAATCCAGACACACACAAAAACAATTACTTTTTCCCCAAAATGCAACATTAACATGGGACTGTTAATAAAAGGGTAATAAATTTTCATAAGTAAATCATATATTATATGATTTTTATTTCTAATGGTATTTAAAATATTTATAATAAATTTATATGTATTATATTGGAGGTTCAAACATATACATGAATGTGGAGACTTATGGTAAGGGAATTCTGGATAACTTTTTAGTTTTATGGCACACATGTCACATTTACCAAATATTTATTTTATGTGGTGTATATATTACAATTTAAATTATATTATTAATATTTTTTAAAAAATTATAGTTATTTAAATATCCATTTTATGTCCCTCATTAATGGGGATTTTGGTACAAAATGTAGAAAAGTACTTTGTGATTTTTTCTCAAATTTCCTCCTAAGAGACCTATATTTTGTTATACAACTACCTTCATCAATAAGGGTTATAAAGTATTACCTCAAATTTTTATATAATTATTCTCATTATTTTATTTTTATTTTCTGTTCCATAAATTTTATACATTCATGGGTATTATAATTACATGTTAAAAAAATGGTAGGTGATTTATGTTACAGTCTCATCGTTTATTTGGATTATTTAGGATTATGCTTCTAATATTAGAATAATATGATCTATATCTGAAGAAACTGATAACTTTTTTCTCATAATTATTTAATGATAATAAATTATCTAACTTATTATTCCTCTCTTTATGTACTCAATATTTCAAAATGATGTTTTTAAAAAAAATCATCATTAACTATCTCTTCAATTGATCCTCCTTTTTCATTCAAAAAAATAAATTCAAAATATTTTTTAATATTTTAAAAATTATTAAATGACATATAAAAAAATATTTTACCTTGTTTGACATTAAAAACATTTAAAAGGATTCCTCTTTTTCCAAAAAAATTTTATGGATTTTAAGGAAAACGTGAAAGGAATATTTGTTTAATCATGAAATAGATGAACAAAATTTCATACCATCATGCAATTTTTTTATTTGATTATTAATTTATAATTTTTCCATTTTTTTCAATGAAAAGTGGTTTAAATTTTTTAATATTTTAATAATGGGATTCATTTATGAAAATTATTTTCTTCATGAATTTTTTAATTGATTATTAGTACTTAATTTTTTATGTTTTTGGTTTTTATTTTCAATGAAATAGAATCAAAAAGTATTTTAAAATGTTTAGTTTCATTAATTTATATTAAATGAATTTTTATTTTACTGAAGATACATTCCATGTTATTTTTCATCCAAAATCATTCTCTGTATATGGTGATATTATTTGGGGATACATATTCTTTATACGGGATACAATCAATGGATTCTTATCTTATTAATTTTTTGAATGGTTGATGATAATAATGACTAGTTATTTAGGTAAACTGTTACTTTTTCTATAGTCTATAGCATGGTGATATTACTATTAAAATTATCTTGTTTCATGAGTAACACTGTGATATACATATTTTAAAGCCCTGGCTTTTATTACACTTGTTATGATATGATGAAATGATGAAGTGAATACGAAACTATTTTTTTCCATAATTATTCTATGATTAAATTTTTATGAAGCCCATTCAGCTTCTTGGGTTCATATATGATGAATTTTTTATAATCTAGTGTCCCATAAGTATATGATTTACATTATATGATGGGGGAAACTATATCTCCCTCGAATTCATTGGGTAAGGATTAATGTGGTATGGGATCAAGGGGTAGATGAGAGGTTATTCTATGCATGAAATAGGGTACAAGAGAGGTTATCCCATGCCCAAAAGATGCTACATGGGATGTTATCCCAATCCCAAAAGAGGGTTCATGGGATTTTATCCCAATATTGAAGTAGGTACATGGGTGGAAAGCACAAGCCAAAAATGTTTTGAATTTCCTAGTTGGTATCCCTGAATTATTATTTTCTATCAATATTTATATGATATAAATATATTTATTTTGAAAATATAATTCTCTCAAGGATCATGTTATTTTATTCCATTATGATTCATTTCTTATAAACTACAATGATTTATTCTATTAATCCTATTTAGGATCTATTATATACACAATATTGTTTTCCAGACTTTTTATCATGCTCACCTACCCATATTTTCACGTTATAATTAAATCTCCCTTTTTATGATTATCGAGCATCTATCCTCACCATTTTTTATATTTCATTTCCATATGATATAAAGAAAATGATTGTTAATAATATTCATAATAATGGTTATATAAATAAAGATCATTATTAGAGATTATGTAGATCACATATGGACCTGTTTTTTATGATTCCATGTTTCTGAAGGAACTATACCTTTATTATCCCAGGAATATGTTTGTGTAACTTACTGAATAATAATCTAAAATGATGTAATATTCATGGATTATAATATTAAGTCTTTATAATTGGTATCATATATTAGGTTAGGTTAACCATTGAAAAAAAGCATGAGAAAACATTAGTGATATCTCTAAGGACATGTCTAATTACCAGTAAAAGGATGATAAAAAGTATAGGTAAATTTCCTTGAGTTTTGTAAAGGATATAGTGTTTGGTTTCAATGAAATAATATCCATTTATAGATAAAAAATTTTATGTGGCATTGCAATATATGTACCTTGGGGTAATAATAATGAAAAGTGAACATTTAAATGGACTTGATCCTCACCTAGTGCATGACGATGGGCCTTGATGCACAACCAGTTTGATACTCTTGAGGTAAATTATTTGAAACATATAAAAATATTTATAATGAATGATAATGTATTTAAATAGATGAGGAATATTAATGATCTAGAATAAACCTATGGTTTCATTTATTTTAATGAGGGTTTCATGATTTAGACAACCTCTATGTTATTATTCATGAATATGTAGTTCCCCACTTTGATTACTATTTATAATAAATGTTTTTTATTTTCAGTACATGGATGGAACCCAAATAAATTATTTTAATGTTTAATGTGATTGAAAATTAAATTATTATCCTATCGATAAACAAAATTTTATGGGAAATGGAATGAAAACTCTCACGGATACACTCACACAACTTTTTCATGCTATGAATCATGCAAGACAGCAAAATGAGAAAAGGAAGATAAAAATTTTGATTGAGTACTTAATGAGAAAATGTCAATATTACATGTACAGGTCTGCTGATCCAATTATTTATATGAATTGTACTGTCACCACTAAAAATATATTTTTTATTCTATAGTGTTTATAGAATGAGAAATTCATTTTGGTTGGAAACCATTTGCAAGGTGAAGTATATCAATGATGTACTCCTTTCTAGAATATTTGGGAACATGATGAGATTGACTATGTATAATGGGATTATATCAAGAACATATTTTTCAATAAGTACATTCCTTATATTGTTCTTACATATATTGATATGTTGTTCCTTAATCTATATAAAAATGATGAATAATCCTTTGTTACTGATGAGGAATATCTTAATGTCTTGAGAGGCATGCATGTGGTAGTATCATCCATCATAAATATAAGGATTTTCAATTATTCAATGGGATTAAACCATGTTTCAGATGGTATTTATCCATAATAATATTTAGTGTCTATGATGATATTGTTCTATGATATATCAAGTTTGAAAATAGAGGTTGGATTTACGTACTAATATCATAGTTTTTGATAATAATTAAAAAATTAAAATCAAAATATAATTTAATGTCCATTGAGGGTAGAATAATATAATTCATTTATTCCCAATGATTGGGGAGAAACATGGAAGAAATTTAATTAAGGGAAATAGTAAATGTTTATCTTGGCCAATGGGAAGGTCATCAAGAAAACAAATGAAAAAGATTTTGGATGAAGTGAACAAATTATTGGAATATAGTTAATGTTGAAACAACTGAACCTTCAAAACTTTAATATTTATATTGATTGGAGTATGAAATTTATGTGAATAAATTACTCAATCCACGGTCTAATGAAGATAATAAGGCACAAAAACCACTAAAGAGAAAATAAAAAAGGAAAAATTTATCCAATCATAATGGTTGGAATTAATCAGGATAATTTGGTCACACATATCCTCCACTCCATATTATGGAATTTCATGTTTGATTCATTATGAGTGGGCCCTATGAAAATATAATTTCTCATCCTTTATTGATATTGCGTATGATTTGGGGAATTAATTATCACCCTATAAAAGAATTACTATATAATGAAATAACATTTGATATTCAAGAGGTACAATGAATAAATGAGGATTCCAATGGAAATGTTTTTTATTAGTTAAGCGGTTATTAGTGGAATAAATTGTGAATTATATTTTGGAACCATATGTCAATACTAGTAATATTAGATTAATAGTTATGTTTACTATCATGGAGTTTTTAGTTTCCTGTTGATCATAATATGAAATTCAATGAAATCCCTTTTGATGATTTATGTGATTGGAGTTTCTCATTGATTCATATGAATACAATTATATCAATGATTGATTGTGTGGGGGTTTATTTTTCCACAATAAATTACTTTAGGTTCATAATTTTTGACTGGATTCCAATGGGTTTTATTTTTTGAGTAATAAACACCCAATAGTAACATATATGTGATAACTTATGGACCTACATTACAAAGAAAGGTTCTCATTATGTCAATTTTCTACCGATAAATAATTAATCCCATCGGTCAATAGAATGGACGTTCAGGCTCATAAAATCACATTGGGGTGAATTATTTTCTAATTGGTTACTATCTTAATTATTTAATATATGTTTTTGAATCACTTCATTCAGTCCAATGTATGATGTGGGTCACTATTGAAATAACACTCAATTATTAGCAAACATGAAACATAGAATCATATTTATGTATCCATGGTCCTCTATGGATGGATATATATATATATATATGTAAAAATAGTTCTCCACATATGGTACCCTTTTATTAATTGATTAACGATCCTTTTGTCATTTATTATTATGAAGTTGGTACTGATCCACACAACGGGGATATCTAAAGTGTAACATCATCATATGAGAGGGACTTCAATTAATTTCATATTGGACCTATGTGATGGGATTACTATGTATCCTAAAGAATAGAATCAAAACCCATATAGTTCTATTCAACATAATATTACACATCATACCTTTAAATGTTATGTGACAAGGACCATACCATGAATTTCAACAGCATGATCCTAGGATGCCTAGGGAAAATGTGCCTACTAAATGGTGGATGTGGGACTTATATCAAAGATGAATAAGGGATGGAAGAGATATGGGATATATGGATTGATATCAATATAATATTAATGTATCCGAGAGTGAATTATTGTTTTCTTTTTGTGTTGGATTTGGGTATTAGGGAGGCTTCTTATGTATCCAATTTAGACTGGAAATAGTTCCCATGTAGTTCCATTTTTAGGATCCATGCTTATGGAGGTTGCATGAAGCATTTTATCATAGTGTAATGTTTTCCATTAAAAGGATTGTTCTAGTGATTACAACAATGAGTATTCATTTAGGTTTAATAGAGGCATTTTTATGAATTATACTGAATAGGAGGCCCATATTTTGGTTTGGGCTCACCCATTTAATGGTTCCCATGTTTTTTGTTTAGGCTTACACTCAAGAGGATGCCCATGTGCTTGGAATTCATCATAGTTCATGGTCTCTGACAAACTCTATGCCCAAGTGCGTAATGTTTTGTTTGAGAAACAAGGGATGGAATTGATTTAGGTTATCACACATTATGATTTCTTTGTTGGTAGATGAGCCAGGACCTAGAGGGAGAGGGATAGAGAGTGGGATATGGTTTCCAATTCCAACCATTATTTTACCATGGATTGTGACGTCTGACTACCTATTTGGGTTCATCCCATTAGTATATATAAGTAGTAAGTAATCAAGTACGATAGGTCATGTGTGAAAGTCTAGGCGAATACTCTAGGATGAATTCTCTTTGAACTTCTTCCTAGGGAAGATAGGATTCTAATGCACTACACCTCAAAGGGGGTAGAGAGTGTGAACCTATCAGTACCCTATAGAGTTGTAGGTACCTAGTATTATATATAAATAGGGAAGTAAATGGTCATATACCTCATATATAATACATGTAGATCTATATCACCATCCCCAAGTACGGGGTCCTCTAGACTTAGGGAATAAATATCTACATGCACCTGGAGGACCCTAATAGTCATGTAGGACAAGTTTGGGACACCACTGAACGAGGTAATGCATATCCAAAATTTGATACATGCTGGTGTGATTCTTTCCATGGTCTTGAAAATCCGATGTGTTTAGTGGAGGCTTCAATTTTAACAACTATATAAATGGGATCCAAAGAAGGGGATTGATACTATTAGTGTTTTGAAAGAGGGATTAAAGGTGTCGCATGCATGACAATGATTGATGAGCAGAAGGTTCTTCATGTATAAACGTGGAGGATGTGGAAGTTCATCACATAGGGGGTAGGCGTATGAAATTTGAGGGTTCCTTGGGTGATTGATGACCTGGTTGAAAACACATGAGAGGTGATTTTCTCTAGGAACCACTGTTTTCCTATGGAGTCCCTTGAAAGGTCTCATGTAGATCCTACGGTATGGAATGAACCTTCATGATAGTGGTATTAAATGGGGAGGAATCTGTCATCTTATAGGTTTCTCGTGTATTATACCTAGTAAGTAATTTGATCTTACTACCCCACATTAATTCCCAATTTTATTGGCTTGTAGGAGGATCAATTAAAGATTTTTTTTGTCAATGTTGAAGGGGTTGCATGACCAAATATTGTGAGGCTCTTTCAATTTATCTAGTTTTAAAATGAAAATCCCTAGGGTTTTATTTATAGGATAAAATGGTACTAATGTCAACGGAGATTTCCCTCAAATATCTAAATCGTAGGTACTGAGTGTAGGTACCATGTGTGGGCTTGGATAGACTTTTATTGGGAAAAAGGATGGATGTGCACTCCTTCCGATCCATAGGAATTTGCACACATTCAAATTTAATGAATATACATTCATTATTATTTGGGATATTAAGCTATGTAACATACTTGAGGTAATCCTAATAATATTTCCATTCCATATGACAATATAAAGTGCTAATAGAATCTCACCCTTAGTAGTGGATCCGATCGAAAGAAGAGGGTCATGTACTAAGGAAGAGGGTGGAAAACATTATGAAGGCATCATAGATCATCCACATAGGGTACCAGTGTAGTTTCATGGTGGAATCCCTATGAATAAGTCTGATGAAAAATTACACGACAATGTTCTATTGTACAAGTACGCAACTCGGGTTTGGTTCATATATTTGATGTCCAGACTAGCCGTGTTAATAAATACTGCAGACCCATGGATGAATTCTTCATTCTACACGCATTCCTTTTTCCCTCATCATGTAGATTTTCCTCCCATTTATTTTGTGATTTTCATTATGTAGGGATCTCTTAAATAACATCCTCTTATATAAATAAGATACATCCAAGTGAGTGATCATTCTTCGTGGAACCATATTCTCGAGGTGGTTATCCTATACAACATGGTCATGGGGCCTACACGAAGGACCTAATCGAGGGTAATGCATGAATGAGCTGATCTAGGGGCCTTCATGAATGACATACCATTTCAAAAAAAAAATTACAATTTTTATATAAATCATTTGACTTAATGACCAAAAATCTCAATTCTATCATGCATGTTTTCAATATCATCCAATATAGATTATCAAAAACAAATTTTCCTAGATACCTCAAAAATGATTTAAAAAATTATAGTCATGAATACTATAATATGTGTGAATTCAGTCTTCTATATTTGGTGGCATGCATGATTTATTACTAATATAAGTATCTTAAAAGTGACTATATATATTTCTATGATCGCATACATCTAAGGGATGAACTTATCCCAAATGATCAGTGTTACTTCCAAAAGTATTTGGTCATGAAACATAATAATTGTACTGTCAAAAATATCTCCTCTAAGAGTTTATATATCAATGTGATAACTGTTCATACCCAAAATTTAATGCATTATAGACGTTCTACCCTAAACCTGGTGTCTCATTCCACCAAGTAAATGTCCTAAAATTATGAATCAACTATTTATTATTCATAGATCGACTAGTCACATGGTTGGAAGGAGGACTCATACATTTACTTTTGTGGAAAATTTAGGCCTAAATGGATGTGGTTGTACTGGGTGCATTGTATAAGTGAATAGTTCATTAAAAATATGTATGATGTCTGTATTTATTGGGATATTTAGGCTTGTAGGATTTATGATTACAAGAAACTAGATATCATATCTACGTTACTGAGCCAATGGAGTCTATAAAAATATTCGTTCCACCTTAGGTATAAATAATATTACATAACCTACAGGAATTTAAAAGATTTATGATCCCCTATTATAGAGGATAAGCATGATGAGCTTATCCCTCTAAAGGAAATGTGTGACACTACATAATGGAAACAACCCTTAGATAACAAACATTTTAAGGAGGATAAAAAATTACAGAAGAAAGACCCTCAACCCATGGGTGAAAGCAATACTATATTGTATATAATGGATTTTATAAATAGATATAGAGATGCTCCTACCTTCAAACATGCTATGGGATTCCCCACATTAGAAAATTGAAGTGCTCATTGAATTTTAAAGAATATAGTGGATAAGGGATATTACACACATTATGGTTACAACATCAATATTTATGATATTGGGAAAACCCATATAGACTACATCCAAAAAATATGGATGAGTATATACCAGATAATAATATTCAAATCAAATAGAGAAATGATACAAGATAACTTTTTTTGGTAAACAAAAATACCAAAATATTAAAATATGGGGTTTTCTTTCCCTATCCTATAGAAAATAAATCATTGTTTTATTCATTAATATATTTGGAAGGCCCCATTTACAATCACATTGAGATTTCTTTTGATGTGGGGGTATATATTTTAACACATCGTTTCTTATGTGGTTTTAAGATGAGTTAGTGCTTTTGATGGTTGGTTCCTCTCAATTTCCTTATTCTATTGTGGGTATCGTGACCTTAACATTGTCACACATTGATGTACATATGATTATAAATGTATCAATGGAATTTAAGTTTTTCCATATAGTGATCCACCAACTAAGACATTTACCAAAAATAATGAATCCAACAATGATCTTAGTGTCTACATGATTCCATTCCTAGATAGAATAATAGAGGCCCACATTTATTGTGATATTATCTATGAAGAATTTGTTCCATATCAATTCATTAACCAGTTAAAATTTCTGAATAAGTCTTGTGCCCCATTTCCCCCCCCCCCCCCACACATTAAGCTTCAGAAGCAATCAATGATGCACTAAAAATTCAGGATCCTGTTGACCTTGGAGGTGAAAAAAATTTCAATCAATATTCCTCCATATGTTTCTTTAATTGATCTGAATGTTGGGTTTTACCTTTTCTAGGATTTGATCATATCATCTAGGGGTATTAGCAACATAATTTCCTTTCATTTATTCCATGATAACTTTTTGTCTTGGAATAAAAGATAGAAATGTTAAAACTAATTGTGATAATGAAAAATCTCAGAAATCATCTTGATGATATCATGAAACTACCACCCCGAAATCAGGGGTTGAGAAAAACACATATTTTGATAAAAGAGGATCCGTTTTTCACCATAGAGATGAGACACGGATCCCAATCACCTAGTAATCTTAGAGAGAAGATATAACTGAAAAGGGTTCAATGCCAAAGGACACTAAGTCTTATTCCTTTTTTGATATATTAATAAGAGAGTATGTGTTACCCTTTGTAATCGAAGACTAGAAAGGAATATCTAGTGATATTATAGACAAGTGGGTATTTCTTCAGGCAGGTGTTCACATCAGGAAGATGATGGATATTGAATAACCCTTTCATCTCCACCCAGATATAAATTTTTGAGAATGGACTACATGTTTTGGAGCTAGATTATTTTTTATATGGAACAGATGACTGTATACCAACCATGAAAAATGTATCTGACATGTTTGGTTAGGGAAAACTTGATGCCATATATGGTCACACCTATGAGTAATGGGATGACTATATCGCCCATAATGATGTGTTTTCTTCTTCTCTTTTATCATCATTGTCTTTCATCCACCCTAATTAATTTTTTAGTGAATCTATTCCATAGTTCTAGGAGTAAAGAAGAATAATAAGTGTAAAAGGTTCGAAAGTTTCCAAAATATATTCCCTCAAGAATTCCCATACATATCGTGGATGAGTCTCCCAAATCCTGAAATATATCCCCGGTTTATAGGATGATTGTAGATAAAATGGACAGGGTAACACCTCAACTACCACATCAAGTATTTGTTACCCTAAGGACTAAATAGGACTCTCTCTATCTCGATAAGCGATGTGAAAGAGGGAAGAATAGTTGGTTTGATGTATGAACCATTGTATGCATTTTTTATGTCATTTGATATCATTACAATATCAACATACTATTTTGAATGTGATTTCATTTTTTAAGGATTAAAATCACATTCCTATCTTAAGGTGTCTAACACTGGTCCTTTAAGGACCATGGTTGACACCCTGGAAGAGGCATATACTATTGATGAGAAACACACCCCTCCTAAATTATTATTTGTTAAGAGATTCCTCTATATCATAGTGCATTGATGCGGAGAGGGGAAATGGTCATGGTAACCAGATGAACACCCTATGGTGTCATGTAATGTTTCTAACTTTTATCTTCTCATGATATTTTAGATCTGTTGGCTACACTGGAGGACCTTGTAGGAATCTATTTTTGTCACATATCCACTCTGGAAGGGGTTGAATGTAACGCCCCAACTCTAGTGACCCAGAGTTGGTGGATTATTTTAATACATTGGCATGATTACAAGGAATCAAGTCCCGAAGAACCGATCAGTTTAGCAGTCTTGGAAAATAGATTACATACATGAATTTTACATTACACTTCATAACATAAAAAATAACATATATAGTACTTTATAAATGCCATTATTCTCTTGTCTTAACCCAGCATATCAACCACAATACACTTCTTGGAATCCTGGGAAAAATAAAAGATAGAAAGGGGAGAGCTCAAACGCTCAGTAAGGGTAAGCAATATAGCAGAAACATTCAAAAATAAGCATAAACATTTGAGGAAATGTATAACTAACACAGAAGCCTTTGAAAATTGAACTTCAGCATAATATGGAAAAGATTAAATGAAATAATGTCTTTTTCTTATTCACATGGATATTCTACTAGTCGAATAATCACATGCAATATCAATAACCACTTTTATAATAATGGAATACATAATGCCAGACTATCGTAACCACATAGCCACGGCCTCGTGCCAAGACTACAAATAATATTTTGTCAAGGCCTTGTGCCAAGACACTAGTTTGTCTCATGATACCTACCAATGCATCGAAGAGCTATAGCGGGCTCCACCCATCACATATTAAGTCCAATGCATTCCCATATGAAAAGGTTTAAACCTAACATAAACATTCGTATTAAAACTAGCATACGAAACGTCAATACATTCACCATAAACCATGAAGGGTATAAAAATAACACATTCATAGTCAAACATATCACAAAACCTTCAATACGATATTGAAGTTTTGTTTCATAATAAATCAACTTCAAATAAGCTTAAAATCTATCAAAGGAAGTTGACATAGATGAAATCAAAACTATTTTTAGAGAAATATCTTTTTCTATTTTGAAATAATTTAAGATTCATATATTTATAAAATAAAACATTTTCGTTGAAAATATTCTTATAAGCTTGTAAGGGAAGATTCGATGATTTTATAACGGCGGAAAATAGCCACACCTGCCGTATAAGTTAAAAAAACATTCTTACCTTAATTCTGTCGAAAAGGTTAAAAAGCACCTTGTTTGAAAAAGATGGAAAGATTCCTTTATAAACCTCTTATTAAAAGTCAAAAAAGGGTATAAATGACTTTAACCCATATTCTTGTAAATAGTAAAAATGTTTTGAAATACATTTTTAAGAAACATCGATGTGGATGATAAAGAGATCCCAATAGATTATTACGTATAAACAACCTCGGATAATGAAGAGATTGAGAAATAAACCCTTACCTTGTACTTTTACTTGGTTGGGGGTATGTTAAACTCCTGTATAATGGTGAAATAATTGTTATTAAATTATACAAGAATCATATACATTAATATGATATCATATATGATCTTTTAACATTGCATTGTTTATAATATATTAGTATTATCGTCGTTTCTGGTGTTAACATACTCATTTTATTTTATATGTTTTGTTACGTAAGCCATGGTTGTCAGGGATAAGTTGTATCTTCTTCATATCTAGAATGATATCATGTCCTTAAAAAAATTTAAATCATCAAATGATAATTATACTTGAATGGATTTGATAGAAAATGAATCTCATCGCATTCGTGGAGATGGTAGTCCGTACGTACGCACGAGCGACAATATCATTCTTTTTTATATTAAAATAATATATAATTGGATGGTATATCATATATACAGAATAATTATCATGTTATATTTATTATTTACATGAATTACACATCATTATTATACCCATCCAAAAAATAATGTTTTGAATAACAATTACACCACGATGTGGAGACGGTAAGTCGTATGTACGCACGTATGGTGACATGTCATTAAAAGGATGGATAGAATAATGAATTATGGTATTAACATGTTTATAATAACATCAAAGTATATATAATATACTGTAGTTATTATTTTATAATGGTAATAACAATGAAAGAAGAAGTGGAAGAAGAAAGGAACTTGAAAAAGGGTTGTGAAATCATTACCTATTCTTCGGGTTCTTCCTTTTGATTTGATCAAAAGGCCTCCATAGGATGGATTTATGACTAAAGGAATGCCTCTAAGAAGAAGTGACAGAATTTGAGAGACTATTTAGGTAGGGGTTGGCTGAACCAAAAGGTTTGAATGTGTGAATTAGTGAGAAGGGGGAGTGCCCTTTTATAAGAGGGGTGAGGGGCACCTTTGGAAAAGCTAGAAATGTTATTTTATAATAAATTAATATTTGGTTTCTAATGGCTAAAAAGTGTATTATTTAATTTTTAAGGTGGGTATGGGTCTAAAATAACTCAACCAATAGAATTTAGACAGGTTTGGGTCACTATATTAACCTTATCTTTAAGTTTTAACTCTTAGTTAATTAGTTTCACTTTTACAATGTCTCTTTGTATTTTTATATTATATGGTTAATAAACATACTATATACATCCAATAGACCACAAAGTGTTCCATTAATGATACACATATCATGATATAAGTCTCTTGGCCAAACCTTAGATATTTAGGAATTTAATATGAATTAATAATATAATATTTGTTTTAAAAACTATTTTATGTCAATTTTGACACTATTCAATAATTGATTTTTGTAATACTCATAACAGATGATTACTTTGAAAAAAGTTTATTAAATGAATCCTAACATTACATATTAACATAGAAAATTATTTTTATTTATAAAAAGTCTTAAATTAAATTTATTTGGGTTTTTATAATATAAATTATTCTAATTTTTTACTATTATGGTAATTACTGCATCACCATTGTGTCATAAATAAATTAAATTATTTAATGTCTAAAAATTATAAATGAATTACCATTATGTAGGAAATATATTTCTCTTTCTAATTAATATTTATAGTTGAAAATAAAACATATATATCCCTATGTAAAAAAATATTTTCTAAAAGATATACGCTTGTGTCATTTTTGTATTCATTTTAACTTAATTAAAATAAAGTGTCTCTATCACTTACAAGTGGCTCCATGGGGTCCCAAAATCGACCCAAAGATGCCTATGGTCGGACATGTATCAAACAATAAGGTTATGACACGTTTTAGGGCAATTTTGTATTATTATAATATTATTTTTTAACACTTATTTACAGGATTTACCCTTTAACCATGGTAAATAAATTATTTACCGAAGTAATTATTCAAAATGTCTAAAATAAAAGTTACCTATTTACACAATTTTAACATACTAATTCAAAATTTGTAATTCATTTTTTCAAATTCAAAACAAAGAAGAGGCAGAAATTAATTTAAAATTAATTCTCGTTGTTGAAACTGAAAGCGTGTTTTTAAGAGATAATAACTATCAAAAGATTGACACTTGTTTATGTCCGGTTTAATTGTGAAAATTTGTCCAATGACCAACATTGTATTAAATGGTAAAAATATATTCTAAATATACTTTACAACTACTCAAATTCATAATTTATCACTACTAATTATTTAGATTAAAAAAGTTGTTTTTAATTAAAATTTAGTAATTTTCACTATTCATCAAAATATAAAAGTTATCCGAAAAGTACCAAAATTTCACCCGAGGAAAAATTTGATAATTAGAATCCAAAATTGAAGTAAATTTTGAGAGATAAAATTTATAAAATTTTAAAGAGTAGGTATTTCTATTCATTACGGCTAGTTTGATTGGTTGTAGTCTGTGTTAGAACTCAAAGTTGCGTACAACACACGCTACTGTATTATTCAAAGAGAAGAATATCATGGAAGCTTGAGGTGTTACACTGTAAATTTGTTTATGTCCCCATTCTAAAGAATAAATTTATTTTGTAAAATTTAATATATATAAGTTTAAAATATTGGATTTAAAAAGGGTTCACTATTAAAGTTGGTAAAAGTGCATTTTAGAAAAATAATTCATTTATCTGAAAAAAAAAATAATTTTTTCTTACATTATGTCTAAGAAACTCTTAATATAGATTTTAAAATTATAAGTATTATATAAAGATTAAAATTTAGTTAATACTATTCATACCCTCTTTTGAACGGCTTGTTTGGTAAGTCATGGTGCACTTTAACTCGGTGTTGCGTGTAGTGCAAGTTATTGAATTATTTTGAAGAAATAAAACACTATGAAATATGGGGGTGTTACATTCTCCCCTCCTTCAATAAATTGTGTCCTCACAATTTGAAATTGTTCTTAAAAAATAAAAGGCTGGAAATAGAAAATATCATTGTGGGAAACCACACATCGGAAATTGGGTTACTAAAATATAGTCTTAATATGAGGAAAAGAGAAATGAAAGGTTCACCACCAAATTATGATCTCTATTAGGAGAAAATTTGTGGAAATTAGAGATATATAATTGGAGGGAAAACATAAATATTTATAGGTAGTGATTGAGGCCATCAATCACAAACAAGTGTAAAATTGAGGTCCTTAAATTCACCAATCTGTGATGATTTGAAATACCATCGGTTCAACAAAACATAGGGTATTAGGATACCACATTTTTGGTTTTAGGATTCCTTAAATAAAGTATAAGAATGAAATTCTTCATAGAATAAGAGAAGAAGAAAAATATATTCTTGACAAGTAGAGTTCTATCCTTTAACTAATTTCTACTACAAACTCATCTTTCACTCTAAAAGATAATAGAATGTAAAAAAATTATTTATCCTATTCGCATAGGGTTCCAAAAAAACAAATTTATAATTCATCTAACATATCTTTTAAAAAAACTACATTATTTAATCCCAGACATTACGTGGTCCAGTGGTAGGTGATACACCCTTGTCGCCCTTCGGGTGTGGGTTCAAGTCTCACAGCCTTGCCGGACGAGACAGGTTGCCACCCATCCTCTAGGTTTTCCTTTTATGGAAATCCAAAAATAATACAAACTAGAACTATCGAAAATTATTTAGTCCAAAAATGAAGATCCTTTTTGCTGCGTAATAACATGTGAACACCTTCATCATGTATTTTTTTAAAACACTGCAAAATCTTGAATTACCATAAAACCTTATTGATTACATTCATGATACCTTATTCCTTAAATAATAATGGATATACTCCTTCAATCCAAAAATGTTGTAAACCCCAACAATGATGGAATATACAAATCATTAATCAGTTTCAGGGTAGTCAAGAATATCCAATATAATTTATCCAAATCAATCTTGTATTATTCTAAAATCACTACCTTGGTATTAGAACTATATTATGGTTTATCATTCTCTCAACCATATATTTTCAAAAAAATTATCCTGCTATTGAGTCACTTTTCTTTGTTCCACACAATCTCAAGTCCTTAATGAAATAGTACTACAGTACAATCCTTATATACTCCATAATTATTATAATAAGTACATTATTGATACAACATTCAAATGACATAATCAACATAAGAGCTCTAATCATTCCTCTTCATCTTTGGTAGTATCATAACTTGATTATTATCTAGTAGTATCGTTTGCATCATAGTCTGATTACTGGGACATAGGTTCACATAGTGTCCAAACTCCTTGCAAATGAAGCATTGTACATTTGAAACCATTTTTTTACCCTTGTAGTCACGTACTTTGTGCCCTTTTCCTCCACACTTATAACAAACTCCCATTCCTTTCAGGCAAGTTCCAGGTTTTTTCTTCCCATAGTTATCACATATGGGGAAATTCTTCTTTTCCCTCTTCCCTTTATCCATCTTTCCCACTTCCATCCTTTTCTTCTCTTGCTTCCCTTCAAAGCCATATGACTCAGTAAACTCTTTATTTATCTTATCGACACATGATACTATTTCTTCATATGATGATAATACGTGGGAGAATATTTACCTTCTAAATGATTTCTTAATACCATGAAAGATACGATCCTTCTTACTCTTTGGAACATACGTATTACTGAAATTCACATTCATTCTACTGGGTGCCATTTCTATACAATAGCATAAACTAGGTCAGTTTATGAATTCCAATAAATAATTACTAATGAAAATTGAACAGTTTATGGATATAATCCATAATCATAAAAAAAATTTCTTTGTGTAAGTATATAATCATGAGCCTTTCATAATGGTTTGTAAATAAAATGTGAATTTTCCTAACCATATCCCCCGAGAGTGTCGTAACCAAGAGTGCAGCAAGGCCTGTTTTCGTGCACCAATTCCCGTTAGAGTCTAGCTCAATGCAATGTTTTCGGGTTTTACCCCTTGGTACATCTGTGCTAGAGCCACCTCTACCTACTCGTATCTAGACATGGATGTATTGCACGAAAAACTCACAAAATCTCTCCAATACCAAAATTCATGGAAGTTCTTCTATACTAATCCTCAATGTCTATCTTAGGGCTATGTTCTCTAATCAGAGTCTATCTAAATTTAGTTTCCAAGGTTATTGCTAAACTTCCTCTGATACCAACTGTAACTCCCCGACCGCAGTTACCCAGAGTCGGTGCATTATTTTAATACATTGGCATGATTACAAGGAATAAAGTCCTGAAGAACCGATCGGTTTACCAGTCTTGGAAAATAGATTACATAAATGAATGTTACATTACACTTCATAACACACATAAAAACATAAATAGTCCTTTATGAATGCCATTATTCCCTTATCTTAACCCTGCATATCAATCACAATACACTTCTTGGAATCCTAGGAAAAATAAAACCTAGAAAGGGGTCAGATCAAATGCTCAGTAAGGGTAAGCAATACAGCAGAAACTTTCAGAAATAAGCATAAACATTTGAGGCAATGTATAACTAACACAAAAGCCTTTAAAACATGAACTTCAGCATAATATGGCAAATATAAAATGAAATAATTTCTTTTTCTTATTCACATGGATATTCTACTAGTCGAATAATCACATGCAATATCAATAACCATTTTCATAATGATGGAATGCATAATGCCAGACTATCATAACCACATAGCCTAGGCCTCGTGCCAAGACTACAAATAAGATTTTGTCAAGGCCTTGTTCCAAGACACTAGTTTGTCTCATGAGACCTACTGATGCATCGAGGAGCTATAGCGGGCTCCACCCATCACATATTAAGTCCAATGCATTCCCATATGAAAAGGTTTAAACATAACATAAACATTCATATTAAAACTAGCATACAAAATGTCAATACTTTCACCATAAACCATAAAGGGTATAAAAATAACACATCCACAGTCAAACATATCACAAAACCTTCATTACAATATGGATGTTTTGTTTCATAATAAATCAAATTAAAATAAGCTTAAAATCTATCAAAGGATGTTGACATAGATGAAATCAATACTCTTTTTAAAGAAATATCTCTTTCTATTTTGAAATCATCTAAGAGTCATATATTTATATAATAAAACATTTTCTTTGAAAATATTATTATAATTTTTTAAGGGAAGCATCAACGATTTTATAACGGTGGAAAATAGCTGCACCCGCCGTAAAAGTTAAAAAAAACATTCTTACCTTTATTCGGTTGAAAAGGTTAAAAAGCACCATGTTTGAAAAAAGACAAAAATATTCCTTTATAACCCTTTTATTAAAATTCAAACAAGGGTATAAATGACTTTAACCCATATTCTTGTAAATAGTAAAAATGTTTTGAAATACATTTTTAAGAAACATGGATGTGGATGATAAAGAGATCCCAGTAGATTATTATGTATAAACAACCTCGGATAATGAAGAGATTGCGAAATAAAGACTTACCTTGTACTTTTCCTTGGATGGAGGTAGGTTAACCTCCTGTATAATGGTGAAATAATTTTTATTAAATTATACAAGAATCATATACCTTAATATGATATCATATATGATCTTTTAACATTGCTTTGTTAATAATATCTTAGTATTATCGTCGTTTCGGGTGTTAACTTACTCGTTTTATTTTATATGTTTTGTTACGTAAGTCATGGTTGTCATGGATAGGTTTTAACTTCTTCATATCCATAATTATATCAAGTCCTTAAACATTATTTTTAAGTCATCAATTTATAATTATACTTGAATGGATATGATAGAGAATGAATCTCATTGCGTTCGTGGAGACGATATTCCATACGTACGCACGAGCGAAAATATCATTCTCTTGATATTAAAATAAAATATAATTGGATGTTATATCATATATACATAATAATTATCATGTTATATTTATTATTTAAATGAATTACACATCATTATTATACCAATCCAAATAATAATGTTTTGAATAACCATTACACCACGACGTGGAGACGGTAAGTCGTACGTACGCACGTATGATGACATGTAATTAAAAGGATGGATAGAATACTGAAATATGGTTGTAACATGTTTATAATAACATAAAAGTATATATATAATATACATTAGTTATTATTTAATAATGGTAATAACAAATAAAGATGAAGTGGAAGAAGAAAGGAACTTGAAAAAGGGTGGTGAAATCATTACCTCTTCTTCGGGTTCTTCCTTTTGATTTGATCAAAAGGACTCTTTAGGTTGGATTTATGACTAAAGTAAGGCCTCTATTATGAAGTTAGGGATGTTTAGAGAGTATTTGGTCAGGGTTTGGCCGAACCAAAAGGCTTTGAATGTGTGAATTAGTGAGAATGGGGAGTGCCATTTTATAAGAGGGGTGAGGGGCACCTTTGGAAAAGCTAGAAATATTATTTTATAATAAATTCATATTCGGTTTCTAATGGCTCCAAGGAGAATTATTTGAAGTTTAAGGTGGTTATGGGTCGAAAATAACTCAACCAATAGAATTTAGACAGCGTTGGGTCACTATATTAACCTTATCTTTGAGTATTAACTCTTAGTTAATTAGTTTCACTTTTACAATGTCTCTTTGTATTTTTATATTATGAGGTTAATAAACATTCTATATACATCCAAGAGACCACCAAGTGGTCCATTAATGATACAAATATCTTTATATAAGTCTCTTGTCCGAACCTTAGATTTTTAGGAATTTAATATCATTTAATAGTATAATATTTGTTTTAAAAACTCTTTTATGTCAATTTTGATGCTATTCAATAATTGATTTTTGTAAAACTCATAACAGAATTATTACTTAAAAAAAGGTTAATTAAATAAGTCCTAACATTCAATATTAACCTATTAAATTATTGGTATTTGTAAAAAGTCTGAAATTAAATTTATTTGGGTATTTATAATATCAATTATTCAAATATTTCACTATTATGGTAATTATTTCATCACCATTGTCTCATAAATAAATTAAATTATTTAATGTCTTAAAATTATGAATCAAATACCATTATGTAGTAAATCGTTTTATCTTTCTAATGAATTTTTATAGTCTAAGATCCAACATATATAACTCTATGTAAAAAAAAATTCTAAAAGATATACGCTTGTGTCATTTTTGTATTCATTTTAACTTAATTAAAATAAAGTGTCCCTATCACTTACAAGTGGCTCAATGGGGTCTCCAAATCGACCCAAAGATGTCCATGGTCGGAAATATATCAACCAATAAGGTTACGACACGTTTTAGGGTAATTTTGTATTATTATAATATTATTTTTTAACCCTTATTTACCGGATTTACCCTTTAAACATGGTAAATAAAATATTTACGTAAGTAATTATTCAAAATGTCCAAATATAAAAGTTACCTATTTACACAATTTGAACATCCTGATTCCAAATATGGAATCCATTTTTCCAAATTCAAAACACATAAGTGGCAGAAATTTATTTAAAATTAATTACCGTTGTCAAAACAATAAGCGTGTTTTTAAGAGATAATAACTATCAAAAGATTGACACTTGTTTATGTCCGGTTTAATTGTGAAAATTTTTCCAATGAACAACATTGTATTAAATTATAAAATATATTCTAAATATACTTTAAAACCACTCAAATTAATAATTTATCACTACTAATTATTTTGGTTAAAAAATTTGTTTTTAATCAAAATTTAGTAATTTTCACTATTCATCAAAATATAAAAGTTATCGGAAAAGTACCAAAATATCACCTGAGGATAAATTCGTTATTTCGGATATAAAAATGAATTCCATTTTGAGAGATAAAATTTATAAAATTTTAAAAATTAGGTATTTCTATTCGTTACGGCTGGTTTGATTGGTTGTATTGTGTGTCAGAACTCGAAGTTGCGTACAACACATGCTACTGTATTATTCAAAGAGAAGCGTACTGTGGAAGCTTGGGGTGTTACATTGTAAACTTATTTATGTCCCCATTCTAAAGAATAAATTTATTTAGTAAATTTCAATATATAAAAGTTTAAAATACTAGATTTAAAAAGGGTTCACTATTAAAGTTGGTAAAAGTGCATTTTTGAAAAATACTTCTTTTATCTGAAAAAATAGAATTTTTTCTTACATTATGTCTAAGAAACTCTTAATATGGATTCTAAAATTATAAGGATTATATAATGTTTAAAATTTAGTTAATACTATTCAGAACCTCTTTTGAACGGCTTGTTTGGTAAGTCATGGTGCGCTTTAACTCGGTGTTGCGTGTAGTGAAAGTTATTGAATTATTTTGAAGAAATAACACACTATGAAATCTTGGGGTGTTACATTGAAAGGGATAATAATTTTTTTATGAAGGTTTTTATGATTACCCTATCACAATAGAATCTAAAGATGTTGTACCGGCCATGGATTTGGTAGAGGGAAATGACCCTAGGGTGAATTTGGGTCATGAGAAAAGATTCTCAGTTACCCCTATTATTGAGGATACTATGAGATGTGAGGGATTATTTGATGATATAATTGGTGAACTAAAAATACATTAGGATAAGTTTGTAATCATTATTATTTTCACCTCTCTATAATAGTTTATGGAGTTTATTGGATTTAATAACATGCATGATTTCTCTCATTCTTTCATTATTCGTAAAAAATATAGTTAAAAACTATTTGTATAATGTCTCACATTATAGGATGATCTTCATACCATTGTCTGTAGAGAAAAAATCCATGTAAATTCATGATCTAGACCTCCATGTCCATCATACTCCCACTAGTGAGGGATTTACAACTAAAATTATAATTTGGGAGATTTCATGATCCTATGATCCCATCATTAAGAAAATATAGGGGGATACACCTTGTTAGTATTTTTATTCTCTACAAATAAAGGCCAAGAGTAACATGGATTTATTAATCCCAATATTTGAAAAAAATGGTATAGTTTTATAGATGTAACGCCCCGACCCTAATTATCTAGAGTCGGTGCATTATTACATAACATTGGCATGATCATGAGAAAGATCAAGTCTCGAAAGACCGATTAGTTTAGTAGCCTTGGAATAACTAGATACATCCATAAATTTTTACATTACGTCATAAAAAAATATCTTGTCTTCATATCCCCTCATACTATCCATGCAGGTCATTCATAAATTACTTCTTCATAATCCTGGGAAAAATAAAACATTGAAAGGGGTGAGCTCGGATGCTCAGTAAGGATAACATTATAGCAGAAGCTTTCATAAATAAGCATAAACACTTAAGGCAATTTATAACTAAAACAAAAGCCTTTTAAAATTGAACTTCAACATAGTATGGCAAAAGTAAAATGAAATAATGCCATTTACTTACTCACATGGATATTCTACTAGTCGAATGATCACATGCAATATCAATAACCACTTTCATAATGATGGAATGCATAATGCCAGACTATCATAACCACATAGCCAAGGCCTCGTGCCAAGACTACAAATAAGATTTTGCCAAGGCCTTGTGCCAAGACACTAGTTTGTCTCATGAGACCTACCGATGCATCGAGGAGCTATAGCGGGCTCCACCCGTCACTTATTAAGTCCAATGCATTCCTCATATGAATAGGTTTAAGCATAAAATAAACATTCGTATTGAAACTAGCATACGAAATGTCAATACTTTTACCACAAACCTTGAATGGTATAAAAATAGCACATCCACAGTCAAACATAACTCATTCGATACAATATGGAAGATTGTATTGTATCACATTAACCTCAATCATGAATAATGAAGGATGTTGACATAGATGAAAATAATCATCAAAACTATTTGAGAGAAAAATCCCCCTTTTCTTGAAATCATTTAAAAGTCACACTATTTGTCAAAAAGCCATTTAAAAATAGATATTTGAATCAAAGTGTCCCATACCACTTTGAAACTTTTTAAAAGGATTTTTAATTTCAAAACTTTAATGTCCATATAAATAAATCCTTAAAACCATTTTTAAAATATGGACATTAATGAGCATGATTTAGAAGAATAATTCTTTAAAACATTTTAAAATGGTATTTTGGTTAGAGTTTCTAACCAAAAGAGAGACACTTGAATACAAATAATTGAGGTAATCAAAACATTGTAATATCATGAGAATAAAGGAATTCATGATATACTATGTCAAAGTACATTATATACACCACATAAAAGTGATTTGGTGTATATCATCAAATAAGTCTCAATGGAATGTAAATTGAGATGAAATCTCTCATAAAGGTTGTATCCTTAGGTTAAGGATAAATCAATGACATAATTATGTGTGACAAATATAAATACACTAAATATGATTGAATATTCAGTGTAAAATAATCAAAGGACATTCACACATATTCTTGTAAAAACAATACCAACGAATTGGATGTTTAACTCAACAAATGGAGAATGAGTTAAAATGACTCTTATCAAATTCATATCAATGACTTGAGAATTACCAATGGAGTGATTATGTGTATCAAACTTATATCCACAGGAAGGGGAGTGGAAATTATGACATAATCAAATGAATAGTGATTCCACACATAATCTTGGGGTAATATAATCAATGAAATATGCGTAAAGCCAAATGAGTGGGAATTGAAATCTCAAATTCCCTTATCGATTAGGTAACATACGAAACATACACCCATGAAAGAAGTATCATACCATGATGATGTAAATACCCATAAATTAAAGTATATTACACAATGAATACAATCATGGTCAGTACACATACACCACATGCAATAATTAAGTGGTGATCAATGGAAATCTCACGAAATTAAAAGTGAGATAAGAAACCCCTTACCACGTTAATCAACTGAGTCGTATGGCCAAAAGTTAATAACCACCAAATGATTTACAGAATAACATGAATATAAATAGAATCATGAATATATATCAAATGGAAATACACAATACACCACTTTCAATAATTTAGTGGCGAAAAATGGAAATCTCACGGAATTGAAAGTGAGATAAGAAAATCCCTTACTTTGTACTTTTTCCTTGGTCGATGGTAGGTTTACCTCCTGTATAATGGTGAAATAATTGTTATTGAATAATACAAGAATCATTTACTTTAATATGATATCATATATGATCTTTTAACATTGATTTGTTAATAATATCTTAGTATTAACGCCGTTTCGGGTGTTAACTTACTCATTTTCTTTTATATGTTTTGTTACATAAGTCATGTTTGTTGTATCTTATTAATATCCAGAATGATATCAAGTCCTTAAACATCATTTTCAAATCATTAAATGATAATTATACTTTAATGGATACGATGGATAATGAATCTCATCGCGTTCGTGGAGACGGTAGTCCGTACGTACGCACGAACGCTACTTCCATTTAATTTTTTAATTTTTTATTTTAAAAGAATCGAATCCAAATGATACATAGGTATATTACTATTCCAGTATAATATAATATTTTATATATGTTACTTAAGTTCATTAACACCATCCTTTATACGTTCCATGTGTGGTATGAACGAGTCATATCATTTTAAGGGGGCGGTAGTCCGCACTTCCTCAAATGAAATTATCGTATGTATATACGACATGAAACGAATAATGGTATGAAATAAAATGGAATTACAGAAGCTTATATATAAAATATATATCATTAATATCATATTTAATTACAGTGCCATCATAATGGCCACCATGAGAGGCGGTAAGATGTTTTTGAACAATCATCGTTTCGTGAGGCGTTAGTTTGCCATCCACAGAAACATTATGTTCATCATCCATTAGATGGAGTTGTGTGTATGTGTAGTTTGAATACTTCTTATAAAAACATCCTAGTATATTGAGGATACTGTTGTTGTTACAAAAGAAGGGAAATAAAAAGAGTTTGGGGGTTGAAGAAGCAAAATAAATGAAAATAATTTAAGAGAAATCGTTACCTTTAATTTAGGTAACTCACTTTGGTTGGAACCAAAGGACTTGTTGAAATGCTTTCTGCCTAAGGGGAAGCTTAAAGGAGGAGGAGAGGGATGTGGGGAGCTTAGTTGGGCAGAGTTTGGACGAGCCAAGTGGCTTGAGAGGTGTGAGGAAATGAGAAGGAGGAGTGCCCTTTTATAAGAGGGGTGAGGGGCACCTTTGGAAAAGCTAGAAATATTAATTTATAATAAACTCATATTCGGTTTCCAATGGCTCCAAAGTTGACTATTCAAAGGTTTAGGTGGGGATAGGTCGAAAACAACTCATCCAATAGAATTTAGACAGGTTTGGGTACTTATAGTAACCTTATCTTTAAGTATTAACTCTAAGTTAATTAGTTTCACTTTTACAATGTCTCTTTGTATTTTTGTATAATATGGTTAATAAACTTACTATATACATCCAAAAGACCCCCAAGTGGTCCATTAATGATTAACCTATCATAATATAAGTCTCTTGGCCGAACCTTAGATTTTTAGGAATTTAATATCAATTAATAATATAATATTTGTTTTAAGAACTCTTTTATGACAATTTTGACACTATTCACTAGTTGATTTTTGTGAAACTCATAACAGATTGATTACTTCGAAAAAAGTCAAATAAATCAATCCTAATATATCATATTATCCTAGAAAATTTGTTTAATTCATTAAGAGTTTCATATTAAAATTATTTGGGTATTTATAATATCAATTATGTTAATTTTTTACTATTTTAGTAATTACTGCATCATCATTGTGTCATAAATAAAATAACTTATTTAATGTAAAAAAATTATAAATAAAATATAATTATGTAGGAAATCTTTTTAGCTTTCTAATTAATATTTATAATCTAAAATCCAGCATATATAACCCTATGTAACAATTGTTTTGCTAAAAGATATATGCTTGTGTCATTTTGTATTCATTTTAACTTAATTAATAAAAAGTGTCATTATCACTTACAAGTGGATCCATGGGGTCCCAAAATTGACCCAAAGATGCCCATGGTCGACCATGTATCATCCAATAGGGTTAAGACACATTTTAGGGTAATTTAGTATTATTATAATATTATTTTTTTAACCCTTATTTACCGGATTTACCCTTAACCATGGTAAATAAAATATTTACCGCAGTAATTATTCAAAATGTCTAAAAATAAAAGTTACCTATTTACACAATTTGGACATCCTGATTCCAAATATGGAATCCATTTTTCTAAATTCAAAACACAGAAGTGGCAGAAATTAATTTAAAATTAATTCCCGCTGTCAAAACAAAAAGCGTGTTTTTAGGAGATAATAACTATCAAAAGATTGACACTTGTTTATGTTCGGTTTAATTGTAAAATTATGTCCAATGACCAACATTATATTAAATGGTAAAAATATATTCTAAATATAATTTAAAACCACACAAATTCACAATTTATCACTATTAATTATTTTGATTAAAAAAGTTGTTTTTAATTAAAATTTAGTAATTTTCACTATTCATCAAAATATGAAAGTTATCCGAAAAGTACCAAAATTTCACCTTAGGCTAAATTCGATATTCCGAATCCAAAAATGAAGTCCATTTTGAAATATAAAATATATATAATTTCAAAAAGTAGGTATTACTATTCATAACGGCTAGTTTGATTGGTTGTGGTGTGTTAAAATCTCGAAGTTGCGTATAATGCACGTCATTGCATTATTCGAAAGGAAACATACCGAGGAAGCTTGGGGTGTTACATTCTCCCCTCCTTCAATAAATTGCGTCCTCGCAATTTTTAAAATTTTGCTTGGGAATATAATGGAAAGTCCCATATCGGAAAAAGAGTCAATAAAACTGTCACTTTAAAAGAAAGAAAGAGAGGTATAAGGGTCATCCAAGATAACCCATACTAGGATTCCATGTAAGAAAACATGGATATGGATGATAAACTAAGTGTCAAGTTCTGATGGAGAGGGATAGAAATCATGATCAGGAGAAAGTTAACAATGAGAAAACCACAAACTTGTGTTGGGACGAACGACCATTAGTCTCCTAGTAGGAAAGTAAACGGACAACATTTTTTTTTAAGTTACATTACATAAGGAAGAGGAATTCATTTATGATATTGACTAAGAACATTATGAGATATACTTACATTTTAAGTAGATTTTCATTCTTTAATAAATTTCCACCACTAACTCATTTTTTTTAAACGATGAGTATTCAAGAAGACTTGGTCACACTGGAAGAGATAGAATAAACTTCTATAGAATCACATGATCCATGAAGGATAAACCATATATTTACATTGTCTTTGAAGATTAATCAAAACCAAAATGGTCAGTGAATGATCTAATGATCCCCCAAAAGGATATTCATTGAGATAAATATGCACTAATCTTAATTTCTAAAATTAAACCAACAATACCCCAAAGTTAAATAGATACCATTCAATAACCAATTGTCCTTAAAATCCTTTAATATAATCCAAACTAATATTGAAACCCAAAACATAGAAGAATTTGATTATGTAGTCTCCCATGTTAAATTGTATCTCCAAATGACATCAGATACTCTTAAAGTCACATACTCAAAAGTAATTAACCTAATCACATATTCTCTATTATAGGTTAATCATTTCCATAAATAACCCAAACCACTTTAAATCCACAATAAAAACGTAGATAAAAATCTATCATTACTCCACAAATGAAACCCCATAGTATTCTATTTTCCTTGGACATATAGTGTTTCCAACAAAGCGAACATCTTCCAAAATAACATTCATCACTTAATCACCAAATCATTTTCCTATACCAAGGGTATTCTTTTGATATGAAATAAGAACCCAAATAAACTTATTATTGATCAATAAAATCATTTAACTAAAAAAAATAGTCACACTAACCAGGGACTTCACGTAGTCCAGTGGTAGGCGATAAATCCCAATCGCACTTTGGTTGTGGGTTCGATTCCCATAGCTTTGTCCGACGCGACGGGTTGTCACACGGTCTACGTGTTGTCCTTTTTCAAAAACTATATTTTATAATATTGCCAAAATGAGATAAATTCCTCAAAATACTATATCATAAATTTAACCACAAATGTTATATCATACCTTGAATCTTCATCCCAAATTAGAATAACTTATAATTCTCTCAAACCCCAATGATCATATAAATCCAAATGGTTATTTATACCCAAATCCACAAGAGAAGAGACAATTCTTCCTCAAATATCATTCTCACATGGCAAACTGCGGGGTTACAAATACAAGAGAAAATTATTCCATAGTAAACCCATCAACAAGGAGTGCTAATACTTTTTAAACATTTCTCCAACCATTTATTCCCACATAGCTTCTTCTTTGACCAAGAAAATATCCTATAGAATAGGACATTCACTCGGGTAATGTCCAGGTCCCCTACATTTACGGCAAATGACTGTAAATGGACTCTTGGGACCATTTTTATCTTCTTCCATAGTACTCTTCATTTTTCTTCGGCAATTCTTTACTTTATGTCCTTCCTTCCCGCACGTAAAACATTTCGTTGTCCCATTGAGACATTTTCCTGGGTGTCTCTTTCCACATTTCCTGCATGATGAAAATTGAGGGTTCTTTTCTCCATGGTCTCCATTGCTGGAGCTCTTATCATTTATCACCTTTCTCTTCCTTGTTGAGTCTGGGAGTTGGTTAATATATATGTTGTTGATCATATTTTTGGAAAACTGATTTGGCATAAAGACGATATCTTTTACGCCTATCAACATTCCATTTTGTTGCTCATTGCCACCACCGTTCCCATCTTGTACATCATTCTCAAAGTCACTATGACTTCCTTGGAATCCAGCCATTGACTAAAACCATAAAGCATTGTGTGAGTAATAGTAGTCGTAAAATCATTTAGAGATCAAAATGTCACCATATTCTCAATTTGAAACATATTAGGATTAACCAAGGTCATTTACTCTCATCTTATATATATATTACTTAAATTGGTTTGTAAAGAAAATGTAAATTATCCTAAGCATATCCCCCGGGAGTGTCGTAACCAAGAGTGCAGCAAGGCCCGTTGTCGTGCACCAGTTCCCGTTCGAGTCTAGCTCAAAGCGGTGTTTTCGGGTTTTACCCCTAGGTACATCTGTGCCAGAGCCGCCTCTACCTGCTCGTATCCAGACAGGGATGTATTGCTCGGAAAACTCACAAAATCTCTTCAATACCAAAATTCTAGGAAGTTCTTTTATACTAATCCTCAAAGTTCATCTTAGGTCTACGTGCTCTAATCAGAGTTTATCTAAATCTAGCTACCAAGGTTTGTACTAAACTTCCTCTGATACCAACTGTAACGCCCCGACCCTAATTATCTAGAGTCAGTGCATTATTACATAACATTGGCATGATCATGAGAAAGATCAAGTCTCGAAAGACCGATTAGTTTAGTAGCCTTGGAATAACTAGATACATCCATAAATTTTTACATTACGTCATAAAAAAAACATCTTGTCTTCATATCCCCTCATACTATCCCTGCAGGTCATTCATAAATTACTTCTTCATAATCCTGGGAAAAATAAAACATTGAAAGGGGTGAGCTCGGATGCTCAGTAAGGATAACATTATAGCAGAAGCTTTCATAAATAAGCATAAACACTTAAGGCAATTTATAACTAAAACAAAAGCCTTTTAAAATTGAACTTCAACATAGTATGGCAAAAGTAAAATGAAATAATGCCATTTACTTACTCACATGGATATTCTACTAGTCGAATGATCACATGCAATATCAATAACCACTTTCATAATGATGGAATGCATAATGCCAGACTATCATAACCACATAGCCAAGGCCTCGTGCCAAGACTACAAATAAGATTTTGCCAAGGCCTTGTGCCAAGACACTAGTTTGTCTCATGAGACCTACCGATGCATCGAGGAGCTATAGCGGGCTCCACCCGTCACTTATTAAGTCCAATGCATTCCTCATATGAATAGGTTTAAGCATAAAATAAACATTCGTATTGAAACTAGCATACGAAATGTCAATACTTTTACCACAAACCTTGAATGGTATAAAAATAGCACATCCACAGTCAAACATAACTCATTCGATACAATATGGAAGATTGTATTGTATCACATTAACCTCAATCATGAATAATGAAGGATGTTGACATAGATGAAAATAATCATCAAAACTATTTGAGAGAAAAATCCCCCTTTTCTTGAAATCATTTAAAAGTCACACTATTTGTCAAAAAGCCATTTAAAAATAGATATTTGAATCAAAGTGTCCCATACCACTTTGAAACTTTTTAAAAGGATTTTTAATTTTAAAACTTTAATGTCCATATAAATAAATCCTTAAAACCATTTTTAAAATATGGACATTAATGAGCATGATTTAGAAGAATAATTCTTTAAAACATTTTAAAATGGTATTTTGGTTAGAGTTTCTAACCAAAAGAGAGACACTTGAATACAAATAATTGAGGTAATCAAAACATTGTAATATCATGAGAATAAAGGAATTCATGATATACTATGTCAAAGTACATTATATACACCACATAAAAGTGATTTGGTGTATATCATCAAATAAGTCTCAATGGAATGTAAATTGAGATGAAATCTCTCATAAAGGTTGTATCCTTAGGTTAAGGATAAATCAATGACATAATTATGTGTGACAAATATAAATACACTAAATATGATTGAATATTCAGTGTAAAACAATCAAAGGACATTCACACATATTCTTGTAAAAACAATACCAACGAATTGGATGTTTAACTCAACAAATGGAGAATGAGTTAAAATGACTCTTATCAAATTCATATCAATGACTTGAGAATTACCAATGGAGTGATTATGTGTATCAAACTTATATCCACAGGAAGGGGAGTGGAAATTATGACATAATCAAATTAATAGTGATTCCACACATAATCTTGGGGTAATATAATCAATGAAATATGCGTAAAGCCAAATGAGTGGGAATTGAAATCTCAAATTCCCTTATCGATTAGGTAACATACGAAACATACACCCATGAAAGAACTATCATACCATGATGATGTAAATACCCATAAATTAAAGTATATTACACAATGAATACAATCATGGTCAGTACACATACACCACATGCAATAATTAAGTGGTGATCAATGGAAATCTCACGAAATTAAAAGTGAGATAAGAAACCCCTTAACACGTTAATCAACTGAGTCGTATGGCCAAAAGTTAATAACCACCAAATGATTTACAGAATAACATGAATATAAATAGAATCATGAATATATATCAAATGGCAATACACAATACACCACTTTCAATAATTTAGTGGCGAAAAATGGAAATCTCACGGAATTGAAAGTGAGATAAGAAAATCCCTTACTTTGTACTTTTTCCTTGGTCGATGGTAGGTTTACCTCCTGTATAATGGTGAAATAATTGTTATTGAATAATACAAGAATCATTTACTTTAATATGATATCATATATGATCTTTTAACATTGATTTGTTAATAATATCTTAGTATTAACGCCGTTTCGGGTGTTAACTTACTCATTTTCTTTTATATGTTTTGTTACATAAGTCATGTTTGTTGTATCTTATTAATATCCAGAATGATATCAAGTCCTTAAACATCATTTTCAAATCATTAAATGATAATTATACTTTAATGGATACGATGGATAATGAATCTCATCGCGTTCGTGGAGACGGTAGTCCGTACGTACGCACGAACGCTACTTCCATTTAATTTTTTAATTTTTTATTTTAAAAGAATCGAATCCAAATGATACATAGGTATATTACTATTCCAGTATAATATAATATTTTATATATGTTACTTAAGTTCATTAACACCATCCTTTATACGTTCCATGTGTGGTATGAACGAGTCATATCATTTTAAGGGGGCGGTAGTCCGCACTTCCTCAAATGAAATTATCGTATGTATATACGACATGAAACGAATAATGGTATGAAATAAAATGGAATTACAGAAGCTTATATATAAAATATATATCATTAATATCATATTTAATTACAGTGCCATCATAATGGCCACCATGAGAGGCGGTAAGATGTTTTTGAACAATCATCGTTTCGTGAGGCGTTAGTTTTCCATCCACAGAAACATTATGTTCATCATCCATTAGATGGAGTTGTGTGTATGTGTAGTTTGAATACTTCTTATAACAACATCCTAGTATATTGAGGATACTGGTGTTGTTACAAAAGAAGGGAAATAAAAAGAGTTTTGGGGTTGAAGAAGCAAAATAAATGAAAATAATTTAAGAGAAATCGTTACCTTTAATTTAGGTAACTCACTTTGGTTGGAACCAAAGGACTTGTTGAAATGCTTTCTGCCTAAGGGGAAGCTTCAAGGAGGAGGAGAGGGATGTGGGGAGCTTAGTTGGGCAGAGTTTGGACGAGCCAAGTGGCTTGAGAGGTGTGAGGAAATGAGAAGGAGGAGTGCCCTTTTATAAGAGGGGTGAGGGGCACCTTTGGAAAAGCTAGAAATATTAATTTATAATAAACTCATATTCGGTTTCCAATGGCTCCAAAGTTGACTATTCAAAGGTTGAGGTGGGGATAGGTCGAAAACAACTCATCCAATAGAATTTAGAGAGGTTTGGGTACTTATAGTAACCTTATCTTTAAGTATTAACTCTAAGTTAATTAGTTTCACTTTTACAATGTCTCTTTGTATTTTTGAATAATATGGTTAATAAGCTTACTATATACATCCCAAAGACCCCCCAAGTGGTCCATTAATGATTAACCTATCATAATATAAGTCTCTTGGCCGAACCTTAGATTTTTAGGAATTTAATATCAATTAATAATATAATATTTGTTTTAAGAACTCTTTTATGTCAATTTTGACACTATTCACTAGTTGATTTTTGTGAAACTCATAACAGATTGATTACTTCGAAAAAAGTCTAATAAATCAATCCTAATATATCATAATATCCTAGAAAATTTGTTTAATTCATTAAAAGTTTCATATTAAAATTATTTGGGTATTTATAATATCAATTATGTTAATTTTTTACTATTTTAGTAATTACTGCATCATCATTGTGTCATAAATAAAATAACTTATTTAATGTAAAAAAATTATAAATAAAATATAATTATGTAGGAAATCTTTTTATATTTCTAATGAATATTTATAATCTAAAATCCAGCATATATAACCCTATGTAACAATTGTTTTGCTAAAAGATATATGCTTGTGTCATTTTGTATTCATTTTAACTTAATTAATATAAAGTGTCATTATCACTTACAAGTGGATCCATGGGGTCCCAAAATTGGCCCAAAGATGCCCATGGTCGACCATGTATCAACCAATAGGGTTAAGACACATTTTAGGGTAATTTAGTATTATTATAATATTATTTTTGTTAACCCTTATTTACCGGATTTACCCTTAACCATGGTAAATAAAATATTTACCGCAGTAATTATTCAAAATGTCTAAAAATAAAAGTTACCTATTTACACAATTTGGACATCCTGATTCCAAATATGGAATCCATTTTTCTAAATTCAAAACACAGAAGTGGCAGAAATTAATTTAAAATTAATTCCCGCTGTCAAAACAAAAAGCGTGTTTTTAGGAGATAATAACTATCAAAAGATTGACACTTGTTTATGTTCGGTTTAATTGTAAAATTTTGTCCAATGACCAACATTATATTAAATGGTAAAAATATATTCTAAATATACTTTAAAACCACTCAAATTCACAATTTATCACTATTAATTATTTTGATTAAAAAAGTTGTTTTTAATTAAAATTTAGTAATTTTCACTATTCATCAAAATATGAAAGTTATCCGAAAAGTACCAAAATTTCACCTTATGCTAAATTCGATATTCCGAATCCAAAAATGAAGTCCATTTTGAAATATAAAATATATATAATTTCAAAAAGTAGGTATTACTATTCATAACGGCTAGTTTGATTGGTTGTGGTGTGTTAAAATCTCGAAGTTGCGTATAATGCACGTCATTGCATTATTCGAAAGGAAACATACCGAGGAAGCTTGGGGTGTTACAATAGACAATTTTGGTTACTAAACATCCTTCAGTATTTTTTGACCTCATGATGTTGATGATGTGGGTTTCTACCACTTAGTGACATAGAATTTTGTAGTTGAGCATGAATTGTGGGTGTCTATGCTAGTTCATTCAGTACTGGTAGAGAAAACGGAGGTTGTTTTGGAGATAGTGAGAGATATGAACAAGGAAACCCATTGAGTGAAATAATCCTAGAATACATATCGATCTCTTTCTCATTAATATAATATCTTAGTTGGAATTGATATGTTGTATTCTTTTCACATGACATGAAATATAATTTTGAGATACATTTTGAAGATATTTTTTGAGAGCCTCTTGATGATCTTCCATCATAATTTACTGGAATTCATTCACTAATTTTCTTTATGGGGTATGTCAGTTTTTAGTACCGTATGATCTACAGTCATTTAATGTGAATCAGTCATCAAAGGTAAGAAGAGAAATAGTCACAACGGGTTGAAGTATAGTATTAAAAAAGATTTAATTTTTATAGAGTGATCACATTCAAAAAAGATAAGAATAATTATAATAATATGGAGGAGAATTAGCTCCATCTAGATGAGGAACATCATAAAATTGTGCATCTTAAATGAGATTAAAAGGCCATAGAGGAAGTGATAGATCAAATCCACCACTCCTTAAAGAGGTTATTTGGGGAAGGTGATTGTTCTTTGGATGTGGAAAATATAAAATTATCCATGATGAAGAGTCCATATCCATAAAACTAAATGGATTACAAAAATTTATGCAGGATTCTTTAGCCATATTTCTACTTATCAAATCCCAAGTCCAGGAACAATTTTAATATTTTAAAGGGAGACTCCATCCTATGGAAGATCGTGTAAATATTTGGAACATGAATCAAAAATTATTTTCTTTATAATAATATATTCCAATATTCCTTTTCTTATCATAATCATAATACAATACTACCAATGATTCATTTGTTTAAATTTCATGACTTCACAATTGTGAACGTAAACGTGAGGTAGTAAACTAATTTTTTCCAAATACATTGGTCATATAATGAATTGTTTGAGTGTTCCCAATATTATATGTAAATTATTAAAAACATTGTTACATTTGTGTCATCACCCACATTTTTTCCTTAATATAGGTATGAATAAGACTTAGGGGGTGAGACCAGGATTTTCATAAGGCATCACTTAGTATTTTTCAATACAATAATGTTTTATAACTATTTATTATCATTTATAGATTATTTTTTCATAAATCATCCATATAATTGTTCTTGTTATAATATAGACTAATTTTAGCCATGATTCCCTATGAGGGAGTTCATCCTAGTGAGTATTGTGTTTCTTTTTTTGGATAGTTTAATGTCCTCTAACCTTGACTAGTGTGAATGTTTCTTTTGGTCAAATATGTTTGACTATGATTTTTGAAATTATTCTTGAAGAGTGTATTGTTATCCATGAATGTTCTAAAATTCATTAGATAACCCAAGGGTAATTTTTAGTCACAAATGTGTGCCTTCGAGTTCTAATATGTCATATGAGACAAGAATGAAAGGAATATCTAGAGACCCAGTTTGGAAAGTGTTTTCTAGTATGATATTACTAGGATTTATAGTAATAGATGAGTTCTCCCTTATGAAATGTTATTTTTTCGTATGAAATCTTTTTTTGGTGAAAAATGCTATGAAAATTCAGCTGGGGTGTTTTATTTCACAGTAAAATAGTGGCATTCCATGGATGATATGCCTATCAAATTGATGTAGAAATTATGAAAATCCAAATGGGGCATATTATTTCATAGTCAAATAGTAATATCCTTTAACAGATAGGCCTTGAAATTTTATGGGGTAGTTATGTAATAAAAATTGGGGAATAATACAAGATCGTCAAACAAAGGTATCTGTAGGAATTATGATATTATATTACCAAATGTTTAAATATTTTTAGTGATCCAGATGTCTCATGATTATGAGAGGTTGGTTTCTATGGGAAGGTGTTTTATAATGAAGAGATATTATGAATTATAATTTTTGAAGAATGGGAAACCCATCATACAATTATTTGGATCATATAATGGAGGTTAAATTATTTTATGTGGCTTCTCTAATGGGGGAATGATCCATTCACTCTAGTGTTGAAGTATCTTGCATTTTAATTTTATAACACTAATACATGAACTATGTAGTTTAATGTCTTATAAGAAGGATGTTTTCTTACACTTTAACATCTTGTTAGTAGGATTTTTTTCTATGTAGTTTAACTTTATAAAGAAATGGCATGGGGGCATAATCTTAGGATTGTTATCTCTGAGTGAAATGATAAATATTCTTTGTTTTAGGGTAATTTGTTTTTGAATGTGCCGTCATTTTTATGTATGAATGGTAAAGGAAATAATCTATAAACTATGGTATCCAGACATGAATAGTGATATAGAGGAATGGGATTATGGAGGTAGAGGAGTTCCCATTTGAGGATTAATGTAAAAATATTAAAAAAATCCATTTTGTTGGTAAATTTTTGAAAATCCATTTGGATCAAGTTATATTATAGGAAAATAGTGGAATACTATAACAGACATACACACTATATGGAAAACATAGTTGAATCCAATTTGGGAATTTTAGTGTATAGTAAAACTTATGAGCTCATAGTAATTCCAAATTCTATTTCTATTGGAAAAATTATGTTTAGGGAGATTAATATTTCCTTGGATGCATATTATGGTTTGTGTGAGGAAAGTTCATGAATATGGGAGGAACATTTGAAGTAAAAATTACCCAACAATGGTGTAAAGTTTTCATACTAAAATCAATCCCAATCATGGGGGATATGGTTCCTTTAGTTTTTTTATTTGAATAGGACCAATGTATTATATAAATTCTTTATAATTTGATTCATACTAAATCAAGCCCATTACATCATACATTTAACAGGAGTCAAGAAATTTTAATCCAAGACATTGAGGGTTCATAGATCGGGAGACGTAACATGGTCCAAGAATACAATGGATGATTATGGACCATGGTTGAATGACAGGGATTTTACATGATGTCTATAGGGATTATGGATATAGAAGACTCATCTCTAGAGGTAAAACATGGATCTAGGTGGAAAAAGTATTTTTTTGGGAGACCTTTTGCAAAACCAACTTGGGTTGTTATTGAAAAACCAAACAGTGGATTCCCTGAGATGATATAAATTTTGGAGGGAAACATATGAAAATAATAAAGGGGTCATGTTACTTTATAGTTATAAAATGAATTCCTTTGGTATTATACATTATATTTTAGGTAGAGAGATAAATATTATAATGATATGATAGCGTAAAAAATAAGGAGTATGATGTCTAAAAGGAATATGATCGGTTATAAAGGAGGAAATTTTGCCGATATTGGCCATGAATTGTAAGGTAACATACATATATCTGACTCATATGTTGGAGGGTACATCACTACATTCCTGGTAAAACCATGAATTAGAGAACCCAAATTATGAAATCCAACATAAATCATTGTTTGTATGCATGGAAGGTAATTTTTCATTACCCCATGGCATAGACTATGATCTGAGGTCAAGGTGTCACTAATTATTTCTCTAAAATGATAATCCATATTCCTATAGTTCTTGATCAACCATGATATTTAAATTCACGGATTAATGACATCATCCATGATGTTTAACATCATGTGGTACGTACATCATCCATGTATTTTAACATCATTTCCTTATGACATAGGTGAATCAATGGTAAAAATAAATATTGTAGTCGGACCAGGGTATAAGACACAGGTGTCTCTATGTTTCTTGTTTTAGAAAGCTTCTTGCCACACATTGTTCTTAGATAATAATAAATTTCAAATTCATGTGGTCAAATTCATCTGATGTTCCTCGGTATATATATTTATACCTGGACTATAGTAACCCTAATGTTAATTGGTATTCTTTTCTCATGGATGGATTTTTTACCACTAAACATAATCTCATGTGAGCTAGGATCGGTGTTAGATATAAAGTGTGATAATTGTTTCTTTCACCACCCAAAGTAAACAACGGTGAAGGATAGAATAATTTATATTTTTTTGTAGGTAGGTCAAGGTGTGAGATCTAGGCATCACTGTATATATCATTGGAATGAGGCTAATGTCCTCTTTAGTTCTTGACATTTTCCATGCGAAGGTATTCCATATACAGAGGTAAGGGGGAATTTTTTTTATGCGTTGAAGATGAAACCATTATTTTAGATCTAGGTGTCATTACAAATCTCATTAGAATGAAAACCAATACAAAAATAGTTCATTAATTAAATAAAAGGTCGGGTACTAGGAGTGAAGATTTTTATCTGCTCAAACATCGATCTAGATATTGCACAACATTAAATAATACAATATGGTCATGAAATACAATTTTTCACATCATTTAGAAAAGAAATTTTATACTTTTTAACAACTTTTTATTAGTATATATGGATTTTTAGTTTAAAGTCATACAGCTCATCCTATGATGAGTTTCAGTTTTGGGTCACATGATTTAGACCATATGTTGTTCCTTTTAAGGTTGTTCATACCATACACTAATGTTATGCAGTTTAATGTCGTATGGGAAGGACAATGTCTTCATGAATATTATCATCTTTCATAGTGGATGATACGTCATTCTTCATAAATCTATAGGACAAAGATATACTGTAGTATTTAATGTTGAGAAACTATGATGCATCAATCTTTTGTCACAATTAGCATGTTTTGAGAAACCATTCATTGGTTAGGGAAGTAATTAGCTATACAAAAATCGATATCAAGGAATACGATCCATTAGATTGGACTGTATGTATGGATTAAGGTACATATCACATTGGATCACTATTTGGATGCATCATTACTAGTATCATTAGAGTCATAAGGACACGTTCGAATAATATGTGGAGGAATGAATGGAAGAGGTCCTTCATGCTAAAATCTCATTCTACCATGTTTCTATAGAGCTATATGTGGTAAAAGTTGTTCAATATCAAATCATCATGACTTTATAGTATCTCTCATAATTGGATAGATGATCAGACATGGAATCTCAGAGAAAGGAAAATTGGATACCAATGAGGTGGAATTATTTTTTTCCATATAAAATTGAATATGGTGTTTTCTATGTGGTAGTACAGGTTATGGTTTGGTAGGTCTGCAAGGAATGGAAGTGATTTTCAAGCTAACACATCTTTTCTATAACAACCATATTCTATATTATTTTTTATAATGTTTTTTGTAAGGCCCCTATATTTCCATTACCCATTGCATGATATTGGGTTGCATGGTTTGATTTTATATTATACTCGCTATACAACTTATCTAGAACATATAAATAGAAATTGGTTCCACTTTCCATCAATATTGTATTGGGGACACCAAATATGAAAATGTTATTGGTTTCATGGAGCTGATGATACTTATAGACCTGAATTCTTTGAGGGGGGACAACTTTATCTCATTTGGAGAAGATGTTGGTAGTAGGATGTACTTTAATTTCTCAATTGTATTTAGAGGGTATGCCCCCACAACATCCACTACCCATGTTTCAAATGGACTTGAGTATTTGGTAGTTTGTAGACACTATGAGGGTTAATGAATAAATTTCCCTTGCACCTGTATGGAATAAAACAATTTGGTGAAACTTTTGCAATCCTTCATCATAGTGGATAAGTAGTACCCACGTATCAGTATTTAATGAGAAATCAATAACTCTAACTAGTGGGAACCAATATATCAAGTGTGATATTTTTTAAAGATAACAACAGTCTCCTACCCACCAATGTAATTGATAAGGACCCCATCAAACCCCACTTATAGAGGACATTTTGATGTTTTGATCCTCCATATAGAACAAAATTAAGTTTTCATCTTCATAATATTTCATTTCAAGAACATTTTTATGTGATTAATCTATTTTTTAATGTATTATACGATCTATATCATCCACAAAGTGGTTAGATAATATGGTTGGGGAAGGGAATGATTTCATTGATCTAGTATATGCTGACATGAGTAAAAGTTGATACATTTCGATGATGCAAAATGTTAATGAGTATTTCCTCTATGTGGAGATATTAAAATTAAATATATTAATTCTATAACACATATTACATGGAATTTTTTTAAAGTGGGATGAGAGTTAATGTTGGCTCTGAGACGAACTCTTCCATTATCTCCCAAACATATCCAAATAGGGGGATTAGCTCTTACTTTTTGAGGTAATATTCCTCATTGATTTGTTTTATTATCAATACTAAATCGAAATTCACATCTAGGTGTGACATTAGGATAAAACTTCCCCGTTATAGGGTTAAATGATGTCTTAATATTCTTCATCATTGTTCGTGTATCACTATAACAGAATTAAGGAGTAAGAAATGACTACCTTTGCTAGATAGATGAGAAAGACCCCTAACCTTACTTTTCTGTTATTACAGTCTTCCATTATCTTCATAATTGGCCTCATGGAGGCACTGTCAAAATATATTTATCATATTTGGGGACAATGTTAAATAAAAATGATATTTTCATATGGAAATTAAACAACTAATGATTTTTTATTACAGACATGTGCCCTGTGAGAACATCCACCAAGGATCTTCCAAACAGTACTTTATAAGGAAAAAAATGTATGTCAAACTATTAGGGGATAACCAGCCCCCATGCCAAAAATAATATCAATATAGGATGATGTAGGATAAATTTGAAAGTATTAACACGAGATACTATATGTATATCATGGTGTTGTATGTAGTGCCTTAGTTTTTAGACCCCAAAGATTTGTGATAGGCATTTCTTCATAATATCTAAATATTGATTCACATTGTCTAAGATAGATCAACTAAGAAAATGAAAGATATTTTCATTACAATCATCAATATTTTTTGGGAGGAAAGAACCTCATGTTCTCTTCAGGGACAACACAGATATAATGAGTGTATTTTCCTCAACATGCGACATTACCACTAATAATATCAATTGATATTTGATGATTTTTTCAATTAATTAATAATATTTGCTGGCCCACTAATATGTAACCCCCTTTTCATCATCGTGGTTATCGGAAAAAACTTACCCATGCTGATTCCTATAAATCACCTGATGTATACAAAATTTCATTGAAATACTCTAAACTCTTTATGATTTTGAGTAGATGACATACTAAGTAGAGCCATTGTATTATCATTGTTGACTTCTATTTTGTGATTTCTTATGAAGAAGCTCAAAAGGTTTCCTTATGTTACCCTAAATAACATTTCAATGGGTTCATATTTAGGCTTCATTGTCCCAGTTTTTTGAAGATGGTCTCATGATCATCTAGGTGGTCAGGACACTATTAGGACTCATCCACCATATCATCAAATAATCATTCTAAAAACCTCTCTAAGAAGGTATTGAAGATACAATGCATTGATAATTGGTATGAAGTATTGAAATTATTCAAGGAAAATAGAATTACCTGATATACTAAAACTCCCCTGGGGGACATGAAGGTGGTGGATTGTTCAGCCTATGGGCTATTAGAATACATTTTGACCCTAAATTGAAAGCTAGGATTGAGTGGGATTTAAAACTATTCATTGCATATATTAGTAACTCTATTATGGAGACTAAAAGGTAATCTATCAAACTTTTCAAGTTGATATCTATAATATATTTTTATAATATGATGTTCAGACATTTCTTTTTCGATGATTTTTTGATTTATAATCAATTTAGATACTGGACTACCCAGATCAATTTTATAGTGATAAACTTATCTAGATAGGCCTCTCTTTTAGTGGTGTGAGTCAGGTTCATCTTCATTGTTGCCTATTTGTACTCGCAATGGTCTTATGGTAATCCCACGTAATGAGTGTACACTTTTGGATTGATTCTTGTAATATCTATTTAATTCCATAAGATCACATCCAGATGTTGTATTAGTAGGGAGGTGTACACTTACTAATATTCATAAGTCATGGCCGAAATTATCAATGTGGGATATATAAATTCTTATGCACCAATATTTGTTTTACTGATTTCATCATTGGTAGTAGAGACAACATCAAAAAATATTGGAGGGGCCTCCCTAAGGTCTTCATCCTCTTCCATGTCCACTTTCTCCATCTCTTTGACCTATTCTTTTTTCATTACAGAAGATGTTTATAAAGACAATTTTATTATGTTCAAGCAAGATTTAGTGTTTTGATATTTGAAAGGAGAAGAAACCATTTCTGGCTTGACTAATGATGAGAGTACCCTTTGATGCTATGAAGGGGAGATGAGGGACATTAGTTAAAATTCTTTATTTTTTATCTGTAAGGTAACAACTGTTTCTGATCCAGTTGATGAGCTTATTATTAACCAGTCTTAGGGGTTGAAATGTGTGTATTTTTATCCTATATCTCATCATCCCATGGTGGGTAAATGCATCCTTCCATGATTATATGTAGAGTTTTCATGATCGATATGTAAAAGTTTCTGAACATTTGGTTGAATTCAGACCCAACTATTAAATATGATTAATGGGAAACACATTATCTACACTAAGCTACTTGAAGGAATTTAATAGGATTATTTCAATGGTATTTTAGTTAATTATTCATGTAACATTATCAATCATGGGTGGTTTCACTTACCTATTTTATGATACTTCATTAATATGTTGTGATTCACTACATTTAAATGGGGATTTATCACCATCAAATGTACCAATTTGACGATCAATGCAATTTTTGAGGCATTGGTGGTATGATAAAGGAATAGATGTATGATAATGAAACCAAGGCCCTCCCAGAAGATTGTTGAAGTCCATATATAACTGAATATATTGAAATAAGGATTCTTATATCAAATCCCCAAAATGAAACCTGAGTATGAATTGGCCAAGAGGAATTTTATCTCTCTTTACATAACCATGCATTATTAATATTGTGGGGGGAAGGTGGGAGTCATTAGAACCTAGATTATGGAGTGATAATAACCAAATTAGGTTTATTCTTGATCCATTGAAAATAAAATATCATCCAATTTCGATGAAATATATCTTTCCAAGTATGTATAAGAGTCTGATGTGTTCATGTATGACAACATTTTCATTTTCCTTGACAAAAGAGTTGATCATATAGAATTTGATGGGTACTTTCTCTGCACAATATTCATCATCATCATCAACATCAATGAAAAATTATTTATGTATTGAAAAAGCCTATACAAGTGCATTATGGTGGTAGTTTGATAGACTCAAGGCATCCAATGTTGACAACTTGGCCAACATCATGTCCATGTTCCCTAAAATGTCATACATTTATGATAAAAGGCAATAGTTTTTAGCTTAAGGATGATTATTTACTCTCATTTTAGGAACATACAAACTTTATATAAACATTTTAGAACTCCAGACATGAGTTGAAGGATCTTCTATCCATTTTTTGGCAGGTTATCTAAGTTTACCGACACTCTATGGCTGATTAGGTTAAAGAATATCCCCTCTCAATCCACCAAAATGATTGAGTTAGGGAAAACGTAGCTTTTGTGGGGAATATTTCCTTCTTATATTGTGCTCACTGGATATATCTTCAATGAGTTTAATCTGGTTATACCACTAAAGGACTGATATGGTCAGAGTTTTGATTTCTACTAGGATCGCATTTTCACTTTTTTACTCGACCTCTATAGCATATTCCATCTATTCCCTAACTGAATATTGAGAACTCAGTATTATGGTCATTGTTATTTTCCTTCAAGGGATGCATTATGTTAATACCATAAATGAATATAAAATCAATTCTTTATCGGATTAGGACTTCATCTAATAGGGTTATTCATTTGGTACAATTTGGTTGGGAGGTTCCAATGCTTTTGGAACTATAAGAATTAATTATCAGTGAATGAAGGCCAAATATATATTTCTTTTTCAGGATCAAATTTTCTTAGTTTTTTCTTCTCTTACATCACTGAAATTTCTTGGAATAATGGATTTTATAAGGTTGTGGTAGAAAATAATTTGGTTTTTCTTGAAGAAGTGGTTGAGGGAACAATTGGTTGTTTGAACTATGCTGTGAGGATAGCACGAGTTTGGTATATCATATTTTTTAAAATATAACAATTAAAAATATTTATACCCATGATGTGAAAATCATTCCATTAATTATCCTCCTCCAAATAAGCAAAAAAATGCATGGTAATTTCACAGTTGGCTTTCCCATATTCCCTTCCCCAGAATAAACCATTTTCTGTATGATGTCTTTGAAAATTAATCATTCCAAGATGTTTTACCCCATTTATCAACAGAAGGGAATTTTTTTGGGATATCCTACTATGTATCTTGGTCATACTTCTTGGTATTTGTATACATGATCATTTTTTTCAATAATGAGATGAACTATCATGTGGCCTGACCATTTCAAAACGAATAAACATTATTTAATATATCATTAAACAATTTTGTCATATATTATCTTTGATAATCCCAAATAGGAAGCAGTTTTTGCTGATTCTATGGTGGTGGAATTACATAGTAAGTTGTAGAGTTTAGAGCTCGAGTAGGTGCATGGGATATATCAAGTGTAATAGAGGTATCCACTTCTTTCCCTTTCTTCATTCTTTGAGATGATAGACTAAATTAGATAATAGCCTTATTTTTTGTAAAAGAATATGCCATTCATTGAGAAATTGTGGAAATTTCACAAAATCATCATATTTATTTCATAGTACTGAGTGGTGTTCACGACTTGTCATAGAGATTCAATATATAGAAGGAGAAAATATTATTGATTAAGTTATAGGCTGAAAAAGTATGTCAAACTCTTCCATAGAGGAATGACATATGAAATCCTCTAATTCTACTACATCATGTTGTTTTAGTGTTTGAGGACTCTTTTCTTCAGAATTTCCAAGATGATTTGGAAGGAAAAACACCAAAATATATAATCCCAGCCTAGAATAGACCAATCTGTCTAGTTGATGTAATATATAAAGGCTAGCCCTAAAAATTTATCTATGAAGACCATGTGTTTCGCAAACTCATATTGTGTTGGTTGTATACGTCATGAGACCATATTGGGACACAAAATGAGTAAACTACATCTATGTTTCCACTGAACAGTTGAAACAAATAAAGGCAATATTTTCAAATATTGAAGGGGGAAGTGTTTGATCAATCCATCCAGGGTAAGGTTTCATCGATAATTTTAATACGGAACTATAATCCTAAATAAAATCCAATGGATCCCTTAGAGAGTCAAAAATATTGATTATCATTGGAGTAATGTCTATTTGAGAACGTGGATGAATAGGGAAATTAGTAGGTAGGGACAACTATAGATGGAATGCTGGTATCTATCATTGGTTACCTCTAGGGTAAGGTCTCTAGGGAGGCATTTTTTCCCTATTCTAGGTCCGTACCTAATAGAGGTAACTCCCAATATTCTACTCTAGGATCCACGTATATAGGTTGTTTTTATCCCACGGTGTGAAAATGTTTTTGGCTCCATCACTTTTATTATAGTAAATACACTTTCTTTCGATGAGTCAGTTAGAAATTCCTGTTGAGTCTCTATTTATAGAACATATCCAAGAGGGACATTTACCTATATTAGATCTAAATTAATTATCTCAATTCATTCTTCTCTTCCCCCTACTGAGATAATATTTTCTCAATTTTAATGGATTAAATATCATTAGGTATTTTTTGAAGCTCATCATTATTTTTTCCATTTTCTTATATGGGTACTCTTTGGGGAGGTAATTATGGATTTGTTGGGGGAATTTCAAAATTAAGTGAAATTATATGGTTTTTAGTATGCACACATCCTTCAATAGCATTGGTGTGTACCATAATATGAACCAAAAAATCCACATGTAGCTCCTCCATATTTGTATTATGCTCTCATTCGATCTGCATGTGTATTTTATAACCTATATCCAAGGTACGTAATGTTTAATTTTAATAACATTTATTTAATGTAACCAAGGGTGCATTCCTGTGTGGCATGTTTCGGGTCCCGAGAAGTTATTAATTTATTTAAATAGTTTTACGAGAAGTATGTAAAACAAAACATTATACCCTAGTGAAATTTTACTCGGTTGAATATAATTAAATGTATTAAAGAGGAATAAAAATAATTTTAAAGAAATGAAATGAAATTAATAAAGGATAAAAATAATAAATAAAATAAAAGTGGCTAGAGTAACATAAAAATAATTATAATGTTATTAACAAACTTTTATAAATACATTTTCCTTTCTCCTTCAAATTTTAATTTCATTATTTTAAATTATTTTAACTTTTTTACATTCTTTCTTTCTGTAATTTTTTTCTCCATTCCCCTCTTCTCCCTCTATCCCATTTGTACCTTACACCCCACCTCTATCCAAGAGGTGTGACAGCACATCCTCCTACTTCAGATTATTGTTACACCTCCTTCTATTCTATATTTTCAAGACTATTAAAATCAAAATGAAGCTCTCGGTAAAGATAATCTTGTACACCTAGAATCATTGAGTTACATCCACCCTCCACTGAATAATATACCAAAGAAGAATTCTACCATAATTTGGGGTTGTCTAAAATCCTTTTATTTCTACCATTCTAGGTAAAATAAATTGTTCTTACGACACGTGGGATATACATTGAATACTATGTAGGGATTTTATGATATTTCCCATTATTCCATTTCTTAATTCAGTATTTACTATTTTGATGCTCTTCGGTGCATATTGACAAATCTAAAATAATGAAAATTAATTTAATTTAATTGTTTAGCATTGATATTGGTGACACTTTTTTAGTGAGTACCCCTCCTTAGGTTTTTTCCATTCCATTGGAAACCCAATTGGTTGTGCTGAAATAATGGCCCTATTTACCATTATCATTCATCTGTTATATTATCAACTACATTTGTACGTGTAATAAATTTAGGTTGAGGGTTTTCATTAACTAAAATTATGTAGGATGAATCATAAATCATGAATTTTTTTGTCCTTGATGTTGATTCCAAAATAATTTCTCCCATAATGCTTGTCACTTTTTGACATTATTAAATTTTGTTGCCTCTACTCTCACAAATAAGTTCCATTTCTATTTAATTTTGTGTACATATTAATAATAATGAGTCTTAATCTTGAATAATTGGAAATTTTGGAATTAAATTGTTAAATAGATGGATGCAATCGTGAATGATGATATTTGATATATATATATATATTCAGGTCAGGGATAGAAGGTGGTTCCTATATTATAAACCCACAATTGGAATCTTTATGCATGATATGTTACAATAAACCATGCTATGAAAGTGATGATTTATGACCACTATGAAAGAGATTACCTTATGATTTTTTACTATACTTATTGGTGACACCAGATCTATAAGGGTAAATAGAGGATAGATCCATTGAAAAAAATGTCTTTTCCATGTCTAGACTGATACTCGGTCTCTTATGTGAGATACCCTGGACAAACTCATAGTTACCATCAATGAGAGAGTCTTGGAATTTTGAAAGGATCTACCTGGTTGGTCTAATGGAACTTGATATAATTGATTGGATATAGCATAGTTTTAACTACCCGCCAATCCCCATTGGCTTGAGAGCTCAACGAGTCATTACTAGGCCTTAAGCGACATCCCCAATGTGCCAAAGGCTTGAAATAAAAGCCGAAGGGTTTCAAAACAAGTGGGGGAAGATTTACCCTTTTATAACATACCATAGACCCAACAATCATAACCAAACTAATCAACTAAATGATGCATTATAAAAGCTAAGAAAACTCAACCATTTATTTTATCATAATCCAACCAAGAGTACCACAATGAAAACCAACACTAAATCAGAGTAAACATCGGAAAGACAAACTAAAAGACTAGAAGGCGACAACCCAACTCCATGTTCCACAAGCTCTAAGCTCCTACATCACGAACCGGCCCAAGTATCACGATGTAGTGCTATAAACATGTGCCACTTTACGTTGTCCAACATCCCGGTATATGACATCTGCAAAAGCATCATCATGCCAAAGTAGGGGGTTAGTAATGAAACTCATTAGGTTTTACCCGATGACTTCCAAACCCATGCCTCTAGGATAAAACATGTTAGCACATTTATATAAAACAATTTATATAAAACAATTCCAAAAAAGTTCACAATATAACATGTTCCATGTCAAAACTATTTTTCAACAAAACCATATTTCTCAAGAAACGCAACCAAGAAAAGTTTCCAATCTAATTTCAATTTCCATTTTGACACATTCATTCTATTTCACAAATCCACACAACCAACCATGCATGAAACTTGGACCACCCTATACTCACGAGTGGTGAGTTATACTTCCACTAACCCATCACATAGTGGACAACCTTGATAGGGGCACTTCACGCCCTTATCTGTAAGTTTTGATGGGGGTACTTCTCGCCTTTATCCATCCCAACCTTTTGATGGGGGTAATTCTTTCCCTTATCCATACTAATGCATATGAACACACACCACAATGCCTGAAAATCCATTCCAAAACCAAGTGTGTTCAAAACCATTTAATAAAGCATCAAACCTTTTATTGAAAACAATTTCTTTTAAGCAGAAAAACCATAACTAGTTTAAAATCACCATTCTAAATTCACTTCAACAAACACTATCCAAAAACACACAATTCCCACAAACCATTACTAGAAATGGGTTTAAACCATTATTTCAAAGAAGATAAACAAACCATTTCAATCATGGAAAATAATTTGAATCTAGGCATTCAAGTTCGAAGAAAGAGGAATGAAGAGTGAAGCCACCCACCTCAAAGGTATTGATGAAAACCACAACGGTCAAAGAACTCTCAAGAAAACCTGGCCAATTCACCAAGGATCTTCCTTAGATCTCATCTCCTAACACAGCCAAGACCAAATCTCATCATATTTGGCATCCACGCACTTAGATATACCCATAATAGGTGTAGATCTAAGAAACTAAGAGAAAAGGAGAAGTAGATCTATGTAGATCTAAGAAGCCGATCAAGAATGATAACATACCTCAAGAATCTGGCCTCGATTCGCCAAGAGAAGACTTTAGATCTCCTCCAGAATTATGGGAGAACTCGCCTTAACCTTAGGGGAACCAAAATCCGGAGTTACGGCTGCTTATGTTCTTAAACGAGTCATTTAAGTGAAAAAACGTGTGAGATCCACAATTTAAGGATCTCATTTAAGTGCCCACACAGTTAGTTCACCCTGTTTGAAAAACCGTGTGATAACCGTGCATTAGCTACTACCTCGATCACCCTTCTAGCATGGTTTGGACACATGGTTAGACAAACCATGCACCGACCATGCGGGAGCTACTCCCTCGAAGACCCACTACACACGGTTTGGCTGCACAGTTTAGACAAACCCTCTGCTACCCGTGCGACTTCCCCATTGACTCCAAACACATTCCAAGTTCTCCCGACTCTCCCATTCGTCAGTCTTAACATTAAAACCTTTAAAAGCATCAAGAAAATGTTACATATGAGAAACCGGGGGTACTACATTCTCCCCACCATTGGTCTTTCCGTCCTTGGATAGTAGAAAACCATCACCCAGTTGAAAGAGTTTTGGCCACTGCTCTTTAATTTTCTTTTCACGTTCCCAAGTCTTGTCCTGAATCTGACCATGCTGCCATAAAACCAGCACTAGACCGATTATTTTTTCATGCAACACTTTCTCTTGCCTATGCAATATCTGTACAGGGATATGTATCCACTAAGCATCCGGCTCTAGGTCAACATGATCCCATATGTTCACGTGGTTAGGATCAGGTTGATACTTTTTCAACTGAGATACCTAGAACACATTATGCAGTGAACTAAACTGTGGTGGTAATTCCAACTGATATGACACCTCTCAAACCCATTCCATTATCTCAAAAATGTCAATGTATATAGGAGATAACATTCCTTCCTTTCTGAAACGATGATGTCCAAGCCTTGGATAGAACATCAAGAGGACATGATCACCCACAATGAATGACAACGGTCTTCGATGGTGATCTGCATAATATTGATGATGACTCTGAGCCATTTTCTTCCTCTTTCTAATCAACTGATTCTTCCCCATTGTATCATGGACAAGGCCCGGCCCAACTAGTGATGTCTCACCAGTTTTCACCTAGCATAGGGGAGAACGAAAAGGATTCCCATACAATGCTTCAAAAGGAGCCATGTGTATCGAGGGTTGATAGCTATTATTGTATGAGAACTCCATCAAGGGTATATGATCCTCCCATGAGCCATTAAAATCCATAACACATGCCCGCAACATGTCTTCCAACATTTGTATTGTTTTATCAGATTTCCCATCCGTCTGAGGATGATACACCGTGATCATAGTCAACTTATTACCGAGAGCTTGATCTAATGATTTATAGAAACGAGATGTGAACCTTGGATTTCTATCTAAGACGATAGACACGGGTACACCAATCCTCTTTATGACTTATCATATATAGATTTTTGAAATATCTTCCACCGTATGGGTTTCCCGAATAGGGACAAAATGATCTGACTTGGTTAGATGATCCACTATCACCCAAATGGAATCATGTTTCCGGACCATTCATGGAAGACCTTTAACAAAATCCATTTCTATCTAATCCATTTCCAAACTGGGATAGATAAAGATTGTAACATACCAGCTGGTCTCTGATGCTCTGCTTCAACCTTCTGACAAGTTATGCACCGCGAGACAAACTTGGCCACCTTCTATTTCAGGCCACTCCACCAAAATTGTGCCTTCAATTCCCTATATATACTCTATGTACCTGGGTGTAAAACCCATCATTAATGGTGGTAAGAATGAAGGAGTTTTTCTTGAAAAAATGTCGGTACAACCATCCGATCTCTAAAACACAAAACTGAACCACCATCTAGTTTCCATCCATCAATGGTCTCCCAACCATTGAGTTTTGAACTTACAACTAGACATTCTGCATCAGATTTTTGTGCTTCTTTGATCATATTTACTAAATCAGGAACATGTGTTGCTGAAAAGAAAACAACAACATCACCTCAGTCTTCACATTCCACATGCATGTCAGCTAAGACCGACATAAACTACCATTATTATGAAGCCTATTTCTCCAAATAATCATATGACTTTCTACTCAATGCATCCGCCACTGAATTTCATTTTCTTGGCATGTACATCAAGTTAAATTCAAAAAACTTGGAGATACTCCATCCACCACCTTTGCCTCATATTCAAATATCGCTGTGAGAAAATGTTTTTCTAGCTCCTGTGATCCGTAAATACAGTAAATTTTTCACCAATGAGATAGTGTCTCCTTGTTTTCAAAGCATAGACGATAGCGGCCAACTCTAAATCATGTGTTGGGTTATTCTTTTCATGCACTCTCAGCTGTCTTAAGCCATAAGCAACAACATGGTCTCCATTCATGAGAACACATCCCAACCCAGATCCTAAAGCATCACAATACACCACCTACCCCTATCCTGATTCCGGAAAAATCATGATGGGTGCTGATGTAAGGTGAACATTCCACTCTTGAAAAGATCTCTAACATTCCTCAGTATGTTGAAATATAATATTCTTCTTGGTCAATGTTGTCATAGGCGAAGCAAGTCATGAGAAGTCACACACAAATCACCAGTAATAACCAGTGAGACAAAGAAAAATTTGTATTTCAAAGACATTCTTCAGCAGTTTCCAAGAAAGAACAGCTTCTATATTTTCAGGATCCACTAACACACCTTTCTCAGAAACAACATGGCCCAGAAAGTGTACCTCTTGTATCCAAAAATAGCATTTTAATAATTTGTCATACAACTGGTGGTCTCTCAATATTTCCAACAATATTTCCATGTGTTTCTCATGCTCATCCCTTGTTCATGAATACAACAATATGTTGTCCACAAAAACAACAACAAAAGAATCAGGATATCGCTAAAATATCTGATTCATTAATGCCATAAAGACAACTGCTGAATTCGTATGAATGAAAGGAATGACTACATATTTTTAGTGGCCATATCTTATTTTGAAGGTTGTCTTCAAATTATCCTCCTTTCGAACTCACAACAGGTGATATCCTGACCGTAATTCAATCTTAGAGAACCACTGAGCTCCACTCAATTGACCAAGTAGGTCATCAATGCGTGGAAGTGGATATATATTCATTATCGTAACTTGGTTAAGTTTACGATAATCCACACATAGCCTCAACGTTTCATCTGCTTTCTTTACAAACAAAACGGGTGCTTCCCACGGAGACACAGTTGGCAGAATAAAACCATTGATTTTCAGATCCACTAACTACACATTCAATTCCTTTAACTCCATTGGTTCCGTCCTATAATATGGAAGTAAAAAATTACTGGTCCCTGGAAGTAGATTAATCGTAAACTACACTTCTCTTACATGTGGTATCCCTGAGAATTTTTCAGGAAAAAGATCAGGAAATTGATCAACGACTACTGGGAAACTATTATTCGTGATCTCTTCTATCGATTCCAAGTTCAATACAGCCAACTGGTAAGATATCGTTGCCACTGCTGGTGCGAACAAGCCAGTTGCACCTACCATCAAAACACTTTCTTCTCTAAGGAGATGCTCGATGTCATCCTCAGCCGTGAAAATGACTGTTCTGCTGTAACATTCGATGTGAGCCCTGAACTCTGTTAACCAATCAATACCTAGGATTATATCATAGACATCCATATCTATCATAGAGAAATCCCATTTCATCTCAGCTCAATCAACATTTATAGAACATGATCTACACATGATGGTTATACATTTTCTTTCACTGAGAGAAGTTTAAAGTTTTATCACAGAAGGCATCATTTTATGTTTTATGTTCATAAAATCAGCAATACGATAAGCAAGAAAGGAATGTGATGCACCAGTATCGATCAATACTTGCATGAGGGTAGAATTCAAAATAATCGTACCTCTCACTGTAGACGGTCCAGACTGGTTATCCACAATCACCTATTCTGCTCCATACAATTGCTCTATTGATCCACTTTACTCCTTATTGCCATGTTGAGATTACCCTACTTGAGGAGTGATGGTATTCTTGGAATCACCATATCTATTTTTGTTCTACTAGAAAGACTGATTTTTCTGCCCTCACCCTGTCGAAGAATAATATGCTTGCGACACCAGAGAAGTTTCATGAACACCTGACCATGGAGAACTGCGACAATATCACTGAAGATGCCCCATCTTGTTGCAATTGTGGCATGCTCGCAGTGGTGGTGTACATTCTCATTTCATGTGATCGATCAAGCCACATTGAAAACACCCGGTTTTCATCATGGGTCGTGGAGGAAGATTCACCGATCCAGACATCTGATTCTGATTCAGACACCCACCTTGGAAGTAGGTGTCCCTCTTCCACTTGTTCCCCGTATTAGAGTTCCCACCCATTCCTATGGGTATCATCATACTTCCTCCTCCCATAACTCATGACAGTTCCTTTTCAGCTACTGTTGCTATGTTTACCATCTCTAAATAATCTGTAATACAGAGCACAACTATCTTCGAGCGAATCTCTTGTCGCAGCCCTGATTCAAAGATGTGCGCCTTCAGCGACGCACTTGAAGCAACTTCCAGTGAAAAGCACACTAAATTCATGAATTTAGCCGTATATTTTGTGACAGAGATATTTTGCTAGTTAAGGTTGAAAAATTTTGTCGTCCTCTGGATCTTGAATGTGTGAGGATAGAATTGTTTATTGAACAATTCCTAAAATTACTCCCAGCCAATCCTTGATCCAACATGGAATGCACCACTAGCTCCCACCACTGTCATGAAAGATCCTCCAGTATATACATTGCCAACTTTACTCTCATTTTTGCTGGTGTGATGATGAAATCGACAATACGATTCATCCTACTCAGCCACACCTCCGCCATTTCTGGTTCAGATTCACCCCGAAATATTGGTGGATTCTTCTTCTGGAACAAGACGTAATTTTCTACATTCCTTGACTCATCCCTCTAATTCCCCGTGTCCACAGCCTGAAATGCTTGAACAATACATTGGACTAGATGCTGGTCCACCTGTGGCTCAAGTATTACCACATTCTTTGTAGCCTCTTCCGTTTGGTTTCTACAATGCCTAATAGGTTCCATTTTCTGTACAAACAACACACACCGTTAGTATCACTTCCTTGAAACTCAGGGCTTAACATTTCAATATCTCTCACATCACTATAACAACATTGTTTTCCAAACAACCATATTTTCCCCATTTACCCATTTCTAAAAAATAATTTCTTTCTTTTGAAAATCAATCCATTATCAAAATACATCAATAATTCTCCTTTCAATGTCTTTCATTTGAAAACCAGTTCAAATAATTTCCGAAATCAAAATTCTGTATCAAATCATAATCCATTTCTCAAAATGATGTATGCACTCCTATTGGGAAGTCATTCCTATAATGCATGTCATTCTCATATCATTGGATAAACCCATGACAATGATATGTGTTATCCTATAAGTGTCTCCAAAACACTTCTGTACGCAACTCCTTAGTAACATTAATTTCACCATAAAAAGGTTAGCTATGTCGTTTTATGCTCTACATTCCATGTTATGACAATTCTACTCTATCCTAAGATGACCACTGGAGGAATAGACATGTATGAATTCAATGCCAAGACTGAGAAAAATAGATGACTACTTGTTGCACAAAGAAAGGAACAAGCTGATTGTATTTATACGCCACGAACCGAACAAACTGATACCATTTTTAATGACCCGTCAATCCCAATTGGCTTGAGAGCTCAACAAGTCATTACTTGGCCTTAAGAGACATCTTCAAGGCACCAAAGGCTGGAAATAAATGTCGAAGGGTTTCAAAACAAGTGGGGGATGATTTACCATTTTAGAACATACCACAGAACCAACAACCATAACCAAACTAATCAACCAAATAATGCATGATTAAAGCTAAGATAACTCAACCATTTATTTTATCATAAACCAACCAAGATTACCACAATGGAAACCAAAACTAAATTAGAGTAAACAGTAGAAAGGCAAAATAAAATACTACTAGACAACAACCCAACTCCATGCTCCACAAGCTCTAAGCTCCAACATCACGAACCAGCCCAAGTATCACGAAGTAGTGCTATAAATATGTGCCACATTACAGTTTCCAACATCCCGATATATGACATCTACAAAAGAACCATCGTTCCAAAGTACGGGGTGAGTAATGAAACTCAGTAGTTTTTTTCCAGTGACTTCCCAACCCCTTCCTCTAGGATAAAACATGTTAACACATTTATATAAAAAAAATTTATATAAAAGAATTCCATAATAATTAACAATATAACACATTCCATGTCAAAACCATTTTTCAAAAAAACGAAATTTCTCAAGAAAAGAAACCAAGCAAAGTTTCCAATCAAATTTTCATTTCTATTATGGAACATTCATTACATTTAAAAAATCCACACAAATAACCATGCATGCAACCTGGACCTCTCTATACTCGTGAGTGGTGAGTTATCCTTCCACTAAGTTGTCACTTAGTGAACTAACTTGATGGGGGTACTTCACGCCCTGATCTATCCCTTTCAATGGGGGTACTTCTCACCCTTATCCATCCCAACATTTTTATGGGGGTAATTCTCACCCTTATCCATCCCAATGCATATGAACACACACCATAACCCATGAAAATCAATGCCAAAACCAAGTGTGTTCAAAATCATTCAATAAAGCATCAAACCATTTATTGAAAACCCTTTCTTTCAAGCAGCAAAACCATAACTAGTTTAAAATCAACATTTTAAATTCATTCCAACAAACACATTATAAAAACACACAATTCCCATCACCTGTTACTAAAAAGGGGTTTAAACCATTCTTTCATAGTAGATAAACAAACCATTTCAATCAAGGAAAAAAATTAAAACTATGCATTCATGTTCTAACAAAGAGGAATCAATAGTGAAGCCACCTACCTCAAAGGTTTTGACGAAAAACACAACGATCAAAGAATGCTCAAGAAAACTGGGCCGATTCACCAAGGATCCTGCTTAGATATCTTCTCCTAACACAAGAAAGACCAAATATCATCATATTTGGAGTCCAGACACATATATCTAACCATAACGGTCGTAGATCTAATAAACTGAGAGAATAGAAGAAGTATATCTACATAGATCTCAGAAACCAATCAATAATGATCACATACCTCAAGAATATGGCTTCTATTCGCCAAGAGAAGCCTTTAGATCACCTCCGGGATAATGGTAAAACCCTCTTTGACCTTAGGAGAACCAAATTCCCGAGTTAGGGCTGCTTATGATCTTAAATGAGGGATTTAGAGGCAAAAATGTGTGAGATCCACAATTTAAGGATCTCATTTAAGTGCCTGCATGGTTAGTTCATACGGTTTGACAAACCGTGCACTAACCATGTGTTACCTACTACCTCAGTCACCCTTCTAGCATGGTTGGGCTACACGGTTAGATAAACCATGCGCCGACCATGCGGTAGATAGTTTCTTCAAGACCCACTGCGCACGGTTTGTCCCCACGGTTTAGACAAACTGTGTGCCGCCCGTGCGACTTCCCCTTTGCCTCAAAACACATTCCAAGTTCTCCCAACTCTCCCATCCATCACTCTTAACATTAAAACCATTAAAATCATCAAGAAAAGGTTACATACCAGAAACCGGGGGTACTATAGTAGTGATACCTTAGATATGGTCTTAGACTCAACATCTATTTTTTTCAGTTCTGATATGATTGTGTGATGTGTTTTTAATGATATTTCATAGTGTTTCCTTATTATTTTTGATACCTCTCTTTCTCTTTTAGTGTTCTTGGTTTGACTTACGGGTTATACCCCAATCTAAAGAACAATCTTCGTGGTATTGTTTTCTTGTTGTTCTATAATATTGCTATGTTTTTATAAATATATATTCATCTATATCATGTATCTTTTTTAGACTTCAAACTTTGGCTGAAGCTGGTGGTATGGGATAGGTGTCATCTTGGGAACCCGGACCACATTACTTGTACTTTTATTTATTTATGTTTACTTAATTTATTATATATATGGAATATTTCTATATTTATAAATCATGAAATGGAAAGGTGTAGAACCCGTGGGTGATCTCCTACTAATATTCTATCTCACTCCCTTCTCGGGCCTTGTTTGGTACCCATGTAGTCTTCATGTTCATAGGTATGGATTCAGGGATGCTTGAAACTTGTGATGCCTTATTTTTTTATCTATTTTGGCTGGAGAATGGGGTAATAGGACCAAGACTTTTTCAAGATGTCATGTCACAATAGTTATTTGGTCTTTTATAGTTATGGGAGAAAACATCCTATTCTTCTACCTCATACCCATGAAATTTTATTTCATTACTTTTTTCATTATACATCGACCTAATCCTAGTATTTGTTATGACTATTAAGATTTAAAAATTATTATTTATTTTTTGGTTCATTTACCTTCTTCTACTGCTTTTTACATAATTTTTAGGCTTCCACTACTTGTATATACAATTTTACACTATGTTATACCTTATACTATGAGGGAATAGTCTCCCCACATACATACCCAAGGCCCTTACTTCTATTTGATGGCCTATGTCATTTAGGGAGATGCACATGAGGCATTACGACCCACTGTCTCGGGGACCATATCAGTGGTACTTGGTGCAGGATGCTACAAATTCATATCAGAAAAAGTTTATTTACATTTTCCCATACTTTGTGGGTCAGTCATGTGACTAGGACTTATGAATTTGGATTTTACCCTGTGATTAGATGTAGATAACTCATTTATTTGGGAAAACCCAATTTTCTGGGTTTTGGATTTCTGTTATTGATTATTCCATTTATTGTTGACATGACATAACTATTGTGTGATGCACAAGAATTATGTTATTAATGGTATTGTTATTGTTGAGATGATTATTTTGACCATGGTATCCCAATGATATGAGGTAATTTCATTTAAATTCATCATATTACGCACGATAGGGGTTAAAATTACATGTATATTTCCATGCCATATTTACATTCTATGTGCATCTTCCTGTTGGAATCTGAGTGTTGTTGTGTTTAGTAGTAATAACTTTCAATAATTTTTAGTTTTAAATATAATGTCTATATATGTCTTAGTGATCCTTCTAAGAAAATTTCTCTTTCTACCATGTCACAACTCATTGCGCGGTTTTGTTTTTGTTTAAACTCAGAGGCATGCCATGTACCTATTTTTTATTATCTTTCCATAACTACTAATCCATGATCAAGGAGCCCTTACCCCATACCATTTTAATTAACATTCCATTACATGTTTACCTCTTATACAATATAATCAATATTAATATGTGTGTTATGAAATTTTAGTGCAATTCAACTATGACCTCAATGTGTCGTACACTAATAGAGTAGTGGTGAGCACATTCTAGAGTAAGTGGGTATGGAACCACGTACTGTAATTCTTGTAGAACCACCTATTTTTCCTCCTTTAGTGCCACTTATGGAACATCCTCTATATCTTTCTCTAGGATCTAATTAATAGTTTGGGGATAATCTTCTCAGGTTCATACAGTCCATTCAGAGTTTTCCCAAGCCTACCACATATGTGGAAGGTCTTACGTCGTACATTCTATAGAATCGTCCCCCCACTTTGACAAAAAATTGTGGTCCATGTTCTTTAGAAACATGGATCAAATCCATTAAATACATCTTCAATCATATTTCTACACTTCCATGGAAATAGGTCAAACATGTTGTTCTTATGCTTTGTGACTCCTCCTACCATGGGTGGGATGCCATTTCTTAGGTAGAGAAACCCCGAGACATGGTTTGGGAAGTCTTATTGATAGATTTCTATGATCACTTCTTTCTAGAGACACTGATATAATATCATGCAAGAGAGTTATTATATCTTTAGTAGGTCATTATGACAGTGTTAGATCATTATAGTCATTTCACTAAGCACCATCGTTTTGATCCATCTCTGATGGGTGATGCATATATGACTATAAGATGGTTTGAGGATGGACTGGGATATCCTACTCCCTCTAAGGTGAACAGCACTCAATTTTTTTACACTATAAAGGACATGAATCATTCCCCAATTAAGGATCAAAATCAAACGGAACCTGATTATATTTTCCAAGGTGGTTTAGTTTTGAAGCAGGGTAACAATTCTTCAGGTTGTAAGAAGTGATGTTTCACTCATGATTGTGGTGGTAATTCCGTCCAAATGAATTGTAATGACATCAATATCATATTTCATCAGTGTAGCAAGATCGTCCACAAGAAACCCCAATTCATGAGGTACCCAAAGGAGTATCGATCTTGGGGAAAGATGGATCACATTTAGCATTATTTTTCATTATCATCCAGTGGAAGAGTATTCAAGGCAGCACCTCCATCATGTATGGGAACTATGCTTACCAATTTTTATGGTATTTCATTTTCCACCATCCAATCATGACGAGTTAGTGGAGGTCGTGGCTGATGAAACAATGTTCCAGAACACCAGTTTCAGCAGAGTGGACCTACTCCGACTAGTCAGGTGGAACCTAAAAGGTAAGGATTAGGCCATATGTATACATTATAACCACTGTTAGTAAAGCAGAGTATAGGTCCCTCTATTATTAGAGGTTCTATCTTTGTAGCAAATACATTAGTTTCATCGTTTTTTGATACTGGTTCTTTTCCATATTTCAAATCTACTGCAACTATTGTGAGTTTGGGCCATACCATTGATTACATCTATGTTGTTATGTCTCTCAAAACTCCATGGAAAGTCATAATAGAGGGAATATGAAATTTACAAGAGTTCCCCTTATGATAAGAAGGTATCGTTTCATCAATAAATTCATCATCTTCAAAATGATAGGGCTTGATATAATTTTTATTATGGAACAACTCATTCTTTATCATCTCCAATTGTATTTCTATCACTGTCTAAGTTCTTTAACAATAATGGAGGTTGGAATTTCTATACACAAGGGAGAATGAGATATCCATGAATAATGAGTTGGAACTAAGTGTTCTGGGTTGGGAAATGTGACAGATCATCTTTTAAGTCTAGTAATAAGTGATCAAGGACTTTAATTACTAGATTTCCCTCTCATTTTGTATTATTGTAGGGGAGTATTCTATAACGCCCTAGTTCTGGAAGCCACCCAGGGGTGTCCCGTACCCAGTTGGTAACATGTCCTCAAATGCATTTCCATGAACACTAGAGGCTTCCGACTAGCAGCGAGTCTCTTGGGTGTGATAGTGGGGAATAAATACCCTCACTGGCAGAGTACACAATGGATGTAACAACACATATAACACCAATTACAGCAAAAGACTGATAAATAAAAAACTGGAGCAGAAATATATGTAAATGGTGCATGGAACATATATGTCTAGGAAAACAGCCAAACAAGTTACAATGCTAAATACAGTACTAAACCAAAGTACAAAAAAAAACAGATGTGAAAATCCTCAGCATCAAAAGCCTCAGCTTGGTCCCATGCTCTCCAGCTCTAGTGCAATCAAGAACCTGAAGTAGAAGGGCGGTTTCCATTATCTATACCCGCAACAGTATACTCTTTTTGAGCCCAAAAGAATGGCCTAAATAGGGTGTGAGATAAAAATCTTTGTAGGAAATCACCAGAAGATCTATGCATAACATTCATTGAATATATGGCAGGTAAAGGTACATTAAAAAGTAAACATGGAAGTACTAAACAATAAATAATCCATAGTTTCTTGTATATAATCTACAAATAAGTAAGCATCCACTCAAGCAAGTAGAAAAAACAGGTAATAGCTAGGTAGTTCTCACATCCTAAACCCTATGGTTCAACCTACAAATACTAGCAACCCTCTGGAAGGCACACAATGTCTCACCCCTCTGGTTCAGCTAATGAATAGACTCTTTTGGGAAGCACTCACCATCAATTCCCCCTATAGTCTCAAATCGTACTAAAGTATTTCTGGGGACGCACTCAATGTATCATTCCCCTTGTGGCCAGCGTCGAGGAACTAAAGACACTCTGAGGATAAACTCAATATCAATTCCACCTGTGGTCTCACATCATATTATAAGACACTCGGGATAAGCCTTTACGTCCATTATCTCAATGGTCTACTACAGTAGGATCTCAAATCCCTGTTTAGAATCAGCAAGTATCACATCGTGTAACGGACAAAGTATCCTAAAGAATTAATTAGCTAGAATCTACAACATCTTGGGACGGAATAACTATAATAACATCCTACAACAAGGCATGGAACTGGAAATAACCTAAGAGTCAAAACTAGACCAGACAGTCATAAACAGGAAAATATTCACGAGAAAAGAATCCAAAGAATAGTAAAATTACCCTATTCACAAACAATAACCTCTACTCAAGAATATAAGAAAAAAAAGAAAACAACAATGTCAAAATAGTAAACACGCAATACCCTGTTCAAGGGTATTTGTGGAATTTTCACTAATACTCAAAGACCTCCTATAGAAAGTCACAAACTACATACCTTTAGGATTCTGATGAAAACGATCCACAAGCAATTCCACCTCCTCAACAATGGTGGACGCACCACCAGAAATGGTCTAAACCTCCTTCTCTAAAATCCGCAAGTCTTGAAATCAACACCCGAGGAAACCACAACCCTAGATCTAAACAAAAAGGATGTAGATCTAGGAAACTGGGGGATAATAAGATGTAGATCTAGAGGGAACTCAAAGGAACCAAGAGGAGAGACTTACCCGAGAAAAACCGGCTTTGATCCTCCAAGAAACCCCTTCGATTTGCCTCCAAAATGAGTTGAATATCTCCTTCAACCATTGAGAACCCAAAATCCCAAGTGAGGCTCAAGTGGAAGAGATTATGGAGAAGAAATTATGAATCCCAAGTGGCCCGGGGCTTTAAACTGTAATTTTAAGTGGCCACACGGTTTCCTCGCACGGTTTGTCAAACCGTGCGCCAACCCTGCGGTTGCCACTGTCTCTCCTAGGGACATCGTACGATCATTCCGCACGGTTTGACAAAACATGATCCACCTGTGTAGAGCCCACTATCTCTTCCATGAACTTCACATGGTTTCCTGGGCTGGTCGCACTGTTTGAAAAAATCGTGTGCCAATCGTGCGCCCCTGCACAGCCTCTACAACATTAAATGTTTTCTTCCCAAAATTCTACTTTTTCTCAACAAAAAACAGTGAAGAGAAACATACCTGAAAATATGGTCCGGGTTCTTATAAACTTCCCCTTTATTGAAATTCGTCCCTGGATTTCCCTATCGCGGTGAAGAAGAAGAAACCCCGAATAACTCCAGCCACTGAGCTCGTACATCGGTCTCCCACTCCCATGTCTCATCTTGTACTCTCTCGTGCTATGATATCACTCTTACAAGAGGAACAGACCAGCCACGGAGAACCTTTGTACTACGATCAACAATCCGGATAGTATGCTCTTCAAACGATGCTTCCTCTTCGAGCACAACCTCCTCATGTTGAAAGACATGAGATGGGTCTGAAAATTAATGTCGAAGCTGAGAGACGTGGAAGATGTCGTCCATAGCCTGGTACCTCTGAGGAAACTGCAACCAATAGGCAACCGGTCCAAATCTCTCCAACACCTCAACGACCCGACGTACCTTGGAAAAATCTTACCCTATCTTCTAACTCTCTTGTGTCCCAACCTCAGTGTGACACGTAGAAAAAACTTGATCCTCAACCTCAAACTCACGAGGTCGTCTCCGCTGATCAACATAAGACTTCTGATGAGACTGTGCAATACCCATCCTCTTCTGAATCAACTCTTTCTATTCTGTGGTCTCCTGAACCAGAAGAGGTCCCATCAATGCTGCCTCTTCTACCTCCAGCCAACATAAAGGTGATCATCATGGCCTACCGTACAAAGCCTCATATGGTTCCATTTTAATAGTTTATTGAAGACTATTAACATAGAAAAACTCCACAAGAGGTATGTGTTTCTCCCAAGAACTTCCAAATTCCAGGATGCATGCTTGGAGCATATCCTCATGCACCTGAATCGTACGCTCGAACTGCCCATCTGTCTGAGGATGGTATGTTGTACTCAAAAGTACCTATGTACCCAAAGCCTTATGAAAACCTTTCCAGAACCGAGAAGTAAAACTCGCATCCTTTTTAGAAACAATGGAGTGTGGAACTCCATGTAGACGTACAATCTCATGGATGTACAACTGTCCTAGCTCATCAACACTGAAGGTCTCCAAGATCGACAAGAAGTGAGAAACCTTCAAAAGTCTGTCGATGACCACCCAAACAACATCATTACCTCGAGGTGATCGTGGAAATCAATTTAATAAGTCCATCGCGACATCATTCCACTTCCACTCCAGAATGGTAGCTGCTGTAAAAGACCTACTGGTCCCTGATGTTCCTCTTTCACCTGCTGACAATTATAAAACCTCATGAATAAACCTGCAAAATCTCCCTTCATACCTGGAAACAAACACGGGTGGTGTAGATGACGATAAGTCATGGTGATGCCTGGATGAACTACCCAAACTGAGGAATGAAGATCCCTCATTAGCTCCTCGTGTATGTCTGCTGGTACCCATACACGTCTCTAGAAATGAAAGATCTCATCCTCACCTACTGTCCATCTAGGAATAGGGTCCTCTCCTGGAATGCTTTCCCGTAGGACTAGGCCTTTATAATCTGACATCTTCTTCATTCGTACCTGATCCAGAAGTGTAGAGGTAATAGTTACCGAAGATAGAAAAGCATGCCCTTGTCTGTCGTGCACCACAAAATGCATCTCCGAGAATAGAGCCATAAGCTTCAACTCACTGATGGACTCCCAAACTTCCTTTATCTGTGTCCTCCTGTTCAACGCATCAGCCACAACATTGCCTTTTCTCGGGGTATAGGCAAGCTCAAAATCAAAGGATTGAAGATACTCGACCCACCTGCGCTGTCTCATATTCAGATCACACTGAGTGAAGATGTACTTGTGACTTTTGGGGTCCGTGAAAACCACAAAATGCTCTCCCAAGAATATAATGTCTCCAAAAACATAAGGAATGGACAACAGCTTCCAAGTTGAGATCATGCATCAGGTAATTATTCTCATGTGGCCTCAACTGCCAAGACCCGTACGCAACTACTCGATCACCCTGCATCAAAAATTCTCCTAGCCCAATACTTGATACATCATAGTGAACTGTATAGCTATTACCTTTCTCTAGAATAATCAGGACTGGTGTTGATGTCAACCTTGCCTTCAGCTCTTGAAAGGCTATCTCGAAAGCTTCGGTCCAAACAAACTTTGCACCTTTCTTGGTCATACCCATTAGTGGCGCTGCTAAGTGGGATAAGTTCTGTATAGAGCACCTGTAGTAACCGGGAAGCCCCCTGAAACTCCTTATCTCAAAAAAGTTATTAGGCTGCTCCAAGGAAACTACTACTCTCACCTTCTCTGGGTCTTATTCAACTTATGCCTCTGAGATAATATGACCTAGGAAGTGAATCTGGTCCATCCAAAAGTGTCACTTTGAGAGCTTAGCATATAGCTGATGCTCTCTCAGTGTACTCAATACAATCTCAAGATGGGTGGCATGGTCATGTCGACTGTGAGAGTACACCAAAATATCGTCTACAGGTATTACCAAAATTGAATTTAGATAAGGGTGGAATACACAATTAATCATATCTATGAAAATTGTTGGTGTGTTCGTGAGTCCAAATGGCATAACCAAGTACTCATATAGACCATACCGACTCTGAAAAGCTGTAATTGGTGTGTTCAATGGTCTAATGTACAACTGATGATATCTGGATCTCAATTAAACCATCGAGAAAACTTGTGCTCCTCGAAGTTGATCAAAAATATAATCAATCCTCGGAAAGTGATATCAGTTCTTGATAGTCAAATGGTTCATCATCTGATAATCCACATGCAGCCTAGGGGTACAGTCTACCTTCTTCGCCAAAGGACAGGTGAACCCCAAGGAGATGTACTGGGTCGGATGAAACCATTTTCCTGCAACTCCTCTAACTGCTTCTTGAGCTTCTGTATCTCTGGTGTCGTCATCCTATTAGGAGGAATGGACACCAGTGCCGCTCCTGGAACAAGCTCAATAGAAAATTCTACCTCATGCTTTGGAGTCAAACCTGAAAATTCATATGGAAATAAATCCTTGAAATGATCCACCACTAGAGGAAATTCCAACTATGAAGTCCCCTGGTCATCCAGATATAGACTTGCAATACGGGCGGTAAGTCCACCTAGCTCATGATGCTCAGGTCCTTCTCTACTCTCCTGGACATCCCACTAACTCTTATGAAGAAAATACCCACACTCTGGTGATATGAAACTCACCCTGTGGTGGTCGCAGTCGATGAATTCCTAGATGGGACTATCCAGTCCATTCTGAGAATGAAATCCTAGCTAGTCATCTCTAGGATATATAGATACCATAAAAAGAGGCACCCCTCAACCTCTATAGGGCACTCTCTCCACTGACGTACGTTAGATATCCTTGTTCCCAATGGCGTGTCTATTGTCAATATGTCGAAAAAAGACATGATATAGAGCCCAAGGATCTCCACAAAAGAAACAGATAAAAAACTATGGGATTACCCTATATCAAAAAGAGTAGAAGATAAAACCGAGGAAACTAGAATGGCACCTCAAATTGTAGAGGTTATGGGATCCTCCTATTGATGGGTCTACTCCACCGCAAAATTATGGCCTGTTGCACAACCCTGTGACCCTTCCTGACCACTATGATCCGATCTACCTTGCTGTTGTTGAATGACTAGTGACTGACCACCATGGCCTCTACCTCCACCTCAGCCCGAACGGCCAGAAGAACTCTAGTTCCCAGATTGATGAGAAACTGGTGGTGCTCCTCCTGAACGAGGAGTCATGGAAGAAGCCCTGTCACCTGTGGCTGGTGAGAAAACCTAGAAGAACAACTAAAGGTGACCCATCTTGCTGCAAGATCAACACTCCACCAGGTCCCTCTCACACTGCGACCTCGTATTCCCAGCTCTTCCACACTAGTAGCATACCACCTAGCTACCTGAAGGTCTGTCTCGTTGCCTCGGATCACCGCACATAGAATCCATACGGCGCTTCCTACTGTAAGCTCGTGAATCACAAACCCTGGAAGTGAAACCGCCCTGGATCTTGGCTCCATAATATCTCATATTACGCTCCATAATCAGTTCATGCTTGATGATGGAAGCTATGGAAGTCAGCCTGATGATATTCACCTATGATTGGATCTCCCATCTGAGACCATCCTCAAACTACCTTGACAAGAACAACCCATATCCACCCTGGAGGGTTGTGAAACACTGAAGATCGGTGAAGAAAGAGGAGTACACTATGACAGAAATAGTACCTTGCTCCTGGCTTATAAACTCTCGGGATTGGTCGGCCATCAGGGTCTCTGGATAGAAGTAGTCATAAAAGACGCGCTAAAACACCTCCCACACTATAACTTGCTGATTACCTACCTATGAGATCATGTCACACCACATATTGGCAGTGTCACGTATCATGTAGGTAGAGATATTCAACTGCCTCTATGTAGGAATCTTTGGATGCTTGAATATCGTCATCATGGCTTCTAGCCATGACTCTGCAGCCTAAGGTCCTCCTTCCCCTAAGAAGGTGGGAGGATGTTGCTACTAGAAAACCCGCGTCAAGTCTGCCATAGTTGAGGCAGAAGTCGGTGCTCCCTGGAAGGTCTACATCATCCTCATGATGTTTTCCTAGAACGTTGCATTAGCACCTGCATCTGGTGTAACTACTGGTGCCAGGACTGGCACAGCATGAGGAACTACCGGAAGTCCCTGATCAGTCATTTTCGGAGTCTGATCTTCACCCTGCAGCTGGAGGAAAACCAGAGGACGTATTGGTTTCATGAATCTACAAGGTCAAATGCACACCATAGTTCAAGATTAACAGGGACTGAAGCATAGGAGTACACGGTGTGTACAGAGAAATATTGCTTCTTCTCGAACAGAAAACACATGTCATGTAGTCAAAACTACACAGCGTGCATTCTTGGTTTTTTCAGACAATAAGCCTCTGAAACTACTCCGGAACCCAGAGAAATAGTGAAACTAACATTGAATGGGCCAAATTGTGATCTGTGAGGGCCCATACACCCCAAAAATCAAGGATTGGAATCTTACACATGTCATAGGAAATCATACAAGGCAATGATCCACCAATTTATGGTCCACGAGGGCCCATAACACCTCAGGGACATAAATTTGACATTCATTCACAAAAAACATTATAAAAAAGATCCAATTGTAGAAAATATTATATCATGGCATCTATCACAATAGCATGCATAATCTACACAATGTCTATCACAAAAACATACAATCGCTAATGCATCCAAGATGGCATAGAAAGAATGCATGACATGTGATTTCTAACAAGTGTATATATAATGAATTAGAAGGCATTCCCTCATCTCATTGGGTTGTAAAATAAAATAGAACCTCAATAACAACAATGGTAACATCACAAAGCATGTGAATCACTCAATGGTGAAATCAAATCAACTGTAAAATTTGAAAACCAAATAAAATTTTAATAAATGAGATAGTATGGCTTCTCCTTGTACATGGGTTAGCTACTCTTGGTCACAGCTCATTACCATGTACCTGTTCTATCCTATCCCTATCTAAAGGATCCAAATAGATAGTCAAGAGAAATGAATCCTTTGATAACACTTTGTAACGCCCCAGTTCTGAGAGCCACCCAGGGGTTCCCCGTACCCGGTTGGTCACATGGCCTCAATCTCATTTCCCCAAACTCCATAGGCTGCTGACTAGCAGCGAGGGCCTTGGGTGTGATTGTGGGGAAACTATACCCTCATTGGCAGAGTGCACAACGGAAGTAACAACAGATAAAAAAACAAAAAAGTGGAAGACTAATAAATAAACAACTAGAGCAGAAATATATGTAATTGATGAATGGTACATATATGTCTAGGAAAACAGACAAACAAGTCACAATGCTGAATACAATACTAAACCAAAGTAAAAAAAGAAAAATAGATAAGCAACTCCTCAGCATCACAAGCCTCAGCTTGGTCCCATGCTCTCTAGCTCTAGTTCAGTCAAGAACATGAAGTAGAATGGAGCTTTCTCTTATCTATACCTGTTACAATATAATCTGTTTGGGCCCAAAATCATGGCCCAAAGAGGGTGTGAGATAAAAATCCCAGTAGGCAACCACCCAATGATCTGTACCTAATAGTCATCGAAGTTATGGTAGGTAAAGGTATAGTAAATAGTAAATAGGGAAGTTCTGAGCAATAATCAATCTACACTTTCTAGCATATAATGTACAAACAAGTAAGAAGCCACTCAAGCAAGTAGAACAAACAGGTGACCTCTGGGTATTTCTCACAACATACCCCTGATGATTCAACGTACAAATACTACAAACCCTCTAGGAGGCACATACAGTCTCACCCTTTTGGTTTAGCTAATGAATAGACTCTATGGGGAAGAACTCACCGTCAATTCCCCCTATAGTCTTGTATCGTACTAAAGGCGCTTTGGGGAAGCAATCAACGTCTCATTCCCCATGTGGCCCACCTCAAGGAACTAAAAAAACTCTCAGGAAGAACTCGACATCAATTCCCCATGTGGTCTCGCGTCTTATTATAAGACACTCTAGAGAATCCCTTACATCTATTCTCACTATGGTCTACTACACTAGTTTCTCACATCCCTGTATAGAGTCTGCAAGTATCGCATCCCATAAAGGCCAAAGTATCATAAATAACTACTTGGATATCATCTACATCATCTCAGCATGGAAGAATAGTAATACCATCCTACAACTAGGCATGGAACTGGGAATAGCCTAACATGGAAAACATGACCAAACGGTTATAAACAGGAAAACATGCATGGGAATAGCATCCAAAGCACAGTAAAATTACCCTATTCAAAAACAATAACCTTTACTCAAGCATATAAGAAAATCAGGTAAACAACATGGGAAAATAATGAAACACGCAATACCCGGTTCACGGGTATTGGTGGAATTTGCACAAATACTCAAATACTTCCAATAGAAATACACAAACCACCTACCTTTAGAGTTCCAATGAAAATGATCCACAAGCAATTCCACCTCCTCAAAACCTCCAGATGCACCACCAGAAATGGTCTAATCCTCCTTCCCTAACATCCAAAAGTCTTGAAAACAGCACCTGAGGCAACCACAACCCTAGATCTCCACACAACATGTGTAGATCTAGAAAACCGGGGATACCAAGATGTAGATATAGAGGGAACTCAAAGGAACCAAGAGTAGAGAGTTAACTGAGAAGAACCAGCTTCGATCCACCAAAAAATCCCTTCAATTTGCCTCCAAAATGTGTGGAAGAGCTCCTTCATCCTTTAAGAACCCAAAATCCCAAGTGAGGCTCGAGTGGAAGAGAGTTTGGAGATTAAATAAGGAGTCCCGAGAAGCTCGGGGCTTTAAACCCTAATTTTAGGTGTCCACACGGTTTCCCCGCACGGTTTGTCAAACCATGCGCCTACCATGCGGTTGCCACTGTCTCTCCCAGGGACATTTCTTGGCCTGCATGCATGGTTTGAAAAACTATGCGCTGCCCGTGTAGAGCCCACTGTCTCCTCCAACAACTTCACACAGTTTCCAGGGCTGCTCGCATGGTTTCAACAAACCGTGCGCCAACCGTCCACCCCTACACATCTTCTACAACTTTAAAAGTTTTCTTCCCAAAATTCCTATTTTTATCAATAATGAATAGAGAAGAGAAACGTACTTGAATAGAAGGTCTGATTTCATACATATTGCCTGATTTTTTCGATTACCTCATATGAAGGAAGTTGATTTCATTTTCGAGTTAGTGATAGGTGCAGCAAAAGTATCTATTCTTCCATATAGGATGGTTCCAATAGAGCTCAATTAACTCAAAAATACACATGTGTAAATTGAGGTGATGGGTTTTATCATACTTAGAACATCACCATGTGATTTACTAATCTTTTTATCCTAGAAGGCTAGTTGTTCCCTCAAAAAGAGAATGGATTATCATTGAATTGTCTAATTTATAGTAAATAATAGATATTGGTTTTCTCAAATAGACGACTTCTTCGATGAGATCCAAGGATAAATATTTTCTCTAAGATCGATCTATAGTCAGGCTATAATCATGTGTGTGTGTGTGTGTGAACATCAGATATACAACTTGCATGTTTCTAAATAAGGTAAGAATTTGATGAGTTCTTGGTTATGTTGTTCAGTTTGATGAAATTTCTAGTATATTCTTGTATCTAATGAATCAAGTTTTCCACCCCTACCATGATTCCATTTTGATATTCCTTTTAGAATTCATTGTGGTGTATTCGTGCCCCATACATGACCATGAAACCCATTTTGAGATCATGGTGTGTACACTAAAAGAGAACCATTTATAAGCAAATTTCAGTAAATGACACTTTTGTATGAATAAGGTTCAATTAATAGTTTATATCATATCTATGGAATGAGTATCATTTGTTCCAGAAAAAGTGAGCGCATTATTTTCTTTGTAGCATCGCAAGAATCTATTTGACATACAAATATTTTTTTGGGGAAATGGTTGTTAGATATGCTTCAATTAGGATTTCTCTAGCTTAGTAGAAGCTCTTACATCCCAGAAAAGAAGATTGTATAGTTTATCTGGCTAGAAGTTTGTGAGAATGCATTTTCAGGAGTTAAATGAAATACTCCCAACATATTTGATCATGATTCATCCTGATCCAGGAAAAAGTTATACTATTTACTATAATGGTTCAAGATTCATACTAGGTGTTGTTCTAATGTTGGGTGATCAACTTATGGCTTATGGTTACTTCCAACTGAGGCCTTAGAAGCACAAATATATTACACATTATCTTGAATTTGTATCTTTTTTTGGTTCTATAAATTGTAGGTGGCACTAATTGTTATGCGAATGGTTCGTTGTTTACATGAGTCATACAATATTGAAATAGATATCCAATATGTGGGACAGAAACATGAGGAATGACATGTGGATCAAATACTAGTATTCAATCACCATGGAGAATGCTTGCAACCCTGTAAAGGGTAATGTTGTCAATGATGCTTTGAGCGAAAAGACATAGGTAGAAGCGGTCCAAGTATCCATAAGTGATTGAATGATGATGAATGTTTTTGAGATGCATATGGTGGTTCATGAATAGTGAGGAAAACCAGTTATAGATGATTGTTAAATGGCATCCCCTCTTCTAGAGAAAGTGAACATGCAACATTTATCTGATCCATAGGGGCTCATTGTGTAGGAAAGAATCACAGAAGAGAACCCACCCTCTAGTTTGGTTATTGATATAGGTGAAAATATTCTCTACTGTGGGTGTGGATTTGTTCATTTTGATATTTGAGATGATTTTAGGAGGGAATCACATGATCCAATAGATGAAGTTCATGATAGACTATCCATGACGTATAGAGTTATGCATCGTCAGTTAAGATGGCTAGGTATGAAGAAGAAAGTATAGGGATTACTTCCCAGATGATCCTCCTATCAGTAGGTGAAGGAAAATCAGTAGTGACCTTCTAGTCTTCTAAAACCTTTTTCCATTCCTAAGTGGAAATGGAAGGAAATCACAATGGATTTACTTACAAGATTTCTGATATCTCCTCAATGTAGTTATGCAATGTGGGTACTCTACAAAAGGTTAACCAAATGTTATCACTTATTAAGTCTAAGGGGGACCTTATCTATTGGCGTGTTAGGTAGGATTTGTATTTGATAGATAGTTTTACATCATGGTGTCCCCCATTCTATTGTTTGGGACCAAGAATCAAGTTTCACATCACTATTCAGGAAAGAGATGTAGATGGAACTCGGTTTACATGTCATTTTTTGATGTTCATATCATCACTATATTGATGGGTAGTCCGAGAAGAGCATATAGGTGTTAGAGGATATGTTGTGGGCATGTATCCTTGATTATGGTGTTTCATGGGAGAAAAAAATTCCCATAGTTGATATTTCATATAAAAACATCTTCTAAGAATTCATTCAAATGGTTCTATAAAAGGCCCTATATGGTTGACCATTTCATTCACCCTTATGCTATCTCAAATAAGGTGAGAATACTCTTCTGAGAACACATCTCATTTGGTAGACTTCTCATCATGTCCATCTAATTTAGAAACAAATGGTTACAACTCAATCCCCTCATAAGTTTTATAGGTATCGTCATAATAAACCCATGGATTTTGAGGTGGGACATCATGTCTTTCAATGTGTTTCGCCATGATAGGGTCATAAGTGAATAAGGAGACAAGGAAAGATATCATAAATATATTCTAGTTCATTCAAGATGGTGGATCCAATAGGGACAATGTCCTATCGGATTATGTTACCTCATAGGTACAATGACATTCATGAAGTCTTCCATGTATCTCAACTTCTACAGTACCATCCATATATGTATCCTTCATTTTGTCCTAAAGATGTCAATCTTGATGAGGATGTATCTTTAAAGGAGGGTTGAACTCATATCGTTGACCATAGAATGAAGGTTCTCTAAGATAGGCCAGTTCCTCTAGTATGTGTGTTATGGAAACACGGACCTGTTATGGATGATACCTGGGAGAGGGAGACTGATGTGCATGCTCAGTTGCTGAAACATTTTCAAGAAGACATTCCCCTAGAAACATAATGGAAACTCAGGGATAAGTTTTATTAAGGAGGGGATGTTGTAACATCCTATATTTAACAAAGGTAATGATCATTTAATTTTAAGAAATATTTCTTAAACAGACCCAAGGTTGCACCCATGCAGTAGGTTTCTGGTTTCGAGTAGCTGTTAAGTTATTTAAATGGTTGCACAGGATTTATGTAAAATAATATGTCTTTCCCCAACACAAAGTTTCTGGTTAAAAATAATTAAATTGATTAAAGAGAAACAAAATATAAATTAAAAAAATTAAAAGAAAAGTGATAAAAATAAATAATAAAATAATAGTATTTGGACGAATGTAATTTTTTTTAAATGTTCTTAACCAATTATTATAGTTAACTTTCCTCTCCATGTCACTTATTATTTTTAATATACTTCATTGTGATATTTTATATTTTCCACTTTGTTTTTTCATTCCTTTTCAATTTTTATCTCCTCCTCTCATTTATCCTTTCCACAATATGGATCGCAGCACTCCCTTGGATAGAAGGTGTGTCGCCCACTCCTCCTCCATCGAAGAACTGTTTCCCCTTCCTCAAATCTATTTTTTCAATAGTTTTGGAAGTGAATTGGATCTCTAGGTATGGATGAACTTATGCACAAAGAATATTTGAGATCCATCCACTCCCCTTTGTGAAATTTCCTTATGAAAGGTTTTTACCAGAAATTGGGGTCTTTCTAAAACCCACTAATTTCTTCCATTTTATGTCAAATAAAATGTTTGTTTTGGGAATGGGTTATACTAAAACTATTATATATTTAATCCATGACCATTTCCATCATTTCATTGATTTTATGAATTTATACCATTGTGCCACTCATTGGCGCCTACCGTCGAATGTCAAATAATTCAAATTAATTTAATGAAGCTATTTATCTTTGATCTTTGTGACCCCTATTTATTTTGAATGCTCACTAGGTTGTTTCCATGCTGTTGGAGGCCACATTGGGTGTTCCAACATAACAGCTCTACTTTACATTATCCTTCATCCTTCAAATTATCAATTATGTGTGCACGTGTAATAAATTTAGGTTGAGATTAGGAATTGAATAAAAATATTTAGGATGAATCACAAACCCAGAATTTGGTTTTCCATGATGTTGATGCATATATAATTTCCACTATAAGACATGTCTTGTTTAACCATCATTAAATTTCATTACCTCTGCTTTCACTGATATTTTCCTGCTTTTTTAATTTTGTGTTAATATTAATAGTTGTGACTACGAGGCTTGAAGAATTGGTCAGCATTGAATTAAATGGTTAATTTGATGGTGTAATCAAGAATTATCCTCTATGATATATATATATATATATATTCTCATGAATTGTAAATCAAACTAGGGCCAAAGAGAGAACATGGGTCCCAATTAAGAACCCAGAATTGGACTCTCTATGATCAATAAGATTCAACACAACATATTGGGAAATTGATGTTGTACAGTCACCAAAAAAGGGATTTACTTTAGATTATACAATCTAAAAATGGAAAACACGGGTTCCCTAATTGTAAATTGAGGACATATCCATTGGTAAAATGGATTCATCACGCCTCATTTGATATTTTGTCACTTATGTGAGGTACCCAGGATGAAAACATAGTAACAATCTAAAAGTTATACATTTAATTTTGAATGGATTGCCTTAGGATAACTCATTGAATTGGATATAATTGATTGGATGAACCATAAAAATACCTTTGGTATTGGCTCATACTCCACCTACTGAATTTTTAGTTTTAATATAAATGCATGAGATGTTTTTATTTAAACTTTATAAATTTTTATTTTTCATTTTGATATCCCTCCAGTGTTTTTAATTGGTCTGGTTTGACTTTTGGATTATACCCCAAGTTAAAAAATCATTAGGGTATTCCCTATTCATTGGTTTTAAATATTACTATATCTTTGATAAATATATATTTTCTACTATATCAGGCATCTTATTAAAAATTCCGGCTAAGGGAGAAGTAGGTGATATGGGATGGGTGTCCTCTTGTGATCTCGGACAAAGTTACAATTCTTTTAATTTATTGAATTTATTTTAATTTATTATATATATAGTACACTTCTATTTACTACATCACAAAATTGAAAGGTCTTGACACCAAGGGTGCCAGACAGCTAAAATTGTATGGAACTCACTACTCGGTCATCATTTGATACCGGAGTAGTCATTATGTTCATATGTGTGGATTTAGGTAAGCATCCCTCTTCTGATTCTAGACTACTTTTCTATTTCGGATGGAAGTTTGGGAAAGACAACTGATCATAGATTAATATGTCATGTCATAATTTTTTATTTTTTATTTTGGTAGTCTTTTCAACATACAACATATTCATGTACCCCATGACGCTTCACTTTTATTTATTTACTTTTGGAATCATATATTGACATCATCCTAGTGTCTAGTAGGACTAATCATCTTATATAGTTATTATTTATTTTATTCGGTTATTTATCTATTTATACTGATGTTTACATACTCTTCATGCTCTTGCTACTTGTATTTATTGTTTTCAGCTATGTTATACCTTATCCTATGAGGGTATAATCATCCCAAAAATTTACTAAATTCCCTCAACTCTATTCTAATGTCTATAGTATTTGGGGAGATGTGCTTGAGGTATTTTTTCCCAATGTATCAGGGCCTGTTTCATTTGTGTTCGATGTGGGATACAACAACAAGGGCGTTGTTCTTGTCAAAATCTAATAAGTAACACATTATAGGTAATCCATCATTATTGTTGTGATACTACCACTATCTACACCTTCTACTTTTTTTGTTCCTATCATTAACTAGTTATCATGGAGCTATTTTAATGATGGTAATACAACGGGAATCACAATTCCTGTTTTTGGTGCATGTCCCACTTGAGGATGTTTCATCATGGTTGGGGATAAACTAGGATGATACATTCTGCAGTGTCCCCCCTATTCAGATACGACTGACTTGTAACTATGATATAGTTCTGGAGGTAAAAAATCCCCCATCCCTATAGGTTATATTTGTTCCCATTACAATTTCATCACTCTTAAATGATGGTTTTCTTTCATCGATTCTTGTGTTAAAAAATATCAAAGACCAACATCTTGGTGTTGCTCTAGAATTATTAAGGATGCCACTGTCATGAATTCTTGATTTTATGGATTCATATTTGAAAATCAACTAGTTACATCAATTTATTTCCATTTAAAACACATTATTTGGAATACACTTGTGATATATTTGAAATTTTATCTCTATAATGACAGAGATCCCTTAAGCAAGAAGCCATCATGATATTTCTAGATTCTTGATGTAAAATTATTTCAATGATGTTCTCTCTTTTGTACCAACATTGGTGAGAGTCAATTGAGGACAATTTATTTTGAGAATATCATTCATTATGAGAATATTCCATTTTATGTATTTGACTCAAATTTAAGGAATTTCATGATGTCATCATTAGTGGCCTCTGTTGAATGGGATTCATGGTAAAAATGAAATGCTCTATGTTCAACCCCATCCAATGATATGAATAATGGATGGGGTATCTGTGATCAGATGACATAATTCATTTAAATTATTAAGTCTTTCACACCAAAAGGATACATATTGTTTCCCTATGTTTGGATATCTTGAAGCTAGGAGATCCACCAAATATATTTGTTGGTGTATCCATTCTATTACATATATTTGACTTTTATACTCATAATCGGGTAATATATTTTCTGTTAAGTGACAAAGAGTGTTCCACATAATATGGTAGATATCATGCACCTCATATTTCAAAAACACCATCATAATGTTGTATTTGGGAGTAGATAAAGCACCAAATGTGATAGGTATGTAATTATCACATAGATTATTCAACATGTTAAAACTATATTCTTCAAATTTTTCTAGAGTTAACTTGACCACCTCTGAAAAAAGTGGACGCTTCCATGTTGCATTATCAAAGAAATATTGGAAGGGATTTTCTGTTTTACATTGGAAGGCATGAAATCCATGGGTGATTCATATAATGGCCATCACACCAGGTAGTCTTCCAACTGAGAAAAAAATCCCTTATCATTTATAAAGCATCAAACATGATAGGCCTTATCATACCATGTTCTTTATGGTAGGAGGACTTTCATATCATTAAATCACCAAGAGGAGTACGCTTTTCTCTATGTGAGACACAACTACGTTGATAACAATACAAGTGAATTCCATTATGAAGAAGACTACCATTATGACATGAAAACCATTTGTAATAAGAAACCATATAGCATATATCCTGGGGGAAATATCTGGTCAGATGAAAATAAGTGGAATACCTTCTTTATGTTTTATTTTATGTCCATGAAAAGGGCCTCCAGGACAGTTATTAATAGAGAGATTATCAATATCCATAATAATATGGACATAAATAAATACTTCTTGGTGATGTTTTTAGGGAAAACCTTCCTAATTAAAACTATTATTCATGTAAACTAGTAATGGGGGAGTAGAATCCTGATGTTCTATAGATAAATGTTTGAGGACTTCAAGAACATCAGCATTAAGAAGAGAAGGATCATAGATTATCTCTTCACATTAATGTTTTCTCTACTGAGTCTTCATTTTGGATTAATTCTTGTTAGTGACTTGGGAATTTTTGTGGAAAAATTAGTTTTTAGTTACAGAAATATGTTTATTTCCTCCCAAATTGCAACCAGAATTTTCTGAAAGGCTTCTCAAATTTTGGATGGGGACCATGCTTGTCTAAATGTGGCCATTGTAGTATGACGACTATCTTCAGTTGGAATGGCTGTGTGGTCCTGATCACATTGACTATATATTATGGGTGATTATCCCCACCCACTGTTAAATGGGAGTAGAGGTGTGTGTTTCCTCTAAATTGATGTTCTAATTAGTCACTCCTACTATATGTATGTAGTTATTTTTTTGACCCTCAACCACAATAGTTTTCATTAGGATATCATGGGATTCTTGAAAGATATGGAAATAAATTTTTTTAAACCCATTCACCATTGATAGGATATGATTGGTCACTTCAGCAACTAGAATGTAGATATATTCCCATTCCATGTACTGATATGTTTTATATCCCCACTACAGTCCTCCATTTCTATATAAAGGGTTATGACAATAATTTGGTGTGGGGGAAGATATGTCGGTCTACCCCTATGATTGACAAGAACATTCCAGATAAATATTTCATATAATGCAAGACGAAACAGCTGCAAATCATGGTAAATGTTTGCTACAAGTACCTATTCTTGGTATGATTCCATACATGACTTGTGGTCATTTAATACAGGCATATGAGGATTCTTACATCTTGGTTAGTGTGAGTATGTGTTTATCCCCACTAATGGTGTACCAAAAAAATTGACCACCATGCTTTTTCAGATTCTTTCGGATGATACAATTGGTATGCTTGGTCATTGTCGATAGGTGATTGTTACTACTCTCCCTTTTTCACCTAATTTTATTGGTGGGATTATCTAGAGTGGAGAAGATGTGGACCTATTCCCTGTTGACTGGACTCTTGCCTCAGAGGGACATCTTTCATGTGTGGGTCTAGATGATATGGTTTAGACTCCCATGGACATCACCGACATCATGTTGAGGCTTCACAACCGCACAATGTTGGAGGAGATGATTGTGGGCATGATTCCTTTAAAGGAAACTATAGTTATTTTAGGTTAGGTAGTCTATAGATTCACTATTTAACTCTAAAAGATAATTCATGATCCTATTATTAAATTTTAGAGATAAGATCTCAAAACACATGGTTATAGTGATTGAGACAATCTACTTATGGACCACCGGTCATCTCTATGTGGAGGAGTGGACATATTTGCAACATTGAGGGCTAATCGAGTAGCCTCCAAGAATGATATGTTACCATTATGGAGGAACTCCCAAACATGCCCATTTGAGATCCAGTGAGGAAGATGTTGTGTTTGTGATAGTCTCCTCTAATGGGATGGGGGGACACCATGAATGGTAGTGGTGGAATTCATATGTGAGAGTTAGGGAGATGTCATTTAAATTTAAGGGAGATCATATTGAATGTTCCTAAAACATTTGTGAAAAAACACACAACAAATCGCTTTCATAATAGAATAATGTAAAAATAAAAATAGGGATAATTGATTTTCCTATTGGGATATCTATCATTTAGAGAGAGAATGGGGCCCAGTAGTTGGGTGACACCATCATCTATGATAATGATTCACATTGGGTTCATCATTATTTTATTTTATGAGAACCATTCAACATATTTTTTTTCTAAGTATAAGTTATCCATAATAACATATGTCGATTTCATAAAATTTCAATGTCTTCAAAAGGGTTTCATTTTTGGAGATATAAACACCCAAAAGTTCTTCTATACCTAATTACTCATGGACCTTGTTTTGAAAGGGTGTTTCTCATTTAAAAATTGTTCAATGATATTAGTGAACATACATTGGTTGAGGGTATTGGAGTTTAGGCTCATCACATCATTTTTGAGGAATTATTTTCTACTCTAGGACTCTCATAATGAATTAGGATGTGTTTTTGAATCCTTTATTAATTCCCAAGTATGATGTGGGTCACACATGAATTAATAAATAATTATTATCATTCAGGGAATGTATAATTGTTGTTATCTATTCGAGCTCTTTAATTTATGGAGATATCTATATAAATCCAATTATATCCACCAATGGTACTCTTTTATTGATGGAATGTAATTTTTTATTATTTATTATTATTATGATAATTTTGAGCCATAATGAGGGGTGATCTAGATTGTATCTTCATCCATGGAGACAAGAGTAGAATTAATGAGAGGGTTAGACCCATGAAATGGGTTTCCTATATATACTTATGAATTTAATTAGAACACACATAGTTTCTTTTCACTTAATGGGATGCATCATAACTTTTATGTTCATGTGACTAGTAGGAGATCGCGTTATTTAACAACATGTGGAAAATAAGTCTTGGAAAAAGGTTCCTGGTCAATTTGGGTTATGGGACTTATGATGAAGCATTCAAGGGGGGTAGAAATGATATTGGTTTCTATGTTAGATAATAACCTACAAGTAATGAATCTCATAGAGAATTATATTTTATTTGGGATGTTGGATTTTGACCTCAGGGAGGATTCATACATATCCCATTTGGATGAGAATTGAATCCCATGTAGTTCGGTTCTTAGAAACCATGCCTATAAAGGTCCTATGTTGCTTTGTTTATACAGTAATATAGACCATTGAGAGGATTGAGTTTGGGATTACACATATGAGAATTACCTTAGGTTTTATGTTCACATGATTGGGGTTTATACCGAATAAGGGCCCATAGTTTCATTAGGGAATACATAAGAAATGATTCTCATGTGCACAGTATGGGACTAAACTCATGTGGATTCCCATGTTTTTGGTATTGTGCAGATGTCACGATCACTTCCAACCAATAAATTCATTTGATTAATTCTCGGTGAGAGAAACAAGGGTATGTAGTGGATTTAGGGGACCATATAATGTTATATTTCTATAAGTGGGTGAGGCTAAGTCCCAAAGGGAGAGGGAAAGATAGTGGTATATGGATATTATCCCCACTTATCTATATTCCCTCCATAGTCATATCTTAATACCCATTTTGTTAATGTCTATGGTTACATAGATGGTAAAAGGAATGAACCAGGAGAGATATTACGAGAAAGGCGATGTTCCTACTTAAAGAGAAATTACCGTTGAATTTTTTTTCCAGGGAAGAGAGAAGGAAATTATACTAAAAATAAAAATGAAATGATATTTTTATCCTCTCCCTCCCCAATAGGACTAGATGACCACTCCATAAGAGATTATGTGGGAAGGAAATGGTCATTTGCCTCATATTTGAGAATAAGAGAACCATGAAACCATCCCCAAGGTCAGTATCCTCACGATCAATGGAATTCATATTTTCATCAACCTTAAAGAACCCTACCCATCATGTAAGACAATATATGGTATCATCTGACTGAAGGAATACATATTAGAATGAGATACATGTTGGTCTGACCCTCACTATAGTCTATCAAATTTGAAGGCTTCTATTTGTCCCCCACCCTCAGACAAGGGATCCAAAGGAATGGGATCCCTTACATTTGTAGATTAAAATAGTAAATAAAGGATTCTCGTTTATATCTAGTAATTATGAGAAAGACATTCTACATACTTGACCTAGGAAGAAAATTATGTGGTGTGTGTTCGGGGTATACTGATGCGAGCTGGAGGTGCATTTGGTGACAGTTCACCTAGATGAAAACACTTGGAAGAGGCTTTTCTATAGGCATAGTGGGTCTCCTTATGAGTCATTAGAAGTTTCTCTCATAGTGTCAGGGTTATGTAAGGTACCATCAAACTAGTGGATGTCAATGAGTCAGAAGGTCTCCTCGTTCAGGTGTTATATTTTTTAGACCCATTCTGGAATTTGAACCCACTATTAACTTAATTCTCTATTTTCCTAGTTTTAGAGGGATAACTATGATTTTTGTGAACTTGGGAAAAGGGGATGGAGACTAGAGAATGCATTATTCTTTTAATTTGTCTAGTTTACAAAATGAGGATCCCTAGGATCCTATTTATAAGATTATAGGGGAACCTGGTCGAATGAGGATACCCAACCAGGTGAAAATTGAAGGTACATGTCACAGGTACCCACCGCAGGGATTGTTGGTCATTTGATACCATGAATGGGGGATGCACATGCCTTATGATGCACATGATTTTGTGAAAAATACAATTTTCCATGTAACTTTGACTCTTAAAAGAAATTTTTTTATCTATAAAAAATATGAGGTAACACTTATAATATTTTAATCCCATGTGACAAGACATGTTTTTTTAAAAATATGATTATTTATATTTTAGGATGACTTTATTGAAATAAAAAAATATTGGTTTTTTTATATTTTAGTGAAAATGATATTTTAGGGGGAATGAATTTACAATTGGGGAAAATATGATAAATGATTATGGTAACCATTATAGTTTATCTTATAATTTAAATTGAGGTAATTATGGGTTGTAGTAAATCATCTTATGAATTCAGGAAACATCATTTATATCATCTAAAATTTATCTCTCAATCCAATTTTGTGATTATACATTAAGAATGTATTTATATTTCTTGTCGTATCAATTTATAATAAATCATAGTAGGATCTAATGTTAACATAAATTTATTGGTGAAGTATATATAAATGTCTTGATACATAGTTTTTTTCATCAATGCGCATCATCCTAAAATATATGGTCAATCTAAAAGATTAATTAATACCCTTGGGGTTATGTTAAAATATTATAATATGGATTTCAATGAGGGTTGGGATCAACAACTTACTCAAGTTAAATTTTTTAAAAAATTATCATTCACTCTATCATTAATATTGATCCTCTTAAATCTCATTATGGATATTATTTTATAACTCCAACATACAATAATTATGTTTTAAAATGAAATCTATTCGGACCTGAGAAAGGTGATGTGATGGAAGAGAGTGTTAGAGGCATCTAGAAACATGTAATGGGAGTATAATGTTGAAAGTAATTTTCTGTTCATAATCATCAATGTGATATAAAATTCTTAGTCTATGAGAATGTATTTAAATGAATAAATATATAGATGAATGAGAGTAATTCTATTCCCTAGTTATATCAATCCCTTTGAAATACATGATCATATCAAGAAAATAACTTTTCATTTAGTGATTCCAAAAATATGTGTCTTGGATTCATGATGTATTCCATTTACCACTATTGATGTAGTTCATACCTAATCTATCCTATGTATTGAACAAGTATTTCCTTCTACTAGATAATTTTATTTCTTATATGGGAAAATCACTGGAAATGATGGATCATGTAGTGAAATTTATATATAAATGTCCAATCAAATAGTCAATGATTTTTTGGTTCAACCACAAGGTTTATTGAAATATGTGGGAACCTGAGAATGTAATTAAGAATAGAAATCCTTATTTTATAGTAAAAAAGTGACAAAATTTAAGGGTTAAATTCATTTTTTGGGGTAGAATGTGACACCATATGATTTTTTAAAATATATTTTTTAAATAAATTTAATTTTTTTTTAAATTTTCTATCACATGAAACACCATGGTTATCATAAATTATATGATAAATTTGTTTTAACTTCTATTACATGAAACACCAAGTTTAAATGAAACATAATTTACTATTAAAAAAATATTATTTAATATTATTATTATCACCTATCCATTAAAATGGAGGGTTATAATGAGATTAAATAAAATATTAATGTCTATGATTAGAAAATGTATATATAATTAATTAAATTGTGATCAATTAATTACAAATGAAAATTAAAACCATTTCATAATAAATGGAATATTTTCATAAAAAACATTTATTATTAAAAAAACATGTATTATCTTAATAAATATGATAAATAAATTTTGATGATTGATTTCAAAAAAATATATGTCATTTGTTAAATAAAATGTATTACATTCACATTTTGTGTCATCTAGATAAGAGATATGAAGAAATAAAATTTTCTATTTATAACGTTATTTTCCAAATAATAGTTTTTTCACCTTTTGAGAATATATTTGTTAATTAATTTTTTAGAATTTTAGAATTTTTTTTCGAAAAATAAATTTAATTTTTGAAATACCCATGATAAAATTATCTTACGTTGATTTTTTTTAATCTAAGGAGATGTTAAATATTTTAATTAATAGTGAAAAATAATTTGTTTTATTAGGATGTTTAAATTCTATAAATGATTTTAATGTCAAAAAAAATTACTATAGGATAGAATGAAAAATTAGTTAAATATAATTTCTTTTAATAAAATTTAATTTATTGGAATCAATTTTTATATTCAATTTGGATATAAGAATATTTACAATATTTGAACATTTTCTTTTAGAAAACCTACTTTTTCACCTTGTGTACATGACTAATTTTAAATTTAAATATTCCATATATACGAATGTAATTTATAAAAATGGATTCCATATTTGTAATATGAATAATTTATATTCTCTAATATGGTCAAATTAATTTTTTACATAATTAATAGTAAAAATAGTAAAAATTAGTTACTGCAGTGAAGTTAATAATGGGTTTACTATGGGGATTAAACTAAAAAGATAAGGGATAAAATTTAAAAACAAATATGATCACCCCTTTTATATTCATATTTGGGTATTATATATTCTATTATATACAATGGACCATTTTTCATAGAGATTACATGTCAAAAACATGGTCCAACATTTTTATATTCAAAAATTACAACATAAGGACTCACCTCACTTATTAATGGACACACACTCTCCTATAAAATTTACACATTAAAACCTCGTTGGTGTAAGATACCATCCTTTAATAAAGCTACATCAATGATTAATGTTTTGTTTTATGGAATTTAAATGATTAGTAGGATATGTCATACAAGTGTTTTTGGGGTTTGGGGCATACAAAAAGGTGAAAATAGGGCAATTTGTGATGATACCGTGGTTGATGCATGGTTATTAGAAACCATGAACCATATTTCTATGTTCTACTAAAGGGGTTTAATGGTTTATAAAACTATTTGTGTTTGGCCTTGAGTCACTACAGCTTGGGCGCCCCCTTGGATAGTGGTTAGTGCATGGCCAACACATGATTTTTCAAACCTTTTATAGGGAAACACAAATCACGTAGCTTAGTTTCATATTCAATAGAGTGAACATCATGGTTGATGCATGATTTAGAAACAATCTATCCAAACCATGATATATATATAAAGTAGATCTTTAACATTGTTCCCTTAGGACCATATTTTTTAGTTATACTATTTTTCACCCCATTCGATGACATACAACATGGGTTATGGATTTGGAGAGCCTCCCTCCTCCATAGATTTTCTTCCCTTGTTTTATATATGTTTGGTGTGTCATTTAGTTTGATTCAACGCTTGATGTAATTCAGTATTTTGTAAATAGTGGTTGTTTTTTGAATAATGTGTTTCAGTTGGGAATGTAATCATCCATGAGCTTGAGGTAGGCGATCTTGATGTTTTTCCATATAGTCTTCTACAGTTATATGTTTATATTGTGGTAACAATTAACTGAATTTCTATGATTTTAATGTTATTGATTATGGAATATAATTTTTTTCATTATATTGTGGTGTGGGACCTTTCATGGTACTTGTTGGGTTAGTTGATGATGTGATACTGAACCTATGAACACCATTGGGGTATATTAAACCCTTGAAATTGAAAATATGAGTTATTAATTGTCAGGATAGGTAAATTATGGAAGTGACTAGGTTGAAAATGTTAATTTTAGTGTGGGGTTGATTTTATAGGGAATTTTAAATTTCTTATGTTTGTTATTAAAGAATTCATAAGAAGAATTTGACATGTTTTAAGTGATTTGTTTTCTATTATGATCTTAGTATGGTATTATATGATAAAATAAGATATTTTAAATGTTGGTAAAGTTTTAATGGTAGGTATTAACCATAAGGTATTTTAAAATGGGGTTTTTGTATTGGATTTAAAATCTTAATTTGAAGTGGGGTGTGGATCACCTATTTTTGAGAATTCATATTCACTGTATTGAGTGGTTTGGAATGGAAATTAATGACTTATATGATTTTATTTGTTTTCAAATAAGAAGTGTAATGTTTTAATTTGGTGGCTTCAAAAAGATGTTATATGACTATTTTGATTTTTTTTGGAATGGTTGGTTTTAATAGTCCATTGGGACATTAGAAATTAAAATGATGTATGGTTAAATGTGTTAAAATTTTAAAGAAGCCTATCTATGTGGTAAGTTTTATGAGTGGGGTATTAGAACAAGGATCTACACCCATGGACCATGTTATACCAATGTTCTAGGCAACTCTGATGTATTTCTCGAGTTACAATGTCAATCTGAGATAATCCTAACAAAGGGACAAAGAATCCTTTTTTTCATGTCAGAGTAAACTGATTAACTAGTCCCAATGATGTTTTACATTACGTAGGATGTCAAAATAAGGATCTATTCCCCAAATATGGGCATGTTTTTGGAAATTACACTATGTATCTGTTATCACAAACCAAAAGAAACAGATTTATTACTCTCTGAGGATTTGTGGTATTTTTATAATATTTTGGTTAATAAATGTCTCGTCATGACTAGAACGGTGGGTAACCACTTTTATGTTATGTCCTTGGATCTAATCATGGTGAGATCTATTTTCTTCCATTAGACATAAATATTAAACCTATAGGATATGAAGGGATAATTAAAAACCATTATCACGTGAAGAATGATTTCAATTGTTTCAATTATTAGTTATTGCTCCTTCAATTCAAGAATACATAGTTTTACATATTAGTTATTCTTATATAAAACATTGGTGGTGTCCTATTGATTTCTAAATACACCATGTTCATGTTTCAAATGTAGTTTGGTAACTAATAATAAGATACTTTTTTTTGGAATAATTTTATGAAAACTTCTTGGTAGTTTGAGGTTTCAACGGATAACGAGTTGGAGAATGGTATGTTCGGATCAGGTTGGGACTCAAGCCCCGGTTTGAGTTCCTTTTACGATTTTATATCATTGTCTTTATTTATATTATATCTTGATATGTAGTGTTTTCATCGTATTAATGTTGGATGTGTTACTTGGCTACTTATTGCCCCTTGTCATGCGTTGTTCATTTCTAGTTCATGTTGGTTATCACATATGTTTTGTGTTACTTTTGTTATGTATTTACTTTGATATGAGGGTATAGTCAGCCCTAGTTTTTTAGACCATTTTTTCTAGTTGTTAACCATTAGAAAAAGGTGAGGCATTCCTAATATCATCTGGGGAATTTTATCAAAGCTTTAATTTTTTTGTCTCCTAGGGTGGGACAATACAAAGTTGTATTAGGTTAGTTTCATTTGGTCATACTATTTTTGTATTAGTAGATTAGTGACTATGATCTTGTCATCACATGAAAATGAGTTCATGCTTGGGTGCATGCAGGCCCACGTGTGATGGAAACCCAAGTTTTGTTGGGTGAAAATTGATTTTTTGTTTTTAAATTTTTAAGTTGATTGATATTTATACCTCGAGTGGTGAACTTATATGTGATGTTTTTTATTTCGAAGGTTTTTTCTCTGGGCCGAGTATGATACATGAGGGTGTATGTGTTTATAGATCATGGTAGGCACATATGATTGATCATTCATCAATATGTTTCATATAATTGACAGTTCCCTGGTATTTCTATACTAGTATGGTGACTTATGACTATGGTTTATTCCTGTTTTTATATCATTGAAAAGTTGTCAGTGATTTTTTAAAATATTTAATTGAGAAAAAGTGTATTTTTTGAATTTTTATTTTCAAAAGGTATTTTAAATTCGAAATTATTGGATTTTAAAAATGGAGAGTTTAAAAATGTGAATCCATTGTTAATAAACTGTAAATATAAATTTACAATGGAAATATGAAATTATGTAAACTATAGGGATAATAGAAATGGGTATTCCTTATGTATGTATCATGCTATGTGCATGGGTGGTTTGGTTGTGAGAGTGCCCTAGATTTATACATTTTTTATTGGTAATGTGGATTTTTGGGGTTTTAGTGTGTGGTTAGATGGTTTTTCCTTGTTTTAACATCATCAGGGATGTGTCATTTGGGTTATGAGATGTTATATGGTAATTTAAATGTGGTACCCAATATGGTTTGTGATTTTCTTGCTTGTTTTGTGCCTTAATAATTATTTTCTTAGGTGTGGTGTCATTAGTTTTTGTTTTTTTGTCAAGTATGTGGTGGTAGTTAGGGGTTGATACCTTCTGAGGGGTGTTTTTTACCACATAGTGGGTTTTTTGTTTTTATTGAATGTATGTGGGTGTGTATATTTAGTATGACATGTAGAGGGAATGGTCCTTTGGTGTGTTAGATGCGGTATTGTTTAGAATAGAGGCAGGTGTGCCCTCGTGAGCAATGACTTGTTGGAAGTTTATGTGTATAGATTAGAGGGAGATATAATTTCCTTTTATATTCATGAATCAAGTTTAAGGATTGGATACCATTTAATCTTCAAGTATGACATTTGATAATGGTCTTTCATGATGTAACTCTTTTTGGGCGCATCATCTATGGATGGAAGTATTGGAATTTTATAGTGTGAGACAAATATTTCTTCCTAGGGTAAGCATTTCTTGCTAGGAGATGTGAAAGGTATAAAATTTTTATATATTCGATTAGAGTTATTGTTATGTGTCATTCTTTTGTTGGAAATTGATTGAAACCCCAAGGGAGGTTAGCCCGGTGTTATAGGATCCTTGGAATGCAATGCAAGGGAAGATACTTTTGATGTGAAATTCATACATAGTGGGTTCCATAATATTATTTTCACATGTTAATGTTTTTTCTCTAATTTCGTCATTAGAGAAGAACATGAGTACATTTTGTTTATTAATAGATCAGTATCAATTTCATAAGGATTGTTTGGGGTCTAACATGTCTATTTTGATAAAGATTAATGAATGACATGATTCTGAAATTTGGTGGACAAGACAAGGGTGACCAAATCATAGATGTATGATTTTGATATGGAATGATTCTTGAGTTGATCATTTATCATGTTAATGGGCATAAAATCTAATAAAACTCAATTTAGTGGATATGAATGTTGGAATCACCTTTGTTCTAATGAGTTCGATAGAAAAGGATTCTTGGTTAGTTGTGTAAGAGGGAATTTGATCCCAATTCTGATAATGTTATAGATCAAGGGTTTTTTAGTTGATTGTGTTTAGTGATGAATGAAATTGAATATTATTAATGGTCTTGATGAGGTCCACTTGTAGCCATGTGATAATAAGACTTGACAATAATTGGGATAGATGAACCTGTGGCTGGAGATAAGTGCATTCAATTTCTTGTGAAACCATAGTGGGATGTGTGGTTATGTGAGTGACCATAATGATTTTTTATTGTTGAGATGAATCATTGTGTTTTTGTTTTCCATATCCTGGATCACACTAGAAAACCATGTGTTGGGTAATTGAATTAGTACGAAAAGGAATATTATGTCATGGATTTTCGAAAGAGGTTTATAAAGCGGTGGTGATTTCTGGTTGCAATCCCACTTGAGCGGTGGTGGTTAAGTGTGGATGAGATATTTGTGGTCATGGAAGCTTGAGATTTATGGGAGGTTAATTTTTCACTACAATAGTGGTGATATCGAGAATGGATAACTTTTATGGTTTTATTCAAGCACTTCTTAGTGTACCCATAGTTAGTTATGATCATACCTAAGATATTGACATCGCCTCGGGAATACTAGAGAGATCTGGATTTACGACATGATACAAGATTGTTTTTTGGTTGGATATGGTTCCTCTTGGATATTTTGCTCGTGTATAAGTTTATGTTGATCTATATTGTGGGAATTCACCATAAATTGTTTATGGTTGATTCCCTATATATGGAATGAATGTATACGACTATCATTTAAACATTTATCTAAAGATGAAAATGGGTAGCAGTAGATGATTTTATGTTGTTACTGTGTAATACGGACAACCATATCCATTTTTTGGGGGTCCAAATTTTAATCTAATTCTGAGTCATGGTAGTTGGAATTACAAAATTAATTCATTAAAAATTATATTCCAAATGTGGGGACCAATATGTATGTCCTGGATGTGTGGATAAGACTGTTGAGTGGATGAATTGGCATCATGGTTCAAATGTTTAGCTTGTAAGGTACACATTACCATCCCCCGGGTAGGACATGTTTCCCTTTGATGTTATGGTTTATTGAGATGAGCATTGAATTTTGGAATAGGGTGGTTGTCAATGAATTATATTGTTTTTTAGTCAGAGAGGTGTTAGTGAGTGCTCTAGATCACAATGATGGTTTTGGGGAGTGTTGGATTCAATGATAGTGGTGCTTCACCATATAATGGGGATAGAATTTGGTAGGTATTAAAGATTATAGTGATGTTCCATAAGTGAGAAGTCACCATGGACGGGTGATGTGGTAACCTACTAACAGTGGGACTCAGGCGTTTTCGAGATGAAACAATCCAAAATATCAAGTCATGTCCTGGGAAAAGAACAAATGTTGGGATTTGTAACATTCAATCAATTTATGTTTTGAAATGTTTAGTGAATTCCAGTAATGGATATGGTATGATGAATAACCTTGTTTCCTAAAATTTATGTATGGATGGTGGTATAATGTAAATGATGGGGAGCACCATAGCGGGAACGTGGTTGTTTAATGATGTGACTGGTTTATTTGGTTTGATGAATATATGTATGATCCATTTTTGTGTTTTAGTTTTGGTGATAGTATTTGGAATGATTTTTTATTTGTTAGATTCATTGATATGAAGTCAATTCGTGAGATATGATTTGAATGGTTGTATGTGGAATGAGAACATGGGCCTTGAGTTGTGGAACGATAGAGGATGGGGGAATGTGGTTGGAACAATCTATGGTCATTGGGTGACACTAATCATAGACCATTTGAACATTGATAAAAGGGTAAGTCATGGCATAGCAATTGGGCATTGTGTTTTGGATCATGTCTAGTTGGTAGATTTTGGATTGTATCTTCCAAAAGAGATTGATTCTATGCACACCATTTCCTTATTTCGTGATTTAGATATTTCAACCTTCGAATTCATATAGGGAACTTGTGGTTAACATTGGGTTTGAGGTTGATCTATCCTTTCAGAAACATCGGGATCATGATTTCTGATCACAACGAGATCATTCTATAGGGTATGACTACTTCTTTAGTCATAGTGTGGTCATGAAATGTCAATTTTTGAGAGGAAACATGGGAGATGTAAGATGTTTAGTGGGACCTTTTTCCTGACCCTTTGTCTTAGTGGTTTGGTGATTCTTTGGAATGAATATTGGGGAAGATAAATTATAATTTGGGTAGATTTTAACATCTCTACTTTAATATATAGCATCTCCCAGATTAAATTGTTGGTTATGAATTTCTCTAGTGAGTAGGATAGGTCTAAGGGGAATACCTAGGTTTTTGGGCATGAAAACGGTGGAAAATGGGATAATTTTTGTAGATATAATGGATGGAATATGGTTAGTAGAAACTCTATGCCATGAAAATGTGTCCTGTTGATTGGGTTGTATGGTTGAGAAAATTGTGTGGGGTGGCCTAAGTGATCAAGAAGTTCAAGGTCACCTTTGGACAATGGCGAGTGCTTGGAAACTATAACGGTTTTTAAACCATTTAGGATTGAATCCACACCGAACGGCTCAGTTTCCACATGGAAATAGGGAACCACATGGTAGGCACGTGGTTTGGAAAATCGTGTAACCAAAATGTGTGCGACATAAAAAGTTGAATCTTACAATTTTCACTCCTAAAAGTATTTTTTTCTTCCATAATTTTTCACCCCACTGAACAACATATAGAAAGGGAAATTAAAATTTTCCACTCGATCCATTATGTATGTTTATCCTTCATTTAATTGGCATTTTGAGATTCATTTAGTGTGACTCAAATCACTATTGTGTTCTTTGTTGTGGTTTTTAGGTAGTTTCAATTAGAATTAAGGGTTTTGGATGGGAAAGTATTCATCCTAAAAATTAAGGTAGGTTGAATTAAAATTTTCTCCTATGAAATTTATGTTTTATATGTGTATACAATTTTGATAATTCAATTATTAGCTAAAAATGTAATGACATCCGTTATTAAAAGTAATTGGGCCTTTTATTAGGGTGAAAACCCTTCCCAGACCCCATTCGGTTTGTTGATAAGGTGATACAAATACTAGGACTACTATTCCGGTATGATAAACCCCTGAAAATGGTAAAATAAGTTATAAAATAATATGTTAGAGTATATATTAATATCAGTGGGTTGTAATTGTATATTTTTCTCTGGGATCGTGTTTACGTAGAAATTGAAATGTCATATGCCAATTTTTGTGAAATTCGAAGGATTCATTTGAAATGGTGCCAGTGAAAAGATTTTTATTATGTTCATGGTATGGTTTAAATGATGGTATATGATGTTTTTAATATTGTTAATGTTTTAAGGGAGTTTTTGACCTCATGAAATTTGAATATGGGTTTTATTATTAGAATTCAAATGATGATATTGAAAGGGGGTGTGGTTCCCCATCTTGTGAAAATTCTTAATAACATTTTTTGAAGGGTTGTAAATGTAAATGAAATACTGGGAGTGAGTTCTAGTTTTTCAAATATGACGACCTATGTTTTAATGTGAAATATTAAAGGTTATTTTAAATTTGTATATTGACTTTTTTTAATTCCATGATTTGTATTAATGGTCTGTTAAGACCTTAGTAATTGAAATGATGTATGTGTAAATATAATAATTTGTTAAAAAACACTTTCCAAGTCGTATGTGTTTTTAGTTGGGGGTATTAGAGTGATTCTCAACTCCCATATACCATGCTAGAAGTATTATTTATAAACCTAGGATGTATTTCTCGTGTTATATTGCCTTACTGAGGCTATAAGTTCCAAACATATGGATTGAGGAAATTTGTTTTCATGTCAGGATAAACAGATGCTCTTGGCCCACAGATGATTTCCTATTTTTAGATGTTGTAAAAACTTCTGTTATTTTAAATTTGGAATGGGTTGGGATATCAGATTACAGATATTTGCTCCCAAATCTATGGATATACCTTGTTTACCATACTAAGGGTTTATGGTTTGTTGATAACTATATAGCTAGAAAATTCCCCTTTATACCTAAAAGTATTTTTAACCCCTTTTATTCTATGTCATTGTCACCCAGTAGGATCATAGCCAGTTTTTGTTTGGTGGATGCTAGGGAATCTTGAAAATAATAATAGATAATTAAAAACTATTTATATGTGAAGAATGATTTACTTTGTTCCCATGATTATTTTCATCACCTTTTTTACCTGAAATTTTTTTAATAGGATGGTTATTTCTTTATACACGGTTGGTAGTGGCTTGCAGAGTTGTACTCACAATGTTCTTCAGCCACCATAACAATTGTATACCTAAGAAAAGAGAACTTGTCTTCTAGCATAGGTTTTGGATACGGTCCTGGTAGTTGGTTTGTGCATCAGATTGATGGGATGGAGAATGGGATTTCAGGATAGTGTGGGGAGTTATGACCATGTTTAGGTATCTTTATGGTTTTGGAATCAGGGTCTTTATTTGTATGACATCCCACCAAATAGTGTATTCATCATGTTTTTATCACATGTGTTACATGTTGTCCCTTACTGTATGATTTCCCCATATTGTTCATACTAGTTATTACATGTTTTTTTCATAATTATATTATGTATTCACACTAATAAGTTGGAATATTCCCCCCATGTGGCCTTTAGACCCACACTTCCACTCAACAGCCATTGGTTTAAAGGGAGGCATGCCTTAGTTGACATGGTGAACAGGCTTGTGGTACAAGTTATAGTGGATCATGAGTTAAGGAATTTCAATTGGTTTTTCCTAGACTATATAAAATAATTGCCTTCCTCCCATACTCTCATCCTAGAAACCTTATATTGATTATAAATCAATCATATGATGGCTTTTAGTACAAACCAAAATAAGTTCTTTGAAGAATATGAAAGGACCAAATCGAGATGTTTGTTTTATTTCATACTCCAAAAACATAAATACATTTTAAAACATGTTGATATAATAAAAATAGTATCTTATATATAATTATATGTTATTATGTTAAGGGAATGACCTATAACTTTCTCCTCTACCATCAAATATGTTACTAAACCATCATTTATTTGTATGGCCAACTACATCCTCTCCGACCAATGTCATTAGTTTTTCATTATAAAATATCATAGTTGGGTATAATGATGGTATTATTGTTTTTATATGATATATATTGTATTTTTACACTTTTTTAATAATGAGTTCATACATACTTTTTTACATAACATTCAATGGGAATATGATAACCACAAACATTTGTACGACGAACTACCACCTCACGAAGTGATCTGATTCGTTAACGGTTTACATAGAAGGTAATAAGGACGGGTTTAATAAAAATATATTCTATATAGGACCTAATTTTTTTGAAAATGTTATATGTTTTTTACCATTCATTCCTTATTTATTTTTAGAAAATGGAATCAATTTTCATTCGTACGTATGACCTACATTCTCCTTGAAAGGTATATTTCATTTCCAATCTCCACAGTTTATTGATCTGTCTAATTATTGTTATGATAAATATATATTATATTTATATCATTCTTAACATTATAATTATAATGAAACCATGATCAAAGTAATTGGAACAATAAAAACAAAACTAACATGAAAAACATAGCGGTTATTGCATGAAACAAGACTTTGACATGGAATTATTAATAAATAGGTAATAAAAGGAAATAAGTAAATCGTATATGGTATGGTGTATATATATATATGTATCGCTATGTAAAATGTTAATAGTAATATATTAATTATCATATAGTAGTTTTTAATGTGTATGATTAAATTCGAGACATATAGTAGGGGATTGTAGTCTCACAAATTACTTCTATGGGACACATGTCATATTCACCACCTATATCCTTTTTGATGTGTATATATATCACAAAAATATATATTCTGTTTATTATCCATAAAATTAAAGGGATTTATATGTAAATTTTTGGACCTCTATTTCTTGAGGTATACGGTTGAATAAATACCAATCTTGGGAGTAATATTTGTCCCAAAATTTCTTTTTAGAGAAATATTTTTGTTATCCACCTTCCATGTAATATATGATATCTACATTACCCCTATAACTTTCGATATCATTAATCTCTTTATTTTATATAAATTATATTTTACATTTAGTTTTATTCCTTCATGGGGATTATTTTTATATGTAACGACTGTTGTTTTGTGTTTTATGTTACATTCTCATCGTTTATCCAGATTGTTTATGACAATGAATCAAAAAATGAAAAATTATGATCTATCTTAAAAAACACAAGAAATTTATTATCCAATTTTAATTTATAGTGAGTGCATGATTACCGTGTGTTTTCCTTTCTTTATTTAACCATGAGTTCTAAATAACCATTGTAATTAAAATTATCTTTATTTCTCTCTTCGATTGAAAACCCATATTCTTCCAAAACCATGATTTATAAAAAAATCATTAAAAATGTTACTAAAATTACAAATATAATTTATTAAAGAAACATTTATCATGTTTTACATTTTTCAAAATGTTTAGAATAGAATATTTATGTTGTTTTCCAAACAATTCAGGTTTGAAATTTACTCAAAATGCGAAAGGAATATTTTTTTAACATGTATGGAGTGAATGGAATTTCCCATCATAACTATTATATTCTTTTATTCCTCCAGTATTTGATTAATGTTTTTGAAGAATAGTATTTTAAAAATGTATTATATTTTAGAAATGATTTTATCAAATGGGAAATGATATTTTCTTCATGAAATGTTTTTAGTCGGGTTTCAGGTTTCTTTTATCTGTTTTTAATGTTTATTTTTATAGAAATAGATTTATAAATAATTTTTTAATTTTTGTTTTTAAAACATTGAATTTCAATTAAATGTTATTATCCTCAAGAAATGTTCCATGTTATTCTTCTTTCAAAATAATTCTCCATCACAGATGACATCCTTTGGGGATAGATTTTCTCTATATGGGATATGATCCAAGAATACCATTCTTATTCAGTCCCTAAATGTTTTACAATTATGATGAAATTATGTTAATGAAAACCACTTATTTTTCTATTGGATATACCAGGATAGATTCTTTATGAAACATGCTTCATTATTTTTGGGTTATTCCATAATCGAATTCTTATGACACCAACTTTTTTTCCCTTGGTTATGCAATGATGAAATTATTATGATCATGTTTCTTTTCTAGAGTATAAGTTGTGATGGAATATTTAATAAATATATTTCCTTTTATTGGTTTAGGTATGATAAATATTTTGTGGCATTTTTTATCACCTATATAAGATTTACAATATGTGATGGGTGGGGCCTATATTTTTTTAAAGGTTGGGGCCGAAGCCTCATTTTTATTAATAAAGAAAAAAAAAAGACCTCTTTTAACTAGTTAGAGGGAGACCCATTACATATCCCGAAGGCCCAGTGGGCTTGTAGCCCATTACATAGCCCGTATGCCCAAATTTTTGGCCCAATTCTCATTCTGTGAATAGTAACTCAGCTGCTACAGTACCTCATAGTTCAACCACCGCTATAGTGCCCTCCCGCCGCTACAGTACCCGTAGATCAACAGTACCACAACCACTACAGTACAGCTACAGTACTACTACAGTAACCTGCGCCCAATGGGTTTTGAACCCCCATTTTTCATGTAGTATTACAGGGTGCTTACCACTAAGCCAAACCCGTGGGGCCTATATCTACATACAATGTATTGGATAATTATTAGTGTTATATAAGTGAAAAGGCTAAATAGATGGTCATCACATTCCTGATAGATGGTGCATAAGAGGTTATCTCAATCCTAAAAGAGGCTATACGGGAGGAAAATCAAGCCTAAAAGAGAATACAAGGGATTTTATCCCAATAAGGAATTAGGTACACATGTGGGTATCAAGATTATAACACCTAATGAATTTCATGGTGGTTATCTTTGAAAGATGATTTTTAATTATTATTTATATTCCAAATATGGATTCCATCTTTTGATGTTTTCTAAAATTGGTCCCATTGATTTATTCTCTTATGATTCATGTGTAATGAACTATCAATAATTAAAACATCAATCATATTTGTGATCTATTATATGTAGGATATGGTATTCATTGTTTATTTTAATTCTATCTTACCCATATGGTCATTTTATATTGATTTCCCCCTTATTTACCAATACTAAGTATTTGAGACCACAATTTCTTATGATTCATTTCCCCAAGATACGAAGAAATGTATTATGTGTTTTACTTATATTAACAGTGTTAGTTACGATGATTAATGTGTTAGATGGGAAAAATTAAAATTAATTAGTTATTAATGTATCTATGTTTCCAAAGGAACTGTACCATTACGATCCCCAAGCATATTATATTCTAATTTAAGGAATATTCATCTAGAAAAATGTAATATCTATGAATGAAAGGCATTTTTTATTATAAAATAGGCACTCAAAGATATAGTCACAAATAAACCTATATGATAGAGAATGGAGATCTATATATTATAACAAAGATAATATTGATGAGTAAGCATGTAGATTGAGAAGTCATTCAACAATTACCAAAATCAAATGTAACCATAGTAAAATATGTATAAAGGGGGCCCCTTGTCACCACTTATCTCCATTTTTGAGGGAAACACAGCTCCCATGTTTGACAAGAAACCCGATGGAGGTCAATGAAGAGGGAGTATCACTTAATAAAAAGAGGGTGTGTGCCTGTGTTGGGGAGTAGCATCACAATCTATATAAAGAATATGTAGAACCCATTCCCATGTGTGGGGATTATTGACCTTGAAGTATATTTAATAATATGGGAACCCTATTCCATGATGCATCATGGGATTATGTACCTAGAAATCTCTCTCATGTTCCTTCTTGATCACATCCACCATCATGTACATCCTGAATACAGATCACACTGAGAACAATCCATTCTATATCATGAAAACTAGTATGAAGAGTAAAATATTGTACTTCAATTAACATGGTTAGGAAGCCATTTCATTGTAAATTGTGTGTATTGGGTTCACGTGTCATGTCTCATCCACCATGGGCCTTCCCATGTTTACCTTGTTATGCTATTGTTTTTCAAGTGTTCTCATATACTAGGCCATGTACATGGGTGTGCCTGGGTACCGACCTATTCCTATGTACTACAATTGTACATGTTGTGTCCTCTTGCACATGAAGTTGGAATTTTTTCTAGCTATAACATATCTTCCACACCAGGGGAGTGTCACTTAGAATGTGCACATATCCAAATTACATGTGATCAATAACATTGGCTGAAACTGTATATGATGTGTAATCTGAAGAAGATGTTGTGTGGTCTTCCACACCACACAAAATTTTGTCTTATATTCCATTTAATTTACTGATCTTCCTCATAGAAACAAAATCCATATTTAGTTATTTTAATCATGCCAAAATACCACCATAAACCAATGATAATCATCTCTATATATTGATTCTATCCCTATAACATCCAAAAATTTGAATATTGTGATCCCCTCGAAGCATGTAACAATGCACGTCACCATGAAATCATCTTCCACTCAATCATGTATCCCCTCCCAATCATGGATCCATGGAATATTACCTGTAACTCACTTGGTTAGAAAATATTTCTATAAAACATTGATCAATGTTTATCCCTTACTACCAAAATGTATATGGGGGTTCGATCGCACTCAAAATCCCCTCTACAAATAAAATCATGACCCCATAGGACAATGATTAATGGCATGATGAACAGAGGGGGGGAAATTAAAATTATAATGGTGTAATATTTTTTTGTCAAGAATTATTTTAGAGTGATTATTTTTGTGTATATCTTAGTTGAAACCCAACATAAACATGATTAAATTTAATAAAAAAATTAATTCATCAATGGGATCCTATGAAGGACATCTAATCACCAAAATGAAAAAATATCTAATCAAATGCATTCTATTAATATATAATTAAGAATATAGATTATATAAATTTTTGGTCCAAAATCTATTTGGATCAATTTTTTGGGGAATAAAAAATATTATAGTGATGTTGTGATACCCATGTGTGTGGTGCGTATTGATCCACATCGATATGATCTCTTGTCATCCCCCAATCCCGATCTGCATATAAATAAAATAAAACCTCATCTGAGTAATACATGTTATTAAGGGAATAAAACTATATAATTTTTAAAAATATTTACATATATAATAATTTAGGTAATGTGTTATTAAACAAATATAAATAAATTTAATTATTTATTTTAATTAAACCCACTGATATTAACTATCTAAATTGAAAGTCAATTATCTTACAATATTAGGTCTCTTATATTGTATAAAAATCATTCCAGATTAAAAAATGGTCTCTTATATCCAATATGGAGAAATTTTTTTAATATCACATTATTTTTGAGATCCCACACACCTGTGATATTAATATATTTGTTATTTTTATAATATAAATGTTGGCCTTATCAAGCATCATAATCTCATGCTATGTCATCTCATGGATCTAAACAAATCTTTCACATATATGAATGTATTACAATGGAATAATAGGGTCACTAAAAAGATTCTATTTAGGGAATATTTCTTCTCTTTATTTTTATTTTATATTTTTCTAATTGTTCTCCTTTATAATTGGAAGCCCAATTAATTTTTATTACATGCAAGATTCACATTTTTTATTTCCACATTTCAAAAGAATTCCTTCATTCCCATTATTGTGTTACATTTATCAAAAAAATGCAATTTTATTTCCTTCAATGGTTATTTGTTTTAGATTGTATACTCCAAAGAACCATTCTAAATAAAATTATCTTTATTTCACTCTTATATTGAAAGTCCATTTTCTTCAAAAACCATGCATTATAAAAAAATCACTAAAATTCTTACTAAAATTCTAGTAAATTTTTATTAAAGAATCATTTATCATGTTTTATTTTTTACAAAATGTTTTTAATAGAATATTTATGTTGTTTTCCAAATAATTCAGGTTTTCAATTTACTGAAAATGAGAATGGAATATTTTTTTAACATGTATGGAATGAATGGAATTTCCCACCATGACCATTATATACTATTATTCTTCCAGTATTTGGTTGATTTTATTAAAGAATATTATTTTGAAAATGTATTATATTTTAAAAATGATTTTCTCAAATAGGAAAGGGAATTTTCTTCATGAAATGTTTTTAATGGGTTTTAAGGATTCTTTTATATGTTTTTAATGTTTAATTTTACGGGAATGGATTGATAAATAATTTTTAATATTTGTTTTTAAAACGTTGAATTTCAATGAAAGGTTATTATCCTCATGAAATGTTCCAAGTTATTCTTCCTTCAAAATAATTCTCCATCAAAGATTACATCCTTTATGGGAACATTTTCTCTACTGGGGATATGATCCAAGAATACCATTCTTATTCATTCCTTAAACAGATTACAATTATGATGAAATTATGTTAATGAAACCAACTTATTTTTCTATGGCTTATACCATGGTAGAGTCTTTATGAAGCGAGCTTCATTATTCTTGGGTTATTCCATGATCGAATTCTTATGAAACCAACTTGTTTTTCCCTAGGTTATGAAATGATGAAATTATTATGAACATGTATCTCTTATAGATTTGAAGTTGTGATGGAATATTTATGAAATCCATTTCATTTCATTGGTTCAGGTATGATAAATATTGTATGGTCTTTTTGAGCACCTATATAAGATTTAGAATATGTGATAGGTGGGGCCTATATCTAGAACCAATGTATTGGATAATTATTAATGTTATATAAGAGAAAAGGCTAAATAGATGGTCATCCCATTTCTGAAAAATGGTACAATGGACGTTATCTTAATCATAAAAGAAGCTATATGGGAGGAAAAATCAATCCTGAAATAGAATACAAGGGTTGTTATCCCACGAAGGAATTAGGTACACATTTGGTTATCAAAACTATAACATGTAATGAATTTCATGGTGGTTATATTTGAAATATGATTTTCAATTATTATTTATATTCCAAAAATTGATGTCTTCTTCTAATGTTTTCTAATATTGGTCACATTGATTTATTCCCTTATGATTCATATGTTATGAACTATCAATCATTATTACATGAATCATATTTTTGATTTATTATATGTAGGGTATGGTTTTATTTTTTTTTATTTTAATTCTCTCATACCCTTTATGGTCAATTTATATTGATTTCTTCCTTATTTACCATTACTGAGTATATGAGACCATGATTTCTTATGAATCATTTCCCCAAGATATGATGAAATGTATTATGTGATTTATTTTTATTAAGGGTATTAGTTATTATGAGCATAGTGTTACATGGGAAAATCACAATGAATTGATTATTTACGATTCTATGTTTCCAAAGTAACTCTACCTTTACGATCCCCATGCATATTATTTCCTAATATAAGGAATATTCATATAAAAATATGTAATATCTATGAATGAAAGACATGGCTTATTATAAAATATGTACTGAAAGATATAATCATAAATAAACATAGACGATAGAGAATGGGAATCTATATAATATAACCAAGATAATGTTGATGAGTAAGTATGTAGCTCGAGAAGTCACTCAACGATTCCCAACATCAAATGTAACCACTCCAAAATATTTATAGAGGGGTCCCCTTGTCACCACTTATCTTCGTATTTTAGGGGGACACAACTCCCATGTTTGGACTACAACCCACTGGAGATTAATGAAGAGGGAGTATTGCTTAAGAGATAGAGGGTGTGTGCCTATATTGGGGAGTAACATCACTATCTATATAAAGAAAATGGGGACCCTATTCCTAGTTGTGGCGATTGTGGACCTTGAAGTATATTTAATAATATGTGAACCCTATTCCATGATGCATCATGGGATTATGGACCTTGACATCTCTCTCATGTTCTTTCTTGATCACATCCATCATCATGTTCATCATGAATACACATCACACTGAAAACTATCTATTTTATATCTTGAAAACCACTATGAAGGGTGAAATATTGTAATACAGTGAACATGTTTAAGTGGACATTTCATTGAAAATGGTTTGCAGTGGGGTCACATGTCATGTCTCATCCACCATGGGCCTTCCCAGTTTCACCTTGTTATGATTTTGTTTTTCATTTGTTCCCGTATACTTGGCTATATACATGGGTGTGTCTGGGTACCGATCTATTCCTGTGTACCACCATAGTACATGTTGTGTCCTCTTGCACATGAAGATGGTATTTTTTTCTAGCTATAACATATCTTCCACACTTGGGGAGTGTCACTTAGAATGTGGGACTAACCAAATTACATGTTATCAATAACATTGGATGAAACCATATATGATGTGTAATCTGAAGAACATGTTGTGTGGTCTTCCACACCACACAAAATTTTGTCTTATATTCCATTTTAATTACTGATCATTTACATAGAAACATAATCCATATTCATTTATTTTAATCATGTCAAAATACCACCATAAACTAATGAGGATCATCTCCATCTATTGATTATATCCCTATAGTGTCCAAAATTTTGAATATGGTGATCCCCTTGAAGCTTGTAACATTGCACGTCACCTAGAAATCATCTGCCACTCAATCATGTAACCCCTCCCAATCATGGATCCATGGAATGTTACCTATAACCCACATGGTTAGAAAATATTTCTATAAAACATTTACTAATGTGTCTCTTTTCCTACCAAAATGATTCTGAAGGTTCGATCGCACTCAAAATCACCTCTGCAAATAAAACCATGACCCCGTAGGTTAATGGGAAATAACATGAAGAATAGAGATGGGAAAATAAAAAGTAAAATGGTGTAATAATTTTTTTCAAGAATTATTTTAAAGTTATTATATTTGTGTATGTCTTAGTTAACAACCCAACATAAACCCGGTTATATTTAATAAAAAAAATTAATTCATCAATGGGCTCCTATAAAGGATGTCTAATCACCAAAATTTAAAAATATCTGATCAAATCCATTCTATGAAAATACAATTAAGAATATGGGTTCTATAAATTATTAGTCCAAATTCTATTTGGATCATTTTTCCGTGAAGAAAAAAATCCTATAGTGATGTGGTGATACCGATGTGTTTGGTGCAAATTGATCCACATCGATACGATCTCTTGTCATCCCCCAATCTTGATCTGCATATAAATAATATAAAACCTCATTCGAATAATCCATGTTTTTAAGGGGATAACCATATATAATTTTTAAAAATAGGTATACATAGAATATTTTAGGTTATGTGTTATAAAACTAATATAAATAAATTTAATTATTTATTTTAATTAAACCCACTGATATTAATTGTCTAAATTAGAAGTCTGTTGTATTACAATAATAGATCTCTTATATGGTATAACATTCATTCCAGATTCAAAAATAGTCTCTTATATCCAATATGAAGATACTTTTTAATATCACATTATTTTTGATAACCCACACTCCCGTGACATTAATATTTTTTTTATTTTTATAATATAAATGTTAGCCTTACCGAGAATCATAATCTCGTGCTATGTCATATCATGGATCTAAAAAAATCCTTCACATATATTAATGTATTACAATGGAATAATAGGTTCACTACAACGATTCTATATTGGGAAAGTTTCCTCTCTTTATTCATATTTTCTATTTTTCAAATGTTCACATTTATAATGGGAAGCCCAATTAATTTTTATTTCATGTGAAAATCACATTTCTTATTTCCACATTTCAAAATAATTCCTTAATTCCCATTATTAGGTTACATTTCTAAAAAAATTGAATTGGATTTCCATCAATGATTTGTTGTTTCTGACTTTACACTCAAACATATAATCGAAATATAATTTTTGTGTTTTAATGATATATTATTGATAAAGACATGTAAGATCCATTTTTGAGATTTACTTATAATGACAGAATATGGATTGGTTTTTTATAGGTTAGAAACATTGATATGATATCTATGCATGACTTTTGATTTGAATGTTTTTATATGGAATGAGAAAATGGGCCTTGAGTTGGGGAAATGTGGTTGGAAAAATCTATGATCATTTGGGGGACAATAATCATAGACCATTTGAACATCGATAAATGAGTAAGTCATGGCATAGCGATTGGGATTTTTGTTTCGGATCATATCTAGTTGGTAGATTTTGGATTGGATCTTCCACGAGAGTGTGATGCTATGTACACCGTTTCCTTATGTCACAATTTAGATATTTCATTCATGTATTTGATATAGGGATCTTATGGTTTATGTTGGGTTTGAGATTAATCCATCCTTTTAGAATCACCGGGATCATGATTTCATATCACAATGGGAGCATTCTTTAGGGTATGACTATTTCTTTTGTCTTAGTGTGGTGAGAAAATGTCATTTTTTGAGAGGGAACATGGGAGATGTAAGATGATTAGTGGGCCCTTTTTCCTGAGCATTTATCTTGGTGGTTTGGGGATACTTTGTAAGGAATATTGAGGAACATAAATTATAATTTGGGTAGATGGTAACATTTCAATATTAATATATGGCTTCTCCCCGATTAAATAGTTGGTTATGAATTTCTATAGTATGTAGGATAGGTCTGAGGGGAATTTCTGGGTTTTTTGGCATTAAACAGTGGAAAATGGGATAATTTTTGAAGATATAAAGGATGGAATATTGTTATTAGAAACAATATTCTATAAAAATGTGTCCTGGTGAAGGGGGTGTATGGTTGATGATATTGTGTGGGGTGGCCTAAGAGATCAAGAGGGTCAAGGTCCCCTTTGGACAATGGCATGCACATAGCCATCATAATGGTTTTTAAACCAGGTAAGATGAAATCCACACTGAACAACTTAGTTTCCACTTGGAAATAGGGAACCACATGGTCGGCACATAGTTTGGAAATCCCTCTAACCATAATGGGAGCCACATAAAAAGTGTACTTTTAACATTTTCACTCCTAAAACTATTTCATTCTTCCCACATTTTTTACTCCACTAAACCACATATTGCAAGCGAAATTAACCTTGTTCCACTCCCTCCCTCATGTATGGTTCTCCCTCATTTAATTTTCATTTTGAGTTTCATTTTGTGTGAATAAAATATCTTTGGTGTTCCTTGCTGTGTTTTTTAGTTAGTTTCAATTCAAATTAAGGGTTGTGGTTGGCTAAGTATTAATCACAAAAATTAAGGTAGCTGGAATTAAGTATTTATCCTAAAATATTTATTTGTTATATGTCTAAAAAATTTTGGTAATTAAATTATTGTCTAAAAATGTAATGACTTCGGTTATTAAAATTAATTTGGGCTTTTTATTTGGGTGAAAACCTTTCACAGACCCTATTGGTCTTGGTCCTTTTATGATGATGTTATGGTTTCAATGATAGTATATAATGTTTGGAAGGTTTCTAATGTTTTAAGGGATGTGTTGAACTCATGAAATTTGAATAGGGGTTTTATTATTAGAATTAAAATGATGATATTGAATGGGGGTGTGGTTCCCCAACCTATGAAAATTCATAATAACTTTTTTTTTGAAGGGTTGTAAATGGTAATGAAATACAGGGAGTGAGTTTTAGTTTTTCAATTATGACGACCTGTGTTTTAAAGTGACTTAGTAATTATTATTTTAAAATTTTATTTTGGTTTTTTAATTCCATGTTTTGTATTAAAGGTATGTTGGGACCTTATTAATTGAAATGATGTATGTGTAAATCTAATAATATGTTATAGAAGAATTTCCAAGTGGTATGTGTTTTTAGTTGGGGGTAACAGAGTGATGCCCAACTCCCATATACCATTCAAGAAAGATTATTTAGGCCTATAGGGTGTATTTCTGGAGTTAAATTGTCTTATTGGGGCTATAAGTTCCAAACATATGGATTGGAGAAATTTGGTTTCATGTGAGGATAAATATATGCTCTTGGCCGACAGATGATTTCCTATTTTTGGGTGTTCTACAAATCACTATTCTCTAAAATTTGGAATGGGTTGGGATGTTGGATTACAGATCTATGCTCCAAAATCTAGGGATATACCTTGTTTACCAGACCAGGGGTTTAGGGTTTATTGATAACTATGTAGCTAGTAAATTACCATTCATATCTAAAAGTATTTGTAACCCCTTTTATTCTATGTTATTCTCTCCTAGTAGAATAATATCTATTTTTTTGTGGATGCTAGGGAATCTTGAAAATAAGAATATTTATTTAACAACTATTTAGATGTGAAGAATGATTTCCTTTGTTCCCATGATTATTTTTTCACCTTTTTTACATACATAAATTTTTATAGAATTTTTATTTCTTTATACACGATTTGTAGTGTCCTGGAGAGTTTTACTCACATTGTTCTTGAGCCACCATAGCACTTGTGTAACTGAGAAAATGAAACTTGTTTTTTGGCATAGGTTTTGGATATGGACCTGGTAGTTTGTTTGTGCATGGGATTTATGGGCTGGAGAATATGATTTTAAGATATTGTGGGGACTCAAGACCATGTTTAGGTATCTTTATGTTTTTGGAATCATGGTCCTTATTTTGATGACTTCCCCCCAATTAGTGCATTCATCATACTTTTATCACATGTGTTATATGTTGGCCATTACTCTATGTTTTTCACTTATTGTTTATACTAGTTATTACATGTTTTTCTTCGTAATTATATTGTGTATTCTCACTAATATGTGGAAATATTCCCCCATGTGGCCTTTATACCGCCACTGCTAGTGGGCATCCATTGGCTTAAAGGGAGGAATGCCTTAGTTCACATGGGAAACATGCATTTGGTTCCAATTATAGTAGATCATGAGTCGGAGAGTTTCAATTGGTTTTTCCAAGACTATACCAAATCATTGTCTGATTTCCATCCAATCATCCTAGAACCCTTATATTGATTATAAATAAATCATTGGATGGCTTTTAGTACAAACCAAAATAAGTTCTTTGAAGAATATTTAATGACTATAATCGAGATGTTTGTTTTATTTCATACTCCCCCAACCTAAATACAATTTAAAACATATTAATATAATAACAATAGTATCTTATATATATTTATATGTTATTATGTTAAGATAATGTCCTACATCTTTCTCCTCTACCATCAAATGTGTTACTAAACCATCATTTATTTGTATGGCTAACTACAACCTCTCTGACCAATGTCATTAGTTTTTCCATTATAAAATATCATAGATGGGTATAATGATGGAATTATTGTTTTTATATGATATAAATGGTATTTTTTTTCTTTTGAAATAATTATATCATGCATTCTTTTTTACATAACGTTCAATGGTAATATGATAACCAAAAATGTGTGTACGACGAACTACCACCCCACCAAGTGATGTGATTCAATAATGGTTTACATAGAAGGTAATAAAGATGGGTTTAATGAAAATATATGGTATATATGACATGAAAATTATTTTTAAATGGTAATTTTTTTTACCATTCATTCCGTATTTCTTTTTTGTAAAATGGAATCAATTTTCATTCTTACGTACAACCAACATTCTCCTTGAATGTTATATTTCATTTCCTACCTCTACCTTATATTGATCGGTCTAATTATTGGTATGATAAATATATATTATATTTATACCATTTTTAACATCATAATTATGATGAAACCATGATCATTGTAATAAAAATAATAAAAACAAAAATAACATGAAAAACATAGTAGTTATTGCATGAAACAAGACATGAACATGGAATTATTAATAAACAGGTACTAAAAGGACATAAGTAAATCATATATGGTATGGTGTATATATATACATGTATATCTATGTAATATATTAATAGTAATATGGTAATTATCATATAGTAGTTTGGAATGTGTCTGATTAAATTTGAGACTTATAGTAGGGGATTGTAATCTCACATTTTACTTCTATGAGACACATGTCATATTCACCACCTATATCCTTTTTTATATGTATATAAATCACTAAAATATATTTTCTGTTTATTATCCATAAAATTATAGGTATTTATATGTAAATTTTGGGATCTCAATTTCTTGGGTTATACAGTTCAACAAATAAAAATTGGGGGAGTAATATTTGTCCAAAAATTCATTTTTATAGAAATAAGTTATGTTATGCACCTACCATGTTATATACAATGTATACATTACCCTTATAACTTTCAATATCATGAATCTCCTTATTTTCCATATATTATATTTTATATTTAGGTTTATTCCTTTCATGGGGACTATTAATCAACGTAAGGAATGTGGTTCTGGGTTTTATGTTATATTCTCATCGTTTTTATGGATTGTTTATCACAATGTTTCAAATAATGAAATATTATGATTGTTCATAAAAGAAACACATGAAATTTATTATCCTATTTTTTCTTCTAGTGAATACATGCATCCCTTCATTTTCCTATCATTTTTTAACCATGAGTTCAAAATCACCATTCAAATTAAAATTATCTTTATTTCTCTCTTCGATTGAAAACACATTTTCATCACAAACCATGATTTATAAAAAAATCATTAAAAATATTAATAACATTATAAAAATTATTTATTAATGAAAAAATTATCATGTTTAAATTTTTTCAAAATATTTTGAATAGAATATTGTTGTTGTTTTCGAAAAAAATTGGTTTGAAATTTACTGAAAATGTGAGTGCAATATTTCTTTGACATGTGTGGAATTAATAGAATTTACCATCATGACCATTATATACATTTACTCTTCCTGTATTTGTTTAATCTTTTTAAATAAAGTTATTTTGAAAATATAATATATTTTAAAAATTATTTTCTCAAATAGGAAGGGATATTTTCTTCATGAAATTTTTTTAATTGGTTTTAAGGATTCCTTTATTTGTTGTAAATGTTTATTTTTATAGAATGGATTTATAAAAAAATTAATGGTTGTTTTTAAAACGTTGAATTTCAATGAATGTTTATTATCCTCATGAAAATTTCCAAGTTATTCTGCCTTCAAAATAATTATTTATCAAAAATGACATCCTTTGTGGATATAGTTTCTCTACATGATATATGATCCAAAAATACCATTATCATTCATTCCCTAAATGGTTTACAATTATGATGAAATTATGTAAATGAAACCCATTTATTTTTCTATGGTTTATACAATGATAGAGTCTTTATAATGTGTGATTCATTATTCTTGGGATATTCAATGATCGAATTCTTATGACACCAACTTGTTTTTTCCTAGGTTATGAAATGATGAAATTGTTATGAACATGTTTCATTCAATAGTTGAAGTTGTGATGGAATTTTTAATAAATGCATTTCATTTCATTAGTTTAGGTTTGATAAATATTGTATGGGCTTTTTGAGCACCTACCTAAGATTTACAACATGTGATGGATGGGGTCTATTTCTACATCCAATGTATTAGGTAATTATTAATGTTATATAAGAGAAAAGGATAAATATATGGTCATCCCATTCCCTAAATATGGTACATAGGAGGTTATCTGAATCCTAAAAGAGGCTATATAGGAGGAAAAATCATGCCTGGATGGGAATAAAATAAATGTTATCCCATGAAGGAATTAGGTAAAAATGTGGTTATGAAAAGTATAACATGTACTGAATTTCATAGTGGTTATCTTTGAAAGATGATTTCCAATTATTATTTACATTCCAAAAATTGACTCCTTATTCTAAAGTTTTCTAATGTCGGTCACATTGACTTATTCCCTTATGATTCATGTTTTTAAACTATCAATAATTATGACATGAATAATATTTGTGATATATTATATCTAGGGTATGGTTTTCCTTTTTATTTTAATTATCTCATACTCATATGGTCATTTTATATTGATTTCTCCCTTATTTACCATTACAGAGTAGCTAAGACCACAATTTCTTATGATTCATTTACCCTTGATATGAAGAATCATATTAAGTGTTTATTTAGAATAAGGTTGTTAGTTATGATGAGTATAGTGTTTGATGGGAAAAATCACAATGGATTCGATATTAATGTATCTGTGTTTTCAAGGGAACTGTACCTTTATGACTCCCAGGCATATTATTTTCTATTCAAAGGAATATTCATCTAAAAAGATGTAATATATATTAATGAAAGACATTGTTTATTATAAAATAGGTACTCAAAGATATAATCATAAATAAACCTAGATGATAGTGATTGGGGATATATATATTATAACCAAGATAATGTTGATGAGTAAGCATATAGCTTGAGAATTCATTCAACGATTCCCAACATCAAATGTAACCCCACCAAAATATGTGTGGAGGGGGCCCCCTGTCACCACTTATCTCCATATTTGAGGGAGACACAACTCCCATGTTTGACATTCACCCCGCTGGAGGTTGATTAAGAGGGAGTATCTCTTAACAGATAAAGGGCATGTTCCTGTGTAGGGGAGTAACATTACTGTCTATATATTGAATATGTGTAACCCATTCCTATGTGTGGGTATTGTTGACCTTGAATTATATTTAATAATATGTGAACACTATTCCATGATGCATAATGGGATTATGGACCTTAACATCTCTCTCATGCTCCTTCTCAATCATATCCATCATCAAGTACATCATTAATACACATCACACTAAAAACAATCCATTATATATCTTGAAAACCACTATGAAGGGTTAAATATTTTACTCCAATGAAAATTGTTAGGAGGCCATTTCATTATAAATGGTGTGTAGTGGGTTAACATTTCATGTCTCATGCACCCTGGGCCTTCCCATGTTCACCTTGTTATGATTTTGTTTTTCATGTGTTCCTGTATACTTGTCCATGTACATGGGTGTGACGGGGTACCAACCTATTCTTTTGTACTACCATAGTACATGGTGTGTCCTCTTTCACATGAAGTTGGTAATTTTTATAGCTATAACATGTCTTCAACACCGAGGGAGTGTCACATAGAATATGGGCCATGCCCAATTACATGTGATCAATAACTTGTCTGAAACCGTATATGATGTGTAATCTTAACAGTATGTTGCGTGATCTTCCACACCACACAAAATGTTGTCTTATATTTCATTTAATTTACTGCTCTTCCACATGGAAACATAATCCATATTTAGTTATTTTAATCATTCCAAAATACCACCATAAACTAATGGGGATCATCTCCATCGATTGATTATATCCCTATAGTGTCCAGAAATTTGAATATGGTGATCCCCTTGAAGCTTGTAACCTTTCACGTCACCCAGAAATCGTCTTCCACTCAATCATGTAACCCCTCCCTGTCACGGCCCGACCCAAAGGGGCTCGAGCCACGACTCCCCTAGCTCGCATCCAATAGGCCAGGGGCTGGCGTCCATCGCCGATTTGGCTATCACACTAATGGGAGGCATTAGCCTAAGGTACCTGTACACACGCAGCCACAAACACCTCCATGAAACAGTTCAGAGATATAGAAAACTAAAAAGAAACTGCATGCATACACTATCCCACAACCAGGGTACTGAAGAAGTACAAAGGGGAAAAAATAGGGCCCACCAAAAGAAAACTACAAAAACATGTCCAACCTGCTCTGAAAAAGGGGAACGCTACCAAAAACACCCACCAAAAATCACCCTCGGCACCGCACCGGTAAACACCCTGGTCAATATCGCTCACTCAGCTCCGCCTGCTCCGGGTCCTCCTGGGACTCCGTCGAAAGGCCTGTGGTCTGCACAAGACACAAACATGTGTGGGCAAAGCCCGTGCAGGGGTGAGTATAAACATACTCAGTAGGTACCCCAAAAACCCAAAACCAAAGAGAGAAACTGAAAGGCAACAGTCCCCTTATCTCGTCCAGAGGGAACCTAGACGAGAGATAAACTCCATCTTGAGACCACCCTCGGCTAAACACAACTAGTCACCTCAACTCAAGTGAATGCCCATACATACACCTTGAGCAATCTAGATATAATCAGCTAACGCAACAAGCCACATGAGGTACCAAACTCAACACCAGCAACTATCCATAACCAGAAGAGTACACCACACAAACACTGTCATCCAAGATGACACTCATCCGAGAGATACACTCTATCGGGTTTCTCTCAAACCTCTTAGACGCTCACCCGAGAGATCATTCTTGTCGGATAGTATCACTGAGGAAACCTCGCTGAAACAACATAACCACTAAACTCCTCGGATAGGGGATCGCTCCTAGGGTCCGCTAGGGGATACCAGAACCCACTCTAGTATACGAAGCTCACAGATAGGGGATCACTCCCAGGGTCTGTTGGGGGATACCATGACCCAATCTCGTATACGTAATTTCTCACAGATAGGGTATTACACCCAGGATCTACTGGGGGATACAACAACCTGATCTGGCGCTCAACAGAAGCACATCACTCAGATAGAGGATCATCGCCAATATAAAGGTGGTCATGACGATACCAGAACCCTATCTAGTATAACACGCGATGTAGGGGATCGAACCGACGATGTCACAACCCTACCGAAACCACGCGTTGAGTAGGGGATCGCATATCCAACGATACTGCAACCCTACTATACACCTCATGCTAATTAGGGGATCGTATACCCGACGATGCCACAAATCTACTTAGCACAGCCCACCGTGTAGGGGATCATAATCCTAATGATGCCACAAACCCTACGGGGTTAACCTACTAGATAGGGATCACCACCCATGAATAAGCGGTCACAGCGATACCAAGACCCCGATCTAGGGAAAAGATGCTAGAGGATCCCTCTCCTGGACCACCAGTGGGATGCCACAACTGTAACAGTTTAAACATCCCATCGAAAGGATCACAAACCTAAACGAAGGTTGTGATGCCACACGAACCCTCGTGGGAACAAACCAAGGAGTACCCTCAACCACTGCTGGTCCAAAATGTCGCTAACTCAAGCGACCCACAACAACGCCACACTGCGCATCTCCAAGGCCAAAACCGAGGCCACCATCACATTCTAAGCGGAAAAACACGCAGGATAGGCTGTTTACTCGCCCGAAACGGAGCACCGGTGAAAAAGGCACTATTCACCATAGCTAGCTCATGCGGGGCCCCACACAACGATCCCGAAACCCATTGAGCGGATCATACCATGGCGATCCCCTTGGAAAAACAATAGGAATCAACTACTCATTCGTCTGAAATGGACACTCGGTGAAAAAGGCTCTATTCACCGAATCCCGCTCGGGTGGGGCCCATGCCTCGATTCCGAAACTCAACGAAAGGATCGAACCGTTGTGATCCTCTTGGAAAATCGCACAGGATCGACTATTCACCCGCCAAAATCATACTCCTGGAGTGAAAGCTGTGTTTCTTCACAAACGCCAAAACCCGACCCCGTGGGCCCGCACCCCCGTTCATAGTCTCAACACCCGGAAACCATCTCAAAAAGTCGGCCGTACCATCAGGGTCTCAACGCCACTAACGACACATCATTCGGATGCTCCAGATAGAAGTTACAAGGGCCCGAAGTCGTAAATAATAAAATAATATTATTTTATATGACGTTTCTCACTACCGGGCCATAGTCCCAAACCCTTAAACACACAAACCTACACCGGAGGCCTTGCCCCGTCGTCAGGTTGCGTCTCCGCAAACGGCACGCAAATCCGACTGTCGGATTGCATGATACGGGGGTTTAAATGCCCCCGTATAGCAAAAGTGGCCGGACCGGCCGCCGTAGCCGGCCCACCCTGGCCGGCGGCCCTCTGCCGTGCGGTGCACAGCACCGCCGCACTCTGTCGGTGCTCCGCCGGCACGCCATCTTGCTGGGCCGTCGGCCGCTGTGGTTCGCCGGCGTCGAGGGCGCACCGGCAGACCTTCCGCGGACCGTCGGGGGCACCCCGACGGTCAGTTTGGCGATCCGAAAGCACCGGTGCGACCCCCAGGACGAGATCTTCCTTGAAACGACCTCAAAATGAAGCAATTCACAGTAAAATGGGATCGGGGGATTTAAACACAAACCACCTACCTTGCGGGTGAAACACTGAAGTTTCGGATGCAGATCGACGCCCTGAAGCTAGATCCGCTGACGATCGGCGCAGAAAACAGACGATTCCAGTTCGATTTGACGAAGAAACAGATGGGGGAGGGGGTGTCATTCCGCTGCGCGTAGGAGATAAGGTGGGGGTGAAGATGAAATGAGTTTGTGTTTTTTTTATAAAACAACTCATTTAACTGCCCGCCAACTCGCCCTTGTTCCGGCACCCGATGCGGAAAAAGTTAAGGTTGCCCCTAGGGTAAACACTCCGTTATGAATGCAACGGCGGACTCGGATTTGCGATCCGAGTCTCCGTTCAGAAGTTATTCGAGCTGACTCCTGTAAACCAACTTTTCAACTTATTTACAAAAACACCCCTGGTGGAAATTTCCACCGCAGGCCCGCGCCCGCAAAGTATACACCTCGCATAGTGTAAACGGTAAGTTCCGGATGCAACCATGCCCTAGGATTCCTGTCTGAGCTACCGTTTAGGAGTAATCACACCCTCACCATGTGCATAGTATAAAATACTTAATATTTTTATAAAATTAATTCTGGGCACACCGGGCCTCGGAATCGCACGTCGTCTTCGCGCCTAGCTCTAGATTATTCATAGAAATATTTCAAAGTGTGACAGGGCCAAAAAACTGAGTCGCTACTTCTTCCCCCCAAGAAATTTTTGTTCGCAAAAATCCCTAAACACAAGGAAAGCGACTGGACTCTCAACTGGGTCTCGCACACCAGCGAGTTCAACCACAAACGCCCATGCCCGAACACATAGGTCAAGGGGACTCATACAATGCACCTCGATATTATCCACTTTGGGTGGCACTAACTCGCCCGCACGGTTTTAATCGAATGACAAAAACGCGTCTCAGTGGGGGAAGGATCCCTATTCCTTATGCATTCGAAGCACGCCAAACAACACCCACCCAGGGTCTTACCAATACCCTGCACAAAACTCGATCAAGAAACAGAAAGGAAGGGTACCACTAAACAGTGTCTAACAAACTACTGCAGTAAGTTGAAAAGACACAAGGCGTAACTCTATCCATCCGCAGAGCCTCTGGGTCAATAGCCTCCAGGGCATGCAGCTGCCCTCGCCCTCAGCCACCAGCTCCCTGAGCTTGGCGTGGACCACCTGGGGGTGGGGGTGGTGGCAACTTGTACCGCCTATCACTTCCACCCGCTGCACCCACTCTGCCACCACGTCCACCGCCCTGCGGACCTCCTTTCTCGAGATGCTGCCTCTACCAAGGAAGTCCATCGACCGGCTCCCTCTCAAAAGCACGATGGGTTGGACAATCTCTAGCAAGATGTCCCTGACCGTAGCAAGAATAACACTTCCTCTCTTACGTCTGACCAAAACTGGCCTGCGAGCCTTGTGAGCCCGGAGCCACAGATCCTCCATCCTGAGGTCGCCTCCTGAAACGTCGGGCACATACAGACCCCTGAGTCTGTCATTGGCTACCATATGCCGATATCTCAGCCCTCACGTGCCCAACACTAACATAGGGAATCTGCTCAGCCAGAAAGCTCTCCACGACCAACGCTCGCTCCCCCACTACAGCATAGGTGGGCAGGCCCAAGGAAACCACACCTTCTTGGATGTCCATGTGTAAGCCCTTCTCGATGGTTCGAGCCCTAAAGAACAGGTCTCGAACCATATCTAGGGAGTAGAGCGGAAGGTCTGTAAACCTCACTGTGTACTCCGACATAGACATGCCCTCCTGCCGAAGCTGTAGAAGCTCCTGGATCCGCACTGACCTCAACGTCACTGGATAGAACTCCTCCCTAAATAGCCGCTCCAACTCTGCCCACGTGAGCGTCTCCTCAGCATGGGACTTCATCACCAAACTCCACCATTGCCTGACAGAACCATGCAAAAGGCTCGCCGCTTAGACCACCATCTGATCTGGAGGTGTCCTCACGAGGTGGTAAACTTGGTTGACTGCCTCAAGCCGGTCATGAGTTGCCTAGGGTTCTGGATCACCCCGAAACCTCAGAGGTCGCTGCCTCTGGAACTCGGTCAGTGCACTCAGCCTCCGTACAACCTCATCCTGCACTGCCAGCACAACCAGCTGCTCGACAGGTGGTGGCTCAACTGGAAGACCACCTAGAGGTGCCACATCAGAACCTGTGCCCTGGTCCACAACCTCTACACGGGGCGGATCGTCACCACAATCCCGTTAAGGAACCCTCACTGGCTGTCGCCATGGAGGCATCCTGAAATACATTCAAGACGCACCACAGTCAAAGAGTATATCTGGAGAGCTGACTAAAGAAGGACAATGAAAAACCCAAAACCCCAGTCTTATATGATGCATGTACCATTATGTCCCAGCGACCAGTGTACAAATGTCCCGAGTCGAATGGCAGGTTATAAGAGTCATGGTGTATGGATACATTGGCCGCCGCACCAACACTAGAGTTCCTGGCCTAAAAGATGAACTCGAAACATCCTAACACTGTCGCTATGCAACCCAAACCAAACTCACAGCTAGACCAACTACGCTCTGAGATCCCAAAGGTGGAACCTACTCTAATATCACTCTGTCATGACCCGACCCAACGGGGCTCGATCCACGACTCCCCAAGCCCGCCTCCAATAGGCTAGGGGCTGGCGTCCAGCACTGAGTAGGCTATCACACACATGGGAGGCATTAACCAAAGGTACTTGTACACACGAACCCAAAAACACCTCCATGAAATAGTGCAGAGATATAGAAAACTGAAAAGAAAATGCATGCATACACTATCCAACAACCAGAGTAAAGCAGAAGTTCAAAAGGGAAAAATAGGGCCCACCAAAAGAAAACTACAAAAACACGTCCAACCTGCTCTGAAGAAGGGGAACGATGCCACAATCACCCGCCGGAAAGCTCCCTCGGCACCGCGCCGGTAAAAACCCCGGTCAATCTTGCTCACTCAGCTCCGCCTGCTCTGGGTCCACCTGGGACTCCGTCGAAAGGCTTGTGGTCTGCACAAGACACAAACATGTGTGGGCAAAGCCCGTGCAGAGGTCAATATAAACATAATCAGTAGGCACCCAAAAAACCCAAAACCAAAGAGAGCAACTGAAAGGAAAAAGTCCGCTCATCCCAGCCATAGGGAACACAGAGGAGAGAGAAACTCCATCTCGTGACCATCCTCGGATAAACACAACTAGTCAGCTCATCTCAAGTGAATGCCCATACATACACTTTGAGAAATCCAGATATAATAAACTCATGCAACAAGCCACATGAGGTACCGACCTCAACACCAGAAACTGTCCATAACCAGAAGAGTACACCACAAGAACACTGTCATCCCAGATGACATTCATCTGAGAGATACACTCTATCAGGATTCTCACAAACCTCTCAGACGCTCACCCGAGAGATCATGCTCGTCGGATAACATCACTGAGGAAACCTCGCTAAAACAACAAAACCACCAAACTCATCGGATAGGGGATCGCACCTAGGGTCTTCTAGGGGATACCAGAACCCACTACGGTATAAGATGCTCACAGATAAAGGATCAGTCCCAGGGTCCGTTGGGGGATACCACGACCTGATCTGGCATACATATTTTCTCACAGATAGGGGATCACACCCAGGATCCACTAGGGGATACAGCAACATGATCTGGTGCTCAACGGAAGCACATCACTCAGATAGAATATCATCACCCATATAAAGGTGGTCACGAGGATACGGGAACCCTATCTGGTATAACTCACGATGTAGTGGATCGAACCGATGATGTCGCAACCCTACTGAAACCACGCGCTGAGTAGGGGATCGCATAACCAACGATACTGCAACCCTACTATACACCTCATGCTGAGTAGGGGATCGTATACACGATGATGACACAACCCTACTAAGTATGGCCCACCGCATAGGGGATCATAATCCTGATGATGCTACAAACCCTATGGGGTTAACCAGCTAGATAGGGGATCGCTCCCCGTGAATAAGCGATCACAACGATACCAAGAACCTGATCTAAGGAAAAGATGCTAGAGGATCCCGCTCTGGGCCCACCGGAGGGATGCCGAAACTCTAGCAGTTTAAACATCCCATCGAGAGGATCAAAACCCTATACGAAGGTTGTGATGCCACACGAACCCTCATGGGAACAAACCAAGAGAGTACCCTCAATCACTGCTGGTCCAAAACGTCGCTAACCCGAGCGACCCACAACGATGCCACACTACGCACTTCCAAGGCCAACACTGAGGCCACCATCACGTTCTACATGAAAAAACACGCAGGATAGGATTTTTACTCGCCTGAAATGGAGAACCAGTGAAAAATGCACTATTCACCATAGCTAGCTCGTGCAGGGCCCACACAACGATCCCGAAACCTAACGAGTGAATCATACCACAGTGATCCCCTCTAAAAAACAAGCGGAATGGACTACTCGTTCGTCCGAAATAGACACTCGGTGAAAAGGCACTATTCACTAAAACCCACTCAGGTGGGGGCCATGCCTAGATTTCGAAACTCAATGAATGGATTGAACCATTACGATCCTCTTAGAAAATCACACAGGATCGACTATTCACCTGACAAAATCGGACTCCTGGAGTGAAAGCTGCGTTTCTCCACAAACGCCAAAACCCATCCTCGTGGTGCCCACACCCCGTTCTTAGTCCCAACACCCAGAAACCATCTCAAAAAGTCCGTTGTACCTTCAAGGTATCAACGCCATTGACCGCACGTCATTCGGACACTCCGGGTAGAAGTTACAAGGGACTGAAGTTGTAAAATAATAAAATAATATTATTTTATACGACGCTTCTAACTCCTGGGCCACGGCCCAATCCATTAAACCCTCAAACCCACACCGGAGGTTTCAACCCATCGTCAGAGTCGCATCACCGCAAACAGCATGCGAATCGGACTCGTAGATTGCATGATATGGGGGTTTAAAGACCCACGTATGACAAAAGTTGTCGGACCAGCTGAGACCGGCCGGTCTGGTGGGCCTGGACCGGCCCCCGCCGCAGGCCCGCCCTGACCGGCGGCCCTCCACCGCACGGTGCAAGGTGCCGCCGCGGTCCACTGTGGTCCATTGCGGGCCGCCACGTAGGCGGACCTTCCTCGGACCACCAGGGGTACCCCGGGGGTCCGTTTTGCGATCTAAAAGCATAGGTGCGACCCCCCGAGACGAGATATTCCCTGCAACGACCTCAAAATGAAGCAATTCATAGAAAAAAGGAATCAGGGGATTTAAACACAAACCGCCTACCTCGCAGGCGAAACGCCAAAGCTTCGGGTGCAGATCAACGCCGCCGACGCCCTGAACTAAATCCGCTATCGATTGGCGCATAAAACAGATGATTCCAGCTCAATTTGACGAATAAATGGACGGGGGAGGGGGTGTCATTCTGCTGCACGTAGGATATAAGGGCGGGAAGATGAAATGAGTTTATTTTTTTTATAACACAACTCATTTAACTCCCTGCATACACGCCCCCGTTCCGGCACCCGATGCAGACAAAGTTAAGGTCACCCCTAGGGTAAACGTGCCCTTCTGAACGCAACAATGGACTCAGATTTGTGATCCTTGACACTTTTTATAATTTATTCGAGACAACGTTCATAAACTAACTTTTCAACTTATTTATGAAAACTCCTCTGGTGACGTTTTCCACTAATGGCTCACGCCCGCAAAGTTTACACCTCACCTAGGGTAAACGGAATGTTCCAGACACAAATGTGCCCTCAGATTCCCGTTCTGAGCTATCTTTTAGGAGATATCACACCCTCACCATGTTCATAGTATAGAAATACATAATATTTTTATAAAATTAATTACGAGCACCCCAGGCCTTGGAATCGCATGTCGTCTTTGCGCCTATCTCTGGAATTATTCATAGAAATATTCCAAAGTATGATAGGGCCGAAAAACCGAGTCGCTACACTCCCAATCATGGATCCATTGAATATTACCTCTATCCCACATGGTTACAAAATATTTCTTTAAAACATTGATCAATGTGTCTCTCTTTCTACAAAAACGAATCTGGGGGTTCGATCGCACTCAAAATCACCTCTGCAAATAAAACCATGACCCCATAGGACAATGATTAGTAACATGATGAACAGTGAGGGGAAAATAAAAAAGTAAAATGGTGTATTAATTTTTTGTCAAGCATTATTTTATAATGATTTTATTTTTGTGTATCATAGTTGACAACCAAACATAAACACGATGAAATTTAATAAAAAAAACTAATTCATCATTGGGCTGCTATGAAGGTCGTCTAATCACCGAAAAGAAAAAATATCTGATCAAATCCATTATATGAAAAAAAATTAAGAATATGGATCCTATAAATTATTAGTCCATAATCTCTTTGGATCACTTTTTGTTGAAGAAAAAAACCTATAGTGATGTGGCAATACCAATTCATTTGGTGCATATCGATCCACATCGATATGATCTCTTTTCTTCCCCCAATCTTGATCTATATATAAATAATATAAAACCTCATCTGAATAATCCATGTGATTAAGGGTATATAAATATATAATTTCTTAAAATAGGTACATATAGAATATTTTAGGTTATTTTTTATTAAACTAATATAAATAAAATGATTTATTTATTTTAATTAAGCCAACTGATATTAACCGTCTAAATTAGAATTATATTGTATTACAATATTTGGTCTCTTATATGTCATAACATTCATTCCAGATTCAAAAAAGATCTCTTATATCCAATATAAAGATCATTTTTTAATATTACATTATTTTTATGAACCCAAACACCCATGATATTAATATATTTGTTATTTTTATAATATAAATCTTGTCCTTACTGAGCATCATAATATCATTCTATGTCATCTCATGGATCTAAAAAATCCTTCACATATATGAATGTATTATAATGTAATAACATGTTCACTACAAATATTCTATTTAGGGACTATTTCATCTCCTTATTCATATTTATTATTTTTTAAATGTTCTCCTTTATAATTAGAAGCCCAATTAATTCTTATTTCATGAGAGAATCACATTTCTTATTTCCACATTTCAAAATAATTCCTTGATTACCTTTATTAAGTTACATTTCTAAAAAAATTGAATTGGATTTCCTTAAATGATTATTTTTTAGATTGTACACTCAAATATGTCACTGAAATATACTTTTTCTGTTTTCATGGATATATTATTGAGGATAATTTTTAAATGTAAATGTGTTCAAATGTTTTGACATATTAATTTTAAAACAATTCATTAGAATGTTATCAAGAACATATTATTTTATTGAATTGATAAAAAAAAGTTTCCAAAACCACTTTCATTATTTTAATTCATATTACATATGAATCTCAGTAATATTTATCTAATTTGATCTTTTCTTTCATGAAGTACCCTTTAAATTCTTTTATAAGGTTTTGGGGGATTAAACTCATGGAAATCCATTACCATCATTGTCTAACCATGTCATTTAATATGTATGATTTTCCTTCCTATTAATTTACTTTGTGAATACCCTACTTTATATTTCATTAGTAGGAACATATTCACCTAGGTGACATGCATAAATTGATTTGGGAAACTACTGACTAAACTATTTACCCATTATCTATATTATGTTAGTGCAATATACTTCTTAAAATTTAAACTTCCAAGTATAATATTTAGTATCAATTGATTCGGAATTTATATTAATTTGGTATTAATGATTATCAATGAAATTATGAAAGGTTTTTATATTATACAATATGAATTAGATATGAATCTAGTTTTATTTCATGGGGTTCATCATAATATAATGATGATATATTTTGTGTGAAATACATATTATGGATGACTATGGTCAGGTTCCTACATCACAATCCAATACATTATTTATGTTTGATATCTCATAATATAATAAGGCATTGGAAAAATGAGTTTTTTCAAAAGTTAATGGAATAATGTGCTTTCCACATTTATGTTTTGAGGCATAATTTGATTGTTCACACTGGCATGTGAATATTTATTTCTCTCACATGGTTTTTTATTCATATTTATGTGAAACAATTATAAATGTATTTTCATTTTTGGTTTTGTTAGAGTATATTATTATGACCTTTTAAAAATTAATTTTGATATTTAATATTTTTATAGAATGATATCATATTCTTACATTATGAATTTATCCACTGTTATTTTCCCCTACCTATTTCATATAGGTAAATTTCATCACATGTTATTAGGTTCTATTCAAAAATATTCCATTATTTAAGATCTATTATTTTTTTGGTATAACGTTATTATATAACCAAATATACCCATATTATCCTATTATAATGACTTATGATATTTTATTATTACCTATTATGATTATAAATTTTAAAAAATTGAGTTGAAACCTTTTTTATGTTTCAATTTTAATTGGTTATGATGAAACAGAAATAATATTATATGTATAGAAGTGTATATTATGTATATAACTTTTGAGATATGTTGGAACATTTTTATGGATTTTTGAATTGATTATATATAGTTTTAAAATACCATTATATTAAAAAGACACGAGTTTTTATGTAATGATTTATAAAAATTCTATAATACTATAATTCTAAAAGAACTCAGTATTTTATAATAATGTAATAATTTTTTCATTTTATGTAATTATTTTATGATCATATACATGGGTTTTCATTGTTGGTATCAAAGTATGGATAAAATAATGATAGAGAGTATGATGTTATAGGGTTTTGAGGTAAATTTCATCATTTGGTGAAAACATAAGGTAGATAGTAATTTCAAATCTATAGATAACAGTTTAGGTTATTAATGGAAATATTGATAATTTTAGGGGATGAGATATGATAACCTTATTGAAAACACATTGAATAATTATTTTTCACAAGTGTGAGTATATGATAAAAATCCAATAGTTTCGGTAATTTAGAGAATATTTTTTCCCCTATGAAACTATATCCATGGATATATCCTCGATTTTGTATATGTTTGTAGAAAAGATTCACCTAATGGTAATCATAAAAAATCAGATTGAGTTTCAAATCAATCAGCCCTATGGTGAAATATGAATTTTCCTTTGACTGGGAAGTTATATAGTTACTCGTAGGTGATATAATTTAGTTATAAAAATTTAATTTTAATGGAATTATAATGGATTTATTATATGAAATATTTTTGGTTACGAAATCTGAGAGAACCCATTCTAAAAAACCATGATAGAATTGACATTGATTTTAGTTTAACATAATGATAATTTAATAATTTTGATGAGAAATATTTTTGAGGTTGAATTTTTCTTGAAAAAATCTCCACTAATTCTATTATAGTGTCAATTTTTCTTCAATCCCTATTAAATAAATGTTGTTTTAATAATGAATATTTCATTATGGCATTAATTTTTCAATGGATTACATAGACGGTGTAGATATTTTAACAATGGTTAACCTAATTTGATAATAACTGATGTGATGTAATTTATGATTCTAACGAACCAACTATGAAAAATCATACATAAAAATGTGAACATAGTTGGATTCCAAAATAGATGAATGAATAAAAGGATAGAGTCTCCTAGAAATTTTTTGTAGAATGATAAATATTGAATAGATTTTAAATGTTCTACATATCTATAAAATTTAAAGAATCATCAAGGAAAATATCTCAATTGATCTAGGATATGTATTATTTTGTAAAATTGAGGAATTGTTAAATTAATTGGACTTGAAATTTGAAGATATCCCTGGAAAAGATGATAGAAAATAGATTTCGCCGAAAGGTACCAATAATACTAAAATTTTGTAAATATGGGGAATTTTTTCAATGTTTATAGTAACACCCTAATTAAAGGTATAACAAGGAAGACATGCGCTGATAAATTCCAATAGAATGGAAGACATATTCCAGCATAACTATGAATGTAGGTTCCAAAAACAATATTAAATTATGATAAATTGTCACCTAACAAGAAATATCAGTGTTTTTTTTCATATATTGTTCAACCATATCCTATGTATCTATGATCATAAATTCCCCTCCACCAATGACTATATGTTGAATTGTTAATAAAAATATTAGTGGAATAATTATTTTATTCCAACTATATAACCCATATCAAATCGATATTATATCTGTACAATTTATAGAAAATCATTTTATCCTTTATTTAGTGAAATTTGATGTGATATTAAGAATCGATTGTCTCTCTAGAGAAAATAGATGTGAATATTTCTGATATAGGAAAAAAATCTAATTATAAATTCATATCCATTGAATAATAAAAGGTCAAATATAAATTATCTATGAAAAATTACCCATTATATATTATGGTATTTATAACAAATGGATAAGGTAAAAGTCAATATTGGTTACATTATTATTATGAGGGAAAACACAAGTTCACTATTTATACATTGGACAGTGGGGATAAAACCTAATTATAAATAAAATATGAAGTCCTATAATATAATATACCCCCATAAAAAATTCATTTTCTTGAAATACATCTTGTTTTTTGGGAAAATTTTTTTAATTGGGGAGAATGGGATGACCTGACATTTCACTAAAATGTTTTCATTAAAAATATAAAATATATATTTTTTCTACATGAATCATTGAACTAATAAAAATTTATAAATCATTAAAATACTATTTGATCATTATATTGTAGAGATTAAATTTTTGGGTATAAAATAAGGTACCTTTAATAATAAATCAATTATGAAAATAGAACAAAATGGTATTGAGTGAAAGATGCCTTTCATATGAAACTTCTTTTTATGAAATTAGAAAGAAGGTAATTATATTAGTCTTTTCCCTATATAAATCCCAAAATTAAATGCAATAATTATATTATGAGAAAATTTACATGTGATTGAATTTCAAGATTGTTGAAACTATTAAGATATCCATACATGTAGAGTCACCAACCATGATTATCAGCAGAGATTATCTTAAACAATTATCTTGTTATTAGATGATGAGGGGAAATCTTACTAGAATCTTTGATGATATAATAATTTCATTTGTAATGTGTATGTTATTTTTGACATGTATATTAGGGAGAAAGAATGATGATTTACAAACTCATTGATGAAACTAAAATGATAAATTTATTCGTAAAAAATTTGTATTTTAATTTTACTTTCTGAATAATTTAATGAATGTAAATAAATTTTATTTAATGTATATTATTGATATGGGTAATATATTAATACCAATATAACTAAAAATTTATAAGAAATAATTATGGAATATTTAATATTATAAAATGGTTCTTTCTATAAAAATTAATTGAAATATATTTTTATGATTTTATTCACAAGTATAATAATTTTAATTTTTAACAATTATATTCATATTTAATTTAGTAATTTAAATATTACCTTAAGGTGATTTTATTTAGAAAATTTTTTACTTTAAAGTGAATGGTGAAAATAATTTTTTTATAATAATTGAAAATTTTATGACCCAATCATTGTATATGGAATAAAATGAAATGAAATACACATTTTAAAAAATTATATATGTATTTTGGGATTAAAATATTCATTTTGAATAGTATTCTGGACATATGAAACCAATTTTTATATTTTAGAACCGAGTTAACTTTAGAGATTGTAAATTTTTTCATAGCTATTATATTATTTTAAATATAAAAAACATAATAACATTACACAACTAGGGTACAAAGGATTAATGTCTTACTATAATTAAGACCATACAATATATTTAAAAAACATAAACATATATTTAGTATCTTATTATCAGGATTTTTAGTGTCCATTGTGTTCTTCTTATTATACATAATCTGCTAATGATATACTTAATAGAAATAGGTGTATTAAAAGAATAGTAAGTGTATAGATAATAATTTGAATTAATATAAAATTTCGTAAGAATAATCAATATCATCACAACATGTAGATAATATCTTAATCATGAGATGAAGCATTAAAAAAATACTTAGAATGAGGAAATGTATAAAAATGAAACATCTTGTCTTACTGGTCAACTAACAGGAATACATAACATTCGCTCATGAGGTCAATCACATTGCACAATGAATTAGAATACAATATAATTTTTTGTGCTCCCATCACATCTTATCAATAACATGTGTTATATAATTCTAGGTGCACCTATAACATCATAACATTTACATTATGATGCATGCCACATAAATAGTATATCAATCATGGACATAAAATTAACCATTAAAAGGAATGAGATTCATTTTTTAAAGAAAAAATTCATGAAAAAAATATTTCTTTCCAAAAATAAATTTGTTAATACATACCTAGTGTAAGAGTCATCAATTTTGAGTGAAGAAGAAACATTATCACGAGAAGTAAATGATGTGTTTTTAGTAGGAATAGTTCTTTTGGAAATATCATTCAAACATTCCTAAAACTACAATGGTAACATTTATATACGAAAATATATATTATAATGATGAATAAATTATATTTCATGAAAATTAATGGAATATACATACTGAAAATTGAGATAAATCGGGAAACCACAAAGAAAGAGAGTGTGTTTTGGAATTCACCATACATTATGGAAGAATTATTTTTCCACTTTAATATCATGGAAAATAAATTAAATTTATTAATAAAAAAATTCATAAACTTTTATACATTAATTTTATTCATTGTAGATTTATTGAGTTCATATATAAACTTTTTAATTATTTATATTGTTTAATTTCTATCATTCATGAATTTTTTATTGCTTCGTTTACGTAATCGATTTACATGAATATAATTATGGACGATTAGATTTAATTGATATAATTATCTATAAAATAAAATATATTTTATTAATGGACATACATATATTGAAATAGGTATATATATATCATTTGGTTAAATTAAATAAGGATGAATCAATAGATAAATATTCAAGGCTAATTGAATTAATTTTGGTAGTTTTTTATCTTAAAAATTTTTTTTTTACCATTTAGTATTATATAAATTTTTTACTTCCAAAACAAAAAAAATGGTTTTAAAAAATATTTTATATTATTTTCAATGAATTATATTTTATTAAGGAATATAATTTAAGGTGTTATTGTAAAATGAAAATATATCATCCACGATGTTACTAAATAGGCACATAATGGCTGATGATTTAATTTTTAGAATAAAAGAGACATAGAAATAAATTCGATGATGGATCTTCTATTAACAATTTATAATTCAAGTATATATTTATGTTAGTATAGTAATCATTCCATTTCTAACAGGGGAGGCTGGGATTTAATAAGAAAAGGAATGAACATTTAAGGAAAATAAATGAAAATAAAGTTGATTTTACCTCTTGATTTCTTCCTCCTTAAGAATAATTTTTGGGAAAATACTTGGGTGTTTTTATGAGACCAGGGGCTCTTAGACATGGGGTACGAGATTTGGGAGATATTTGTATAGATTTTGGACATGGATTATATCCTGATATGTGTGAAGAAAATATGTGGCAAGGGGTGGTATTTATAGTGGACTAGAGTGGTGTTTAATCATTATTTTTATTCATTAGATTAATATTTTGGCTTAATAATTCGAATATATTTTTAATTATCACAAAATATATTAAAATAATGAGGTAGGGTTCAATATTTCAGGCTTACATCAGGCATACATAAGCCATGACTCACTAATTCATGTATTTAGTTTTAATAATAAATTATCAAACTTCATTATTAAATAGAAATTCAAGTATATTAAAAAATTCACAAAACATAACTGTAACCATTTTTTTAGGTAGATTTTTAAAAACACTCATTTTGTTTTAATTTTTTTATAAATATGATTACTTTGATTTTTAATTAAAAATTTCAATTATTCAAAATATATAGATTTTGAAATTAAATATGATATTCTACAACATTGTAAAATTAACTAAGGTATCCTAAAAATAGTTTACAATAAAAATAAAAAATATGAATTTTTTTAATTATTAATTTAATCAAAAAAATGTACATAAACATTTATTACTTACAAAAATACTAACACGTAGTTAATAATTTTTTAAAAAATTATTTACATATAATATAATATAATTATATCATACATTCATTTATAAGACTCCTAAATTTCATTTATATACTAATGGCATTGTTCACTATTCATTTCAAATGTTTAATATTTATAAGGGTCATATTACTATTCCTAATGTCATTTTAGTATTCAATCATTATAGGTTCTTTAACTTCAAAAAATACATCTTATCGTATAAATTTATCATTTATAAATTTTTTATTATGGTATCTATGTTATTATATGTGATTTATACTATATACAACTACTATATGAAAATTGAAATTCTGTTGATAAATTTATGGGTTATTATATTCGCCCCCCTTTTGAAATTTCATACAATAAATTCCATCTTATGTCAAAAGGTGGGGGTATATATCTTTCATCACCTCATCAAGTTCCTACGTTTCCTTTTAATAATTATGGTTCAACTCAAACTCAATGAAAAATTTGGATTTCATATAGCTTAGTTCCTTATTTCTTGAGTTTACATTCATTAATCGTTTCTCATCATATGAGAAGTTTTTCCCAAATTGTACCACATTAAGAACTAGTACATGTGAAGGGTTATGTATGTACTTCCCCAATAGTGATATGTGGAAGACATCATTAATAATATCTATATTTTGTTAAAGTGATAACAGTTATGGCATAGATCCTTTGTGATCATGGACCTAAAAGGGGCCAATTCACGTAGGGAATAACTTCTCCTTTATTCAAAATTGCATGACACTCTTCTATAGTGATAATCAAAGGAAGACATTATCTCCATTTTCAAACTCTATGTCCCTTCGACAGTTCTCAACATATATAATTTTCTGACTATGAGTAGAATTGATATGTTATTGGATGGTGATCACCTTCTTTATCATATCATTCCCATGATCAGGCCCATGTAGATGTCATTCCCAACATCATCCCAACAGGTTAGAAATCTACATCACATTCCATATAGATCATAATTTAGAGCCATCTGAATAATTGAGTGGATGTTTTTGTTGTATTGGAACTCAAAAACAGGGAGATGGTGAACTCATCAACCGTTAAATTCCACTGAGTAAGCACATATCATTTCTTATAGATTCTGAATAATCATTTCCGATTGTCCATAATTATTTTGGTGATAGGATATGATAAAATTCAATTCAGTACTGAAGGCATGTTGGAGACTTCTTTAGAATTCATATGTGTACCTTGGATCATGATTAGAGACTATTGAATGTATAATACCATGAAACCTCAAAAATAATTTCACATATATCATAGAACATATTTCAAGGCAGAGATCTCTTTGAATAGAGAAAAAGTGGGATGTCGTTGTGAATCAGTCTGCCACAATCCATATCACATTATTTATTTTTGGTGTCTTCAAGAGACTAGTGATAATGTCCATAACGACATTCTCCCATTTCCAAATGGAAATATGAAATGGTTGGATCATCCCTTTAGACATTTCTCACTCTACATTAACTTGATGACATATCATGAACCTTGAGATATACTCTGAAATTTCTATGTAATTGTTATCCCACCAGAAGTGTTCTCGAAGATAACAATACATCTTGGTACTCCTATGATAGATAATGAAAGTTGAGAAATTTGGATTATCCAATAGATCCTTCTTTATCCCAAGTGATAATTTAAAACAAATAACATTCAAATATAAATCACACTATAATCATCAATATGGAACTCTTGCATCTTCCATTCCTTCACTATATTCACCTTCTTTTGAAGCTCCAGATCATCCATTTGTGAATCTTTAATCATCTCTTTGGACAGTTGGTCGAAAATAATTCGGACAAGGTAGGAGTTATTCCCAACCATTATCATTTCCAATTTTATCCTTTGAATTTCTAGGAAGATATGGTCTTTCTCAATCCTTATCATGGATATAGTAGAACGTTATTTTCTACTATGATCATCTGCTACTCTTTTTTACATTATAGGGTGAGGTTGAATAGAACAATCATAGTCTATTATTATCTCTAACCATTTCCATGATTACTGGTGAGATCCTTTTTTCTAATATATTCATTAGGCTCTTGAGATTATTATTTATTTCACATTTCTCACCGTAAAGATAATCCTTCCATACTTTTAATCCAAAAATTAAATCTTCTAACTCCAGATCACACATCTGGTAGTTTATCTCATTGATCCTCAGCTACTGTGAGGCATATTTTATCATTTTAATATTTTCCATGAGAACACAACCCCCTTTATTTTAATAATTACTCCATATCTCATAGAATTATCCACTTTTCAATAACTTGAGTACATGTTCAGTTATTTTCCATCACATTAGCTCATTGAATATTTCTAAACATTCTTCCATCCAAATATATAGTACCCCATTCCTTGTAAACATAGTTATCTGGATATAATATCGAGTAAAATTTTTCATAAACATCTATAGTACCTTAACAAGCCATGAAAACTATATATTTCTATAACACTAGAGGGTCTAGGCCATTCCTTTATTTCATTTATTTTGGAAGGGTCCATGTAAATTGCCCCATTTGGGTTCACATGTTCAATGAATGTGACTTTCTGTATGAAAAATCTACACACTCTGAACATTGTGTAGAAATCATTCTTATGTTATATCACCAACACAACACTTATATTTTCATTATGTTCCTCCTTTATCATTGATTAGATGAAAATATCATAAATAAAAACTACAATAAATTATCGAATTTAATGCCTAAAGACGCTCTTTATCAAATCCATGAATACTTTAGGTGAATTAGTAAGTTTAAAGGGAATTAGAAAAAACACATTGGGCCCATACCTTTTATGGGAGGTAGTCATCTAAATATCTTCCTTCTTCATATTTAGAAAAGTATATCTTCAACAGAGATCAATAATTGGGAAGCATTGAGGTCTTCATAGCTAATCGACCAAGTCATCAATCATTATAAGAGGATAATTTTTCATTATGGTGATCTTATTTGTTTCTCGTTAATTGATTGACAGCTAAATTTTTCCATCATTCTTGTTCATAAATAAAACTGGAACACAACAAGGAAATACACTTGGGTGTATGAACCCTTTGTCCGAATGCTCTTGTAGATGATTCATTAACTCCTCATGTAAAATTAGTGTCATCAAATAAGGTTATTTTGAGATAAGAGTATCTCTAGGTATGAGATATATTGATAAATCCACATCACAATATGGGTGAAGTTTAGGTAAATCTATAGGAAATACATCATTGTATTCCCTTGTGATCGATTTGTTTCAAGGGTCATACATTCCTTTAACACATCTATTTATGAACGGTATGCCTATTCACATGCAGTCAACACCCACACCATTGAATTATTTTCCAAAAGAGGTTCATGATTATTCCTGGATTCAAAGAGAATAATGTCATGTTTTAGAATATGAAAATATATTTAATTTTTCCAAAAATTTAGGTGTGATCTATATAATGAGATCTAACCCATCCTAATATAGCTTCGAATTCCACCATGGGAAATATTGTGAGTCTTACTAGGAGAATCATTCCTCAAACAGAAAGAGGAGAAGATTCCCACACATGGGTTGTAATGATTTCCCCACTTGGGGTTTTTATAAATATATCTGATTTTATGTTTTTAGAGTTTTTATTCAATAGTTCAAGAAACAATTCCGGATATAATGGAATGTGTTAAAACTAAATAAAATTATAATTTGTCAATTATTGAGTGAATATGCAGTGTACATTGAATAGATTCATTTTCTTGGTCCACATCCATATTAGTGATGGAATAAGGCTTCCATTTCTCCATTAGAATTTGTGGCTGGTGAAAATAATTACCCTAGAGGATAAGAGGATTAGTTTACTTCCTTAATATTTCCATTTCTCCATACAATTATAGCATTGGACCATGGGTGGTTCCCTCCATTCATCTATTGTATCGGCCAAATTCTTTATGTCTCTTCAACATTTATGTGCTAAGTGGCCTTTTCCCCACACACATATAATGTCTCCATCACATTGAGGTAGTTCCCATGATTCTTCTTCCCACATGTTTTACATTTGTGTGGTTGGTATTTATTTCCATATTTTTAAGGATATCCACCAACTTGAAACTCCATATTTCATATCTTATCACAATATCCATGGGACCATTCTCCAAATTCAACTCCATTTTGAGTGCACATTGAAAAACTTTAGAATAAATCCATATTTTTCAAATTTAGATACCCCTTAAAATGTGTGGCTTTAACCCACTAAAGAATATATCCATTTTATTATCATTGTTGATAACTAAAACCAAATCATACCCAGGAGGTCTTCTGAAATTTTCTTTATAGTCCATGACAAATTAAACTTCCATATTAATAATATCTATGAATTAAATATCTATAATTGTATTATTTTTTCTAGGGAAATACTTTTTATGAAATATTATCTTAATCTCTTCCCACTCTATCTATTAAATTTTGTACTTCGGATTGGTGTTTTTAATAAAATCCCTCCATTAATTAGCCACACTATATAAATGGTAAAATTACCAGATCCACCTTACCATTCTCAGAATAGTGATTCATAAAAAATATATTATCTATTTATTTGACCCAATATTCCATAACTACTGGATTAGGATAACCTCTAAATATATTTGGTCATTTCTATATAAAAAGCATGATATCTAGATTCACTATCTTTGGTGAAGGTGAGCATTCAAAATTATTTTTGTTATTACTCATAACTATAGATTTTTAGGAATAAATCCCAATGAAATTTTGATGTCGACCTATTAATGAATCTAGTATGTCATTCATGAAATCACCGCATTGTACCTTGAACAGGTTGTTGGCATGTTTTCCACTAGTTCTCTCTATTTTTTAAAATAGAAAAGTTTAGAAAAAACATAAAAAAAATAGTTATGAATAAATATTTTATTTACTAATGAAATTAATAATAATGGATAATATTTTGGTTTCCCTTTTTATATAATCATATCCAACAACGATTATTGGGTGCTATCATACACATAGTCTCACACTAAGGGTTTTCGTTAATGTTCTCTAATCCTAATTCCCAAATCAAATAAACTCTACTATTTTACCATCTATAGAGACCCAACATTTTCTTGCATATCTGTTTCATCATTTCAAATAAAAACAACATAAAAATTTAAGAAAAGATCCAAAAGATTGGTATCTAGGGAAAATTAGTTCCATACAAAATTGTTGCGAAATAAAACAAAAACATTTATTGAATTTATTTTTCTCTAGCTTCTTAGTGTCCCTCGTGTTCTCCTTAATAAATGTAATCAGCTGAGGATATACATAAAGAATGGAGTGAGATAAAATACTAGTAAAAGGATAGATAATGACATGAATAAATATATCATTGGGTGAGAATAATCATTATCATTACAAAATTGGTAGAGGATCATCATCATAATAGGAAACATCAAATAAACACTTGGAATGTGACAATGATTAAAAATGAAACATCATGTTTTAGTGGTCAACTACCACACAAAAATCACTTTATCTGATGATATAAATTATGTTACCTAATACATTAGAGAAAAATATAAATCTAGGTGAACCCATTACATTTTATCATTCACATGTGCAATATAATTTCAAGTTCACACGTCACATCATAACATTTACATTGACATGAATTCCCCATAAAAAATATATCAATATTGGACAGAAAATAACCCATGGAAAGGAATTTGTTTATTTTCATAAATCATACATTTGTGATTAAAAATTGTTTTCCACAAAAAATAGGTAATTACATAATTTTTATAAGAGTCATTTTTTGAATGAATAAGAAACAATATCACAAGATGTAAAAGATGTGTATTTTTTAAGAATACATCTTTTGGAAATATCCTTCAATTTATCATAAAACCAGATTGCTAAAATGTATTTACCAAAAATTATAAGATAATGATTATGAAAAGAAATATCGAAAAAATTAATTTCATATTAATACTGAAAATAGGGAGAATGTGGGAAACCCCAGAAGAAAGAGCGTTGGTTTGAGAATTCCCCTTTCTATATGACTAAATTATTTTTCTCTTTAATATATAGGATGGTAAAATTATATTCATTATTTAAAAAATAAAGAACATTTTACATATTTATTTCAATCATTATACTTATATTAAGTTAATTTATGGTATTTTTTATGGGCAATATAGTTTTATTTCATCATTTAGGAGTTTTCATTTTCTTCGTCTACATGATCAGTTTTCTTGAATAAGAGTATGGATGTTTATGTATTACAGGTATAATTATACATAATTGAAATATATGTTATTATTGAACATAAATTTTTTTAATAGTTATATATATAATATGGTTAGAGGTCATCAAGATGAATCTTTAGATAAACAGTTAATTATAATCATTTTGGGTTAATTTTGGTAGTTTTCAATCACAACGATCTCTATATGTTTTCCCATTTTTTATTATTTGAATATTTTAGATACTGAAAATAAAAATGGTTGTAAGTATATTTTAATGTATTTACAAAGAATTTTAGTGGTTTTACGATCAAAATTGAAGGTGGTAGTGGAAAGATAAACCATATCATCCATGATGTCAGTAAAGTGACACATCACGCGTGAGGATTTAATTTTCATGGTAAAATATTTAGAGAAATACGATTTAAAAGGGATCATCCATTAATAAGATATAATTCCAATATATGTAATTTATTGGAGTTATCATTCCATTTTTATGGGGGTAGATGAAGAGTAAATAAGAAAATAAGAGAATAAGAAAATAAGAGAATAAGAAAATGAGAGAACTAGAAATGAAATTAGAAGATAAGATATATGAATTCACCTTAATAATTTCCCATCCTTGAGAACCTTATATGTGAAAAGTATTTGGACTTTTTATAAGACCAAGTGAACGTCGATTCAGGGTAGGGGCTTGTGAAGACATTTGAATAGAATTTTTTCATGAATCAATGATTGAGATGTATGAGGGAAAGAGATTGTGTGGGGTGGTATTTATAGTGGAGGTAGGGGTGTTTTCTCATTATATTACTCAAAAGTTAAATATTGTAGCTTAATAATTTAAATAGTTTGATGATTTCACTAAATATATTAAAATAATTTTGGAGGATTAGATATTTTTATCTTAATACTGCGATACATCATCCATGACACATTAATTCAGGTATTTAGTTTTTATCTTAAATTATATAATTTTATAATTCACAAAAATTCATGTATTTTAAAAAACTACCAAAAATTTTATCTAAACATTTTCTAATGACTATAGTTACAAAATAAACTTCAATTTAATAAAATAATTTTCTATATATGATGAATTTAATTTTTTATTGAAATAATAATTTACTCTAAGAATGCAGATTTTAAAATTCAAACTGATTTTACAACACTTTGAAAAAATAATTAAGGACTTATAAAACTATCTTATAATCATATGATAAAATATTTAATTTATGAATATATATTTTTGATAATATATTTTCATTTAAAATTTTGAAATAATCAAAATATTATAACTAAATATTTATGACAAACATAAATACCAACACTTAATTAATAATTTTTTAAACATTTATTAACTTATACTATGATATAATTATATCATACGTTAATATATCAGATTTATAAAATTTATTAATACTCTAATAGGTGTGGTCACTATGAATTTGGTCGGTTTACTATTCATATAGGTCAGGTTACTATTCATATAGTCATGTAAATATTTCATTTGTATCAGTTCATTAACTTCTAGAAATATTTTGTATTTAAATAATTGTTCATTTATAAAGAATTCATTATGGTCACCATGTGATATTATGTCATTTATACTATTTTAAATTACTATAATAATGGATAAATTACATCTGAAATTTTTTTGGTCATTATATTAAAATATTATACTAATTTAAAAAATGGATTCATGTCATTGCATTGAATTAACAATATTAATGGTAAAATTCAATTTAAGAATTATTAAAAATTATAAAATTATTTTTGTTATAGGTAACCAATTTATGTCATGGCAATTTATAATATTGATAACTATAACCTCTATGTAAATTTTAATATTTAAAATAATCATTTTCAAAAAAACATGTTTGATGAGATAATTGTGTTAATTATGAAATTTTCTATTCTAAAACATAAATATTTTTTATGAAGAGCTAAATTTAATTTTTTAAAATATAATGATAAAATTTTATAGTTAGATAATTTTCAATATTTTTTATTTAAAATAATTATTGATGATAAAACCATTGTTTACCACAGTAAAAGGAAATAAATGGAAAAAAGGTATTATTAAGTGAAAACCCCTTTTTCATAAAAAAAATTCACAAAAGTATATAGATGATATTTTTATCATAAAAATCTCAAAAATATATTATTTTAAACTTTTGGATCCTTTAATCCTTGAATAGTGAAAACCGACTGTTGATATTTCATTGGTACTTCCAAAATTACCCTTTCCATCACTTATAAAAGGTGGTAAATTCCATCCCTTTATAATAAATTTATCCCATTGGATTGTATCCCAAAAAACATATAGTATTCTACTCTAATAAGTTATATTCTTGAGATATTAAAATAAATACAATGTTAAACTGAATATAATATTTGAAGCACAGAACATAAACTAACTACAAAGTATAATTATTTTAATAAGACCATTGTAACATAGATGATGAATTAGCAGGTAAGAATTTTCTTTACTCCATTATGAAATATATACATAAACATAAATTTATTAATAAATAAAAATATATTGATTATGGAGTTGAAAAATACAGTCAATTTTAGTAAATTTATTTTATTATTCAAAAATACTTTTATTCAAAAATTGATTTTTTTGATTTGTGAGAAAATATTATAATTTATTTTTGGAACTCAATGAAATTTTATGTGATAAAATTTGTCTTATATTTTATAACATCATGTAGAAAATTCCTATAATTTTTTTGGACTCTCATGAAATAAATTAATTATTTTTTATTGAATATTGAGAAATAAATTTTTTATCCAAAATTGTATTTTTCTACAAAATGATGCAATGAACTTTTTTTATATTATAATATTTATTTTATAATTAGTTATTTTATATTATTTATAATTTCTGTATGTTTAATGGATTCATTTTTATGTTTAAATTTTTTATTAAAATGTTTTATAATTTGAAAGGCATTTTTCTAAAATAATATAATTCATTGAGTTTTATATTTTAATATTAAATTCATATTTTTATGTATATATCAATGAAACATTTATGATGTTACAATTAAAAGAGAAAAATTAACATGGATTATATATAATTGCAATGGAAGAAAATACAGTAAACTTGGTAGATTCTCTTTTCAGGTTTATGATTCAAGTACTGCCTCTGCTGTCTAAGGCTACTCACTCCCCAAAAACAATACAGATAACAACCCTTTGATTTGTAAAATATCAAATCATTTTCAAATGACTACCCCTTTAACATGTAAATTTAATAATTTATGTATTATCATTCCTGGATGTAGGGAACTAATTCTTAAAGCATGGAATATTAAACCATAGGGTATCCCATTATAGATCCTTGCGGTAAAATTAAATTTTTCTAAAAAAATATGAATGAAAATAGAATTTTTCATTTTTCATTATTTAATTGTGAAATTAGGGTTTTTGAGAAACATTCAAAATATTCCCATCTCAGAAATAAACATTAAAGCATGCTGTCAATAGAAGAATTACATATTACAGAAATTCTTGATGATCTTCTCACTATCTAAGAGAGTTTAAGACGGGGAAAAACATTAAATGGTTAAATCATGGAGGTATAAAACAATATTTTTTCATTGAGTAAACAAGTAAAAACTAATTGTAGTTAGAACGATACTTATTTTGTGAGTTGGAATCTCTATGTCATTGAAGATAATATTTCAAATGGAGTGGTTGGACACTTTAGAATGAATTATGATGAATATTGACATGAATACTCATAAAATAGTGTTAACAACATTTTTCCTTCAATTGATGTGGAACAAAACCAATCTCTCACTATGAGCCCATAAAAGGGAGAGGTAAAATTAGTATGTTTCTATATCAAACTTGAAATTGTTGATTTCTAGGATAACAATACTAACCAAATTTTCATGTTTTACTGGGATATTTATCAATATTATTTATCCAATGAAATCCTGTTTTTTTTTTGAAATTCCTCTTTCCTATATGGGATGAACATTAAATTTATATTTCTCTTACCCTAAAAAGGATAATTCTATTGATATCAAAAAAATTATGTAATATTATTTTTAAAACACTGCCTAAATGATTTTTATTATGGTTATTATGATCAGAATGGGGGATGTGATCTTGTATCACTTAACACAAATCAATCTAGGATTGTTCCTGGTAAAATCATACAAAATTGTTTATCTACTACATGAAAAAGTATTAATCTCAAAAATAGAAAATATAAGGAAGGAAAAAAAATTCCCAAAAAATTGGAACTCCATATCCTTTTTAATGTTAAATTGATGATTTCTGTTTTCTTTTTTTTAAAGATATGGATTCTCAAGTGAATTTATCAACTGTATCATTTCTGTTCATGAATTTTCTAGTCCTTCCATTCATATTAACCGAACACTAATGGTATATATTAACTACACAAGAGGTGTGAGATAAGGGGACCCACCAAAATGAATTATTATATTAATTGATTAAGACTAAATTCGTAGATTTATCAATTATATGGAACAGTTTGGATTCAATAAACAAATAAAAGATTGTAGAAACATTGTCATCCAATCTAACTTATTATATGTTGATGACATTATACTATTTGGACATGCCTCAAATAGAACTATAATTTGTATTAAATAATTTTTCATGCAATTTCTAGTTGTTTTTGGGGAGTACATTAATTGGAATTAATATTTTATCATCTTTAGTGGGGGAATAAATAGCAACCACCAAATGAAAATCATTATAACATTATGAGTGAAGAGGGAGACCTTGAAAATTAATTATCAAAAAGTTCCCTTGTTTTAGGTGAAGGAGAAAAGGTATCATCTTGAAGATATATATTTGCGAATTATTAATTAGATGTCTTGATGGAAAGGGACGACCATGACACATGCTGGTAGTATATGCCTCATTAACATAGTGAATGGTTTAATAATTTTTTATTCTTTTTTGTTATACTTGTGGTCGAGAAGCTTTACACAGAATTATCAGTTCATGGTTATAAAAATTATTTAGACAATATCTATACATTAATGGATTCTTATTTATGTTTCTTGGATATATTTTATCAAGATAATTCAAATGGGAGTCCATGATATCATAGAACATAGAATTTTAAATAATGGACTTCTTATCAATTATAAATGGAAAAGATTTACCTTCAATTAACCATATATTTTTATGTTATCAACCAGATTCAAATAGAGGCTGATTAATGGGTATCCTCATTATTTAGAATCCCCCTATTGGACTATAATTTGAAATTAGTATTTTATAACTATAAATAATTCAATGCGGAAGGTGTGTCAATAATCTAACATCAACTATTGAAAGATAATAAGGATGTACAAGCAAATACATGGGTCTATATATGTCCCACAAAATAAAAATATATTAACATTTATGATCTTCTATCATAGAAAAAAAACAATTAAAAACATGAAACCCCTCTTGGATATTTTTGAAATAATAAAATATTCCTTCATTGACTCTGAAAATCTTATATAGATGCCTAAAAAAATGGGTCAATTTAGTTAAAATGAATTCAAAATGATAAATTGTACTTCCTCAACTTTTTCGTTGTCATGGATAATGAAAATTAAGGTAAGCTTTATAAATCACTCACAATTAATTATATTATAATAAATATGGAAAAAAGGATGGAAACCCCGGACCAATTGAAGAAGATATGATAATATCTTGCATCAATATCCAATTTATTATTTAAGTAGGAGGAAGATACACCCCACTGTTTCAATGAATGTGGTTTTATTTAGAGGTTATGATAATATGTTACAAGTATTCTAGACATCATAAATTTCATAACCATTAATTTTTATACTTTCATGTCTAGTATAAGTATGTGTTTTTTGAGTTGATTGGTTTCTAACATTCGTTTTGGTGTAGTCACTATGATGTTTTTCTATGTGTGGAAAATAAAAATTAATTCCATTTTTAATGACTAGCATCCTAATTTTCATATGGGAATCACTTTAGTAAATAGGGAGGAATATAAGGAAGTTGTTATATAGGTTGATGACATGTGCAATACTTTCAATGATCATAAGATATTGTGATTATCAGGTGTACATGGAAACCCCAATAGACCCATTATAATGAATGATGTGTTGGGGATCCATCCAATTGTTTCATGGATCAATGTAAATATTGATGGTGTATCTTATAGAATGATATGTCTATAAATATGTGAATCTATATTTCACAATTTCATTGGATTTAATTGAGTTTTTTAACATTATATTGGAATTCATGTGGAATATGAGGTTGAATTATGGGCTACATTTTTAGACCTAAAAACCATTCCAATCTAGAATTTGAGATGTTGTAGGTTGAATCTGGCTTGTAGAATGCATTTAATGAATTGAAATAGAGGACCAAGATTGATCCTCATAGAATAATCCTCGATGGGATTGAATACCTCAATCATCAAAATAATATTAACATGATCATCTTGCATACTCTGATAGAGGGTAACCAAGTGGTAGACGCACTGTTTAAAAATTCAATAATATAGGTGAGTATAATGTGGTTTTATAAGATCCCGTATTATTTTATATAAATTTTTGATGTTGATATGATGGGTGTAACAGACATAAATTTTTTAAAATATAGTTGTAGCCCTTATCATTGCTTTTTTATATTATTTAATAAATTTGAGGGATGGGCTAACCTGGACCCTGCCTTTTTAGAAAAAAATTATCTCTTTCTTGGTTATAACATATGTTATAATTTTTATATGGTAAAAAAAATGTGATTGTAAATTTTTTTTTGAAAAATAAATGAATTTTTATTATGATAATTTATTTTTAATTTTTAGAGATGAAATAACTACCTTAACAACATACCAAACTCTAGAAAGGTATTTAATCATATATCTTAACAATAAAATAAACGGTCTAAAAAATTAAAAGTAATATATTTTTAGGGAATTATTGTCTTCCTATATTTTTTTGATAAATATAGCATATTATATATTTTTTTAGTGGTTTATATTCGAATTATATCATTGTCTTGAAACCATTAATGTCAAATATAATGGATAGTTACAAAAATGATGTTCGTGATAGTATATAATAAACTATAATTAATTAAATGACATAAAATATATAAAAATAATATACTAATAAATATTATTGGAATGTGGTTTAAAATAACAAACATAGTCCATTTATGGTCCAATTTTCCTTTTATGGTAACTATCATAACCCCTAATGATTAAATAACCTTGTTATCATGATAGTCAACAAAAGGGATAAATATGCGATAAAAATTGATAATGGGGAAAATATCCCTTAAACTTATCCTTATTTTTTTATAATAATATTTAAAATCATAAATATAATTGATTATAATTATATCACTGATGATCCATTTTAATATGAAAAAAAATTATAATAATTTATTACTTTATGAAATTCCACAAATTCCCCTCCACTCATTTTAAATGGACATGATGTCTCCTATTTTTCCTACTTTAAAATATTTTTTGTTTATTTAATCCCAACCAAAATATCTTCATATAATTTCAGATAAAATTGTATAGGTCTTATTTTATGAAAAAATCCATCCATACAGGGATTAAGGTGTGATACAATATATATTTTCTAAAGTATATGTGGTGTTTTTTACAGAATTGTTTAGTTTTATTTAGTCTTCCACATGATTTAAATAATATTAAACATTGGAGATATAATAAAATATGTTTCTTTAAAATAATTAGAATATATAATTCCTAAAAATAACCTTTATCCATCCCATTTTCCATCAAATGGTAAATTAAACCATTTTCTGTTTGTTCGATAGACTACCGGTTCATGAACTGATAAAAATGATATTCCATCACCACCACTTATGGGTGGTTGTAATGAAATATTTACTATAAATTTATATATATTTTATTTAATTGAAATATTTAATATTTATAATAACTAAATATCATTTAATTATTTATATATCTATCCATTTAAATATTAAAACGTTGTTTGGGTGTATGTGGGTACCAACACCCCTACGAAGCGATGTGATTCATTTTCTCTCCCCAAATCACATGGATGATTTTTATTTATGTGTGTTTTATAGAATAATAATATTTTATTTACGATATTTTTATAATTAAGTAAGGATAAAAAAAAATATATATTTTTCCATCAAGATCATTGAAAAATGAAAGTATTACATATTCTTAGATAAGGCTTACCATCTTGATGATTTTATTATATTTCAATCTTCTAAAATAATTTTTATGGTTGGTTTTAAAATTATAATTTATATATTTAAATGATAATTATTACTTTATTATTATTTTGGAGATGATGTTATAATGATATATTTTTCCATTGAAAACAAACAAAAGGCATTTTGGACATATGAGTTCAGTATCATCAAAATGTCTAGTATGTTTTGATTTGACTATATAATTGATTATAAAATGGAAATTAAATGAATAATAATCTTGAAAAGGGTTATTAAATAATAAAATAATAAATAAAATATTACTTTTGTGTAACATATATTACATATGTGAGGATTTGAATTGAAGGAAAGGGACACTTTACAATAAAGACTTTATTTTTAATGTTATAACAATTGATTTTCGAAAATTGTTGCTTAAAAGTATGTATTTTTCATAAACTATTATTTTATCGATGTATTTAAATGTAAATAAATGTAATATAGAGACCTTTCTTTTCTTATGACTTTATATCATTTTTTGAAAGGAATATTTTTATGTTTTATATAGAACTTTTTAAATTTATTTACAAAAGGATACATAATATTCTATTTTAACTTATATGTAAATGATAGATTATCCCACCGCCACTACCATTATTTAATTTTTGGAATCCATTATAATAATTCTTTTTTAATTAAAATAAAAACATTAATTCTCGTTTTTCTTTGTATTTTGGTATTGAAAGTTTAGTTCTAAAATGAAATGGTATTTCAATATCGGAAAGTGTTTTTCACATAAGGTCAACAGAGTTTTTAAGGGTTTATGTATAGACCCCATCCCCAGTAACCTAGAGTTAGAATCCTCATTAATATATAGTCATATGTAGAAGTAGTAAATCATATATGTTCCATTCAATTTAGTAGTTTTGGAGGACTATATGTATATGAAATCTATTTTAAACTGGGAAAATAAAAGATATCATAGAAATGGAAAAAAATTTCATCCATGACCACAATAAATGAGTTATTATCCATATCATGGGGAATGTAAATAAAATAAGATTGAGACCAAATTATTATTCAGGGTTATATATAGTTGAACATATTAAGAGTAAATAATGAATAATAAATATGGATACGTGAATAACTGAATATACATTAAATTTAATCAATATATTGAGTATCAAATAATGAAAATCCAAACTATATTTCAAATAACTGAACAAAAACACACTTTAATTAATAAAATTAAAATAAAATAAATCTACATAAAATATAAATGTTAATGTAAAATTTATAATAATCATATATATATATATATATATAATGGTTTAAATAATTAATTATTTGACATAATATATTACACTTCATGACACCTCTACTTTCAAGACCATTAGAAAGAAAGGATAGATATATGGGTAAATCCCCATTTAATTTGTCCAAATAAATTATCTCATGAGACCTCTAAATTCACCAATAGGATATATAATTCCAATTCCCACCAAATATTATATTTGTAAATAATTCTATATATATTGAATGATAAATTTAATTTAGGAACAATATTTCATAACAAAAAATATCATTATTGAGTAAGAATACATATTTTTCAATATTACACAAGATAATAAAATTATTTTCAAAGTAAAAACCATATTTATAAATTCTTATATTGTTTAATATTTAATTTAATCCATGATAATGTGAATATATATAAGAAAATTATTGGATCGTATGATGGATAGATGGTAATATTCTATCAATAAAAGTTAAATAAATCCCAAAAGAAGGTTATATTTTAATATACATTCTTACATCTTTAGTAACATGTAATTTGTAACCCATTGAATTAATAAATATTAATTTGAAAATTAAACATCATTAATAAATATGTATTCATGTCAATTACATCAAAGGGATTTTATATACGACATATAAAAGTGAATAGTTTATTTTAACAAATATATCTCAGTAGAATGTAAATTGAGATGAAATCCCATACCTCACACAATAATTAATTGAGAGATCATTAACCAATTATATATTTGGTAAAAGAAAGATTCAATTTTATTCAACGGCCAAATAAAAAATTATAACATCATATATGAACCTTTTATTACATCTAATGACTTGTTTGTTATCAATCACTCATTATCAGTATTGTTTTGGGTGTAAATGTGAATATTTTCTCATGCATGGTCTTTCATCAATGTTATTCATCTTTCACATATGATATATTTACATCATCTATAGAATTCTATAAGTGTTTTAAATAATATTTTTCATTTCATCATCATTTGTTCCATTTTATACAATTGAACGTAGAAAATAAATCAAATTGCTTCATAGAGAAGTTATGTAGTACATAGAAATGATCTATGATATCAATGATTCAGGGGTTGAAGGGTTGGAAATTGAGTGATATGTTAATTTGAAATAAAAAATATCCCTTCGTATATATAACATATATTCATTAAATTTATCCTTATTATATTCCATGTAAATTACATGTTAAAAACAAATCATATCGCTTCGCATTTTTGTAGTCTGTAGTACACACGAGTCAATTTATAATTTTTTAATGAAAATGGAATATAAGATTTTAGATTTGAAATTATAATTATATAAGAATAATTATCTAATAAATATGATATAGATAAATTAAATCCATTTTTCTATGAAACTAACCAAGAAGTTCGGTGGAAAATGAGTCACTTTGATTTATGACAGAGTAGTTCATTATAACCATGATTGATGATTTCATTACTTATTAAATGCAACTGGATAGGGATATAGGTTATTAAATTTAAAAAATATAATATAAGTATATGATATATAGTAGTGTTATTATATTGGATTATTTAAGTCATAATTGAATGTTAAAAATAAGAAATAAAAAAATGAATCATCAAGAGGATTATCTACTATTAGAGACCCCTCCATTGGATCTCCTCTTAAGAACCCTATGTTTAGAATTTTGGAAGATAATAACCTACATATTTTTTCTAATATTTTTTAGAGATAACTATATTGGGATTGTTGAGCCAAGTGTATTTAGAGGTGTGAATAATTTAGGTAATGGAGTTCCCTTTTATATATTATGAGGAGTTGCATTTATTTAAATACACAAAACAATTACATAATAGAGTTAAAATATCACCCCAAATTTCGAAAAAATTGATAAATAATGAATTATGGAGAAGGTAAGGATGATACACAACTCCAACACAAAAAAATATTCATATTTTAAACATGATATTTATTTATCATCTATGTCTATATATATTTACAATTTTTGTTTTCACTACAATAACCTGTTTTATTTTCATATATAATTTATCCATTAATCGTAAAATAAAATTTTCTTTATATGATACTTTATAACAACTTATTGTAAATATTAAATCCAATTTTTCATATAAAAATTATATGTGTGTGGATAATTAATTAATCATGAGAACATGTAGGATGAAAACCCCTTTATAACTCTTAATATGTTAATATATTTATTAATGTTATTAATAATTAATTTGAAAAAAAATAAAGTTAACTTATTAAGTAGTATTTATTATTATTAATAAAAATATTTAATTAATATTATCAAATTAATATTATATAAGTAGTGAAATTTAATTCAGTAGAAACCCCTAAAAAGCTGTTAAAATGGTTTTTAAGAAATTCTTCTTTCAATTATAAGATGATATTACCTTAATAGTTTAGACATTTATAATTATTATATGAATTAAAATTCATATATTTAGATATATAGTCTATTAATTTCATTTATATCATTTATGATTAAAGATTATTTTTCTTAAAAAATAATAATTTTTCTAAAGAATATCCATTTTATGATTAAAATGTACAAGAATTAAAATTTTATATATGATATAGTAAATGAGAATTATATATTGTAACGTCCCGATTCTGGAAGCAACCTAGAGAAGCTATATACCCGGTTGGTCACATGGCCTCAAGAGCATATCCCCAAACACTAGAGGCTGCCGACTAGTGGTGAGGGCCTTGGGTGAGATAGTGAGGAAACTATTCCCTCATTGACAGAGTACACAACGAAATAATCAACTCATACAATAGAGAAATCACTAAATATCCAAAAACAGTAAACAATGGAAGACTAAAACAATAAACAACTGGATCAAACACACATATATATAAAATTATGCATGATACATATGTCTAGAAAAGAAGCCAAACAATTCAAAATGCTGAATACAATACTAAACCAAAGTAAAAACGGAAAATAGATAAGGAACTTATCTGCATCGCAAGCCTCGGCTTGGTCTCATGCTCTCCTTATCCAATGCAATCAAGTACCTGAAGTCGAAGGGATATTTCCCCTGTCTATACCTGCAATTATATAATCTGTTTGGGCCCAAAAGAATTACCCAAATAGGGTTTAATTCTAAATCCTAGTAAGCAACAACCTGAAGATATGTTCCTAACAGTCAGTTAGTATATGGAAGGTAATAGTACAATAAGCAGTAAATAGTAACTAGTAAACATGATGATACAAAACAGTAAAAAATCCAAAGATCAAAAAGCAGTATTGAAGAAAACCGCTAACCGAAAACATGAATCCCTCTGGGAGGTACTCACAGCAATCCCCTCTGGTCCTACCCAAGAAGTACCATCAACCCTCTGGGTAGTACACTCAGCCGAACCCCTTAGATTTGGTTATACAAAATTATTAAACTCTCTGAGGAAGCACACTCAGTCAATTCCCTTGTAGTCAATGGTAGTTAGGGACTCGATGAGGATTATCATGTGGTCAATTCCCCTTATATCCCCAAAGTCTAGAGACTCTTTGAGGAAGCTCACTCGGTCAATTCCTCTTATAGACTCTGGCTGATCACATACTCTCTGGGGAAGCTCACTCGGTCAATTCCTCCTATAGCCTGGAATGGTTTAAGGAAAATCAAAAAAACAAAGACTCTTCAAAGATACTCACTCAATATACCCGCAGATAGTTTATAATGATTAAGACTCTTGAGGAAGCTCACTCGGTCTATCCTGATGTGGTCTATAATATCCCAGACTCTTTGGGAAGCTCACTTGGTCTATCCCTCATAGTCTATAAAGTCCAAGACTTTCTGAGGAATATCCCTCAGTCTATCCCCCTATAGTCTATAGCACTATGTTCTCATGTCCCCATGCCAATAAGTGAATAATAATTCTATAAGTCCAATGTAAACCTACAGAGCTACTTGGCTGACCAGTCTATAGCATTATAAGCATGCAAGGAAACAGTACTCCATCCCATGGTCACTAGGCAAGGAAAACAAACATAACGGCCAAAGGCAAAACAGGACCAAAAAGGTCATAAATAGAACAAGGAATGAGAAAAACATCCATGCATATAAATTTTCCTCATACATAACCAAAATACCTCTACACAAGTATTAAAGAAACGCAGGAAAACTAAAGGGGGAAAACGGTAGACACGCAATACCCCGTTCAAGGGTATTAGTGGAAAATGCACACAAAACTCAAAGACATCGAACGGAAAGGCACACACCACCTAACTTGGTGCTAGGAGATTGATATACTTTAACCATGAGTCTTTAATCTCCTTACAACATCATGGATTTATGAAAATGCACAAAATGATCAACCCACGATAACTTCCAAAAGAGGAGGAATTGGAAAATGATGCTCTAGAAGAAAAAAGAGCTTACGACTACAATTCCAATGCAATCAATGATAGTTGATTTAGAGAATGGTTGGAGGCACGAGGTCTTAGAGGAGATTTGTGGTCGTATGGAATGATCTCGGTTGAGGAAGCTGGAGAAGAATATATTTATGGGGTTAAGACGCGACCCCGGTCTGTTTAATGAAAAAAGAAAGTACACGGTGTGTAATTTTGGAGTACATGGAATGTACTAGGCTTTTTTTTACTCTGCATTAAGTGGCCTCCACATCACCACACATAACCGTGTGTGTAGCCCAGACACGGGCAGCACATGGCCTCGCGCTGCAATGAAAGACAAGGCGTGTACTTAAAAAATTTACAGAAACTCTTCTTTTCTCAAAAAAATACAGAAAATGGAAAAACATAGCAGAAACGATGGTTTCAGTTTTTACAAACTTTCCCCTTAAATAAATTCATCCGAAAATTTACCTAGTGAGCTGTAAAAGATAAAAGCTTGAACATCTATAGCCACTGCGATCAAACATTGTCCTCCCTCCACCAAGTATTGTCATGTACTCGCTCGTGCTGTCATAGCACCCGTACCAGAGGAACAGACCGTCCATGGAGAACCCTCATAATGAAATCGATAATCTGGATAGGATGATCCTCAAATGATGCATCCGCCTCAAGATCATCCTCCTCAGGTTGAAAGACATGATACGGGTATGAAAAGTAATTTAAGTGGTGAGAAACGTGGAAGACATTGCCCATAGCCCAGTACCTCTACGGTGACTGCAACCGATAGGAAATCGGCCCAACTCTCTCCAAATCCTCAAAAGAACTGACATACCTTTGTGAAAGCTTACCCTGCCTCTAAATCCTTTTGTGTCCAAACCTCAGTGTAACACGTAGGAAGACATGATCCCCATCCTCGAACTCTAGATGTCTTCTCCTCTGATCATCATAAGACTTATGTCAACAATCTACTTTATCCATCCTCTTCCGAATCAACTCTATCTGCTCTGATTTCTCCGGAACAAGACAAGGTCCTAGTAAAGCTGCCTCTCCTGCCTCTGGCCAGCATAAAGGTGATCGGCGTCGCCTACTGTAAAAAACCTCATATGGTTCCATATGAATAGCCACCTGAAAACTTTTGTTGTAGGAGAACTCTACAAGAGGTAAATGCTTCTCCCAAGAACCTCCAATTTCCAGAAAGCAATCATGGATCATATCCTCAAGATCCTGAATCATACGCTTGGAATGGACATCTGTCTGGGATGGTATTTTGTACTCAGAAAAACCTATGTACCCAAATCCTTTTGAATCCCCTGCCAGGCCTGAGAAGTAAAATGTGTATCCATGACTGAAACACTGGTCTGTGGAACTCCATATAAACGTATAATCTCTCAGATTTACAACCGTCCCAGCTCATCAACACTGAAGGTCTTCTTGATCAGAACGAAGTGAGAATCCTTGGTAAGCCTATCGATGACAACCCAAACAACATTATTTCCTTGGGGTGACCTCGCCAAACCGGTCATGAAATCCTTCTAAGTCTGATAGCTCCATCATCTGTACCCGGTCATGAAGTGTAGATGTAACAGCTACAGAAGATAGAAATGTATGCCACTGTCTATCATTCACCTCTAAATGCATCTCATAGAATAGAGCCATAAGCTTCCACTCACTGTTGGCCTCCTGGACTGCCTATATCAAATTACTTCTGCTCAACGTGTTAGTCACTGCATTGCCTTTCCCAGGTGTATAAGAAAGCTCCAAGTCAAAGTAATAAAGATACTCGACCCACCTATACTGTCTCAGATTCAGCGCACGCTGAGTGAAGATGTACATGAGACTTTTTTGGTTTGTGAAAACCAAAAAATACTCTCCCAGAAGATAATCTATCCAACAGCATAAGGCCTGAACAACAGCTGCTAACTCTAGATCGTGCGTCAGGTAATTCCTCTCATGTGGCATCAACTGCTGAGACCCGTATGCAATGACTCCATCTCCCTGCATATGCACAGCTCCAAGCCTGATACCTGAAGCATCACAAAAAACAGTATATCTCTTTCCCGGCTCTGAAAAAACTAGTATCTGTGCTGACATCAACCGTCTTTTCATCTCCTAAAAGGATGACTCACAAGAATATAACCATAAGAACTTCACACCATTCTTGGCCAGACCTGTCAGTGGTGCTTCTAAGCATGAAAATTTCTGTATGAGGAATTTGTAGTAACCATCCAGCCCAAGAAAACTCCGCACCTCAAAGACTTTTTTCGGCTGCTCCCAAGAAACTACTGCTCTCACTTTCTCTGGGTCTACTGATACCCCTGTGTCTGAGATAACATGACTCAAGAAGTGAATCTAGTCCCTCCACAAGTGGAATTTCGAGAGCATAACATATAACTGATGCTCTATGAGTGTACTCAAAATGATCTCAAGATGGGTACCATGGTCGTGTCGAGTGTGAGATGACACCAAGTTGTCATCAGAGAAAACCACCATGAAAGAATATATGCAGGGATGGAACTCTCAATTCATCAGTTCCATTAAAACTACTGGCGTGTTTGTGATAATGAACGGCATAACCATATACTCATATAGACCATACCTTCTATGAAAAGCTGTGAGAGGTATATCATATGGTCTAACACCCAACTGATGATAATCGAATATCAATTAAATCTTCATGAATACACAGGCTCTTCAAAGATGATCAAATATATCATCGATCCTCGGCAAGGGATATCGGTTTTTGACCGTCAACTAGATTAGATTTCGATAATCCACACAAAGCCTGAGGGTGCCGTCTACCTTCTTCGCAAACAGTAAAGGTGAACCCCATAGAGAAGTACTGGGTTGGATGAAACCCTATGCTTGAAACTCCTCCACTACTTCTTGAGCTACTGCAACTCAGGTGTAGCCATCCTATAAAGGGGAATGGACACTTCTGCTACTCCTGTCAAGAGCTCAATTGAGAAGTCCACCTCACACTATTTAGGAAAACCTGAAAAGTTCTCTGGAAATAAATCTATGAAATGATCCACTACTAGAGGAAAGTATAACTGTGAAGTCCCCTGGTCATCCAGGTAAAAACTAGAGATCTGGGATATAACTCCTCCTATCCCATGATGCTCGGGTCCTTGTCGACATGCATGGACATCCCACTCGCCTTTAGGAAGAAAAGATTCACCCTCCGGTGATACGAAACTCACCCTGTGGTGATAGAAATGAACGAATTCTTGGAAGAGAACTAACCAATCCATTGCATGAATGACATCATAGCTCATTATCTCTAAGACATAAAGGTCCCATAAGAAGTGACACCCTGCAACCTCAAGAGGGAACTCTCTGCACTAACACACACTAACCGCTATAGTCCCCAACAGTGTGTATAGAGTCAAAGTATGGGCAGAGGAAAATATGCAGAGCCCAAGGCTCTCCACAACAGAAATTGAGATAAAGCTATTTTTAGCACTAGTATCGAAAGGAGATGAAGATAAAACTGAGGTTTTTATGATCATACCTAGAACTTTAGAGGGTTTGGGATCCTGCTCCTGATGGGTCTACTCCACCGCAAAAGTCTAACATGTACCATAGCCCTATGACCCTGCATGACTGCTCTGAGCTGATCTGCCCTACTGTCACTGATAGCCTGGTGACTGACCACCACAGCCGCAACCTCCACCTCAGCCTGCACGGTCGGAAGAACTACAGTTCCTAGACTGGTGAGAAACTAGCGATGCATCTTCTGAATTTGGGGTCATATAAGAACCCCTACCACCAGTTGAAGTTGAGAAGATCTGACAAAAACGCTGAAGATGTCCGATCTTTCAGCAAGATCAGCACTCCATCGGGTCTCTCTGGCACTGAGGCCTAGTATACCCGGTCCTCCCTCATTGGTAGCATACTACCTGGCTACCCAATGATACATTCTGTCTTCTCTGATCTCCTCGATCAGACTCCCGGTAGTGCTTCCTGATATCAGTAGAAGGAACACTGAATCTGGATGTCGAACCGCCCAAGCTCACTGATCCAGAATCCTTCATGTTGTGCTCTGTGATCAGCTCCTGGTTGAAGATAGAGGATATCAAAGATTACATGAAAATTTTCACCTGTGTGCGGATGTCCTGCCTCAAACCATCCTCGATCTTCTGCGGAAGGAACAAGTCCTCACCTGCTAGAAATGGCGTGAAACACTATAGATCTATAAAGCGAGACGATTAATCCATAACAGAAAGAATACCCTACTATAGAGTCATAAACCCCAAGGCTCGATCGGCTCTTAAGTTCTCTAGGTACAAGTAATCATAGAAGATGCACTGAAACTCATCCCAAGTAATACTCTACTACTTCCCTGACTATGAGATCACCTCCCACAACCTCTTGGAAGAGTCTCAAAGCATATAGGTAGCGATCTTCACCCTATTCCCTAGAGGTATCTCCCGATGCTCGAAAATTGCCAGCGTGGCCTCTAGCCACGATTCTGCAGCCTGGGGTCCTCTATCCCCTGAGAACGTATGAGGATGCTGCCATTGGAAGACATGTGTCAACTCTTCCATCAACGGGGAAAGAGGCGGAACTCCATGGATGGTCTGCATCGTCCTAAAAAATTCTTCTATAGATTTTTCATCAGCCCCTGCAACTGGTATGACTACTGGTGCCATGTCTGGAACAGCAAGAGGATCTGCAGGAGGTCCCTGATCGGCCATATCCGGTGTCTGATCACTGTCTAGAAGCTAACGTACAAACGGAGGATGTCTCGGTGGCATAGCTCTGAAAGGTTAAAATCACACCTTAGATCATGATTATCAAATACTGAGAACAAAATAATACAATAGGGGAACATGATAAAGAACATTCAAGTTTTACAAAGCATGACTAAATAGCCTGTATAAAAACTACACGGTGTGTTCATTTAAGTCATTCACATGGGTGTGTACGTCTTCTATAACTGGGCGTGTAACGCCCTAACCACACAACATGTTGTCCCTACACACGAAGTGTACTTGAACTCTATTCCCTTTCCCGATTCTCCTTACATGGATAACCCACACAGTCCTCATAATCCTAGATTACAGTGTGTGTTCACGAAGGACATGTCGTGTACTAGACAATGTTTCAATGTCCCATGTTATTAGTTACATGGCCTGCTACACGGTTCACTCTACACAGCGTGCTCCCTGAGAACACAGCGTGTAAGGTAAAAGTTTCATCCATCCATGTCGTTAGCCACACGGGTAGACACATGGTCACTACAATACGGTGTGTACTTACCGTACATGACATGTTCCTGAATATTTTTCACAACCCCATGTTTCTTCCCACACAGTCAGTGAAACTGTTTAAGAACTACATGGTGTGTATTAATAAATTACAAACGGTGTATTTTGCGTTTTTCCGGGAAATAGCTCAGAAACTGTTCCAAAGCCAAGAAAACACAAAAAACAAGAGTTAAGGTGCCAAATTCCGATCTATGAGGGACCATACTCCCCGAAAATCAAATCTTGTCATCTTATACAAGTTATAACAAGGGAAACTGGAAATGATCTACCAAATTCCGGTCCATGAGGGCCCATAAAACCTCAAGAACCAAAGTTTGGCTTCTATTTAAGCAAGGTACTATACAAAAAAATTCCTTGTCAAATAGTAGAGATTCTATCAAAGCATCTATCACAATAGCATGCATAATCTACAAAACATCTATCACTACAACATGAAATCTCTAATGCATCCTAGATGGCATGGAAAGAATGCATGGAATGTTTTTTCTAAAAAGTTCTTATATGATGCATGAGATGGAATACCCTCATATCATCGGGTTGCGATAGAAATAGAACCATAATACCAACAACGGTGACAACACAATGCATGTGAATCACCCAACATTGAAATCAAATCAATTTTAAAAGTAAAAACCAGTAAAACTGCAATAAATTAGGTAGTATGGATATTCCCTACACACGGGTTAGCTACTCCTGGGCACAACTTATTACTAAGTACATATTCCATCCTATCATTGGATATAGGCTCCAAACAGTATGTCAAGAGAAATTAATTCCTCTGATACCACTTTGTAACTTCCCGGTTCCAGAAGCCACCCAGAGGCACTACGTACCCAGTTGGTCACATAGCCTGAAGTGCATTTCCCCGAATGCTAGAGGCTATCGAAGATCAGCGGGGGACTTGGGTCTGATAGTGGGGAAACTATGTCCTCATTAGAAGATTACACAGTATAATAATAAACTCATACAATAGAAGAAGCAGTAAATATCCAACAACAGTAAACAGCGAAAGACTAAAACAACAAACAACTGGAGCACAGATATATATATATAAAATGATGCATGATACATATGTCTAGGAAAGCACAAAACATGTAACAATGATGAATACAATACTTAACCAAAGTAAAAAAGAAAAATAGATAAGAAAATCCTCAACATCTCAAGCCTCGGCTTGGTACCATGCTCTCATGATCCAATGAAATCAAGTACCTGAAATTGAAGGGAGATTTCCCTTGTCTATACCTGCAACAAAATTATCTTTTGGGGCCCAAAAGCATGACCCAAACAGGGTGTGAGACTAAATCCCAGTAGGAAACCACCCGAAGATCTATGCCTAATAGTCAGTGAGCATATGGAATGTAATAGTATAGTAAGCTGTAAACTATAACCAGTAAACATGATGATACAAAACAGTAAACAATCCATAGATCAACAAGCAGTAGTGAAGCAAACTGCTAACCACAAACAGGAATCCCTCTTGGAGGCACTCACAACCATCCCCTCTAGTCCTACCCAAGAAGTACCAACAACCCTATGGGAAGTACACTCAGCCTAACCCCTCTAGTTTGGTCATACGAAATTATAAGACTCTCTGAGGAAGCACGTTCAGTAAATTACCCTTATAGTCTATGGTAGTCAAGGACTCTCTGAGGATGATCATAGAGTCAATTCCCCTTTTATCCCCAAGGTCTAGAGATTCTCTGAGGAAGATCACTTGGTCAATTCCTCTTATAGACTCAGGTTGATCACAGACTCTCTAAGTAAGCTCACTCAGTCAATTCCTCCTATAGCTGGAATGGTTTAAGGAAAATCAATCAAAACAAAGACTCTCCGAGGAAGCCCACTCGGTCTATCCCTGTATAGTTTATAAAGCTTAAGACTCTCTGAAAAATCTCACTCGGTCTATCCTTATGTGTTATATAATATCCAAGACTCTCTGGGAAGCTCACTCAGTCTATCCCTTATTGTTTATAAAGCCCAAGACTCTCTGAGGAAGCTCACTCAGTTTATCCCCCTATAGTCTATAGCACCAGGTTCTCACGGACATGTGCTATTAAGCGCATAATAGAATTATAAGGCCAAATTAAACAAACATAGCTACTTGCCTAAGCAGTCTACTTCATAAAAAGCATTTCAGGGAACAATACTCCATCCCACGGTCACCGGGCATGGAAAACAGGTATAACGACTAATGTCAAAATAAGACCAAAAAGGTCATAAACAGAACAAGGCTTGGGCAAAACATCCAAGCAATGAAACTATCCTCATACATAACCAAATTACCTCTACACAAGCATACAATCAAGGCAAGAATACTACAAGGGAAACCGGTAAACATGCAATACCCCATTCAATGTTATTGTTGGAAAATGCACACAAAATTCAATGACTTCAGACGGAAAGGCACAATACACCTACCTTGGTGCTAGGAGATCTATATACGTGAACCATGAGGCTTGAATCTCTTTAAAACTTCATATATCTACGAAAGCGCAAAAAATGTTCAACCCATGATAACTTCCAAAAGAATAGGACTTTGAAAATGATGCTCTAGAAGAAGGAAGAACATACCATTGTGGTTCCAACTTAATTGATGGTGGTCGATTCGGAGAATAAACTGATGATAGGGGATTGGAGGAGATTCATGGTCATATGAGATGCTCTCGATCGATGAAACTGGAAAAGAAATTAGTTCTGGGGTAAAGACGTGACCCCGGTCTGTTTAATGAAAAAATACTGTACACGGCATGAGCTTTTGGAGTACACGGCTTGTACTAGGATTTTCCGTACTCCACTTTAAGCAGCCTCCACATCCCCCCACACGACCGTGTGTGTGGCCTGGACACGTCCATCACATGGCCTTGCGCGGCATCAAAGTACACTGTGTGTACTTATAAAGTACACGACGTGTACTTCAAAAATTTCTAGAAACCCCCCTTTTCTAAAAAACTCCAGAAAAAGGAAAAACATACCTGAAACGAATGTCTGAGTTCTTACATACATGATTCAATATTTATTGTGATATATTTTATATGGTTTTTGATACCAATTATACCTCCTCAATTGATTGGATAAAGAGACATTGTTAATATATTACATTTCTCTTAAGATATTATTGGAATTTACCATGAATTTTATTCTATTTGTAATTATGAAGGTTATTACAACATTTTAACTAAAGATTCTTCGATTTATAACTATGATTTTTATTCCATTTCTATGGCTTATTATGAGAGTGATATTAAAATTATTCATCACATTACCAATTTTATTTATTTTTTACTTCATAATAGTTTTTATGGAAATACTTATGATTTTAAACTTATTGTAAAAATATATTTTTTAATGGAAATAACTTCATTCTAATAAATGTTTAAAAGAATATCCTTTTTGAAAATTTCTTCATCATTTTTCATGATTTCTATTAAGCCTTTTTTATTTTAATTTTGAATATAATTTTTTATGTAATATTTTTATAAAAATCATGAGGCCAAGAAATAGATTTATCATGTTATAAAATGTTTATTTAGAGATCAATGCTTATTTTAATGTGGAAACGTTTATTGGTAATCATTAAATAATTTTTTTAATTTCTTATATTTTTATCCCTCAATGAGATTTTATTTCTCATCAAATTTATTTAGATTTTTTCATAGGGTTTAAGGATGAGTACAAATAGTGATGATTACATAATATGAGAAAAGATAATCTAGTTATTGTGGGAATATTTTTAACTTAATGGAATGGTAATTATTATGTAGTATTTTTTTATAATTCAACAATCCTCAAGACCTAGTATATAGTTTGATATGTTAGTGATCCCATATTTTCATTTGATGTTGTATATATTGATTATTAAAATTGGGTTATATATATAGGTATCAATTCTAGAAATATAAAAATAATGGTTTTGGAACAACATATTAGTGTGTGGGTTTTTTTACTAAATATAATTAATATAAATTTTATATTTAACAACTCTAAATTGATTAATTTATTTTCTTTTATTTGTGAATATACTATGAAGATAAATCCCAAGTTTTGAACATTAGTATTTCTAACTCAATATTATTTTATTCTTAATATTCTTCTAATATACATTCTATATTCTCTATAATATAAATAATTTGGTATTATTAATATAATAAAATGTTATTATATTGATTTCCTTTCCCATTATTTAAGCTTACCATCAGGTTTTTATAACAAATAACATCAATCCTGGGTACATGCGAACCACCCCCTCCACAAACCATTGTGGTTCACTTTTTATATCTACATCTCTTAGAAAATTATAACCATTAAATGTATAAAATAATGTGAAATATATATAACATAGTTATTATTATTATGTAAAAATTTAGAATCAACTTTTATTACCACTAATTCATTTAGCAATGAAATCGTTAACCCTGTGTGTGTGAGGACTACCAACACCATGAAGCAACCTATCTCATTTTTCATATTGATTCATTATTAGTTTTTAAAATATATTAAAATATTAATAAATTAAATAAAATATATTAATAATATAATTATTTTTTTATAATAATGTAATTATTCCAAATAAATCCACTTCCATAACTACAAACTTCGAATATTTATTTTATGTCCATATTAATTTCTATCTGGCTAACAACATTAAAAAAACTTTAATATAAGGGGGACTATGAGAACATAAATAATAATAATATATGATATAAATAAGAAAATTATATTTAATTTTTTTTATGTTATAAAAAATATCAATCAACTTTATTATGATTTTGATACTCATAAGTTAAAAATCACTGAAACATGATCATTATTGATCAAATATTTAAGTATTATAGAAAAAATAGAATATATTGAAGTTATAAAATTATAAATAACTATAATTAATAAATTTTAGTTCCTTTTATTATTTTTTAATGTTGAAATTTGTGATAATAATAAAGAACAATATGGTGTTACCAAACTCGTTCAAAATGATCAAGATTTCTCACGCATAATATAGAAAATTGATAACAACTTACTAAACAATTATATAGAAAAAAATAAATGAAGTATATAATAATGTATTTATATTAATGAGGTTAATAAATAATCTATTACGATATTTAATTTAGCTATATTGTATATTCATGTGCATTAGTTGAATTGAATAATTATGGTATGGGGTTATTTGTTTGACATTTATTTTCCTAATACATATTTCAAATTGTGGAAAATGATATATTTTATTTTTTTTAATGATAACTAATGACTATATTTTACCATATCTTTTGTGGTTTTTGAATATCCATATCATTCTATCTCATTAAATGTATTTAGATTCAAAATTTAGAATAGTTTTAAGGGTTTTTGTTAACTCAACTCCCTTCATTTAGTAATAATTCTTGTTACTAAACTTCATTCACCTAATATTTGACACTCTAAAGCTATAATAATCATAAATAATAATTTATCATGATTTTTGGTATAGAACATCCTTTTGATTCATTTTTTTAAGTTTAAAACATTTAATACTCAAATGTTATATCATTGTTTACATTATTTTTCTGCCTCTATATTGATGGTTCCATATCCTTATCCATATTTTCTATCCACAATGTGTTCTAAATTATATTTGGAAATATAATTATTTATAATTTCATGTTATTATGATATTTATCATGCCATAATTTCAAAATTAATCTGTTATATCCAATTATATGATGTTGGTTATAAAATGATATTTTTAAGGGTTTTTTATTTAGGATCATTTTTTGATTTAAGCTAATAATTTCCTTGAAATACTAATAGTTAATTTTCTAGTTTTAATTATTGATTATATTAATTAAATGGTTTTTTAAATATTTTTTACATCCCATTTTGAAGAAATATATTCTGATAGTTAATCATAAATTATTCTTCTATTATAATTTCAATTACTTTTTCCAAAAAAAGCATTATTAGTTTCACTTATATTTTACACTTCATCACAAAAATATTTAACTCCTTGTAAATTTACATTTATAAATTACCCTCTAAATTCTGATATACTATATTTTTGTATTAATCATGGTGAAATATATAACAATGTTTTTCATTCCAAGTAATTGATCATATATGATTGTTCTTCTCATACCACTCCTTTGTGAAATCCTTGATTCCATTTTGATTTTTTGAATGGTGTTAACCTAGATTCCATATATAAAGATATTGGAAAATTTATTAACTAACATATATACACTGTATATATGTATAACTTAAATACTATAAACTCCATTGATTAATATATTCCATGAAATATATTTATTTTTATTGGATACACTTTTATATTTATTTGATTTATCATGTATATTTATTGAAATATAATTTTTTTCCTAATAAGATTCCTTTTGAAATGGATGTAAAAAGAATTTTATTTCTATGTGTTCTTTATAATATAAAAATTATTAATTTTTGGTGTCACATATAAATATGGAAGATGATAAGTGGAGTCTTATATTTCCCTCTAATTCATTCATTAAAATTTATTTCTCATTAAAGATAAAGTAATCTACATAATGAATGTATTCATAAACTTGTGGGCATAATGATTTTTAAAATATTTTAATGCATTAATATAATCACTTTTATCCCAAAGGTATGGTGAAAATGAGTATTCTCAGAAGTTTTTTAATGATGGTGATTATTACACAATTATAAACCCCCCTAAATCTCAATATATGTATGATTAACTATTTTCACATCATTTATATGATATTATACTCTTTTATGTTACCCTCCATGGATTTATGATTATTAATTATAAATATATGACAGTTATTATTGTTATTCCACATGGATATGAGTTAATATCATTATACATTGTTATCTTAATACATGCCTATTTTATAATATATAATATCTGATTTTATCGTTATAATATTATTATGTATCTTGATTATACCCCAATTCTCATATTATGTGCACTTATGAAATTTTAGTGTTATCACTTCTGTCTCTCCTTATTGATCATTAGAGTTCCCCAATTTATTATGTTTCCAATTCCCCATGTTATGATTTAATGAAAAAATATGATATATCTATGATAGTATCTTGTAAGAATCATTTTTGGGTGATGATTCATACTTATTAGGGATTTATCAATTACATATATAGTTGAAAAAATAATATTAGTTCTAAAATAAATTGGTTTTACAGTACAATGATTTATAATAATACTCTAAAATAGTAATCTTGAAGGATTGTTTGAATGTATTATATTACAATATTTTATTTATGTATCATAATCATTAGATGGTGAAGTCTATGGGCAATCAAAATTGAAGAAATTTGTAATAATTACATTATAAATGAATTTTTAAAATTATAAAATGCATATGTCGTTTCATGGAATGTATATCCATTCCATAGATTAAATTTATGAATTCTATATTGATCTCAAAATTTCAAGGGGTTGATGTCACAATAGTAAATAAACGAAAAAATATATAAAGGAGTATTTCAGTGGTTATATATAAATTTATATTCTAATTCCATGGAGAAAATTCTACAGTGAAATGGATTTAATCATAATATATGACTAAAAAGGACCACATCATTATATTAATGTGTAGGTGTTAAGTATTCGAATACATGTTATACTTGAACTAATAATTTTGAGAATTAAATATAATAGAACATGATTTTAGAGACATATTCAATAGGAATATTTTGTTTTCATGTTTTGTAAATAGACCAAAGTAGGACATATTGGGTATACCCTGATGTTTTTGTTATTTTCTAATAAATTTTATTGATTTAATAGTCCCTTGAACTGTAAAAAAATTTACCAAATTGAATAATTTTTAATGGATAAGTATAATTAATGAATGGTTTAATAATATTAGTTAATAATACATGAGGCTGGTTGAATATATATTGTAGATATCATTGACTAATCAGACCATCACACATTGAAGAAAAATAAAATGAAAATCCGATAATATTAATAAGACCACCCCAAAATGGATAATTTTGCATTGGGATGACATGTTTTCCATGATATATTTGATGATTTGATTTGAAATTTAATAATGGAGTAATGGATTGAGATTTCATTGACTAATTTTTTATTTTCACACTTAATGACCACACTAAACTCATCTGGTATGGAAATCGTGATATTAGTGGAGTATAAAAGAGAGGATTGTCCTCAATGGTTAGATTAAAGAGGATAGTTTAATGATATTTATAAAACATCATGTAGTATCACTAAAAAAGTATTATTTAAGAGGAATATAATGAGATAATATTTTTTTAATAATTATATCTAATATTCAAGGAATATTTACAAATCAGTTACTAATGAAGAAAGAGTATTAAATGAAAATATTTTGATACTGAAGGAAGGAGGAAGGATATGAGGTGATAATTTCACCCCGAATCATATAAGGAGATCATAGAGAAGTTAATAATGAAGAATAATAAATTCAAGATAATGATACAACTAGAGTATATCATAGAACAATCAAATACAATCAAAATACTAATCTATTAATGAAGACCCAAAAGTTCAAAAAATTCCCAACCTAATCTTCATATTTTGTTCCCTTATAAAAGAATATTAATTTAGCCTAAATATGAGGTGTGCCTTTACAAAACCCTGTAACCACAGGAATAATATATTATAGTTTATTATTTGGTACACCACCACAATACATTAAGTAAGATATTTTCATTAACCCTTAGTTTTCAAGCAAATAAAAAGAACATTATTATGTATTATTTACTTTCTATATCTAAAGTATAATTTGTTATTAATATAATAAAATTTTTTGTATTGAACATGTTCCCCCTTCTGGAAAACAAAATTCATATGACTAATATATTAATCTAAACTGTAAAAAATATTATATTGTGTGTTCACTAATTCATGAACCTCTTAGGGTTCTTTGTCTCAATCACCACTAAATAACATGTCTTAAATCCAATTTTATAAAACTAAAAGTTTAATCATAACATAAGTTTTTTTTTATTTTGGAGAATACTTTATCAATGACGAAGCCTCTATTTTTCAAATAATCTAATTTGGATATTTAGAAAAAAATTTGTTATTCATTTATGATTATAGTATGGAGGTCATGAAATACACTCAATGAGATTTTTATTTAAAATTGGATTTGTTACCATGTGGGTGATTCTATGATAAATCATATTTATATTAAATTATCCAATATAATTTAAATTATTACCACAAATAATATTGTTGTATTCTAGATATGGATGGCTTCTTGACATTATTTATGAGAGAAAAGTGGATCTCTAGAAGAAAGATAAATCATCATAAAAAATGGTGAGGTATGCCTTATTAATGGTAATAAGAAGATGAATAAGAAGACACAGAATACATCCAATAATAATTTCACACCATCAATGGAAATAATTACTTATAATAATGTTAAATTTGATACTAACATTGTCTATGATGATAATTTTACATCAACAAATAGAGTTTTTTATATAGGGATGTATTTATGTGGATAATATAAGGAAGAAGTAGTAATTATATATAGTCATAATTCCATATAATTTCTATGAAATTTTTAAAATAACATCCCAAAAAAAATATGTGGTAGACCAATTTTTAAATTAACTATGATGATGACTATGATTTCTAATAATATATTTATTGGGAGTAAAAATGATGATGATATTCGATGTTGCCATAAATGAGGATATAATGATGATGGATGAAAAAGATTAAGGGACAAAATTATATACATATTTAAATTTAAAACAATATTTGAAGTAAAATTACTATAAAAAATAGCTGAATAATTGAATTTTCCATTTTAATATATAAATCAAAAAGATGGAAAAATATAGACAGAAAATAGTTACAAGAATTAATGAGATGTGTTCCCATTTAAAATAAAAATTCAAAATGATAATGGATTTTTGGTTAATGTTTATGGGAGAAAAATGAATCTATTAACATCTATGTCTCTATAATCATTATAAAGACCAAGAAAATATTCAAGTTATGGAATCTAAAATTGAGAAAAATATTGAGCTATATGTCACCCAAGTATCATTTTTTTATATTTCATATTATTTTACTGTATTATATATCATTGGTGGAGTTGGTAACAAAAAACTTATTTTGTTTTAAATTTCATTCTGTTACAAGGTTAGTGATCATGTTTGAGGGAAAAATGTTTGTAATTTTATGGTTGGGACTTTTAGTACATTTTATTATTCTAAAAACCAAACAATTTCATATATAGATATAACATATTTAACGATGGTTATTAAATACCTACCATTATTATCCATGATAAAACAATAAATGCTTAGTATATTTGGTGACTAGATACATAAAAATATTATTTAGGTACATTATTTACCATCTCTCATAAAGATATTCTCACATTTTACTGTTCATAACATACTATTATTAAACCCATTCCACATCACCTCGGAAAATCAAACATAATAATGGGATAACTCTATTACTCAGTAAGGGTAAACGTGGGTGATATTAACCAATGATCATATGAAAGAACAACATAAAGAAAAGAGTATGATATTATGATTATATCTTAGGATGTTTATATCCAATATATCCTAAATCAAAATCATGAGCTATAGAATAAAATTTTATCATTTCAAAAGTCATGGACCATATGTGTGAGAGATCATCACTGATCAATCAAGATATGTGAGTTCAAATCATAAACATAAAAACATGTCATAAAATTGATTCACCATCCTAATAACAGATACTACTTCATATATAACATTTTAAAACAAAGAGTATCAAATTATAGTGCTTCTAGCATCAACACATGTTTCCCCCATCATAATTGATTACGAATAATCACATTTCTTCTAGAGTACATCAGGAATCCTTAAATGTCTCCCATTTTGGATCAAGAATGTCAAATATTTACCTATATCTGATTAAAAATATCATATTTTTTTACCATATTACTCTCATGAGATATGAATATTTTCCATATTAATTAGTGGGATATATAATTTCAATCCCACCGATCATAAAAATGAAACCATACATATGTGAGCTGTAAGATAAAATAACACTCCTCATATAATGACAAATGAATATGAAATAAGTTCCATAAAAATCTAAAGATTACAATATTAATCTATTTACAGAAATAATAAGTACAGTATCACTGTAACATATAATCAGTTAAACATAAATAACCTAATTTTTTATTATCATAGATAAATATTATATTAAAATATAACTACAATTTTTAATGAGTAAAATACCCTTTTTATTTTGAAAATAATTAATTAATGACAAAAATATTTCTAAAATATTATGGAAGATGAATTTCATTGAAAATAACCACAAAAACATGTGAATGAAATTTAAAATAATTAAGTGTTCATGAATGTGGGAAACAATTTCTTGTTCGGTGTGATTAAACCATTATTCTATTCACATTTTCTGTAAAAATTATAAATTAACACTTTCTCAATATTATATGAGTTTTCATTAAAACCTTTGTATGTTATTTTTAAAAGGGTTTATTATAATGTTAAAATTCATTTTATTATAGTCAAAAATATTATTAGAAACAATTTAATGGAATCATTGTCATGGAATAAAAATATTCATGTCGATAGAATAAAACATTGTTGGTTGTCAATAAAAATATTCATTTGGTCTCCTGAGTACCTAAAATGAGTATAATGAATAAAAAATATGTGGTCTATAGAAATAACAAGTGTACATGAAAAATTATTTATATTCATTATATAAGGGTCATAAAATTTCATCATATAAAATTCAAGAAAAATCAATCCTGAATAACTTTGGATTGAGATATAAATCCCATAACGTAAGTCCTATGTGGCTTTGTATACATTTGATCCTCCTATATATAAATTTAGATTTATTAAAAATTTATTAAAGAACTATGATCATATATATATATGAATTAATTATAACATATTATCCCCAATTTGTTAATTTTTTTAATTTATATCATTATCACATGTGATAACAGTTTCATTCCTAATGTGAGATTCTATTCAATATTATCAGTCCTCCAACACTGATATTGTTTAATCATCTTCAAAATATTAATAGATATATTAATATAATATATTTTCTTAATATATACGTTCAAGGACACTTAAAATTTGAACATATATAAAAATTTATTACACCATTCATGGAGATGGTGATCCATTCATACCCATGATCATTATTTTCACTTTTATATAGATGTAATGAAATAAAGTAAAATAGTAATTTACATTTATAGAATCATTTTTATATAATATATACCACGTATATTCATTAAACATATCCTTATTACCATCCATGTAAAGGGGAAATGAAAAACTAATCCCATTTCATTATGTAGGTGGTAGTCCACACAAACTCACGAGCGATGTTATAATGTTCAAACAGATGGGAATGTAAGAATGATGATATGATATTAAAATTAAAAAATAATATTTCAATCAAAAATATAATATATAAAAATTAAACCCAAAAAAATAAAAACATATGAATTATGGTAATGGAAAATGAATTTTATCGCTTATGGAAGTAGTAGTGTACACTTAAGATCGAGTTATAATTTCCCTTCCAACTTGATAGAATATGCGAGGGATATAATTGGTGCCATAATAAAAATAGTTCAATATATTGAGGATATGGAATTTATTAATTCATTTTGAATAACATATATTAAAAAGACTAATAAGTGGAAACAAATTGAATGTATTCCGTTATGACCATTACCTCTTAACTGATAATCCTCTATTAGATCTCCTATTAAGAACCCTTAGAATGGTTTTTATGTTGAAAAAAATCACCAATTCAGGGACATGGAATTAAAGAAAATAATTAGGTATGATTTTCATGATATATTGTCATTATGATATGAGGAATAGGGGAGAATACGTTCCTATTTATATGTGAGAAGATCGAATCTACTAGAATTAGCTGTGTATTAATTTAATATAAATTAATTATAGGGTTAAATGGATATAAATTTATATACATAGAATATGTGGTGGGGATGTCTAGAAATAATATAATCAAATTATATTAGGAAAATTTATGTTTTATTACCGCCATTACCCCATTTTTTTAACCATCGTAACCCCTTGGGGAAGTTATCAAAATATCAATGAGTTGTAATCATTATGTTTCATGAATGTTACCAAAAAAATGAATGTGAAAATTAAATGGACAACTGTTTAAATTATTAACCATATCCCACTCAAATGGAAAAATATAAGGCTTTTAAAAAATCTAAATCATTTAATAAAATATAATTTATAATAAAATATTATCAATATAAATTTTGGAACTATTTATTTTCATAAACATTAATTTCATTAAGATTGATATGTAATTATAATATAAACTATTAACACATACCTAATATTTTATATTAATCTAAAAAATCCATGTAACATAATAAATCAATCTTATATTATTTCTTTTAATATCATTAAAACTGCTATTTTTTCCATTAATTGAACAAAAACCATGTCGGTGTTGCATTAGAATATAAGGTAATTGATCATTTAGGAAAAATTAAAATTAAATTATTATTATAAAAATATTAATTCAAATTTCAAATAAACATATATTACTAAACATATCCTTTTTATCCTTATATAAGAATTTTAGATATATTAATTTCAAGATAAGAACATTTTGAATTTCTTATTCTCTTGAAATAAGATAGAGGTCATAATCAATGAAAAATGACATCAAGTGGCCAAATGGAACATAAATGGATGTAAGTGAATGAAATAAAATAATAAAATTGGATAAAATATAGTTTCAGTGAAATATCAAAGCATTTTATAAGTTTTTTAATATTTTTTACCTGTTTTACCCAATCCATGTTGAGAAATACTAATAATGTTTATTATTCATAATGATCAAAAATAAAATTTATCTAATTTAAAATTTTTATCATCAAAATTCCAGATATGTAATCCATTTTTTAATATTCACTTCTTATAATTGTTATAGTTTAATTTCAATTCAACCCCCATATGTGATGAAAAGTAGTGTTCCCAAAAAAACAATTTTGTAGTATAATATTTTTATGTACTAAAATTCGACATAAAATTAATAAAAAATACCATATTTTTATTCATAATATAAAAGAAATATTTTATCCTTTAATAAACTATAAATATACTACAATTTTGAAATTTTTTTGAATAAATATAATGTTTTCAAAAAATATAATATTTCATTAGTCGTCAAAAAATACTTATTTTTAGAAGACTCCAAAAAATATATTCTATGATAATTTTTACATACTAATTATATTAATTTTTATGCTTTTTTGAGATACATTTTTAAGATATTGTATAAATTAATTATATTATTTGTTCAAAAATTATATAAAAATTACTTATGAGGGAAAATATTTTTTTAAAGCATGAGGAATGTTCTAAATATATATTATATTTAAATAAAAAAGATATATATTTTCAATAAAAAATTACTTCTATAAATTTCACCAATTTAACCATTATGTTAAATGGTATAATATATTAATGTTTAATAAGACTCAGGTTTGCATGTATGACAAGATATCAAAGAAAATAAATTTATTTAAAAATAAATATATCATAAAATCATAATTATTTACATTTTTCTCACATAAAATACTAATTTCACACAAAATTAAATAAAATTGATATTAACAATTGGGGATAGCTCCGTTTCATCACATCTTCATGTTACCTATTAACATCTTCTAATTTATGGTATCACCAAAAAAACATTTACAAGATATTGTCTTGTTTTGTATCACATTCTCACTGTAATATACAATATCCACCCCTTGATCCTCATGAAAGAGACAATTTTCCAACGTTACAACCTATGTGTTTAGTAAATGTGAAGTATATAGTATGATCCTTCTTTTGGATACATATATATATATATAGAACACATCTTTAACATGACAAAGAGTTATTATATATTCAAACTGATAAGCTACCATCCCAATAAAATCAATAATAACCACGGTAATGATATATCTAGATATTTGATTTCAATTATATCCAAATTAATGAAATTTTTCTGTGGATATTTTTTAGAAACTAAATTTTCACAAAAATATATCTCCCGATCTCATAGAAAAGAATCTGTATAACAGTTCTATCAACATTGAGATGTGATTATATAGTACTAAAAGTCTGCAACATTTACTAATATATCCCAATGAAATACAGTCCTTAGATATATTTTTCCTTTAATTTAACATAGCATGATGGAGTTATTCACTTCATACCATGGAGGGATTTATATGGATCCATATGAATGCTCGAGTGTATAAAAATATTGCATAAAAACATGACTAGAATATTTTTTACCTCGACCTACATAGAAATCCTTAGAACATGTTCTCAAAATGTCAAACATGGTTTTAATTGTTCTATAAGATGTACTATATAGCTATGTATGATTTGAAGTATTGAAATAGAAATCTGATTATTATTCTTATTGATTAATTTTCCTAAACATATAATAAAACCTATGATTCTGATTAGGTATAATAGAATTTGGTACTCTGTTCTATATCATTGGTTTGTTAACATATAACCTGAAATGTTGATTAGGAGAGAAATAATAACTGATGTAAATGAATTATTATGACTTCATACAGTAATTGGCTACAAAAAATAACATTATTGACTTTTGATTTTTTGGGAGTCCGTCAAAAAAGACCATTGTAATTTTTCTGAATTAAATTCAGGTATAGTTAATAGTTTCAATATCGTTTTATATGTGTATCCTTCATTCATAAATTAATGAAATACTTGGAACTAAGAAACATACAATGAAATTACCCTTTTCATAGTATCCCACCCGAAATAATATATCATATCTCTGTAATTCATCATATTTATAGGATGAATAAAGAATCATTAACTATGATCCTTATCCAATGTCACATTCATCACGGATGGTATTTGTTGTAAAAATACATAGTTACTTATCCTTAACATTCTATCATAGTCATGTCTGATCATATAAACATTTATTAAAATCTTTTGTAAATCTACATCTACTTTTCACAACTCTTCAATGATATCATGAATATATGGATGAAAATTCCAATGAAACATATATGATATATCCCCTTTCCCTTTTATTTCATGTTCATCATTTTGGAAATACATAATTATATGATCTCATTAGGTCGTCATCATTGAAAAACTATCATGGTACATCGGACTCAGAGCATCAACCAACTTGTATTCTTTCCAAGGTTTGTAATTAATGGGAGAATATTAATATTAAATAAACTTCAACAATCACATTTGGTGTATATTTAACTCCATGTATATGAATATATACTTCAAATTTTTATGATTTACATATATGCCACACCATTGACCATAATGATAATGACTCCATATTTTCAACAAAAAAATTACCACTATTAACTCCAAATCTTGAGTTGGGTAATTTTTATCATTTATTTTCAATTATAGTGAGTTTTATGCTATCAATATGTCATTATTAATAAGGAAACATCTTCATATACTATTTTATGTACCAATATATATCTCAAACTATTCACCATTATATAGTAGTGTGATTATGGTTGAAATGAAAAACCTTCCCTAAATTTCATTGAAATTATCATCACATTCATATGTCCACAAGATCATAACATACTCTTGGATTAATTTTTCTATTAAATTATATAGCTAGTAATAACCTCTAAAAAATAATATATAGTATCCATATGAACCAAGAAAATAATGTATTTTAGTTTCCATGGTTGGTCTAGGTTGTTTCTCAGTGTCATCTACATTTTAAGGACCACCAATATACACTCACATAAAATTATATAACCCATAAATGATACATTGTAATGAAAAAATTAATTTTTGAAAATTTTTCAAACAAATTATACATCCTAATGATTGTTGGAATAATTCTATACAGACATCCACAATCTGATCAAGGTAATCTCTAATGTTTCTATTCATTACATCTATAAATATATTGGGGGAATTTTTAAGGCCATATGAAATCAATATAAATTCATAGTTTAATACATTATATGAAATTATTTATAGGGAATATCTTCCTTCTTGAACAAAAATTAATGATATCCAAAAATGTTAGTCAATATTTTAATAATATTGGACTCTATTGTAAGAACCAGAAAAATTGTGAATGTATAGTCTTGCATAAATTATATTTTAAATACCATTGTGATAATAAATGAAATATTTACTTGGTTTATGAGGAGGATTAGGGGTGTTCAGGGGATTAATGACATTAAAAAAAGAGAATTGGTCCATTTAATGTATTTTTCATGGGGTGCACGGATAACATAAAATGTGCACAAATAATATGCATACTTTTAGGAGGGGTTCACTATTACAAGAAGTTGTTGAATATGTTATGAAAAACCATGTGTTCATAGATATATACATCCATCATAGTAACCATTTAGTTTTAAAATGCTTACCGGATTCTCAGGTAAATGTGCTACCTGATACCTGATTGGATAGAGGATAGAACATGCTTGGTGCTGGTTTTGGCCAACCATATAGCTAAACATTGTGCCCCATAGAAATAGGGGTTTTTACAATTTTTTCATTATTTGGCCTTAACAACTATAACTTGATATTTTCCTCCATTTTTCATCAAATAGAAATATTTACAGAAAAACCATCCCCACCATGTCATCGATTGATCTCCTTAGTTTCTAAGCCATTTGAAGAGTTTTTGGGTATAGATCGAACCTCTCTGGGATTCTAACACCCCTATTCCCTTTTTTTCAATATTTCGGCCTTATTATTTATTTTTTTACTTCTAAATCTCTAAAATTCTCATTTCTAGTGGATCTTATATTCGATATTTGAAAGGTGTTTGAATCGGAATCAAAGGATAAGGTTAAGCGAGAATTCATCATTGGAATCATGTTAGTTGTTTTAAATGAATTTTCCAAAGCCTTTATTATTATTAATATTTATGAAATTGTTTTTTGATACCTTTATTTTGTTCATTTTATGTTCCTCGATTGAAATGATTAATTTATTTGGTAGATCTTTGATTGACCACCTCATAATCCCCATGGGATGCATCGAGGTTGAATTTTTTTGAGATAGAGGATACCCATGGGGATCTATGTACTCGTTAACATGGGATTTCAATTATTAAATATGAAATTTTAGTGTTTAATTGACTAATCCTACTAATTTTAGGTTTATCATATTTTCATTGGTTGGTGATGGAATTTTAAATGATTATGTTTAGTCAGTTAACATGGGTTATGAAATGAAATGAAATTTCATTTCATTTAATTGATTACATAGATTATGGGGTGTTGTAAAATAATAATATGTTTACAAGTAATGAATTTTAAATAGTAAATTTTTTATTGAGTTCTGTAATTAAGATGATTTATATATTGAATGAACTGTAAATTCTGAATGGTATGTGTATTCAATGAGTATGATTTGTGAAATGGTAAATGTTATAAATGGTTAATGAATAATGTTCACATGGATTGGTGGGTTATGGGGTGTTTACATGATATTGTTTTCCCATATTTTGTAATAGAACAAAAAAACCCACTCGTATAATGCATGGGTTAGTGAGACAAAATTAGGCATTATGCCCCTTATGATTTCATTTGATGAGACTGGCTACAATGAAGCTCCATGGTCAGTGTGATGTAATTATTGAGAATTCTTTTCCCTTCTGAGGTAGGAAACATGACTTATCCCATTATGTATAGTAGTTTATGAGCATAGGTCCTAGTGTAATTTTAAATAACTCCTAACCCATTTAAAAAATGGTGAAAATTGTTGAAGTGAATATTTTTTAAAAATAGAACCCAATTGATCCCTTTTTTATAATATCATTCATTTAGTACATGGATTCCCACAATATTTATAGTATATATTTTATATAGACTGTTTTTTATTTCCAACTATGTTGTACTCCCACCCTACTCTAGCAGTTATTGGGTATGTGGTTGGATTTCATTGTTACAAGTCAGGACTACAGAAAGGGCCCTATACTAGAGGGTTTATCTTAGAATCAGATGTGTGTGGACAAGGAATCTGGATTTGGACTTAGGTACCATTCTGGGGATTCTTTATTTTATCTTTATTTTAGGTTTTACTTAATATTCGAACTATATGACATGAAATAGAATATTTACGGTTTGGTTTTGGGGTCATACCTAGTTTTGGGAAATAGTTCGTAATAAATATTTATCTTTTATTGATTCATTTATTTTTTATTATATCTATTATGGTCTACTCTAATTACATATTATAGTCTCTCAATGTGACCTATTAGACCATCATTTCTAGATGACATCATATGTCATATTGGGAGGTGTTCTTGAGGTCATGTGGTGTCCCAACTCTCGGCCCCGATTTAGTGGATCCCATGATGGTTTGTTACAAAGTGGCATCAGTGGAGTTTTTTTATGTCTTTGTATTTTGGAATGAATGATGTGATACTATGATGTGTTGGGGCATGAAAATGATATCATTCATGAGAGTATCTTACCCATGTATGAGAGAAACCCCAAGTGACCAAGGGTGGGATTGTTATTCTTGTTATGTGTTTATTATGTTTGAATATAATTTAACTATTGGGGAACTCCCTTGTTTTATGGTAATAAAATGTTATGATATTTCAATCATGGAAAAAATAGAATGAGATTTTTCTTACATGAAAAATATTAGGCATCTATGGATATATTTGGCATGAATCATGGTAGGAATGCATGGGAAGGATGTACAGAATATGAAGAAGAGAATTAATTTATTTTCATTTAGAATTAGAAGGATGTGTTTTCTAATAAATATTATATGAATGGGTAAGAATAAATATTGTGAAGTAATGGTTAATTAATAGTTTCTATTAAAAACATATAAAAGGATTAAAATTTTGTTATAAAAAATTTGTAACGATAGAAAGGTTCATAAAAGAGAAAGACTTATTATGTGAATATGGAAATGGTTAGAGGGAAGATTTAGTGAAAATGGCTTGTTGTTGTGTGATTTAGATTCCCCATATTGATCATGACCCATTATAGGAATGGATTAGGGTAATGAGAGCAGTTTGATGATATCAATTGTAATAGTGTATTTGGAATGGGTTGTTTTCTATAGTAGATATCCAAATTTTTTACAAACTATGGATGTTTTGTTAAACGTGATTTGATATGTTTGTATAGAATTAAAAAGAACTTCATCCCAAATGATGTGAGTTGGTTAGGTGATAAAAATGTATTTCTATGAATGGTCCTCAATAAGTTGAGTTGGAAATATTAGTTATCATGTAAAAAAGTAGAGGAAGATTTTTAGGATAACATCACTTGTTTTATGAAAATTATGGAATTATAACCATGTTCAGTTGTACTAAGAATGTCTAAGATAACTAGAGAGTTTAAACTACATCACAGTATAAATATTTCAAGAGAGGGTAGACCTAGGGATGTTGAGTTCTCGAAATTTTCAATACACATGATTATTGACCATTTTGAGACATCTCATGTTAATATGGGTATGTTGGTGTCATACATGGTTTGAGGAAAGGAGAAACGGTTGTGGGATATATTGGTTCATACTAAGAAGTCATAGGGTGTTTTGTGGAAGGGCTTCTATGAAATGTTTGTTGAACATTTCTATCTTCAGATCTAAAGGTAGTAAAAGGCCACAGAGTTTATAATTTTGTCTTTGGGGACTATGAAAATGATGGATTGTGTTGGGATCTTAAAATATTTTCAATGCTTTGTTCCAAGATTGGAAGTGAATGAGGCATCTATGGTGAGATGCTTCAAAGATGGAATTAGTCATGAGATAAAATAATAGGAGAATATTTTTCATTTAAAAATGTTTTCAGAAGTGCAGATGAGGAACTTATTTCCAAAGGAAAAACTACAACAAAATCAGCAATTAAGAGTTCCAAAAATGGCCTTTATCATTTTTAGAAATGTTTTGACTTCATGAGCAAGGCAAAATCCCCTGTCCTTTATCAGATCTGATAAAAAATTCTCTTATTAGCACTTCTATAAGCATTGATAAAGTATAACTTTTTAATATCCTTTAAATTTGATGATAAATGTGGCATTTATTAGTACTTTTAATAGAACAGGTAAATGACCATACATTGGTGTGTTGTAATAGTACATCGCAGCACTAGAAGCACACCAAATATAATAAAAACAAGTCCCAATATTAGATTTAAATGAAATCTATTTTATAACACAAACCCATGAAAAACACTATAAAATCAAAATTTAAAAAAATCATAAAATTAAATAAATATAAATTATTACATTCATTCAAAAACATTAATGTTCCTTTTCATCAAGACCAGACATGTGCTATTTATGAACAAACCACCCCAGTTCGTGATAAATAATGAACCTGCATATAATGAAATTTCATATATTAGTAATAATATAAAGAAATAAATTAATATAAAATGTTAATTTTACTAAAATAGATGTCAATTTAAAATAAAATGAGGCACTATGAGTCATACCGGAGACACATATATGTTCTAGGAGCAGTAGAGGCCTAGTTGGTCTCACACCAAACATAAAATATTAATGTGATCAATAATTATTCTAGGATTAATAGAATGATTTAAACTAGTATGCACATAATGAAATCAGTTATTTATATATAGAAGAAACATACCTGGAACCTAGAGAGAGGACCAACATTTTTTTTATAATTAATTTAATTAAATTAATGAAATACCTCGAAGGTCTTCTATCTTCGTTGATCTGTCTGGTCGTAGATATGTGGTGGGGATTTCATTTTTTTAGAGATCAAGAGTAGATATCCTTTAGTGGTAATCCAAATGTGTTCCATGAATCTCTATATGTCATAGGAGGAGTCTCCATGTGCAAGCACATAAGGTCCTCGCGATTGTGTCATCCTCCCCTGATCGCCTTGTTTGTTGCTTCCTAATTGTTCTCCGATCTGATGGGGAATGGATGATCTCATTCAAGATATCATTCTTGGAGAGAAAAAAGATCTCTCGAGGATTGAGTGATATTTCTCCAAATTATTGTGCACTACTAAAATTAGCTATATTTGGATTGTGGGTTTCCCCCTTGTTTAATAAGTGAATAATACATAAGCATGAATTTAATTAACTAGGTAAGAATATGTAATTATCACATGTTTTGTTACATAGTTTATTATTCCATGTGAAACACATATATCAAATAATAACAACAATATCATTATTTTCATGAAATTTTCATTCCATTAATGTAAAAATTACATATATTTTTTAATCATATATTATTTAATATTATTTTCTCACTAGACACTTTAACTCAGTCCGCCCATCCTCTAAAAAACTTATAGACATTCAATAATATCAATTTATTTTTTTAAATAAGTAAATAAATATAACAACCTTATTCACCAATAAATAAATGAAATGTGATAAAAAATACCTAATAAATTATTAAACCCCAACCAAAAATAATATTTATTCAACATGTTAAATAAAAAATTATTTTACATAGATTGCATATACTATTAGTGTGTGACACTATAGGGCACCTTCTCAGTGGAATTAGGTAAACCTACCTAAAGTCCAAGGACAACATCTAGAAACACGCAAAGGAACCCATATAGAAATAACCTAATGCAACAACAGCATGTCACCTCATATGAATTCATACCATATAATACAGTACATTTATCACAATATCTCCAATAGAGAAGGTTGCACGCCAATGTCATCAACCTGTATGATCGATAACTCATTCTTGAACTTCTTAGAAAATAGTACCTTCCTAGAGAACACAATGGACATGGATTTATTTAGTCTATTTCATTTACATCAATGGGCCTAAGATATTTACATTTTTTAATGAATGGATGGGATAAATCCTCTCTCTCATTATTCATTATGCAATATTTCTCATGATGCATGAAACATATCCTACCTCATAGCGAGCATTTGTCCTCATGGTTTTTACCAATACATCATATTACAAGACTCATAATATTAATTAATAGTAATCATAAATTCTAAGGACCATTTCACTTTTCAGTATATATGAACATCGCTTGAAACATATAATATGGATTTCCTACCATCAGGTCCCGTTCTAAAAATATCCTACTAGATATTACCTATTACGTAAACTATGAGAAGGTGCCTGAAAGTCTAATGTGTCTCCACTATTGATATCATATATCATTTGTGTTACATAAAATATTATCATCCAGCCACAAGACATTTATTCATGAATAAAGTCATGTCACTTCTTGTTTCTCATTATAGAGGGAATAACTATAATATTTTAGTGCGACAACTACTCTTGGTACATTATCACATGATAAGTAATCCAAAAGAACAATCATGATGTGATAATAAATTTATTAATATTAAAAACATGAATATAAGTTCATAATGAAGTACAATGATTTTGGTTCTAGGGAACCAAATCCATGAGACTCCAACATTCACTAGATCATACTGTTAACAACTTTCAGCCCACAGTATCACACACTATATTCATGCTTCTACTAATATAGGCCTTTATTCAAGGGGTTTGATATGTTCTCCACCATGGACACTATTCTCATTAAATCTCCACCCCTATTATTATGATACATCAAGAGGTGGAACTTAAGGAGTGTGTTCTTTATTATTTGATGTGAAATTTACTCCATTGAAGGAGTCGTCGCTGCAGTATTATCACAATACAATGTGATAGGGTCTCTATTGCAAATCACTACATCATGATCTTGGATAATGTTCTTAATCCATATGTCTTACCTGGATTCATTAAAAGTTGACATATATTCAATCTCTGTTATAGAATTGGTTACAATTGGTTTCTTTGAACTCATCCAGCTCACAAATCCTTTGTTAAAATAGAAAACATGTCCTAATTGCGACTATATGTCACTTTGGTGTATCTAAGAACTAGTATCGGCATACCCTCTGATGAAAATCCTCATCATGTCTTCCATATACAAGGAAAATATGCTTAGTTATTCTTAGATACTTTGGGATAGCCTTGACAGCATCCCAATACTGTTCTCCTAGATCATCTATATATTTTTTAACCATGCTCAGTGCATAAGCAGCATCCCAACTAGTATATATCATGGAATAAATGATATATCCTATCATTGAAGTATGTGGGATCTTACTCATTCTATATTTCCATTGTTTTTTATTGGGACACATTTTATTAGGAAGATGTATTCCTCTTCACATTAGAACCAATCCCCAATTGGATTGTTCCATACTAAATCATTTTAGTATCTTGTCAATGTATGTACTCTGACATATCTTTAGCCACCTCTACGATCAAACATGAATGATCATGATTCCTAAAATGTAGGCTACTTCACCTATTCCTTTTATCAAGAGGAACTTGTCTAACCAGCCCTTAACTAACTGTAAGACTGGTATGTAATTTCTAATAAGTATTATGTTGTCAATATATACTACTAGGATAATGGCCACATTCCCATTAATAGTTTTGTAAACACATGGATCACATTCATTCTAAATGAATATAAATTACCTTATGGATTCAGCGTATCAAATATTTCATTACTTGGATTCCTTCTTCAATAAATAAATCAACATATGCATCTTGAAAACCCTTTTGGAATCACCTAGGGACACAAAATCATCTAATATTATGGTATATACATCTTACAGAAGGTTCTCATTAAGGAACACAATATTGACTTACATCTTCCAAATCACATGGTAATGTTAATATGTTAGGTTCAATATGATTCTAATTTGTTTAGATAGGGAACATGTGGAAAATGTTTAATCATATTCATTTCCATAACATTGATTAAAAACATTCAATACTAGACTTATATTATAGGTACTCACAGTACCTTCCATGTCCAGTTTCCTCTGGAACACTCCCTTACATCAAAAAGACATTACATTAACTGATGCATCGACCATAACCCAAACTTGGTTCTAATACATGGAATCCATCTCAATATTCATATCTTCTAGACATATTGTATCTTTTGGGTAGTCTCATACCTCCTTGTAAGAGATAGGTTCATAATTGTCCAAAAATAATGAGTCACCATCCTTAGTGACAAGAAAACCATATCGCTTTAGTTCCCTTACATATTTTACACTCCTAATAAGTACTTGTTTTTCAAGAACTAATTCTTCCACGAGGGCGTATAGAACTTGTTCTTCTACCAACTCCTATGTATATTAAGCATCAATTTCATCGAAGTCAATCTTACTCCCACTATAATTTTTTGGGATGTGCTACCTCTCAAGAAACACAACATTTTTTGTGACAATCACAGTCTTTTTTGAGGTGTTGTATAGGCAGTATCCCTTTTTTATTTTGGAAACCCTATAAAGATAAACCCCATTACCTTAGGTGTGAGTTTTTTTTCAGAGAATAACTTAATAAATTCCTTTCATCTACATACATGTATATACATGAAAATGTGTTTATTTCCACTCCATAACTCTAAGGGGATTCTATTTCCCCCTTAGTGGGTACACGGTTTAATGTGTATGATGTAGTTTGAAATTTATATCCCCAAAAAGATAATGGAAGATTGGAATGACTGATCATCGACCTTACCATATACAACATGGTATGGTTCCTCCATTCACTAAAACCATTGCACTATATTGTATAAGGTGGAGTGAGTTGAGATTGAATCCCAAACTCCCATAAAAGGTTGATGAAATCTTGGTCAAGATATTCTTCATATAAGATTATGGATATCACTATAAGGTATGTTCATGATTATGTTTTAGTTTTGGTCCCATTTTTTGGTTAATTATGTATTTTTCAAAGTCCTTGTGAAGGCCTCGGGGTCATAGGGGTTTGTGACACGATAAAAGTGGGAAAGGGGATTTCTAGGCAATCTTCATGGTTTTCAAATGGTTTGAAAAACCATTCGTGGAGAGACTGTGCAGGCAGTGGAAATCTAAATTCTTTTAAAATGGTCTGAAAAACTGTGCGAGAGAGAGGGCATGTGGGTAGTAGCCTCTATATGGTTTGTGCACAGTTTGGGAAACCGTGTGGCCAAGAAATTTCTAAAAAATAATACAAAAATTCCATTATGTTATTTCCTATACAAAATCATGATTTATTTAGATTCTCCCTCCATCAACCCTATTGACGAGGCAAGCTTTCATGATCTTCTAAGAGGTGATTATCCTTCAATCCTAGGCCATTTGGAGGGCCATCAGTTGCATATTATTAATCCTTGTAAGGCTAATCTCCGTATTGCTTTCCTTTTTGGTTTAGGGTTTGTATCTCTTCCTTATCCCCATCTGAGTCTCTCAACCCATAAATTTTTAGTGGTATTTATGAAAAATATTCAATATTTTGTTGAATATATATCTAAGGTTTTGATTAAGAGGGTGTTCTCTAACAGATTCAAGGTAGGTGGTCAAAAAATTATATCCTTTTTTGTGTAGATTTGAGCATGTATGATTTTTATTATTTCCCACTTTTGATGAGTTCTTGGTACCCTTGAGATTTTGTGATGTAGTGGGTGTCTAAATTTTTAATTAAACCATTCTTGATCCCCATGGGATGCAAGGAGGAAGACTCTACTAAACTAGGGAAGCCTGTGGGGTGTGCCGATGTTCACTATACTTGGATATTGTCTATGTATGTTTAAGGTTGTTGTGCGAGAACATAGAACCCATGATGACTAAAGAAATATGCTTGAAAGAAGTTTTATTGGTGTTTATTAATAAACATAGGTTGGGTAATGGCCTAAGAGTATATTTGGATGGAATTGAAAAAGGGTTGAATTAATTAATGGGAAAATTATAGGGGATTAGCCTGTTACTTGAATATGCTTAGTGATATAGGAATGGAAAATGGGAATGGGTCTAACGGGGTTAAGTAATATAAATAGTTCTTGTGTTAATGGATTGTGGAAAATGGTAACTTCCCATTTGATGATAATGTTGTGATGTTGAACATGATATTGGCTATGATTTTTGTGATATGGTGAATTAGGGTGAATGATAAATAATAATGTGCACATGGTTTGGTTGAGTGTGTTATTGACTTCAGGTTCTACACCCACATGTTGAGTTAGACCGTGGTTCTAGATCTCCCCCCAAATGCACAGGTTAGGGAAGGGGACAAAGTTTCATTCCCCTAATGTTTTCATATAACCTAAACTGAGTCTTTGAAGTGAGGGTTATGAAATTGTTATAATGTGATTCAAAGTGATATTGGGATTGATTTTATTCCCATATGTGTGACAACATCGAATATGCCTAATACATTAAACCCATGAAAAAAGGTATATGAAATCCTAAAAATCTTATGTAGTGATCCAAGATTCAATTTTAGTATAAATTAAATGAACCTAATCCGGAATAGACCAATGAAATGTTTGTCCATACTTGTCATCATTTATCACTTCCATGCACTATATCCTATGGATGGATATTTTTTAGACACCATTAGTGGTGGAATATTGAGTTATAATCACACCCTTCTTGGGCTGTAGTTGGGTACCTAAGCCAATTTCATGATAGTAGGTCATTACCAGGTCAAGGGATCTATTATAGGGAGTTGAGTTCCACAAGGGGTATGATTGACGAGGTTACACACATAGATTCCAAACCATTTTTGGGATCCTTCTATTTTCGTTATTTTGGGACTTTTTTCACTTGTTATTGTATCATGGCATGACATATTTATTTTTGTATATACCCATTTTTGGGAATTTGATAATTATGCATGTTATTGAATGTTCTCTTTGGTTTCCATTATTTATTTTATTATCTATTCTGTCTAACTCATGTATTGAGTGTATATTGTCCCCACATGACCTATTAGAACCTTTCATCTATTTGGGAACCTATGTCCTATGGAGAGGTGGGCTTGAGGTTATGTAGCGACCCAGCTGGGGGCACCAGTTTAGTGGATCTCAGGTTGGGGACGTTATGAAGTGGAATTAGAGGAGTTCATTTACCTTTCTTACAATTTGGGGATGGCAGACTAGAGGATAGTAAATTTTTGGGCCATGTTAATGATCTTGTTCCTGGGAGTAGCTAACCCATGTATGAGGGAAAACCCAAGTCACCCTGGGAGGGGATTGTTGTTTTGTTGTGTGTTGTCACATTTGTTGATATTTCACAATTGGGTGATGCACTTGTTTTGTGATTTGATGGGTTTTTTATATTTCTCTTATGGCTTGAAAGGTATGAGGTTTTTCATTCATGCATCATTCTATGAACCTATGTAGGAATGTGATATACATCATGATAGGCATACACATGGGATGGGTGTGTGGTATATAATGGTTAGGATGAATATGTTTTTAAAAGTAATGAAATTTTTTCATAATAAGAGGGGATGAATGGGTAAAAAGGGAAATGAAAATGTATGTTAGATGGTATGTATGAGTATGATATACTCTATAATACCAAATTTAGGATCAAATATGTAAAATGAGATACAAATACAAGAGGGGGGTGAATTGTATTCTTTAAAAAAATCCTTAATGAAATTTTGAATAACTAAAATTCACAACACCTCTATGTTCTATTAACATGATTTATTCCAGAAAAGTGATTCCAGAAATGAATCTTAACAAAAGTTTACAACAACAAAGATTCTTCTTTAAAGTGTAAAGAATCTAACTAAATTAGAGTACAAGTATAAGGAAGTATACGATAGTTATACTTTCCTCAACAACTAAAATACACAGCGGAAAACAAAATATTACAAGTAACAAGTAATAACCCTTTTAACCTGAAGAGGAGGTTATCCAAAAACCCAAGATAAGAGGTCCCTTGATTTATACTTTCACGAAATTCTGTAATACCCAAACCCAGGTATGCCCTCAATTCAAAGATCGGTATCTGTCTGGCTAACCCCGCAATCCCTCGATTTGTAAGGAAATCGTCACCTCTAACTTCACAACCTGAAGTCTCTGATTTCAAGGAAATTGAACCGATGCACAAACAAATCCTCAAAAAGCAATATTTGAACAAGTAGTTCAAAACATTCTGCACGAAGCCTGAGAGTTTATAAGAGTGTCTCTCTCTAGAAATCACTTCTGAATGTTCTGAGCTTCAAAAATTCTAAAAGTATTAATCTCTTTTCAAATGAGCCCTTATTTTTAGGCACAGCTCCAACAGTCGGCTCCCTCCTCCAACGATCACATTTTTCCTTGAATTTTGGAGGGACCAGTATACGTGTCACTCAAACAATGGTTACTGAGTAACTGAATGCACGAAATTATTTTTTAAGTAAAAAAGTGTACGAATAACCAAAAACAAATATTCAGAATGTAGGAAAATAGGAATGTTCGGAGTCTAGACAAAAATTAATTAGGAATCTATTAATACAAAGGTATTTGGATTCTATTTTCTAGAAATTCAGAACCTGAATTATATAGAATTATGGAGTCTGAATTTCAAGGAAATTTGGGTTCTGGATTCATAAGAATTCGGAACCTAAACATAAAAAGTTCGGAGTAAGAGTTCATTAGAATTCGGAGTCAGAACCCATAAGAGTTCGGAGTCTGTATTCAGAGAACTTGGAGGCAGAACATAGAAAGTTTGTAACCAGAATTCGTAATCAGAATTCATATTTAGAATTCACAGTTGAACTTTACATAAGTTTGTAATCCGAATTCGGAGTCGAACGTCATGATAGTTCGTATCCAGAAATCGGACTTGATATTCATAAAGTTTGTATCTAGAAATTGATGTTTAACTTCATGATAGTTTGTTCCCCCATGGAAAATATGAGTATGAAATGTAACCTGGAATTTAAATAACTAGGTAATAATAACTAATTTGCACATGTTTTGTGACTTATTTTATTATTCAATTTGAATCCCTCATATCAAATAAGAACAACAATACCATTATTTCTATAACATATGATTACCTTTAAATATATAACTAAATATTATTTTTATCAAATAATATTTAATATTATTTTCTTTTTGGACCCTTTAACTGGGTCTACCAATCCTTCAAAATATTTAGCAGACAGTGAATAATTAATCTTTATTTGATAAAAATTTATTTAAATCTAACTGTATTATATTTAGATAAATAAATAAAATTCAATCATAAAAACCTAAATAATTATTAAACCAAAATTGAGAATAATAATTATTCAAGAATTTGAATAATAAATTATTTAACTATGATTCCAGATACACAGAGTGTGTGACCCTCTTTGCCTCATTCTTAGTGGAATTAGGTGAGCCTTCCTAAAGACAAATGTTGGTGTTGAACAACATGCCAAGGAACCCATTGTTAAATAAGATAATTCTGAGACAACAAGTCACCTCATATGAAAACATATCATGTAATATAATTATTTTATCACAATATCTCTAATTGAGCTAGTCACATGCTAGTGTCATCAACCTATATGCTTGATAACTCGTCCTTTTACTTTCTGAAAATATAAAATTCTTACAGAACACCATGGCCAGAGATTTATTTAGGCTATATCATTTCCATCAAATGGCCTGAGATATTTACTACCATTAATAAAAATAAGTAATAGGTCTTTTCTTACATTATTCATTAATTCAATATTTCTCATGATGTACCCAACATATCATGTCTCAACGCTAGTATATTTCGTAATGGTTTCCAATAGTACATCAAAGTGAATGACTCATAATATCCATAAATACTGATCTTAATTCCTATGGACCAATATACATGTCTGTAGATATGAACATCCAATGAAACATATAATGTGGATTTCTTACCATTGGGCCATATTCTCATAATATCCTATTAGATATTACCATGTGGGTACACCATGAGAAGGTGTTTCAAAGTAAAACGAGTCTCCACCTTTGATAGAATATATCTATTTCATCCCTTTGAATGATATCATTTTCCCATAAAACATTTTTTCATGAATAGTTTCATAGATCATTTTGGCTGTCATCATAGCGGGGAACTTCTATGACCATTTATTGTGACAGCTACTCATAGAACATTATTGAATTATTTTTTATGAATAAAAATAATCTTGATATGATAAATGATTTATTTATATTAAAAACCATAAATATAAGTTCATCATAAATTAGAAATAATTTAGTTTTGGGGAACCAACTCTAGAAACACCATACATCTGATTAAGGTGCATCTAATTACTACACATCAAAAATGATGTATAGATCATTTTACTAAAGTATTTAATCAATTTGAATTAATTTTATTTTTTTTAGTATGTTAGTTGGCCTTTTACTAAATTGTTTGTCCTTTGTAAATAAAAACACTCAATTAGATTCATATTGGTCACACCGTGTGTCAGATTAAGGTGCAGCTGATTCATGCATGTCTCAAATCACTTATGGATCATTGAACTAATGTACCAAAACAATATGAATGTGTTTGTTTGGTTATATGTAAGTGAGATTTTTTTTGATAAAATTTATATCTATTTTAAATATATATTCACTTACATTCATATTGGTCACGTCATGAATTGTATTTATGTGTGGCTGATTCCAAGAAATTTCAAATTGCAAAGCGACCGTTTTCCTAAAGTATCAAAATAATATGAATGGGTTTTCATATTTTTCAATATGTCACTTCTGGTTTTTAAAAAAATCATTTTAAACTTGAATCATACACTTTAACTAAAAAATATCACATCGTTTATCGGTTTTATCTGAGACCAATTACTACACGTCGCTAATGATTTATGAATTGATTCCATAAATGATCACGAAAACATGAGCTTGGGTTCTTGGTTTTTATTGAGTGAAATTTTTTAACGTAAAATGTTGATTTTAATCTCATTATAGGCACATTGAGTAAGTTGCCTTCTTATTAAATTAATTTCTATATAAATTAAGACAAAATAATTGGAGTTACACCGATTACATTGTGTGTTAGATCAAGGTGAGGCTAATTCTTAATCATACCCATGTCTCAAAACAAACCCAAATATAAATGTTACCATGATTTACATTGATATTAATTGTCTAAATGGAACCATTTCAAGAGAAGCATTGAATTAACCACATCAACTCAAAAAAAATAAACCTATATAATAAAACAATTATTATATGAGTAATACAAAAAACAAATAAATTAATCATAAATATGAAACAGTAAATTAATTCTATGGACAATTATTTTACTATAAAAAAATAAAAATTACCTATATAATTTAGTATAGGAATCATCATTTCTCATCCTACAATGTTAGTGGATGTAACATGAAAGAAAGTGATAAATTCACCACTGTAGGGGTGAAAAGGTTTTATGTAAGAAGAAGCATGAATGTTGTTTTGGGAAACCCAAGTTAAAAAATATAATCCATCGGTATAACAAAACAATTTAAATTTGAATAATAATAAAAATTAATAAATAAATCATAAATATAAAAAATACATTAAATTTATGGAAAATGATTTCACTGTGAAAAAATAATGATTATACCTATAATTGAGTAGAGGCAGTAACATTTCTCTTCATGCAAAGGAAGTGAATATAGCATAAAATAATGTTATAAATTTACCATTTTAGCGGTGAAAAGGATTTAAGGGAGAAGAAAACTGAATGTTGGAAAGAGAAACCCAACTCGAACAAAAAAAACCCACCTATAAAAGAATAAAATTATTATGTGAATATTAATAAAAATAAATAGATGAATCATAAATATGAAAGAATATATTAATGATGTGGACAAGTATATTTTGGTGAAAAAATCAATATTACCTATGTATTTGAGTAGAGGCATTATTATTTCTCTTCCTGCAAAGAAAGTGGAGATAACATGATTAAAATTGTTAAATATCTCACTGTAGGGTAAAAAAAATATAAAGGGAGAAGAATCATGAAATATGGAAAGAGAACCAAAACATAAAAAAATTATCCACCTATATATGAAATCATTTATTATATGAGTAATACTAAAAGTAAATAAATTAATCCAATATATGAAAAAATACATAAATTTTATAGACAATGATTCAACTCTTCCAACATCAATATTGCCTCTCTGATTTAGCATATATTATTTCTCTTCATGCAAAATCATAAAACATGGATAGAAATAATCTAAAATAATTGAACTTTTCTTGGAATATAGAAAATTAAATAAATGGATCATTATATAATTCTTCGGTAAAATAGAGAATGTATATCATAACATAAACTTTATATCATTCTAAAGGGTTTTTTTATTGCAGTTTGTTCTTCTATATTTTGTTGATAAAATTTTCTATATTACTAGTCAAAAATTTAATTTAAATTATGTTAACATAATAAATAACTTATAATATTATGAGAAAAAACATAATATATTAAAAAATAGTTTTACCTTCTCAATAAATCCAATTTAGGATTTTAAAGGACTAATTTATTTCATTCCTCTATCGAGAATCTAAATCCCCTATTTGTGGTCCCCTCAAACATAAAATACATTGTCTACATTGGGACTGGCATGAGCTGATTGTGTTGTCCAAATGAAAGGGCCTTCTTTGATGAACATTCATCTAACTCAAAATTTGGTTTTGTCACCATTAAGACAATTGACCAATTCTTATTTGTTGGATTAGAGAAACAAAAGAAATGCACTTCATGTGATTCCATTATTAATGGATCTTCCTTTTCCCCTTCCAACATAAAATTTTCATTCTCAAATCCAATTTCATCATCTTCCACTCCATGGATATTTTCAACCCATTTACAATATAAAAGAAAAACCTGAACTTTTGTATAATCTTACTCATATATCTATTCCATAATGCAAAAATATGACATATTTTCATAAAGTTGATTTTTATACCTAGAACCATATGTGTTCATCACTTCAACCATAACCGCAACAACTCTATTTTTCATCGTACTGAATCCATAATTCTATTTTTGAATATAATGTATAACCATTAAATACAAAATCAATGTGTGATATAAAATCTTCATTTAATCCCGTGGCTAGCCATTGAATCCATTTGGAAATTGAATTAAGATTTTCATATAAGTCATTAACATTTTGTATCTGAACCATCCTATAAGTGGTTCATTATTTTTATTTAAAATCCATCCTTCAACCCATGATGGATTCAAATTTGTTATAATTTCATTTGTGTATTCAATGTATAGATAAAAATATTAACTATTATGTAATAATTAAATATGTTCATTCTCATGCTCTATGAAATTAATTGTAACAAAATTTCTTATATAGAGATCTTGTCTCATTAGACAATCACAATGATTATAATTTGGGAGAACGATTCATTCAACATCTGAGAGGTAATCTGAAAAGAATTCAAAAGCTTCTTCGACAATATATTTTTCTTCCATATAACATTCTAGCTGACTTAGATTCTTGACATAACCATTAAAATACGTCATATATCATTCAATGCGGTACATCTATATAAAATGGTTAGGAAAATATATTTGAACCTCTTTGACCAGGTGAACGATCAAGTGGGTCATTATATAAAAGAATGATTAGGGTAATAATATCACTATTTCAAAAAAATATGTTTGGAATATCCTTATTCATGATGGTAATCTTCATAGGGTATACAAAATTACATTATATGGCTCTAAAAAAGAAGAAGAGTCTGGTTAATATATGTTATACATTTTGATATATAATTATATCGAAAGAAATATGCCTTAAATCTTGCATCAAAACATGTTAGCCTTGTGATTTTATTCCTCGTAACTTTAAATTAGTCATTGATGCGACATTAATGATATTTTACATATACCATTATGAAACGTTTAAAAGAGTAATTTAAAGGAAAAATTGTAGTTTTTCTTATGTGAATAGAGTGTAAGCTGTTGTAGGAAGAAAAGTCCACTTTTACCCTTCACTGGTTCCAACACTTTCCTTATACCCGTTTTTTTCAAGTTAATCCTATCCTTGATTCTATATTTTTTTTTCGGGACCATTTAGTAATATTACAATGACGCTATGAAATACATTTTTTTCTATATGAATGAAATCAAGAAAATTTCTGACATGCAAACAATTCCTATACAAAAAATTAAAGAAAATTGTTCCCTTCTTTGAACCTGGTTTTGTATGGTTTTTCAAAAATCATCTGCCGAATATATTGCCAATATTTTTTACTTTTTTTATATTTGGTCACACATTACTGGATATAGTGTTTTACCTTGTTTGATATTCACATCAAATTAGTTCATCCAGAATCAGTATTTATGTCTTTGAGGTAAAATTTTCCAATTTCTTAAAAACAGAGTCTTAAAGGAATGTTTCAAAAAAACTGAGTAGGCATGTTTTTTACAAGTGGGACACCCCAACATTCCATTAATGATATATACTAATAAATTTTCATATGTTTGGAAGTAATTTATCATTCCATACAAAATGGAAATTAATGTAAATTGTTCACTTCTATGGGATTCATACATTGTAATACATGTATCTAACATCCATTTTAGATCTTTGGTCAATGGATTCAAATATACAACAATATCATTATCAGGTTTCTTTTTTCCAGATATAAGAAAGGAATACATGATTTATTATTTCTACAAGCATAAACATCATGGGAATTTACACATTACCAACATGATGAACCATTTATTATGAGTTATACTTTTTACACCAAAATAATTTATTCAATCTGTAGATAATGCAAGATGAAATTTTATCAGATCATCACCAAATTTAGGAAACTCGTAATCAATTTTATTCCATGGAGGAGAATCTATAGGTTGAAGTAGGCACCCATATTTAATTCATGTATCTGGATGCCATGTTATTTTTCATTTGGTTTCCTAACATACATATAGTCTTCTGAGCCATGGAATGATTGGAATGTACCATATTGATTTTGAAGGACTTGATTCATTTTTCTTGTATCAATCTGTGCCAGTCTTAGAGAATTTTATGACTGGTTCGTGGTCCCTGTAAAAAAATATGCAATAATTTAGACAAGAATTTATTTCTTTAAAGATAATTACCATAGAAAATTACATTTTTTAGCATCATATTTTAGGCAGGGTAGTTCATTTTATTCTGGTATCATAGCTTTCCTATGACCATCTAGTTTTGTAAAGTTGGTGTCACTCCATCCACTACCAACTTTCAAATTATATAACTTCAATAAAGATGACATTTTGGTGTATTTAGTTCAAACAATATAACATTGTTTATTTCAATAGATATTTATCTTCTGAAACATAATTGGATAATCAAAACCGTCATCTTCAATTTCAATACTATTTTATTCTATGGGATCTACATCATATTAACACAAAGTTATTCATATCAAATGATTAATAAATCGTACTTTCATCACAATCAATATCCGCATTTAGTTTTTCCCAATGTTTAGTCCAAAATTTATAGGATTAATCTATTACATGAAAATCATATGTTCTTACAACTCTTCATGACTATTTTATGTGGAATAACAACAACATAAGCATAGATAGATAATTTTATAAGGTTCATCTTCATGCTCTCTTTCTATCATGATGAACTTTTTAACTCCATATTTATATTTTTTTGACTAACGATTAACATTATTCCATTTTTGGTTCATATCCATCCAATTGGGTTCATAAAAGATTAATTTTATACAATATATAAATAAATACACCTAAGATACTCATTATCAAAATTAATATTTATAGGAAATTCTAATATAGGAAACTCAAAATTTGATTATTTCAAATAATTAAGTATGTTGAAGGAAAAGGGAAATTAAATTTATGAAAATAATTAATCCAAAAAAAAATCTTTCATAAACCCACTAATCAAATGTAAATATAGTATAAGTAATTAAAGAGTAATAATAAACTCAAATATGAAAAAAAGAATAATAAAGACTAGATCAATAAACTAGAAGATATAAAACTATATTGGAACAAGTGATATTACATCCTAAGGAATTATTACATATTAAATTAATTGTATATCAATACATGAAAACATAAAAAACTATTGGGATGTCTTATCACCACACTAACACATCCTATGTAAATTCTTGGAACTCAAACTGGATGTAAAAAAATAACATTTACGAATGGATTACACAAATAGGAATTTTATGTAAAACAAACTGATAGTTTCATCATGGTTTAATATAGTAATAATGTTTGTAAATTGAACAATGTAATGTAAGAATTTAAAAAAGTCAAGTATCATAGTATTTAAGGTTAGATGAATTAATAAAAAAACTAATTTAGAAAAATGAGGAATTATTCATAACCATTACATAAAAATTATTTTTATGTTTAGATTGAATGTATTTATCAATGTGTTTCATATAAGATTTATAGGTCCTAGAAATAGATGATGATAATAATTTACTACACTAACAAAGGCCAAATTTTAATTTTTGATGATTAGTGTGTTGAAAAATTCCATAGTTTATAGACGACCCATGGAATTCATTGGGAATTTATTTTCCAATTCATGTATGTGAGGGAAGTGTTTTGTAGATTTCCAGAGGTTGATTGAAAACTAATGATGACTCCAATTGAAAATTAAATAAAAGTTTCAAATATTACGAATGGAATGTCAATCTATATCATGGAGTGTTGGAGATCATTATATTTCAAAAACATTTATATTAAAATGGGATGATATACTATTTTTATTCATGTCGTATAGATAGGTATCAAAGTGATTCTAGGGAAATATATCAATTATTATTTAAATAAATTCTCAAAAAGTTTGTGAAATTCATGAAAATATAAATTTTCGAGAAAGCAATAATAAGGTAATATAGTGGTGTATAGGTCTTAGAAAAGTGATATAACTAAAAAGCGATAGTGTCAAAATGATATTTTGTTTTGTAAATTATTAAGAGAGGGGCAGTTTGATAATGATGAAAAATTATAACATAGTTAAAAAGTAGTATATATAATGAAGGTATAATATTTCATATATTATTATTAAAAGGATTTATAAATAACATTGGATTAATTTAAAGAGGAACAAAATTTAAATAGATTTTTAAGTGTAGAGACATAGAATGTTATATTATTGAGAAAAGTTACATCACATTTAACAATAGATATAGTTTCCAAAAAAACTTAGAAAATCATATGTCAAACACCTGAGATGGTCCATGATAGTGTCTAATATACATTCTTGGTCCCCCTTGTGCTGAAACAAGCACCATGAATTGAAAAAAATAGTTGGAATGATTTGGACCAAAAATAAATTAAACTAATAGAAAGAAAATTTAAATATAAACTTACCTCATGAATCATTACATTGATTCCCACAACAACCCAGAAAATCAAAAAACAATAAGATATTAATCGGTATAATATTACAGAAATTCCTTAACCTACCATCAAATCCCTCACACACAAAATCCACCATTTCAATTTCTAAAATATCACATGTATAGAATTACATTGATAACATAAATAATGAAAAATATATATTATATCTTTGGGAGAATAATTTGTTATATATAAATAAAATAAACGAACAAAATAAACATTATGTGAGTTCATGTGTCACCATTGCGTCTAGAAACAATTAACTCTCCATGAATGATCTAGAATTGAGTGAATATTGGAAATTGAAAAAATTGGAAGGCCTACCTTAGTAGTATAAAACCACCATACCACATATAACGAACTCATCCATGATGAAATTAAAATCAAATCCAAAAATTCAGGAAAAACAATTGCACCCCAAGCTTCTGTGGTACGCTTCTCTTTGAATAATACAGTAGCGTGTGTTGTATGCAACTTCGAGTTCTAACACACCAAAACCAATCAAACTAGTCATTATTAACATTAATACCCACCTTTTGAAATTTTATAAATTTTATATTTCAAAATGGAATTCAATTTTGGATTTGGAATATCAAAATTTTCTTAGGGTGATTTTTTGAAATTTTTCTGATAACATTCAATTGTTTATGAATAATAAAAAACACTGACTCAATGCTTAAAACTGAATTTTTATTTAAATAATTATTTATTTTATTTAAATTTATTTTGGGTCAAAATAGATACATAATACCTATATAATCTCAAGGAATTTCATTGAAGTTAGTTTCGAATAATTTATATATATATAAATTTTGTTGAACTTTTTACCGTCTTTTACCTACCTCCTAGGTGTATTTACAAATTTACATAAAAAATAATTTTACCACTTATGTGAGTTTAATTTAAAAAATATGAGTGACATGGTTAATATCAAAGAGTAATATTTTGTTCAATAAGATAAAACTAATTTTTTCTAAATAGTAACTTTTTACTTTTATTTAACACGGTTAAAAGTAAATACGATTATTAAGGGTAAAAATGATACTATTATTAACCTTATAGATGTCCTAATTCTATTTGATAAGTATAATTCGACCAAAAAAAACCTTAGGAATATAATATGTACCTCTTTGGTCCACTTGGATTAGATTAGGGCATTTATTATTATTTAATTCAAAGAAGAGTTAAAAGAGTTAAAATAAAAGTTTAATAAATATAACATTTTTAATATAGAGATACCCATAAGATAAATTCTACTATAAATATTAATTATAAATCTAAAAAAATTTCATAAATAATGGTATTTTATTTATATTTTTTAGACTTTATATAATTTAATTTATTTATGACACAATTATGATGCAAAAATTGAAAAATTAATGAAATATCAAAATAATTCATATAATAAATACCCAAATAAATGTTATTTGAGACATTATATAAATTACACTAATTTTCTAGATGAATATGACATATTAGGGTTGTTAAGATGAATTTGTTTTGAAGTAATAATGTTGTTAAAAATTTAGCAAAAACAAAATACCAAATAGTATCAAAATTGACATAAAAGAGTTTTTTTAAAAAATATTATATTATTAATTGATATTATTTTCCTAAAAATATATGGTTTGGCCATAAGACTTATATAATGATATTTTTATTATTAATTAACCACTTGGAGTTCGCTTGGAAGTATATAGTATGTTTATTAACCATATAACATTAAATTACCAAGAGACATGGTAAATGTCAAACTATTTAACTAAGAGTTAAATCTAAAAGATAAGGTTAATATAGTGATTCAAACCTATATAAAACCTATTGTTTTGGTTTTTTTTCTACCGATACCCACCTAATCCATTAAATAATCAACTTTGGAGCCATTATAAACCAAAAATTATTTTATTATAAAATAATATTTCTAGCTTTTCTTAAGGTACCCCTCACTCCTCTTATAAAAGGGAACTCCTCCTTCTCTCTAATTCACACATTCTTCCAAAATACCCTCTAAACTGTCCTCACTCCATCCAATAGTCCATCCTTTAGTTATAAATCCTCCCTAAGAAGCCCTTTTGATCAAATAAAAAGGAAGAACCCAAAGAAGAGGTAAATATTTCATCACCTATTTCAAGATCCTTTCTTCTTCCACTTCCTCTTTCGTTGTTGTTTCCATTATAAAATAATAACTCCAGTATCTTCTACATAAATTTGATTTTATTATAAATACTGTACAACCATATTAATTATTCTATCAATCCTTTGAATGAAATGTCACCAAATGTGCGTACGTACGGCTTACCGTCTCCACATCGTGGTGTAATTGCTATTAAATACACTATTATTTGGATGGGCATAATAATGATGTGTAATTGATTTAAATAATAAATATAACATGATAATTATTATTTATATATGATATACCATCCAATTATATATTATTTTAATATCAAAAAAATGATATTGTTTCTCATGCATACATACGGATTACCGTCTCCACGAACACGATGAGATTCATTCCCGATCATATCCATTCAAAACTAATTTTCATTAGATGAATAAAAATAATGTTTAAACACTTAATATCAATCTAAATGTGAATAAAATACATCCTATATGTAACAAAAATTACTTAGGTAACAAACAATATAAAGGAAAATGAATCGGTTAACACCTGAAACGACAATAACACTAAGATATTATTAACAATGCAATGGTAAAAGACCATATATGATATCATATTCATATATATGATTCTATTATAATTTAATAACAATTATTTCACCATTATAGATGAGGTTAACCTACCCTCAACCATGGAAAAGTAAATGATAATGGTTAATTTAATAATCTCTTTCTTATCCGAGGTTTTTTTATGTAAGTATCTAATGGGACCTCTTTATCATCCACATCCATGTTTCTTAAAAATTTATTCCAAAACATTTTTAATATTTACTAGAATATGGGTTAAATTAATTTATACCATTGTTTGAATTTTATAAAATGGTTTGAAATGAATCTTTTAGTCATTTTCCAAACCAGGTAATTTTTAACAATTTCGACAAAATTAATGTAGGACTGTCTTTTTTAACTTATACGGCGGGTGCGGCTATTTTCCATTGTTATAATATAATCAAAGATTCCCTTACAATATTATAAGAATATTTTCAAATATAAATGTTTTATTTTTTAATTACATGACTTTTAAATGATTTCAAAATAGAAATAGATATTTCTCTAAAAAGTTTTTGATTTCATCTATGTCAATATCCCTTAATGGATTTTATGTCTGTTTTAATTTTATTTATTAAGATACAAATCTTCCATATTTTATTGAAGTTTTTGTGATATTTTTTACTATGGATGTTTTATTTCATAGCATTCATGGTTTATGGATAAAGTATTGAAATTTTTTATGCCAGTTTTAGTATAAATGTTTATGTTATGTTTCAAACTTTTCATATGGGGAATGCATTGGACTTAGTAAGTGATGGGTTGAGCCTACTATAGCTCCTCTATGAATCGATAGGTCTCATGATACAAAATAATGTCTTGGAACAAGGCCTTGAAAAAATATTATTTGTATTCATGGCACAATGAATTAACTATCTGGTTATGAGTGTTTGACATTATGCATTCCATCATTATGAAAGTCGTTATTGATATTGCATGTGATTATTCGACTAGTAGAATATCCATGTGTGTAAGTAAATGGAATTATTTTGATTTATATTTTACATATTATGATTATGTTTATGTGGAAATGTGTTTTGTTTTAGTTCTATAAATTTCCTTATATTTTTATGCTTATTTATGAAAGTTTCTGCTATATTGTTTTCCTTACTGAGCATCTGGATAACCCCTTTATATGTTTTATTTTTCCTAGGATGAAAAGAATTATATCATGAATGACCTGTAGGGATAGTATATGGGATCTTAGAGTTGTCTATGGAAACAATGTTGTTGTAGATTTCCATTTTATGATGTAATGTAATCCTTATGAATGTATCTAGTAATTAAAATGCTACCAAACTAATCGGTCTTTTGAGACTTGACCTTTTGTGATCATGCAAATGTTTTGTAATAATGCACTGACACTAGGTAATTAGGGTTGGGGTGTTACAGTTGGCATCAAAGGATGTTTTGTACAAACCATTGAATTTATATTTACATAAACTCTTATTAGAGAAAATTACCCTAAGATAGATTTGAGGAATAATATAGAAGAATATACCGAGTGGCAGCCACAAGGAATGTTGTGTGTAATATTCATGGTAAGAATTCTGAATACAATGATGATGAATAAAATTCATAAATTTTAGAGCCTTAAAAAATCATAACCAAATCTATACTAGGAATACTAGGGATAGTGAAGTAATACCTCTGTCACTAAGGTTATCCATCCCCCGCCATCAAAAAGCGATTCTTGTTCTATCTGTCAACCTTTCTAAAGAAGAAGGGAGGCCTCATGACACTGAACAGTCAGAAGGGGTTGTGTTATCCCCACTGCTAACCATACCGATAATGAATTATTTTTGGCCTTCATCCATTAAATTTTGGGAGATCTTAACCATTGAAATTAAGAATACTTGGGTATTCCTCAAGATTCGACTTTGAATACCCGGTGTGGGAGACAATAAATCACAAGATGACAGTAATCCAAATAATAACCCAGTTGAATTACATGAGTGTATTTGGGAGATGGAGACATTTAAACATGAAATTGATGAATAAATATGATCCTCTAAACGTGTATCACATATGATGGAGCTAGGTATAAAGAAAGGGGTAATTATTAACCCTGAGGAGGAATGTGACACTTATGCTAATACTAGGAATTTATTTTCCTTTTCTTTTGAATTAATTATTTTATTCCATTAATCATCATTAATCTTGATGATATTTCATTTAGCAACTTGAATTCAAAGAGGGAAACTTCAGATAGGTTCCTGAGTCACCAAGGTATATACCAAGAAGTTATCCCATCGACACATCAAATAATCCTCCCAATTCACCCAAAATTTCTCCACAAGTGAGAATCATGAGTGGGGTAATAGTTATCAAAAATCCTCATCAATTACCTCATGTTTCTCATTCCAAGATGTGTGTTTTAATTTCATCTCAATCTTATGAAAATAAATTCAAGAGTGAAAGGATATTTCTCTAAAGTGTTCATTGGATAAATAAGTATTTATTTTCTCCTCATGCATTTATTACGTAATTGGAACACCTTGAAAATAAAATTTATCCTCATGCAAGTTCTGCTTCTCTCACCTATCTTAAGGGATTAAGAGCTCATCCTATAGGACCATATAACGAAACACATGTTCATGTTGATGAATCTGATGACTTGATAGATAAAACATCAAAATGTTCAGTTGTACCTTCTCCTAATTGTATTATGTGAGAGAAAAAATATGGTAATATAAAAAAATATTTAATGTTAAATTATTTCCTAATATTCTTCTTCTGAACATAACTCAAATTAGTTTCCCATGACAATGGATCCTTCAATAATCAATGTGGATATTCCTATCTTATAGAAGGAAGGAATGAAGATCTGGGGAAATATGAAGTAGATACTAGTGTTAAACATAATTTTTAATGGTCTAATGATGTTGTACCATGTGAAGAAACAATGTAATATAATCTTAGCAGAGATAATTTGGGAATAAACCAAATTATTTTAGATACCATAGATGGTGAGGATTCTATAACATTCCAAGCCACATACACGGAAATAATGGACACCCTTAATCCAAACATTTATAATTCATGTACCATATAGGTATTTGGGTATTTTCATGTTTAATTTAAAGGATGTTTGATCTCATTATCACATTATAAAAACATAAATATTCTTCTTTTACTTGATAATTCTCATCAATGTTCAACTTATTCAGCATTGTTTGTAGAAAATGTTACAAAATCCCTATAAGAATAGGGGATTCCACATTATCCTTCTTCTACTAAAGTACAATAAATAAAAACTGAGGACCCCATGTTGAGAGACATTATAGAGACTTAAATTATGAAAACTAGGCAAAGTCATGAGAATGGACCTCTATAAAAAGAATCTTCTGAAATTGCTCAATCTGAGAACACAGGTGATGAATCCAATCAAGCAGCCAACTTATTATTGTATAAATGTAATGGGATGTCAAGATAATACTCTATTTATTACACTATTCTGTAATTAATAGTGATATTGATTCATCATATGGGCCTATCAACTCACACATCTATATCAGAATGTGAAGATTCTGTGTTTGATCAGGAATCAGTAGAAGGTGAATCATCCAATGATCCAAGGGAAGTAGAACAAGGAACCACTTTATGTGATCTGTTTCCATAATATATTCTACCTATGGTAGTGACTAAGATTCATATTTAGATATGCATTATTATCATGGCATTGAACATAAGAATACATGGTGACGTATAAGGAACATAATTACTAACAATCCTTTGGATGAGCTGTTGTCGCATTTTGGAAAACTCCCAACACTATTTTTTATATTAGGATTCAGTATATTTAATTATCAAAAAGTATAGGATGCAATGAATGAAACCATTTTCCAATTGGATAAGAAAAATAAGCTCTAGAAATATCTTCAGAATGCTAAATGACATGTTAATATTGAGAGATTTTAAGCTTCATTAGCTGAGGTAGTGGTCAATCATTGTAAGAAGTCGACTGAAATTGGCCAAAAACATTTATGAAGTGATGAAGGAGCTGATGTATCTTCAAAATAAGATGGAACCTCTTCATAACAAACTTGAGCAATTAAACCAATTATGGGGAGAAAAATAATTTGAAGGGATAACCACCATTTCAATTGCTAAAGATGCACTTTTTCAGGCCAAGGTGGCTATTGTCTCTCAACTATCCCAACTTCAACAATTGTTTGATAGGGATCATGATGATTTTCAATAAATGAGGAGTCATGTAGAATGTTTCTTTTAACACATGACATAAAGGATACGTTCTATGGGAATCCTTCTAATTTTACCATATAAATGCAAGGAATTGTTTCTCAAATCATATATGTCTTCAGTCTTGCTTTTTTTTACAATATCAAAGGTGATAATGCTGAATTTATTAAACATCAAACGATTATGTTATATAATCATAATTCCAATAACATGAATTAGGGTTCTAATAATTTTCTTATTAATTCGATGGCCTTAATGAGAATAGTTTTATTTTTACTACGGTTATATAGAAAAAACCTAGAATCATTTTATCATTTGAATGTTTATTGATCAATATTACCTAAACTATACAAAAATTTTAGTTTTGTGAGATGCGACTCAACATTTTTTCAGAGTGAACTTTGTGAGTTTAAATCTGGTATGTACCACATCTCTTATTGTTCATAGTTTAGAGTCATACATTTCTGATCAAAAAGGATAATGTTTAGGGTCGAATAGCTCTGACCATAAATTTGGAAATTAGATCCTATATAAGGCTCAATGGCTAGGAATTTTTCAAATATTATTTAAATAAAACCAATGGGAGTCATGAGTTATCATTACTTATGGTTAGAAAATTTAAAATTTCTATGACCATTTATAAGTTATATTCAATGAAAAATGATACCTTTAATTGACGAACCCATTATGGGAGTTTTATTATTAATGGAAAACTCAGGAATATGCTGCATAATCAAATAGTTATATTTTTTGACTGAAAGGCTTGTTATGTATGAAACTTATGTAAGGACACAAAAGGGAACATACTGTATAGTCAAGCAAAAGAGATCTCATGAATTTAACTTCTTATTGTTGATAAACAATGGAAAATAAGATAAGGGTTACTCAAGACCATAGTTGGTGGTTTTTACAAGGAGATGGATGTTAAGAATTAAGGGTTATCTATGCCGACAAATGTCGTAAATAGAAAAACTAGTTTTACACAATTGTGAATGAATGGTTAAAATTTTTCAGATAAGGGACTTTTTAATGTCATGCTATGTAGTTTTAAGTCATGTAATGAGGACATTGTATGGTGATGTTTTATGTCATGCAGGGAATACATTTAGTGGATTTAATTTATGTTTTTCATCTTTGACCAAAGGTTTGAGAATCTCCAATTTCTTGATATTTTTTTGGGGTACATACTACCATGTTCATGTATGGAATGGGAAGACTTGTAAAATATGATTTGGGAATTCCTGGATCTGAAGAATTATATGGGAAAAGGTCTAAAAGTAATTAGAGAAAGTAATTCATAATAATAAAGTTTCAATTATTTAATGAACCCATCATCGGGGTTGTATTTTGCAGGGCTAGCTAGGGCATCATTTGAATATCCAAATAGTGGGTTTTTTTACTAACATGCTCATTATGTAGGAAAATTTAGCAAGGAAACCTAGGGGAACATGCTGCATAGTCTAGAAAAAGTGATCTTGAATGTTTTAGATTGTATTTATAAAAGCCGAATAAAGTATATAATGATTCAGATTTTCCACAGCATGATGTTCATATTACAGAGAAAGGCACCAAAATACGAAAATAGTATTTACAATTATGATTTACAAAGAATAAAAATAATTGGATTTCTATTAATGTCTGACCCAAATGTAGGAAGTATGGTTTTTTAGTTTTAGGTCATATGAATATGACCATTAATTGATAAAATAGATGATTTTTAGTCAAATGATTCAATTTTATTTTATATTGCATTGAACACATGGAGAGGGAAATGTGTAAACCATGGTATTGAAGACCTTTAGATCAAGGGAGAGGTAATGGGAAAATTATAAATGGATGGCTGCTTTAAAAAATATATATTCTTGTATATTTTCATCAAAGATCAAAGGGGAAAAGACACATTAACAAAGAACGAAGTTACCATTATTTGGAAAACCTGTTATGAGGGTTTTACTATATAGGGACAACTAAAGAATAAGTTGTGTAGCCAAACATTGGCATATTTTGACTGATAGGACCATTATGCAGGAAACTTATTCAAGGCTACCCAGGGGAATGTACTGCGTAGTCAGGAAAAAGAGTTCTTAGATATCGGAATCTCTGTCACCAAAAATCGTAAGAGAGAGTATCATGATCTAAAAAATATTCTACATTAAGAGTCTGAAATACAAATGCAGGTAATTCCCAATGTACTGGATAAATATTTGAATTAATATTGTCCATGATTTTGTATTCCTTTACATAGATCTAACTCATATGTAAAATGGGGACATTCTTTTCTCTTTGGTGGGATCTCTAAAGAGAGAACCCAAAATGAGACTCCCACAAAGATTGTTCATTATATGTGGAAGATAGATAAAACATTATCTCATGGCTACATATAGGATCTGAGACCCAGCTTTCACTACATATCTCAATTGGATGAGAATCAAGTCATACGTAGTTCATTGGGTGAATATCATTTTAATGTTGTGCAGCAAGCACATTATGTTGGGCAATTTAGAGTTCTGCAATGAGAACATGAAATGATTCAGATGTAAAATGGGAATATTGGGGTACGACTCGGAAATTAAGCCTAGGTTTACACACATATCATATATGGATGATAATCAATCCATATGTGGTTCTTTTAACATTACCTATGCGGGTTTGATTCATACATAAAGAATAAAGTGTTTTTTATCATGTATGGGCCCAATATTTTAAATCTAGGAATATCTTTGTATCTCAATAAAATGAGAATCATGCCATGAATAGTTCTTTAAGTAATAATTTTCTACAATAATTGAGTTCTATATGAGAGACAACGTCTTTTAACACATTTTGGAAGAATAATGGTTAAACATAAGACACAAAAATGGTGTCAAGATCAAGCCATGTATCTTGAAAGAGAACTCGGTATATATTTGATTCATATACTATATGTGAAAAGGGAAATAAATTTCATTGTGGTTGCATGTCGGCCCGTGATTGGAAATCCAGGCATCTCTGTGTATCTCATTATAAATGAGAATAAATCAACACGTAGTTCTTTAAACACGACCCTATGCTGATCTAATTCATAAATGGGGTGAAATGAAAATCAAGTCCCACTAAAGAGTATCAATGATCAAAATTATTCTTTAATATATAATCTCTTAATGTAAAATAGAGAAGACATTAACCATATAGTTTAATTATGGGTAACGAGAAAAAAATAATGTCATGCAGTTTAATGTTGTGTGACAAGGACAAGTGATGCTACAAATTTTATCTTCATGCATCATGGATGCATATGGTTGTTATGAAACATAATTTCTTTTATCATGGACATTTTTTTGTCCAGTTTAGAGTCATGTAGTGAGGACATTGATGATGTTCAATTACCCAAAGTAATTCTTCATGAATCTCTCATTTTTTGGAGTTGTAAAAAGTTCACCATCCATTGAGAATAGGGAATAACCTCTATTTGAGTAGCCATTATGTATGTAATAAGGTCTTTCCCACTTTGGCTAAAGATTTGGAGGATTCTTTCCTGGTATCATTGGAGTTTTGAGGACAAACACTGACTCTCCATGATGAAATGAGGGGAGGAAAAACTTCTTTTTGAAAGCTCATGATATTCTGTTCTAATCGACTGATAAATGATTCACAATATTCAATCCATTTTGTTCTAAAAATTCCAGGTCATCCAATGGTTTCTAAGATTTTTTCATATATAGATAAATGATCACATATTACAAATCTAAGTGAAGGAAATTGAAAATAAATTGGAAAAAATACATCTTTTCCGTACACCTAGGGATATGGAGTTTCCAATGTGGAAGTAAGGGTAGTAGTCTGATAATCCCATAATGCGTGAAAACTTTTATCAAGCCAATACTTCTTATCTTTATCCCCCATCTTTTGAACTGTATTTGATATGGTCTTATTAGATGCCTCTATCTGTCAATTGGCAACTCCAAGATGATGAGATGAATGATTGGGTTTGATATTGTTCTCCTGATATAAATTATTTACATCAAGAAAAGAAAAATTGTTGTTTTTTTCCATTAATATAGTATGTGGGACACCAAATCCAGGGATGATGTAAGCTTTGACAATGCTAAAAATTCTCTTGCCTCTAAATTCATTGAGATGTATTGCCTCAACCTAATTGGATTGGAAATCAGTAGTAGTAATAATATACTTGAATTTCTTAGTCATGGATAGAGGATAAGGCCCTACTACATGCATTCCCTATAAGGAAAATGTCCATGAGTATTTATTCATATGTAATGACTTCAGGGGTTAATGAATGAATATTGAATTCACATGGCATGGATGACATATCTTGGTGAAATCTGTACAATTCTACTTTATTGAAGGACAAGATTATAACATACATTGGATTTTATTAGAAAGCCTATTCCTAGACTAGTGAGAAGCATAGGATCTTACACGTACATCATTCTGGACTGCTGATGTTTCATCTTCATCAATACAGCTGAAGAAGATTCCATAAAATCTTCATTGGTAGAGGATATTATGGTGATCTAGACCATCATAAAGAGTAAAATTGTCCACTCATCGTTGGATCTATTCTTTTTCATCTCTATATGGTGGAAGTACTCTATTATTATGGTATTCTATGATGGGTGTCATCTAAATTGGGGTATAACTATTTTGCTTAGAAATAGGGCTAAATTCATTAATTAAGTCTATTCTTGTTTCAAGAAATGTTGAAAACACATGATAATGAGAAATATTAATAATTATTTCATCCCAATTTAGATCTTCCAGAGTTGTGGATGCGTTGTCCAGTGCATCAGCATCGGAATTTTTTGATCACAGGACATATGAAAATGTTGGCTCTATGGAAAATTCATCCAATATTCCTATGATGTAATCAAAAAAATGGGATTAATCTTATTTTCTAATAGAATAATCCCCCTTGATTGTTTTTATTACTAACTCTGAATCACCTTTCACATTTAGGTGGTTCACATGTACCTAGAGCGCCAATTCCATGCGTGTGATGAGAGCTTAATATTCTGCCTCATTGTTGGTACTACCTTCTGAAAAGAGGAAAGAATATGGAAAAAATACCTTTATGGAAAGGTAAGTAAAATACTTAACCCAAAATTTTGGAGTTTAGGGATTTCCATTCTATTTCTTGTTGGTAATCTAGAATAACCATCAAAATAAATTTCCCACGATTGGGTATTATCTTGAATAGAGAAGACCTCTAAATCACGATGTTCATTGTTCAATGATGTATCTTCTTCAGAAGGATGCTCAGCAAGGAAGTCTTCTAAGGCTTTCCCTTTTATTTCCTTCATAGGGATAAACAGGATATCAAACTATTGCAAAATAACTTCCCACTATGGAAAATGTCCTATAAGAATAATAAGAATGAGAATGAATTTGAGAGGGTTATTGTGACATACCATGAAGACCTCATGATGTTACCAGTGGTGCCTCAATTTTTTAACTATAAAGATTAATGTCATGAAGCACTTATCGATACTTGAATATCAAGTCCTTGTTCCAAGTATAGTTCAACTCTGATCGTAAAGACTATTTTCATTCCAAGTATCATTCTTTCGGGCAAGGAAGGCACCCAGTGATCTCTCTAAATTGGTCACATAGAGAATAAGTGTCATTTCTTCAAGAGGTTTCATTAATACTAGTGGACTCAAGAGATATTTATTGATGGTATCAAATTCCCTTTGACAGTGTTCATTTCATTGATAGGTGGCTCCCTTCTTCATTAATCTAGTGATGGGAGAACACTTGTCTACCAAATTAGAGATAAAGAGATAAATATAAAATAAGTTTCCTTGAAGTCCTATTAATTTTTTCAAATTTCAGGGATGTGACATGCCAAGGATTTCTATTTATTTCTTAGGATCAGCATCGATGCCATGATGGTGTACAAAAAAAATTGAGGAATTTTCCGGAGGTTACACAAAAATCACATTTCAAGGGATTCATTTTCAAATTATATTGTCGATGTTTATTGAATATGATCTCCAAATATTTCAAGTGATCAAAATGTTTCTAGGATTTTACTACCAAATAATTCACACAACATTTAAAAAACTTTCTTAAGAAGGGATCTAATACATATTGCATGGAACGTTGATACGTTTCTCATACATTTATTAACCCAAAGGGAATTACCTAATACAAAAACACACCATGAGAGGATCGGATGGCTATATACTCTTCATCTTCTGGGGAAATTCGGATTTGATTTTACAAACATTATTCATCCATGAAAGAGAGAGTTTTGTAGCTAGCTATTTCATCAATTAAATGCTCTGTTATTAGAATAGGAAAGTCAACTATTGGAAATTACCGATTAAGATCTATAAAATCAACAAAAATTCTAATTTTCCCATTCATCTTTTTCACTAGGAAAATGATGTCCATTCATTTGTGATATTTCACCTTTCTAAAAAAATTCCTTAATAATCTTGTAAACTTCATCTCCAATTTTAGAGCCCTGAGTTGGGTGTGTTCTTATTTCAACCTCCTAGAATCCCTGATGTTCTTCTAGAAAACCAAAATTGCAAGTGTCTATATCGGGATTAAGGCCTATAATTTCTATATAGTTCCAGGAAAATATAACTCGATGTTTCATTATAAATTAATTATACACTTATTTATCTTTATAATTCATGTCCGTAATTATTAAAGTGGGGAATGCATCTTCATTTGTATCCAGATTTATTTCTCGGAGCGCATCCACAATGGTAAAGTCACCTACCTCAAATGCTGGAGGAGTTTCCCTGATATCTTCTTCTTCTTCTTCCTTATGTTCCACTTCTTATATTTGTTTTTTCAAAATATGAGTTGAATAAAAACATTTAAATATAGGGGGGAATTAGTAGTTAAACATCCTTAAGAAGAGGCAACTATTTATGACCCTACTGATGATAAAGGGTCTTCCTAGAGTATTGAAGAGGATATGATGGGTTGGAAATAAAAATTCTTTTCTTATTTAATTATTGAGACAGCTTCTTATATCCTTATTAGTGAAGCATAGACTTGCTAAAGTTTGGTGGATTAAATGAATACATCTTCAATAAAGATCACACCAATACTTAGTAAATCAAAAATTTCTCCCATGTTGTTGGACTCAATTGTCGTAATTGAAACTGTAGAAATCATTGGATGATTTTATGGATTTGGGTTTATATTTTAAATTCAATTAATATAAAAAATATAGTCTCTATAAGAAATTTTTAATGTGTTAGATGAGATATTTTCTAGGTCATTCAGAGCATGTATTTTGGTACCTATTTTGTCACAGACCTCGTTCATTTTTTATGTTAGAATTATACCTCAATATACTTAGATTCACACATTTTGAAAGAATAATTATCACTATAAAAATTCCTGATTTTCCAATTGAAACAATACTTGAGACATTGGATATATTATGAAGGAATGGATGAATGTTGATGTAGCCAAGGCCTTCCAAGAATAATGTTAGAGGATGTTTCCTGATGGACAACATTAAAATTTGAATTAGACACAAGCCCTCTCAATTGATTTCATAGTGTAATATCGCCTAGATTATCATGCTCATTCTTGTCATAACCTTGCAACATTAATGTGGAAGGAGATAACTTAGATTTAATGAGGCCTAATCGATAAAGTGTACGAAAAGGATTGAGGTGGAATCCTAATCCATAATCAATGATGGATTTTTGAATGTCTATATCATTAACCCTTCCAGATAGATAATTGTGCCTAATATTTCCATTTACAACATCATATTAATCTTTATACATATATGATATATATACATGACATTCTATAGGATCATTATCTATATGGTAAACTTCATCAGCATCAACTTCAGTTTTGAACTCTTGATGGCTTGACAAAGACTCAATAAGTGCTTCTCAATGATCTTTTCACATATTTAAGGCACCCAAGATTGAAAAAATGGCCAGTATTTGGGATAATAGTTCCAAAACAACATAATTATGGTTCAAAGGTCTATGTTTTCTAGCTTGGAGATGCAGTTTTTTATGTGCCATGGAAGTTCATGGTCTTGATGTAGATGAACCCAATATTGGGGTATAAGATATAAATACTTCTACAATTTGGTATATTATCTAGACAAGGTGTATCTACATGCTTCTAGAATGATGGTGTATCCTCTTATTGAAACTCCAAGATAAACATTTCCAGACTAATCCTATCATGCGTTGGAGAATCTTTTTATTCTTTTTGTGCCCGCTGAAGGTCTCTCCCATGAGCTTCTGCTGCATATTCAGTTCGAGCAAGGGTACAGTTAAAATAGTGGTTTCTAGAATACCCATGTCTTCCCCTCTATCCTCGACCTTGGATTATTTCTCAAGTTCCCTAGTTTGGTAGAGTTAATACAAGCTCATCGTAACTAGAATAATCATTTGTATAGGGATCCATCAAGTGTATAATGTTTAAAGAAAAAAAGATCAATTCATTATCTGATGAAGATTCTTCTTGATGGGTCAATATTGGTTTTTTTTGTTTGGAGGGACAGTTTATGTTCTTTTGAAATAGATGACATGAAATCAGCCAAATTCAAGGAAAAAATTGTCCTTGACATGTGAACTTCCTCATATGGCATCTCTTTATCTTTCTGATCACGTCACTTGTTTTAATATTAAACTTTAAAGGATTGATCTTTTGATGAAGATGGATTTTCAGTGGAGAAATTTGAATAATCCACAATTGGTTGTCTCAAATGTGATCATAAAATGTCATTAGTTTTATTTATCATTTTCCTGATCATCCAATCATCTTATTTCGATGCGCTTTTGTTTTTGAATTCTTTCCACTTTCCTTCTTTCTCTAAATCAGTAGTGGTAACACATACTACACGGGATGATGAACTATTAAGTTTCACTTGTCCAGATTCTACCATATTTTGAAGGGGGTATTTAAAAACAAAAAACTCTTGACTTGGATGTCCCCACATTTGGTGAAATGGAAAATGATTTGAAATATTATAATCTACATTATTGTTTTGTTTCTTAGGCCTTGGAAACATAACAAATTTTTTTCCAAAGCTGAGATGAAGTAAGCGGGAACATGTTTATTTCAAAATGAATAAACATTGTTCTTTAACTCCTAAAAATGTCTCTTCCATTGATATTTTTGATCATCATGATGAGGTGTACATTGTTGTTGATTCTAGGGAGGCAGATCATTTCAGTATGATGATGTATTTGAAGTATATGTTGGTATAGGTGCTGGTTTGAGTGAGACTGTAACATCATCTACTTTCCTTGTTCTCCTTCCTAGAGCTAATGTAATTACATGATATTTCACTAATATTTCATGAATGAAATCCTCCACTTTTTGGGAGATTGAATCAAGGTCTTGAAACCCTCCTTTTTATTTCACATCGATCCATGGTGTGCGTAATCATCATACATATTTTTCAGATAAATTTCCAGCAACTCTTCTTAGGGGAGTTCCTTATTTAAGGAATATGTTAATATATTACATCAAGCAATGAAATATTAAACTCTTCCATTTTCTCTTTTTCTCAATTTGTATGATCAAAACTGTTCTCTTTGGCAGCATTGACCTAGATTTATGAATGAATTTCCAAAAGATATCTTCCCATCCAAAAATTGATTGGGATTAAAAACATGTATAGGAGACCAAAGTTGGGGCCTATAATGATTGCACAATGAATCTAAGATCTATTAATTCTTGTTGTTGATGAATCCAAATAATGAGATCACAATGAGAAACAAAATGTGTTTAGTGTTTCTCCAAATCTCCCAAACCATTACAGATTGGAAATGTAGTTTTCACAATGTTTTGTAGAGGAGTGATTAGACCCCCCACCCCATTCGGGGTAAACATTCATTTCTTGATGTACTAGCACACACCATTCTTAGATAGCTTCTAATGGATCTGTTAATGCCTCACTTTTATTGATAAGCATTTGGGGGACATCTGGATGAGGTGGGACTTATACAGGTACAAAAACAGGATCTTGCACTGGTGTAATAACTGACAATATCACAAGTGATATGGCCACTACTATTTGTCTTTTATAACCAATGGGGACTGTCCTATATGGATATGTTTGATCCTTTCATGGATGTGTACCCAATGGAGGCAAATAATTATCTATATTTGTAGTTGCAACAAACCCTCTTTACTGAGTAGTTTTTATAGGATGTTCATCTTGATGATCTACCTGGGGTGAATGTCTAGCCGAAATGATACTTCAAAGTAACTATGTATTTAGTTTTTTAACTTTATAATCTCCTCCTCTTTTGGGGAAAATAATTTTTCATGCTAATGATATATACCTTCCCCGATAAAAAAGTGATATGTAATCTAACCTTTACCTTTCCACTTGTTATATGCCTTTCGAAGGGGTGGTCATTGGTTACATGAAGGCATACCATGAATCTGGCTAAGCCTATGATTTCTTGTACACACACCTTCTTTATTTGATGCAGTGTGTAACGTGTTTTGGATAAGTACTTCATCTTAAAACTCCTCTGAACTAGACTTCATATATGGAGGATATTCTGTAATGTTATTAATGAATTTTAGTAATCCATATTGAATTTTTGAAATTATGCCTTTATCTTTTTATGATTGTCTCCTTCAGTATCTTCCATGAAACTATGTTCTCTTATATGATGAATTATTGGGAACTATTTGACAGAAAATAACCCCAAGGGAATCATTTTATAGTGTATTTATGCATTATCTTTGTGTCCTCTTCCCTAATAAAGAGGAAACTAAATTCCATTGAGGAGGGTATTGTAGACGTGAAAAATCTCCTAGCACTATAGGCTTGGATTTTTCTTGTTCTTCTTCTTTAAACCATTGATCGTTGTTTATTTAATTCTGAAAGTGAATTAAACAAGCCCTCGACTCTACTGGCTGGGATGGCTCTTGAACTAATAGTGCTGATATTTAGGTAGCTTCTCTTCTGATTTTATAAATTTTTTCCTAAATGTTAGCTGGGTACATTATCCAACAACCCTGAAAATCACCAGTTTCAGAAGATTGTTGTGCTATTTCAGATATTTTCGCCATCTGATTTCTAAAACCCTTCAAGAGGGAGGCCTATATAATGTTTTCAAATACTTGAACAAAAATTTTCTCAACAACATTCTCTCATTGGGTTTGACTCCAATGATATCCAGTTGAGACCTATTCTTGATCGTATACTTGACTACACACAAAATCTATTTATTGTATCCGTTCATGGTCAATAACATTGCATGATAACACTTTTGGTGGGAATTTTTTATTCTGGGGTGCAGTGAAATGCAATTCTCCATGTTCACCCCATCCTCTTATACGAACACCATATGAGGTATTAGAAATTAATTAGTAGAACCTCTTTAGTGAATCAAGACATGCATTTTGAAGGGTTTTATGGTGCTTTTAAACCTCTAGATGATGGTAAATTTAGAGAGACTCCAAATCGATTTGGAATTACAACTTCAAAATTGTTTTTACATGACTTTTATATTCACCATATGGTAATACATTGTCATTAAAATGATGAATATTTTTTCATAAGTTCAGGCAGTTATAATGAATGAAATCTCCTTCCATCATGCCTGGACTGATGTATTGAGATTTTTCCAAAGGCTAGAACATGACGGGTATTTCACCTTTAAAAAATTGTTTCCTCATGTTCAACATATCTTCATCATATTTTTCTACAGGTTTCTCTACATGGTCTTACCATAGTGAACGATTCTTGATTGCTTTATTACAAACAATAGAATCAGTCTCATTTTCCTTTCTATATTAGAAGGAAATTGACCTAATGGAGGTTTAGAGAATGATCATCGCATTAGGGTGTATTCTGATTGTGAATGTATTTCATCTATTAATGACAAGGCATCAATCATGACTGGCCTTACGTTGGAAGGTGGAATGAGATAAGAGGGATTTATCATTACTAAATTTTGGATTAGGGAATTATCTTGACAATGAAAAATACTACTATAGAGATAACATTCGTAGTGAATTCCATGATGGGTAGGACCACCATGGTGGATTACAATAAGGGGTAAATCCTCTTTCTCTTAGGTATTTTTCCCACATATAGGGTTTATGCGGCACTAATATAGAGATAAGATCTCTAGATTGACTGAATTTTCAAAAATCAAGCCTTCATGATGAAGTGTATGATGAGAAACTTTAGAATAACAGCTATTAATCCCATAACTTAGTAATGAGAGGGAAGGATCTTGAGTTGCAATAGTTAAATATCTGCTGGATTCAAGAACTCAAACATTAAGAGCAGACAGATCACAGATTGTGTCTTGATTTTCTAACCGTGTTTAGTAAGATTTCATATCAAATTCTCTTTTACATGTAGTTGGTGCCACTTTCTATGAGAAGTGGTTATCATGGAAGGTGTGTGTTCTTGACATTAAGTGTACATCGGAGTGGGATAACTATTTCTAATTCGAAAGGGTGTAGGTTCCCGATTCATTAGTCTATATGACATGGGATAGTATGTTCCATAACCCTCATAGACCTGAACAGAGGTCTGTATCTTCTCTAGTATGGCATTCCAATGTTCTATCCTATGTGTGGGGAGAGATTTATGTGTATGTTCCCCTAGGGCTACTGAAGATTCTATTAAAATATTTTAGAATGCATCCATAATATGGGAAATAATTTTTGTAAGCCCATTCATCATTTCTAAGATATGTTTCTTGACATTAGTGGCCTGAATGAGAATACACATCCATTCAATATCTAGAGAAGTTTTAGGTTCATGTTAATTTCCTCCCTTTACATTCAGTGGAACTCACAATACTGGTGTAAGGGGGAAGAGAGTTGAGTCTACCCCATTATTGTCATCGGAGCATTCAGGATGACTTATATGGGTGATTCCAAATGAAACTATTGGAAGGATTGATAAATACGAGAAGGTGTATGTGCCTGGTGGCCATTTTCAGCCATGTATGGTGGATTGATTTATTTCAATTCTGACAGACAAGACTGTTGGCCTCATTGGTTAGTATAAGAATGTCTATGTTCTTATTCACCAGTTTCCACCATATTTGAATGAAGATCTTCCTTGAAATCCATCAAATGATCCTACTGATTATATGATAGTTTTTAAATAGTTTTATGTTATTTTTCATAGTACTCTACCATATTTAACTGTTTTGATTAGTGGGATTCTTCCATATGAGACTATTGGGAAGTAAATTAGGACGGATGGGTGTTTGTACCTGTTCTTTGTTTTCAAAAATGTAGGTTAACATAGTTATCTAGAGGAGGAAAATATAATAACATTCTTTATGTTGGGTGGAAGCTGTCCCCATTGGTTCATCTGGAACACCTAGGTTTGAGGGACCTGGGCTAAAAAACCAAGGGTAAGACCCCATTCATGTTGGGGGTTCATTGCAGCGTAATTTTGCTGATGGATTTTTTTGTGGGATTCCTCGAGAAGGACCCCTGCATCATTGAATTGAGGCCATGAGTGACCTCTTGATCATCCTCCTTGTAGTATGATTGGGACAGATTTTTTCATTCTGGGGATTAGGACACGAAATGGTTTAAGGCAGTTGTTGGCACTGTCTGCCTTTTGACCATCAATCATCACTGAATGGACGATCGAGGGTTACTGTTAACTTGGAGGGAATTTTGGGTAGCCTCCAAGGATATTATAGTATTTTTATGACTATATATCCATTCCAGTACATTGGATACTCAACATTTAAGACATTGTGTTGGTGATGACGTCCTTCCAGTGGATGATGAACCTTCTTTATCATCAGTCTGGGCATTCACAAATATGGACATAAAGGTAACCATTGGGAGTGAAGGGGGGTTTTGAAAAGTCTAAGAAAAAAATGACCTCAATTAAAGATATATCTTTTTAGATGGATAAATGAATTATTGATTCCTTTTTATATCCTTTCTTTATCATTTTATCAGGGCCTTATAATAGTTTAACACTATTAACATGGTCAAGGATTCATTTTGGGTTCACCATTTTTATTTCATTATTCCATGGAATAAGTTGTCTAGCTAGGAATCACTACATCCATGCGATTTCCATTGGATTTATTTATAGAACCAGAAAATCGAACAGTTTATTATCAAAAAGGGACATGCATTCCAATGGAAGACATTCATTGAGTTTAATCTTATGATACTTAATAACATGCATTGGTTGAGAGTATGGGAGGTCGGACACATCACACCCTTTTGGGGGGAATTGTGTTATGCTCCATGAGTATAAAATAGGATTGAGATATTTTCATGAATCCTTATTAATTAAGGAAGTACAACATAGGATTCCCTTGTAATTTGAAATCAATTATTTTCATGTGTGAATTATAGAATCATCTGTATGTATTACAGTATCCCCATCAATTATATCCTCTCATATACTTTTTAGAGACTCATTAACCATCGTTATGATGGTACTAGTTTTTAATATACTTAGTGGGGAACTCTGTAATTTATTGTTGTATAGGGAGACGATGGTTTTTTTATAGTGGGATCATACCCATAAATGGGATACCAATGTAAAATTGTGAATGAAATCAGAACTATATTAGTTCAGTTCTAATTATTGAGGCACATAATACATTTTATTGATAATTGATAAGTATCTAACCATACAATTTAATTTTATATGGTAAGGAGATCTAAGAAAAATGTTCTTACTCAATGTTTGGTGTGGGACTTATGAATAAACATCCCAAGGAACATGGAACGAATATGGGTTTCCATGTAATATTAGACACTATTAGGAATATGGCCCAGGAAGAATATGGTTTATTTGATGTTTTGGTTTTGAACCTTAGAGTGGATTCCTATATATCCCATTTGGATAGGATTCAAAGACCTCATAGTTTGATTAATCTCTTAGGATAGTATAGTCCACTGAGAAAAATGATTATTGACTTACTTCCGGAAAATGATTCAATGATGATTTGGGGGATTAATTCGGGGATTACATCCCAGGAGGATCTCAGATTAAGGTAATTAGGGTGGAATTAATTAGGAGGATATTTAGTGGGATCAGGCCCTAAGAATGATTCATACTTATCCCAATTATGCTGGGAATCAAATTTGTCATTGTTCATTCATGTGTGTTTGTGAATGTTTTGTGATCAAGAAAAATCTCTAAGACCTCATAAGGTATGCTTGATGTGAGAAACAAGGGTATATAAAAGATTCAGTAAAGGTACCCACTCATTTTTTCCTCCATTGGTGGAAGAGGATGCTCCTATGGTGGTGATGGTGGAAGAGACCGAGGTGATTGGGGAATAGGGCAAGGAGATGGGCCTTCCCTTTGTTCTCTTCAAATTAGAAAAGGGTCCAATGTAAGGAATGAGTAAAGGTGAAGTAATTAGAGAGAAGAAATACTAAAACATTCTACTTCAAAATGTTAGGCTCCTTAACCAAGTTGGATTCCCTAGTCGATCTCCGGAGAGGAGGGAGACATCTCATTTTCATGAATGGAAATGAAAGTGTGAACTCTACCATCCCTACCAGAGACCCATGTTTTTGGGATTTAGAGATGAAAAAGGGTGGCCAAAACCCAAACCCTATTCCTCCAAAATAGGAATTCCAAAAAACATTTCCTAGATGAAATGTCCATGAGGCTGCTAATATAAAAAACCCACATACACTCCATGAATCCTTACCCCATTGTGAAAGAAATGTGTCAAATCTCTTATTACGGATATACAAACCAAAAATATGAGACATGCTGATGTGAATTTCCCAATGTTTTGATAAGTAAAGTGGTTTTGGTGGAGGATTCGACTTAGTACATTTCAGATAACAATACCCAGGAAGGAAATACCCTAACATGATTGGCTTTGAAGAGGGTTTATAAGATGATGTGTAGGCCCTGAGTGCAGCCATGTAGTGTAGGTACCCCGCGTAAGTGTGCCGCGTAGGCACCTCACAGAGGTTTTCTGCATAGGTGTATCATTGAGGCCTTAGAGATGACTAATGAAAATTATTTAACAACGGGAAACCAACCCTATGAATGCTTAAAATGGTGAAATACATTCAGAACATGTTTATACTATCTAATTATCACTTATATAATTTTTTAGATATACCTTGGACAATTTGATGGATTTGGGTGAAAAAGATATGCAACATAATCTTTAATATGTCAATCAATTATTTTCATTTCTCAAATGAGGATCACAGGGTTCCTACTTATAGGAATGGAGGGGGTTTGTTGAAAAAAAAATTCTTTGGAGGTCCACCACATAAAACCTCCCCGTAGTTATGCCATGTAGGTGTATATAATGTATACTTATAGGTAGGTCCGCTGTGTAGGTCTTCCATGCAGGTTGGTCTTGAAGGTCCTTGAAAATTTGTCATGCCTTTTGATTCTTCGAACATTGTCTTGAGATTTTGAAATATTCAGGGGCCACCTACATTGTACTTTTGCCTTACTTGGTATTTTCAACATCCACATATAAATATAAATCCTCTTAAATCATATGGATGATTAAGCATGTATGAACACATATATGTGTGGTCTTATAATCATCATACTCTATCAATTCATTCCGTTTTTCTAAATCATTATCTTTGATTACATCATTAGATATTCATCATTTTCTATTACATTGAGTGAATCTTGTTGATTATGAGTTTTCAATTTTAGTTTTAATTAAATTTATTGTGATTGGGAGGCTATTTAGAGATAATTAAATGAACCTCCCTAAAATTAGAGTAAAAAAATAATATCAGGATTTTTCTAAACGTTGTAATTTGTTGGAGTAATATTTTTTAAACATAATGAGCAATGTTTCAGAACATTTTCATAAAAATATCCTCCTAATTATAAGATAGCTGGATTTTTATTGGGATGAGTAAATTATAATATATTTTTATTAAGGATTAACAACACTCCTTCCCCCAAGGTAACCTACACTATATAATCATCATGAATATTGTACCCTAGTATCCACCCTTACCCAATCCTTCATATTTTTCATTCCTTCATTTTATTTACCAATGATTTATCGCATGAAGTCTGAACCTAATTAAAAGAATGGTTCACATAAATAACTCCCCTTTTATCTATGTTGTATCTAGATTGACTATCAATAACAAATAGGGTGTCACAACCCGTCCCCCGGTGCCTGTGTTGTGACTACCGAAGCTCACCTTCCACAGGGTAGGGGCTGGCGACTAGCACCGAAGGTGTTTTCCCTGAAATTGGGAAGGCAATGCCTTTATAACCTATAAACACTCGCAACTAAGCACACAGCAAGATTCGAACTCAAGTAAAATAAATAGAAAAAATAGTGATTATAGTAGGTAAAGGGGCCAGAATACAAGACCAACTGAAATGTACATGAAACTAAAAGTACAAGTAAACTAGAATAGCTCCTATGAACACTCGCCAACGATCCATCCTAAAGGGTAGGTACAGGTCTAGATTGGTCGTCTCTGATATATGCCTCATCTATGGTCCACCTCGGAGCTACCACCAATCCTGGGTACTCTCGTCCTCAGTTTGTGATGTCCATCATCTACACGAAACACAATAAGCTGCGGGCATAGCCCATATAGGGGTGAGTATAATGATACTCAGTAGGGATGCTGAGACCTTCAAAGTCTAACAAAATCCAAAAAGGATAAACCAAAAAGCATGAAAACAACTGAAAACCATACTTAGGTATATGCCCATACATATACCTCTCTTATCAAGTAAACCCATCTCAATCATGAGGAAACACAGGGTCCAACCCAAAATCCATAATGTAAACTATTCAAAAAAGTATGGAATACCACAAAGGTAAGTACCACATAGGTACACCTCATAAAAGAATACCACCAAGGTATTACCACGACGAAAAGTACCACACAGGTACGAACTCATCTCACAAAAGGTATTTCTTAGGTACAAGAGTAGAGATGATTGGATGTAACTTCTGAATCATCTTACACTGTTAAGAGTCTCTGCTGCTGAACCACAAAGGATCGCTCAGTACTGACCCACAGAGGATCACTACGTGCTGACCCACATAAGATCGCTCGGTTTTGACCCACATAGGATTGCTCGTTGCTAACCCACACATGATCTCTTGGTGCTAACCCACATAGGATTTCTTAGTGCTGACCCACACAGGATCACTCGGTATTTTCCCAGATAGGATCACTATTCATTCTTCATGTCATAGCCAGCTACTGGGTTCCCGCACTAGGCTTTCTCATCTCTAGCAGGGTTTTCTACTCAATTCACTGGTCGATAATCCAACTTCCACAAAGTACCATGAAGAAGTATCTCAAAGTATTTCCACACCATGAGGGTCTCAACACAATATATGGTGTGTCAATCGAAAGCTTGGTCTATAAGTTATTAGCCTTTTAGTCCTGAGGGCCGGGTTGAATACGTTCTCAATCCAACCAAACCATTCCCTAACATTATCCAAAATGATAGTGGGGTATACCAAAGGGACCGTCTCGCTCCAAGGTTTTTAGTTCTGTTGACGGTTTGTCAAAAGGATGCCTGGTGCGAAATTTATGGCCAAAAGAGTGTAAATGGGTCGAAGTGGGTTTGGGTATGGTCCAACCTGACCCGACCCATTGGGTCCGGACCAGCCCTCAGTGTAGATTTTCCGACTTTGGACGGCCCGCCCAGCACTGGGTGGCCTAGCCTGGAGGTCCGTCTTGGGAGACAAGGATCGGCAGAGAGGCCAGGTGGGGGGGGGGGGGGGGGGTGGGGCTGCGAAGACCACGAGAGTCGCAGGGGCCGCGGGGGTTATGGTGTGTTGTGGCCATGGGGTGGTGCAGATGGCTGCGTGGCAGTGAGGTTACAGAGCGGCACGAAGGGCCGCGGGGTGGCAACGCCATAGGGTATGGGGTCTGTGTGAGGCCACGGTGTGACGGAGGCCGTAGAGGCTGTGGGGTCAATGCGAGGCCACGAAGCAGCTAGGTCGCAGGGGTTGTGAGGGTGGCGGAAAGCCGTGGGGTGGCGCGGAGGGCCATGGGGCAGGGGGTCGTGGGGCATGGGGTTGGCGCGAGGAGGTAGGGATTAGGGGTGGTGCGCGGCTGTGGGTCGCGGGTTCGACGTGAGGTCGCGGTGTGGCAGAGGTCGCGGTGGCGAGGGGTCAGCACAAGGCCACAGAGCGTCGAGGCCGCGAGGGCCACGAGGGCCTCGAGGGCGGTGCAAGGCCACGTGGCAGCGTAGAGGGCCCCGAGTATCACAACCACAAGGCGGTGTGAAGGTCTGCGGGTTGGCGAGGCCTCGGGGAAGAAAGGAGGGCAGGCGGGCGTTGAGGTCGCGGAGGGCCGCGGGGCGGTAAGGAGCCACGTGGCCATCACTTTCGTCACAACTGGGGGTGTTCTGGCCGCCGCATCCATTCTTTTCTATGGCACAAAGTCACCATCTTCCATCATGAATAAAACACCATTCAAGAAGAATGATTGAGGGTTCAGACCATGTTTGTTGGGCCTGCACCCTCCATATTAGAGCCGTAGAAAGTGGCTCAACAAAATCCTTTAATGAAGAAGATAAAACACTACAACCCCCAGAAATGATAATTCCAAAACCTGAAGATAAATAAATCATCTGCAGATCAACTAGTTAGAGATTTGATCCACGTTCATTGTTTAGAAGGGATGAATATGGGAATCCATAATCACACAAAATAAAAAGCCAACCTTGAAGGTTTATTGTTTTGTTGTGAGAGAGAAGTAAAATATGTTGATGTTCATCATGCCCACCACACGCCTCTGTTCCCAATCTCGATCATTAGATAAACACTCTTCGATGGAGGTGGTTCAATGTTGTTGAAGATGTCCACCTTTGGAGGATTTCACGAGGAAGGAGTTGAAGTTAATGGGGAACATTGGTGTTCTTCGTTTGAAGAAGCATTCTTCATTAGAGGATGTGTTCCTCCAAGTTCTACCAAAATATTTTCCAACCCTTTTCCCAAATAATGCTCTCAAAAAAATATCCAACCAAAATAAATATTGTTTTTCCAATTTATAAATTGTTGGCACAAAACAATTTGGAAAAAAATCAATTGACGAGGCATAATTAAAAGGAAGAATAATTAATGGGGAGGAAGTCCATGGGTTAATTCCTCATTAATTAGGATATCCGTGGGGTTTCTACCATTAAGAGGGTTTTGGTGGTCCCCAGCATTAAATTCAAATTGTAGGATTTTTTATGCTCAGGTGGTTCCCACCACTAAGCATTAAATTTGGAGGATAAACTATTGGGGTCTCCACCTCCATAAATCAAAGGATTTTTCAAGAATAAAAATAATATGTTAAATATTTTTATTTTTATTTTCCCATGAAAAAGTGAAAAACTGTCATTCAATCTGGACCTACTTCGGACGGGGTGAAGGTATCCTTAAGAGAATATAAACGCTGCGAGTTCAACGGTGCCCTCATAATTCAATTCGTAGAATAGTTTAATAGATACAAAAACATACTTCCATGTTTATTGTATGTACATGAAAAAAAATTTCAAAAATTTATTCCTGGAACACTGGGCCTTGAAATCATGCACCGTCAATTTTCGCGGACTCGTAAAATTCCCATTTAATTAAAAAAAATACATGGAAATTTTGCTCCTTTTAATTCTCCACACCACAGGGTTTTTCTTCCATATAAGCCACTATCAAACTAAGGGAATAAGTGGGGGTACTCAGCATGCATCTAAGTCTCCCGCTCCCTTGTGCTCTTCATGAGGTTCTCATGCTGCCAGTAAACACGCACCAGAGGTATCGACCTCCCACAAAGGACCTACTGCTTTCAATACTCAATTATAACTAGAACCTCTTAAAACGTTGTTCCATCGTCGATGTCCATCTCGCTATGGTCGATGACGTGAGAAGGGTCATGTACATATCTTCTCATCTGGGATACGTGGAAGACGTCGTGCACCCAGTGCAACTGAGGTGGAAGAGCTAAGTTGTAATCCACCTCGCCAACTCTGTTGAGTACTTGGAAAGGTCTGATGAACCTCAGAGATAACTTTCCGCCTCAGCCAAATCTTTGTAAACCTCGATGGGGTGAGACCGGTAGAAAGATGTGGTCTCCATCCTCAAACTCCAGATGTCTTCATCTCTTGTCCGCATAAGACTTATTCCAGCTGTCTGTTGTCTTCACCTGCTCCTAGATGACCAGAACCTTCACCATGGTAGGTCGTACCATCTCTGTTCCCACGAGTGCTGACTCCCATGGGTCAGTACATCTCAAAGGTGATCAGAAAGGTTGCCCGTACAATGCCTCAAATGGTTCCATCCCAAAGGTGGAGTGATAACTGTTGTTGTATGAAATATCCACCAAAGGAAAATGATCCTCCCCGATGAGACCGAAGTCGAGGACGCAAGCACGTAGCATCTCATTGAGTGTCTAAATGGTACACTCAGTCAGACCATATGTCTGAGGATGGAAGATGGTGCTCAAATGAAGTTGTGTCCCGAAAGCCTCTTGCATCCCCTTCCATAGCCAAGAAGTAAAAATTACTTCACGATCGGAGACAATTGTCAAGGTTACTCCATGTATCTACACAATCTCCTGCACATAGATGTGTCCCAAGCTCTCTACTGAATCTTGCTCTCTGATCAATAGGAAATGGGCCCACTTGGTGAGTCAGTTGACGATCACCTAGATAGAATCATGACCTATTGTTGTTTGTGGAAGTCCTGTCACGAAGTCTATGGATATCCCATACCAATCCCACTCTGGGACCTCTAATGGACGAACCATGCCAGCTGGTTCCTGATGCTCCACCTTCACTTTCTGGTGAGTGAGGCACGAAGAGTCAAACTCGGATACTGCTTTCATCATTCTCGGTGACCAGTGTTGTCATCGGAGATCTCGGTACATCTTCGTTACTTCTGGATGTACCGCTAAAGGGGATGTGTGGAACTCCATCATCACTTCCTCCCGAAGCGACACTGGTACCATGGTACATCCTCTGAAAACGATGACATGCTCCCCACATTTAGAAAATCCATCAGGTGCCTATCCTGTGGATATCTGATCATGTCGAGTCTTGATGTCAGTGTCCCTATGTTGCACCTCCCTGACATAATGAAGAAGTGGGGGAGTGACTGTAAGAGACTAAATGAATGATGCTCTATCATATTGCACGAAGGATATGTGAAAAGTTGCCAACTATTCTATCACCTCACCTAGTAGCTATTTACCAGATCATCAACTGAGTGCATCTGCTACAACATTCCCCTTCCAAGGAGTATAGACAATCTCAAAGTCATAGTCCTAGAAGAACACAAGAAAACATTGATGTCTCAGGTTAAGGTCCTTCTGTGAGAAGATATACCTGAGACACTTATGATCAGAGTACACTGTAAAATAATCACCCATCAAGTAATGTCGCCACATCTTCAAGGAAAAGACCACTGCTACTAACTCTATGCCATGGGTATCATAGTTCTTCTCATGTTATCTCAGCTATGGAGAACCATTTGCGATCACTGCTCACTCCTGCATCAAGATGCATCCAACCCCAGTCACTGATGAGTTGTAGTAAACTACGTATCCTACGCCCTCTTCTAGAAGCATCAAGATGGGGTCACTAGTCATCCTCTACCTCAGCTTCTGAAAACTCTAATGGCATCTCTTTGACCACATGAAGGGTTTCCCCTACATCATCAACACTATTAGTGGTGATGCAACTCTGGAGAAATCTGGCACAAATCTATAGTAGTATCCGGCCAAGCCTAGGAAACTCTATATCTCTATCACACTCCTAGGTGGCTCCCAATCAAGTACTACCTCAATATTTTCTGGATCCACTACATCTCCAGCCTCTGAGATGATGTGTCCTAGAAATTGAACCTCTCAGATCCATAACTGGAATATCAAGATCTTACTATAAAGATGGTGCTCTTAGAGTGTTTCCAATATGACCTGCAAATGATAGGCATGCACTTCCTCAGTAACTGAATAGATCATAATGTCATCAATGAATACTACTACAAAGTGATTAAGGTATGGTAGAAAGATCTTTTTCATGAGTCCCATGAACACTACTGGAGCATTGGTTACACCGAATGGAAGATCCCATAAGTCGTAATGGTCGTACCGACATCTGAAATCCATGTTTTGCACATCCTCATCTCTCACATTGAGGTGGGGATATCCGGATCTGAGGTTTATTTTCAAAAACCACCATGCTCCCTTCAACTGATCGAAGAAGTTGTCAATCCTTGTAAGTGGGTACTTTTTCTTCACGGTCACCTGGTTCAGGCACCGATAGTGAACACAAAGTCTCAAGCTCCCATATGCCATCTTAGCGAACAAAATCGGGGCTACCCAAGGAGAAACACTGGGCAGAATGAAACCATTCCCCTGTAAGTCCTCCAGCTATACCCGCATCTCATGAAGCTCCAAAGAAGCCATCTAATACGCTTTTGTATATATCAGTGCCATCCTGGGGTACAATTCAATGTAAAAGTCCACCTATCTGTGAAGAGGTAGACCCAAAACAACATTAGGGAAGAAATCCGTGTAATGGTCCACCACTATAGGATAACTTGGACTCTCTACATCAAATGATCTGAGGTTAAGGATATCCAACTAATGATTGATCAGCTGCACTCTCCTCCAGGTAAGTTCATCCTATGCTGCATGGGCTCCCTTCTCACCGATGAAGGTAAAACTGGTCCCATCCATGTGGACACACCACACTTTGCACCCAATAAAATCAATATGGGCATGGATTGTAGATAACTAGTCCATACCCAAGATGACTTCCTAGGGCCTCGACACCACTACTATGAGATCCAAGTCAAATCTCTTACCTCCTAGAGTAATCTCACACTGCTAGCACCAGTTCTTAATCGTGAAATCTGCTCATGTAGGAGTATCTAGCCATAAGTATCGAGCCGATGACTCAATCAGAATCTCTGAGCTCCGAACATGGGTAGTGGCAATAAAATAATGACTAGCAACTGTGTCTATAAGTAATGCATCTAAGGTGGAGTAGACATAGATCGTACATTGTATCATCTCTAGAGAGTCATGATCGTAGTCCTCAAATACCTATAGCCAAGATTTCCACTTTCCACCTTCTCCTTGTGGTTGGGGTGGACAACCTGGTGGTGGTGACAGTAACATTTCAAATCATCTTCCACTGCCAGCTGCAGGGCTAACTCCTCTTCCACGTCCGCCTGATTTTGGTGGACTTCCTTGGTCAAACCTCTATCTCTTCCTGGATGGTCCTTAGACCATCTTCTCATCATCTATTTGGTGGTTCAGATAGTCAGGATCCATGTGACCCTGCCATTCGCATGCATAACAGTGCATGATCATGGCATTAATGGCTCTGCCTCAGGTGCCCCGCACAACCAACCATGAATCCTGCAGTCTTCCACCTATAGGTTTGGTCCTCTTGGAACTCAATGTCATATGTCTGATGCCAGCTATGGAAGACTCTCCTACGTGATGGCCGGTGGTGGGTCTCACTTCAGGTTACTTCTCACCAAGAAAACTCTTCACTAAGAGGGCTTGCTTTAACCCCCTTCCTACATCGAGATTCTAAGAGAAATCATTGAAGCCCTAATCTCTCACCTAAGCCCATGCTTGAAGGTTTGAGCCCAAAAGAATGGGTCCCGCACCATATCAGTGAAGTAGCATGAGGGTCAGTGAACCTCACTAAGTACTGATCTACAGTCATGTTGCCTTACTGTAGATGAAGAAGCTCCTTTATGGGAACTGTGCAAAGAGTCGTTGGGACAAACTCTTCACGAAACAGGCTCTCTAATTCCGCCCAGTGAAGCGTCACCTCATTGTAAACTTTGAGCATCATGCTTCACCATCTTCCTGCTCTTGCCTATAGAAGGCTGGAAACAAGGATCACCATGAGATCTGTTGGTGTTCCTACCACTCAGAAGACACTCACTACGACCTCCAGCGAATCCTCAACTACATGTGGGTATGTATCTCCCCTGAACATGGGTGGCCTATAGCACTGGAACTCAATCATTTCACTCAAGTGGAGTTCACCCTCTATTGTCGGGGCTTGTGGAATCAGTGGCCCAATGGGTAATGGTATCACTGGTGCCTCTGATGGTGCCTCTACTGAAAGAGGGCCCTGCACCGAGGCCTCATCGCTAGGTGGCCTATCAGCGCGTACTATATCCGGATCCCTAATTGGCTACCTATGTTGAGGTATCCTGAAAAGAAATAGGTGCACCACAATCAATATGTTTTACCTGGTGAGTTGACTCAAAAAGATCACAAAGAAGAATCTTGAAATCACACATGCAATTAGTGTTTACATGTATAGAGCCAGAAATCAGAAGTCAGGGTCATGCTGTATGGATACATCAGCTTCCGCACCAACACTGGATTCCCTAAACTGATAACCAAACGTACTACACTTAACACTATTTATATTAAAATGTAAAGATCAGAGTCCTATTTTCTATGGTAGAACTTTCTCCTTTGATACCAATTTGTCACGACTCGTCCCTCGGGGCCCGTTCCGTGATTAACCAAGCCCAACTTCCATAGGCTAGGGCCTGGAGACTAACACTGAAGGAGTATTCCCTAAAATTGCGAAGGCATTTCCTTTATAACCTATAAACACACGCAACCAAGAACACAACAAGATATGAATTCAATTAAACAGAATAGTAAACAATGTGAGTAAAGTAAGAAAAGGATCCAGAATACAAGCCCAACTGAAAAGTACAAGAAACTGAAAGTACAAGTAAACTAAAACAGCTCCTATAAACTCCCACCAAGGATCCTACCTGAAGGGTAAGTACAACTCTCGATCGGTCATCTCTGCAGTATGCCTCATCTCAGGTCCACCTCTAAGCTACCTCCAGTCCTGGGTACCCTTGTCCTCAGTCATCGCTGTTCGTCGTCTACACCAAACACAATAAGGTGTGGGCATAGACCATCTAGGGGTTAGTATAACGATACTTATTAGGGACCCTGAGACCTTAAAGGTCTCACAAAATCTACATAGGATAAACAACAAAGCATGAAAATAATGGACAACCCTACTAAGTTATATGTCCATACATATACCTATGTTGTCAGGTAAACCCATATCAATCATGAGGAAACACAGGGTCCAACCCAAAATCCCAAGGCTCAACAATTCCACAATTGAAGTAATACCACAATGGAAAGTACCGCATAGGTATGCCACACAGAAGTATACCACCTATGTATTACCATGAAGAAAAGTACCACACAGGTATGAACTAAGCTCACACAGGATATTTCTTAGGTACAGTAGTAGAGATGATTGGATGTAACTACTGAATCAACTTACTCTGTTAAGAGGTTCTCCTGCTGACCCACAAAATATCGCTCGGTGCTGACCCACATAGGATCGCTAGGTGCTGACCCACACAAGATCACTTGGTGCTGACCCACACAATATCGCTCAGTATTGACCCACACAGGATCACTCGGTGTTTACCCACAGAGGATCGCTCAATGTTGACCCACACATGATCTCTCTGTATTGTCGTAGATAGGATCACTATTTATTCCTCATCTCATAGCCAGCTACTGGGTTCCCGAACAAGGATTTTTCCTCTCCAAGAGGGTCCACTCCTCAAGCCACTAGTCGATACTACAACTTCCACAAAGTCCCATGAAGAAGTATCTCAAAGGACTTTCACGTCATAGGGGTATCAATGCAAAAGACGGTGCGTAAATCAGATGCTCGGTCTGTATGTTATTAGCATTTCAGTCATGAGGGCCTAGTTGGATTCTTGCTCGATCCAACCCGACTATTTACCAACTTTATCCAAAACTCCAGTGGGGTACACCAAAGGGACTGTCTCGCTCCAAGGCTTACATTGTCGTTGACAGTTTGTTAAATGGACGCATGGTGCCAATGTTATGGCCCAAAGAACGTAAATCGGTCGAAGTGGGTCTGGGTCCGGTCCGACCTTGTGGGACCCACCTAGCCCTACATGGCCTGGGATGACCCTGTTTTGGTCATCCTAGCCCTAACTGTGCGGTACATCCTAGCCTGCACTAGGTTTCCCAACCCGCGTTGGTCGGTCTGTCTTGGCGGCCCGACCTGGGCGGTGCGGGGTGGCGTGGAGGCCCTGGAGGCCGCAAAGGTCAAGGGAACAGCGGGGTAATGAAGTGGGCCGCGAGGCGGCGAGGCGGCGAGGTGGTGTGGAGGGTCGTGGGGCGGCAAGGACGTGAGGTGCGGGGTCGGCGCAAGTCTATGGTGTGGTAGAGGCCATGGAGCTGTGTGGGCAGCGTGAGGCCGCGGGGGCCACGAGTGTGGCGCAAGACTGAGGGGTGGTGCATAGGGTCGCGAGGTCAACACACGGCCACGGTGTGGCGGAGGTCGTGGGGTCAGCGTGAGGCCGCGGGGGCCACAAGGGCAGCATAAGGCCGCGAGGTGGTGTGGAGGGCTGTGGAGCAGTGAGGAGCTGTAGGGAAGTCGCCTTCACTGTGGTCGGTGATGTACAAGATGTCACATCTGTCTTTCGCCATGGCACAAATATTCCTTCTTCCATCTCTAAGAGCACACCATTCAAGAAGAATGGAGGAGGGGTCAGACCATGTTTGTTGGGCCAGCACCCTCCATGTTAGAGCCGTAGAAAGAGGGTCAGCAAAAAAATTGAATAAAGAAATCAAACTCTACAACCCCCGACAATGTTTAATCCCAAACCTACAGAAAAAAAATCATTCCCAAAACAACTAGTTAGAGAGTTGATCCACTTTTTTTCTTTTAGACGAGAAGAACATGGAAATCCATAATCACACATAATAAAAACCCTACCTCGAATGTTTGTTGTTGTGTTGCGAGAGATAAGTCAAAGATTTCGACATTCATCCCGCCCCCCACACGCCTCTGATCCCATGCTCGTTCGTCGGATAAACTCTCTTTGATAGAGTTTTTTCTTCATTGTTGAAGATGTCCACCATTGGAGGATGTCACAAGGAAGGAGTTGAAGTTATTAGATAATGTCGGTGTTTATCTTTTGAAGAAGTGTTCTTCATTAGAGGATGTGTTCCTCCAAGTTCTCCCAAAATCTTTGCCAACCCTTTCCCCAAAGAATGCTCTCAAAAGAAATATCCAACCAAAATAAAAAGAGATTTTCCAATTTTTAAATTGTTGGCACAAAACAAGTTGGCACCATTAATCAATTGATAAGGAATAATTAAATTGGAGAATAATTAATGGGGAGGAAGTCCATGGGTTAATAGCTCATTGATGAGGATGTTAAAGGTTTTTCTCCCATTAAGAGGGTTTGGGTGGTCCCTACTATTAAATTCAAATTGGGGGAGGTTTTAGGCTTTGGTGGTCCCCACCAAAGAGCATTCAATTTAGAGGATAAACTCTTGTGGTCCCAGCCTCCATAAATCAAAGGAGGTTTCAAGAATAAAAATAAAATGTTAAATAATTTTATTTTTATTATCCCATGAAAAAGTAAAAAACTATCTTTCACCCTCATCCTACAGCGGTCAAGGTAAAGGTCTCCTTAAGTGAATACCGGCACTACGAGTTCAACGGTTCCATCAAATTTCAATTCCGAGCACCAGTTTAAATGTTACAAAAAATCGGCTCACATGTTTACTGACTATACCCGAGAAGGAGTTCAGAAATTCATTTCGGGAACACTGGGCCTCATAATCACATGCCATCAATTTTTTCGAACACGTAAAATTCCTATATGATTTAAAAAATTAGAAGGAATTTCTGGATCATTACACAGGGACTGAATTTCCCGATGAGGAACCTTCCATATATCATAGAGAAGACCATACATCTCTTCCATAGCTCAATGTTCCCAATACAAATACTAAACCTCCAACACCATTATTAAATTCATTAATAATTAATAAATTTTATTATCAACATATTTTTAACCTTTCACATCTTTAATTGAACCTATTATCTAGTAAGGGAGTCATCAGGACCACGGTGCATCAACAATTCATGAAATTTAGTTAATATGTTTCATTTATATAAACAACCCTTTGTTTCTAATATGATTAACCTTTTTGTGACTTGTACATCTATATTAACCTCATAAATTTCCACTAGATACCCTATAAAAATCAGAACCTTTACCTATAGTGAGGATATCAACAATGATATGATCTAAATATACATGGATAGTTTGAACCATCAATACTGATCCAGAATTATTTCATGGAAAATGAAAAATTATATAAATCAACAAACATTTTATTGGTTATTGGTTGATTGATTTAACATAGTATTTCAATCACAATACAAAAAAACTGTGTGATAAGATTTACCATGAAAAGCTCCACATCGGGCCAATGTAAATCGGGATGGGATATTAATTTCATTTAATCATCCAAATTATTTAAGTAACTTCAATAATAATATAAAATAATTAAAATAAACTTTTTGAGTAATGGTATTGGGAGGTGAGGAAATGAACCCATGTCCATAAAGGATGACAGTTCATACCATGGAATTAAAATATTATTCTTAATGGGGCTTCTAACATTGAAAATAATGTTCAAATAATATGAATAATAAAAATAGTCATCCTACTATTTGTAGGTTATACAAATAAGTTATAGTGGTTACCACTAGGTTCTTATCGCATGAATTTGTTCACTACCAAGGTGAGCCTCCAACCATCTGTCCACCATTATACACTTACTCTAAACCAATATCCCCTGGAAAATTATCTTTTATCATCAACCTTGTTGTCCACACCAACTAGAGTACACTAACTAGATTATTTACAATCTAGTCTAAATATTATAACATCATACTATACCACATATAGAGTAACTCTAAATCTATGTGTTTAAACCATACTACACCATCCAATCACATTTAAGGTGTTCTCCAGGTCTCTAAGATAATTCCACAACACTTACATGAACCATAATATACAGGAAAACCCAATTAGAAAATAATGGACAACACATTCTATTCCAATCATTAGACCCATCACAAAACAACAAGAACTAATCCTAAAACCCTTATATAGAAACTCCTCTTAGATGCCAATTTTATTCCATATCTCTACTATTAACCTAAAAACATGTTTCGTTGTAATAAAAGATAGATACTAAAAATAGCCCCATATGAATCTTAATCATTGTGATATTATTAGGAAATACATATAATTCATAAAAATCTGATATTTATTTATTCCACCATTTATTTTACATCATTGTCCAACATGTCATTCAAAATTAAAATGGATTACATCTTAAACATGTCTTAAAAAATTTTGTCACACCAAAAATTACAAAGGAGTTAGTTCCCAAAATTCCAACTATAGAATTATAAACCAAAACCTCTATGATAATCCTTTATCACATAAGATCTTAAATCTAGACACATAACCCTGATATTTAGTTTTCAACATTATTATTAAATTCTCATAATTTATTAAACATGTAAAAAGTCTAAAAACTCATAGTTATACCAAACCCATGAGAAATTAAACACCAATTACTTTTGCTATAATTTTAGTAACATGAGTGATTATCCATCCTTTAATTCAGAAAACCTAAGTGTATTCATAATCTATCATCCTCTAAATCCACCATGAAAAAATCCCCATAATTAGGGATGGGTTTTATGATTCTCTAGTGGAGACATGTATCAATATGCATAAACTGAGGATCCATATAATACCGGATTCTATACATTAAGGGAGGACAGGGGAGGGATGGAAATTTTAGGGGGAATGCCTTATCCTCCAATTTGGTAAAACTATAAACAAACAAAATTTTGAGATCTAGAATAGTTCCATTTAAGGTATATAAGGTCCCACTGAAAATTTGAATTGTGGTCCCTCACTAAACACTCAATTTTTTTAAGTGCTCAGTGGATCATGAAGGTACACGTAGAGGGGGATGAATTAGTGAACACATGTTTTTCCAGTATTTGTATTATTCTATTTTACCCTCTTCAATATTTCATGCTCTAAACATGTTAGAGTTAATATATATTTCTTATATGTAAACACAATTCTACCACATGAAAGAAAAAATTTTAAATGAAGCACAACACATATTATTTTTTCATTATTGTACCCAATTGTGGGTGACTACATACTTACAGTGTTCGAGATGATCTCAGTAAAATAGTATCCACTAGAAATCAATCCAAAATTACAATTGGGGTGTTCAGGTATTGCCTTGAAACCTTGGTTGTTATATAAGAACCATATCCTAATATATACATATAACGACACATCCTTAAATATATATTATTTTAGTGTTTTTAAACTAGAATTATCATTGGAGGATCTTTGAGTTTAGAGTTTTATAGAATTATGAAAAACAACTACATAGTAAACTCATACTTTTCCAGTGGACACTTATACTGAATATATATTTTTTCACCAATGGAAAACCTTTTAAAATGAAACATGATTTATTTTCAAGACACAACTTAAATAAAATCAATATGGACTCTTCCGTTCTCTTACCAATCATAATACCTGTGGAAAAAATTTTATAACTTGGGATTAGAAAAAATTCTCAATGAGGGACCAATAAAAGAAAGAAACCATTAGTCTGGTTAAAACATGGTAACCCATTTAATGTTAATTTATAGAATGAAAAAAATCACATGAATAACACACATAAATATTTCCCAAAGAAAACCATTTAACCGAATAAAAATAAACAAAAACTCATTAGGTGACTTAGAGAATCATATAAATCAAACCCCACTAAACCTCTTCCAATTGGAATAACCATATGGTCGACTTCTAGATTGGGAATTTATAATGGGGATAACCCTAGATATAAGATATATCATGCTCACCTGTGAGCTATAATGGGTATTAACGCTTTATATATGTCATAACGGGCTCACCCATGAGCTATAATATGGATCAACCCTTTATATAAGTTGTATCCACCTCACCTGTGAGCTATAATGGTGGTAAATCCTTCGTATAAGCTATATGTTGCTCATATTTTTCATATAATGCTCATGTACCATTTCAAGAGTCACAAAAATCTTTTAAAGGTTTCTTTAAATCCCATATGAAACTAATTTACACTTAAAAATACCATTTCATTTATGAACCCATTTTCAATACCATGATACCCAAAAAAATGTATATGGTATTTCTTTTCCTTTTAAAATATTAAGCCATATAAAGGAATCCTTGTATCAAAAATCAATTATAGTGGTAGAGAAGTCGTTGTATTCGTATACGTTAAAATAGAAAAACATTAATTTTCTCATTTTGTAAAGAATGTATAATGATTTGTATAAAATGATTATATTTTGAAAAAATGGAATAATATTAAGGATACGTGTAAAATTTCTTGATTAATCCTTCTATATCCATATAAATAAATATATAAATTAATATCATGAATAATTGATTTGAAAAGTTAATCTATAAATTCTCAAGGAGTCCCATATCACTTTGAACATATAAATCATAATATATATGAATCAATACATTTAAAAAAACAACAAATAGAATTTTTATAGAAATGTTAGGGATATGAAATGTCATAGTGGTTCTATATACACCTTCTAAAAAAATATAGGTTCATATTATCAAGAATTTCCTCAATAATAGGAGGTTGAGACGAAATCCCTTACCTTGAGTTCAAATCATCACGTACACTTGTTATATTACAGAATAATAAACATGGGTTAATTTAAATGTAATTTATAACCTTATTCATATTTATTCATCCTTTTATATCACTTATTACATTGTTATAAAAATTACATAATTATTTAAGTTCATGTCATATTTTTTGTCATATTCAGTACTTGAGTTGAAAATAAGCTTGGATTGATGTTAATAGTCATGTGGTCATAAGTCCATAATCTCTAGAATAATATTAATGTCATAATATTAACTTCATATTTCAATTTTAATTTTTAATCTATTAAATATATATGCATATATAAAATTAACTATATTATAATCACATAGATGGTAAGTCATACATGGACATGAGTAAAATTTCCATTTTCATTGGTGATTATAGAAATAAAGTAATTATTATTTTACATTTACATAATGATAATAATATTTTTAACCTAATTATAATAATTTAAATATAATTATATATATCATACATGTGATGTGGTGAATTGAAATAATTTACATCGCTTCGTGGAGGTGATAGTTCACATGTACGCACAAACGACATTATCATTTTTATATGGATGGAATGTAAGAAAATAATTGATATGTTAGTCTTATAAAATGTTAAATATTTCATTACTATAATATATAAACATTTATTCCATCATTATAACTAGTCTTGATAGATTGTAATGAAAAATGAACTATATCGGTTCACGGGGTGGTAGTCTTCCGTACACAAAAACTAAATGTTCTTTCCCATTTCATGATATTGGAGAAGAATTTAGTTAATGATATTAATATAATAACATCTTAGAATATTGGGGATACTATAGTTTTTTATTCATCTTATACTAAGAATATATTGAGGAATGTTATGATGAAATAATATAGAAACACTAAAAAAATTGATACCTCTTCTTCTGTTGATCACCATTGAATAACATCTTAACACCTCTAAGAATGGTGTTATGTCTAAAATAAGTCCTCAATAACAAGGGATGGGGTAATAAGAAGTGTATTGGGTAGTTATTTATTGAACAAAAGGAATTTTAAGTGTGATTATTATAGAATAGTGGGTACCTTTTTATAGGAGAGCGGAGGGGAACCTTTGGAAACTCTTAAAATATTAAATTAATATAAAATAGATTAGAATCTAAATGGTCCCAAAATCATTTATTTAAAATATAAGATGATTTTGGGTCAATTCACCATCATATAATTAAATTTATATAAGTTTGAAATATTTTCTAAACCTTATATATTTGGTTTAACACTTATTTTACCTTCTTAATATTAATATGATATTTTGTTATTTACACCTTTTGGGTTAATGTGATTACCATACCATATTAAACAATCCAAAAAATAATTATGAAATATTTGAACATATCCTCAAAATTTGGAGAAATATTCGAGGATTAGAAATTTTATATCATTTAATAAAATATTTTATATTTTAAAATACCAATAGTATTACTTTTTACAATATTAATTAGTTCCATTTAGAAAATATAATAAATTCAAGATAAGTTAAATATAACTTTTTTTAAATCATCACAAAAATGTCATAATTATATAGAAAATTTTTGGATGAGATAAATTATGATAGAGAATATATAATTTAATATTTATAATATTAGTTGTTTGATTTTTTTCATTAATTAATAAATAACTATGTCATCATTGTGTCATAATTAAATTGTATTATCTAATTTCAAAAAATTATAATTAAATTACCATGATGTAGTTAATATTTTTATATTTTTAATTACTATATATAGTTAAAGAGCTTCCCCGATTAAATCCATTTTAAAATACATTACTTTTTACAAATAAAAGTGTTACGAAAATGACTATTCATTAAACATAATATTTTAAATGCATCAAAGTCTTTCTTGTGGCTTAAAGTGGTCCTAAAATTTACCAAAGTATGATCATGGTCGGGATAAACACATCCAATTAAATTATTACAATTTTTAGGTTAGTTTTATATTATTATAATATTATTTTTACATTTATGTATCTGATTCACCCTTAACCATGAAAAATAAAAAACTTACGGTGGTTACTATTCATAATGTCCAAAAAAATAAAAAGTACCTATTTATATAATTTTGTAACTTATGATTCCAAATATGTAATAAAATATTCTAAATTCAAAATACAAAAGTTACAATAGTTAATTCAAAAGTTATCTCTATTGTCATAATTTTAAAATGGGGTTTTTATGTAAAAAATCAATCAAAATATTGACATTCATTTATGACTAACTTCAATGTTAAATTACATCGAATGACCAAAATTGGATTAAATGTTAAAAATTTAATATAAATATTCTTTAAATCTAATTAAAAATATATTCTATCAATATAAATAGCTTTGACGAAATATAATTTTTGAATTCAAATCCAGTATTCTCACTATTCATTAAAATATATATTTCATCTGAAAATTACCTAAAGAAAAACCAGAGTAAATTTTGATTTCCCTCTTACAAATAAGAAGTTATTTGTTCAAATCAAACTTATAAAAGTGTCAAAAACTCGATTTAGAATGGTTTCACCATTAAAAAGATATATAACAATATTTTTTAGAAAAAACATCTTTTATTGGAAAAATTTAGTTTGTTCTTATATAATGCATATAAAGCATATAATATGAATTTTATAATTTTAATTGAATATATAACATAAATATTTAGTTATTATAATCCATAGAGAGTTTTTTTATTATTTTATAAACTTAATTATTTTGACTTAAATAGTTTTTCATAAAAACATTTCCATTTATTTAAAAATGCATTTATTTTCATTTATAAATTATTTATCTCAAAAGAATTAATTAAATAAACGTGTAAACAATATTATAATATTTCAATAAATACTAATAATTCCCACTAATATTAATAGCTTGTTTATATCTTAGAATAATATTATTTTATTGTTCGCTTAAGTTCAATGTGGTGTACTTTGTATGGTATCGAACATATTGTTTCCTTTTAAAATCACAAGATTATACATTCTAACCCATTTAAGAAATTTTGTCCTAAAAATTTGAATTTTTTTAGAAACTATGGTTTTACACTTCAAAATAACTTTATTCCAATTCATTAATAGAAATAGGATTAATAAAAAATCAACTTTAAAATAATGAAAGGACCAATCAAATTTCACATGAGATAACACATACTAATATCCCATGTAGGACAAAATTGATATTGAATAAAAAATATTTGTAATTTTCTGATGGACCATGATAGAAAAATGAAAAAAAGGAAGTTTACAATCAGGAAACCAAATACATGTAATGGGTTAAACAATATTTGATTTCATGGTAGTCAAAGTAAACAGAAAATGTTTTATTTTTAAGATTCTTTTAATACTGTTGATGAATTATTTTACTACTTAGAATAAGAATATTAGGAAATAAATTTACTTGAAAACTATAGTATCATTCATTAATACAATTTCACCATAAATTCATCGTTGTTTCAATTGTATTAGTCTTTAAGATGAATTTTTCACACATGAAGCACTTTAATAAACTTCTAAAACTTACATAAACCACAAATAGTAGACTATCTATTTCATCTTACATTAATCATTATCTAGAACAAAAATGGATAGTATAGTATATAATAATTTCCCCTAACAAATAATACATTATAAATATAAGTATTAGTATTAATCTCCATAATTCAACAATAATATCCAATGTTTTAAAAAGACCACTCAACAAATTAAATTACTTAACATTACTCAAAACAATCCAAAATAGATTGAAACCCAAAATTAAGATTAATTTGATTAAATAATATTCTAAGATAAATTATAACATTTATCTCTAAATAACATCAACCAATATCAATATATGGACCTATCCTTAAAACATTACAAAATATTGAGTTTTATACAATAAAATTCATTCTTATACATTGAGAATATTTTTAGGTTTATATTTTTAAAGAAATCATGACATAAAACATACAATACATCCCATATCAAAACATGAGGATACTTCCAAATTATTATCCACTTCATCCAAAATATCAATCCTAAATAATAATAATAATTTCTTTATAAAATATATATAGGATTTGAATTTACTTTTTTATTTCTATTACTGAAGTGCATTGTGTAGCATTTGTTGTCAATGAGGCATGATGTTGTCTTAGAATGAATGGATGTCAAGAATTGTCAAGATGTGAATGCCAAAGGTTGTGATGGTGTTGGTGATGAATGGAGAATGGCCATGGTACTAAGATGCATGTCACTTAGGAGATTCACTAAGTGGTATTGGAAATTGTGGTTGAAACATTCTCCATGAAAATCTGACGATTGTTGAGCTGCTCTTTAAGTTCAAAGAACTTGTATCAACTGGATACAAAGTCACAACATTGATTGAAGACCATGCATTGTAGTGACAATGCATGAGTAGTTGAAAGTGATCCATCCATAAGTTGTAAGTGGATGAAGTGGATTAATGAATGTGAACATGAAGAAGATCCAACTTGATCTCTGATTAGATCAATGAAGTTTATTGAAGAATTATTTGATTCAGGAGCTTCGGTTGTAGAAGAACCTTCGGGAATTCCATTCCTAAGTAATGAATAAATGTTGAAGAGAATTGGATGAATTATAATGAAGAGGAAGAAATGAAGAAGAGGAGAAATGGCTTGAGTGGCATTTGGCATTTTCACTTGGTTACTTTGTTTTTATACAAAGTCTAAGTGTTTTACTTAGAAAAAAATTAGCCACCAAGGAGGCCAGCCGAGGGTCATCACCCAAGGCACTTGTGGGACTCAAGGTCACCACGCCCATGGGGAACCCTCAAGGCCAAGGCAGCATCCTTGAGGCAGGGGCGCACCCGTAGGACACCGCATGGGCGCCTGGGGCACGCCCGGAGGAGCGCGGCAGGGGGCAGTGTGTAAGCCCCCGAGGGGCACGTGGTGGTGAAGCCCGCGCACCCGAGTGTGCATAGTGGGCGCTAGGAGTGCGCCCGCAGAGGCGTGAGTGGGCGCAGAGCGCGCCCGCAGGGAGAACTCGGTGCGGGGCGGCACCGAGAGGGGAGAAGATTCAATTGCGGGGTTGAGGCAGCACTAGGGTGATAAAGCACGGAAAATCCGCTCGCCGATTCGATGTGGGACGCGGAAATTTCACCTGGGACAGATCTGAGCCGTCCGTCTCATCGCATGCTGGATTGAAGCCGCACATCTGATCCGCGGCGAGGCGATCTGATCCAGGCCGTCCGATGTATTTCAAATGCCGCATCCGACGGCTCCGAGGCATCTCCTTCCTCGAGCTTGAGCCGAGGACACCCCGTGCCACCCGACGTCCCCCGCTGAACCAGTGTCTCCCTGAGCATGGATTTTGAGATTCCGGCCACCTCCGATCAAGCCGAAGGCACCATTGAGCTCGTCTCGCCCTTACGAACACATCCATGCGTAGAAATGGGTATGCATGCCAGTAATGAAGATATTCGTGTTCGGCCGAGGCAAGAGAATCTGCCGAGGCTATGAATGGTTCGTGTTTTGCATGGGATGGCCAAAACAGAGGCCATGCATTCGTTCGAAAATGCATGCACGTAGAGAAAAATAAAAAGAGAAGAACCCGCGGAGAACCGAGGAGAAATTTCAAGATTTGGAAAAATCTTGAAGATCCGAATACTTCGGGGATTTGAGATTTATCCCACGCGGAAGTTTTGAGGCCGCCTCTGCCTATATAAAGAGAGGCCGAGACCTCGATGAAGCTGCTGATCTTTTGAAGAAAAACGAGTAGTCCCGTGAGAGCACCTTTGCCTCGCGAAGAAGAGCCTGCGTGCACACCTGCGCGGCAGTATAGCCCGGAGCTCCCCTAGCTCTGTTTTGGTTCCTTTTGCGCACTCCTTGCGTGAAAGAGGTTGGAGAAGGACCCCTGCGCGCCTTTCCCTTGCGCAGCAGGAAGACCCGTGGCCGCAACATCTTGCGCGCCCACGGTTGAAGCCCCGCGGTGTTGCACCTTGCACACCCGAGTGTTTGCGCGGCAGTAGCACCTGCGCGTCCGCGGCCAGTGCATCTTGCACGGCAGTGTTGAGGAATATTGGCCGCAGCCTTGCGCGCCACCTTTCCCCATTGAGAAGGCCGAGCCTTTGTGCTTGTGTGCCAAGAAGACAAGAACACCTACGGTCAGTGGCTTGTGCAAAGTGGGAGAACCCGAGGCCATGTGTGTGCACAAAGAACAACACCAAGTGGTGTTTTCCAAGTGAAGTGGAAGACCACACATTGTGTGTGTGTAAGAATTGAATAATCCATAGTCTTGGTTGTGCATTTGAGCAAAGAAGAACACACTTTAAGTGTGTGAATTTGAAGAAGCCGAGGGTTGTGACCTTGTGTGTGCACACCTTGAAGAACAAACTAAAAAGAACACTAAAGTGTGTGTGTGCAACAAGAAGGGAAGAAGGCCATAGGCATTTGTGTGTTCAAAAGAACTAAAAGGCCGAACCTAGTGTGTGTGCACTAAGTGAAGTGAACACACTTAGAAGAAGGAAGAAAGAGGAGACCCTCACACTAAAGTACAACACACTTGTGAGTGTGTAAACAAAAAGAACAAAGTGTGTGAAGTTTGAGAAGTAGGTGTGTGCTGAAAAGAATTACACCCTCTAAGGGTTTACTACACCAAGAAGAGAAAAAGGGAAGTGCATGCTTGCATGCATGCACATGCACATGTGAACAAAGTAAAATCTGGTTGTGTGCATTTGAGAATTCCAGGAAGAACAGTTCTTCAAGATTTGAGAAGCCATACAGTCAGTGCATGAGGAAGGAGAGATGCCATGCACTCAGTGCATGAAGTTGAATTGAAGTGAGACTGAGCCAGACTGAAGTGAAAGATATTGTTTGTCTGAGTTTTCAGTATTTGAGAAGATCCTGATCAACAGAAGTGATCAGAAGTTGTTGAGCAAGACCAACAGACCTATCCGAGGCTGTTGAAAATTCTTGGAGAGAGGCCGGGTCATCCTTAGAAGAAGGTGATAAAGCCCGAGCAAGATGAGAAGACCTGTTCACCACAAGTGAGCAGAGGTACAGAGCAAGGCCAGCAGTCTTTATCCCAGACTGCTGAGGATACTTGAAGAACTTAAAGTGATGAAGAGCTACTCGTGTGACTCGAGCAGCCAGGAGAAGACCCTTGTGAGACTCAGGGTGGAGGAAGTCTCCAGTGGGATTCTGGAGCAGGCCAGTGGGACTCTGGTAACACTGTGGGACGCAGTATAAAGACCCTCCTGTGGGACTCAGGAGAGATACGGTGGGAAGCTGTATCGACCATTGTAATACTAACAGATTATAATGGGAGAATCCATGCTGGGAGAGCATGGCAAGGATGTAGGCCTTTGGTGCCGAACCTTGTAAATCCTTGTGTCCTGTGCCTTTTCATTACTGCATTATCCGGGAAAGGTTGAGAGACATAAGAAGAGTGGATCGAGGCCTTAACAAGCCATAGAGGTTTAATTGATTAAGAATCAATTAGTAAAAAGTTTTAAAGGATCACTGATTCACCCCCTCCCCCTCTCAGTGATTCACACTGATCTGGGCACTTCAATTGGTATCAGAGGCAGGTTACCTCTAAAAGATCCAAGAGAGTCTATATGGAGTGCAGATTTGAGGGAATGAAAGAACAGCCTCAAATGGAGATATCTGCCAAGACTCTGAAAAACAGAAAGAAGAAACAGGCCAAGAAGATGAAGAAAGCCTGTCCTAGCTGTGATGAAGTTGGAACAATGAAAGATTTTCAAAGTGCAATCGAATATCTTCAGAAGACAGTCCCCAAGGAAGTGGCAATGTGTATAGCTACAGGCATCCTTGATCTTCAAGAAGAAAAATCACAGTTAGAAGAAGAAGCCAATGCAATGGAAGATCAATTGGCAAAAAGGGTTGGCATAACCAACACTCTCAGAAAGCTGGTAAATGCCAAAGATGAAACAGTATCTCTTTGCAATGAAAGATATGAAGACACTGCTGAAGAATTGAAAAGAAGCCTTTCTGAGAATGAATTCTTTAAGATAATGGTCAAAGAATTTTTCCATGCACTGGAAAAATTGCACAGAGTGTCAATGAATGTCAGAGATTCTCAACTCGATGAAAAAGTCAAAATGGTGAAGGAGCTTGACAACTCATTGCATGAAATAAAGAAGGTGCATGAAGACCAGTTAGAACAGCTAAAAAAGAATTGGGAAGGTAGGCTAAGATTGGTTGAGGATGAGAAGAACTCCCTCAACATGAAATGCTTTGAACTGGAGGTGATATTGAAAAATCTGCAATCACCCAAATCCAAAGCCTCCCAGTCAGCTGAAAGGAGAAATGTTGCTACTCAAGTATGCATTGAGCAGGATGATTCTAACAGAATGACATCCTCTAATGAAAGGGCAACATCTTTTAAAAAGAAGGTACCATCCATACCATCTTGTACTGATGCTTCTAATTGTGTTTCCACAAAAAGTGCAGGATGGAAGAATAATTCCAAACAAATATGGATGAAGACAGTAAAGAAGCAGAGCTCTCCTGAAACAGCACAACAGGTCAAGAAAAGTACCCTACAATCAGAAGGACTGAAGAGGTCAAGATTCGTGGGACAATGCTGGTGTTGTAACAAGTATGGGCATTGTGCAAAGGATTGTTGGTACAATCCACTGAATGCCAAAGCACAGAGGAAGCCCATACCAAGGGGGAGCAAGCCAGAAGAAAAGAAGCAGCATCCACAGGTCCAGAGACATCTGTTTACTGCAAATAGATTTGGATTACTTGACAACATCTGGGATGGTTGCAAAAGTGGTCAACAATTTGATACATGTCAATCTCCAAATGTATCCAAAGCTGTAAAGAAGAGAAGATCACAGAACCTGGCTAAGAGAGATTCCTTGGGAAGCAAGAAGAAAGTAGAAAATGCTCCCAAGAAGTGTTTGAGAAATGAAGAGAAGTCCTTGGAGTCTGAGTCCAAGAAGGGTGATGCATCCAGAAGGACCACCAAGAAAACATGCTTCTACTGTGGAAAGAAAGGAAATATCATGGATCTTTGTAAAGAAGCCATGAAATTCAATAGAGGCAGACTGGACTCAAACAGACAATCAATCCAGAAGAAGCATAAGGGACTGGTTGAAAATAAGTTGCCTAAGAAAGGTGGCTTAACAGTATCAAAAGAACCACGTGGAATATCCATAACTGAGGCCACACTTCCAAGTGACTTACTAGTCATATGGCCAAATCAGTTGCAACTTTCCAAAGATCTGCAAAGAGCTGAAGATGAAGTTATGGAAATTGCTAAGGCAAAAGGGAAGAAGAATATTTCACATGAAGATGTATTGAGATCCACACCAGCACAAACATCATTGAAAATAAAATGTGCAAGTGTGAAGAATGGTGAAAATGGGACATCTCGGTTGAGAGAATCTTCTCAACCTTGTTGTTCACATTGATGAACCAAGGAGGTTCCATCTTATTCCCTTATACTTCTGGTATTTACATGTGCTAACATTGCAGGGAATTGAAGATGATGATCATTCTCATCTGGAGGATGGTTTGGAAGGAATGGAGTGCACCCCTTAAGGGGGAGCCAATCTGTAGAAGATGGGATTCTAAGATTTAATACCATCTTGAGAAAAGTGAAGGTATTCCAATCATACTTTCATCCCTTGTTTCTTAATTGTATTCATCATGACAATTAAGGGGGGGTATTGATTGAAGACAAATGGTTGAAAGGGGGAGCATTATCTTTGCACCTGAACTTTCTAATGAGTTTTGTGAAGTTGTGCAGGATTTAGCAATTTATTGTTATATCTGAAAAATTTCAACCCCTTGGAGCATGATCTCACATGTACAGTGCATTTTGGACAGCATTGAGTTCCTTGGTTACATCACTCTTGTTTTCTACACCGGGTTAGCCCAAGTAGAATTAGAGATGATTTACTAAAGGTTCTTTGCTAGAGAGAACATGTGACATCATCCCTCTCTTAGTGCTTTTCAAGAAGATGCTATTCGAAGGGAGGAAGAGATATTTTTGGAAGAGAACCACACCACACCTTTGCATTTGATTGCCAATAAGGGGGAGAAATATTGGCACACATATTGACCCATTCATATGTGCTGAAGGAGTGTATTGACAACAAATACAAAGGGGGAGATTGAAGTGCATTGTGTTGCATTTGTTGTCAATGAGGCATGATGTTGTCTTAGAATGAATGGATGTCAAGAATTGTCAAGATGTGAATGCCAAAGGTTGTGATGGTGTTGGTGATGAATGGAGAATGGCCATGGTACTAAGATGCATGTCACTTCGGAGATTCACTAAGTGGTATTGGAAATTGTGGTTGAAACATTCTCCATGAAAATCTGACGATTGTTGAGCTGCTCTTTAAGTTCAAAGAACTTGTATCAACTGGATACAAAGTCACAACATTGATTGAAGACCATGCATTGTAGTGACAATGCATGAGGAGTTGAAAGTGATCCATCCATAAGTTGTAAGTGGATGAAGTGGATTAATGAATGTGAACATGAAGAAGATCCAACTTGATCTCTGATTAGATCAATGAAGTTTATTGAAGAATTATTTGATTCAGGAGCTTCGGTTGAAGAAGAACCTTCGGGAATTCCATTCCTAAGTAATGAATAAATGTTGAAGAGAATTGGAGGAATTCTAATGAAGAAGAAGAAATGAAGAAGAGGAGAAATGGCTTGAGTGGCATTTGGCATTTTCACTTGGTTACTTTGTTTTTATACAAAGTCTAAGTGTTTTACTTAGCAAAAAATTAGCCACCAAGGAGGCCAGCCGAGGGTCATCACCCAAGGAACTTGTGGGACTCAAGGTCACCACGCCCATGGGGAACCTTCAAGGCCAAGGCAGCATCCTTGAGGCAGGGGCGCACCCGTAGGACACCGCATGGGCGCCTGGGGCATGCCTGGAGGAGCGCGGCAGGGGTCCGTGTGTAAGCCCCCGAGGGGCACGCGGTGGTGAAGCCCGCGCACCCGAGTGTGCATAGTGGGCGCTAGGAGCGCGCCCGCAGAGGCGTGAGTGGGCACAGAGCGCGCCCGCAGGGAGAACTCGGTGCGGGGCGGCACCGAGAGGGGAGAAGATTCAATTGCGGGGTTGAGGCAGCGCTAGGGTGATAAAGCGCGGAAAATCCGCTCGCCGATTCGATGTGGGACGCGGAAATTTCACCCGAGACAGATCTGAGTCGTCCGTCTCATCGCGCGCTGGATCGAAGCCGCACATCTGATCCGCGGCGAGGCGATCTGATCCAGGCCGTCCGATGTATTTCAAATGCCGCATCCGACGGCTCCGAGGCATCTCCTTCCTCGAGCTTGAGCCGAGGACACCCCGTGCCACCCGACGTCCCCCGCTGAACCAGTGGCTCCCCGAGCATGGATTTTGAGATTCCGGCCACCTCCGATCAAGCCAAAGGCACCATTGAGCTCGTCTCGCCCTTACGAACACATCCATGCGTAGAAATGGGCATGCAAGCCAGTAATGAATATATTCGTGTTCAGCCAAGGCAAGAGAATCTTCCGAGGATATGAATGGTTCGTGTTTTGCATGGGATGGCCAAAATACAGGCCATGCATTCGTTCGAAAATGCATGCACGTAGAGAAAAATAAAAAGAGAAGAACCCGCGGAGAACCGAGGAGAAAGTTCAAGATTTGGAAAAATCTTGAAGATCCGAATACTTTGGGGATTTGAGATTTATCCCACGCGGAAGTTTTGAGGCCGCCTCTGCCTATATAAAGAGAGGCCGAGACCTCGATGAAGCTGCTGATCTTTTGAAGAAAAACGAGAAGTCCCGTGAGAGCACCTTTGCCTCGCGAAGAAGAGCCTGCGCGCACACTTGCACGGCAGTACAGCCCGGAGCTCCCCTAGCTCTGTTTTGGTTCCTTTTGCGCACTCCTTGCGCGAAAGAGGTTGGAGAAGGACCCCTGCGCGTCTTTCCCTTGCGCAGCAGGAAGACCCGTGGCCGCAACATCTTGCGCGCCCACGGTTGAAGCCCCGCGGTGTTGCACATTGCACACCCGAGTGCTTGCGCGGCAGTAGCACCTGCGCGTCCGCGGCCAGTGCATCTTGCACGGCAGTGTTGAGGAAGATTGGCCGCACCCTTGCGCGCCACCTTTCCCCATTGAGAAGGCCGAGCCTTTGTGCTTGTGTGCCAAGAAGACAAGAACACCTACGGGCAGTGGCTTGTGCAAAGTGGGAGAACCCGAGGCCATGTGTGTGCACAAAGAACAACACCAAGTGGTATGTGCCAAGTGAAGTGGAAGACCACACTTTGTGTGTGTGTAAGAATTGAATAATCCATAGTCTTGGTTGTGCAGTTGAGCAAAGAAGAACACACTTTAAGTGTGTGCATTTGAAGAAGCCGAGGGTTGTGACCTTGTGTGTGCACACCTTGAAGAACAAACTAAAAAGAACACTAAAGTGTGTGTGTGCAACAAGAAGGGAAGAAGGCCATAGGCATTTGTGTGTGCAAAAGAACTAAAAGGCCGAACCTAGTGTGTGTGCACTAAGTGAAGTGAACACACTTAGAAGAAGGAAGAAAGAGGAGACCCTCACACTAAAGTACAACACACTTGTGAGTGTGTAAACAAAAAGAACAAAGTGTGTGAAGTTTGAGAAGTAGGTGTGTGCTGAAAAGAATTACACCCTCTAAGGGTTTACTGCACCAAGAAGAGAAAAAGGGAAGTGCATGCTTGCATGAATGCACATGCACATGTGAAAAAAGTAAAATCTGGTTGTGTGCATTTGAGAAGTCCAGGAACAACAGTTCTTGAAGATTTGAGAAGCCATGCAGTCAGTACATGAGGAAGGAGAGCTGCCATGCACTCAGTGCATGAAGTTGAATTGAAGTGAGATTGAGCCAGACTGAAGTGAAAGATATTGTTTGTCTGAGTTTTCAGTATTTGAGAAGAGCCTGATCAACAGAAGTGATCAGAAGTTGTTGAGCAAGACCAACAGACCTTTCCGAGGCTGTTGAAGATTCTTGGAGAGAGGCCGGGTCATCCTTAGAAGAAGGTGATAAAGCCCGAGCAAGACGAGAAGACCTGTTCACCACAAGTGAGCAGAGGTACAGAGAAAGGCCAGCAGTCTTTATCCCAGACTACTGAGGATACATGAAGAACTTAAAGTGAAGAAGAGCTACTCGTGTGACTCGAGCAGCCAGGAGAAGACCCCTGTGAGACTCAGGGTGGAGGAAGTCTCCAGTGGGATTCTGGAGCAGGCCAGTGGGACTCTGGTAACACTGTGGGACGCAGTATAAAGACCCTCCTGTGGGACTCAGGAGAGATACAGTGGGAAGCTGTATCGACCATTGTAATACTAACAGATTATAATGGGAGAATCCATGCTGGGAGAGCATGGCAAGGATGTAGGCCTTTGGTGCCGAACCTTGTAAATCCTTGTGTCCTATGCCTTTTCATTACTGCATTATCCGGGAAAGGTTGAGAGACATAAGAAGAGTGGATCGAGGCCTTAACAAGCCATAGAGGTTTAATTGATTAAGAATAAATTAGTAAAAAGTTTTAAAGGATCACTGATTCACCCCCTCCCCCTCTCAGTGATTCACACTGATCTGGGCACTTCAATTACACATCCTTATAACCTATAAAAAACATTTAAGAACATAGGTGGAGAAGAAAAAAGCTCAGTAAGGGATTTATGGAATGAAATCATTAGTCAAGTGTTAACATAGAAAAAGTGTAAAACCCATTTCATAAAAGGTCATTAACATGCATGGAAACATTTTGTAGTTTCATTGGGAAATATTTACTACAACAATCATACAATCCCCCTTACACATGGAACAACCTTATGGTTAAATTCAATATCTGGAGTACCCAATGCATTATAGAGCTATAATGGGGATCACCCATCATATCTTGAGATATAATGGGATCAACCAACCATATCGTGATATATAATGATATCAACTAAATATAACTATGTTCAAGGAAAATATCAGGGAAATAATGTATCATTAAATAGAGTGGAACCACTCATTCCATATATATATATATATATATAACAACATTTTTGAGTTTTATTAAAGATCCTTTTAAAAGGATTTCAAAAAGAAAGTCCCATACAAATATAATTGGGGTGATAATTAATGGAATAGAAAAGATATTTTAGGGACTATAAATACATATAATAAAAAATATCATAATAAAAAAATCTTCCCAAAAATAATATTTATACTTCATAATGAATAAAGAAAAAGTTTATCCCAAAGATTTGAAATTAGGTTAAGAATTCATTTTCCTCGGGTTCATATTAATTAAAACATGTTCAAACCTAATTTATAATGGTTAAAATAGAATTATTAATATCTTAAAGAAATATATTAATGTTTATACATATTTATTTGATCAATTCATAACATCATTTACCTTTTAAATATTTTTATTTTGTTCCTTCCATTGTTTCAGGTGCGTTCTTTACATGATTTCCATGGCTAGTTTGTATTTGATTTTCTTATCATATGGAAATGAAATTATGGATGTGGAATGAGATGGTATTAATATGTTTCCATAATATTGAATTATTTCATAATTAATTTTTGTTATATGGCATGAGAATTAATATTTTGATAAATCTTTAAGGATATCAGCCTGTATATTTTTGTTCAATTTTTTAATAATCACAAACTAGATTCATTATATAACACAATGTAATTTAAATATATTTACACCGAAATGTGAAAGAGGGTATATTATAAAATATAAATACTTTTTAAACCATTAAATTGGGTTTAAATTGAGTTTTGGATGACGTAATGGAAACAATAAACACATTAACCATGATTTTGGTAAATCAGCACATCACAGATGGTGTTTTTATTTTCAAAATAATATGAATAGAAGAGGAAGAATGATGATGAATACTTCCATAAAAAACATAACAATACAATATATATAATAATGGAGCTTCAGTGCCTCTTTTATAATGGTATATGAATATATTATAATAATATAAATGAATTGAAAAGAAAACACAAAAAAATGAATGAGGATTCTTACCTCTTGATTTCTTCTTCATGAGATCCTTCTAAAGGATTCTCATTTTTTTTATGATTGGTGAGAGCATCTTATAATGGACATGAGGAAGATACTTGGGAGTTATATTGGTGAGAACATAAACAATTATCATGGTTTTAGAGGTGTGAGAGGAAGAGGGGAATGAGGGTTGTATTTATAGTGGTGGAGAGTACGTGTTTAAAATTATTTTAAACATTATTTTAATATTTTGGCTCATGAAAATGAATATTATTGTTTAATGAGACCCAAAATAGTAGTAAGTTTATGTGAGTTTAAGCCAAGTGTACTTATATCATCCTTGAATCATCTCTGATGTAGTAATACACGTATTTATCATTTATTGTAATTTATTTTAATTTATCGAAATTTACTATTCATAAAGAATCAGAAATTTTAAAAAAAATCCTCAAAATTCACCTTAAATTTATTTACATGTAGAATTAATAAATTAAATCCATTTTTTGAAAATAATTTTCTATTAATTTTCAATTTAATATTTAAATAAAATAAATATTTTTAAAAAATAACAATTTTAGAACTATAAATCATTTTTTAACACGATGAAAAATTAATCAAGATATAATTATCCTATATCCTTATGAAAATAAAATAATAATATGATTAACTATTCACAAGGGTCATATTAATATTCTTATTACTATTCATATGTGTATTTTACTGTTAACCAAAAAACAAGTTGGTTCTATCAAACTCCAAATTACTTACTGATCACAAGAGTACATAACTATTTTCTGATATTGAAATCATAGTTGTGGAAAAACTATCTTTAAATTCTAGTTATAAATATCTAATTAAAACAAATTTTCATACAGTTCAATTTATTTTTAAAAATTTGTTGTTTTAAATTCTCCCCTCCTTCTAGAAATTGCATCCTCGTAATTTTACAGCCTTATTAAAAATTTGAGGGAAATTTTACCTCATATAATTTTATAATTCCCACATTTCATCTTATAACACGTGGTTTCTCAAAAAAAATACCTATTGGATTACATTATTCTTCAATACATGATCTCAGTGATCAAGAATCTGAACAGGTCTCTCTTCATAAGTGAGGTTCTCTTCCAGTTGAACTGCTTCTATGCTTAGAACATGAGATGAATCTAGAATATACTTTTTCAACATCCAAACATGTAAAAAATTATTTACCTATGATAATCTTAGTGGAAATGTTACTTAGTAGGCAACTGGTTCATATTTCACCTGGATTTCATAATTTTCAATAACCCATGAACAAAGCTTCCATTTCTTACAAAAAATACAAAACACCCTTCCAAGGTGATATACTAAGAAAAACATGATCACCTACCTCGAAATAAAATTTATTACTCCTATAATAATCATAATGTTTCTCTATACTCTCAGCTACCTCATGTGCTTCTCGATCAGCTTCACTTTCTCAATCACTTCGTCCACTAATTCTGGTCTCATAAACATTCATTACATAACTTCATCTGAAAAAGCTGTAGTTTGACACCAAATCCCATATAATGCCTCAAAATGTTCCATATTTGTACTATAATGAATACTATTATTATATGAAAACACAAATAATGACATATATGGATCGAAACAACCCAGGTAGTTTATTGAACAACCATGCAGTCTATCCTCAAAATTTTGAATCATCCATTATGACTGCCCTTCTGATTGAGGATGAAAAGATGTACTAAAATATAATTATTTAACCAATGACATTTTAAGGCCTTTCCAAAAGATAGAATTAAAATTGTGATCATGATCAAATACAATGGAATGTTTAACTTCATGTAAACTGAAAATCTATTTGAGGTATAGTCGATAAATATAATCCAAAGACATGGTATCTCAAATAGGTAGGAAATGAGCAGATTTAGTCATTCAATCATCAAAAACCCATATTTCATTGTGACCTCCAAGTGTCTTTGGTTGTACTACCATAATATACATGGATAAATTTTTCCATTTCCACTATGGAACTAGAAAATGAAGAAGCATCCTCTTTGGTAACAACAGCTCCACTTAAAAATGTTGACATGTCAAACATTTCATGGAAAAATATACAATATCGATTTTCATTCCATCCCACTAATAATACTCATGATGTTATCTGTACATATTTATACTGCCACAATAAACTAAAAATAGAGAACTATGAGCTTCACAGAACAATTTTTTCTTCAACTGGGAATCAAAAGGCACACACAACCTTTTTTCAAATCTTAAACAAAAATATTTTTCAAGGTTGATTTTTCTAACTTACCCATTTATCCAATTCTATTTTTTTCTATAGCACATGGTCTTCCTTCAACACGTTCTTAATTCTATTTATTAAGAATAACTACATTAAAACATGAAATAAATTAGATTTATTTCCTACAACCACAACTTTTAGGCCAAAATTCCTCAAATAATTAATCAAATGATTATGCTATAAATGTAACATGGTTAATGATGTATATTGTTTTCAACCCAATGCATCTACCAATCTATTTTCTATTCTAGGATGTTAGTTGATTATGAAATCATAATCCTTTATTAGTTCAATCAATATTCTCTTCATCATGGTTAATTCATTCTGAGCTAATATATACCATAATATTTTAGAGACAATATATATTTGACATTTGTCTTTGTATAAAATATGCCACTAAATGTCTAAATAAAAAACTGGAGAGGCCAATTCCAGACCATGTGTGGGATAATTTAACCCAGGAGGGTTTACTTGTCTTGACGAATAAGAAATTAACAATACATTATGCATAAGAACACAACCAATTCCCTTCAACGAAGAATCATTATAGATGAAAAATTCACCAATTCTACAAGGTAGGGTCATGACTAGATCATTCACTAATATTATTTTCAATTACTGAAAACAATAATCACATAATTTTGTCCAGATGAATTTAACTCCTTTTTTAGTTAACTTATTCAGTTGAATATATATCAATGAAATGTTTTCAACAATCCTCCGATAATTTTCTTCCAAACCAAGAAACTACAAATCTTAGTTATATTTGTTGGAATTTCTCCTTAATTAACATCCTTAATTTTAGCAAGATCAATAGTTATTCCACATTTGGAAATAATGTAACGAAAGTATAAATTTTTTGGCAACCATAATTCACAGTTGATGAATTTCCCATATAGTTTTCATTCTTTTAATGTTTAAAAAACAACCCATATATGTTTTTCATACTTCTCTTTAATTCGAGAATATACCAGAGTTTCATCAATGAACACAACCATAAGAATATCCAAGAACTCATAAAATATCATATTCCTAAGATCCATGAATAAAATAAGTCCATTAGTTAAACCAAATTGAATAACTACACATTCATAATGACTATAAATAGTATGGAATGTCAACATGATGATATCTTCATATTTTACATTCAACTAATGGTACCACCACATTAGGTAAATCATTAAAAAATATTACACTCCCTAGAGATGATCAAACAAATCATCGATATGAGGAAAAGGATACTTCTTTTTACCATAAATTATAATCATTTCACTATAATCAAAGAAATGTCTCATTAAACCATCTTTCATTTTAACAAAAAAGAAAAGAGAACCCCATTATGATTTTATAGGACAGATGAAGCCTATATCTAAAAATTCATTCAAATAGTTTTTTAATTCCATGATTTCCATTTTATCCATTTGATTAGGGGGATTAGAAATTGGCTTAACATAAGGAACTAAGTGAATAGTAAACTCAACATCTCGATCCGGAATAACACAAAGAAAATCATAAAGAAAAACATCAAAGTATTTATTTACCACTGGTACATCATTAATCTTGATAGTTCCCTTATCATACAAAATATGATAAAGATAACTTTCATTTCAAATTTTTTTAGTTTCTTGTCTTCCTTATATTTTATCAATGGTATGGGTTCATTCTTGTACAAAAATAGAAACACCTTGTAAAAACAACTTCTTTTTCACTCCAATCTATAATAGTATGATAAGAATGAAAGCTAGTCCTTACCCAGAATAGAATCAAACTCCACTAGAGGTAATAAAATGGGGATTTTTGGTAAAATCCTTCCACATACAAGGATATGTATATTCTTATAATTTATTCCTACCACAATACTTCTTCTAGGTGATTTTACCATGAATTCCAATTTCATTGCACAAGGTGGAATTCTTCATTTTTATGAAAATTTCTTCAAAATGAAGGAATGTGTATTCCCCTAATAAAAAAATTGAAAAAACCATAAATACAAGTAATCTACTTAATACCACAACATTTGAAGACTAAAAAACTATTTATGTTGTGGTAAAGGAAATTACCACACCCATCTTATTTTAATCATACTAATTATCTACCTGATTGGATAGCTTTAAACAAACATTAGAAAAATGACATGATTTCTTATAGTCAAAGCATCCCACCATAGATTTATCATTAATTTTCTAATCATTTTTTTCAATTGGGATACATGTATCAATTCATTCCCTATTAGTATAATTTCATATAATTTATAACACATTCACTAGGATGCTTTTTACTACACTTTTTACATGAAGTGAAATTAATTTTCTTACCTCCATATTTCATTGATTAATTCCTCCCTAATTCCTTCCTACTGCTGCTTCTTATTTATTTCATCACAAGGCACATACGTTCCAGAAAACCCCATATCACATTTTTTAGAACAACAAAAAAATTTCTCATATCTTTTAAACTCTCTTTATGGAAAATATCATCATAATATGGTTTCAAATGAGAGTAAAATATATTATTTGTAATATCAATATCCTGAGTAAAATCGAGTGTGTAAATATAATGTCATGTAATGTTGGATTCATATTCCTCCACTAAATCATCAAATTCATTCTTTAGTTCAAATAATTATTTCACCTTTCTGAGTCGAAAAATTTTAAGGAATAATATATCTAGAAAAGACTCTAAAAATCATCCCATTCTAGATTGTCAGGATCATCTAATTCTAGAATATTATTAGACAAAGACCACCATTGATCAGATTCAACTTCCAAATGATAAATGTATATTATAACCTTTTGGAATTCTGAACATCCCATTACATCAAATATATTTTCTAGACCATTAATCCATCCTTCGGTAATCACTAGATATGTTGTTCCACTAAATTCTAGAGGATGTAGCCTCATAAAATGATCCAGAAAGACATGTTTCTTTGTGTTACATCATCTTCCTCTATAACATTAATACCATCACCATTTATTTATTGATTCAAACGATCAATTTCTATAATAAAATTCTTGGTTCCAATTACCACTACTCCAGGCTACAGATTCGGGCAGACATCAACCTCTTGGTTCTTGTCTACATCACCTTCCTTATTTCTTCTACAATAAACCATCTTGAATAGACATATCATAGATAAATAAACATGGTAAAATTTAATTTATATAACATTTAAAATTACAATATATTAAAAATCATTTATGGTATTCTTTTGAAATTATCCTAATTCCTAAAGTTTTTATGCCATCCTTTGATACCAATTATAAGGACTTACCCATAAAACATTACATAATATATATTTTTATACAATAAAATTAATTCCTACACATATTGTAGGTTTTTAGGTTTAAATGTTTACATAAATCGGGATATAAAACTTATATACATCCCATAACAAAATATAAGGATACTACTAAAATAGTATTGAATTTTTTCAAAACATAAATCTTAAATAAAAACAAAATTTCATTGAAAAATATTAATAACAATTAAATTTTCTTCCTCTTTTCTCAGACACATATTTATAACACATGAAAAAACATTTAAATGCTTGGGATGAGCACAAAAACCATATTAAGGGATATAAGGGAAGAAATCGTTCGTCAAGTGATAACATAAAAACCAATAAAATCCATTTCATAAAAACTCATTAACATGCAGGGTATAATCATGTAGTTTATTTAGGACATATTTACTATAACACCCCTACAATAACCCTTGAAAAATTTAATAACCATTTGGACAAATTTAATCTTTGGTGTACTCAATGAATTAGAGAGCTATAATGGGGCTCACCTGCCATATCATAAGCCATAATGGGATCAACCCAACATATATTAAACTATAATGGTCTCAACCCAATATACCTATGTTGAAGGAAAATAACATGTTAATAAAGTATCATAAAATTAATAGAAACCACACATTCCAAATATATATATATATAAAGAATCTTTCTAAAATTTATTAAATAGAGTTTTAAAGGGTTTTAAAAGGATATTCCCTTACAAATATAACTGTAGTGATAATTAATTGAATAGAATGGATATGTGTATGAATTATAAATAATCATAATAAAATATAATATAAAAATATTTCATCAAGAAACTAATATTAATATTACACAATGAATAAATTAGAAGGTTAACCCAAGGATCAGAAATCGGGTTAAGAATTCTTTTACCATTGGTTTTTCTTACATAAAATGTGTTAAATCCTTCTATATAATGATTAAATGAGTGGTATTGATATCATAAAGATACATGTTAATTTTTATAACAATTTATATGATAATTTCATAACATCATTTTATCCATTACTTTTATGTATTTTGTTCCTTCCATTATTTCAGGTGAATTTTTTACATGATTTCAATGGTTTGTTAGTGTTTGATTTTCTTTATATATGGAAATAAAATTCCAAAATTGGAATGAAATGGATTTAATATGATTTATGAATATTAAAATATTTCATAAACCATTTTGGTTATATTCTATTTTGATGAACCATTAGTTAATTCTTTAGTGATATCTGTTTAGATCATTTTTGCGGTTCTTTGATAATCACAAACTGGTTTAATTATATAACATAATATTATATATATGTGTGTTTGTGTGTGTGTGTTAACTACCTAACATGAAAGATGATATATAAAACACTTTAATTTTTCTTCAACCATTGGAATGGTTTTACAATAATTTTTTTTGGATGCAATGGAAATTGTAAGCACATTGTCCATGATATTTGTAATTAGGCACATCATGGAGGATATTTTTATTTTTAGAATTAGTGGAAAATGGAGGGATATTGATGATGAATTATTCCATAAACATTATTTCAATACATAATATATATCATAATTTATCATTCTTGCCTCTTAGGTGAAGAATGTACTTTAAAAGAAATTAATTGAAAGGAAAAAACCAGAAAATGAAATAGGATTCTTACCTTTTAGTGTCTTCTTATTCAGATCATTCATAAAGACATTGGTTTAGGCTTTTGGTTAGAATAGAAGTTCTTGGATTTGGGGAATATTCATTGAGAGGGAAATAGGGTAGATCATTGAAAATGTTCAAGGCTTTAGTTGTGTGAGAGGAAGTGGGGAATAAGGGTGGTATTTATAATTGATTAGAGGAGGGGGGTTACATTTTTTGATCACTAGAATAAAAATTTTTCTCAAGACTATGAGTAGTCTTGATTTATTTGAACCCAAATAGTAATACGAAAATGTGTTTTTGAACCAAGTTTACTTACATAATCCTTGTATCACCCATAATGTAGTAAAACTAGTATTTATCATTTATCAAATGAAATCGTATTATAGTATTCATAAAAAAGAATGAAAATCAAAAAAATACAAAAAAATCACCCTAACCATTTTTAGACGTATAGAATTGAAAAATGAACTCAATTTTTTTAATATAATTTTCTATGTATTTGTAATTTATTTTTTTAAATAAACTCATAATTTGTTAAAAAATAAAAATATTAAAACTATAACACATTTTTTACATCCTAAAAAATTAAACAATATCACATTATCATATAACCTTAAGAAAATAAAATAAAAATATAATCTACAATTGTTAGGGGTGTTATTACTATTCATAATGGTATATTACTATTCACAAAAAAACAATAAGGTTCTATTAGACCTCAAATAACTTACTAATCACAACCGTATATAACCATTTTTTTGAAATTTCAATCATTTAAGCAGAAACATTATGTTTAATGGCTTTATATAACTATCTTCAGATTAAATCATGAATTTAAATTTATTTTTAAAACCATGGGGTGTCACGTAAAATTTCTAGCACTAAAAAGTAAATAACTTAATCACGTATTCACTAATATAGGTCATTTTTTTACATAAATAACAAAAAACCCATAAGTCCACAATAAAATAATATATTCTTATCAAATAAAATTTAACCATAACACATAAAATAAAATCCCATAGTATTCTTTTTTCTTTACGTGTATAGGGTTCCCAAAATAGTGAAAGTATTCCAAAAAAAATTTATCACTTAATCCCTAAATCATTTTATTATACTCAGGATATCCATTTGGTAATTATAACATCCCAAAATGAAATGATTCTTAATACATAGACCTTATTAACAAAAAAAGGTAAATTCATACATACTAGGCACCGCACGTAGGCTAGTGGTAGGTGATAAATCACCGTCATACTTCAGTTGTTGGTTCAATTCCTATAGCCTTGCCTGATGTAAAGGTTTGTTACATGGTCTGCATCATTCCATTTTTTTGAAACTATATAAGTTTATAACATTCAAAAAATTGAGATAAAATACTAAAAAATAACCATATCATATGTTATCCTCAAATTTAATCTCATTCCTTTAATTTTTCATTCCATAAAGTAATACCCCATAATTATCTCAAAAAATAATGTCTAAAAAAATATCACTAATCACCTTAAAATTTTGGAACATAATGGCTAAAAATAGAATTCAAAAAAATTGAACTTATGATCATCCTAAAAAATATAAACTCATATGATATTCCAATATCTTAATAATAAATCCAAATCTATAAAATTTCCTAAACCTTCCTCTGATACCAACTATAAGGACATGACCTAAAACATATCTTCTTCATATGTATTTGAATGAGAATTTATATTCGAGGAACAGTTATGTTTAGAGATTTAGAGAATTAAGAAAAAAACATCCACTGTAAACGCATACATTACAAGTGGAAACTTATACTTAGTATCCATTTTTTCATAAACTGAATCCATTTTAAAATAAAACAAGATGTCTTTTCAAGACATGTATTCAATAATTTCATCATTGATTATTTTTTCCATACTAATATTAAGACATATGAAATTTTTTAAAACATTGGATGATCACAACGTCTCATTATGGATGATTAAAATAAATAAACCATTAGTCCATTTAAAACATGGTAACCCATTAATCATTAATTGAGTGAATGAAACAAAAAAATCACATGAATAACACTCATAAATTTTTAACAGATAGAAACATTAAAATCAATATAATGAAATTTAAACACTTTTAGGTGACTTAGAGAATCATTAACATAAAATACATTGAAACAAATTACGACTATAATAACAATATGATCAACATAAAAAATTTAGATCTATAATGGGGATAACCCCTCGTATAAGTTATATTTGACTCACTCCTAAGCTATAATGGTGTTGAACCATTCATATGAAATACAATAAGGTCACCCATGAGATGAAATAGGGATCATACATGCGTAAAAGATGTTTTGTGCTCACCCATGAGCTATAATGGGGATAAACCCTTAGTATAAACAATATTGGGCTCACCCATTTCTTATAATTCTCATGTAACATTTCATAAATCACAAAACAATTTTGAAAACATATATTAATTCTATATGAAACCCAATTCTACATAAAAATACCACTTCATTTGAGAACCCATTTTATATACCAAGATACCCAATTAAAGAAATAAGATATTTCTTTAATTTTAAGAACATTAATTTTTATAAATGAAGTAATTTATCAAATAATGGTTATCGTGGTGTAGTAGTCCTTGTCATTATATACATTAAAACCCATTCATTTTTTCATTCTATATAGGAAGTAAATCATTTTGAATAAAAATATTCTATTTTGAAAATGTTGAATGAAATTAAATATAGACATGAAATTTATTTTATAGTCATTCTTTATCCATATTATAAAATATTTAAATTAATATAATCAAAAAAATATTTGAAAATTAAATCTTTAGATGTTAAAAGTGTCCCATACCACTTTGAACATTTAAATATTAATCTCAATGAATTAAAAAAATCAAAAACAAATAATGAAATTAATATAAATAAAATATAAACATTAAATTTTAATAGTTATTGTATATACAACATAAAAAGAAATAAAGGGGCATATTATCAATAAATGACTCAATGAAAGGTTATTGAGACAAAATCTCGTACCTTGAGTCTGACTCATCACATACAATAATTATATTCCTTAATAGTATACATATTTTAAATAATACTTACTCAAGATCATTTTTCAATTTTATTATTATTTTTATTTCACTTATTACCATGTTATAAAAATTACATAATTATTTATGTTCATATAGGATTTTTTTCAGTATTCGGTACATGAGTCGAAAATGAACATGGGTTATGTCAATAGTCCTTGTGTTCATAATTCCATTATCTCTAGAATAATATACATGAAATAATAATCGATTTTAGATATAGATTATTCTTTTAAATCAATTAATTTACTATGGATATGAAAAATGAACCATGATACATTCATGGAGACGGTATGTTTTTTATACGCATGAGTAAAGTTTCCATTTTCATTTATCATTATGGAAATGAGGTAATTCTTATATTACCTTCCCATGATGATCATAATAATATTAAAATCATAATAATTATTTAAATATACTTATATATATCATACAAGTGATTTTTTTAATAAAAATGATTCACATCACTTCATGGATGTGATAGTTCACACATATGCATGCATGACATTATCATTTTTATGTGTATGTGAGTTATAAACATAATTGAAATGTTATTACATTATAATGATAAATATTTTATTAATAACATGAATAATAAGTTATTCCATCATTATAAATATTCTTATGAAATGGTAATAAGAAAAGGATTATCAGTTCGTGAGGTGGTAGTCTTTCGTACACACGAATGAAATTTTATTTCCCATTTGATGAAATTTTAGATGGATTTGGTTGATGATATTACGATAATAAAAACTAAATATATCAGGTCAAATTTATTATTTATTTCATCTTAAAATAATATGATTTATAGGATTTGGAAGAAGAAATAATATAGGGACACTTAAAAATGATACCTATTATTCAGTTTATCACCATTGAAGGACAACTTAACACCTCAATGACGGGTTTTATCCAAAAAATAAGGTCTCAAGAACATTAGAAGGGATTATAAGAATATTTTTTTCCACAACCTTTCCAAAAAAAATATTATTTGGAAGTGTGAGTATTAGAGAAAAGTGGGTACCTTTTTTCGGAGAGAGGAGAGGCACCCATAGGTAATATTAAAATTTTATACTAATATAAATTCAATTTCAAGTCAAAATGGGTCAAAAATAATTTATTTCTAATATAACATGATTTTGAGAAGAATTTACATCATAAAATTAAATTTAGATAGGTTTTTATTTTATTTTTTTATCCTTATATTTTTTGTTTAATAATTATTTTACCCTATGTGATCTTATCATGATATTTTGTTATTTACACTTTGTGGGTTAATGTGATTATGATAACGTGTAAAACGGCCATCAGAATGGGTATTTATGACAAATTTTGACTTATAATAACTATTTGGATTATTCTTATATTTTTCAGATTTTTATTTCATTAAATAAAATATTTTATATTTTAAAATACCAATAGTGTGAATTTGGAAACTATTAATTGTTGACTTTTAAATATATATTAACAGAAAGATAAGGTCAGATAAAATCCATAAAATCATCAAAAAATGACAAAATAGTCCACAAAATTATTGAATGATATAAATTATGTGACATAATAATTATTTTACTATTAATAGTATCATTTAATTGATTCTTCTATTAATTATGAAATTATTACATTACCATTGTGTCATAATTAAATTTAATTATTTAATTTGAAAAAATATTTAAAAAAATTACCATGATGTAGGTAATAACTTTATAATTTCAATGACTATTTATAATCAATGATATTACCTGTATAACTCCATATTAAAATACATTTCTTTTTAAAAAAAGTGTAACAAAAATGACTATCCATTTAATAAAATATTTTTAATGAATTTAATTCATCCATGTGACTCAAATTGATCCTAAAATCTTCCCATGGATTCTCTTGTGTAGGATACACTCATACAATTAAAATAGGACAGGTTCTAGTGTAACGTCCTGACCCAGCTCACCACTAAGACGTTGGCCAGACCACTCGCCACTTGACCTCAAGCAGGCCACTATGTACACTAGAGGATACCGAATAGTTGTGACGGTGTAAGGATAGTTAGTGGAGAGATTATACCAACTTAACAGAGTTAAGAAATGGTATAACATAATAAATTATTATCCACATCGGATGAAAAAATACATAATTGAGAAAGCAGTGGAAGACCAATTTCGTATAAATGAACAAAAGACGCTAATGCTAGTTTATATAATATATGAATGAATGACATGGTATTGTTAAATTATGGAAAATAGTAAACAGTACAACATACCTTTCAATACAATACAATGAAGGACTCATGTAAATAAAAGAATGAAAATCCCAAAGGCTATATCCACGAGCGTCATGATCTCTAGAATGGTCATTTTCTCCTACTACAGGTACTTGAAAGCATCAACAGGAAAGTTCCAAAGACCTGTGAACAAGAAATGTATAATCAGGTACCCTAGTGCAATGTAAACATGAGTAGGGTGTGATATATAAATCATAGTAGGCCATCATCATCGGTGTGTAACATAATCCTAACAATGTATTTTAAATTCAACAAGGAGTGGTCATGCATAAATAAATTAATCAGTACAATGTAACTAAATACCCAAGTACTTACTCACCTTTTGATTGGTTTCTGGACAAGTAATCAGTTCATTAATTTTGAATTACCAGTTTATTCATAAGTCACATTTGAGTAGGTCTCCTACCGAGTTCAAGGAGTTTCCTCCAAGGTAAAACAGGGCTTAGCAATGACTGGGCCCAATGGGATTTAACCATGGAACCTATTTGTAAATGATGGACCCAAGGAGTGTATCCAAGGCATAATTTAATAGTATAAGTTGCGAAGGTTTTGATACGTAACAAGGAAACTTAGAAAAGATATTCAATGAGGGAGTTCCATGGTAAAAACCGAGGTAAAGTAATCTCACAGAAATCTAACTCATCAGTATCTGAGTCTAGATATGGGGTAAGAGTGTAATCTGAGTAGCCTAATCCAAGGTATTCCACAATAATTGGCCTAGTGAGTCCAAGGTTATCGACCAAGGTAAAATTGGGCTAAGAAGTGAATGGTACCAATGGGCATTAACCATGGAGCCTACTAGTCAATGCTGGTTCCATGGACTGTATATGAGGTATCCTGTTAGATGAAGAGATCAAACGGTAATATACTAGACATCTAAAGAAAAGGCAAGAATTGGGGTCTAGTTAGGTATCAACCTAAGAAAACTATATACTTGAATCACAGTGAGGTTTCTGAGACCCATGGTATTTTCCTCTCATAATCCACGGCGATCATGAGTTAGTCAATTCCTATTTGTTAAAGAAATCATGTCATAATTCATCTGGTTCAATTATTTCCTTCCATTAGTGTGGATAGGTCAAGTAGAGTTGAAGCCATTATTTGTTGGCTCAAGCCATGACTTCCATTATTGTGGAAAGGTCATGTATCAATGAAACCATTTATTTATATATTCAAACCTTTCCTTCCATTAATGTCGATAGGTCATGTAGCATTGCAACCATTTAGAAAAAACCATTAAGGCATTTTCAAATGGAAAGTTCCACACCACAACCATCACTTAGCATGGTATGGTTTTCCCCAGAAGTGGAACCAATCCTTCTCTTGTGAAACCAGGTCCATTTAGGGGATTCCTACATGGTAATCCATGTATCCCCCAAGGTATGTGCATGAAAACCCATTGAGTCCATCATGACATTCCTACATGGAAACCCACATGTCACCCAAAGTTTTATTAGTATTCAAAAATTTTGAAAACCAATTAGAATCATATTTTGAGCATCAATCATTATGTTTTAACCATTAATTTAGCTCAACTCATTCCATTTACCAAAAAAATAAATTTCATTTAATGGGAACCAAGTATCCATAAAAATAACAATTACTTACATGTGTAATCCCAATCCAAAACTGGATCGAACACTTACACAGTTCATTGGTCCTTTAATCATTTAAAAAATGAAAGTCATTCTTTATAATGTCATTAGGGGAATTTCCTAAGCATTCTATATTTCAACCTAACATCATGCATAAAAATTATAAACATGAGAAGTCAAGAAATAAAGGTCTAACCACTACATTTTAGCTTGAAGGCAGTGCACCTCCATTGGAAGGGTTTTGTTATAAAAACATGATATTGTTTATCAACAAATCATTTATCATCCTTAGTATTTAATATATGAAAGATTAAAAATTCACATTTAATAGGAATTGAGGATAATAAATCATTGTATGAATTAATTTATAACATAAGGGTAGTAAGCTACTTTATTAGTGCCTTTATAATTATTGATGACTTGGAAAGGTACGCTACCTTATGGTGGAACCAAGCAGTCCACTTTGGCGATGAACTAAAACAACGTGATAACACCCGGAACAACTCAATGCCCTACTAATTTAACAAAATGTAGTCAAGGATACATAAATATATTCATTAAAGAGTGGGAAAAAATGGAGAAGTTATAAACCTTACCCTATGACATTATCGGTTGACCGAGACCATGCGAACCACCTCACCTTCGGTGGTGGTTTCCGAAACACGAACCTTAAGGCCCTGTGAGAATATCCAAACAACCTCACAATTGATGAAAATGAGAAAATACATTAACCCCAAAACCTAGGGTTTGGCCCCACATCACCGGGCACCGATTAGGGCAAGGCTAGGATGGAAAACGGGAAAATAAGGTAAGAGATAACTTTAAACTAAAGGATGGATGAAGAAAATAGAGGAAACAACATATGAACATCGATCCAAGAGGAGGCTGAAGGATAGGGTGATGCGTCGAAGTGGATATCCCACATGGGCTTCTACGTTACGCTTGAGAGAGGGGGAGGACGAGTATTTAGTTTTATTTTATTTTATTTTATTTTATTTTAAACAATATAAATTTTAAAAACTGGGAACCATGCACGATTTTACACGCATGGTTTTCCAAACCATACGCAAACCCTTCAAAGTCTTCTTCCTCCAAAATGCACCATGCACAGGCTAGGCACACAGTTTAGGGAACTGTTTGAAACCCATGCACTAAGCCACTACCCATTTTCAAATAAGGCCACATGGTTAACTTCTCTGGGCCGTAGGGTTTCATAGACCGTGCACCCTCTCCTATAATTTAAAACATGAATTTTTTCAGGTCCAAAACTCCCAATACTTCTCGACCCACTCAAGATACTTCTCAGGCCTTTTACCATGACCAAAAACATCACTTAAGAGTGATATAACATTCTTAATAATGTTTTGATGCCCGGTTTTAAAAAATACCTTTTTAGTAAATGAAGATGTTCAAAAATATATGTATTTTAGTCTGGCTGAGAAACACAAGATTCTATAATCTACCCACCTAAAAAACATCTTATCCCGATATGCCACCGGAAACAACTTGAACATCACCCAACCTACTAGGGATATTAAATATGTTCAATGGTTTAATTGTGTTCCCAATGCCTGATCCACCTTCATCATTTTGAATATACTCCACACTTCCACCATTAAAACATGAGCCAACGCTCAGGGATCAACTTAACTATAGAAAACGAGCTTACATGAGCCTGTTTAGGTAGAGACATAATCACCTCATCATCTCAATTGGAATTTGATCAATGGTGCTCACCCCCACATGTATTAACTTTAGAAGGGGACAATTCCAAGTTACAATACCTCTACTATTGTAATTTTTTTACAAGGCACCACTCTATGTGTTCATATGTCACTCCTGGAAAGATTTTGTTAAAAGAAACAGTTGAATCGCGATTGACCTAATAGAAACTAGTCGATAAAGATGTCTAGGAATACACTTTTAACCCTAAGAAAACAATTTCTTTCACCTAGAAACATGCTTATGAATTCCCCCTTACAAAAGTAAACATTGAACTAAAGGAAGAGAGAATGAGTCGATCGAAATGGATGATGTATCTCGTAGAAGTCTGGCTTATGTGGTCAGAGTGATTCAAAAGAAACAGCTAGATTCCATGAATTGGAATTAATCTATCCTACATGTGAACCTAGGAATCACTCAGGACTTACCAACCCTCATTGAGCACCTAAGAGGGTCCAATTTTAACCAACTCGGGTTCTCTATAAAGAAAACTAATAGAAAACACACAACTATTTGAATTTAAACACCCTTACGGGTCATCCAAACATAGAATTTCCCAACTGGCCAACTTTCATGTGGCATTCTAAAAGCTAACCATTTTATTTCAGATCAATTTCAAACCAATTTTCAATATATACTCATTTCACAAGGCATCATGTCCTAAAATTTAATATTCTTTGTCATTTCCCAATTCGTGAAGCACCCATACACTCCATAGATTGAAAATTGGCTTGAATTGGTCATTACTAATGTCAATTCATAATTTATCATTGTCAAAAATAACTATTGAAATTATATGGGTGGCCACCTAGAAACCTAAAAAATCACACATAGACATTCTAGTGTGGCATTGGGCTCCCTTCTATAAAAAAACATACTTTAGCAACTAAATTTAGTAGCCTTTTACAGTGGTTCAATTACATGGGTTACCATTTCCTAGATATAAGGTGCCCATACAAAGTACAACTAAAAACTGGCTCCTTTCATAATCATTACCTTTAAACATAGCCTATGATACTATTTACATATATCAAATTAATCTATCATTTCACTACAAGAATCTGACACATAGGAACAAGTAAAAATCACAGAAGAATGGAAATTTAATCACAAGAGCATGCTATAATGAGCAATAAGTATAAAAGGATTGCTAATGTATTACCTAAACTTGTATAAATCTAAGCATGACTTTTTTATAAGGCATCAAATAATACATAGTAGGTAACCAACTAATGAAACAACATGGAATGGACTAAATGCATGGAATGTGAATTTCTATGTGCCTATTATGATGTATCTAATTCAACTTTCTTACCATATCAGGCCATGGAATGTTTCTAAATATCAAAAAATATGACTTACCATAAAGTAATCCAATCACTCTTATTGAAATTATATCAATGGTAATAATAAAAAACATAAAAAACAATCCCAGCCCTGGCCACTTGGTCATTTCTAGTATATGGGGTGATCCATCCCAAGCACAGCTATTATCCAAGCACAAAAATGTTCCTAGTATCTACTATACCAACCCAAAATAGTAATAAAAAAGGAAAAACCACTTTTGATACCAATTTGTAATATCCAGACCTGGCTCACCACTAAGACGTTGGTCGAACCGGCCTCCACATGACCTCAATCATACTTTCTCATACTCTAGTGGCTTCTGACTAGCAGCGAGGGTGTAAGGATAGTTATTGGGGAGACTATACGATCTTATCACAGTCGTGTAGTGGTTTAACATAATAAACTACGACCAAAAGGAGAAGAAATAATATGTAATTGACAAAGCAGCGGAAGATATATTTCTTATAAATAAATAAAAGTGGCCAATTCCAGTTTATACAAAGATAAATGTATGACATGGTATTGATACATTAAGGAGAATAGTAAATAGTACAACATGAATTTCAATACAATACAATGAAGGACTCAAGTAAGGAAAAGAACAAAATCCCAAAGGCTATCTCCACGAACATCCCAAGATCCAACTCTATCCTTCGCTCCTAAAATATGTACAAGAAAGCAACAACAATAAAGGTCCCATGCACTACGAACAAGAAATGTCTACTCAGGTACCCCAGTGAAATGGTGGCCTCTGTAGGATGTGAGATATAAATATCAGAAGGCCGACACCACTGATGTCTAACCAAATCCCGACAGTGTATTTTATATTAAACAGGGTGCAAGAATTATTAAATCGAGTAAGCAGTACGATGTAACTAAATACCCACGTACCTACTTTATCCCTCAGTTGGTGTTTGGACATTTAATAAGTACATTAATTTAGTATTACCAGTTTATTCATATGTCACATGATAGTAAGTCACTTACCAAGTCCAAGGTGTTTCCTCCAAGGTAAACATATTTTTATCAATGACCAGGCCCGATGGGCTTTAACTATAGAACCTACTTGTCAATTCTAGACCCAAGGAGGGTATCCAAGGCATACTGTGATAGTATATGTAGTGAAGAATCCAATACATAACAATGAATCCTAGAAAATATATCCATTGAGGGAGTTCCATGGTAGAATCCAAGGTAACATAAACTCTCTAAAAGGTAACTCAGTAGCATCTAAGACTAGATAATGGGTAAGAGTGTCATCTAAGGAGTGTAAACCAATGTATAAGACACTTACCAAGTCCAAGTTGATCGACCAAGGTAAAATGGGGCTATGAAAATATTGGTCCTGATGGGCTTTATCCATGGAACATACTAGTCAATTATAGATCCAAGGAGTGTATCTAAGGTTTCTTGTAAGAATAAGGGACCCCATGGTAGTATACCAGGGATCCAAGTATTAGACAATAACTGAAGTCTATGTGGGTATCAACCAAATAAAATTGTATCCTTGAATCAGAATGACGTTACTAAGACCCAATCTACTCTCCACTCATAATCCAAGGCGAGCTTGATCTAGTCCATTCCTATTTGATAAATAATTCATCTAATAATTCATTTGGTTCATATATTTCCTTCCATTAGTGTGGATAGGCCCTGTAGAGTTGATACCATTATTTATTGGCTCAATTATTTCCTTTCATTAGTGTGGAATGATAAAGTATCATTGAATCCATTTATTTATTGGTTCAATCCTTTCCTTACAATAGTGTCAATAGGTCAAGTAGCATTGAAACAATTTATAAAAAACCAATAATGCATTTTCAAAGGGTAAGGTCCACACTGCTGCATTCTGTTAGCATGGTAACGGTTGCAACATTCATGGAACCAATCCTTGTCTCATGAACCCAGGTCTGTGCAAGGGATTACTACATGGGAATCCATGTATCCCCAAGGAATGAGCATGAAAACCCATTGAGTCCATCATGGTATTCCTACTTGGGAACCCACATGTCACCCAACGATTTGTTAGTATTCATAAAATTTGAAAACAAATTAGTAACTTATTTTGAGGGTAAATCATTAATCATTAACCATTCCTTTAGATCAACTCATTCCATTTACCAAAACATGTCAATTCCATTTAAAGGTCTCCAAGTATCCATACAAAGGTAAATTACATACATGGGTAATCCCAATCCATAACTGGACAAAACACTTAGACGATGCATCAGTCCTTTAATCATTTTAAAAAGGAAACTCATGGTTTCTAATGTCATTATTTTCATGTCCTCGGCATGTCTTATTTCAAAAAAACATCAAGAATAAAGATAATAAACATGAAAAATCAAGAAGGAAAGGTACAACCACTATTTTTAGATTGAAGGGAGTGAAACTTCAGTGGAGGTGTTTTATTATAAAAACATGATATTGATTATGAATAAATCATTTATCATCATTAGCATTTAAAATATGAAACATTATAAATTCACATCTAATAGTAATTGATCATAATATTTCATTGTACGATTTAATTTATTACAACAGTGCATTATGAAAATTTATTAATGCATCTATAAAGATTGATGTCATGTAAAGGGACCCCACATCATGGTGGAACCAAGCCCTCCAGTTTGGCAACGAACTAAAATGTAGTGAAACCACTTGTAACAACTCAGTTCCATACTGATTTAATATCATTGAGTCAAAAAACCCTAAAGAACATTATTAAATAGGTGAGAAACAAGGTGAATGTATAAAACTTACCTTGAGACGTTGTCAGTTGACCGAGACCACCCAAATGCCTCTCATTCAGTAGCGATTCCCGGAACTCCAATCCTAAGGCCCCGTGAGACCATCCACACAACCTAATAGTTGAGGAAAACCGAAAATACATTTACTCCAAAACCTTGGATTCAGCAACACCTCATAGGGCACTGATTTGGTCAAAGAAAGGTTAGAAAAAGGGGATATAATTAATGATAGAACCTTACCCTAGACGATCGATGAGTAAAATAGAGGAAACTCTTGATTAACATCGATCTGAGAGGAGGTTGAAGGAGAGGGTTATACATCGATGGAGTGATCCCCATGTGTTCCATCATGTTTGAGAGAGTGTGAGGATGAGAGTTTAGTTTTATTTTAATTTCATTTAATTAAATTAAAAAAATTTAAATTTAAAAAACTTGGCATCGTGCTTGGATTTACCCACATGGTTTTCCAAACCGTGTACAAACTGTGTAGAGTCTTCCACCTCCAAGACACACCCCATGCAGGCTAGGCACGTGATTTAGGAAACCATGAACAACACATGTACTAATCTACTGACCCATTTTAAATACGGCCACACAGTTAACTGTTGTGGGATGCATGATTTCAATGATCATGCGCCCTCTACTTTCATTTAAAACATGATGTTTTTCTAGTATGAAACTCCCGAGAGTTCTCGAGCCAGTCAATAAAATTCTTAGTCCTTTGCTCATGCCTAATAAAATTACATAGGATTTATCCAACTCTCAGAATTATGTATCGAATATCAGTTTTCAAGATGACTGGTTTAGTAAATGAAGACGTTCAAAAGCATCTGTATTTCAATCCAATTCAGAAAAATAGGATTCAATCTTTAGGGTAGTATTATATTATTAGTAAATTGTGTTTCCTTTAATTACCCAATTTACACGTAATCCTTGTAATTATAATAGTAAATAATGTTACTACTAATAATGTCCAAATAAATAAAAAGGAAATGTTTGCATAATTCAGACCTTCTGATTACATGTATGCAATAAAATTTTCAAAATTAGAAACTTGGAAGTTGCAGTATTTAATTTAAAAATAATTTGTATTATGAAAACATAAAAACATGGTTTTTATAGTAAAATCCATCAAAATATTGACATTCATTAATATCTAATTCTAAAGTAAAATTTCATCTGATGAACAAAATTGGATTAAATAATCAAAAAATACACTATGTATACTTAAAAAATAATTAAAAAGATAATATAACAATATAAATAAATTATATTAAATACATGTTTTTAATTAATGTGTAGTATTTTTTACTACACATTATAAATGAATTTTATCCAAAAAATGTCAAAAATTCAACCAAATTAAATTTTTATATCTTGATTGAAAATAAGAATTTTTTATTGTTAAATATAACTGATAATGGATTCAAAATCTATATTTAAACATTGTTCTTCATCAAATAGTGGTAAAAATGTATTTCTTTAAAAAATACTTCTTTTATCTAAAAAATTAAATTTGTTCTCATATCATGTATATGAAACATATAAGATGAATTTTAAACATTAAATTTAATATATTACACATATATTTCATTATTAAAATCCATAAATATTGATTTTATTGTTTTATAAACTGACATATTTGAATTTAAATAGTTTTTCAGAAAAATTATTTTCATTTAATTAAAAATGGTTTTATTTTCATTTATAAATAAGTGTTCAAAAAGGAATTAATTAAATACATCTGTAAATAATAATTTCATAAAAAATTTAATAATTTTCATTCCCTCTATTTTAACATATAGGTTATAAGGTAACCTAAGAATATTTATTTGTTATCTTAAGTTTGATGTTGTATATTTTCTATACTATCGAACATACTGTCTCCATATAAAAACATAAGATATTATATTCTCCCCTTTTTAGAAATTTCATTCTCATAATTTGAATTTGTGTTTGGTAATTTGGGTATGACTCTTCAAAATACCTTTATTGCATTCCCATATTTGAAAAAGGATTAAGAAACTTTCGTATTAAAATAATAAATGGATTATACCAAGGTTACCTAAAATAACACATACTAGGATTGCATATAAGAAAACATGGATATGGAAGGAAAAATAAACATCTTGTTCAGATTGAGAATGATAGAAAATATTATCAAGAGAAAGTTAACAATCAAAAAACCACAAACAATTGATGGGTTAAACGGTCAATGATTTAATGGTAGAAAAAGTAAAGAGAAAACATTTTTTAAGATCCTTTTCATAAAGTTATGTAATTTTTTACTACACATAATTAGAACATAAGAAAATATAAAAATGTGGCTATTATAGTTTCACACATTAATCTAATTCCACCACAAACTAATATTTTTCTCTAAACTATGTGAATTTAAGATGAATTTTTCTTTCTTAAAGAACTATAATCAACATCTAAAAACTCACATCAAAAACAAAAGGTTAACAGTCTATCTATTTTAACATTAAACATTAAAAAAATGGTTAGTACATGATCAGAAAATTATCTTTAAAAATAACAATCCTTTATATAAAGAATTAATACTTTTAATCTCCAAAATTAAGCTGTAATATATAATGTTAAATAAAGATAACTTATAAAATATCATTCCTCAAAATTTCCCAAAAAATCTCAATTAGGATTAAATCCCAAAATTCAGAAGAATTTATTCCGAGATAATCTTTAACATTTTTCTCCAAATAACATAAACCACTCTTAATGTCTTATTTACAAAAATTAATTAACCTAATCACATATTCTCCAAGATAGGTTAATCATTTCGATAAATAACATAAATCATCATAATTCCACAATAAGAACATTTATTCAACAAGAAAAATCAACCATTACTCTTCAAATAAAATCCCATAGTAATATATTTTCCTAAGGCATATAGGGTTCCCAAAATAGTTAATGTATTCGAAAATAATATTTATCACTTATTACACAAAACATTTTACTATACAAAGGTAATCGATTTTATAAAATTTAATTTCCCAATGTCAAGTTCTTCTTATTCTATAAACATGTTTAACTAAATATAAAAATTCATACTAATGATGGAATTCACATAGGACAATGGTATGTGATAATTCCCTGTCACACTTAGGGTGTGGGATCAATTCAAGCATTCTTATTATACGAGATATATTGTCAAACAGTCTGTGTCCTTTCCTTTATAAAAAACTATACAATATTATAACATTCTCAAAAATGATATAAAATACCAAAAAATAACCATAACATATTTTAGCATCAAATTTAATATCATTACTTTCATTTTTATTCCCAATAGTTATAACCTATAATTACATCAAAAAATAAATGTCACAAAAATAATGTTAATCACCCTAAAATTTGGGAACATAAATCCTCAAAAATGGTTTCTAAGACATTTAACTTATGAGAAACCTGATAACTATAAATTAATATGATATACCTATCTCTTAATAAGACATCATAATCACTAACATTGTTTAAACCATCCACTAATACAAACTATAAGGACCTGGTCATGAAAATATTTTATTCTGGTCTTTTTGAACTAAAATTCTCATTCTATGATATTTTATGTTTTGTGGTTTAGGGAATTATAAAAAACTCTTACTTAGTAAAATCATATATTACAAGTGAACACTTATACACAGTATTTATTTTTCACTAAGTAATCCTTTTTAAAATAAAACATGATTTATTTTCAAACCACAACTTTAATATATTCATCATTGAATATTATTTTTCCTTAATAATTGTAAGTCCTGTGAAAAACAATTTAAATCATGGAATGGTCACAAAATCATGGAAATGACCATAAAAAATAAATAAAAAATTATTCTAGATAAAACATGGTAACCTATTTGACATTCTTTTAGTGAATCAAAAGAAAAATCACATGACTAATACTCATACTATTTTCAAAAATAAAACCATTAAAACAAATATAAATTAATTAAAAATAACTTTGGATACTTAGATAATCACATACATAAAACACTTTCAAATATATTCCACTTAGAATGACCATATAGTCAACTTCCAAATTGATGATCTATAATGGGGATCACCCTTCGTATTAGCTCTATCAGGGTCACCTATGAACTATTATAGGGATTAAACCTTCATATAATCTATAAAGGGCTCCCCAATGAGCTACAATGGTGATCAACCCTTCATACGAGCTATCCCATGATCACCTATGAGCGACAATGGGGCTCAACCCTTTGTATAAGTTATATCGGTCTCACCCATTTCATATAATTCTCAAGTACCATTTCATGAATCATAAAACCCATTTGAAAACATTATATAATCCCATTTGAAACAAATTTAGATATAAAAACAAAATTTCATTTAAGAACCCATTTTCAAAATAAAGATAACCAAAATAATAATAAAGAGTTTCTTTTCCTTTAAAACCATTCAAGATTATAGAGGAATCCATGTATAAAATAACAATTATAGCGACAGAGAGGTCTTTGTTGTCGTACATGTTAAAACAAAAAACAGTCATTTTTTCATTTTGTAAAGAATGTAAAATTATTTGTAAAAAAAGATTACATTTTGGAATCATTGATAATGATGAAATATGTAAATAAAATTTCATTTATAATATTTTTATATCCATATAAATATATATAAAAATCAATATCATGAAGAATATATTTGATAATTAAATATTTAAATGATCAAGGTGTCTCATAACACTTTGAACATTTAAATCTTAATCTCCATGAGTAAATATAGTTAAGATATTAATAAATAAAATTATTATCGATAAAATATGGATATTAAATGTCATAGAATATATATATACACCTTATAAAAGAACAAATGCTCATTTTATCAGTTAATTCTTCAATGAAGGCAGATTGAGATAAAATCTCTTACCTTGAGTCTTAATCATCAAGTGCAATCATTATATTCCTGAATAATAATATTATTATTAATTTATATTTTCTTGATAATATTTTTATTGTTTAATATTTCTTTTATATCACTTATCAACATTTCATAAAAATTAAATAATTTTTTATTTTCATATCTGATGTTTTCCCAATATTCTGTACTTGAGTGAAAAATGAACTTTTCTTGTTGTCAATAGTCCATGTGGAAATAAGTCCATCATATACAGAATAATATTCATGAAATAATAATAACATATATATATATATATAAATATATATATATTATATTTGAATCCATTCATTAAATATGGATATGAAGAATGAATAATGTTACTATCATGGAGACGGAAAGTCATACATACACAAGAGTAACATTTCCATTTTTTATTTAACATTATGAATATAAGGTAATTATTATTTAATATTTTAGTAATGATAATAATATTTTTAAAATAAAAATAATCATTTAAATATAATTTTATATCGTATAAGTTATTTGGTAAATAACAATGATTCACACCACTTTGTGGAGGTGATAGTTCAATCACATGAACGAACGATGTTATCATTTTTATGTACATGGAATGAAAGAACATAATTGATATATTATTATAATTAAATTATAAATAGGTCATTAATATAATATATAAACAATTATTTCATCATTATAACTAGTATTTATATATGGTAATGTAAAAGGAACAATATCTGTTCATGAGGTGGTACTCCACCATACACACGAACGAAATGTTCATTTCCCATTTGATTTAATAGGATACAGATTTAAGTGATGATATTACCATAATAAAATCTCAATATATTCAGGATAGTGGATTTATTATTTAATCTTATTAGAAAAATATATATAGGAAGTGTAAGAAGAAACAAAAGAGAAATACATAAAAAATGATACCTCTTCATCAGTTGATCTCCTTTGAAGAACATAATAAAACTTATAAGTTTTTTCTACATAAAATATGGCCATTAAAATATGGGGTGGGATTATATTAATAATTTTGGGGATATCATAGATGGACAAAATTTCTTTGGATGTGTTAGTATTAGAGAAGAGTGGGTTCCTTTTTATAGGAGAGCGGAGGGGTACTCTTGGAAACTCAAAAAATATTAAATTAATATAAAAACAATTTCAACTCAAGATTGTCCCAAAATAATTTATTTTAGATATAAGATGGTATATGGTCAAATAACCATTGTAAATTTAAAATTTGACAAGTTATTAAAAAATTAAATCCTTATTCTTTTGGTTTAACCCTTTTTTAATATATTTAATCTTGCCATGATATTATTTTATTTACAAATTGTGGGTTAATGTTATTGCCATGACATGTAAAACAACCCAAAAAGGGATATTTATGAAATATTTGGACTTATACAAAACATTTGGATTGTTATTATATTTTTAGGAATTATATATCATTTAAAAAAATATTTTATATTCTAAAATACCAAGATTTTCAATTTAGACAATATTCGTTATTTGACTTTTAAAAATATCATTATTGAAGATAATTTCAAAAAACCTCCTTCAAATCTTAAAAAATTCTCATAAGTATCCAAAAAATTCATGTACGACATAAAATATGTTAGATAATATTAATTTTAAAATTCTTAATAACATGTTTTTGACTCTTTCATTAATTAAGAAATTACAACATCATAATTATGTCATAATTAAATAAATTATACAATTAAAAAAATTATAAATTAATTTCCATGACGTAGGTAATATTGTTATTTTTACAGTGAATATTTATAGTCAAATCATTAAATTTATTAACTTTATATTAAAATACATAACATTTTAAAAACAAAAGTGTAAAAACTGACTTTTTATTGAATGTAATATTATAAATGCATTAAAGTCATCCATGTGGATACAAATGGACATAAAATTGACCCACAGATGATCGTGGTCGGGGTACACTCACACAAGTAAATTATAACATGTTTAAGGATAGTTATATAATATTATAATATTATTTTTACCTATAATTACCCGATTTACCCTTAACCATGGTAATTAAAATAATTACTAACGTTTCTATTTATAATGTCCAAAAATTAAGAAGGGGAAATTTACATTATTTTGAAATTATAATTTCAAATATGGAATCCATTTTTTCAAATTAAAAAAAAATAGTTTCATTGATTAATTTTAAATTAATACCCGTTGTCAAAATGATAAAACAGGTTTTTTAAAGTAAAAACCCATCAAAAGATTGATGTGTGTTTATATCTAAATTCCATGTGAAATTATTTCCAATGAACAAAATAGTATTAAAAGATAAAAACATAATTTTTTTTACCTTAAAACATATTGAAAATATAATCTAACATATAAAAAACTTAGATGAAAAATCAAATTTGAATTGAAAATCATTATTTATCATTATTCATTAAAATATGATCTTTATCCAAAAAATACCAAAATTTATATCAAAGTAAATATTTATTTCCCAATTCTCAATAAGAAGTTAGTTATGTAAAATGAAACTTGTAAAATTTTCAAAAAAAGTATTATAATGATTTTGCCTTTAAAATGTTGTAAAAAAATATTTTTTTGATAAATACTTCTTTTATACGAAAAATTGAATTTTTTCTTTTATAATATCAATAAAAAAATAATATGAATATCAATCATTACATTGAATATTTTACATAGATATTTCATTAATATAATCTATAAGGATTGATATTATTATTTTTGAAACACACTTATTTTCATTTAAATAGTGTCTCAAAAAAATGAATTCTTTTTAATTAAATAGTGTTTCAATTTTTTTATAAATAATTGTTTACAAAAGAATTAATTAAATAAATGTGTAAAAAATATTTTCATAAATAAATTTATAATTTTCATTCCCTACATTTTAATAGGTAGGTTATAAGGTTATATAATAATATTTAGTTTTTCACCTTAGTTTGATGTGGCGTATTATGTATGTTATCCAACATATTGTCTAATTTAAAAAACATTGGTTGTTACAATAATAGAATCCCACCATTGTAATTTATACTTTAATCCCATTAGTTATATTTTTACTAGTTATTCACTAGTATTTTTTAACAAAATAGTAATTCAATAAGAAATATCATAGAAACGTCCTGATGCCTCTGCAACACAATGTTGATCTTGTACATTGATCCATTAGAATTAACTGATTCTTCACTTCCTCACATCAACAGAAAGCATTCGATAACCAACGAGTTTAATTTAGAAATGTAAATCCATTTTGGATTAGTATACACTTCAAAAAAGATTAATATATTACTTATACTTCATATCACTATTGTAACAAAATGAGAAAATTAATATTTATTAATAAACTAAAAGATTTATTCTTCCATTCTTTACCAAATATTTTTTCTTCTTCTAAAAAATACTATTAAAAGTATGTTTAATTATTCAAAATAGACTTTATTATTATCCTTTCAATATTACCACTGAATAAGTATAAAATACAAACTTCTTCCATGTAAAACAATTTGTGGTGTTTCTTCTTCTTCACATATATAAATAGAATTTGATTTATGTAATAATATAAAAATATTAAACACACAAGTAATGGTTCTCCAATTCTGATGAAATCACATGTTCATGAGAATACATATGTTTGGACACTCTATCTATAGTTTTCTTCGTATATGTACATGACCATTTCAACTCAACTACTCAACACAGATATTATGGATGTACGGTATAAATCTCCCATCAACAGTTAAGATTCCTTTGTAATAATTCTTTACATGATGCGAATTAAAATACTCACAACATAATAAATATGAAATTTGTCCCAAAAAATATACAAATGATACAACATTACTACATGCATAAAATTTCATACGTTTTACTAAATCTTTTCTCATAATAGTATACATTATGCCTCTGTCTCACATTCTCCTTCACGTATTGGCAGATATGAAGAACTAAAATTATTCCACCTTGTATGAATTGAATTCACATTAATGGATCATGTGAACCATAACATTCTTATTAATGGCTCATGAGTTCTAGTTTCACATGAACATGAAACTATATGAGTGACTTAAATCCTTCACACAACCTAGTGAAGATTTAACCCTAGATTCTAGAATAACAAAATCATATGAATGTAAAGGAAGAAACAAGCACATAATAATTTCAAAGAGCCTTATCTATCGCAAATATAGATCTATCGTGAGTATCAATTTCGATCTATCTCTCTAAAAAATCTATATTAAGAATGTTGTGTTCTTATACTGCTAATGAAAAAATATTTGGTATTTATAAATGAATCCCCACTGAATTGGTTCTCCAAAAAACATCGACTACCACTCATTGCAATGAAATAGTCTATCATGTGATGGATTTATTCAATAATTAATGATATCATCATCACAAAAAAACTAATTTTCTTTTCACTATCATGGTTTAACTATTCTTTAAATATGTACAAATTATTCTTGTGCATTTGATGGTATTCGTATCCATAGAATAATCAAATGAAACTCAGAAGCATGAGTGAATATTTAGAAAATGCTACATGAAAAACACTCAGACATATGTGGGAATTTTGTTCCCAGTTACTTTCCATAACATCACTCATCAATTGTTTAATTTTATGATTCAGAATCATATTATAACCTAATTGGATTTTCATATTAGATTCCTGAGGTCTGTTTTATCACTATACATTCATCGTTATGCTCCAATGCATGCTGAAATCTTTGGTGAGGCAAAGAATGAAGACAATATCAACACCACAATGAATTGCCCTGGATTAATGAGATATAATATCCATGGATTTAAGTGTATCATTGAGATGTTTTGAATAGTAAGATTCTCAAATTTAGTCCCATGTCATTTTATCCAATGTTTGAGCACTCCATAATAATAATGTGAATTCCACTAATATTTCAAAACAGAATATCAGTTGGCCCCAAACAGTTTAAGCACTCCACCGCCATGACTTCCTAAGAATTAGATCTTCATTCTCCCTTTAGCCTCTATATATTAATGCTATGAATTTCTATAACGACACTATTGTGAGGTTATTCCTGGTTTGATTGAAGTGGCCACCTAGGTGGTGCTCCACATGGGTCCCATGACTTGCATATTGAATGGAATCATCCTTTTAATTAAATGACAATAACAAAGATAATCAAATATTCCATAGAGGACATTATGAAATCCTCATTGATAATAAAAATAATTTTCTATTGAATACTTTATAAATGCTATAAAAATTGTGTCACATCAACAAAAAAATGCAATTGTTTCCAAAACCAGTGATTATTTATAAAATAAATACATTTAATGATTCCTAATTTAAAGAAAATATTAAATTCAAAACATCATTTCCAATATATGTATAATTATCTATAATAATAAAATGCAAGAACCTCATACTTAAATCATTATAACATTGACAACTCAACACAAACAAACATTAAAATCAATTTCAACACAATTTAGATATTTATAATTATGGGTTCCTCAATATATCCATTTGGATTTATTATTGATACACCTTTCAATTATAAGTTAAAAGTTTTATTCTCCCACATACATGACAATAAAACTGAATATATATGTATTGGGGAGAATTTAACACATCTAATTCTGAAATAAATGTAATATTGTTTTCCCTCATTCAGTATCTTCATTTTACAAGAGGAAACCCTGAAGAGAAAATCAATTTTATCTTTTTAAGAGTAGGAATGGATCACCATTTTTAATGTAATGATTCTTTCCTTCGTCACTTCAAAATCTACATTGGCTAACACGATATAGAATACAAGGGTAATTATTATAGACAACAATGATATCAATAAATTTTTTAGAATGTGATTCCAACAATGAAACTAGAATTTAGGTGTTTTCCAAAAGATATTTATCTAATCACCTATGTTCATCTAGAAAAAATAGACTAAAATAATGTAACTTCATGAATGTACTTCTATTTATAAATCCATTAAACATTTTTTATCAAATGTTCAGTTTCTACACTACAACTAGTATTGTTATTCATATATGGATATGAGAACATACCTCTTTAATGTCATTCTTAAATTTAAATATTTTTAAACCATCAAATAAATATATTTCAATATAACCAAATATTCATTTTATCATATTTGGGATATTCTAACATGTTATTTTCAGATTTTCTTCCTAATGAGGGATGAGCGTCATCTATTATCTTCATTATGATTATTCATATTTAATAATAAACTCCCTGAAAAATTTTATCATAAATTGAAATAACTAAATCCATATTGGATAGCTTCGAGGGAGAAATTTAATTTTTATTTTATTGCACTCATATCATAGATACTCCCTCTGAATATATTCCCCACCTTAAATTCCATTTATAGAAGAAATGAAAACAAAATATTCATCGAAATAAGATGGTTCCTCAATGATACTCTATTGGAGAAGCATGGTTGAGATTTATTTATAATCGTAGAATCACCTTTCAATTCTGCTTTAAATTAAAGAAAAATCATTCTTATTTCAATTTCATTAACATTGAAATTATTATAAATTAATTAAACCATGTAATTATTAATTTGTTAAAATTTTATATTATATGGATTAGGCTTATTCACATTACCCCATAGTAAAATTTTATTCTTCTATTCATGGTCTAATTTTTTAATCTGGTTCCATCTTCTATGGACATATGATAAAGAATTATTATTTTTACATTCATATACTTTGTCTTCTTTATATAATCCATATTCATAATACTATTTTTAATTTAAGAATCCATTGAGGAATTTCATTTATTCTGAAATAGTTTTCTTGTTCATGAATTTATGTTAGGAATTTGTCAACAATATTCCTGGACATTATGTACCATCCACATATATCACTTTAAATAGCAGGTTTATCATTTTTTTTAAAAAAATCATGAAATTTTATATTTTAATATTTATTTTCATGCACTAAATAATACCTTTAACTAATTTTTTAGAGAAATTTATTTTTCTTCGTTTCCTTGCTTCCACTGAAAATGGTGTTTATAAAATGATTTCAATGGTCCATGATATAAAATCTGCTTCTATAGTAAAAACATATTTTTATTGTTTTAACAATCATTTTATTATTCATATTATTTGTATCATACTTTACTAAATTATTAGCTATCTTATTTTTCTTATACTCTACGGAATAATTGTTTTCTTTTATTATATTCGAATACATTTTTTGTGGTATTTTAGATATATCAACATACGGATAGTTTATAATAAATAAATACTATATACAATCATAACATGACTAATTATAATGAAACATTTATAAAACTTTTAAATACACGAAAATATAATCTTGAAAGACAAAATATTCTTCATAAATGTGTTAGGATTCAATTATATATGATATCTCTTCACTACAGATCACCTACGTAATAATGTTTTCAATCTGTAATTATCATGAATTGAAAAATTATCCCAACAATCAATGGACATATTCCAAAAAATCATAAAAACCCAAAAACATAGAAATTATATATTTATTCTTATGTGGATAATTTTATAGATTTTACATCTTGTTGTTCTTATAAAATATGAATTTTAGTCAATGATTATTTTTGATAGAAAGAATTCCCACTCTAATTAACATCCAAATTTGATGATATGATTGATTTTTCATCATAATTCTTCACTCGTGATTGACTAAAATTTATTTTGGAACCAGTACTAATAGATTAATTATTATGAGTTCAAAATTAATCTTATGGAATAAGGGATTCCTATTTAAATGATCTTAAAACAGATCAATCTCCAAATAATCTCAAGCTCTCATTTCCACATGAGGGAGTCTCATCAGAAGTAGGACTCATTTAAGAATTACTATCAGAATTATTTATGATCTTAGTATTTTTGGATTATTCATCTTGGGTATTATATAGATATCTGGATTCTACATTAATTTCTATACATTCTATATTTATAGATTTCTTCTAGTATTTGTTTTATTTCACTATATCATCACATTATTATAGGAAGTATGTAATTTTCAATCCATCATATTTTTCAAACTGATATCCATTTCAAGAAACATCATATTGTGGAAATTTTTCTCATCCTAGAAAACATTCGTTTAATCTTCCCATAGCCTCTTAATTTATTAAACATGATCGTCATTCATTTCATTTTCATCCAGTATTGAATTCTTCAACATATATAATCCATTTTTCTTAAACTCAAGTTAGGATTATTTAAAATTCATATACTTTTTAATGTAATTTCTCTAATTCATGTATCACTACAGTATAAATTGTATCAGTGAAAAGATTCACATAAATAGACTTTATAATTCCACTTCAACAAATTTGAATCTTTTAATACAATAATATACATAATGTTGATTTGACAGATCAAAATAATGTATCATCCTTGTCATTGATTTAAAACTGATAGTACATAATACTTCTGGTATATTTATGTGATTATTATTCTTTATTAATCATCTATGTAAGTACCATTTTAGTTGATTATTTATCATATACATTTCATTGAAATGATTCTTCAATATAATATAAATGTTTATTACAAAGTGATATCGATTCATTATTGGATTTATTGTGTTATATGAGATGTTTTCATCTTTGAAACATATTTTCCAAAGAAATCTATATATAATAATATTGATCTTCAATATATTACATTCCATATAATAATACCTTCATTAATGAAATATGTATGAAAAAATATCAGTTGGAACATTCTTCTAGTAATATTTTATTTTACAATAATAATAATTAAGTGGTTCTATTAACATTTCTTCGTCACATCATAGACCAGAATCATCAAAAATACCATTATGATCTGATTTAAAAAATATTGTTTACTATCTACCACCCTAAAAAAATTTATTATATGGTTTTTATCTCTATTATTCAAACACATTGTTTTCTTTCATTCCACTTTATTCTATTTGTTATTAGTTTTTAATTTTCATAAACATCCTTCCTAGAATTGATATTGACTGGAAATTAATTTCCATCTGATATAACTATTTAACTTCTGCAAATTCAAATTTATTATTCATGTATATCCAAATCAAACAACTGGGACTATAAGGTAGATCCAATTAAAGGAGGATCCTTTTTTATAATACCTATTTATGTTCCTAGTGGATCATATAGGTACACTAAGTGGTGGATGGATTTAGTGTACAAATGTGTATCTAAATTTTCATTTATACACTAGTGAAGTTAAAATTTTCATACATTTTATTATATAATTAAATTTTTATAATCCAAGCATATTTTTATTTTTTATTTAATTGTCACATTTTTAGGATTTAGTGGTATTTTGAGCATAAATGCAAAAAAATGGAAATTTTGGAGTTTTACCTATTTTAATTAATTTCTGTATTTAGAGCATATATTTTTAAATATTAACCCACATAGAATGATTAATTTTTTTATAATATCACTTGATTTATGGGATAATCATTTGTCTTATGGACTAGGATCATATTTGACCATCTGCAAGCCTGAAAAATTCAATCAGTTTGGAGAAATGCTCTGGATGACATGGTGGACCCCAGATCATTCATTTGAGCATAACACAGGATCCACATGTCCAATTAAGGAGATTCCAGATGGATTGGAAAGATAGTTCAATGTTACATTTTTTCAAAAAAATTAATAGAGATATTATTTCATTATGTAAACCAATGAATGCTCAAATGTGGGGGAAAATTAAGAGATATTGGGCTAGAGTTAATGGTGATGACTACATTCCCTATATCTTTCTTTTCCTAAATATATAAAAGATTAAATTTAGAGTCCAAAATCACAATATATTTTTTCCCACTATGAAGAAGTAAAATAATGAATATTTATCCATTAAGAGGTTCAAAGACATTTAGTATTTTGGATAAAATATTCTGGAACCATTATTTTACATTTTTCTGCCTACAAATATGTGTCAATGATCTATCTCAAAACATTGTCACATTGGGTGACCATATTATATAGTTTTGTAGTGTATTTCATGATTTAATATGATTTTTAAATTTTGTTATATTGAATCCTTTACTTCATAATCTTGTTCTCTCATATTGTCATATTTTTTGTTTTCAATCTAATATTCTACATTATGAACTCTTATGCTAATGATCATGAGTAGCTAAACCAAGTATGTTCCTTAGAGAGTGATCTAGTGATAAACCCAATTATTTCGGATATCATTTTTAATGTCTCTTATTTTTATATAGTTATAAATAGGTGATATTAGTGGTTAATGAGCCTTTGTGTCTCTACTTGCCACTTGATGTTAAACTCTTGATTATGCATTATTTTCACTTGATCGAGGAGGTGGATCTGTGGTCTCTTAGTGATTGTTGAGAGCAACATATATACCCAAACATATAAAGAGGATGATATTCATACAGATGATGGAGTTTTTTCATTATGTAAATTTTAATCAAATTACAATATGAGGAAGCATTACTCAAGGTGATTATCCTATGAATATCTTCATTCATTATAACGTCATTATATCTACATTAATTCTGTATGCATTATGCATTGCATGTTTAATTTTCATTATCATTCATTCTAATTTTTCATACCAATTTTTTTATTTTATAAATCAAAATATATATGAATCTTGAATTATAAGCAGCGATTGATTGACCAAAAAATATCCTCAATAGTTTGACCTAGGTAATCCCCTTTGATGAACATAAATATATATATATATATATTAGAGTGTGTATGACAACAATTAATCAAACTGGAACCATTTATAGGGAGATAAGTAGTCTTCATTCACTCTTTTTATTCAAATTTTTTAAATAAATATTTTTTCTTACATTAAAAAAAATATTTAAATAAAATTATAACAAAATTTTCATTATTCATGATGTATCTAAATTGTTATTATTATGAATGTACTAACCAATAATAGGTGAAATTAAATGTTTAAAATCATGATAATTCTAAGATTAAATGGAATAGTTATAAAGTGAGAAACCTGGAGACCTAAATCAAATGGATTTCATAATGTGTATGTACATACCAAGAGAAATATAATGCAACTCTATAAACTGAACCAGAATGCGTGATTGAAGATATTTCACCAATAATTTTTTTATTTAAAAGAACCCACATCGAGTGAGAAGGGACTTCTAAATGAATTATTCACATAATCCTGAACTCAACCATTTCTTGAAGAGATCACTTATGTACACATTCTTATTGATGAACTTATGGGAGATCAACGGTTTTTGGTAGAATCATGGAAATTCATTTTTGAAGATAACTTGTAACATGATATTTTTGTTATTGAAAATGAAAATTCATCACTATTCGATATATATTTTTCTTTGTAATATGATAAAGAAAATGAACCTGATGATATGTATTTTACAATGGTCCTACCCAAAGATATAAATTTCTAAGTTGACAGACATGATTGGGATGATTTCATTATTGATTCTTAATGTTTTAATCTTATTCATGCTAATTTGTTTTCTGACATCTATTTCTCTAAAAAAAATTGATAAAAAAATGGAGTAGCCCTTATATGTTAAGGAAGTGGCCAACCAAGTGGAGTTGATAAAAAAAGATGAATTGTACAAGTATTCAATGGTGGGAATACATCCTATATATCGAGATTCATACCATATAGAGGAGGACACTACATATGTCTACAAGGGGCACCCCAATATTATTTTCCCTCCCACTGTAGAACTTAAATTTTATATTATTTCATTTTTAGTGTTTTTTAAATTTCTTATATTATTTGGGGTTATATTCTTACAATTTTTATTCATAGACACTATAAAATGTCACATGTGGTGGTTCACCTCAGAGAAACCACACCCACCTTCTAATGGGGTATAATACACTACAACATCCTCACTAGGGGATGTAAAAATATATGACCTGCTTTAGGGATTAAACAAAGTATTATCCCTTTTCTATCCCCTTTTGATATTATTTATTTATTTTTTCTTATTTAATTTAATTTCATTCATGTAGTTTTCAATGTGGTAGTATCTAGAAGATTAACTCAATGCTTCCAATGAAAAAGAAATCACATTTTGTTTTTCCTTTACTTCATTTATTTGTTGACCAATTTAATTAATGTGTGAAAACATTTCATGAAATAGTTTGAGATAAAAAAGGTTTGTAAATGGGATAAGTGTGGGGGAGGAAATTAAATATTTTTTAGTAATTATGATGTTCTTTATTTTTATTCATTATTTATTTTTCTAAATTTTTCATATTTTTTATATTCATTTAAGAATCCATATGCGAATTGAATACTTTGACAATTCAAACCATCTTGATTTTCTTAGTATATTTCATAATTTTAATATTTTATGATTTAAACAATTGCTAAATAGATTTTGTTTCTTTATTATTGATATATTAATTTTAGGATGTTTAGTTGATTGTCAAACAAAAATGAAATAGTCCATTCCAAATTAAAGGTCACGCCCAACCTGAGATGTTTGTATGCCATTTTGAAATATTCATTACATTTTTGTTTTTCTTGAGAGTTTTGAGACTTGTTGTGTGATCTGGATATTTCATTATCTTTTCAATTTTTTTCATTTTTAGGGAATGTGCTACCAAGGATTGAGGCACCACTTTAAAAGACTATTTTTTTCATTCAACTATTACATCGAACTACCTTTTCCTCTAACAATTATTATGCCCATTGTATCCTTGAAATACCTTGTTATCCAAATTATATTCCATTTATCCTTTTCAAAATAGCTCGATATGATAAATTCATGATTATTGTTGAACTAATGTGTTGGGGTTGGAGAATATATGTTGTATCTTGATTTCTTAAATAACATGCATGAACTAAAAAAACAGTTTCCATATTTATTAATTATTTCTTGGATGAAATTTTATGATGTGAATATGGACTGGCGTCCAAAAACATCATTTAAAATTTGGGCCAGGTTTTCACCAATTTATGATGATCAAAAGTTGTATCTCTTTTCCTCAAAAAACAGATTTTGAAGAGAAATAGAGATCTTCAATCAAGATGAAACAATGCTCAAATTGTGGAAAGAGGGGATAAATTTATTGATACTAAAATTCCATGTTTTAACATCACAAATAAAGTGGTGTTTTGAGGTGATTAATTTTCTAGCTGATTAAGGATCACACCATTCCTGACTAAAACTTTGTTCATGCATTTTCTTCACATTATAGATTTACCCCCCTAATTCCTTCTCAGATGTTTTAATTTAACACCTACCAAACCTTATCCTTAGAACAAACCTTTAAAAATACCTCATGACTAAAACAATTTTGACACTTTGAAGTGGAGATACAAGGAGGATAGAAATCCTATAGAGATCACACATGTTTTTTAGAATGAGAAAAACTCCCCATTAATTATCCTTGAGGGAAAAGAGAAATATTTTTTCGGGGAGGTAGGAATAACATGCATGTGTGGAATAACATGAAATTTAATTTATCATAAGGATTATTGAGGGGTTAAGAAATTTTATCCATTTAGGAAGCTTGATATTTTCCTTGATATGTCAATTGAGCAGAGTTGTAATTTACGCTTTGAGAAGTTTGTTATGAACTTCGTATAAGATGATTGACCAGGAGTGCAATGTTTATATTTGGGGGTATGATGAAGAAAAAATGTTTCATACATTTTATTCTGTAATTATATGGTTATAATCCCACCATAGTGTTATTTTATGGTCAATCCACAAATTTTTAGTGTTTAGTTGTATTTTGAATTTAAATGTAATGAATTTTTCAATATGTTAATTTTAACTATTCTCATTAACTTCTATATTTGGAGATATATTTTTAAATATTTACCCAAATTGAATTATTTTTTAATATCTCTTTACTTTTTTGATAAAAAATTTAATTATGGATTAGGATCTAATTCGACCATCTACAAGCCGGAAAAATTCAATCCAATTGGAAAAAATAATCTAGATGACTTGGTGGACCCCACCTCATTCATTGGAGCATAACTGAGGATCCATTTGTCCAATTAAATAGATTAAATATCTTTTTGAAAATTATGTCAATGGTGAATTATTATAATAAAATTAATGTAGATAATCTATAATTAAGGCGTCCATTGAATGCTTGAAATTGGAGTCAAAATTAGTAATCATTCATCTAGAATTAATGTTACTGAGTAAATACACCATATCATTCTTTAAAAAAGGATAATAATGAAGAAATTTTTAGGAAAAACGAAAAGATAAATTTCATACAACTAATAATAATGAAAATCATCAATATTTTTCAATTGAAGGGTTATAGACATGAAATAATTTGGAAATGGGATTCTGGAGCCAAGATTTTTCATTTTTTCCTATAAATTTGTTCCCCCTCTCTAACTCAAAATATTGGAAGATTGGGTGACCATATTTTTTAGTTTTATTGTTTATCTCATTATTTAATATTATTATGAAATTTTATTATATTCTAGCCTTTTATTCTTCATATCATTCTCTCTTATTTGTATCTTTTGTGTTTTCACTCTGATCATCTCCATTGTGAAATCTTATGCTAACGATCTTAAGTAGCTAAACTGAGTGAGTTCCTAGGGTAGTAATCAAGTGATGAACCAAATTATTTGAGATATAATTTTTATTGTTTCTTGTTTTCAAAGATTTAGACCAGGGATTTCTTAGTTCAAAAAGTTCTATTGTCTTTCCACTTGACACATGAGGTTTAACTTTCTATTTTGAAATATTTTTCCTCGACAGATTAGCTGGATGTGCAGTCTCCTGATAAAACCATATATTGGAGATGATGTTCACACATAGGATGAATTTTGGTAATTTTTTATATTTGAAACTAATTAAGAGAATATGAATGTTCACTCATGGTCATTATCTCATGAATATCTCCTTTCATTCTAACATCATTCTATTTGTATTCATTCTGTCTGCATTATTAATTACATGTTAAATTTTATTTATCATGAATTCTCGTTTCTCAACAATAAATTTATTTTATTTCTATATTATAAATGATAAAAATATAACAACATTTAATTATAAGAAGTGATTTTTTTACCACAACAACTCCACAAGAGATCATCCTAGTTCCCCCCTATGTTTCACTTAGAAGTAAATATTTTTGAGAGATCATATGAAAACACTTCATCAATCACTTTTACCATCATTAATAATTTGTACCTATGTTACTTTTTGAGTGAACAAATATTACTTTTATAGATTCAAAATTATACCATAATAAATACTATAGGATGGAGTGAGTATCTCATGAGAGGTGTGAAATGAGTACACAAAAAAATAAATTTAAAATGGATTAAAATAAAATCCACCAATTAATTAAAAAAACCACATTCATCAAAACATCTGATCATTTTATGTTTTAATATTTCAAAATATTTCAAAAAATACTGATTAGGAAATAGTTAAAACAATTAGGAAAAAATCAATTTACTTTTGAAGTAAATATATTACATCGAAAACATATATAACCACTAACAATAATGAACTATCAGTTTCGTGTTTTCATTTTACAATTTAAAAAAATTAAATTTTTAAAGAAAGTAATTTAATAAAAACAAGATTCAAAATATAATTTAAATACATGATATTAATTATAGATTCCACCAACAAGAAATCAACTTATTCAAAAAAAAATTAAATACATAATCTTCCAATCCACCACTTAGATTAGGTATTACAACAGTTTGACAACTATCCAGGACACATAGGGACCACTTCCTTAGACTTTGTTGGAGTAAAAATAAAAAATACCGAACCAAACCTCTACTAGATAATGTTTTAAACAATAGTAAAAGTTGTTGAGAAGATATCAAATTTCTATCCATTTTAAAGAAGGAGATGGTGTGGGACAAATAAAACAATTATAAGCCTCACTAATCGTAATGTAAGTATAAATAAAATGATTTAGAAAAAAAAATAATAAAAGAGATAGTGTTTCCTGATCTAATAGTCTCTATATATCATGAATCCTTAAATGTTATTTAAGATGAGGCTTAGTTGATGTTTCATAAATCAATAGTAGATTATAGTGTTGTGGTCTCTATGTTCTTGACTATAGGAAGGATGTTGATGATAGTTGTGCTACAAATTCCTCAATCGCGTGTTGTCCTATAATAATTATTCGCATTCATCAAATAGTTCCCATATCATGTGAACATGAATATATCTATGTGTGTTCTATTATAAATTATCAAGCTATACTATTCATTTCATATCCACATGATAGATTCTACTTTATCTTTTAACAATAGATTTATGAGTATCCAAATGGGCATCCAAATATTCTGTGTTGTCGTACTTAGAGTTGAAATATTATTTAAATTAACCTTTACAATATTTAATTAAAATAAGTTTCATTGTTAAATTAAATAATGTATTTTCTTGAAATATTTATTCAATAATATAATTAAAAGAACAATGACAATGCATATTTTAAATAGTGACACTGGAGGTGTCAAATTCTAGTAGTGACTTAGATTATGGCAGTGACATCATGGAAGAATGACATTTTTTGGTGGTTTAAATGTCTAGTGGTGAGCCTTTTGTGCAGTGAGAACTTTGAGAGATGAGTTATGCACTGGTGGTATGTTAGGATTAAGGTGACTCATACTCTGTCCAATTTTCATCTTTGATGTGACTAATTATTGACAATGAGTATTTATAAATTATTTCTAAATTACGTTCAGGCAGTGAATCATTCTCACAGTGATTCAACCCAGTAATTAAACTATTAGAGATAAAAATAGTGAGACACCATGATGGATTCTCCATAAGATTGAGATATTTTGTGGATGTTCTGATATCCTTGGTGGTGAGAAATAACTCATAGTCTCTCATAATTGGCATTATATCATACTTGGTGGTGTCTCATACTTATTTTTGAGTCTTGTCCAGAGAAATATAAATTACATGTAAAATTTAATTATAAAAAAAATGAAATTATAAAAATAGAAAAAATCATTAATATAATAACAAACATGATTGTGTGTTCATTAAAACAAGAAGGTTAATTAGGACAGAAAGTAAACAAATCACGAAACATATTACTTTTACATTGTTCACAAGTAATGTGGGTGAATACATCCTCATAGTGTTTGAGTTGATCGTAGCCAAATTTTCTCCACTAGAAATAAATCAAAAATTAAAATTTGTTTTCACAGGTACCACCTTGAAACTATGGTCATTCAGCTTGAACCCTTTCCCAAATTATACTAGTATCTCAACAATGTTATTTATACTAAAATCACACCTATGATATATATAATATATTTCAGGTAGATATTACTAACAAAAACCTAAATTAATGAGAAATATCATAATAAAATCAATATTATAATAAAATAAAAGACCTTTCTTCCTCAGTGATCCCTACAATAAATTGATTTGGACGTTGCTCACTTAAACAAAAATTCTTCAACTACCAAAAAATTTAATCAGTGACACTAAACTCAAGTTGGATCAATAAAATATTCTAAATTAGTGAATGATATAACATCCAAATGTTTCATTATAATTATATAATACAGAACTAAATATTTATCAAAAAATTGAAATTTTATTCTTCATTAATTTACTAAAAATATTTCATGAACAAAAACCAATACTAATGATAGTAATTTTATTTAACCAAAATCCACATTAATTTTCTTCATTGAATATTACCAGTGAAAAAGTATTAATTCCATGATTTTACAATTCAAAAAATATGTTTTATTTCTCCTTATTCACCCTTGTAAACCGATGATTATTTGTGTAGCAATATTACAATGTTTAATACATAAGGAATATTTCATCAATACTAATGAAATAACTTGTTCATGGATGTAAATATTTATGGGAACACTATTTATAATACGCTTAAAGTTAGTACATGACCATTTCAACTCAAGAACTTATCATATAAAATAATGATGAATTGTACTTATCACCCATTAACATTTCAACTTAAATTGAAATAATGATTTTTGTGATGCTTCTACAACTTCACACACTACAATAAATTCCTATTTTGTCGCATAAATGATTCAAATGATACAACATTCAATAAAGAATTAAATTTCATGAATTATAATAAAAACAATGATGAAAATTTATACACACAACCATTTTATATTTTTGTCCCTGTCATATTTCCAAAAATTCACAACTAACAGTGTTTATCTTTTATAAATATGCTTTGGCTAAATGGATAATGTGAAACATTTCCTTCTTATCATTGGTTTTCATTTTCATTTTTTCCCTTAACTATACACTATATGAGTGTCTTAAATCCTTCTCATAAAAATGTATATATGTGAAACTAGATAATGTATTCACAACATCATTAAATTGTATATAAATTTATACACACACAATAATTTCATAGAACATTATCCTTTATAAATACATATCTCCCTTGAGTCTTTGTTTCAGTATATCTCTATTAAATAAATCTATCCCAATATTTTTTTTATATCCTTTCAAAATGACCTCATATATGGTGTTTATATAGAAATACCCACTAATTTGGTTCTCCAAAAACCATATACCTCTACTCATTTCAATAACTTACCCATTTATGAAATGGTATCATGTGATGATGAAAAATACCATAATCACTTCACAAAATATATCTTCTTCTAATAGTCTCAGTTCAAACATAATTTAATTATTAAATAAAAGTTTCGGGTGAATTTGATTATAATTTAATCTTCGTAATGATTAAATATTTCATAAAAGTATGAGTAGTTTAATATAAGACACTGTATAAAACACTCGAACATACATGGGATTCAAGTTACTCGCTATTTTTTTATAATAGAATGAATTAATTATTTCAATTTATAATTATAACGAATATAATAACCTTATATTGTTTTATTACCTCCATTTATGACCACCAATCATTCTCTAGATATTTATTATGATGCTTTGGATCATGACGAATGCTAGGGTGAAGCCTGGGTTAAAGATGTTCTTAGAACCATGATTTAATGATAAACCTTAATGCGACATGATTGAAATGGTTTGAGAATATCATGAAAGGATGATGAATAATTCGATTATCAAACCGAGTCCTACATCATCTTATCAAACGTTTTATTTCTTTTTTATAATAAAAATCAATTCATTATCATTACAAAATTTAATAACCACTCAAATTGGCTAGTACCAGATCTCTAACAACATGTGGTCACACATGGTGGCTCCAATTTCTCCCTTACACATATGTGTAGAAGTTATATACTTTTATTTGGCCTCTATGATTGTCAACAAAACAACGGTTTACCCTAGTTCCCACATATGCATTGGTTTACATTGTTTCCATGGATTGTTGGTTGAGAGAACCCATCCTTTAAATTAAAGGCCATTAAAAAAGATTCTCAATTATTATGTATCCCATAATCTCAAATTCCCATGGGAAATAAAAAAATAATTTATCATTTTTTAACTGTGGTAAACATTTCTTCACTTTAAAAAACTAATAAAACATGTTTTATGAACAACTTGTTAGTTCTAAAATAGTCACCCAACCATTTTCCTGATTTAATGAAACTAATCATGTAGATACAACCATTTAAAATTATGTATAATTTTTAAAAAATAATTAAATAGAAAAACCTAACACTTCCATCACTATAACATTGACTAATCAACATATAAACACATTAAAAACTAATAAAACCCAATCATGACAATAATCAATTTGGTTTCATTAGATATACTGAAATTGGTCTCGGTTATGTCTCTCCAAGTACTGAACACTTACACGACCCTCATCATTTCCCTCCATATGAATTTCTATCAATATTCCTCCGCAATATAATTTATATTAACAAAAAACATTAAAATAATATATATAAATTGATTAAATTTTTATAAAACCAATTTAACATGGATCCAAGTCCACAACAATATCACAATCCAATATCATTATTGAAATGTGAAATAGTAAATAATTTTATAGACTCACCAATGAAACTTGTATCATAACACCAAAAATCTATTAAGTGTTATAATTTTTTAAATTATATATTTATTAATTTATCAAAATGTAGTAAATTCCATTGTATTATTGGAGTGTTCTTATAACTCACATTGGTGGGGATTGGGGTGTAATCCTAGACTAGTACAAACCCTGATATATTTTTTTTAATATTTTATTAAATAATGGGGTTTACCTTTGGTAATTGATTAACTTCATTTCACATAACTAAAGGGAAAAATTTGGTGCATGATTTTAGTCAAAAAATTGGTGAAACTTGGGAAACTCGTGTACATAAATTCATTAAATAAATTGAAACATCAATTAATATAAAGGCTCTAAAACCTAAGAAAAATAGAAATATATAAAGAAATGAAAATTAAAAAATATGAGAAGGATTAGTATGTTCATGTGGTTATAATCTGTATATAAAATAAATAGAGAAAATTATACAAAAATATAAAAAAAATTATTATAAATAAGATGAATTATATTTGTGTTAGTCTTACTGAAATTAACTACATGAAAATAAACGTTAAACTAAAATAAATAATATAAAATTTATAATTTAATTATTTCTATTTTATTTCATTATAATAAAACAATATGAATAATTGATATATACATTTCATGATATTATTATAAGTACAATGGGGGTTCAGAAATTAAATTAAAATACTAAAAGCTTTAAATATTCTTCATTGTGGTCTCCTAAAATAATTATATATCTGAGTATAATTGTAGTTAAATAAATAAAGTATTAAAAAATATTATAATCTTTTGTAGGAAAATGAATAATATAATTAATGAATTTATAAAGTATTTATAGTTATATATTGGAATTGAAAATGTAAATTTAACATTGGGGGTCATGGTTGAGCGTATCATTTAGCTATGGATTTTTTTATTATATAAATCCTAAAAATGTTGTGATATCCATTATATGATCAAATCTTAAAATCCAGTATGATTAAATAGATACTTAGTATATATTAAATTTTTTTGTTTATTTCATGTAAGAAAATATATATTTTTAACAGCTAAATATGATTAATTAAAATGATTTTTCTAAATATATTATAGACTTTTAATGAATTTTATAAAAAGTTATTTATCTGATTGTTATTGATTTATATTGATAGTAATTATTAAAATTTCATAAAAAATATTATTTCCACATATGATGTAAAAATTTTGTTCTTATTTTAATATTAAATATCTGTTATTCAATATATATATATATATACTTAATTTACTATGCGTTTTTTTTATGAAATTTAAAACATTAATCATTATATATTGAGAAATAGGATTAATTGAATAATTTATATCATCATTCCTAATGTAAATTGATTTCATTTAAAAATGTATTAATGTGATGTTTGATAGAAAATAATGCATGTGTTTTGTAATAACAATTTCTATTGAAAAAATAGGGGAAAATATTTTATGTGATAATACTATTTTAATTTCGGAAATTTTTAAAATATCTGATTGTGGGATGATAAAATTCAGACATACTTTGGTCATAATTTGAATGACTCATTTGAATGTGTGTATTAATTAAAAACATAAAACATTTATAAATAAAATTTTACAACTCATTACTTTAAATGTATCAATAATATTTTATAACATTTGGGAAATATATGGAATATATTAGAAAATATAAGAAACAATACATTATTATTTAAAATCATGATATCTAAATTACATTTGATTTTTTGTTGAGTTATATAGTTGAGTCTACTTTTAAAAAAGTATTCATGTTAAAACTGAAAATTATAATTGGTTATTAAGTATTTATAAATAATGTTATGGATATTTTCAGAATTATATGTAATGTATTATAATACATTATATATATATATATAAATAATTAGTTCTAAAATTCAATATTTTAATTTCAGTTTGATGTATATTAAGAAAAACATTTGACCATCAATTTAAAATAAAAGAAAGCTCGAATTAAATCTTTATACCAATTATTATATTTTTATTTATAATGATATACAAAATTATAGAAACATATAAATTTTTTTTTACATGATATGATATAAAAATAAAAAATAAAAACTAACTTATTAATTAAAATCAGTTTTTATGTCAATATATATTTCTATATGCTTATGAAATACGAATGTCATGATTATGTGACATAGTAGAAGTAAAAATAAAGAATTAGTGATATGATTGAGAAGGGATAAATATTTCCATTCATTTAGTAGGTAAATATGATGAATAATTCTTTTTTATAATACATTAATTTGATGAAATTCAATTTGAAAATTATCTAAAACACATATTTAATGTCGAAACATTCATTATAAGTATGGTAAAATCCCAAAATAGATGATTAAACTTATATATCATGATATTTTTTAACATATATATAGTGTCCACCAATTATAAAAAATTTATGATATGTAATATATTATGTCAATGTTTGAACTTGAATTCCAACATTTCATTGATATTTTTAAATTCAAATTACAATATTAACACTAGAAAATTGTATAAATAGTTTTTTACCATCTATTTATTATCCGTTAAATTATACATGAATTTATCTCATTAATTATATCCATATAATCTTTAAATATTTCTTATTTTATTTTATACACTCTTCTGAAATAACTTCTTAATTAAACAACACTATCAAAGATGTTATTTTATGGACTTGTGAATGCACTATCTATATTTATTTTTCAATTATAATCATATATATATTATTCAAATATATTATTTTTTTAGGGATAAACTATCATCGTAATTTATATGATGTTGAAAAAATAAGGTATAATCTTTTCTTTTTTATTCTTAAATAATATAAAACACAAAAATAATGACTCTATTATATATGACTTTGATTTATATTTAAATTTATTTTCCTCTATTTATTATTATTATATTTTTATAAGACACATATGTATTATTGATACTTATTATATATATGGTATAAGTATTCCTTTATCTTTACATTAAACCAATGCAATATCGTAGTTAATCTCCATGGTTGACATATATACTAATATAACATTATATGGTAATGTATTGATTATGTCTCCACATAGTAATTCAATGATTTTATTTAATATTTTTTGTTTTCATATTTAATACAATAAAATATCTTTTAGGGTAAAAACCCTAAATGGTATATATACATTTCTATCTTGATTTGATATCACCTTCAAAAATGGTATATATACTTAAATATACATTTGAAATTGTAAAAATATATATTTTGAAAAATGTAATTTATTATTAAAAAATGTATTGGGGATGAAATTTTAAAAATAAGTAGAACATATATAAATACTTATGTTATAAATAAATAAAAACATCTAAAATAAAACATTGATCTCTTTATCAATGATGATATAAAATTTTTTAAATGTGAAATTTTGAAATATCATGACTATTAAACATTAATATCCTTGAATATTATGGGTAATGAAATTTATATTTAGATTAAAATATGATATTATATAAATAAAATTAATCATATTTAAATTGATAATAAAAATATTTTAATTTTATAATAATGTATTATGCATTGTAATTTATTTTTATTTTGGAAAAGTCAGACAGAAGAATCATAGAAGGAAATAAGTGTTTTCTAAATCCATTATTTTATTTTTTATTGTCATACTCTTTTTATTTCACTTAAATATATTTATAATTTAATTAATTAAAATTATATATCATTATTTATTGATCTATTAGATTTATTAATCTATATTATATGACTCAATTTCTTTATCCTTTCAATATGTAATTAGTAAACCAATTAAATTTTCTTTATTTTCTTTTCATGGGTTAATTTTTAAATTTATGATTATAGATTGAAAACTAGGATCATATTTTTCTTATCCATTATATAATTTCAGTGCATTATATATAACAATCAGTTTTTATATAACATTATATCCCCCTAAAGTAATTAGTGATGGTTTATTTACAGAAAAAATAATGACGTGATTAACTAGATTTGTTTTTTTTTTGTTATGGATTTCTTGAATTATTTTAGTTTAAATGATTATTTCATTCCAATAATATGGTTAACATTAGGTTTTATTGATCAAAAAATGGTTTTCATTTCATTAATGAATAATAATTTATGATTTTATGTGAGTTTATTGTCTCACTATATTTGTTTTCATGAATTTTCATGTCTTTTAGGGGTAATTATATTATTATTTAATTAAATAACTATTTATCTTCACATATTAATAAAAAGTTATATATATATTTTTAATGGAATTAATGATGAGTATAAATCCCCAAAAATCTAAAAAACATGTTTTAATGGTTGATACGGAATGATGAAAGTATACAATTTATGAATATATTTATTATAGAAATACGTTACTATTATGTTGAATGATGTGGGTTCTGTTGTGTTGGATTTTGTTAGAGAATTCATAATAAACTAAACTATAAAAACGTCATGGGAATATAGATTATGGGAATGATATGTATTGTTATGATCTGTAACTTTGTGTTTTAACGGACAAGGGAAATTCCTTTTGTTTAACCCTTTCCATCTTCTCTGCTCCTTTTTCTTCTATTTAATAAATATGGTGAAGCATAGATTTTGGATGGACTTTCTGTTAGAGATTTTATTTATTTTCATCTTGAACAAATTGTTTTTACCTCCACCTATAAAGATATATATATATTTTTTACTTATTGGTCACCATTTTGTGACCACTCCCGTCTATACTAATCCATGATTCAATCCACATTAACCCACCTAGTTCAATATAAAAAACCAAACTCAACCCCATTATCCATTACATTAACTCAGTTTTATCCTTCGCCATTATCACAGTTGGAACCTACCAGTCACAATAGTATCATAACATTCACATCCAATAATTTTCTAGGCTACAACCCAATAAAATTAATTGTTTCACCACCACATACAACACCGACAAACAACCGTCACCAAATAAATAAATGATTTATATATTTTGAAATGTATAAGAACTAGTATTCCAAATTACAATGCTCATCTCAGAAGCATTATTCCCGCCTAGTTAAACACAATCCTCTACATGATACCATCATGTATATGAATATATTAAAAATATAAAAATTTTAAAATCCAAAAACTAATATTTATTCCAAATTCTATATCATTTCAATAATTATAATTTCCATATCGTATAAATTCAATATCATAAATTATTAATTAAATTATGTGAATCATTAGTCCATTAAAAATTATATTACAACATACCAAAACATACTAATTATATATATATATATTGATTTCAAATTATGTAATATTTTCCCACAAAAACAGAAATTAAATCCCCCAAAATTAATAATAAATAATTAAAATTAACAAATAATTTATCTTAAAATGAAAATTAATTTACATAATGACTAATTTGGTTTATAACACAATAATAAATATATTTATACTAATGAATAGAGATAAAAAAATATATGGAACTAAACTAACATTGAATTCATTGTTCTAGGTGTACTGGAATTTGATGCGGTTGGTACTATATATAAAAATTAATTCCATTCTAGATACCCAAATTCATTTAATAAAATATGTATTTATACTGCATGATGAGGTATTTTCATGTGATTCAATTCATTCTCAATGTTATTATAATTTTTTCCAAGGATCCAAACCTGAATCCCATTAGTAATATCCATATATTTTATACAAGCCTTTATTTCTTTATCACATTCTATATGGTTCGAGAAAAAAGAATTAGGATCACTCTAGAATATCTAGGTTGATCACTGATGGATCCCTCCTCACTATAACTCTCTATTTCAATATTAATTTAGAGATATATCTACTTTAATTTCGAATGGAAATGAGAGTTGTGGCCATCAATCCTATTCACCACATCTTAAAACAAATATCTAGGGTTTTCACATAAGTAAATGAATTTAGGTCCTTATTATATTTCCATATTCAAAACTGAACACCTTGTCATTACAAATTATTTAATTATCACCAATTATTAAACTATATTGAGTAATATATACATATATCTAGTTAATTAATATTTATTTATTTTAGCACTTCTTAAGTAAAATATTCATTAATAAATATAATTAAATAGATATCAAATTACAAATAATATTGTAAAATAATTAAATAGAATTGTACCAATAAAAAATTATGATCTCCCTCCCAATAAATAAATATCCACTTATTTATTAAACATATTATTATTATACAAACACACACACACAGACACACATATATATATAACTCACATAATTAATGATTTGGAAGGAATTATGATAGAATTATGATAATCATAAAATGAATAGACATCAACCATTAATATATGATTGATTTATATTCTAATTTTATAAATTATATGTAATATAATATTATCCTAGATATACTAATTATAAAAAAATCTAGAAATATTTCTTATTGAAAAAAATCGATCACATATACCACAAGTGGGATATAGATACATATTATAGAACCATAGTTAAATAGAAATGTCATATAATTGTAAATATTCTTACAAACAAATAATATGTAGTATAATGTCTTTGGAATCCAAAATATTGTCATGAAGGATTCAAACATGTCTTACTATCTGTTAATTCATGATATGAATTTCATTGAATTAGTAAGATAAACATTGACATGATTATCATGCCCATGGAATTAAGTTAGTCATTTTCACCTCAATAACAGGAAAATATCTAACTTCTTCCAAAAATAAACAGGACAAAAATTATATTTTGTTAATTAAATTAATTTCATTCCATCCATGAATAACCTAGTGTGCCTATTTTTGGCCCCAGTGCCCTATATTCTGGGGCCTCCACCACTCCCTCAGGATGAAAATGATGAACTTCCATAACTGTAATAAATCACACGTCATCTTTAGAAACTTACCATATATATGTAAAAATCCTCCCTCCCCCCTTTGTTCTTATGATCCTAGTCCCTCTCACATCTCAACTTCATATACCTCCAACTTAAACAGCCTAATATCTTATAATCAACCAATCCCATATCAGCCTTTTTCTATCTCCTCCCCCTCCACTAGTGGATTTAATAATAGATCCTACTTAAAGTGTTAATTTACATGTACATATACTCATATTAAGTGAATATTAACACCCATGTCCAAAACATGGTTCCACCTCATTAAATGATGTCAGCTCTTATTTAAAAGGATTATATCTTGTGAACCATGGTTAAACTGATTTCTTATCTAGTCAAATTTTATGTAATAAGGAATATATTATAGTAATTCATGTGCCAAAGATGGGATCATCATATGTCATAGTTCTTTCTCAATGTTATTGACTTGATAAATTCATACATGGGGCTCCCATTAACCAAAAAATTTGTATTTTTCTTGATGTGACTTAGTTTCAATGGAGAGAATCATGAGCTCAGAGAAACACATGAAATCATTTATTTTTTATGCATATCCATGCGTCCTCATATCTTTTTCCTATTCCCTATATGTATCTCATGAAAAGGATCATCTATGGAATGATATGAAGCCCTTTAATGTGGGGTATATGGCCTATTTTTTGTGGGGGGGGATACTTAAACACCATCCTGGTGGCCTCAAAAAATAGGAGCAGTGAGGACCATGCATGGATGGGTCATCAAGGATTAATCTCCTTATAATAATTGATTGGGCTCATGGATTATAGATATGTTTTAAATAAATTTATGTGGTGAAATAGTAAAAAAGGAATTCAATATATTTGGTTTTTCTGGACTGATGCCTTTCCATTTTGTAGTCTATTTGTCACTTTTCTTCTTCCAAAGTCGCACACCTATTTGGAGATATATCATATCATTATCCTATTCTCATGTACTTGGGATCAAGAAATGATGGTAGGGGCATGTTATTCAACCCTAATTGGTGGAACTCTGAATCCTATTATCAACTGATGATTCAAAGCTCTTAGTTAAAACCCACACATGGGAATGTGTGGATTGGATTCCAAAATAATATTTGATGGCTTAATGTAGAAAATATATCCATATATTCCACAAAATCCAATAGTTTCTCTAACATCATTCTATTGAAATATGAGATTGACCACATCATGACAAATTTTGAAGATGTTTGGAATTTATACCTCACCAGTACCCTTGTCTAAAAAAATTACCTCATAAATATTCTTCTAAATCATGATAGATTTGATTGTGAGAGATTTATATATACATCATATAAATATCAAGATAGAGTCGTATACATCATTCATGCTTAAATTTGAGAAAATAGGTTATGTTTGGCACTGAATATACTCATGTAAGATGTGTAATTCTCTTTTGATAACTATGTTTTTAGAGGATTCATAATGTCTTTATCAGATGACAACTCAATGAGGATAATCCTTAAATTTATATAGGGTAACCCAGTGAACATGGAGACCATTAAAAATCCATTTCCAGAACGGTATGTAATTAAATCAATGATTTCATTGGAATATTTCCAAATTAATAGAAATATGAGAAGTGGACTCCTTCCTCAACTAGGATGGTGCCTCTAGCCCAGATTTATTCTTATTATTTTTGTACATAGCATCCTAAGATGTAATTAATGATAAGATGATAGGTTTTATCTTGGAAAAAATATATTGGAAAATAATGACAATTGTTATGTGATACTAGACTAATTCTCATCCTAAAGGTTACAAACCCTCCTCTATACAAAATTGTAGACATATCAGTAAGAACAATGTTATTTATATTATCCTATCCAGTGTTCAAAAAAAGGAAAATTCCAATTACATGTCTTTTTGTGTGTCGGATGAGCAACATGTATTCATATTATTTTGGTTAGCTCAACAATCCATATGAATAGATCAATAAATGATCTAAAGAATTGTAATAAAACACTTGGTTCTATTATAGTGATCAAAAATGATATGGATAATGTGTATGATAGAAGGGAAATAAGATTAATCAAAAAATCTATGACATACATGGGATTCATAGAGTGCATTAAAGATCTCTTCTTTAGATAGAAATACACCCCTTGGATCATAGTGTCCGTTATGGGTATTCATTGTTTTTTATTCAAGTCAACTAATTGCCTATGTCAGAGTGATCCACTTTCCCCTAGTTGGTTTATCATGATCCAGGACTCTCAGAGTAGACACATTACTATTGTAATTCAAAATGGATCTATCCACCCTTAAAATAGTATGATGAAATTCAATAGTTTTCTCAACATAATTTTGAGGATCAAATGATTTTATTCAACAAAGGCTTAAGTAGATCAGTAAGGGGATTCAGTATGGTCATGTTAATATAATTATAATAGAGTAAAAATCGTATCCACCATAATAAAATTTACTTCATTTCCAATAATTATACTCAAACTAGGGTAATAACAGCATAAAATATCTCCTAGGAATCCAAAGAAATAATTATTCAATGGACAACATAAATAATGCCATGTCCCTTGGAAGGCTCCAAATTCACAACTTTTAGGGGATTTTCAGTATAATAATGAGCCATATCAACAACTATAAAATCTGATTCATATCCTTTTGAGGAAGGATATCTCTGATCAATTCTTCCATGGCTTCCAGCACTATTAATTTGTTATCATTGACCATGGTTCCTAAACTCTTATTGGGTAATATTGAAAGGGCCCTAAATTCATTTATTTTGGATTCTCATGGTGATGGGATGAGATACTAGGCTTTGTGGGAGCATATAGATAATATCGTGGCTATTTGGGGGATCAATCACCACACAATGAATTTCTCCATAAACTACCTTCAATAAAATATTTTTTTGGATGTGATGGAAGGATTTTCACTTTGGGGAAATTTTATTAATGGGAAATTTGGGACTGACATCAAATATCAATTGGGTATGATCTCTCATCTTTGGTAGTCCATGCACTACTAGGTCCATATTCATAATTGTCACACTTAATGGATCATTATTATTGGTGATATATGATTTTGGTTACCCAACTAGGATAGGAACACACTTGACTTTATAGAGTATCAACCCGTAAAATATATTTCACCAAGGAGAGGTCATGTCCCATACTCATCCAAGACACCCTTAAACAACAAAAGTGGTAGATATTTGATCTTTTTAAACTAGGATTTTGATCATTTCATCTTCATTGACTCCCCCATTTGATATTTTATAGTAACATCATACTAGTGCATTCTCTAAGAGAACTTGAATATAAATAAATTGGTCTCTTTCACTTATTGAAAGGATATTCCTGACATGTGTATCAACTTTATATAGAGTCTTATTGACCATGTTATTCCTACTGAAGTGGAGATTAAGAATAAATGGATTAAGCACGACTCAAGATGTCTGAACAACCACATTTCACAAGAGGAGTCCACTAACCATCTATTATTCATGAAGAATCACGGATATATGTTTCTTAACAGTTTCAACACTCATTTTATTTATAAATTAAAGGTTAATAACATTGTTTATTTCTATTAGAGTTTCTTCTATTGAGTGGGAAACAATAATTATTTGCAAAAGTGAACTATTATTTTCTTGGCCACTAGATTTTGGGTTCTATGGAGGGTCAAGAATGAAGATCACTATGCGAATAAATAATATTCGATTAGGGGCATGGTGGTACAATATTTTATCTATGTAGTGGATCATTGATCTTTTGTCTATCCATGGGAGAACATGAGAACATTTATATGGTTTATTTCTGGTGGAAATTATTTTACCCACCATAGAGCACGATCAACCAGGGATGATGGGTTAGATGGTCTCCTACCATTAGTGGTCTCATTGAAAATAAGGAATGTTCTTTTAATATCAGACATTTGAAAGGAGGAATGGTAAGTGACAATAATGGGTTAGTTTAGATAGCCTTAAATATCTTTTTTATTCTGGGCGATTTGATAACTAAAAAATAAATGTGTTACCTAATGGTTCAAAGGTTTGAAACACCCACAAAATCCATCTTTTAGTTTTTTAAATAGAGTCCTCAATGGTCTATAATTACATGGAAGGTAATTATTCCACACCTAGACATTTTCATATCTTGTTTTTATGTCTAAAAATCATGTTTCTAATTGAGTGAGTATCCTTGACACCATATAGGATGAGAACATAGTGGTGGATTTTCCTACTACAAGGGGTATCCAGGAAAATCTAAATGTGATGTTATATAGCTTGGGGTCCCTTACCTCTATGTGAGGCATATTTTTTGGATATACTCACTTAGATTACATGACTTTTGACCCCACCTAACAGTCTTGGGATTTATAGTCCACTATTTTGCAGCTTAAAAAATTTTATTCTTTTGTTTACTAAGAATAATTTTCTAATCCTCATGGTCCCCCATCACCTAATATTCAAAAACAATCTAGTCAATTCTATGATAATGAATCTAAACTAAGGAAATAACTTTAATTATGTATTGAGTTAATTTCAATGTTCACATTATATCCTAGAAACTATTTTAATACTTGAATGTTAAAATTCATCAAATGAAATTTTTATATATTAAAATTTGTATAGTAAAATATATGTGATAAAAATTAAAAAAAGATATATATAAATATCTATATGATGTGTTTTTCTTAAATTACATGATAATGTTTTTTATAGGGTACCAAATCCATTGTACTCATAGTTTTATGACATACAACTTCAAACTATAATACATGTAATATCCCACAACATTGTCAAAAAGTAAATATTTTGATTATTTCTTGAAGTGGTAAATAATTACAACATCTGATTATAATGAATGATTGTATAATGTTATTAAAAATTATAATTATATCTATCATGTAAGCTGTAATTATTGTTTTTTTAAAACCACCACCAATTAAAATATTTTGTGTGGTTTAATAAAACGGATGCTAATAAAACCCTATATTTGACATTAATTTAATATTTTTTCAATTCCCTTCCAAATTGAATCTCATCCCATGCATAATGCATAGGTACTCTTGTCTCCCTTTTTACCCTCTTAGATATCTTTTTTTGTAAATTCTACACTGTATAGTCTAACTCGATTGATCTCTATAACTAATAATTACATAAATACTCACATCCCATTAACATTACTAATATATTTATTAATCAATTTTTAATTTTATTTATTAACTAATATCATGTTAATTTGTTGTTATTTTTTATGGAATATTTTTAGCTTAGTTATTTTATTAACAATTTTTTTGATGGATTGATGTTAGACGTGCTCATTCTGATGTTTTATTCAATATTTTGATGAGTAATCATTATTTTTTTTGTTATATTTTTTCATTTGATATTATATACTTAATAATTCTAAAAAATTTTATTATGTGATCCTTTATTGAATTCTTGATGAATGAATTATATTTTTAATTTTTATCATTGATTTAATATTCAATTATTTTTTAAAACCTTTTATTTTTATATTTTTCATTATCATAAATTATTTGATTATATTTTTTAGAGTGTTTAATTATAATTTATATAAACAAAAAAAAATTTAAGAAATATTTTCAAGTCGCATAATTAAGGTATATATTATGAAAAAAAATATGTTGTAATGACTCTTTGGCACACTATGATATGTGTCAAAAATTATTTTTGTTTTATTTTTATCTTGTGTTTTTTTTCAAATTGTGAAATATTTTATATTTATATCATAAAAATATATATAATAATTTTATAATAATAATTCTATTTTTTAGTTTTTTGACAATGAATTTTTACAATATATAACATTAATTTATAATATTATTATTTTTGTTATTTCGAAAAGGATATGATTTATTTTTAACATAATTTTACTTAAAATATATTTCATATAATATTTATAAATTTATTTATAAATTATATAAAAAAATATAGATTCATTATTAATTTAACCCAAAATACACTTCAATATTATAGTAGGTAAGAGATGTTTTTATATTTTACATTTAGAAATAGACTGGTAGATTGAAGAATAAAATTTTCATAACCGGAGTTTTGTTTTAGATAATGGATGAACATTTATGATTATTATAATAAATTGATATGGAAATAGTTTTCTACATGATATGTGATATGGATTTGGCATCGATAATTCAATGTTGTAAAATGTTTGATGACTTACTTTCATCAACATGATACACATACTCCCTGAATAGTAGAAAATAAAATTTTGATTTTAATTTATGATTTATTTTGAAACACAAACCAACAAGATGATGATCATCGAATATCAGTATAGTCACTTTTAGAATGGTATATAATTATTAATTACTTTAATTCGGTTCATATCCTAGATTCTTGTATTGAAAATTGATCCATAATATATTAAATCTTACCCGTGATAGTTTAGTTGACTGGCTATATTGATATTGGGTACTATAGCACCACAGAACATTGTTCATATAGGTTTCAATTTCATTACTATTGAGTTACATTATGATATAATTTTTGAGATAGGGTATATTTTATAATTTATAGACCCCGATAATCATTCAGCCAACAATTGTTATATTGTTCTATTAATAGAGGGTTTATGTAGATAGAATAATCAAGATTTAATATTATAATAATAAACGTGGAATAGATTGGACATATGGGACTATGGTCATGACATATTTCTACAGTTGATCTTCCTGATATAATAGTCATGTGGCATTCCTGATGGTGAAAATTAGTGAGAAAGATGATATGGATGAACAGATTAGTCCTTGACATGGAGTCCCATATATGTCTTCTTTATTTTGATAGGTGTATTATTTGTATGAATTGTAATACCACATACATTTGATAGATGAATTTTTGGATTAAATATAATATGTGATGTGATGTTCCTCTTATCACAAATTAGATTCAGGTTAGAACATCATTTGTTCTTATGTGTTTATATAATGTTTATGGCCTATAATAGTGGTTCTAAAATTCATATCGGAAAATAATTATGAAGGATTAAGATTAGATTTTTTAAAAGTAATTATAGATATGGAATAATTAATTAGGAATATAAATTGTTTCAATAAATACAGTTTTTCTTATTATATATTATATATCGAGGCATATATTCTTCCAAAAATGAAAAAAAATGTCTCTTATAAATATTTAAATAAAAATATAGATAATAATTAGTGGGAGTTATGATATAATAATTTTATAAGTTATTTTTTTTACATTAGAAATAAACATTTATGTCAACATCCAATTATAGATAATGATTGGTGAGATAATGAAAGAACTCAAAAATATATATGATAATGATTTTAAATTAAATAATGTGTACAGGATATTATGATTATACAATATAAAGAAGATTTAATAGAAGATTATTCCAATAACATAACTATGTTAAAAACCATAAAAAGTAATTTTTCATCATTGGAAATCATATTAGATAATGAGGTATGTGGAAAAGTTTCATTTTAATCATTATGTAATATTTTGGATGTTACTATAAAAAATGTAACATATTCTGTGGGGGAATATGGAATTCATGTTGAACAATGTGTGAAATTTAATCCTTAGTGATGTTATACAAATAAGTGATTTGGGTTTACTCTTTGCATAGTGAAGTAAGAGGTAAACTAAAATAGTGGGACAATCCTAGATGATTATGTAAATAAAGTGAAAAAATCTACAAAAACGAAAATTATCTCTATCCTAATTAGATGATTCATGGAAAAAGGGAACATGGTATGAAGGAGTGTGATGATAAATGTAAGGAACCTAAAAAATTTCAAAAAAAATTGTATATAAAGGAACTAGTAATGTTATAGATTTTTTTGGGGATATTTTCTAGGATAAATTGATTGTAGACTCAATAGAATCATTCCAATCCAAAATAAAAGAATTTTTTTATAAATAAGTATGTACTAAGAAATTTTGGTAAAATTAATTTTATAATGATATAACCTTATAGATTTATAGTAACGGTGATGTGTAAATGAAAACAATCTGTGAGAGTTTTAAAATGATTGAAAAATGTGATAAATATAACAAATTTGATAAATAATATTTTTATAATAATGCAATGTGATGATTTAGGATTTATCAATAAGTTCACATGTAAATCATTGATAATTAAAAGTTCCTATGGTTATAATTTTTGGGGTGAATAAAGGTAAATTATATAACATGGTCTAAAATCCCATTTACATGTTTAAAACAAAAAACATAGTTTTGGTTTCACAATTATTTAATTTAATATTAGTCTTCATGAGTGAGAAAATATAGAAGGTTATATTCTACTAAAGTACAACATCACCAAAGCCATAGTAGAGGATTTGGAATATAAATATATAAGATTTTAGGAACCATTCATCATAGTGATGTTTTAATTAAGATGATGGAAACAGATATCCTAATGAACTATTCTTCCATTTGTTGGAAATAATGGATATTTTCCCATGGACATCAGCTTATAGCCATGGTAAAGACTATCATTGGATATGGGGGTATATTTTCATTATTATTTGATATACCTTGGCTATAGGTTCTTCGTACAGACCTAGATCAAAGGTCACTTAATTTACCATGTATATAGGTTTGTTATGATAGGATTATGTCCATAGTTAGGACTAGCCATTGAAATTATCCTTCAAAAATGAACCATATACCCATGATCAAAATTGAATGTGTCTATAGGGTCATATAAACACAGTTAAAAATGGTTACATAATTTAATAACTATTATTATTTATTATAATTAATTATTATTAATAGATCTATATAGAAGTATTTATATGTAAATAAATAGAATATAGAGGATTTATAGAGTGCACATACATATATTCTTGAGAGATGATTTTAAACCAAGTAGAATACATTGTTAATGTAATTGTACTTTCAAGGATAGTGACCATGGATATAGGATAAACATTTTTCGATTAATTTCACTGTTATTTTGGACAAGGTCTATATCTATTAGTGATCATGGATATATCAATAGAGTATGTTTGGACATGTTCAGGAGACTAATAACTGTGGTCTTGAATTATGACTATATGTTATTTTTCCTCTAATGTGGTCTAAATTGATGAAAAGCAGTTTAGGGAGTAAATATGGAAGTACATATGGGGAGTATAAAATTAGTCCGATTTAAAGATCAATCTTTAAGTGGGGACTTTATTAGAATGTTGAAGAATAACCAGTGAGATAAAATTGATCTATGAACAAGAGGACTATAATTAACAAAAAAACATGGAATACTCATGGTTCAATCATCATAGAAAGTTCACTAAAGAATATATGGGTTATTTTACCATTTTGTAGATCTAGGTATAATACCAATATGTTTTGTTATGGAATTAAATTTTTTACAAGCTCAAAATTAAGAAAATAATTATTTTTTAAATTCAAAACCCCCTTTAATTATTCACATAAGAACAATGAAATCATTTTTTGTGTCTAGTGATGTTGTCATTTATTGAAAACAATGTTCATTTTTTGTGTTCTTCCTTTATGTTATTTTATTTATCTCATTTTCTCTTATTTATATAATTTTATTTCTTATTTATGAACTCCCCATTTCATGAAACTATCATCCCAATATTTTTTATATTGGTATAAAAAAGATGTTATCATCGAAAAAAATATTATTTATAAATTTCTGAATGATATAAATCAGAAGATATATGAATGATATTTAAAATATTCCAAAAATATCATTTAAATTAATTTATACCATATAATTTGTTTTATATAGAAAAATATATAAGTATATTATTTATATATTATATTATATATAAAATTTATTTACTGAAGATGAGATCCCTAAATCAATTAGAAAAGATAAAAAATTTACTAATAAGTTATGTCATTTTAAAAAATATATATATCCATATATTGATGTATGTTTTTTATAATTGCGGAATATTTAGACCTGGAAAATTGTGAAAGATATCTAACTAGTATAATGAAATTGATCAATGAAAATGACAACATAAATTCACATAATGTGATGAATAAAATCAAAAAATGACGATAATATATTTATGTTACATTTTATAAAAAATTTGACTATGAACAATATTTAAATCATATAGAATGGATTAAAAATTGAATTTTTCTATTAGGGAAAACTATTTCCTTAGGATAATAATGAATAAAACATACGATTGGGGACATGGTGAATTTTTTCCTTAAAAAATACTGATAAATTCTTATAGTCCCTATTGAACATTCATGATAAAATTGTCTACCTATTTATAGACATAGTATACTATGATAAATTTAAAAACATAAAAAAAATTAGTTTCTTGAGGAAAACATAACCCCTATTCCACTCCATTGACATTCCCTCTATGATTTTGTTGATTTTAAGTAGAATATTCTTTTCAAAGGGATCCTAAAATTTTAGTGAAACCAATTTTAACATGTTTGAATTTCTTTTAAAAGGCCTCTATGTTGGACTAGTAGTAGTCCTTGAATAAATAAACAAACAAGTTTTCAAAAATATATAACATAATAATTCATTTGGATGTAGGTATTATATTTTAAAGGATTCATATGAATATTATATATCTAATGGATGAAGATGTATTCATAAAGATTTGTATACATCCAATTTACAGTTCTCAAAATGAATCTATGTATTACTATAGAAGATATTATTAAAAATAGGTACAAATAAATCATATATATGTAGTATTATAGAATAATAGTAGATAGAACATGAAAATATTTATATTGAAGTCATCCACCTCTGATTAACTATCATCAATATATATCTTATTCATATATAACAATGTGTTTTTCATCCATGAAAAAAATGGTTGAACAAATATTTTATGATGATGAAAAATCTATTATAGAAATAAATATTATCTCATGAGATCATGAAAATATCATCACCATTATTTTGATAAAATATTTTTAAAATGAAAATTAGTTGACACCTAAATCTTGTGTTTGAATATCTATATTTTTTATTAGTAATCAGAATTTTATTAATATTTATCCCAAATTAATTAATTTAGAAATTAGCCATAAAATGTTAGAGGATAATTTATGACATCAAAACACTCTTTGTATTTGAAAGTTTTAATTAGAATGATATAAAAAGTAATAACTTCCCGAGAAATAAAAATGAATTAATGAGATTTTATAGATCCTTTGAAATGATATTTTAATTGGTTTTAGAAGTTATTTTATCCATTGAAATCAAAGTAAAAATTAGAATAATAGTTGTAATTTCAAATACCATAAAGGATTGGATTAATGTGAGAATCACTATATCTAATGTTGATACCAAAAGTATGTTAGTTATCATGTGGATGAAGTATGACATAAAGCTATATAATGTGAAGTAAAATACCAATTCATACTATTTAATGTGTGGTATATCTTCAATGTGAGGTTACAAACATTTGATATATAAAAAGGTGATACACATAAATTTGAGGTTCATTACAAAACTGAGCTTCCAAAACCTAACATTAAACACAAACATCGAGTTCGATACAAATGTTATGATCAACAACTATTTTGATATAGTGTTTCCAAGATTTATTTCAACATCATAATCAAAATAAAAATATTCTAAGAAAAAATATAATGTTAAAAACTAACAAAATCTTCCATAGTTCTGGGAAGAAAGTGGCGTTTTTTATTAATTGTATAAACCCAAAATTGAATCATGGTAAATTTATTAGTGAATAATTAATGGGATTTTTTATCATATAAATCAATGAAAAAATTATTGTATCCAAATTTATATTCCAAATGTCCCCCCACTTATATAATCATTATCCCCTAAAAATAGAAGATCATGAAACCTATAAAAACAAATTAAATTATATGATCAAGTCATATATAAAATATGATATTGATTATCTCAAATAGAATGATCAAAATATATGAATCTTTGATTTCTTTTATTTATAGATTTCTAAAAAAATTATATCAATAACAGTGTATCAAAATCCAATAATAAATTTTTTATTTTATAATAAGCAATGACAAAATTATATTCAGGTTAATGTTATGTGATGTCTTCAATAGAAAAATGAAATATAAAATAAATACAATTTAAATATAAGTAATTGAAATAAATAATTATTAATAAAATTTTATATATAATATTGTTTTTTATTAATAACTCGTATCAGGTGAACTTTAGTGAGAAGGGTAATATTAAATGACATAATTCATATAAAAAATACTTTAAAAATAAGTACATGCTAGAGATTCATGATGGTTATAGTGAATGTCTTTCACCTCCCTTGTAAAATCATGGGAATTATAATTTAATAGTTCATCCAAATCCTTGATCAAATTCTGGGAGTCCTAATGAACCATGAATGTCTTAAAAAATCACTTTATAAAAGCTATGAACATATATAGATTAATGAATAAATATACCACTAATACTCATAGAACTATATATTATATAATCATCACCATGTTTTAGGGATACTAAATTTGGAATTATTCATTATAAGTTGTCTACAGTAATGCAAAAAGGAACACATTCGAATGGAAAATATTGAACATTCAAATCTATTACACAACAATCAGAAGATAAATGCTACATCCATTAAAAAATATGTTGATAGGCTTCTGTAAAAGTTTTATAATATATTATCATATTTCAACTATTAGATTCAATTGATTCAAATTTTGTAACAAAAAACTTATTTATATTACAAAAAAATAGGATTTTGACATCATATCTTTTTTTTAACATGGAGATTGATATAAAATTTCTTAGTTTAAGGCATCAAAATCATTCATCAAAATTGGGTTGTCAATTAATAATTGAAGCTATGTTTGAAGAGACACATAATCTTATCATGAAACAGAAATATACTTTAATTCATCAAGATATTTTCGATAAGATTCATTTTTTAATCTCAAATAAATATATATATTTATTAACCAATAAAAATTAGAAAAAATATTGTAAGAAATGATTGAACATGATCCTTAATACTTGATTCCTCTCTTGAGGTTGAAGGCTCCTTCTCCTGGTTTTCTAAAGGTTACCCCAAATCCATTAAATTAATTTAATAAATATAAAAACCTTCACCCTACAGATTAAATAATTTATAAAAGAAATATATACTCTCAAAAACATGTTTAACATTCTTTTAAAAAGATATATCGACTGGATAGACCAAATAATTTTCTATAATTTTTCTAAATGAATCATTTGTACAAATTTATTTTCTAATATATTTGGATTCTTATATTCTAAACCACTCAAAAAATTAGTATTAGGTACCAAAAGTTTCTAATTATCATGATAAATATATATACTAACTATTTCAAGAGTCAATACTACTTTATCTTATATTTTTGGTCGATATCTCTATCAAGATCTTTGAACCAATAAATATCCACCCATTGTTGAAATAGATGAATCCTGATAAACCATTTAAAATAGAATAAGTTACTCCACTATAACATCTATATTTTCAACAAAAAATGTTTCCTCCTTCTACTATAAGAAAAAAAATCATCATTGATATTAGAATATTCTAAACCAGTAGCACCAACATATGATCCATCCACATGTGTATTAGGGAAAACACTATCCAAAATACCGTTAATTCAAGTCTAAACAACATATTTTGAAGTACACTCTATAGAAAAAGTAGATTAAATGTTTAATTTATCCCCCATAGTGACAACATTAGAGGATTCATCAACTTTATGTCCAGTTGGAATGGTCATCCATTTGGATGGATTCCTCAATAAAATAATTTTTAGTAATGTTATAGATGTTAAGATATTATTGTGACATTACTTTATACATATCCTTATATTTTTTCTAATTCCACTCATGTATAGACTAACAGAAATCAATCTACTATATGCACATAAGGTCAGGCTCAAGTCCATTGGACAATAATTCCATAACTATATCAACATATACCTTAATAGATATATATTTATATTTATATTTAGTAGAAATATGATTTATTCAAAAATAAATAGAAACTTTTAATAATAAAAAATACTAGGTACTGGAAAGTTTAAATGATCTTTAAATGATCCTTACACTCATCCTCGAGACCCTTTACCAACATCATCCTTTTTAGTAGGTTTTAAAAATAAAATCATTGATGTTAACTGATGTATAACCATTAAATTTCATATTTAAATTGAAATTCCATTATTGAGGGAAAAATATCTCATCTATATCTACATATTACATTAAAATTTTCATATCACCTACCATTGATGAAAAATTAAGTACATTGAATGAATATCATTTTAATTTTTTAGTTAACGATTTATGATACATTTTTCAATAAACATTGTATTACCTACATTAAAATTTAGTTTTCAAACATTATTTATCAATGTTGTCTTTAGTATTATATTGTTTTTTAAAATATATTCTAAATATATAAAATTTTCAGGTAATACAAAACACATTAATCATGAAAAATGAGACCTCCTTCTGTAGTGTGGACAAGCATCATTAAATCTATTAGTAATAAATATCATTTCAAGTAGTTAATTTTTAGGGTTAGAGGAATGAGATTATTGAAATGTAAAGGGCTTGGACGAATCATTTTGTTAAAGGAAAACTATAATAAATAAGTTGATGTTTGGGTTACTCATATTTAATCCTCAATGTAATAATTTTGATTTTTAAATGTTTAAAGACAACTTATGAAATTAATACATTGATAAATTAAAATATGGTAGACTAAAAACACTATGAAAAAATTAAAATAAATATATTATTTTACAAAAAACTAGGAATAAACAACTTAAAATGATGTATAATAAACTTTTCATGTTAAATAATTATATATTTAAGTATTAAAAAATATAATCTTAATCTAAAATAATAATATAAATTAAATTCTACATTTTAAATTAAAATCGATTAGTAGGGTGCTGTTTTATAAAATATAATCAATATAATATTAAATAATAAAATATTTAAATGAAATATCATGTTTTTAACATGATCTCTAGAAAATGGAAAACAAATATAAATATTCTTATTTCTAAAATATATTACTTGAATTTTAAAAATATATATTGTATTGGTATTATCAATTGAATTAGAAACACGGTAAAAATTAAGTCTAGTGTCTAGAATAGTATGTTTCATCTATATATATTATGAATATAATTCTATTATATAGGTATTTACCTTAGTTGTGGGCTATAAACTGAATATTTCAACTTACTGGATAGTGAAATTATAAATTTTCAATAAAAAGTGAGAGACTCCTAAAGAATATTTCTATTTAATTTAATATATCTAAAAATAGATTATATATATATATATATTAAATTTAATCAACACCAGTGGATATATAAATAAATATATTGTGGTACATTCATAACATACATAAATATTACATATTTTTAGATAAATATTCTATAAATTAATAATATTGATTTTTAAGGGTCGTAATAGTTTATTCCAATTGTTATAATTGATAATTATTTTATAATTTGATGAGAGATACTAAGGATATCCAAAAAATATCATCCTATTTAATACTCTTCACAAACACGGCATACTTAAAACCATTATTCTTAAACTAAGGAATGGAAAAAATAAGAATGTTTGAGATCAATTGTTGAGTAAAGGTAAACAAGGATGATATTTAAGAATCACATAATTATAAGGTTATGATAATACGAGCATAACATTGGCCAACTATACCCTTCATATCATAGAACATACACATGATTCCTGGGCTAAAGAGTATAATCTCATATGACGTGAATAATAAATAAAATAAATGAACATGTGCCGAGAGACAATAGCATCTTCTTAATACATAAAAGTTTGGCATACACATAGCCATATTAAATGATTTACATAGTAGATAAGGCTCATTGCCTAGGCTATATTATTAGAATGGGTTCACTGCTAAAACTATATTCGTTATTATAGTTCACTCCCAATACCATTATTGTAGTCATGGTTCACTCCTAATACAATATTAGTAGTAATAGTTCACTCCTAAGACCGTCTTATTAGGCAATGTCCATACCAAAATAGGATCAAATCCTATTCCTTACAAATCTATCTAATGACATATAAATCATTTCTTAATGCATTTGAGAGAGAAATATGTTACATCATTAACATAATTAAATAATTCTAATGTGTGACACAATATTATATATATTCCTTATATAATAACTCATATAATGAAATAGGAATTTTAAAAATATCATCGTATTTTAACATTTGGGAAAAGAGTATAATTTCAAAATAATTTCATCATCAAACAACTATGAAAATAAGTGGGTTTTATAATTTCATTTCACGGCAAAACCTATAGAAGATAAAAATGTTTCATAAAAAATAAATTTAAACATAAAAAATTCAATGAAAGAATATGAATAGTGTATTTGGATTATATCCCTAATAATTCATAAACTATATAAAAGGATTTCATCTTAGATACTAAAGTATTCCAAAAGATCACACGGGATATTTCATAAATATGATAAACTTTCATTGAAAAAAAATATTCATAAAAAATTTTCTAAATAATTTCTATTGAAAATAATAGTGGAAGCATATAAAAATAACATTTGGAAAATCATTAAAAAATTTATGAAGAAAATATATATTACTCTATGGAAAAAAAATTAAAACCTAAAACCTTATAAAATATTTTCTTTTAAAACAGACTTGAAATATTACATTGTATTATTTATAAATAATTTTAATCACATTTAAAGACATTAAACAAAATAAATCGTTTAATTGAAAACCCACATAGAAAACAATTAATGTAATATAAAAATATATTATAAATAAAATTTTCAATATTTTTTAGTATTTTTTACCTTGAAAATGAGATTAAAATAAAATTTAAAAACATTTTTGAAAAACATTTTAGATATTATGGGTTTTCAATACAATATATTTTCGATTAACGAGTGAAATTAGGTCAGTTTTTCTTTAAAACACATTCTTAAAAATATCATGTAACAAAGATTAAAAAATGATGGCATTACATGAATATATAATTAATAAATATTGTAATGTCAATTTCATGATAATTAAATATAAATATATATTTCATAATATTTTATCATTGGAAGCATAATCATAAACAATTCAGATAAACGATGAGATTATAACTTATGATTATTGTCACTCTGGTAACCTTGAATCATATTCACAATGAATTAATAACATAAAATAGAACATTAATTTTTGTGAGGATAGATAATTTCCTAATATTAACTATCATAGAGGTTGTATATACACATAATGAATTAATATAGGTTCATATTATAATAAATTTCTTAGAGAATGAAAATTGAGAAAAAAACACATTAATGGTTTTGTATCAAATGAACCATCAACACCCTAAAAGATAGTACCAAAAATGAAAATTTAAATTTAAATAAATTTTACAATAATAATCATAAAAAATTATGTGAATTTTATACACCACGTAGAATAATGTGGTGTTGAATATTTAAGGAGACTCAAAAAAGTAAAAAGTGAGATAGAAATCCTATACCTTTTGTCTTGAGTATCATTTTATTAAATCTAACATACTGTATAATAAATACATGTGTATTATAAGTATATATAAAAATATATTCGATTATTCAATTCCATATATGATTTATTTATGACAACATTTAACTTTTTTTTTCAAAAATTCCATGTTAATGTTATATTTTGGGACATAACTTATTTGTTTTTCGTACATGTTTTTCCTTGTTATTCTTGGTCTTTATACATAGATCCTTATTTAAACATTATTAGAATGATATAAATTATATAAATAATATATATTTTCCCTATTTCAATATTTATATTGACAAATAAAATTTATTAATAGGAAATGAAATAGGTTATTCATGTGGATTGTAGGTCGTACGTATAGATTAATGATGGTTACATTTTCTTTTCATTTTTAATTAAATAAAAGTAACGGAAAAATTATCATTAAATAATAATAATAATTTAATATTTTTCATAAATATTTATTAAACTCATCCTTAATGGACTCCCTATATAGTGTGATTGAATATCATCACTTTAGAAGGTGACAACCTACCGTACAAATGAATGATGTTATCATATTCCCACAAAAAGGAAATAATGAATGATTTTTTATATAATATTAATAGATTCATAAATAAATAAATAAAAGTAACATATATAATATATAAATATTATTTTTGTCATTATTCCCAACTATGAAATATTTTTATGCAAAAATAAAAGATAGTAGTTCGTGGGGAGGTAGTCTGTTGTAAATTTGAATGAGGATTTTATACGAATTTAATAGAACTAATTGAATTTTTAAGTCATCCCCACAACATAAAAACATCTCTATGTATGTATGATATAGATGATATTATAAATTCATTATATAAAAATAATTGAATGGGTTTTTCGGATGAAATAAATCAAAACACTCATGGATTAATGTTACATATTCTTTAGGTATCTCTTTTTCCTGTTTACAATAATACTTCCTTTTTTGCCTTTCTTCCAAAATTTTGGGTTCTATAAAAAGAGTTGGGAAGTGGATATTTTATTTTGGTTGTATTTAACTGAGTTAAATGACTTAAAAGGCTGTAATAAATGGGTATAATCAGTTCACTTATATAGTTGAGGGGAAGTGGAATTCTTGTAAATAATAAAAAAGTATTTACTATTAGGAGGTAAAAATTACCTTAAGATTCACAATAATATTAATACAATTATCCTATGGATTTTATGGTAAATAAAAACTTCTAACTCAAATTTAGAAATATTTTTTATTTATCATTTTCATCATTAACTGTTAGGATTCAATATTTTTTAATTTCATTTATTCATTATGTTAACTTGTTTTCTTACCTATGTAATTTATTCACGAAAACAATGTTATATTGATCAATATTATATAATTTGGAATCACATATTATAAATATTATATCAAATTTATAATCTAAAAATCACATTTTTATTGGAAATTAACTTTAACACGTGCATGTAACACTTAAAAGGCTACTTTAACTGTAACTGTTCTAACTGATAGTTTCTTATTTAACATAAATTATATCATTATAATAGAAATTTTCTTAGAAAAATGTACATTATTTGATAATTTTGTTATTTAAAAGTCACATTAAATGAGGAATATTTTTAGAAACTTTAAATCAATTAATAAAGTATAATTTATTAAAAATGACATTAATGTTAGTTTTGACATTATTCGTTTAAATGAAATTAAAAAAAATTATAGAAAAGAAATAAATTTAATGGAAATATTTTTAAAACTTGGAAATTTATATATTAATCTAAAAAATAATTTACCAACACAATTTATTCAGTTTACTTCATTTTTACTATTTTTTTGTATCATATGATTAATTTAGTTATTTATTAAAAATATCACGTGTTTTGGTTTATTTATAATTTAATATAAATATATCATTGATAAATAAACAAATTAAATTTTCATTTAATGAAACTCATTTATCTTCCAAAATTTTATATATATATATATGAACATATTTAGTGTTTTTCTTATTCTAATGAGTTATATAAATTAAGAAGAAAAAGTACATTTTGTTTTTTAATTACATATCTTATTATATGGGTCACATTAAAGGAAATGTGTCTGAAAGCACATTAAACTCGTGAATAATGTCACAAGGGTTTAAATATGTCAATATAATGGGTTTTAAAACATGTTTTTAGTGATTCTTAATCATTATATTCTTAGATTAACCACTATAAAATCTTGTATTTACATTAATTATTGAAATTAAGTGTAATTTGTTCACTATTTACTTAAAGGAAAAAATATGTTGGACTAATGAGATATAAAAATTTATTCTGATTCTAAATATGGAATCCATTTTTCCTAATTTACTACCCCAAATTGGCTAAAATTGATTTTATATTAGCCAGTTAGAAGGTATGAGACCATGAGTTTTTAAAGTGAAATTGTTCAACATGTTGAGATGTTTTTATATTCAATTTCAATATGAAATTTATGAGAGTAAACTAAATTGTATTAATAAATTTATAATCTTACTAATCATACATTAAAACCAAATTAAAATTATAAAACCCCATGGTTTTATGGTATTCATCTTTTAAATTTAACATCCTTGATATTTTATGTTGCACGTAAAACCATGTTTTTGAAAAGTTATATACAACTAAATATTTACATTATCATTGAAATTATAATGTTATCCTTTTTAAAAGAATAAATAAAATTCAGGTATCTCATAAATGAAAATATGATATATATATATATATATATACATATATATTGATATATCTTGGAATAAATAGTGAATATTTAAAAAATGATATATTAAGTGTTTATGTTTTCGTGGGACATAAATATATATATACAGTTTTTTAATTAAAAAATTTATTTTAAAAATTTATTTACATTGTATAGATTCATATATTAATAATTTTTTTAACTATAATTGTTATATAATTTATGATAGTATAATTAATTTTATAAAATGTCATAAAATTTCATATATTATTAAAATCATTTTTTGAATAAATTATATATTTTACTAAAAAAGAAATGTGACATATTTTTTAAATTAGTTTAAAAAATTTGATTCCATTTTTTAATTATACATGTTAATAAATGGTTAGTGTAAATTTTTTGGATTCCACTAAAATAGCTGAATTTTTTATGAATAATCATATATGGTAATTTAGGGTAGTTAAAATTATAAGACTAATACATGAGTTTTTGGGTCGTAGATGATGTAAGAACCAAAATTTATAACTAAAATTCACTAGTTACTATACATATTCTCAAAAATCAACATTATTGATAGTCTTGATCAAAAATAATAAATTTATGAATAAAATAATCAAAAAACAGCACACTCCTCCACTATAAATACCACCCCTAATCAAAAATTCTCCTCAAACCTTCTAGGCATTTTATATTTATTATATTCTTCATATTTCTACTCACAAACCTATTCCCAACATCCTGGTCCTACTAGTATTTCCAAAATACCAAATCCGAATATTATAAGGGGGTTCCCAATGAGACAATGTTCAAGTGGTAAAATCCTCAATATTTTTCTTTTTATTTCATTTATTCTCTTATCCTCTACTCCCCTACACTTATCGAAAGATTCATAGTATGTCTAGTGTCATATATAAACAATAATTTCACTATATTAAGGTAATGTCCATCATCATGTGTTTTCTATTCTCCTTTTGTTTTAAAAATTAAATCATCTTCCTAGAGGTATCGATTCAAATCCTCAGTGGACGATAAAATTTCATTTTTTGTTACTTCATCCATGGATTTTCATAAAAAAATTATGGTTAAATGAAATTATAATATGTGTATTAAAACATATTTAATTTTTTTAGAACAAATATTTAAACATTTTATTAATTAAAAAATTTCTAGATCACGATGGTTGTAATAACTGCCAAAACAAACTAATCATTTTTCATTATTATTTTATCTAAGGAGATATAATCATGCCATATTACACAATATTTATGAGGAATATTTAAAATATCATAATAATATTAATATCCTTCAATTATAATTATTTATTTTTTTCTTATAATTTACAATAACTCTCATAATTGTACGGAAGGGAACTAACTATAAAAACGTGAAACCAATGCTTCTGGAAAACATGAAATTAAACATTATATCTTATTTTGTTGTCCATAAATGAAAATAATAAAATTATAAAAAATAAATTATATGTTCAATATTTTATTATTTAATTGATGAATCTAACTTTATTATTAATTTAATTAAATACATGTGAAGAATTATTTTGAGCATATAGTAGTGGTTTCTCATCTCACTTTTTCTGTGAGATATGCATTATTCACCACATATTTAATTTTTTATGGTGTATATATAATTTACACTAATGTATAATATATTTAATCTATTTATCATTGTATTATTCAATGTTTCATTTTATGGTCATTAATTTTATGGAACAAACAATTCTACTGATAACAATTTTATAGTGTTATTCTTAACCCATTTTCCATTATTTCGGTTAATCATCTACTCCATTGATTATGTCATTCTATTATTACATAAGAAATGAAAGATAATTATATTATATTTAAAATTTTACATGTTTTATGTATACCTACGCATTATACAAATAATCAACTCATTTGGTTAATTCTCACCATTTTTTTGTGAAAATTCTACATTTAATGTTTTTTTAATTTAACTATAATGTTTTTATCTTATATGACGTGAAAGGATTTTCCCAATTTCATGATGCCATAATTTTTTCAAGAATTACATAAAATTTTACATTGTTATTTATAATGGTCATTTTTTCTTTTATAATTATTTTCCTTCTAAATAAATTATTCTAATGAAAAAATGTATTTTTTTCGATACAATTTCAATGCTTTTATTAGAGTATTTTCATCTATGTCAACTCATTTTATTTATTTTCATTATAAACTAGGTTTTATCTATAATAATATGATCTAATTTATTATATTTTATGTTTTATTATCATTTTGACTACATATGTAATATCGTGATACCATTCATCATATTACACATGAAAGTTTATGATTATTTTTACTTATTTGGGAAATTATTTACATTTCATATGATAGTTTCAATATGATTTTATATATTGATTAATGTTTCAACCCTATCATATTATGGGTTAATTGTAATTAAAATTTTTTAGGAGGGGCCCTCTATATCTCCTCGATGCATAGGTAGGTCTCATGATACAAAATAGATTGGGTATTAGCTAATGTCTTACCTGATTATGTATGATGTCTTTGGAGAAGACTTGATAGAATTATTATGATGTATTGCATTCTGAATTCCATCATTATGAGATGATTTACATATAATCCATTTTATTATTTAACTATTATAACAGCCATGGTTTAGTTTCATTCTCATTTTATTTTCTATATGGAATTATTTGATATGTTTTATTCCAACCATATAATGATAAATATTATTTTATAATGAAATGGGTTTTTAGTTATTAACATTACTGTACTAATTATGACTTTTTATGATAGCTTCCTCTATATTAATAACATTACTAAGAATATTATATAACCCTTTCTTATGTTTTATTTTTTTCCAAGGATTAAAAGTTTAATATATTTACTAACAAGGATAGATAATTTTAGGTGAATAGGGATGTCTCCAAAAGAGTCTCAATGTTGTTTTAAATTTAATAATTTAATATAAAACATGTGTTTATATCTTTTTTTCCAAATCTAATAACATATTCAGTCCTTTTGGATGAGATTTCATTTTCTTATTAATAATGAATTAAATCAAGGCACTATCTCATGGAAATTGGGTTCAGGGACATTATAGTTTGCATCGAAGAAAGATTAGTAGAAACATTGGAAAATATATTTCGGAAAAAATATAATAGGGAAATATAACCCTACATTATACTTTGATAATGGTCTCAAGTTATCCATGTTTATTATTTTTTGATTAGTTAAAATTTAAATGTTTCACTAGTTCTATAATTTCATAATATAATCTATTTTATGCCATTGAATAGAAATGGTTCTTAGAGGAAGGAATTTAAATCATATCAATACACGTATTCCATGAAGAAATTTCCATTATATGAAAGATAATGATATTCGATATAAGGAAGAAACAAAAGATAGACAACATATAAATATATTTTGATAAATAAATCCGGTTATGAGAAATACCCTTACTCACATAGATCATCATAAGAAGCCCAAATTGTGTATGGATTGTATATGTTGTCAAATTATTGTCATTCGTAAAAAAAATCAATTCTATAGAAATATTACAATGATGTAAATATGATGAAGAAGTTCCAATGTTCTAATGTTATGGCCATTGGATGAAGTCCAAAATTTTGGATATTCAAAGGAACTTGTGAATTATTTGAAAACTATGAGTTTCAAGGGATCTTTGGAGAATAGTTTTGTATTCATTTGATGAAATTGAATACAATGGTTTAAGAACACTCCTCATAAAATATGATGATGCTTTGTTGGAATATGTTGTCTATGTAGAGTTTTATATTGGTGTCATATTCTAGTGTTTTCTAAAATTTTGGACTTAAAAATTGTGATTTTTATTATGGGAAAAAGAAGGATTTCTGTAAAGTACGGTTCATGGATCATGAAGGAAAGTTTGAGGACTGCATATGTGGTACATGAAACAGTGTTAAAAAATCATTAAATAATGATGTTTCAAATAGAAGCACTATCTAGACCATGAATCATTGTACATGGACTACATAGGTAAAATATATCATTTGAGTTTCATTGTATGTCAATGACTTTTAGTTCACATAAGGGATAAAAATAAATGGGAGGCTCGTCATTTATGTAATGGAGGTAGTGATTTTGTCTCCCGCAAACGGTTTCTATATGTGGAAATCATCTGTCACTGTAAATTATAAGAGTTCATAGAGGATTGTTTCCATGAAAGGGGATGTATTTCATGGGAAAACATTACTGCGAGGGAGATAGTTTATAGTGATTTTATAGAAAATATTTCTCTAGGGGCGTTGTAGATCATAAAGCCAAATGCAATAAATAGAACAATATGCAGAGAAGTTTTTAACACATTAAAAATTTGGGTGAATCAGATTAGTTGGATTCATGGATTTGTTTTCTTATATAAAGTATTCTAATCCCATTATTCAGTTAGAAAAATATTTGTTAGAATAAATCATCCCTATTGGATGGATTAGACTATTTCAAAAAGTGTTCATGAGGAGAATTCCATGAAGGGAAATAGTTCATGGATAAAATATTCTAGGAAAGAAGAATTTATCAGTTGATGTAAATCTTGTAGGTTGATTAATCTCACAAATGAAAAATGACTATAGATAAGGGTTATTTTTTATAGAGAATATTATCTGCAAAAAAGCACTTTTCATGGAAATGAGGGACCATATATTATAGGTGTTCCATGCTGAATCAATAGTTTGTGGAAGAAGACGCATTATGTGGAAGAGAGGAAAGTCTATGAAGTAGGGGTAGTCTGCAAAATAGATTACAGTCCACAGAAGTGTAGTAATATATGGAAGTATAAATAATCCATGGAAGGAATGATAGCCTACAAATCAACAGTCATCCTTGGAGTAGGGGTGACCCATAGTGCATTGACAGTACGTGGGGAATCGGTCGTCTGAGAAGTAGAGGTAGTTCATATAAGGGAAGGAAATCTTTGAAGCACTTGTGCCACATGGTGCAAGGTAGTTTGAATTTTATATAGTATATTCCATGAAGGAGAAACACCAAATAAAATATTTTGTGTACACTGTTGATACACAACAGACAGAGAAGAACAAACACACATAGTCTGTCTATGTGAATAAATAATATACATTCAGCTAAAATCATATTTTCACCATGGAAGAATAAATTCAGAGAAAGTGACTATAAACAATATTCTATATTATGGTATGACCAATAATAATATGTTGTTCCCACTTAAAGGTCATTTATTTTTTAGGGATGATTAATTGTGATGATTTTTTGTTGAGATGATTTTCATTATTTATTAATAATAAAGGATTTTTTAGATTCAAGTTCTATTAGGTGATGTTTATTTAGTGTAGTTGGTTTTTCAATAAATAAGAATGATAGATTAATAATCTTATATAAACTATTACTTATCTTTTGGTGTCATAGATCAAAGGGGTAAGTGGATGTGACTGGCCAATTTGACATTTTTTATCATTATTTGGGTCATGGAAAAATCATTTCATCAGTCTACTGCATGCATATTATTATGAGAGATAGAAGAATAGAATTGTAAAGTTGTCATGTTTGTTGTTGGGAATAAGTAATGAAATTCAGTTGCATGTTGCTAAGAATGTAATAGGTGAATATTGTAAGAACAAATAAGAACTTTAACCTCAAAAAATATTCAACTAGTAGAAGACTTTATTCGTGTTAAAAACAATCATAAACAATGACAATACTATCTATGGAATTAGTATAAATATATAACCAAGAGTTGTAAATCATATACTATTGTATTTTTTCAAAGTGCCTCACAAGTTCAAGTGAATATCCCACTAAATGTAAACACACTAAATGGACTATTTCATTTTGTTTTGGGGTCATGATTATTTCTTACCATGCCAAGGAAGTAGCTACACTTGTTGAGTAGTGAACCTTGTAAAAATATCATGTGATTGTATTTATTTCATTAGTATTATTTCATGTGATATTGAGAAAAGAATAATATAATTGAGATCCTAACATGTTAAATTAGTTTAGGGATAAAATGATGGGATTGGATTAAAAATTCCCCAATACTGATTCACCCCTCTATTAGTGATCAACATACCATAAACTAATCCTCTCACATCCCAATCCGTAGTGTAATGTAAAAATGTTAGACTGGTTCATGTGAAAACAATCCTCACAATTTAATATGACTAAAACTGAATTTGTAGCAGATAAATGGATAAGTTCCATTGAGAATATATTTACCTCTTATTGATGTATCAAAATAGAGAAGGTTATTCGGGAAATTTATCACCTCTTGAGTGATGAAAATCAATGTTGTTCTTTAATTAAAAACACAAATATGGAAGAAAATAATGAAAACATGGAATGGAATGATTTTAAGGAATATTCCATGGGAAAATATTTTCCTAGAGAATAGTGAGAAGACATAGATATATAATTATTGATTTTAATAGAGAAAGATGATGAAAATGTAACAAGGTATGAAGAAATCATTATAGGGTTAATAAGGTAGATTGCAGAAAACATTCATAATCTACAATGTAATGTTGACCATTTCTTGGATTGTCATAAACTAATTATATGAAGGGAACTTATCTCCCAAAAATTCTCATCATATGATAATATAGTATCACTAGCCATCAAGACAGAGAAATAAATTTCCAATTCATATGAATTTAAAGGGATGTAATACAAGAAGTGGGATAATAAGTACTTTGGAAAAGGAAATAATGAAAAGGATAAGAAGTTAATAACATGTTTTCTAAAATACAATAAACTTGGAATGAAACATCATGGAACAAATTGGTTTTTAATGGGAGTTTGTTAAAAGTGTGGAGAAAAAGGCCACCAGTACCATAATTACAATGTTCAAAAGGAAGCCAAAAATGTGAAATGATTTAGATATATGGACATCAGAAACTATAAAAATGAATACCTTACATGTAAAGTGAAATTTCCACAGAGAAGTCCTAGGGAACAATTCTGTGTTTATACACTCGCAATAGCTGAGGATTCTATTATTAATTATTTGGTAGACGGTACTTTAATTATATCCTAAAATTTAATTACAGATTTGTTTTATTTTGGATCATTACATTCTTTTATATCATCCTAACTTGATATAAAAAATTTATAATCCCTTTTTATATTAACAAGGTATTTTCTAGTCATTGTCTAGGTGGAAGCCTTAGTATAAAAAATATGTGTCATGCAATTCCAATTATGTGACATAAACATAATCTAATTTTGGATTTTATTATCATACCAATGTTTTTTTATATAATAATTAGTATGGAAGGGATTAAAAATATATTCAAATTTTTTTTGCAAAGAAAAAAAATATGATTTGTGATTAATATTATAAATTCATATATTTAGTGGGGATAATTATTCCTTTAAGTCATATCTAGATCCACCTATAATAGCTCTTCTAAATCAGATTATGTGAGAAAATGACATGATAAAACCAACTAATGAAAATGGTAATCATTAAAATGATGTTGTACCTATTATATAATAAAATGTTTATTTATTTCTATAAAAACTACAAGCACTTCCACTATAGTTGGAAGTTTTGTTTCCTATTGATTTAACCCCTAATGCAAAACCTATATCTATGAAACCCTATATAATATCTAGTTTGAAGTTAATTTAGTTAAAGAAATAAGTAGAGAAATTATGTGTTAAGGACTTTATATGCCCTATTATTCCACATTTTGGAGCTTCTGTTATTTTCATTGGGAATAATGATGGATTTATAAGTTTATGTGTCGACAAAAGGGAGAAAAAGTCTATAATGATAAATAACAAGTATATGATGCCCCACATTGATGGATTATTTGACGAACGTCATAGAGAATAATATTTTTCAATGTCAGATCTATGTTCAAGATATCATCAATTAAATGTAAATAATTTAGATATTCCAATGATAGAATTTAGAATAAGGTATTTACATTATGAGTTTACAGTAATTCCATTTGTAATGATGAATGAAACTTCTAATTTTGTTGTTCTAATGAAGATATTATTCAAAGAATATCTTGGTAGTTTTGTTTCAATATTTATTGATGATATCTTCTTCTTGTAAAAAATAATACTAGGACCATGATAATCCATTACAAGTTGTTCTGGAGACTCTTAGATGAAATGAGGAATATGGGAAGTTTGGAAAGTGTGAATATAGCTTTATAAAAACATTTCCTTGAAATACTATCTAAATAGATGGAATCTAAATTGAACCTATGAATAAAAATAATGTCTATGTGTTCCCTACACCAACAAACATAATTGGGGTATTTAGATTCAATTGTTTATCTGGTTACTATCGGTGTTTTTTTCTATATTTTTCCCAATTCTCATACCAGTTAACCAAGATTCCTCATAAAGGGGTTGTGTTTACTTCAAAAAAAGAATGTGATGGATAATTTCAAGAATATAAGTGGATATTAGTGAATTCATTGATCTGGACTCTACCATCAAAAGATGGTGAATTTTTTATTTATAGTGATACATCAAAAAAGGCCATGTTTGTGTCCTTATGTAGAGTGATAAAGTTATTACCTTTGCATCAAGGAAGTTAAAAACACATAAACAAAACTATCCAACTTATGTCCTTGAGTTAGTGTCCATAATAATTTCTCTAAGGATATAGAGACACTATCCATATGGAGACATATGTGACATATATAAAGATCAAAATAGTTTTAAATATATATATTTCCAAAAAATGAACTCAACTTTGGTCAATGGAAACAGAACAAGCTAATCATAAATTATGATTATTCAATACATTATAACCCAAATATAAAAGATAAAGAAAAATATCCATTATGAAAGAAGGATATTTTAGTTCAGAAAAAAATGTCGACTGATAGGGATCCTATGTACTTGGATCGAGTAATTATGGTTACTGGAATTATGATGGAAGGAGAAGGATAACTAATTTTTCAAATGATGTCTATATCATCTATATTATGAAATTTTAAATGTTCACATTATGAGGATGAGAATTACCACAAGACAATTAAAGAGTTAAATGATTGTAGATTGGTAAAATTCATTGTTGAAAGTGGAATATAGAAATTTTGAAATAGGTTTTGTCTTTCCCTGATACCTGTGTTAAAAAGGGAATTGGTATACAATAATCAAAGCATGAATTTCTCTATACACCCCAGTAGTACCAATATAAAGAGTGTTTTGAAGGAAATTTTTGGTTAGATAATATAAAATGTAAATTTTTGATTATGTATCTAGATGTTTAGTTTTCTAATAGGTTAAGGATGAATAAAAACATCACAGAGGATTTATGCATCATTTTCCTGTTCCAACTTGGAAAAGGGACGACAATACAATAGATGGTTTCACTATATTTAAAAATTATCTATGAAATAATGATGCAATATGGGTAATTATTGACCTAATTACCAAATCATTACATTTACTCTATAGAAGGGAGTATTTTACACTTATTAACCTTTAAAACACTATATTAATTAAGTTTTAATACTTCATTTTTCACTGCACTCAACTATTTCTAATTGTGGTCCATGATTTCCAAAGAAATTCAATAGTAGTATTTACATGGATAATCATTACATGATTCATATGTGTACTTCTTATCATCCTCATTGTGACGAGTAATCAAAAAGGAAAATCCAAACATTAGAATATATGTTGTGGTTATTGTCACAATAATTTCAAGGTATGTGGCATCCGTATTTAACATTGGTAGAATTTTACTACAAAAATTGTTTCCATTCAAGTATTAAGAAATCACTCTCCTATATTTTTTCTTATAATTATTCCTCGATCGTCTATATGATTTCTAAAGACCCAGTTATTTCCTATTATTGTATGATGTATGGGACTCCCTATTGACTCCGAAAATATATATTTGTTAAAATTAGTTTAGCTCTTCTTACATAGCCAGCACCAAACTATTATCATTCTAAAATTAATCTATAGATTTATATTCAAAATCAAACAAAAAATAAGATACATAAACTAAATTTACAATAATTATTTTTATTTGATAATGCAACACCCCAAGCTTCCACAGTACACTTCTCCTTGAATAATACAGTAGTGTGTGTTGTACACAACTTCGAGTTCTAACACACTCCACGATCAATCAAAGTAGCCGTTATGAATAGTAATAACCACTTTTTGAAATTTTATAAATTTTATCTCTCAAAATGGACTTCATTTTTGGATTCAAATAATCGAAATTATCCTGGGGTGAAATTTTGGTACTTTTCGGATAACTTTCATATTTTGATGAATAGTGAAAATTACTAAATTTTAATTAAAAACAACTTTTTTAATCAAAATAATTAATAGTGATAAATTAAATTTGAGTGGTTTTAAATTATATTTAGAATATATTTTTACCATTTAATCCAATTTTGGTCATTGGATATAATTTCACACTTAAACCGGACATAAACAAGTGTCAATCTTTTGATAGTTATTGTTTCTTAAAAACACGCTTTTTGTTTTAAAAAAAGGAATTAATTTTAAATTAATAAATGAAACTTATATGTTCTGAATTTGGTAAAATATACTTTATTATTGAATTCGGAATATCAAAATTATCTTAGGGTAATTTTTTGGTATTTTCCTGAAAACTTTCAATTTTTGATGAATAGTGATAAACACTGAGTTACTGTTTAAAACCAGCTTTTTATTTAAATAATTATTTATATTATTTAAATTTATTTTAGGTCAAAATAGATACATAACACGTATATAAATTCAATGTAATTAATTGGAGGCAGTTTATAATAATTTTAGATATATTAAAATTTTATTGAACTTTTTCACCGTCTTTTACCCACCTCCTATGAGAATTTGTAAATTCACATAAAACATAATTTTACCGCTTCTGTGAGTGGAATTTTGAAAATTCGAGAGAAATGGTTAATATCAAGGAGAAAAATTTGGTTCAATAAGATAAAAATAATTTTTGGTGAATAGTAACTTTTTACTTTTATTTACCACGGTAAAAAGTAAATAGGGTAATTACGGGTAAAAATGTTATTATTATTACCCTAAAACATGTCCTAATTATATTGGATAAGTATAATTAGACCAAAAACAACCTTTGGAATAAAATATGGCCCTTTAGGTCCACTTGGATTAGATTAGGACATTTATTATTATTTAATTCAAAGAAGAGTTAAAAGAGTTAAAATCAAAGTTTAATAACTAAAACATGTTTAATATAGGGATAGACTTAAGATAAATTCGATTATAAATATTCATTATAAAGCTAATAATATTTCCTACATAATGGTATATTAATTATAATTTTTATACATTAAATAATAAAATTTATTTATGACACAATGATGATGCAGTAATTACCTTATTAATGAAAGAATCAAATAAATTATAATATAAATATTATAATAAATATTATTTAAAAGTTTTTATGACATCCACGAATTTTCTAGGTGACTATAACATGTTAGGGATGATTAAATGTATCATTTTCTAGGTAATAAAGTTATGATGACTTTCAAAAAACAAAATACGAAATAGTGTCAAAATTGACATAAAAGAGTTTTTAAAAAAAATATTATATTATTAATTGATATTAAATTCCTAAAATTCTAAGGTTCGGCCAAAGGTCTTTTATCATGATAGGTGTATCATTAATGGACCACTTGGGGGTCTTCTGGATGTATATAGTATGTTTATTGACCATATAATATAAAAATACAAAGAGACATTGTAAAAGTCAAACTAATTAACTAAGAGTTAATACTTAATGATAAGGTTAATATAGTGACCCAAACCTATCTAAATTCTATTGGTTGAGTAGTTTTCGGCCGATCCCCACCTTAATCTTTAAATAATCTACTTTGGATCCATTAGAATCCAAATATTAATTTATTATAAATTAATACTTTAAGTTTTTTCTAAAGACCCCTCCTCTCCCTTACAAAAAGACCAAACTTCTAACCATTTATTCACACCTTAAAAGCCTTTTGGTTCATCCAAACCCTACCAAAATACTCTCTCAGCTTCCCTCAATTCAACATAGAGGCTTTATTTTGATCAGAAAGCCAACCTAAATATCCCTTTTGATCAAATCAAAAGAAAGAACACGAAGAAGAGGTAATGTTTTCACCACCCTCTTTCAAGTTCCTTTCTTCTTCAACTTGTTCTTTCTTTGTTATTTATATTCTAAAATAATAACTCCAGTATCTCTTATATACTGTGATGTTATAATAAATATGGTACAACCATATTCAGTATTCTATCCATCCATTGAATGACATGTCACCATACATGCGTACGTACGGCTTACCGTCTCCGCGTCGTGGTGTAATTGTTATTCAATACATTATTATTTGGATGGGTATAATAATGATGTGTATTTGATGTAAATAATAAATATAACATTATAAATATTCTGTATATACAATATACCATCCAATTATATATTATATTAATATCAAAAGAATGATATTTTCGCTCGTGCGTACGTACGGATTACCGTCTCCATGACGCGATAATATTCATTTCAAGTTCCCCATTAATCGACGATTATAAAAATATATATTACTAATAATTATGTAATATATGAAATAAAAATTCTACTGGAGATATATATATTAATATATATAATTATTTATGTAGTTACATATATCTTATTCACTTACTTCCGTTCAATACTATATGAAAACAGAAACAATGTTTATACGTACGTACGGACTACCGTCTTCATAAACGGTGTTTTCCATTTCATATATATGTCAATTATACATATTTATATTCTAAATATATATGATATATTTATCATTTTTTATATTCTGGAATTATTTAAATCATGATCTAAGTGATACAACCAAGAGTAATAAGTTAAAACACGTAAGATAAAGAAAACGATTATTACCCGAAATGTTAATTTAGCATGGAAATTATTTTTAAATGGGTAATATAAAGTCATAAATGAGTCATGTATGACATCATAAATATTAATATGGTTCTGGTATAATTTAATAACATACTACCATCTTCGTACATGAGGTTAAACGTACCCTTGACTAAAGGAAAGTGCAAGGTAAGGGGTTTTCATCTCACTCCTTATTCCTGTGAGATTCATGTCATATTGTCACTATTAACTTTTGTGTGGTGTATTTACTGCCCATAATTATATTATTTGTGTAATACACTTTAATTTATGTGTATTTACATATTCATTGTATGATACCTCTTTCATGGGTTGTATGTTTTGTAAGCTACCAAACTGGTAAGGGTTAATTTCATAATCTCTTTACTATCCGAGGTTGTTTTAACATAAGTATCTACTGGGACATATTTATTATCCATGTACATGTTTTATGAAAGAGTTTTGAAAGGGATTCTTTTAAGGGACTTTTTACTAAAAAATCATTTCAAATGTTTTAAATATTTATTCTTCTAAATCTTTCTCATTAATGTCCATGTCTTCAAAATGGGTTTTAAGGATTTATTTATATGGACATGAATGTTTTTTAAATGTCAATTCCTTTCAAAAGCTTCAAAGTGGTATGGGACAATTTGATTCAAAAATGTCTTTAAATGACTTCTTTTCAAAATTGTGTGACTTTTAAATGTTTTCATGAAAAATGGGTATTTCTCTCAAAGAGTTTTACAAATCAATCTCATCTATGTCAAAAAAATTTAATGGATTTTAAACTTGTTTTGAAGTTGATTTATCATGATACAAATCTTCCATATTGTGTTGAAGTTTTTGTGATATATTTGACTGTGGATGTGTTATTTTTATACCATTCATGGTTTATTGGTAAATTATTTACATTTCTCAAGCTAGTTTTAATACAAATTTTTATGTTATATTTCATCCGCTTCTTAAGATGAATGTGTTGGACTAGTATGTTCCGGGTTGGGGACCAGTAAAAGTAAGCCCTCCGGGTTGGTGTCCGGTTATTAGAGGCACTCTGGGTTGGTGTCCGGTTATTAGATGCACTACGGGTTGGTGTCCGGTTATTAGAGGCACTCCGGGTTGGTGTCTGGTTATTAGAGGCACTCCGGGTTGGTGTCCGGTTATTAGAGGCACTCCGGGTTGGTGTCCAGTTATTAGAGGCACTACGGGTTTGTGTCCGGTAATTAGATGCACTCTGGTTTGGGTTGTGGTTATTGTTATCCCCTAGGCCTTGGCACGAGGCCTTGATAAAGAAATTAAAGTTCATCTTTATGCATTCCATCATTATGAAAGTGGTTACTGATATTGCATGTGATTATTCGATTAGTAGAATATCCATGTTAATAAGTAAATGGCATTATTTCATTTTTTTCTTCCATATTATGATGAAGTTAAAGTTTAAAAGGATTTTGTTTTATTTTTATACATTGCCTTAAATGTTTATGCTTATTTTTGAATGTTTCCATTGTATTGCTTACCCTTACTGAGCGTTTGAGCTCACCCCTTTTCAATGTTTTATTTTTCCCAGGATTCCAAGAAGTGTATTGTGATTGATATGCAGGGTTAAGGAAAGGGAATAATGGTGTTCATAAAGGATTATTTATGTTGTTTTGTATGTTATAAAGTGTAATGTAACATTCATGTATGTAATCTATTTTCCAAGACTCTTAAACTGATCGGTCCTTCAGGACATGATTCCTTGTAATAATGCCAATGTATTAAAATAATGCATCGACTCTGGGTAACTGGGGTCGGGGTGTTACAGTTGGTATCAGAGGAAGTTTAGATATAACCTTGGAAACTAGATTTAGATAAGCTCTTATTAGAGCACATAGCCCTAAGATAGACTTTGAGGATTAGTATAGAAGAAATTCGTAGAATTTTGGTATTGTAGAGATTTTTTGAGTTTTCCGAAAAATAAATCCATGTCTGGATATGAGCAAGTAGAGGCGGCTCTGGCACAGATGTAGCTATGGGTAAAACCCGAAAACACATCATTGAGCTAGAATCGAACGGGAACTAGTGCACGACAATGGACCTTACTGCACTCTTGGTTATGACACTCCCGGGGGATATGCTTAGTATAATTCTCATTTTCTTTAAAAACCATTATGAATGGCTCATGAGTATATACTTACTCAAAGAAAACATTTTTTATGATTATGGATTATATCCATAAACTGTTCAAATTGTGTTAGGTATTTTACAAGTTTGGAATTATTCATTGCAATTCATAAACTGACCTAGTTTATGCTATTGTATAGAAATGGTGCCCATCAGAAGGAAGGTGAACTCCAGTAATACGTATGATCGAAAGAGTAAGAAGGAACATATCTTTCATGGTTTTAAGCCAAAATTTAGAAGGGAAATAGTCTCCCACGTATTATCATCATATGAAGAAATAGTATCATGTGTTGATAAGATAAGTAAATAATTCTTAGAGTCTTATGGCTTTGAAGGGAATCCAGAGAAGAAAAGGATGGTAGAGAGAAGGACAGATAAAGGGAAGAAGGTAAAGAAGGGTTTTCCCATATGTGATTACTGTGGAAAGAATCACCTTGGAAAATTCTTGAAGGGAATGAGAGTATGTTATAAGTGTGGAGAAAAAGGACACCAAGTACGTGACTGCAAGTGTAAGAAAAAGGTTTCAAATGTACAATGCTTCATCTGCAAGGAGTTTGGACACGACGCGAACCAATGTCCCAGTCATCAGACTATGCTGCAAATGATGCTATTGGATAATAATAAAATTATGGTACTACCACAGATGAAGAGGAATGACCAGTGTTCTTATGTTGTTATTTTAGAATTATTTCATTTAAGTGTTGTATAAACGATGTTCTAGAAATAAATAAGGTTTGTACTGTAGTACTATTTAATTTAGGATATGAGATTTTATGGTACTAAGAAAAGTGACTCTACAATGAGTTATTTTTTTGGAAATTACATGGTTGAAGGAACGAAAAACCTTAATATGGTCCTAATATTGAGGTAGTGATTTTGGAATAAGAGATGGATGATTTTGGTAATTTAGGATGTTGCGGTGTAATAAAAGAATATATGAGTAAGGTGTTCACATGTTATTGCCTGGAAAAAAGGATCCTCAATATGTTTAACTTCCTTGTAAATTTTGGACTGTGAGTTTGGATAGTAGTATTTTGGATAAGTCTAAAGGTTGGAATGGATTATGTTCGAAAATTTATTTTTGGATTTTTATAAAAGGACTACACGCAGATCATGTGACAACCCGTCACGTCAGACAAAGCTGCGGGAATCGAACCCCCAACCATGGTGCGATTGGGATTTATCGCCTACCACTGGACTACGTGAAGTCCCTGGATTGTATAATGTATTTTTTTAAGGGTCTGATATGTGAGTTATAAATTCATTATATTTGGAACCCTATACGATTATGATAAATAGGGTATTTTTTCGTTGTATTATGTTTGGGAGTGAAAGAAGAGTTTGTGGTAGAAATTTAGTAATGGATAAAACTCTAATTATAAAGTAAATATATCTTTTTATGATTTTAGCCAATCTCATAAATAAATTCCTCAACATTAAGAAAAAGAACTTAGAACAAAAACGTTGTCCTAGATAGTACCTTAGATCATCACAAATTTATGGATTTGTGATTTTTGGCTTTTTCAAAGGCATGTCCTCTACCAGTCTCCATCAGATACTAATAGTTAGATTTCTCTTTCATATCCATGTTTTCCTACATGAACCCAAGTATGTGTTATTTTCGTTAACCTTCATACTTACCACTCTTTATTTTAAATAGAGACCTCATTAATCCATTTTTTGATTTGGGATTTCAACTAAGATATTTTGAAATGTCAACCCCAAATTTCCAATACCGAGCATAAATTGTGAGGATGCAATATATTGAAGGAGGATAGAATGTAACACCCCAGGCTTCCACAGTACACTTCTGTTTGAATAATATAGTAGTGTGTGTTGTACGCAACTTCGAGTTCTAACACACACCAAGATCAATCAAAGTAGCCGTTATGAATAGTAATACCCACTTTTTGAAATTTTATAAATTTTAACTCTTAAAGTGGACTTCATTTTTGGATTCAAAAAATCTAAATTATCCTAGGGTGAAATTTTGGTACTTTTCGGATAACTTTCATATTTTGATGAATAGTGAAAATTACCAAATTTTAATTAAAAACAACTTCTTTAATCAAAATAATTAATATGATAAATTAAATTTGAGTGGTTTTAAATTATATTTAGAATATATTTTTACCATTTAATTCAATGTTGGTCATTGGACATAATTTCACACTTAAATCGGACATAAACAAGTGTCAATTTTTGATAGTTATTGTTTCTTAAAAACACGCTTTTTGTTTTAACAACGGGAATTCATTTTAAATTAATAAATGAAAGTTCTATGTTTTGAATTTGGTAAAATATACTTTATTATTGAATTCGGAATATCATAATTATCTTAGGGTAATTTTTTGGTATTTTTCTGAAAACTTTCAATTTTTGATGAATAGTGAAAAACAATGAGTTACTGTTTAAAACCGGATTTTTATTTAAATAATTATTTATATTATTTAAATTTATTTTAGGTAAAAATATATACATAACACCTATATAAATTCAATGTAATTAATTGGAGGCAATTTATAATAATTTTAGATAGATAAAAATTTTATTTAACTTTTTCACCGTCTTTTACCCACCTCCTAGGAGAATTTGTAAATTCACATAAAACTTAATTTTACCGCTTCTGTGAGTGGAATTTCGAAAATACGAGAGACACGGTTAATATCAAGGAGTAAAATGTGGTTCAATAAGATAAATTTTTTTTTTTGAATAGTAACTTTTTACTTTTATTTACCACGGTAAAAAGTAAATATGGTAATTACGGGTAAAATTGATATTATTATTACCCTAACACATGTCCTAATTCTATTGGATAAGTATAATTCGACCAAAAACAACCTTAAGAATAAATTATTACCCTTTAGGTCCACTTGGATTAGATTAGGACATTTATTATTATTTAATTCAAAGAAGAGTTAAAAGAGTTAAAATCAAAGTTTAGTAACTAAAACATTTTTAATATATGATTATACAAATTATTAATTATATTATAAATATTAATTAGAAATATAAAACTATTTCCTACATAATGGTATTTTAATTATAATTTTTATACATTAAATAATTAAATTTATTTATGACACAATGATGATGCAGTAATTACATTATTAATGAAAGAATCAAATAAATGGTAATATAAATATTAAAATAAATATAATTTCAAAGTTTTTATGACATCCACGAATTTTCTAGGTGACTATGACATGTTAGGGCTGATTCAATGTATCATTTTCGAAGTAATAAAGTTGTGATGACTTTCAAAAAAAACAAAATATCAAATAGTGTCAAAATTCACAAAAAAGAGTTTTTAAAAAACATATTATATTATTAATTGATATTAAATTCATAAAATTATAAGGTTCGGCCAGAGGACCTTTATCATGATAGGTTTAACATTAATGGACCACCTGGGGGTCAATTGAATGTATATAGTAAATTTATTTACCATATAATATAAAAATACAAAGAGACATTGTAAAAGTAAAACTAATTAACTAAGAGTTAATACTTAAAGATAAGATTAATATAGTGACCCAAACCTATCTAAATTATATTATGTGAGTGGTTTTTGACCCATCCCCACCTTAACCTTTAAATAATCCACTTTGGAGCCATTAGAAACCGAATATAAATTTATTATAAATTAATACTTTAAGTTATTCCTAAAGACCCCTCCTCCCCTTTATAAAAGTACCCAACTTCTAACCATTTATTCACACCTTAAAGCCTTTTGGTTCGTCCAACCCCTACCAAACTACTATCTCAACATTCCTCAATTCAACGTAGAGGCATTAGTTTGATCAAAAATCCAACCTAAGGAGCCATTTTGATCAAATCAAAAGGAAGAACCTGAAAAAGAGGTAATGTTTTCACCACCCTCTTTCAAGTTCCTTTCTTCTTCAACTTCATCTTTCTTTGATATTTCTATTCTAAAATAATAACTCAAGTATATCCTATATACGGTGATGTTATTCTAAATATGGTACAACCATATTCAGTATTCTATCCATCCTTTTAATGACATGTCACCATACGTGCGTACGTACGGCTTACCGTCTCCACGTCATAGTGTAATTGTTATTCAATACATTATTATTTGGATGGGTATAATAATGATGTGTATTTGATGTAAATAATAAATATAACATTATAAGGATTATTTATATATGATATACCTTCCAATTATATATTATATTAATATCAAAATAATGATATTTTTGCTCGTGTGTACGTACGGATTACCGTCTCCACGACACGATAAGATTCATTTCAAGTTCACCATTAATCGACGATTATAAAAATATATATTACAAATAAGTATGTAATATATGACATAATAATTCTACTGGAGATATATATATATTAATATTTATAAGGATTTATGTAGTTACATATATCTTATTCACTTACTTCTGCTCAATACTATATGAAAACAGAGACAGCGTTTATACGTGCGTACGGAATACAGTCTTCATAAATGGTGTTTTCCATTTCATATATATGTCAATTATACATATTTATATTCTAAATATATATGATATATTTATCATTTTTTATATTCTGGAAGTATTTAAATCAATGTCTAAGTGATACAACCAAGAGTAACAAGTTAAAACATGTACGATAAAGAAAGCGATTATTACCCAAAATGTTAATTTAACATGGAACTTATTTTTAAATGGGTAATAAAACGTCATAAATGAATCATGTATGATATAATAAATATTAATATGGTTCTGGTATAATTTAATAACATACTACGATCTTCGTACAGGAGGTTAAACGTACCCTCGACAAAAGGAAAGTGCAAGGTAAGGGGTTTTCATCTAACTCCTTATTCCCGTGAGATTCATGCCATATTGCCACTATTAAATTTTGTGTGGTGTATGTACTTCCCATAATTATATTATTTGAGTAATACACTTTAATTTATGTGTATTTACATATTCATTGTATGATACCTCTTTCATGGGTTGTATGTTTCGTAAGTTACCAAACTGGTAAGGCTTAATTTCACAATCTCTTTATTATCCGAGGTTGGTTTTACATAAGTATCTACTGGGACATATTTATTATCCATGTACATATTTTATGAAGGAGTTTTCAAAGGGATTCTTTTAAGGTAATTTTTAATAAAACATCATTTCAAATGTTTTAAATATTTATTCTTCTAAATCATTCTCATTAATGTCGATGTCTTCAAAATGGTTTTTAAGGATTTATTTATATAGACATGAATGTTTTTAAAATGTTAATTCCTTTCAAAAGCTTCAAAGTGGTATGGGATTCAAAAATTTATTTAAATGACTTATTTTCTAAATTTTGTGACTTTTAAATGTTTTCATGGAAAAGGGCTATTTTTCTCAAAGAGTTTTACAGATCAATCTCATCTTTGTCAAAATTCTTTAATAAATTTTAAACTTGTTTTGAAGTTTATTTATCATGATACAAATCTTCCATTTTGTGCTGAAGGTTTTCTGATATATTTGACTGTGGATGTGTTATTTTTATACCATTCATGGTTTATGGGTAATGTATTGACATTTCTCATTCTAGTTTTAATAAAAAAATTATTTTATATTTCATCCTCTTCTTAAGATGAATGTGTTGGACTAGTATGTTCTGGGTTGGGGACCGGTAAAAGTAATCCCTCTGGGTTGGTGTCCGGTTATTAGAGGCACTCCGGGTTGGTTTCCGGTTATTAGAGGCACTCCGAGTTCATGTCTGGTTATTAGATGCACTCCGGGTTGGGTTCTGGTTATAGTTATCCCCTAGTCCTTGGCACGAGGCCTTGATAAAGAAATTAATGTTCAACATTATTCATTACATCATTATGAAAGTGGTTAGTGATATTGCATGTGATTATTCGATTAGTAAAATATCCATGTGAATAAGTAAATGGAATTATTTCATTTTATTTCTCCCATATTATTCTGAAGTTCAAGTTTAAAAGGCTTTTGTTTTAGTTTTATACATTGCCTTAAATGTTCATGCTTATTTTTGAATGTTTCTGTTGTATTGCTTACCCTTACTGAGCGTTTGAGATCACCCCTTTTCTATGTTTTATTTTTTCCAGGATTCCAAGAAGTGTATTTTGATTGATATGCAGGTTTATGCCAAGGGAATAATGGTGTTCATAAAGGATTATTTATGTTGTTTTGTATGCTATAAAGTGTAATGTAACATTCATGTATGTAATCTATTTTCCATGACTGCTAAACCGATTGACCCGTCAGGACTTGATTCCTTGTAATAATGCAATTGTATTAAAATAATGCACCGACTCTGGGAAACTGGGGTCGGGGTGTTATAGATAACATTTATCTATGTATCCTATTAAAATATACAATTATTCTTCTTCAATTCCCTCTATTGTCGCACCTGGATAAATTTATTTCATTTTTTCAAAATCATTTTCAGATCTCAGTTTTTCTCTCGACATCCAGGTGTGATGTGTTTGAATTATAAGAAATATAATTTATTTATTTTCAATTTAGTTCATTTCCATGATTTTCTCCCTTGATTAATGATGAAAATTTGAGTTATTGGGTTAACAATAAGTGGCTCACTATTGGAACATTATTTGGAAAATTGTGCCCAATGCCTACAAAATCATGTGGCCCTAGTGACATTTTGAATAGTGGCTAACCACATAGTTAACAAATTGTTTATAAACCATTAAGGCTAACTATGGGGAATGATCCTCTTAGCTAGCGAGGGTTGAGTAGTTTTCACACAGTTTTGGTATGTTATGTGGGAAAACCATCTGACTTTTCCAAGTCAATAATAATGTGAAATTATTTTTGTGTCCATTTAGGATTTAACACTAAGACCTTATATTCTCCCCCCAATCGACCTCTAAAGCCCTAGGTTCCTCCATTTCTTCCTCTTATCTCCCTTAGGATCTCTTGTATTGGGGTATTTAATGTGTATTAATTAAATAAGCATCAAGAATGTTATTTATTTCTTTTTTTATCCTACTTAACTTGGGGTTCTCTTTATCTTTCTTTGGGGTTTTGTTTTCCAGTAGGTATTTGACCAAGACCAGGGGTTTGATCTTGTGATATTGTTGAGGATAGGTATGGATGTTAGCCGATCTTCCCTTTTTCGGTGTTGTGGTGTTGTGGTTGGGGTTTTCACAACAATTTTCCCAAAGTCTATTGTTTTGAGGTAAGGGGATCCATTCTCTAAATTTTTTAGAGTATTTTATATCCTATTTTGGTTAATTATATATCCTATATGATTTATGTTTTTCATATTAAATGTTTCTTTGAAGGTTTTGTGATGTTTTTTGATGGAAATGGATTTTATAAAGGAAAAATGCTTTCTTTTTATTATGTCTTATTGTGGTGCTTCATTGAATTTTTTTTGGGTTATATTACGGGTTCCAAATGTATATTTGAAATCACTTGAGGTGAGATTTGGTCTAATGTGGGATTGCAAAACAAAATGTGTAATTTTTACATGTTGTTCTTCTTTAAATGTGACTTGTGAATTTTGTAAATATAGGGTAGAATGTTTTAAATATAATTGGTTTATTTGAAAATATGAATGGGCATGGGAGATGGATATGGTTAAAAATATTTTTTTATTTTCCTTGGATATTTCAAATTTGTTTTTTTATGATTTTTGAATGAGATAAAAAAATGTGTTAACCAATGGTTTTTGTGTGTGTAAAATGGGAAGTGTTTTTTATATAAAATAATGGTTTCTATATGATGGTTTGAAATAAGTGATTTAATTATGTATCGTACTTATTTACATTTATTATTAAATGTGGTCAATTTTGAGATATGTTAAATGGTACTAATTAGAAATGGAAGCCTCAGTATCTACATGGTCAAACTAGAAATAGAACACTGGTGATTAGGAAGTTGAAATCCCTAATTCATCTTTTGGATTGATGCTAGTTGAATCGGATGTGTCCATGCCTAGATTAACTTAGTATGATTAATGATTAAAATAATAACTAAACAAGTGACACGAAAAAATACTACTAGGACCATGGTAGGTTCTCTATTAGTGGATCATGCATGAGAAAAATGTTGGTTATGGTTTCTATATCATCCTTCACTAGATATGAGGTTCTTAGTGGCTCAATTGATCTACATACCCTTAAAAACATACCCATGGTTCTCTCTTGTACATGATACTTATGGGATATGGTACCATCCATTAGAATATGGTATAAATTTTTTGTATTTTAAATCGTTTAAAGTATTTTTGTGGAAAAAAAATGTTTATCTTTGAATGTGTTTACATGAGAGTAGTTACTCTAAAAATGTTTTAATGGATTTTGTATAAATTTTCATGCTAATTTTTCTTCTAATATTGTAGCATGGAATCTTTGTTTTAGGTGGAATTCTACAGTTCTTTTTCTCACAGTGTATATACACCATTTTGTCTTTATAGATTTTGTTTTTTATGGCATCAGTAAAAGAATGATGGGTTGTTGTGGGGTTGGATCTGGTTTCTACAGTTCCTCTATTTGTAGTTGTTGGTGATGGTGTCTTTATGCTAGTTACCCTCATGTCACATAGAGTTTTTTGGAATTTTTTTTAGTTTCCCTTTCAATTTTTTAATTATAGTTTTGGTAGTAATTTTGAAAATTTTAATCTAGATATTATTATCCCTTATTTGTATTTAATTACATATTTTTGTGTTTTTTATTTTTTTAGGTTATTTATGATTATGAAAATTGGTGAAATAATCCATAAATCATGTTTCTAATACCCATGAACTGGTTTCTAGCATGTTGGGATTAGAAACACCCATTAGGCCACATCATAGGCTAGTTAGAGTGTCAGGTTCATTGTAAATAATGATTGGTTCAGGGAATTATGGTATTAGAGAAGGTTACACTATTTATGGGTCACATTATTTTTGGAATATTCTGGATATACTGGATTCAAGAGTCTTTGATATTTATTTTTGGGTTTTGAGTAGTGGTTCAGGCCAAAAAACCTCATGACGGGACTCTAGTTTTAATGGTAAGTTGGTTTTTTTGGTTAATTGTCCCTTATGGTTCATTTGATGTTTCTGAAATGATGTGTGAGTTGGGTTAGAGATCTCTATGAGATCATAGGGCCTAGAAAGACATGTGGAGCTCAGGACATGGCCCTGTAAAGCCGTCTGTGATGGTGGTGTGACTAGCGTATGTCCTCCATCTATATGGACATGTCACTCATTATCACTCGTTTCCTCCAAGATAATTGTTTTGGGTATTTTTTATTATAAATTTTTACTTAAAATTAATGTTTTGAAATTTTGGGAAAAATGATTAAATTTGGTTATGTTTTAGTTGTGGAAAGATGTAAAATGAGTTTTTTAATAATTTTGAATGATTCATTAGAAAATTATATTTTTATAGAATGATTGTTTGAGTACATGGTTATGATTTTATCAATAATATATTTCTAAAACAAAAAATGGTTGTTTATAAAAAACATTGGTTTAAAGACATCAATTATTTCAAGGGAGGTTTTGGAAATCTCTTTTAAAAGGAATTGGTCAAGCTTCTGAAAAACGATTTTGAATGAGTTTAAATGTTTTGGATTGATGTTTTGAATTTGAAATCAGTATTTGACTTGATGTTTAGTTGGATTTTGAAATTTTTTGTTATTTTTGAAATGCTAGGTGTGTTGAGAAGATGGATGTGTGGGTTTAATGTTTTTTATTTGTAAGTTTTTTGACCTTTGGTATTTCTGTAATTGACCTCATAAATGGATATATGTGGAAAGGTGGATAGATGCCCAATTTTGCATAAGAATATTCATGTGTGAGGCTCTATGTAACACCATTTATGAATTTGAAACCTACCAAGGTTTTTTTTTCATTTCAAAGGGGTGTTTAAGAGAAGTTTTTATGTTTTTATAACTACTAGTTATGTGGCATGTCCCATGTGAAATAGGAATGTTTCATGGGGTTTTTTTTGAGTTGGTTAACTACCCATGTTTTAAGAGTCTTTCAAGTTCTATTTATTATTGATGAGTTGGCCTTAAGGTAATGTTTAGTGAATTATTTTGACAAAATTGTTTTGGGGTGCATTGGATATGGTTCCCTTTGTGTGTTTGGTGTTTGTTAAAGGAATGTTTTGGTGGAGAGAATGGTTTAATTAGGCTCTCAATTTCCTTGTTGACTAAGTGTATTTCCCCATATGATTTGATGTATGTTAAGGGTGTAGCTATAGGTTGATCAATGTTGGAATAATTTCTAATTGATCAACATAAGGATCTTTTTCGTGAATTTTGGAATAATAATCCTCCTCTTTTTAAGGTTATTCATATCCTCTCTAAGTTGAAGAGTTTTTTAGTAACGTGAGAATGTCCAGTTTCCTTAAGTATCACGAATCCTTAAATATTATGTTTTCTACCTTTTTTAAAGGATTTAGAGTATGATTTGGTCTATTTTTCTCGTGTGGTAAGGCATGTGGTTTATGTTGAATAAGTAAGAAGTAGGATTTCTTGAGGCATTACATTGTCCCCCCAGTCACCAGATGTAGGGAAGCATATTCCATGATAGAGAATAGTGGGACTCATAGAGTGTTGTGTCCTTTTTGTTTTTCCTAGGATCTTTTTATGGTCACTCATGACAAAAAAATATTTTCAGATAGGGGATCATCAGATCTTGAATGTGAGGTAGGAGATGCTTCAAACACAAAGGCTCTAGCCATATGCCCTAGTGTAAAGCTACCACATAGTCTGGAAACATATGGGTGTGAGGGATCGTGGTATTTTTTGTGTTCTATGCTATAATGGAGATTGTTTTGTAATCAGGTGGTAGTTTATTTATCATGGAACCCCCCATTTGTCAAAAATGGTGTTGAGGTATCAATTCATTAAAATTACCATTTTTGTCTTTGAATTTTTCATTGGTTGTACGGAGACATAGAAATTTCATTTTCTTGGGATAATTGTTTTTAGTCTCAATGGATGTGGATACCTGTTATGTTGTCCTTATGATGTTGGAATTAGTGAATATGTTTTGGGTAAGCTTTCATCATGGGTGGGTACTTTCCTTGCCAAATTATATTCCCCTGATAGATAGGTTTATTGGTTGGTCTCTTTTGTACAGTATGAAAGGTTTCTGGGGTGTACCATGAAGGATATTGTTATTTTGGTAATATATTGAAATTTTAAAATGTTTGGGATACCCATGATATGTCTTTTGTTTGATTCTACAACTGTAGGATGACTTTAGTTGGTTTTTAAGGGTAGGGGTCCATTTAGGCCTCTGGTTTTGATAATATGGTTCAGTTTAGGGGGTATTCTTAGTAGTGGGTAGTCCTGTTTGGAACTAAATTTTTTTTAGATTCTCCCTTGAGTAATTGGTGGGGTGAGGGTGTTGCGAATAGTTTTATTAGGGAGAGGTTGTGGATGTATTCTTCAATAAGTGGTTTGGTTAATTGTTTCATTTCATGTTAGAGGTATAAGATTTTTTCAACTTATGGGGTGCTCTTGGATTGAGATTTTGGATTATATAGCTATGATAATTCGATTGCTTTTGATTGATCAACTGGAGGTGTTACAACTTCTCGAGGAAGAAGGTGTATGATGGGGAGTTTATTCTATTCTATCAAGTTAAATCTAGAGAAAATATGTTTCTATTTTTGATTTTATTTATTTACCCTTGTTTTTATGTTTGTAATGAATTTCCTTGAGGTGTAGATGTGTTTTAGTTTTTTGTTTTTAGATTAATCCATTGAATTAATTTCAGAGGGGGGAAAGTTTTTAGGGTTGGGAGAATTTTCACAACCAGATTTTTCTTTTCATCATTTTTGTTGGTAAATTTTGGTAACAGGGTTTTTATCTTGAGTTCAATGTGTGATGTATTTCAATATTGAGGTATTTCCTTTTTAAAATTTCTATCTGGTTCTTTTCGAAGTGTTTCCCCATTTCTTTTTGATAAAAAAAATTATTTTTTTAATAGTAGGTTCATTATGGTTTATAAAACAATGCGCTATGCCCATGAAATAGTGTATCCATATTGACATTTTGGAATGTTTATAACCTTGTGGAATGTTACTCTTAGGCAATAAGGGGTGTATGGTTTCTACATGGTCTAGTAAACTATGTGAGGAAATCATATGACATGTCCATGTCAAAAAAATGAAAAAACATTTTGTGCCCTTTCAATTTTTATCCCCAAATCCTCCCCTTCTATCCCCATTCATTTTCTCTATATATAGGTGTCATGACCCACCTTCACCGAAAGGAGGGAAGGGACCCCAAATTGCCAAGCCCTTCCTTATTTATGTTTAAGGACAGATAATGACCCCTGAGTCCCGCCTCCAGTAGGCCCCGGAGTGGCAACTAGCACCAAGGGTATAACATTTTCACAATATGGGAGGCATTACCCGTTTTTTGGTTAACCAAGATTAGGAAAAAGAATGATTCAACACCAAACACCACCAAGTATAGAAAACTCAAGTAAAAACCAAACTACATGCATGTTTTAATAATAAAACTAAACAACGTACAGTAAATACAAAGTACAATACCAAATAGGAAAGGAAAAAAGGCTAAGCAGAATCCAATAGTGACAAACAACAACTCCAACATCCAGACTAGTAGGGTCCCTCATGGCCTTCGAAGCCCTCCTGGAAACCATAAAGTAAACATAGGTTGAGCATACATGTATACTCATTAAGAAAACCTAAAGCCCTCATGCACAAGTGGGGAGACGTCCTAAAGTCCCATGAAAAGAAGAAGAAATATCATCTAATAAGGAATCTATCCATCCCACCTCACTAGCCATGATAACCAAATTACAAAAGAAGTAAAATAATAATAAAGAAAAAGCATTTGGGTACCCCGAACCACCACTTCCCCCACTAGCTAGTTGCTCCTCCCTAACAGAAAACATCCTAACACTACCACACTCTTCCTTCCCGCACACACATGGTCCTCACAACCATCCACATCCCTTCCCACACACACCTAGGCCTCATAACCACAAATCCCTGCCCACACACACCTGGGCCTCACAACCATCTATCCCTGCCCGTACACACCTGGGCCTCATCCTGAAGACACCTGGGAAAGAAAACTGAAACAAGAACCCCTTCCCGAAAACACATGGGCCTCATCACAAATATTTTGATAAAACAACTTTCCTAGAGATTCATGGGCTAACAACAGACCAATCGAAACCTACTAAAAGAATCTTTGGTGTAAGGTTGCCTCCAGCCATCACAACCAAGGGAAGAGGGAGCAGGAAGGACAGTAACTAGGGGAAACACCCTTCCCCATGAGATGGGGTGTCCGACACTAATTTCCCAATGCGGTTGGGGTGCTACTAAACACAAAACATACAGTTATACATATATATACCAACACAAAGCCCAACCTATGGCTCCTCAAACTGATACAAGCAGGTGCCCAAGCACTGCTTCTTTAGTAAATAGGCACACAACAAACAGTTCCCAGTTTCCCCATTCAAGTTATCACTTCATAATAGTTCAGTATGAGTTAATCCCTTCACTACTGGCCAACAAACAGAAACATTCATAGATGAAACAACAATAAAGCAGGAAGGAAAACCATCAGGTAATTTAAGCATTCACACCATGTTCTCTTTGTAAAGTCGCAACAACTAGGGATCAAGTGAGATCCCTCTAAGTAATGGAAACAAAAAAAACCTCAAGACAAAGCCCCATGTCCCCAAAATACAGAAGCCAATAGTTTCCCAACAACAGAGGATCCCACCTGAATTCGTGTCACAGTAGAGCAACCACACAGCCTTAGATTCACAACCAGTGAAAGTATAACAACAAGGGATCCCATCCCCAGCCATATATGCCCATGAAAGAAAACAACGAAACCACTAACACCAACACAAATGAGGCCCTTGCATGTATTTTCAGATTTCAAACATTTAACACACTCCATGGTTTCAATTCCACTAGGCTTTAATCAAAGTTATCACAGAAAAGGGTTGATCCTGGTGCTTTCAATTTATTTAACCGAGTTTACGTAATTAAAGATTTCCATTTTAAGTTTATTTAAACATCCAGGAGCACCTAGGTTCATTAGTGCACAATGAAAGACCACCAATGGCCACGATTTTCCGTGAACATAGGCACATAAAATTCATAACAACATCATAGTGAAATCATGGATAAAAACATGTAACAACATTAACAAAACTTCCTCATCCTTGTTATTTAACTGGTTATTATCTTCATTACAGAAAAGATTAACTGCCTCGTGGAAACCATAGAACACCCACCCTACATGATACACAAGGAGGAGAGACAAAGGTAAGATCCCTACTTGATTGATCAAGGATTGACATTAAGTCCTCACATGAAAACTGGAAACAGGAGTAGCAGGAACTCCACCAAACGCGATCAAGGAAAACATCATGGGGGGGAGTACAACTCGTCCGAAGGAAGGGTATTCCGAGCGTAGGGTGATAGAGAAAAAAAACTAGGGATAAAACAAGACTTTGGGCTATAAAGGCTGAGATATAGCATCTCCGGGACGGTTACAATGTAGAGAAAAACTCAAAACCGCGGAATAAGCGATATCGTTGGTTGACCACGCGGTTGGGAGACCCCACACATCCAACTTAAAAGGTCCCCGCCCTTCATGGCGGTTAAAACCGACACACACCTCCTTAACCAAGGAAGGACTCCTCTGTAACACCCCGATATTTTATGATGTTTATTATTTTTAATTTCATTCTTATCTTCTGTTGTACACTGCACCAAGATTATCTTGTTCTATACGCAAGACCTTATTAGCTTGCAGTATACGCAACACTATTCTTGGCTCGTGTTACACACAAATTCAAGTTAGTTTTGTGGAAATTATTATATGCAACATTATGTATAATTTTGATTATGTATAAATGAAATAAGTTTTGATTATGTTATACAGAACACCAAATGGAGCTTTCACTACAGAATCCCTAACGCGGCCTGCATTAAAGGAAATCAAGAAGTTCTTCGATAGCATGTGTAGTACGCAATACTATGTATCACTAAACGAGATATTATTATAATATTATTATGAACTAGCCATTATGAATTGTAATACCCACTTTTTGAAATTTTATAAATTTTATCATTCAAAATGGACTTCATTTTTGGATCCAAAGTATCGAAATTATCCTAGGGTGAATTTTTGGTATTTTTCTAAAACCTTTCAATTTTTTGATGAATAGTGAAAAACACTAGGTTATAGTTTAAAACCAAATTTTTTTTTATATAATTATTTATTTTTAAAAATTTATTTTAGGTCAAAATTGATACATAATACCTATATAATATCAATGTAATTCATTAGAGTCATTTTATAATAATTTTAGATATATAAACATTTTATTGAATTTTGTATCGTCTTTTACCCACCTCCTAGGAGAATTTTTTAATTTGCCTAAAACATAATTTTACAACTTCTGTTAGTGGAATTTCAAAAATCTGAGAGACACGGTTAATATCAAGGAGTAAATTTTGGTTCAATAAGGGAAAACAATTTGGTGAATAGTAACTTTTTACTTTCATTTACCACGGTTAAAGGTAAATAGGGTAATTAATGGTAAAAATGATATTATTATTACCCTAAAACATGTACTAATTCTATTGGATAAGTGTAATTCGAAAAAAAAACAACCTTTAGGAATAAAATATTACCCTTTAGGTCCACTTGAATTAGATTAGGACACTTATTATTATTTTATTTAAAGAAGAGTTAAAATAGTTAAAATCAATGTTTAATAACTAAAACATTTCTAATATAGGGTTATACATAGGATAAATTCAACTATAAATATTCATTAGAAAGATAAATAAAATTCCTACATAATGGTATTTTATTAATAATTTTTAGACATTAAATAATTTAATTTATTTATGACATAATGATGATGCAGTACTTACCTTATTTATGAAATATTAACATAATTGATGTTATAAATACACAAATAAATGTAATTTGAGACTTTATATGAATTTAAATAATTTTTTAGGTGAATATGACATTTTTTTATTGATAAAAGTTACTTTTTTCGAACTAATCATGTTGTTATTATTTTCACAAAAATCAATTACCAAATAGTGTCAAAATTGACATAAAATAGTTTTTAAAACAAATATTATATTATTAATTGTTATTATATTCCTAAAAATATAAGGTTCAGCCAAATGACTTAGATAAGGTTATATATATTAATAATTAACCACTTGGGGTTCATTTTTCTTATTATAGCAAGTTTATTAACCATATAGTGTAAGAAAACTAGAAGACATGGTAAAAGTTAAATTAATTAACTTAGAGTTTAATCTAAATGATAAGGTTAAAATAGTAACCTAAACTTGTGTAAAACCTATTGGTTGAGATTATTTCGAACAATCCCCACTTTATATTTGAAATAAATCAATTTGGAGCTATTATAAACTGAATATGACTTTATTATAAAATACTATTTTATGTTTTTCCAAAGGTGCCCCTCTCCTCCCTTATAAAAAGGGCACCCCATACCTCTTCTCTTCACACCCATTTCAGCCTGGAAGCTCAGCCAACCCCTACAAATTCCTCTTATAATCCTTTATAGTTAATATTATAAAGGTTCTGGTCTTCTCAAAAGACCAACTCTAGTGCCATAAGAAGAAGTTTAAAGGAGGTGTGTCGAGGAAGAGGTAATCTCTTCTACCGATTCTTTCAAGTTTCTTTTTTCCTCAACTTCTTCTTCTTTAGTTGTTTCATTATAAAGTAATAAAATAAGTATCACTAATATACTGATATGTTATTATAAATATGAAATAACTCTATTTCACCTTATATCCATCCTACAGAAAATGAAATCACCACGTGTGCGTACGTATGGAATACTGTCTCCATGTCGTGGTGTAATCAGTTTTTCCACCACCACCTTACTTGGATGGGTATAATGGTGTAATGAATAAATATATATGATTATTATAAAATCATACTGACTCTAAGATATTATATCATCCACTTCAATTCCATTCAATAAATATGGGAACGATTTCATCGCTCGTGCGTACGTATGGATTACCGTCTCCACGACGTGATGAGATTCATTTTCCATGTTAACAATTCAAGAATGATTATAAAGTTTATATAATAAGTAATAATGAAATATATGACATAATAATGCTTATGGATTTATGTGTGTATATATATGTATGTCATCTACTTAATTCCATTCAATTCAGTAAGGAAAGGAAAAACAGCGTTCATGCGTACGTATGGCCTACCGTCTCCATGAACGGTGTATTTCATTCCCTTTATAGATATATTATATATATGTATATTCTGAATATATATTATATATAAATAATGTTCTATATTATTTAATTAAGTAATAACAATCTATGTAATCATATTAATAATTATAAGTCAAAACACGGACGATAAATTAAACGATTTTACCCAAAACGCTGCTTTAACATGGAATTTAGAAAAAAAATGGGTAATATAAACTCATAAGTGAACCATATATGATATCATAACAATTAATATAATTCTTTAATAATTCAATGACATTATATAAATCATTATACAGGAGTTTCAGATACACAAAAAGCATATCAGATATAAGGTATGGGATAACTTTTCCAATCTCATTTTTATCCGAGATTGTTTATTTGTAAGTATTTACTGGGATTATATTTTTCATTCATGTCCATATTTTCTAAAAATGGTTTCAAGTATGTTTAAATTCCTTTTTACCCATTTTTGAATTTTATCACATGTTATGGAAGGAATCATTCTTTTTTTTTACCGTACAATGAACTTTTTCACTTTTCTGAAAAAAGTATGAGAAAAATATTTTTTAACTTATTCGGCATGAACGGATTTCTACGGTTCCATAACGCCTTATTTTAGTGAAGTTTACTCTATAATAATTCATGATTATTTTCAAAAAATTTCATTTTCTTTTAGAATTGCATGGAATTTTGTGAAAAGAAAATGATTTTGAAGAAGAAAGGATATTTTCCTCAAGAATTCATCTCAAGTGTTTTGTCAAAACTATTTTCCATATAAGATGAAATTATTTAGTATGATTATGTTTCAATTATAATGTATATGTTATTTACATGGTTTAATTATTCATATGATGAAATGATATCCATTTGTTGTATATGAATTATGTTATGATGGAATGATGTTTATGAAACCCATTTTATTATTTGGGTTATAATGAATGATTTATGTTTATGTTGTGGAACACGTAAGAATGATTTCATTATGAGATTGGTGGGACCTATATCTCCCTCAAATTCATTGGGTAAATATTTATATCTCATGAGATAGAAATGGATGAAATGGTAAGTTAATCCGGTTCAGTGATACAGGACTGGAACGAGGAGTGAACTCGATTCAGAATGTGACTTTGTCCACTATGATGGCCTTGGCAGTAATGCCTTGGCTACTATGGAAATCATAACAACTACTTAATGGTTTCCAAAATTACATGTTTTATTTCCATGCTATTTTATCATGATTAATGTTTCTTTATGATCTATGCCTTACATACGTCCATATTTTATGTCATTTCTTTATATTTTGATGTTTAAACATTATGTTCATGTTTTTTTAAGTTCAAATGTATATGATTTGTTCTATTTTCTCCATGCATACCCTTAATAAGCATTTGAGCTCCCCATTTATATGTTTTTATTTCCCAAGGATATAAAGAATGGTTTTAGGTAAGAAAAAAAGGGGATGATCTTTATGGGAGATGTTGAAGATCGTTCACAGTGATTAGAAGATTATGTTCTGAGTTTCCAAAGATGCTAAACTATTACGATCCTTTGGTGTCTGTTTTTGTTATGTATTAATTATTCCGCAAAAGTAATGTAATGTCCATGTACTTCAAGCTTTGGGTATCTACATTTGGTATCAGAGGGAGGTTTACTCAACCTTTGGAAACTAGGATACAAGAACTTTAGTTAGATCCCAAGAGATATTTTTATGGTGTGTCTAGGGATGTCCCTAAGGTTAATTATACGTATAGGTTAGAGTCCTAGAATTATGTTGACGATCTTGAATAACCTATGGTGAACTTGAGGTGTCATGGATTAAAGAATTTTTGATAATTTAGACATCCCATAATTGACTTTTTATGATTATGTGGTACCTCGTTATTTTAATTGTTTCTTACACTATGATTTCTGGTCTTAGTCAATGGAGGGAACGAGAAGAAATTTAGTTAAAATTGATTCCAATGGACAAATTGGTTACTATGGTCAACAATATTTTGTAATTCCTGGAGAGAAAGATTTTGTGATTATTCCGAATCAGTCATCTCGATATATGATTAACAATGTGAACTTTAGTTGTATTCTTAAGTCACCAAATAAGAGAAAGATGGAATTTTTTTCATGTTTGCATGGTGAGGAGCATAGAGAAAGGTAGATTGAGTTTTCTAAAGAATGGAAGAAGAACCTTTAGGAATACCTCAAATGGAGGGGAAGATGTTATCTATGTGGAGAAAAGGGTCATAGAGTGACATGCTGTTATGGAGTCCAATATCTTATCTGTGGAGAACATGGGCATTACCCAACTCAATGACCTGACCTAAAAAGATACTTCTATATCGATGAAGGACATATTCCATTCCAATCATTGATGATGATGGATTGAAGGTCTTATGTATTGGAATTCAATAATAATGTTGTTGAGGTACTTTTATACTATATTGAAATATTTTTGTATTGGTCCATTGTGGATTTCTATAAGAATATGGTACCGGTGACCATGGAAAGTGATTGAAATATTTTGTAAATAAGTTGATATGTGCATAATGAAGAGATAAGGAGAAAATAATATGTTTGATAGTATTCATGAGTTCATGAATGATATAAGGACAAATTGATATCATGGTATGATTATATAAAAATTTTGGGATTTTGGTATATGGAAAGATTTAACTTTTGATAGATTTCATGTTTTCACTAAGGTTGTATGGTAATTCATGTTTCATAAGAATACATGATTAAGGTATTAACATGTTTGGAATGCGATCAAGAAGATATATCTTATGATATATGGGGGATAAATGATGATATTCACATGCTTAGTTAATGATATTTCTAGTAATCATTTTCTTTTTACTATGAGATTGGACAGATGTATTTTAGATAAGCCTAAAGATTGGAATGGATTATGTTGGACATAAGTTAGAATTGTTTGAGGATAGAAATTTTGTTGATATTATTGATGGAGTGCTATAATAGAGTAGTTTAATAAAAGGAACAACCTGCAGGATGGGTGAAAACCTATCGCATCAGACAAGGTTGTGGGAATCGAACCCACAACCAAAGTACAAAAGGCCTTTATCGCCTACCACTTGCCTACAGGAAGTCTCTGGTTGGTAGAAACTAGTTTTATTATATTAATAGGTATTATAGATGAATTATAAGTCCATTTTTTGAATCATATACGATTAACCTCACCATAGATGGAATTATGTATATTTGATAACTTTTGCTAACATTTGGTTTGAGACAGATGGAATGACCTATTATTCTATCGCATGATCTGCTAAAACTTCATGGAAGTCAAATTCAACTTCATTTATTTAAGAGATAAAGTGGAAATTGTTCAAGGCATGAACAACAGTGAGATTTTACCAAAATAAAGTAAGTATTTTTTCTAATTCAAATTCTTCAACTTTAGGGAAATGATCTTGAAAGCCAAGAATTTTGTCCTAGTGCCCTTATATATGATGAATCAGATGGTACCTTAGATAATCACAAATTTATAGCTTTGTGATTTTGGGCTTTGTCATAGACATGTTCTCTACCACTCTCTATCAGAACTTGATGGGTAGGTTTCTCTTCCATATACATATTTTAATCGATGTTATCCTACGTGGAAACCGAGTGATGAGTTAATTTGGGTAACTGTTACATTTCATACTTTAGTTTTTAAAGATAAGTTTTGGTATTTCTTTTTATGATGTGGGTTTCTATGAAAAAACTCTCATGTAATAAACCATTTATAACCCTGACGAATTTCAAGGGCGAAATTCATTTTAAGTTGGGTAGAATGTAACACCCTGAGATTTTTTAAGATTTATTCTTTTTAATTTCTTTCATATCTTCTATTGTACACTACACCAAGATTTACTTGCACTATATGCAAGACCGTATTAGCTTTCAGTATTTGCAACACTATTCTTGGCTCATGTTACACACAAATTCAAGTTCGTTCTAGGGAAATTATTCTACACATCACTAAGTATAGAATTCGATTAATGTATAAATGAAATAAGTTTTTATTATGTAATACGCAACACCAAATGGAGATTTCACTACAGATAGCCCGGACATGGCTTTCATTACATGCAATCAAGACCTTCTTCGATAGCGTTTGTAGTACGCAATATCAAGTATCACTAAACAAGATATTATTATAATATTATTATGAACTAGCCGTTATGAATAGTAATACCCACTTTTTGAAATTTTATAAATTTTATCTTTAAAAATGGACTTCATTTTTAGATTCAGAATATCGAAATTATCCTAGAGTGAATTTTTGGTATTTTTCTGAAACCTTTCAATTTGTGATGAATAGTGAAAAACATTAAGTTATAGTTTAAAATAAAATTTTTATTTAATTAATTATTTATTTTTTAAAATTTATTTTAGGTCAAAATTGATATATAATACCTATATAAGTTCAATTTATTTCATTAGAGTCATTTTATAATAATTTAAGATATATAAAAATTTTATTGAATTTTTCACCGTCTTTTACCCACCTCTTGGGAGAATTTGTTAATTTGCATAAAACTTAATTTTACCACTTATTTGAGTGGAATTATGATAATATGAGAGACATGGTTAATATCCAGGAGTAAAATTGTGTTCAATAAGAAAAAAATAATTTTTAGTGAATTGTAACATTTTACTTTTATTTACCATTGTTAAAAGTAAATAGGGTAATGAAGGGTAACAATATTATTATTATTACCCTAAAACATGTCCTAATTATATTGGATAAGTATAATCTGACCAAAAACAACGTTAGGAAAAATATATTACCCTTTATGTCCAAATGCATTAGATTATGACACTTATTATTATTTTATTTAAAGAAGAGTTAAAATAGTTAAAATCAATGTTTAATAACTAAAACATTTTCAATATAGGGCTATACATAAGATTAATTAGAATAAATATATTCATTAAAAATATAAAAAGATTTCATACATAATGGTATTTTATTTATAATTTTTATACATTAAATAGTTTATTTTATTTATGACACAATGATGATGCAATAATTACATTATTAATGAAATATTAACATAATTGATGTTATAAATACCCAAATAAATGTAATTTTAGACTTTTATGAATTAAACTAATTTTCTAGGTTAATATTACATGTTATTATTGATTAAATTTACTTTTTTTTAACTAATAATGTTGATATGATTTTCACATTACTCAATTACCAAATAGTGTTAAAATTGATATAAAAAAGTTTTTAAAACAAATATTATATTATTAATTGTAATTATATTTATAAAAATCTAAGGTTCAGAAAAATGACTTATATAAGGTTATATATATTAATAATTAACCACTTTGGGTTCGTTTGGCTTGTTATAGTACGTTTATTACCCATATAGTGTAAGAAAACAAAAAGACACGGTTAAAGTTAAATTATTTAACTTAGATTTAAATCTAAATGATAAGGTTAAAATAGTAACCTAAACTTGTCTAAAACCTATTGGTTGAGATTATTTCGAAACATCCCTACTTTATCTTAGAAATAAATCAATTTGGAGCTATTATAAACCGAATATAACTTTATTATTAAATAATATTTTACGTTTTTTCAAAGGATCCCCTCTCCTCCCATATAAAAAGGGAACCCCTTCCCTCTTCTCTTCACACCATTTTGAGCCTTGAAGCTCGGCCAAACCCTGACAATTACACTTATAAACCTCTCTAGTTATATTATAGATTTTCTGTTCTTCTCAAAAAACCAACTCTATTTCCCTAATAAGAAGGTTAAAGGAGGTGTGTCGAGGAAGATGTAATCTCTTTTACCGATTCTTTCAAGTTTCATTTTTCTTCAACTTCTTCTTCTTTAGTTGTTTCAATATAAACTAATAACATTAGTATCACTAATATAATTATATGTTATTATAAATATGAAACAACTCTATTTCACCTTCTATCTATCCTATGGAAAATGAAATCACCGCGCGTGCGTACGTACGGAATACCGTCTCCACGTCATGGTGTAATTAGTTTTTCCACCACCACCTTATATGGATGGGTATAATGGTATAAAGAATAACTATATATGATTATTATAACATAATAATGATTCTAAGATATTATATCATCCACTCCAATTCCATTCAATAAATATGTGAATGATATCATCGCTCCTGCGTACGTGCGGATTACCGTCTCCACGACGCGATGAGATTCATTTTCCATGTTAACAATTCAAGAATGATTATAAAGTATATATAATAAGTAATAATGAAATATATGACATAATAATGATACTGAATGTATGTGTATATATATATATGTCATCTACTTAATTCCATTCATTTCATAAAGGAAACGAAAAACAACATTCCTGCGTACGTACGGCCTACTGTCTCCATGAATGGTGTATTTCATTCCATTTATCGATATATTATATATATATATATTCTGAATATATATTATATATAAATAATGTTTTATATCTTGTAATTATTTAATCATGATCTAAGTAATCATATTAATAATTACAAGTCAAAACACGGACGATAAATGAAACGATTTTACCCAAAATGATGCATTAACATGGAATTTACAAAATAACGGGTAATATAAAGTCATAAGTGAACCAAATATGATATCATAACAATGAATATTATTCCTTAATAATTCAATTACATTAATAAAATCATTATACAGGAGGTTCAGATACATACAAAGCATATAAGACATAAGGTAAGGGATAACTTTTCCAATCTCGTTTTTATCCGAGATTGTTTATCCGTAAGTATTTATTGGGATTATATTTATCATCCATGTACCTGTTTTCTAAAAATGGTTTGAAGTATTTTTAAAGACATTTTTACCCATTTTTTGAATTTTACCACGTGTTATGGAAGGAATCTTTATTTTTTTACCGTACAAGGAACTTTTTCACTTTTATGACAAAAGTATGAGAAGAATGTTTTTTTAAATTATACGGCATGAACTGATTTTTACGGTTCCATAACACCTTATTTTGAGGAATATTACTCTATAAGAATTCATGATTATTTTCTTAATGGTCATTTGTTTAAAATTTCATGGTATTTTGTGAAAAGAAAATTATTTTGAAGAAGAAAGGATATTTTCCTCATGAATTCATCTCAAGTGTTTTGTCAAAACTATTTTCCATCTAAGATGAAATTATTTAGTATGATTATGTTTCTAGTATAATTTATCTATTATTTACATGGTTTAATTTTTCTTATGATGAAATGATATCCATTTTTTATATGGATTATGTTATGATGGGATGATGTTTATGAAACACATTTTATTCTTTACGTTATGATGAATGATTTATGTTTATGTTGTGGCACACATAAGAATGGTTTGATTATGAGATGGATGGGACCTATATCTCCCTCCAATGAATTGGGTGAAGATTTTAATCTCATGAGATAGACATGGCTGAAATGGTAATTTTATCTGGTTCAGTGATACAGGACGGAACGAGGAGTGAACTCGATTCATAATGGGACTTTGTCCACTAAGATGGTCTTGGCAGCAATGCCTTGGCTACTATGGAAATCATAACAAGTGCTTAATGGTTTCCACAATTACATGTTTTATTTACATGCTATTTTATCATGATTAATGTTTCTTTATGATCTATGCCTTACATACTGCCATGTTTTATGTCATCACTCAAGATTTTGATGTTTAAACATTATGTTCATGTTTTTTAAGTTCAAATGTATATGATTTGTTATTTTTTCTCCATGCATAACCTTACTGAGCATTTGAGATCACCCTTTATATGTTTTTCTTTCCCCAGGATATAAAGAAAGGTTTTAGGTATGAAAAAATGGGGAAGATCTTTATGGGAGATGTTTAAGATCTTTCACCATGATTAGAAGATTATGTTCTGAGTTTCCAAAGACACTAAACTATTACGATCTTTGGGAGTATGTCTTGTTATGTATTAAGTATTCTGCAAAAGTAATGTAATTTCCATGTATGTCAAGATTTGGGTCTCTACATCCTCATAGCATGCGGAAGAGTCGTTTCTGAAAACGCAATTATAGGCATGACCAAAACACATGGTTTTTCATTTAAGGAGGGTACATCACCAATAATTTAATTAAACACCATTAATGGGCTTTAAAACATGCTTAAAAGGGGTCAAAACATGGTTTAAAACCAATTCTCAAGGCGCCACTGGAAAACCATGGAGAGGTCACCGGTAAGCTAGGCCTACAGGTAGACAAAGCTACCAGTAGGCCGAGGCTACTAGTAGGCCGAGCTACCGGTAGGCCGAGCTACAGGTAGGCCGAGCTACCGGTAGGTCGAGGCTACAAGTAGGCTGAGAAACCGATAGAGGCCACCGATAGGCCTATCTACCAGAAGTCTGAGGCCACTAGTAGTTTGAGGCTACCATTAGGAGTCTTAAGCTTCACCGAGAAGCTGGGATGGCCTTCCAGACCACCCAGAACACCTCAAACATCATATTTTTACCAAGTAATGGAAACCAAAACCCTGGGCCATTAAAATAAGTTCTTTACTCCCTCCCTCTTCTCTCCCCTAGGCTCCCTTATTTAATTTGGTGTATTTTCTGTTGATTCATAAAATAAACCTCAATTAAATTCTTCCCACATGGTTTTTTCTTCTTTTCTAGGGTTTTTATTACTCATTCTTTGTTGTTTTTTTCTTGTAGGTATTTGACCTACGGGATCAATATTGTCCTTTTTTTGGATTATAGTGATGATTGTTGGTTAATCATTCCATGATTGGGTCTTGTGGTGGTTTGGTTTAGGTTTAATGCAAATTCTTCAGAATTCCTATAGTGTGTGGTAAGGGGATCCATGATCTAACATGTTTAAATGATTTTATATAATTGAGTGGTTAGTTATATGTTATCTATGATATATTTTTGTGGTAATAAATGTGTCTTTGATGGTTTTTTATGATTTTGTGATGTAAATGGATTTGATAAAGTAAAATGGATATGTTTTGTGTGTGATTTATTATGGTTCTTCTTATAAGTGTTTTCATGGTTATTTGAAGGGGGTGAAATTAATTTCCAAAGTCACATGAGGTAATAATATCTTAAAAGAAGGATTTAAAAGTATAAAGAGTAATATTTACTTGTTTTTCTTCTTTAAATGTGAATTGTGAATTATGTAAATTAATTGAATGATGTGTAATAAGTAGGTCCTTCCTTTGAGGTACGATTCTTTTTTTACATTTTGATTTATTTTTTTTTCAGAAAGATGGGAAAACTAATAAGTTATAGAAATTACAAGTTACATGTCATTTACTTCACAGTACACTCAGTATAAACTTTTCATGTGGGAAGGCCATACATAGCCTGCAAGCGTGTTGGACGGATTGAGATGTTTAACCAAGTACATGCCCGGTACTCTTAGTATAGGCTATTTAGTCTAGCATTGTATGGGGGATATACATTTTATATGGGTATTTCGTCATGTTAGTGGGGGTAAAACCAAGGATATGTCGTGTACGACCTCATACATTCCTTCTAGTCATGTCAGTATGTCCTCGGAAATATTTCATCCATCATAGGCACAGTAAAATGATACAAACAACGTGTACTCATATATACAAGCCATGCATTTCCTTTTTGTGGTTAAAATGGGAAATGGTCACATTTTATGTTTTTGGGCAGAACCCTTGACAGGTATGAGTGAGGAGAAACACTAAAGGAATAAATCCATCCCAATTGTCTTTCTGAACCCAATTTTACAAACTGTTTGATTCGTTGGAACCCCATAGGTGAGAAAATGATTTCTCTTGATCCTTTTGTCTTGAATTCTGTTCTAAACCAAGTTATATGGATTTGTGAATTATTTCTCATTTTGCACATCCACTATATTATAGACCGAATTAAAAGTTAATACAAGAGGAGGATCATCGTACTAGTTCGATTTAAGTGGTGCAAACCATGTTTTGTATTTATTGCACATTTAAATAGCGTGGCCTTTGGCGCATCTTCTGATATTTTTGAGAGGGGCATGTTTTATCTACTAATGCATATTGAATTAATTGTTGGACCTATGGGATTCCTTTGGGAAACCCCTATTTCCTAAATTGTTTGAGCAAGGTCTTCTGAGAGGCCGACGCTCATTGGGACATTTTTACTAGGGTTCCAAAATGGTTATAATTAGACTGCTTTGTTTTCAAATCGGTATATTTAATTTGTTAAAGTATGATTAAGCTTATACAATTCAATAGTCGTTCATATGTTTTCAGTGTTATTTTGGGATAGTCGTTCGGCTAGTACAATTCAATAGTTCATAATTTTGTTCTTATTTATATGATTTCATTAAATGTGATAAATATAAAATTGTTGAATTTCATGTACTGGAACCTTTGGGTTCTGTTGGTCGTGGCCCGAATATTCAAGAGTGATGTTAATCACCGGTTGGTCTTGTCCTGGATTACTAGAGTGGCTTGAACACAAGATTTGGCATAATAGACATCGGATTGAGTCAGTGTTACTATCAAGCTGGGTATGGCATGGGTTACATAGATGGCAAGGCCATCATATTTGAGCAATATGGTCACAAGGAGACAAGGTGTCAGAGATGTTGTGGCTTTGGTTCTTTATTTAGTTATTACCTCTCACTCATTACTTGAGTCATGTGCACATATGTTTACTCCATGATGAGGTGGTTTTGACCACTCATGTAAGTAGAGGCCCCTGATAGTAGTGGTTTATGTACTATTGGTTTGGTGGTGCTTGATGTAGGAAGTCATGTGGAAGGTGTGGAGCCTCTATTTGGTATTGATGAAGCTATTAGGTTTTGAGATTGAGAGTAGATATCGATGTTTCCTCCAGTTATTTATTTTGAGGATAAACATCTATGTTCCACTGATTATTTTTTAGGACATGCATCTATATTCCACCGGTTGTTGTGCCATGATCAGACATGAGATTTCAAGCATGGGCTACTATTTCTTGGGTGTTCCATCAAGATGTCGGTACATGAGACACTAGAAGTCATGAGGAACATGGTTCCGGGTTATATGATTGTGATGTCGGTGTTAGATGAAGCATGTGACACTCCACGGTGTCTGTTGAGCACCAGTGGAAGGTATCTTTACAATGTTCATGCTACTGTTTAATTTAATTATAGATGCATTCATACTGAAACACTTATACTAGGTGTGCACCATTATGTTGTGTCCTACTGATATTCATCTCACAACCTACATGGTCCCTTTGGTTTGCCTATAGATTTTATGGATATACATCCAAGAAATAGATCAGATTTGGGAGCTGGATCGTATTAGCTATTGGATAGAGATTTGGTGTGGACCCTAAGGATTAATAGCTGGAGTTTATTTTTTTTCATTACATCAAATATCACCATTCATAACTTGCTTATTGTAGCTACTAGTGGTTAGACATTGACTCCCTCTTTATATATTGACTTTCTATGGATGCAAGACTTTTATGTTCTAGTATTTGTTGCATGTGGTTTCAGTATGCTATTTTATAATATTCCAGGAATCTTTTTTCTATATTGCTTCTGCTGGTTTATCTGCTATGGATTGTGCTTCCACTATGCTGGTCTGATTCAATCCTGTAGAGTCTATCATTTTATATTATACTTGGACCAGTGCATTATTTTTTCTCTGAGATGGTATAGCTTCCCCACTATACCTTTTTACACCCTCACTGCTAATCTGTAGCCTTTGGTGTTCATGGAGGTACGCCTACAGTTTGTAACACCCAATCCATTTAGCATTGTTTGGATGATTGTTCCTATCTAGGACATTATAAAGTGGTATCAAAGGAGGTTGTTCATGATAGAGATTTAGTATCATCTTTTGAATGACTGCAAACAATATTGAGACTACCTTTTATTTCTGCTGTATTATTGTTGGGATATTGGAGACTATAGATTGGTTGTTATTTTAATTGGGTTTCAAGATTATTTTAGGGTGCATGTAGCCCTAGAAACATGGGATGGAGAAAGTTACCTTGGATGGGAATTTTTTTTCCTTTTCTCAAATTATAGTTTACATGATTTCCACCTTTGGGGATCACATGGTATGTGATATTATTGATTGTTATATGTGACCCTTAACCCATTAAGGTAAGGAAGAATGAAATTGGACCGTGGACCAGTATGGCATAACAGGATTTTTTGGCTTTTGGTAGGAACATTTTTAGGTTATTTCATTTTCATAACTACAAGTATGCTTTTTTAAGTGATAATACCATGTGAATAATATCAATTGTCATTCTATGGATTCTTTTCACATGTCAAAGGTGAAATTCCTTATGAAATTGCTAGTTTATTGCAAAGTAATATTCCATGGTTTAAATTATGTAGAATTTAACATGGAATGACATTTGGTCCTTGCTGGTATGTGGGAAGTCATGTACTATGACTGAGGTGATGTTGATCACCAGGATTGGGTGTCCAAGACGTTAGTTTGAGGCAGTGTGGTTGTCAGGATTGGGAGACTTGGTCATTAGTTTGAGGAAACGATGGTTATCTGAAAGTTCATGGCCCGATGTACATTTGATAATTGGATCTGTTGGGGGAGAGTAAGGATGCCATGAGGTCAGCATGTTGTGGGGACATGGTTGCGGTGTGAGAGAGTAACGGTAGTTGATATGTGATGCCTCTTTACTTCTATCCTTATTTGCATTGTTTGTATATATATATATATATATATTCATAATGTGGGCTATATGACCTATTATTGTATTCAACGGGTTCCTCCTAGTAAGCTTGATAGAACATCAGGCAGGTGATGGTACAGTGCCGCGGGAGCATGATCAGGTTCATATACCTATGGGACATGAAGAGCATGAGCCATAGGTAAAGGATGATGGATAGAATCAGGTTTAGGATCAAGTGTAGATAGAGCAGTATCTAGTTCTGGCAGTGTTTGGGTCATGGATCAACGAGCAGCTATGGTCATGTTTGGTATGTGTCTTTCAGAAGATTGACCGAGGCACATAGGGTACAAAGCCCTGGATGTAATATCTGATGAGGGAGTTCCAGTCGCAGCACCTGCCTATTTTCTAGGGTGAGGGTAGTCCGTAGGCAGCTAAGAACTATATAGAGAGCCTGAAAAAGATCTTAGAGAAACTCAAGATGCCTCCAAGGTGGAGGTTCAAATTGGCGATGTACATGCTAAGATGATCGACAAAGAATTGGTGGGATGTGACGGTTCAGTCCAACAGACATGAAGGACTATCATGGAAGGACTTCAAGGACCGATTTTCCGAGCTCTTCTTCCCAAGACACTGAGGGAATAGAGAGCTCAATAGTACTTGAGCCTTTAGTAGGGTGACATGTTCGTCATGGACAATGCAGCTACCCTTACTGAGTTTTCTCACTTTGCACAAGGTACGGTAAGCGATGAAACCTCTAAAGTGAGAATTCTTTAGGATGGCTTATGACACAACATTTTGGACCAGGTAAACATATTCTTTTTAACGGTTTAATTGAATTTGGTGAATCAGGCAGTCATAGCTATGAAAAAATTGATGGAAGATTCTATTTGATCTTGTAAGTGGATTTAGGTGGTGGTTTAGATAACAGGAAGCAAGATCAGAATGATTTCTAGTAGGGTAGACATTCCAATGGCTCATCTAGACCACCATAGGGAATTTCATTAGTGGTTTTCTTCTAGTGTGGGAAGCTAGATCATGTTCGGACTTAGTGTGATAGACCTCCAAAGGAGTGCTAGGAATGTGGACCGGTCAGGCATCTGGATATGTTCTGAAGTCAACCATATAATAAATTTGGTAGATAGAGACCAGGACATATGGTTGCATCTGTGGTCAATTCTAGTTTGGTACTAGGTGAGGGTATATGAGGCATAGTTGCACATGTAGGATGTGGCAGAGACAACGGGACCCAGCCGAGGGTTTAGTGGCAACTGACTGGAGTAGCACCATAGGGTGGTCAGGCATAAGGAAGTCATATTTCAGGCTAGGTGCATGTTGTGGAGCTTCTAGATGTTGAGAAGGCTAGTGAGCCAGTGACGGTCAGAGGTACGCCATAATTGTGGACATGATTTTCTAGTTTTCTTCTTTTTAATGGCCTATTGAGGAATTTCTATTTTGAGTGCATGAGGTTCACAAGATATATATATTAAACGGATTCTATTTAGTGGGATTAGCACAATTTTTGGTGTGTCATAAATTTATATATATGAGATGTGTGACATCTTGAGCATCAAGGATACAGAATACTTGAGGTGGCATGAGCATCGGGGCATATGGGATGAAAGTTACTTAAGGTTAAAGGAACTATGATTTATTTTGAGCATCTGTGAGATGAAGGACATCATGGAGGTAGAAATAAATATGGTGTGGGATACATTTGGCTATCGAGAATGACACGGTGGAACTTGATAGGGTGAAAGAGTGAAGACGCATCATGGGAGGACCATGGGTCTAGGAAACAGGTTGATGAACCATTGATTGATTTGAGTTTGGGACAACGTTGTTCAGGAATCATTCTTAACCCCCTTTGGAAGGGCAATTTGGGGATGACTTTCTTTAAGGGGGTGTTTGTATGAATTTAATCCTTATTTTGATGTACAATCCTTCTTTTCCTTTTATTTTATCATTGTTTTTGAGAGATATTCAAAAAACTGTGCAATTTTGGAAATTTCCAAGTTACACACCATGTACATACCAGTATATATAGTATACTCTTACAATTAGAGAAGTTCATACATGGAATGTAGGAATGTTTTCAAGATCGATATTTTAACCAAATACAGGTCATGTACTTTTAATACACACTGTGTAGTCTAGCTGTGCATGGGGGATATACCTGGTGTGTGTGTTTGTTGGTGAGTAAGATGGGGAAACCAAAAACACACCATTTACGACATCGTACATGCCCTGTAGTCATGTTGGTAGGTCCTCAAGAAAAAATTTTGTTGACTTATGAACAATAAAACAATACACAAGGAATTTGGTCATATATACATGATGTGTATTTCTTTATTTTGTTAAAACATGTGGTATCCTTGTTTTATGTTTCTGGGAAGAACCCTTTATGAGTTTTAGTTAGGAGCAGTGTCAGAGGAATAAATCCCACATGATTATCCACCCAAACCCCATTTCACACACCTTGGGATCAGTTGGAACCCTACAGGTATGCTCTTGATTAAACATGATCCTTTCGCCTTGATTTCTATTCTAATACTAGTTATTGGGGTTTGAGATTTATTGATATTTTTATAGATCTACCATGTTTTAGACCTAATTTGAAGCTTATACTGGAGGAGGATCATCATACCGGTTCATGGTAGGTGGTGCATTCCTTGTTTTGTGTTTTTTTGGACATTTGGGTGGCACAACCTTGGGAACACCTTCAAGTATTTTTTAGTAGGATCTGTTTTATCTTCTATTACATATTGATTTAATTTTTGGACCCTTGGGATTCCATTGGGCATACCATATTGCGTATATTGTGTGAGTATGTCTGAGCGAGAGGTCGACACTCATTGGGACATTTTGGCCCTGGGATCCAAAATGGTTATAATTAGTCTAATTTGTTTTTAAACTGGTATGTTTAAGTTTCTAAAGCATGATTAGGCTTGTTAGAGGCATTCATGACCTCAGTACTGATGTTCGATAGCCATTGGGCTACTGTAATTCACCTGTTTAGATTTTTTTTCATGATTACGTGATTTTTTTATTGTGATAAATATGTAATTGTGGAATTTCATATGCTGGAACATGTGGGATGTGTTGGGAATGGGATGAATAATCGTTGGTGATGTTGATCGTAGGTTGTGCTTAGACCAGATTACTTGATTGGTTTGACCACAGGATTGGGCATCATGGACGTCGAATTGAGGTAGTGTGACTATCAGGTTGGGCATGGCCCAGGTGACCTAGATGGAAAGACCATCATATTTAAGTGACATGGTTGTAGGGATACAAGGTGTCATAGATTTTGTGGTTAAGGTTCTTTATTTGGTGATTATTCCTCACTCGTGATATCAGTCGTGTGCACATAGGTTGACTCCATGATGGTGTGGTTTTGACCACTCGTGTGTGTAGAGTACTCCGTAGTTGCAGTTTAAGTAATATTGGGTTAGGTGTGGTTTTCATAAGAATCCATATGGAAGGTGAGGAGACTTCAGTTTGTAGTGATGAGGCTACTGAGTTATGAGATTTAAGAATGATATTTTTGTTTCCTCCGGTTATTTATTTGAGGACATACATTGTTGTTCCTCGTATTATTATTGTGGACATGCATCGATATTCCTCTAGTAGTTGTGCCATGGGAAAACATGAGATTTTGAGTATGGGTTACTTTTTTTGGGGAGTGGAATCAGGACATCAGTACTCTAGACATGAGTTTTCAGGAGGCACGTGGTGCCAGGTTATATGACTGAGATTATGGCATTGGACAAAGAAGGTGACAATACATGGTGGTAGCTGAGCACTTTTGGAAGTGGTGTTTACATTATGAATCATACTATTTACTTTCCTTATAGATACATGCATGACAAAAAAACTTATACAAGGTACACATCATTGGGTGATATACTGCTAAGATTTTTCTCACACCCTGAATGGACCCTTAGGGATGCATGTAGATTTTATGGATTTACGTGCGGGAAAGAGATCTGCTTCAGGATCTGGATAATATTTTTTATTTCATGGATATTTAGTATGGACCATGAGGTCATTCCTAGATACAGTTTATTTTTTTACTTTCCTACCAATATCAGCATGCATACCTTGTTTATTCTAGCTACTATTAGTTATCATTGACTCCACTTTATATATTTACTTCCTATGGAAGAATGACTTTCCTATTCTAGTAGTTGTTAAAATGTTTTCATCATGTTTTTTTGTTTACATTCCAATGCACTTGTTTATATTTCTTACACTGGTTTATCTGCTATCAATTTTTATTCTACTATGTTGGTCTGGTTTAGGCCTACGAAGTCTCTCATTTTATGTTATACTCACATCAGTACCTTATTTTTTCTCCAATAGGGTATATCCTTACCATTATACTTCTTTACACCATCACTGCTATTATTTATCCTTTGGAATTTGTGGATGTGTTCCTAAGGATAGTAATAACAAACCTATTTAGAACTGTTCGAGTGACTGTTTGGGACCGGGATGTTACAATATTTTTTAAACAAAACTATATAATGTCTAGATTTGATAGGGGATTGGCCCATAGAAATGGTTGGATTGATTGTGTGATTTTATTATGATGTTAATAAATGGTTTCTTTATGAATTGTAAAATTGGTGTAATATTTTTCAAAAGTCTTCTATGCGTGTAATATGGAATGTGGTCTGTTATTCAAAATATTGGTTTCTATATAATGGTATGAATATAGTCATTTTGTTATGTGATTTTAATAATTAGAATTGATTTTTGAATGTAGTGATTTTTGGGATATGTGAAATTTTATTGATCACAAATTGTATCCTAGGTATCTAGCTGGAAAAAATAGAACTAGTATTCTAGGGATTCGAAAGTGGAAATCCTTGATTCTTATAGTGGATTGATGTAAGTCTTCTAAAAGTGTGAATCCAAGATTGACATAGAATGATTGAAGATTACAAGAATATATAAACTTGCGACATGATCAGAAACCACTTGGCCCATGGTATATTCCCCCTAGAGTCTCAAGTAATAAAAATAATAATTTTATGTTTTCTACGTCATCTTTCATTGAGGAATGAGGTTATTAGTGAATCAATTGGGCGTGCTAACCTTTGAAATTTACCCATGGTTATCTATTATGAACTGATACTTATTGGATGGGGTTCTATCTCTTATAATATGGTCTACCTTGTGTGCATTTTATTGTCTTTAAATTATTTTTTTTGGGAATAGTGGTTTCCTTTGAATCTGCTTCCTCAAGAATAATTATTTTGAAAATGTTATCCTAAAAATGATTCAAAGGATTTAGAATAAATGTGAATGTTAATTTTCCTTTTAATATTGTTTCATGGAATAATTCTTTTGAGTGTAATCCTATGTGACTTCGGATCAAACCCTACATACACCTTTGGGTGTATGTAGATTTTGTTATGTGTGACTCAGGTAAAGGAAAGACTTGTTGTTGTGGCGGTGCATATGGTTGATAGAGTTCCTCTTATTGAAGGTGTTGGTGGTTGTGGCTTGAGGGTGATACCTCTCATATAGAATGATATTTTTTGTGATAGTTTGGAGTTTCCCGTCCATTTTATGGTACTTTTGGTTTTAGTTTTAATTGTAAAACATTGAATCTAAAAATCATTAGGACTTTTTCGGATTTTCTTATTTGTCCTCATTTTGTTTATTTCTATTTTTTATTTATCCTTATAAAAATATCTTAAATAATATCCAAGGAATATTTTTGATACCCACACACTAGATTCTAACCCATGGTGATTTGGAATGACCTTCAGGCTATGCCAAAGACTGGGTTGGGTGTCGGGTTGAATGACACACCGACTTGGTTCATAATATATGTTGTCTACTTAAGATAGATTTTCGAATCACCATTCTATTATATTTGGAATTATTTATATAATGATCATTCACAACATTAATATCACATTAAATATTATAATAATAAAGTCTCATGTTATTTAAATAATTTGTAGCTTCATGTATTTTTGTTCTAATATGATCAATGTGATCACCCACCTCAAATACCACATGAACCGTATATTAACATATACTCAAGAATTTATTAAAAACTTTTAAAAATTTAGAAGAATTAAAATGCCAAATAAATTCATTATTATCAGAATTTGGATCAAATATAACATGGTTTTTCTATGTATTAAAGATATACACATTACAATGATGATCTTTTATGTAAAATATTTTAGGTTTTACCTTATTCCTCATCTCATAGGGTGTATTATTGAGAAATTGTATAATTAAATTTCTATTGTTAATATAAAATTATTTATTAAATACATTTTCCAAATAATAAATATGTAAATATTACTTATTTAATATATTTAACTCATTTTATTCAAAATATATACTTATTCTTTCTAGATTTCAATTTTATTAAGTTTTTTATTGAGTATAATGACTATGTTTATTAAAGAAATTTGAGAAAATAGAATTGAATTCATGATTCTAAAAAATATCTTCTATGATCACATCTTGATGATGTTAATTTTGATTATTTTTCATCTAACACACCATAAAAAACTCATAAAAACCTAAAATATCACTTCACAATTTGAAAAATTGAACCCATCTAAATCCTCATTAAATATTAACCAACACAAAAATAATGAATCCTTCGTGAAATATTTCTACTATATAAAAATCATAATTCTGAAATCCAGTGTTGGTGTTATCTGTTATTCATTGGAATAAATATATTGGTTATAATAAAAAAGGAAGAATAATTTTTCTTAATTTTGTTGAAATATATAATGTAACACCCCACGATTTTATGAGATAAATTATTTTTTATTTCATTGGTATCTATTTTACACTAAACCTAGATTATATTTTGTTATACCAAACCACATATTATCTTGTAATATACGCAACACAATTATTTTCTTGTGTTGCACACAATTTTATGTTCTTTGGATAGAATTCATTTCACGCAACACTGCGTATAATTTTTTTCAATGTATAAATGAACCAAGTTTTTATTATGTTATTCTTAATAAAAAGGAATCTTTTACTACACACAACACTGACTTCGATTTCATTACATGCAAGAGCGACTTTCCTTAATAGCTTGTGTCGTACGCGGTAATGGGTTTCACTAAAAACGATATATTATTTGAATATTATTATTTAATGGGATATAAACTAGCCATTATGAATAGTATTAAACACACATTGAATTTTATATAACATTATAAATCATCTTATACATTTTCAAGAGAATGGAATGTGAACAAAAAGAATTTTTTTGAATAAAAGAAGTATTATTAAAAAAATGGTGTTTTACTGCCTTTTAGTGGAACACCATTTTTAAATCTAGTTTTGGAAAATTATATAAGTTAAATTCAAAAAAAAACTTATTAATTATAATCTGGACATAAAAATTTACTTTGGATAATTTTATTTTATTTTTCTGGAAAACAAAAATCATTATTTAATGAATAATGAAAAATACTACATTTTATTTCAAAACTGTTTTTTATCTAATTTATTCATAGTTAGATTGTAATTTTAATTTGTTTTAATGTTTAATTAGATAATATTTTTACCATTTAATCCAATATTGGGCATTGTAAGTAATTTCACTCTTAAATTATACATAAACAGATGTTAATATTTTGATAATATTTACTTCTTAAAAACACGCTTTTCAGTTTTGACAACTGTAATTAATTATAAATTTATTTCTACCAGTTATGTGTTTTCAATTTGTAAAAATGGATTCCATATATTGAATACAGAGTTCCACATTGTATAAATAGGTGATTTTTATTTTTAGACATTATGAATAGTAGCTTTAGAAAATATTTTATTTACTATGGTAAAAGAGTAAATTAGGTAAATAAGGGTAAAAAGTAATTTTATATTAATATTAAATTTCCCAAAGACATGTCCATACAATATTTCATGATACATTTCCAACCATGGGAATCCTGTGGTAGATTTCGGGACCCCATGGAGCAACTTGTAAGTGAAAATGGCATTTAATGACTCTTAATTTAATGTTACATAAAATATAAACATAACATGTATCCATTACTAAAACAATTTTTACATGGTGTTATACAAGTGATATCATTGAATATAAATAGTCATTAGAAATATAAAAAGAATTTAAACATCATTATATATTTTTTTTGGACATCAAATAAAAATGTTTAATTATGACACAAGGATGATGGAGTGATTTCTTCATTAATAAAGGATTCAAATAAATGAATTTATAAATATTAAAAAACATTTGTTATATTGATGTCATATACGAATTTTATGGATGATATTGACAAATATATTCGATTTAATGACTTATTTTCAATGGAATCAGTTTGTTATGAATTTTTAAAAAAGTTAAGTATGAATAGTGTCCAAAATTTTCACAATTCATAACTTAGAACATAAAATTGTTTATTAAATGATATAAAATTTTTAAATATCTATTATTAAAAAAATGGTTATTAAAAGTACAAATATGTGTTAAATAACTTTGTGTAGGTCATTTTATATGATTTAGTAATTAAATTAACCCACAAAGTGTAAATAAAATGATATCACAATAAGATTAAAAACGATAAAATATGGGTAAATCAAAAAATATAAGGATATAAATATATTAAAAACTTTTCAAAATGTTTTTTTATGATTTGTATTTGAACCAAAATCATATTATCTTATAATTAAATAAGTTTATACCAATTTATAATGAAATTTAATTTATAATAAATTAATATTTTCGAACATTTCTAAAGTGCCCATCTCTTCTCTTGTAAAAGGGAAGCTCCTCCCTCTCCACTTCACTCCATTTTAAGCCTTCATGCTCAACCAAACCTTTCCCAATTTACTTATCAACCTCCCTAGTTAAATTATAGTGGTTCTGGTGTTCTCTAAATTCCATATCTAATTCTCTAAGAGGAAATTTGAAGGAGGCATGTCGATGAAGAGGTAATATCCTATACCGATCCATTCAAATTTCTTTCTCCTTCTACTTCCTATTATTTATTTGTTTCATTATAAAGAAATTATTTTGGAATCAATAATATAGGTTTCTGTTATTATAAATATTAAACAACCTTATTTCACCTTATATTCAATCTACGAAAAATGAAATCATTGTGCGTACTTGCGTATGGCTTACCATGTCCACGTCATGATGTGACCTATTTTTCACCACCACCTTACATGGATAGTTATAATAGTGGAAATAATAAATATATACATTTATTATAGAATGATACTAATTAAAAGATATTATACACAATCCACTTCAATACCATTCAATAACTATGGGAATGATATCATCCCTCATGCGTTTGTACGGCTTACCGTCTCCACGACACATGTCATTAACTTACTTCCATTCAATTTAATATGAAAAAGAAAACAGCATTCATGTGTACGTACGGACTACCGTCTCCATAAACTATCTATTCCTTTCCATTTATGAGTCTATTATATATTTTTATATACTGTATATATATGATAAATAAATAATGGTTTAATTTTTTTATGAAAGTAAATCATTATCTAAATAATCAAATTAAGAATAATAAGTCCAAACACGTACAATGAATAAAACAATTATTACTCCAAACGTTGCATTAACATATAATTAACAAATAAACATGTTATATAAAGTCATAAGTGAATCATATATGATATCTAAAAAATTATTATGGTTCTTTTAAAAGATAATAATATGTTTAAAACCACTGTACAAGAGTTTCGGGCAAATATGGAATAAATTAGACCTATGGTAAGGTATAATTCTGCAATCTCATTTTTAACCTATATTTCTTATACGTAAGTATATACTGGGGTTATATTTACCATCCATGCCCATGTTTTCTATAAATGTTTTAATAAAATGTTTACTATTAATACAAGTGTTTTTAAGGTCATTCTTAACCATTTTTTTACTTTTAATACATGGAATAGAAGGAACCATTCTTTGGTTTACCATACAAGGTACTTTTTTTGGCTTTTCCAACAAAAGTACGAATTGAATGTTTTATTATCTTATACAACATGAAGAGATTTTTATGGTTTCATGACACCATATTTAAATGGATATTCATATAAATTTTTTCATGGTTATTTTCAACTAAATTATTTTCTTTTAAAATGACGTGACATTTTTAGAAAAGAAAACATTTTTGAAGAAGAAAGGATATTTTCATCAAGACTAATGTTCAAGTGTTTTATCAAAATTATTTTCCATCTAAGATGACATAGGGTGATTTTTCTCTACCTTTTTTACTTTTATTTTATTGTGTTTATGATGAAATTATTTTTTATTATGTTCATTTATCTTATTTGGATTATGTTATGATGACATCATATTTAAGAATCCCATTTTCATTCATGGGTTATTCTATGATGAATGATTTCTGTTTTTGTGGATCATGTAAATATTATTTCATTTTTAGATGGGTGGAAATTATATCTACCTCCAATTAATTTGGTAAATATTTATATCTCATAAGATATACATGACTGGAATGGCAGATAAATATGGTTCAGTAATACATGGCTTGAATGACAAGTAAACTCAGTTCAGTAATGGACTTTGTTCACTATGGTGGTCTTGGAAAAAATTCATTTGATACAATGGAAATCATATTATGTGCTTAATGGTTTTCAAAAATTCCATGTTTTATTCTCATGATATTTTATCATGATTAACGTTCGTTTATGATCCATGCCTTATGTACTACCATGATTTATTTCATGACTCAAAATTTTATTGTTTAAACATTATGTTCATTTTTTATGTTCAAATTCTTATGGTTTGTTGTATGTTCTCCATGTTTATCATTACGGAGCATTTGAGCTCACCATTTTTATGTTTTTCCCCATGATATAAAGAAATTTTTTAGGTAGGAATAAAAAGGATAAGATTTTATGGGAGATTTTCATGATTTTTCACCATTATTAGAGGATTACGTTCCGAGTTTCCAATGACACTAAACTAATACCATCTTTGGGTGTTCATTTTTGTCATGTATTATGTTTTCTGAAAAAATTAATGTATTGTCAATGTATTTCATGCTTGGGTCTCTACAGTTGGAATCATAATGATGGTTTAGTCAAACTTTGGAAACTAATATGTGAAACTGTTCGTGAGATCTGTTGAGTTCTTTCTAAGGTATGTCTAGGGATCTAACAAAGGTTAAGTATAACCATAGGTTACAATTTAAAAATTATGGTAATGATCATAAATTATCTAGGATTAAACCTATGATGTTTGATATTGAAAGTAATCCCCCTAGATTATGTTGTTTTCTTAGAATGATTTTTTCCTCTCACACTATTCTATTTTGGATTTAGTCAATGGATGAAAACAGATAGAATTGGATAAACCTTGAATCTGATGAACAAATTGGTGACTATGAGCAGTGAAAGTGTGTAATGGATAGAGTAAATGATGTTGTTATTATGCCGAATCAATCATAATGGTATTCAATTAACAATGTGAACTTTAGTGGTCTTTATATGTCATCAAATAAGAGGAAGACGGACTTTTTTGCATGTTCCCACGATGAGGAACATAGAGGAATGAAAATTAAGATTCATGTGTACCACAAATATGGGAAGAAGAAACTTGAGGATTAACTCAAATAGAGGAGAAGATATTATCTCTTTGGGAGAATGGGTCATAGAGTGACAAATTGTTATAGATTTCAATGTCTCATCTATAGAAAACATGGGAATTACACAACTCAATGCCCAAAAAAAAGATCAAGTTCTAAGACAACGAATTACTTATTCCATGCCTACTATTAATGTAAAATGATTGAATTATTTATGTATTGGAATCCAAAAATGATGAATGGTGAATTATATATGTGTTATTGGTTTATGTTTTGTTCTAAGTATTTTCAAGAATATTTTGAATATATATAATGGATATGAAAAGTGATTTAATGAAAAGGGGATATTCCTAAGGAAAACATGATTAAGGGAAGGATAACCCTTAATATGAGCATGATATTGAGATAATTCTATTTGAATACAGATATGTTGGACGTTATTAGTTACCTTGGAACTATTTAAGGGTTTTTTCAAATGTGGGTTATGTTATCACGGATGATGTATACAAGTTTTTTGAACTTAAAGAATATATCCAATAAGATTTGGAATAAGGAAACACAGATTTTTACAATAAGGATATATGGTAATTTTTTTTATTACCATAAATCAAGAGAATTAATGATGAAGTCATTGAAATGTTCAGAACGTGTCCAACAAGAAATATCTTATGATATATGGGAGATAAATGATGGTATTCAAATGCTTGTTATATGACCTTTTTAGTAATTGTTTTCTTTTTACTATGATATTGGATATAATTATTTTTGAAAACCCTAATGGTTGTAATGGATTAAATTGTACATCAAATAGTATTGTTTAAGTCTATAACTTTTTATTATTATTTGTGGTAAGTTATAATAGTAGTGTTTTAGAATAAGGACAACCTGCAGGATGGGTGACAACCCATCGCGTCAGACAAGGCTATGGGAATCGAACCCACAACTGATGTGTGGCATGCCTTTATGACTTACCACTAGTATACATGAAGTCCCTATTTAGTAAAAATTAATATTATTTTATTAAGCGATATTATTTATAAAGCATAAGACAATTTTTGGAACCATATATGATTAATCTCACCATAGATGGACTTATGCATATTTAATAACTTGTGTTAACATTTTTGTGATATAGACTGATAGAATGACATAATATTATCTCAAATTATCTACTAAAACATCAAAAATGGAAAATTTGACTTCATTTCATTAAATAAGAGATCAAGTGGAAATTGGTCAAGGCACAACAAATGATGATATTGTACTGAAATCAAGTAAGTATTTCTTCTTCTGTTCTTCACCTTTATGAAAGGGATCTTGAAAACAAAATTTTTTTTATCCTAGTACATTCTTATTATATTAATGAGATTGTCACTTAAATTATTGTAGACTTATGGATTTTTGGAAGTTAACAATCTCTATACCTTATTCTCAATCAATATTCATCAGAAAATAAGGGTTATATTTCCCATCCATATCCATCTTTTCACTTCCCACCTATGTTCTCCTATGTGGAAACCAAGTGATGAGATATTTTGTGTAACCATTATTTTTCTAATTTTTTTTTAAAAAATGGGTTTTGGTATTCCTTTTTTTGATGTGGAAGAAACATTCATGTAGAGAACCATTTATAACCCCAATGAATTTTGAGGGCGAAATTCATTTGTAGGGGGTGGAATGTAACACCCCGAGATATTATGAGATATATTATTTTTAATTTCTTTTATTTCTTGTGTTTTATGATTCACCAAGATTATATTTCACTATATACAACACCGTATTATCTTGCAGTATACACAACACTATTTTTGTCTTGTGTTGCACGCAATTTTATGTTCTTTTGATAGAATTCATTTCATGCAACACTCAATATAGAATTTTTTTTAATGTATAAATACATCATGTTTGGGTTATGTTATATGAAACACCAAATTAAGATTTCACTACACTCACCACTGACTTGGATTGTGTTACATGCAAGAGTGACCTTCCTTGATAGCTTGTGTTGTACGTGATACTGAGTTTCACTAAAAAACAATTTATTATTAAAATATTATTATTTAATGGGATATAAACTTGCCGTTATGAATAGTATTAAAATAATTTTAATTTTATTTATCATTATAATTCATCTTAAACATTTTTTAGAACATGGTATCAGAATAAAAAACAATTTCTCTGATAAAAGAAGCATTTTAAAAAAATACAGTTTTAATGCCTTTTAATGGCCCACCAATTTTAATTCTAGTTTTTGATACTTTTATAAGTTAAATTTGAAAAAATAAACTTATTATTTATAATCATGAAATAAAAATTTGGTTTGGGAAAGGTTTTGGAATTTTTCTGATAAAGTTCATTTTTTAACGAATAGTGAAAAATACTGCATTTTAAGTCAAAACTATCTTTTCATATTATATATTTATATATTTATATTGTACATTAAATTTGTTTTATAGTATAATTAGATTATAATTTTACCATTTAATACAATGATGGTCGTTGTATGTAATCTAACACTTAAATTAGATATAAACAAATATCCATTTTTTGGTAGTTTTTACTTATTAAAAACACACTTTTTGGCTTCGCTAATAAAAATTAATTTGAAATTAATTTCTAAAAATATTGTGTTTTGAATTTTGAAAAAATTATTCCATATTTGGAATAAAGATCCCTAAATTGTGTAAATAGTTGCTTTTTATTTTTAGACATTATGAATAGTAATTTAAGAAAAAAAAATTTTACCATGGTTAAAGGGTAAATCTGGTAAATACGGGCAAAAATAATATTGTAATAAAGTTAAATTACCCTAAAAAGTTTTCTAACCTGATTAGATGATACATTTCCAATCATGGGAACAATATGGGGTGATTTTAGGACCGCATGGATCAACTTGTAAGTGAAAATGACATTTAATTACTTCAAATTTAATGTTATGGAAAATATAACGTAAATAAATATCTTTTAAAAAACAATTTTTATATGAGGATATATATGTGATATATTCAACTATAAATAGTAATTAGAAAGATAGAATTATTTTCTAAATCATAATTTTTTATTTTTAATTTTTGGAAATTAAATAAATTAATTAAATTATGACACAAGGATGATACATTGATTGCTTCATTAATAAATGTTTCAAATAAATGAATTTATAAATATTAAAACAAATGTAATTGGGTTTTTTATGTCATAAACGAAATTCTGGGATTCTATTGACATAATATATTTGATTTAATTACTTGTTTTATAAATAATCCGGTTGTTATAAATTTTTAAAATAGCAAAGTATGAATAGTGTCCAAAATTGACACAATTCATAACATAGAACATAAAATAGTTTATTAAATTATATTAAATTCATAAAAATAAAATATTCATCCGAACGTTTAATATATGTCCAAATATGTCATAAATAAATTTTTTTGGGGTGTTTTACATGATATTGTAATTAAATTAACCCAAAAATTATAAACAGCATTATATCAAGGTATGATTAAAAAATGTAAAATAAGGGTAAAACCAGAAAGTTTAGGTTAATAAAAATATTCAAAAGTTCTAAAGAAATTTTTTTATGATTCGTATTCAAACCGAAATCATCTTATATTATAAATAAAATTTTTTTGGACCATTTTAATTCGAAATTAAATTTATAATAAATTAATATTTTGGAACATTCAAAAAGTTTCCCTCTCCTCTCTTATAAAAGGGAACCTCCTCCCTCCCCTTTTAACTCTGTTTTAAGCCTTCATTCTTGGCCAAACCATGTCCATTTCACTTCTCAACTTCTTTAGTTACATTTTAGAGGTTATAGTATTCTCAAAAGTCCAACTCTAGTTTTCTAAGATGGTATTTAAATGAGTCACGTTGAGGAAGAGGTATTCTCTTCTACTGATTCTTTCAAATTTCATTCTTCTTATACTTCATCTTTTTTTTGTTTCATTATATATTAATAAAATCAGTAAAAATAATACACTTATATGTTATTATAAATTTTAAACAACCCTATTTTATCTTCTATCCATCCTACAAAAAATGAAATCATTGTGTGTACGTACGTACGACTTACCGTCTCCTTGTCATGCGGTAATCTGTTTTTCATCACTACCTTACTTGGATTGGTATAATGGTGTAAATAATAACTACATATGATTATTATATCATGATACTAAATCTAAAATATTATACACCACACAATTCAATACCATTCAACAACTATGGGAACGATATCATCGCTCATGAGTACGTACGGCTTACCTTCTCCATGACGTGATGAGATTCATTTTCTATGTTAACCAATAAATAACGATTATAAAGTATATATAATAAATTATCATGAAATATATGACATAATAATTGTACTGGATTTATATATATATATATATATCATTTAATTACATCCATTCTATTTAATAAGGAAATGAATAGAGTGTTCATGCATAAATACGACCTACCGTCTCCATGAATGGTGTATTCCATTTTATTTGTCAATCTATTGTACATATTTATATACTGAATATATATGATATATAAATCATGTTTTACATTATTGATTTAAGTAAATCATGATCTAAGAAATAATATTAAGAATGAAAAGTCCAAACACGTATGATAAATAATAGTATTATTACCCAAAATGTTGTTTTAACATGGAATTGACAAATGAATGAGTAATATAAAGTCGTAAGTGAATCATATATGATTTATAAATATTACTATAATTCTATTAAAAGTTTATAATTTTTTTAAACCCACTATACACGAGTTTCAGACACATACAGAAGAAATTTGACATACGATAAGGGATAATTTTTCAATATCATTTTTAACAAAGATTTCTTATACGTAAGTATTTATAGGGGTTGTAATTTTATGCCATGACTATTTTTCAAAAAAAAAATCCTAAAATGTTTTCTATTATTCCATGTATGTATAAATTATTTTTTATCCATTTTTGACTTTTACTACATGGTATAGAAGGAATCTTTCTTTTGTTTACCATATGTGGTACTTTTTTGACATTTTCAGCAAAAGTCTGATGATAATGTTTTGGTTTAACTTATAAAGAATTAATGGATTTTTACAACTTCATGATACCTTATTTCCATGAAAATTCATCTACATTATTTCCATTTTTTTTTCAACTGAGATATTTTCTTTTAAAATTATACAGCATTTTGAGATAAGAAAAAAAAATCAAGAATAAAAGATATTTTCCTCATGAAATAAGATCATGTGTTTTACCCAAATTATTTTCCATCTCAGAAGACATAGGGTTATGTTTCCATCCCTATTATTTTGTTTATCTTATTGTGTTTATGATGTAATTATTTATTATTTTGTCTATTTATCTTATATGGATTATGTTATGATGCCATGATGTTTAAGAATCCCATTTCATTTTATGTCTTATGCTATGATGAATGATTTCTGTTTTTTTGGAACATGTTAGTATGATTTAATTATGAGATGGGGGGAACTATATCTCTCTCCAATGTATTGACTAATGATTTATATCTCATGTAATGGCCCAGACCTCTCTGGTCTATTAAATTGTGAAAATGTGGTGCTGGAGGTATTCTGGGAGGACAAGGTGACTTGGGGGTGCCTTTTGGTGGACATTTAAGAAAATCTAACGGGAAATAGCTTTCGTACAGTTGGAGCAGGTTTTTCCTAAACCGTGCGGCAAAACATTACAAGGTTAGTTTTGGAGACAGTGTCTAACACACGGTTAGCGCATGGTTTTTCAAACCGTGCGGCCTAACCGTGCGAGGATTGTATGGCGAGGCAGAAGCTAACGCACGATTAGCGCACAGTTTTTCAAACCATGCAAACTAACCGTGCGGGAAAATAAATCTAGATCCTAAAATTGTGGATCAAACTACTTTTTCCTCTAAATGGTTCTTTTAGGCCCCTAAGCGACCATAACTCGAGATTAACCTTCCTTGAAGGTAGGAGAACCTCTCCCAAGTGTTTTGGAGGTGATCTGAAGGCTTCCCTTGGCAAATCGAAGTCGGTTTCTTGAGGTATGTGTTCGTTCTTTTTTTGTTGTTAGATCTACTTAGATCTACTCCTCATCTTCTCTTAGTTTCTTATATCTATGCCCGTTATGGGTAGATCTAAGTGTGTGGATTCCAAATATGATGAGATTTGGTCTTGGTTCGGTTAGGAGAAGAGATCTAAGTAGTATTCATGGAGGATCAGCCCGACTTTCTTGTGCATTCTTCGTTTGTTGGGGTTTTCATCAAAAACCATTGAGGTAGGGATTTTCCTTCGTCTCTCTTTACTATGTATCATACAGGGTGGGTATGCTATTGTTTCTGTGGGAATGGATGAAATCAAACCATAACAAATATAATAAACAGACTGTAAACAAATGATGGGGTGCGTTTACATTTCTGGTGCACTCTTTTGTGGTTTCTATATGTTGTGAACTATATGGTCTTATGATTACTGAAACTCATGGTCCTTCGTGGCCTTTCCTTGCGCACTAATTAACCCTTGTCTCCTATGTTGATTAAATGATTGTAACATGGAAATTGATTAATCACCTAAACTAGATTGGTTAAATGGGTTCTCAGGGAACATAAATCCTTGTATGGCCACCCCGGTTAACCAACAGAATGAAGGACTTAATGAATGATGTTCTTGAACCTGGAAGTTTTGATACTCTGTTTTGGAAGTAGGTTTGTTTTTATGTTTGATGCTTGTGGAGTGATGTGGATGGGGATGGGATCTTCTGTTGTGGAACGGTTGTTGGTTGTGAATCTAAAGCTATGTGGGGCTGTATCTCAAGTCTTGGTTAGGTTACAGTACATTGAGGGATCTCATGGATCCCTTTGTTGTTGTAACTTTACAAGAGAACCGGGTGTGAATGCTTAAATTTTTGTTTAGGTGTTTCTCTTTCTCTATCTTCGGGTTATTCCTATTAGTTTCCCAGTAGTGCTGAATTTACTTAAATGGGATCAATTGAACATCAAAACTTGAATGGGCTCAATGGGGAACAACTTTCCGGGATGAGTTGTGATATGGTCGTGGGTTTGGTGTTTCTTGTGAATGAATAGTAACGAGGGTGTTTGTGCTTAAGTTGTTTTTGGAACTCCTAGGCTGGGATGAGTTCTTGTTATATACATTATATATTTATTGCTCGTATGTTTCTTATCCGTGCCCCACACAAGTTGAGCACTTGGTGTTGAACACCCCCCATTTCATGGGGGGTGTTTTTTCCAACACTCCTATGAGTGGATGGTTATTATCTCCTTTTCTGCTCCCATTCCCGAATAGCCCAAGACTATTCGGGTAGGCTGTGACGGCCGAAGGTCCATTATAGCCCAATATTCTTTGAGCAAGGTAGTTGTGGTAGTTGGACCAGGTGTGTGCAGGCAGGTTGTTTCCCAAGAGTCTTTGTGATGAGGCCCAGGTGTCTTTAGGCATGGCAGTGGTTGTAGCAGCATAGGTGTTTGCAGGCGGGATGTGTGGAAGTTTCCGAGCTATGCGCGGGTGGGATGTGTGGCAGTGGGACTGCGATGAGAATGGAAGGATTGGTTCGATGCATAAGATGTCTTCAATAACCAGTGGGAATGTGGCGAGGGGTACCCAAACATCGATGTGCTATTAATATATATTACTTGACTTGCGTTATTTGGGGAGTGTGCCTTGGTGAGGCTTGGGTGGATAGTTTTCCTTACTAGGTTTTTTGGTTATCTCTTTTCCTACAAGGCATTATAATGACTTCTCACTTGTGCACGAGAGTCTTGGGTTTTCCAAACTGATTATACATGAATGCTCACCCTACGTATATAAACTACTTTTAGGTTTCCTGGAGGACTTCAGGGATCGTGGATGGTCGTACTAGTTCGGTCATTGGGACAGTTTCAGTTGTTGTTTTAATTTCTTTTGGTATTTTACCTTCATAGCCTCTTTGTACTTTGTGGCATTTACATTTGTAACATGCATATGGGTATGGTTTTCTTTGGATTTACATTATTTCCCAGTTTTGGTGTTGTTGGGATTTACTATCTTATCTCCTTATCCTTTCAAGGAAAAAGGGTAATGCCTTCCGTCTTGCGTGTGATTCTATACCCTTGGTTCTAGTCGCCACTCCGGGACCTATTGAAGGCGGGTCTCGAGGGTCATTATCCCTCCTTCAACTTAATGAAGTAAGGGTCTTGCAATCTGTTGTCCTTTGTCTCATCTTGGTGAAGGCAGATTGTGATAGAATTGTATCAGAGGTAAAGGTTGAGAGATAGGATGGATTCTAGAGTTAGGCATAGTGAGGATTTCATGGGACGTTAGGGCAACAATGTCGGGTGATCCTGGAGCGGGAAATAGGCTAGGGAAGACTGGCTAGGACACATGATTTTAGGTCCCCCCATGATCCGATGCAAGGACTCTGGACCTACCTAATGACCAAGTAAGGCTACACTGATTGCAGGGTAGAGACCCTAGGAAATGTACATGCATCATAAAGACATGTGTTCTTGTGTTTCATGGGTATTTGGGGATTTAAAATGAATAAGAAGTCTAAGAAAATTTAAGAACAATATTCTACACTATTTGGGCTTAGGCATACTTTATTTACCTTGTTGGTATGACACCTGGGAGACGACCACGAGTAGTATGGGAAATCGAGGCGCAAGAGGTTGACTTGGCTGATCAATAAAGGGATGACCGATAGGAGGAGGATTATCAGTGGCAGAAGACACTTCGAGCCTTTCAGCGGCAGACCCTCCGGAGGTACGAGGGTAGCATCTCAGACATGGAGACAGAGAGCTGGCTAGAGGAGCTGGTGATAGCTTTCAGCTTGATCCGGGCAGCAACGGAGTACTAGGTTCCTCTGGCTATGAGTCAGATTTGTGGAGAAGCACGTCTGTGGTAGACGCTTTATCCTGGGGAGAAGGGGGAGGCTGAGGTCATGTGGGCTGACTTCGAGGGGGAGTTCCGGACGGAATTCCTCTCTTCCACGATGAAGGCTGAGAAGATGAAGGGACTACTCTCCCTCTAGAAGGAGAGTATGTCAATGAGAGAGTTGGGGATCAAGTTCATGGATCTCGTTCTCTTTTCTCTAGACCTCTTTCCCGACGAGGAGTCTCGGGCGAGACATTTGGAGGAGGCACTTTGGCCTTCTCTCCATTATGTTGTTACTACCTTCACCCTACTGGCGTACTTGGAGGTCTAGAAGAAGGATGAAGTGGTGGAAAGGATGCACACACTGGGAGGTGTATTGTGAGAGAGAATACATTTGGGCTCATTGATGGGGAAGGCTGTCAGTAGCAGACCTCCAGCATCAGGGCCATCTAGGTTTCGACCAGCAGGAAGCAGGACTTAGCAGTTCCAGTTCCGATTTCCTGGCCCACGCCCTTTTCTTTTAGGCCCAGGGCCTAGATGCTTCATCTGTGGAAGCCAAGGACACCTTCTAAATAAGTGCCCAAATAGAGTGAAGTATAGCGGCGGTGGGCAGGTTCCACACCCACCTCAGCAGTAGCAGTTTCCAGCTAGACCATTTCAGCAGCAGCAGCAGGGGCAGTGAGCTCACGCTCATCTAAGGGCAGACATCACAGGAGGAGGCTGACCTCAGGGCGCTTTTGAGGGACTTTGATGAGGTCATGGTCGGGGAGGTGTCTGATAGCTGAGAGGCAGAAGATTTGGGCATGGGCAGTTTCACACCACAGTGGTAGCGGTTCCAGCAGGGCCAGAAGTCATTCGAGGTACAATTTGCTTGTTTAGTACCCTTGCATTTGTATTATTTGATTCAGAAGCTTCACACTCCTTTTCTGTGCCCAGTCTAGCCTGAGACTTGGGCCTAGACATAGAGGCACTTTCCGTACCCCTGGTATTGAGTATTCTAGTTGGAGGTCAGACCTGCTTGTCTTGTGTTTTCCAGGGATTTGGTTGATGTTTGGGCCACACCAATCTAGTGGAGATCTCCTTTTACTGTAAATGCAGCCATATAATGTCATTATGGGCATTGACTGACTATTCTCAGTGTGTTCCGTCATTGATTGTTTCCAAATAATGTTTGTGTTTTCATGCATGGGCAGTCGATGTGTGACTCTCATCACTGAGCGGGGTTTCCAAGAGGGTAGACGGTGAGAGGAGCCCCTCCTTTACTTGTGAGATGAGGTATCAGTGGAGTTGGTGGATGCATAAATGGTGGAAGTTCCAGGGTTCATCAGTGAGTTTATTTACCTCTTCCCCAAGGAGGTGGTGACTCTACCCCCTCGACGAGACATTGAGTTCGGAATAGACTTACAACCTAGTGCCCATCCGATTTTGATGGGGCCCTATCAGATGGAACCTTCAGAGCTATGGGAGTTGCAGATTTAGATTGATAATCTGATGAAGAAGGGTTTTGTTTGACCGAGTGCATCACAATGGGGTGCTCCAGTATTATTCACAAAGAAGGCAGATGGTGGTCTCAGGCTGTGCATAGACTACCGAAGACTGGACCAGGTAACAGTCAAGAACCGTTACCCCCTCTCGAGGATAGACGATCTCTTTGACCAGCTGAGGGGAGAAGGTTGGTTTTGTAAGATCGATCTACAGTCTGGATATCACCAGTTGAGGGTGAATGAGGGTGACATCTCGAAGACTGCCTTCAAGTGCAGATATGGGCACTTTGAGTTTGTGGTCAGGTCGTTCGGCATTACAAATGCACCAGCCTTGTTCCTGGGACTCATGAACTTTGTCATTCAGGAATACCTAGACCAGTTCATAGTCATCTTTGTCGACAACATCCTGATCTACACAAGATCAGAGGAGGATCATGTTGGGCAACTGAGCACCGTTTTAGAGGTCCTCTGGCATCACCGAATTTATGGGAACTTTTCTAAATGAAAGTTTTGGACTCGAGAAGTACGCTTCCTCAAACACGTGGTGTCTGAGTGGGAATAGCGGTGGTCCCATCAATGGTTGAGGTGGTTGTTTCTTGGGAAGTGCCCAAGAATGTGGTAGAAGTTAAACATTTCCATGGACTAGTAGGCTATTACCAGATGTTCGTGTCCAACTTCTCCCGAGTTGCAACACCATTGACAGCCTTGACGAAGAAGGATCGAGCTTTCGTGTGGGATGAGCAGTGTGAGGCAGCCTTCAGTTATCTAAAGGGAAATATGGTTAGTGCCCCGGTGCTGAGATTACCAGAGGAGGGAGTAAAGTTTGATGTATTTTGTGATGCCTCAGTCCAAGGCTTGGGGTGCGTGCTGATTCAATATTAGGGGGTGATCTCTTATGGGTCTAAGAAATTACGTCCTCATGAACCTAAATATTCCACCCATGATCTGAAGCTTGTGAGGGTTGTGTTCGCACTGAAGTTATGGCGGCATTAACTCATCGGGGAGGCAAGTGTTCTTGGCCCGGAGGTGGTGCAAAGCACGACGGGGAAGGTTCAGCTTAAATGGGAGAGTATGAAGGCAACCCAGGACTGGAAAAATTTATATGACGATAATAGGAGGAGACCCTTGGAGTTTGAGGTCGAGGACCACATGTTCTTGAAGGTCTCCCCTCGGCATGGGTAACAGATGTTTGGCAGGGGGATTAAGCTTTCTCCTAGGTTCATCAGACTATTCCTAGTGTTGTTTTGGGTCGGAGAAGTGGCTTATCAGCTAGCGCTACCATCACTGCTACTGAGAATACATGACGTCTTCCATGTGTCACAACTCTGATGTTATCTACACGACGACTCACACATCCTCGATTGTGTAAAGATAGATATTGAGGACAACGTGACGTTTGTGTAAATACCAATGAGGATCGAGGATCAAGAGGATAAGGAACTCTGTGGATGAACCATTCCTTTGGTTTGTGTTCTATGGAGGCCTGGTGGGCTTATGGAGGGTACCTAGGAACATGAAGCACAGATGCGTGCCTAGTACCCAGAGTTGTTTTGAATATTATCTTTTTTTGTTTCTTACCTATTTACGATGTGATGATGGACATGGTTTACTATGAAATGTGTTTCAAGTGCGTATGAAGTGTCCTGAAATTTGGGGAGGGGATGAATTGATCTATAGTTAAGATGCATTAAAGTGGATGCGCCTAAACATGTGTGGGCGAGTCAGTTCCGCCCAAAGCGGATAGTATCTTAACATGGAGGAAGAAAAACCCCTCACCCACATGACCGAATGATTTAATCTTTTTCTTTACATGGTTGCATGGGGGAGATAAGCAGTTTGATTTTTATTGTTCAAGAGATAGGTGAGGAAGGGGTCGCTCCTTGGTAACAAGGAGGTTTCCTCATGAGAGGTATCTTTTGAGGGGGAGTTGTTCTGACCCCTCTCCTTTCTTCAGGTCTTGTTTTAATTCTAGAGGGAAAGAATAGTTTGAGTGGTATATTATGTAATGTCCTGGACCTTTCTGGTCCATTACATTGTGAAAATGTGGTGCTGGAGGTAATCTGGGAGGTCAAGGTGACTTGGGGGTGCGTTCAGGTGGAATTTTAAGAAAAGCTAAAGGGAATTAGAATTCGCACGGTTGGCACACGGTTTGGATAAACCATGCAGCCAAACCGTGGAAGGTTGGTTTTGGAGATAGTGGATAACACATTGTTAGCACACGGTTTGTCCAACCGTGCGGACTAACCGTGCGAGGAGTGTTTGGCGAGGCAGAAGCTAATGCACGGTTTGTCAAACCGTGCAGACTAACCATGCAGACACTTATATCTAGATCCTAAAATTGTGGATTGAACTCCTATTTCCTTCAAATGGTTCCTTTGGGCCCTTATGTGGCCATAACTCAGTAATACCCTTCCTTTAAGGTTAGAGAACCTCTCCCAAGAGTTTTGGAGGTGATCTGAAGGCTTCCCTTGGCGAATCAAAGCCAGTTTCTTGAGGTATGTGATCATTCTTGTTTGGTTGTTAGATTTACTTAGATATACTCCTCCTCTTCTCTTGATTACTTAGATCTACACACTTTATGGGTAGATCTAAGTGTGTGGATGCCAAATATGATGAGATTTGGTCTTGGTTGTGTTATGAGAAGAGATCTAAGGAGGATTCTTGGAGGATCAGCCCAACATTCTTATACGTTCTTTGTTTTTTTGGGATTTCATCAAAAAAATTTGATGTAGGGATTTTCCATCATCTCTCCTTACTGTTTATCATGCAGGGCGGGTACGCTATTGTTTCTATGGGAATGGATGAAATAAAACCTTAACAAATATAATAAACAGATTGTTAAATAATGATGGGGTGCGTTGACATTTCTCTTTTACTCTTCTGTGGTTGCTATATGTTTTGAACTGTATGGGGTTATTCTCACTGAAAATCATGGTCTTTGGTGGTCTTTCATTGTGCACTAATGAACCCTTGTCTCTTGTGATGATTAAATGACTGTAACATGGAAATTGGTCAATCACATAAACTTGGTTGGTTAAATGGGTTCCTAGTGAACATCAATCCTTGTATGGACACCCCGGTTAACCAACAGAAAGAATGACCTAATTAATGATGTGCTTGAGCCTGTATGTTTCCCTACTCTATTTTGGTAGTAGGTGTGTTGTTCTATTCGATGATTATGGGGTGATGTGGATGGGGATGGGATCCTCTATTATGGCACGGTTGTTGGTTGTGGATTTAAAGCTCTGTTGGGTTGTATCTAGAGGCTTGGTTAGGTTCCAGTACATTGATGGATCTCACAGATCCCTTTGTTATTGTGACTTTACAAGAGAACCGGGTGTGAATTCTTAAATTATTGTTTGGTTATTTCTCTTTCTTTGGCTTTTGGTTATGCCTGTTAGTTGCCCATTAGTGCTGAGTTTACCTAAATGGGATCACTTGAACATGAAAAAAGAATGGGCTCAATGGGGAATTTCTTTTCGGGATGAGTGGTGACATGGTTGTGGGTTCAGTGTTTCTTGTGAATAAATAGTAACTAGGGTGTTGGTTCTTAAGTTGGTTTTGGAACTCCAAGGTTGGGATGAGTGCTTATTATATACATTATATAATTGTAGTTCTTATGAATCTTATTCGTGCCCCACCCAAGTTGGGAACTTCGTGTCGAACACCCCCATTTCATGGGGGAGGGTGTTTTTCCCAACACTCCTATGAGTGGCTGGTTATTAGCACCTTTTCTACTCCCTTTCCCGAATAGCCCAGGACTCTTCGGGCAGGCTCTGACAACCTGAGGTCCCTTATTGCCCATTATTCTTCAGGCAAGGTAGTTGTGGTAGTTGGCCCAGGTGTGTGCGGGCATATTGTTTCCCAAGAGTCTTCGGGATTAGGTCGAGCTGTCTTCGGGCGTGGAAGTGGTTGTAGTGTCCCAGGTTTTTACGGGCGGGATGTGTGGTAGTGGCCCAGGTGTTTGCGGGAGGGATTTGTGGTAGTGGACTAGGTGTTTGCGGGCGGGATGTGTGGTAGTGTCCCAGGTGTGCGTGGGCGGGATGTGTGGTAGTGGGGCTGCGATGAGAATGGCAGGATTGGTTCGATGCATAGGATGTCTTCAATAACCAGTGGGAAAGTAGTGTGAGGTACCCAAACATAGATTTGCTATTATTATACATTACTTGACTTGCATTATTTGTGGACTGTTCCTTGGTGAGGCTTAGTGTATAGTTTTACTTTCTACGTGCTTTGGTTATCTCTTTTCCCATAGTCTATTACAATTACTCCTCACTTGTGCACGAGAGTCTTGGGTTTTCCCTACTGAGTATACTTGTTTACTCACCCTACGTATATAAACTTCTTTCAGGTTTCCAGGAGGGCTTCAGGGATTGTGCAGGGCCGTACTAGCTCGGGCATTGGGACAATTGCAGTTGCTGTTTTTCTTTATTTTGGTACATTACCTTTGTAGCCTCCTTGTACTTTGTGGCATTTAATTTTGTAACATGCATATGGGTATGGTTTTCTTTGGCTTTACATTATTTCCCCATTTTGGTGTTGTTGGGATTTACTATCTTATCACTCAATCCTTTCAAGGAAAAAGGGTAAGGCATTCCATCTTGCATGCGATTATATACACCCTTGGTTCTAGTCGCCTCTCTGGGACCTATAGAAGGGGGGTCTCGGGGGTCATTATCTCTCCTTAAACTTGAATAAGGAAGGGTCTGGAAATCTGTTGTCCCTTCTCTCGTCTTGGTGAAGGCGGGTCGTGACATCTCATTAGATAGAAATGACTATAATGGAAGGTAAATCTTGTTCACTAATACATGGCGGAAATGGAAAGTAAAAATGATTCAGTAATGTACTTTTTTCACTCTGATGGTCTTGAAAAAATGACTTGGAAACTATTGAAATAATATTATGTACTTAATGGTTTTACACAATTCCATGTTTTATTCCCATGCTATTTTATCATTATTAATGTTACTTTTTGATCCATTCCTTACATATTGCCAAGATTTATTTCATGACTCACAATTCTGATGTTCAAACATTATGTTCATGTTTTTACCTTAAAATGATTATGGTTTGTTTTATGTTCTATATTATACCCTTAATGAGCTTCTGAGATCAGCATTTTTATTTTTTATTTTACCCAGGATATAAAGAAAGGTTTTATGTATGGAAACAGGAGGGGAATATCATTATGTGAGATGTTGAAGATCCTTTATCATGATTAGAGGATTATGTTCTAAGTCTCCAAAGACACTAATGTAATACAGTCTTTGGGCATATAATTTTGTCATCTATTGAGTATTCTGTAAAAGTAATGTAATGTCCACGTACATCAAGCTTGGGTATCTACAGATATATACATTGTAAGGACACAACCCCAGTTACCCAAATTTAGTGCCTTATTTTATTACATTGATATGAAAATTAGGAATATACATCCTGAATGACCAACAAGTTTAGTAGATTAGTAAACAAGATACAAACATAAGTTCCACATTAAAACTTGAAATGAATTATAAAACATAAGTTTTTTTGGGAACATTCAAAACTATAACATTATCTCTATAGGTCATTCATAATAAAGATCTTCATGTCCTGATAAAATGAATCATAAGAAATGGGTGAGATCAAATGCTCATTTAAGGGTAATAAATATAGCATAATATATCATAAAAATAAATATCAATCATCGTGAATAACTTAAAAGCACATTCCCATAAAAATAAACATGTACATAATATGGAAATAATAAGAGATGAATAAATAATTCCATAATAAAACATAATCATGGGTACTCTACTAGTTGAATAAACATACGATATATAAATTAATTTCCTCATAATAATAAAATTCATTATAAATGACATCATAACCGTACCATCAATGCCTTGTACGAACACCATAAATATCCATTTTGTCAAGGTCTCATGCCAAGACCGTAGTTTCTCTCATCATACCAGATAATGCACTGAAGGGATATAGTGGGCCCCAACCAACACATAATTATTGAAAACAATTATTCATATAAATGAGGTTAAATATAAACAAAATATATATTTATATTGAAAATAATATATGAAATGTAAATATCTTTCCTCGAGCATTAATCCCAAACACTAACCATTCATAGTAAATTTGTGAATAGTTTTACAATATATCATCGATCGTCAAACTAATCATAAAACATTAAATTAAATGTGTTAGATGATATAATAAAATATTAATCCCAATAATACATAATAATCAAAAAGAGTTTAGAAATATATGATGATTCTCTTATAAACTCATCAAGTAATTCTTGAGATAAATACTCTTATACTTGTAAAGGAAGAGTTATTTTGAAAAACAATTGTATAAAACCATATGTAAAGTAATATAGTATTTATATAATAAAATTATATATTTTATAATGAAAATGTTTTTAAAAAATAGATTATATATTTCCCTTAAAAATAGGTAAGAATTTGAGAAATTCCCTTGAATCAGGCTCACATTTCGGGAATAATTTTTGGAAGATCCTTTTAAAATGTATATATCCTCATGAATGAAAGTAATATTATTATTGGTAAACATATATTTAAAATAATAACACCATATATTATGAGTATATATGAATATATAAAAATTTAATTTAGGTATTTAGGGAATAAGATTAACCGAAATAAAAGTAGTGGTTCGGGTATAAACCACTAACCTTATGTTTGAAGGTGTTCGACACTTGATCTTATTGAACTAAATAATAAAATTTAGGTTCTTAAATTTATTATTCTATATCCTTATATACATATAATTTTATTCTTATAATATTATTTAGGTTCATTCATGGATTTTTATGGGTTCAGATATTCAATTTGATTGTTTGGGTGTTTTTTGTTCTTTGGTTTTCATGTTCAGTTTACTTATATTCATGAATGTGTAAATATGTAGAATGGGAATGGTTGTTCATAATTGATATTTTATGTTATTAGTGAAAAAATAAAATATTCATGGTCATAAAATTTGGTTGCATATTTTTATTGAAGATGAACCATTATATAAAACAATAATGAGAATTATTTGGGTTAATTGGTTGTTCTTGATCACAAATAACTCATTTTGATTTATAAATAATTAGAATGTGTAAAAAAGATTAAATAAAATTAAATAAGTTATAATACATATATTATTGTCTGATTAAACCACCAAAATGGTTTCATGCTGATAATTAAAGAAGGTAATTGAAATTAAAATCTTTTCATATGTGAATTTCATAAATTAACACATCTCAGATGTTGTGTTCATTTCTAATATAAAAGAAGGGGAAATGAGATATGATGAAGAATTTTTACAATATAAAGAAAACATCCATTACATTTTTGTTACTAGAGTCATAAAAAATTTATTAAAGGATGGGAGGAAATAAAAATAAAATAAAGGAACATGAAATAAAAGAAATTATAAAAGAAATTTACATCTTGAAGTAATCTTCCTTGAGAGACACTATTGGGGGGAGGTTTTGGTATTTTTATGAGACCAGGGGATTATGAATGTTGGGGGGACCTTGGGAGGATATTTGAATAGAATTTAGACAATAAAATAACATGATGATTGAAGAGAATATAGAGTGAGGGGTGTTTTTTAGTATAGGAGAGGAGAGTTTTCCCATTATTTTACTCATTGTTTTTTTATTTTTCCAAAGACAACCAATAGTATTGATTATTGAGACAAATAATAGTAATTTGTGCATGTTAGTTCTAACCAAGGGTTCTTACATCATCTATGATTCTAGCAATAGTGAATTTAACTAATAACGTACATATAAAGTAAATTACTGTATTTTTCTATTCATCAAAATATCGAGTATTTCCAAAAATAATCCAAAAAAATAATCCTTATCATTTTTAGATATGTTTAATTAAAAAAATGAACTCCAATTTTTGAAATTTATTTTATAAATTTTATTAATTTAACTTTTAAATAAAATCATAATTTATTCAAAAAATAAAAATTTTAAAACAATAATTTATTTTATATCACCTTCAAAAATTAATAACGATCTAATTAATTTATAAACATAATAAAATAATATATGAATTGAATAAATATTCTTAAGGATAATATTACTATTAGTAATACTTTTTATAAGTGTGTGTTACTATTCAAAAGAAATAAATCTAGTCTTATGAGACTCTAAATAACTTACTGAATGAAACTCTGTATATCCATTTTTTGAAATTCAAAACATTGAGGTGGAAAAATTTTGTGTGTTGGATAAGTTATAAAAAAGTTTTATTTCTTATAGACTCAGTGTTTCATGCATTTAATCTTAAATTTATTCGAAAAATCTTGGGGTGTTACATTTTCCCCTCCTTACAAAATGTTCATCCTTGAAATTACTATAATGTTACCTCCCAAAACTATTTGGGTAGTTCATCATCATTAACTATTCTGTATCCCCTATTTCCTCTTCGATTTTATGATTTTTTTCAATTTATTTGTACCCGAAAAGTCATCAAATTCATCAACACTTTCTCTTTAGTTTCCAAAATCCAGATAGGCTCCTCACAGTAAGATAGGTTAGGTTCCAATTCTATAGCTTCAGACTTAAGGAAATGTGTTGGGTCTGGCATGCACTTTATCATTAGTGATGCATGGAACATAATGTGTACTTTATACAAGCTAGGTGGAATAGAAAAATGATAATACCCATCTCTAATTCTCTACATAATTTCAAAATGACCAACGTTCCTAGGGCTATGTTTACCTTTCTTTCAAAATCTTATAATTCCCTTTCATGGAGATACTTTTAAGAAAAAATGATCTCTCACTTAAAAATATAATTCCTACCTTCGGTAATAATCATAGATTTTTTTTTCTTTGAGATACTTTGATATGGCCTTCAATAGACTTTACCTTCATTATTGTTTCCTCCACAAACTATGGTCCCACAAGGTTTTTTTCTCCAACTTCATCCAAACAATTTAGTGTAAAAAATCCCTTTCTGTATAATTCTTCATATGGTTCCATTTGAATACTGGAATGGAAAAAATTACTATAGAAAAACTCCACCACGATTAAATACCCATCCCTTATTTCTTGAATGTCGAGTGAGTATGATCTCAACATATCTTCTTATATTGGGATAGTTCATTCTAATTTCCCATCAGTTTGATGATGATAACCAGTACTCAATCAAAGAACAATATCCAACGAATTTAGAATACTTTTCCATAATATAGATTTAAATATTTGATCATGATTAGACACAATTGAGAGAGGTTCTCCATGATGTCTCACAACATCATTAAAATAGAGTCTTTCTAGGTTCTCTAGAGGTAAATCCTCCTTCATAGCAAGGAAATTTGAAGATTTTGTCAGCTGATAAAAAATTACACATATTGAATCATTCTTTCTCATCACTTTGGGTAATTCAGTGTAAAAAACCATAATGATTTCATCCCATTTTCCATATAGGAATATGTATAAGATTCATGACTCCTCTAGGATGTTTTCATTCGACCTTCACTTTTTGATAGAAAAAACTTCTTGAAACATAATCAGTAATTTCCCTCTTCAAGTATTCCCACTAGAATTATCTATAAAATATCTATAAATTTTATTTCTTCCAGGGTGTCTAGAAAAATTTGAGCTATAATCGGCATCCAATAACTCACTTTTCACCTTATTTATTTATCAAACACCTAGAATCTTCCTAAATATCATAATTCTATATTTACATACAATGTTAACTAACTTCCCATCATTCACAACATTAATTCTCTTCTGTTGGTTCTCATCAACATGATAAGAGATTTTAATCCTTTGTAATAAAGATGGTTGGGAAACTAAATGAAAATGTAGTGATGTTTCACCTTCTTTGATAATTGCCATATAAATCCCTATTGAATCTGTGAATACAGGATCCCTTTCAATGCTCATTTTGTTTAACACTTTTTGATTCTTCTAGATCAATGAATCAACTACACTATTTTATTTTTCTAAGTGGTAGTGTATTAAAAAATCATAATTATTTAGTAGTTCAAGCATTCTCATTTTCATCATGTTGTGTTCTTTATGTGATATGATATGTATCAGACACTTATGATCTATATATATCACATATCTTTCACCATAGAGATAGTGTCTCCATATTTTTTGTGAAAATATCACATCAGCAAACCCAATATCATGAGAATATTGTGTTGTTCATATATTCTTAACTGCCTTGATGCATATGAAATAACTCTACCAGTCTTCATAAGGATTCAATTATGTTCTTTAATTGATGCACCACTATAGATCAAAAACCCATCATTCATTGATAGTAGAGTTAGGATTAGAGCATTCACTAATATCCTCTTCAATCCTTTGAAACATTCAACAAATTATTTTGTATATAAAAACTTAACCGCTTTGCGTGTATGCTTGGTCATTGGGTGGGATAAATGGGAAAAGTTATGAATGAAAGGCCGATAATAACCTATTACACCAATAAAAATATGTACCTTGGTTATGTTCATTGGAGTAGGCCATTCTTGAATAGCCTTTATCATCACAAGATCAATAGATATTCAATACTCTGAGATAAGGTGTCCATTAAATGAAACTGACTAAATCCAAAATTCACACTTTCAATATTTCCCATATAATTCATTTCTTCTAAGATTCTTCACAATAGTGTGAAGTTGATTTTACTGATCATTGTAGATTTTGGAGTATACCAAGATATCATAAATAAATACCACCACAAATTCATTATGATATTCCTTGAAAACACTATTCATTAAATCCATAAAAATAGAGGGTACATTAGTTTATCCAAAAGAAATTACAATAAAATCATAATGCTCATACCTCATTGAAAACACTATTTGTTGAATTTCTTCCTTCCTCACAAGAAACTAATGATATACAGATCGATGGTCAATCTTCAATATATATTTTTCTCCTTGAATTTGATCAAATAAATCATCAATGTGAGGTAGGGGATACATTTTCTTTGTTTTTATTGCATTTACCTCACTCTATTTGAATATTCTTTTCATCACCCCTAGTAGTTAAATTCCTCTCCTCCCATTTAGTTTAATTCATTAGAGCTATTAGGGGTGGATCCATATGAGAATCAGATGTTGATGTTTCTTCCCTAAAGATAAGGGATTCCACATGATCCTAAATTATTGTAATCTCATTCTTTATAAAATAAATTTTCACATCCTATTTCGAAAGCTAGTCCATGATGAGGGCTATATCAAATTAAATCATGGTTATGACGATAAAATAAGTAGATAATGCATGTTTATACACCATAATGGGGAATTCATACAAAAAATTTGTTTCAATGATACATCCCTTGTGAGTATTGACTGATAACTCCTTATTAAGTCAAATTTGAAATATCTAATTTTCTTAGAAAACTGGGAAGACATGAAAAGATGTGATAATAAAAAATCAAATAAATCATTAACTGGGTTAAAGGAAATAATTAAAGTACCTTCCACCACATCATTATGAATTTAAACATCTATAGTTGTGACCACATAATATTGGACAAGCTCCCTTGGCCTTTTTTGGGGGATGATTCCATGACACTTAGAAAATTCATATACATAATTTCCCATCTCCCTATAATAGTATAGTTGAACACTGGAAGCTTCTTTCTTCCCCTTACAATCCCAAGATAGGTGGATTGTTTCTCTACACTTGTAACATACTCCCATTCCCTTCAGACAAGTTCTGGGATGTTTCTTCCCACAATTAATGTAGGATAAAAGGTAAAATCTTACCTTCTTCAACATTTCATTATTTTCCTTTCCATAGTTGTAGGTATCCATTTTCTTCTTTTTCATTCCATTAAATTCATAAGTCATATAAAATTATTTTTCTTTCTTGATAACAATTAACACTATATATTGATATGATGAGAAACTTTGGGAGACTAGAGCCCTTCAGAGGAATGATTTTAAACAATAAAATAATCGATCAATCATGCTTCTTGGATTGTATATGTAGTCCGCAAAATGTCTTTCTAACCTTATAACTTTATAATTAAACTTTGCACAGTCCTCATCCTTTTTCCCCTCATATTCAAAAAATGCCTTTCCACCTCTAATCGATGTTCACGAGGGATGCATATTCCTTATAATATTTCCCTAAAATCCAACCACTAAATTTCATCTATTTCTTCCTCTTCCTTTGTGTTTTGGATTCATGAACACCACTGATCTACATCTCCTGATAGTTGAAAAACTACCATGAAAATATTCTCTCTTTTGTTACATCCTAGAGTGAGAAATATCATCTCAAATGAACTTATCCCCTACTCCACTATAAATGGGTTTGTTGTCCCATTAAATGATAGAGGTTGTTATCACATATAGAAATATGACATAACTCCCAATCATTATGGATCTAGATGGTCCATACAAGAAAGGTTTTTATTCATAACATGAGTCAGCTATCCCAGTGTAGGTATAAGTTTCTCAGCACTAATCATATCACCTGATCCCCCATCATTATCTTATATAGGAGGGAAATCCTTATATGGGACATGCACATTCATGTAGCCTCCATTACTTCCACTTGGAACCATTTCTAATTATAGGAATACACTAGATTAGGTTATTAATCATAATCTATAGTATCAATGTATAAAAACTATTAGAAAAGTAAAAATTCTATAAATATCTAATCCCATAATAATAAAGATCGTTTTTTTGAGGATAATGTTATATTAAAATCCTTCATAATTTCTTAAAACGAAAATTTGAATTATCCTAAAAAATTATAGGATGTTATTGAATGTGTATCCTTAAAGGCCTCATTCTAAGACTATAAATATCTATTTTGTCAAAGACTCGTGCCCAGACCATAGTTTCAATAATGAGACCTAACGATGCACTGAGCGGCTATAGGGGTCCCCACCAAACACATAAAAAGTCCAATTAATTTAATATATGACATTGGTTAAACATAAACAATAAGTAAATTCATATTGAAACTAATTAATGTAATTTAATTAACTTTTCACGAACATTAAGCAGAAACACAAACCATTCAGAGTAAATTGGTGAATTGTTTTATGATAGCACGTCAATAGTCAAAATAATCATAAACTGTTCAGTTCAATATGGTAGATGATATCATAAAATATTAATCCCATCAATACATAAAAATTATCAAGAGTGTTCAAATATATGAAGATAATTTTATAAAATCATCGAGTAATTCTTGAGATAAATACTCTTTTACATGGAAAAGAAGAGTTCAGTTAGATAAATAATTGTATAAAACCATAAGTGAATTTAAATAGTATTTTCATAATAAAATTGGATATTTTATAAATATAATGGCTTCCAAAAACATATTATAGAGTGAACTTGAAAATACATATGAATTTGAGAAATTAACTAGAATGTTGCTCGCATTTTGGGAAGAATTTTTGAATGCTCCTTTAAAAATGTATAACTCCCCATAAATGAAAGTATTATTCTTGGTAGGTACAAATATATATTACATTACCACATAATATATGAGGATTATATATGAATAAATGGTAATGTAATATAGGTATTTATAGAATAAGACTAACCCAAATGAAAATGGAGGTTCGGGTAGAAAACCCTTACCTTAAGTACAAAGGTGTTACTCACTTGATTTTAATGACCTAAATAATCAAATTTAGGATCATAAATTTATGAATAAATAACTTACTCTATAGGTAATTTATTTTTTATAAACTTATTTATGTTTATTCCTTTCTTTTTCATGGGATAAGATATTTAATGTCATTGTTCGTGAGTGTTTTTTTCCTTGGTTTTCATGATCAATTTACTTGTATTCATGTACGGATAAAAATGTAGAATGATAATTGTTGTACAAAATTGAAGTAAAATTTTATTAGTGAAAAACAAAAAAATTACATTTTCATAAAATTTATGTGGTTATTTGAGGTGAATATGAATCATTATATAAATATTTAATGACACTTTTATGTGTTAATTGGTGGTTCTTGATCACACCATACTCATTTTGATTTAGAAATTAATTTCATGTCTAGAAAAGGTTTATAGAACCATAAATAAGTTATAATACTAATATCATAGTCTGGTGCAACCATAAAAATGGTTTTATGACCATAATTGATGTTGTCAATAGAAATTTAAAACTCGTTGTCCTTGAATGTGATCAATTAACATATCTTAGATGGTGTTTTCATTTCATGTATAAAAGTAGGGGAAATGAGAGATGATGAAGAATTATTAACTTATCATAATAAAATACCAGTACATTTAATGTACTAGAGTAGTCACAAAATTTGTATTAAAGAAGGCGGGGAATGAAAAAGAAAACACTGGAATTTGAAATAAATGAAATGAAAAAATGAATTTACCTATGAAATAAATCTTCTTTGAGAGCCTCTTTAGGGTAGAGTTTGTGGCCTTTTTATGAAAGCAAGGGATGATAGACTTTGGGGAGGATCTTGGGAAGATATTTGATCATAATTTTGTAATGGAACCAGGCATGATAGGATTGAAGAGAAGAGGGAGAGACAAAGGGCTTATAGTGGGGGAGAGGACGGTTTTCCCATTATTTGAGAAATTATTTTATTATTTTTCAGAGCAAAACAAACAATATTTATTATTGTGACAAAGAATAGTAATATGTGCATGTTTAGTCTAACCATGTTAGATTCCACTATCTTCTATGTTAATAATACTAAATTTAACTGATAATTTACATATAAGTTAAATTACTGTATTTTAGTATTCATCGAAATTTTGAGTATTTTAGAAAAATCACAAAAAAATCACACTAAAAATGTTTAGGCATTTATAATTTAGAAATGAACTCCATTTTTTCAATAATTTTACAAATTTTGATAATATATTTTTTAAATAAAATTATAATTTATTTGAAATATCACAATTTTAAAACTACATTCTATTCTATATCACCGTGAAAATTAATCATGATCTCATATCTTATAACCTTAAGACAAGAATATAACAATTTTTATACTATTCATAATTGTCGTATTACTAGTCATATTACTATTCATATGGGAATCTAACTATTCACCAAATATTATGTTTATCTTACCATACTCTAAATATCTTAATGAATGCAATAGTGTATGTCTATTTTTGAAAATTCAAATCATAGAGGTGGAAGAATTAGGTGTACATGCTAGGTTATAAAAAAGTTGTGTTTTGTAGATACTTTGTGTTTCATGCATTCATTATTAAATTTATTTTTAAAATTATGGGTTGTTACATACATCTTGCCCACATTACATTGGTAATGAAATATAAAAAATCCATTAAAATCATTTTGTATCCTTGAACTTAATCATATTATTATTCATCATATCATTGGAATGAAAGAATTAAGGGTGATCTAAAATTCACTATAAGGGTTACATGCACCATAAGATATCTTCGATGAATAAAGAATAATCAATATGGAAAGGTAGATAACTGAAAAAACAATATATTTAATCAATAAATTGTGGAAGAATTTAATTCATTGATAATATAACAGATTAATATTCCATGGATAATATTAACTGAATTATTAACTAAATTCATAATATTCGAAGTTATAATTTTAATATTATTAATATTTATATCATTAATACATTAGAATAATAAAATTTAATCAATGTGTAGGTATACTACAAAAACCCATTTTATTTTCTCAACTAATTTATCTCATTGGACTGTTCAATGCATCAAGTGGCTATATTAATACATATCCATCCATCACATTATTTCTATCGCGTTCCTCATATATCTGAATATAAATTCAATCCATAAAAAGTGCCTTATCATAATAAATGACCATAGATTCATCATAATCATATGTTTTTAAATAAAAACATATTATTCTTAGAAATAATGAAAATGGTGGAGAAATATTAAAATAATAGATTTTAATATACATCATTTTAAAAGAGATAAAAACATGTATAAGAAGATAAATATATAAAATTGTCAAAATTATGGAATAGTCCATTAATGAAAAATATTTTTAAAACATTATGATTAAAATTTTTGTAAAAATTATCAAAAAAAATCTTTTTATAAAACATTAAAATTAATCCATTATCAAAAATTAGAAATTCAAGGATAACATATAACTTCCTTAATAAATAATTTCACTAATAAATGGTATATTTTAAAAATAATTATCAAAAAAATAGAGATGGATGAAAAATATATCTAAATAAAAGAAAAATAAAATCAGTTTCTCTTTTAAATATTTATATTCGGGATTAAATTTTTAAAGATAAGGAAATTGAAAAGAAAAATTTTAAAATATATAAATACATATGGAATAATAAAATACATGGATTTGATAAAGTATGTATTATAAGATTTCTTTAACATAAATTAATGTAATCTCAAACAAATGATATTGTAAAATAAATCCTTATCCTTTTAAAAATGGTATATTATAAACCGTTATAAGAATACCAATTGAATAAAACATTAATACTAATGAATAAATATGTATTAATATTAAATATATAAATGAGGATATATATACAAGACATAAAATTAAATAGGTTGAGTATATCAAATACGTCTAAATTGTAGGAAAATTGAGATGGAAATCCCTACATCATGTTTCCATTTAGTTAAACATGATTTAACCCCCTTTTAATGCTTTCAAACATGTTAATAATTTATATACTAACCATATTAAAATGTTAAATATATTTTATGATTAACTTATAAAATTGCCTCACTTGTTCATTAATAATATTTCATTATTATGGTTATTAGTTTTTGTTTTAAAAGCTTAATTTTATAATACATTTCTTCCATTTATGTTGTATTTATTTCACATAGGATAATGTTAAATAAAGAAATAAATGACACTAAATTTACAAATATAATATTTTTTTTATTTAATCTTTTTAAATCATTTAATAAATTTTATCATCAAAAATGAATCACATCACTTTGCGGAGAAATTATGTTTTTAGTATGCACAAGAAACATTATTATTTAATAAATGCGTGAAAGAGTAATAAGGTATACGATATATTAATAAAAAATAAATATCAGGACATAATGTTCTTATATTTTCATTATTTTCTTCATTATGACAATCCATTTCACTCAATAAAAGAAAAACCTTATACAAGTTCACATGGTGGTAGTTTTCTATACACACAAGTGATGGTCTTCTTTCCCATTTTATGGGAATAGAGATGGAACAATATTATTCCATAATCAAAATAAAATATCAGTATAATCCAAATAATATTTTTATTATATTTAAATTTTTAATACATAATTTAGGGTGGTAAAATAAGAAGCTCATAAATTAAGAGTTTGTTGAAGACAATTAGATTTGCATATAAAACCTAAATTGTATCTCTTATTTTGGAATCTGAGGATAGTTTTTCAGGGAAACCAACTACTCTAAACGAGGATAATGATATGGATGGTTTTTTTATAAGGATTTTCTAATATAAATGTATCGAGATGTGTGAATTTGTGATCTGATGTGGTTCTCTTTTGTAATTAAGGTTAGTGTCACATATGTATGTTCACCATGTTTTAAGATAATTTCATTTCACATTATTAGAAATATAGACCCAAAATGGAACATTTTTTTGGGTAAGGGTATAGTTGAAATTACACCATGCAATAGGGTTTCATGGTTTTTTGGTCCTTTTATCCCTTACTATTATAGAATTTCCCCTCGGTAAACCCATTTTGACCTTAACCATAGTAATAATATTTTATTTTTTTTACTATATATTATGAAACGAAAAAAAATACCATATTAAATAATATTAATTATGTTTATTCAAAAAACGAAATAAATTTCATCAAATTCAACATGTAGAAAGGGGTATAATAAAATTTTAAAAAATCCACAAATCATGTTAAAAAATGGTTTTCAAGATATCAATTTTTCAAGAATAATAATAACAAATGTTTACTATATGACTTTTAATAATCCATATATGTATTTGAATTCATATATTTATAAATATAATATATTTATTTATTTAAATCATTCAACATTGATGATTATTCTATTTCATTTAAATGAACAAATATTATCCCTATTTAATAAAAATTGAGAAAATATCACATTTTAAATCCAAATGATCATATATATATTTCTATAAAATTTATTGAAAAATAAATACTTAATTTCACACACTATAAAAATTAACATAGGTTAATGTACGAATAGTTAAATACTACATTTCAAATTTTTATTAAATGATTATTTCTGTGGGAAATTTTAAAAACAAATTCTTTTATAATTTTGACCAAGTAAGTTCAAAATCAAAATTAATCATAATAAATTAGAATTTATTTACCGTGATGTAAAATATTTTCAATTTTTTAGTTTTATTAAAACATAAAATTTAATTATAATATTTTAATCTTGTGTGTTATGTTTTTCCCACCTATATAAATTTCATCCTAGAACTATTAATGAATATTACTTTTTAAATAAATGATGGTTGTTATTCTTCATAACAACTTATTTTTATGAGGATTTGTTTTAAATTTCTCATCATTATACTGATAAGATTATATATTCTCAACAATTTTTTTCAATCATTCGAAATTGGAGGGGTGTTTCCCCTTCATTGAAAATTTCTATGTATATATTCAATATATCCATGAATATATGATCCCTTTTAATTATTATTTCGGTCTATAATTCATTATATTTCATCATAAATATTTCTACCAACATATTTTTCTTCCTAGCATGGAGGTGTATTAGGATATGATAATCCTTATGTAACTCGAACCTTCTCTTTTTTCCTCACACTAATATCTTTATCTAAAATTATTTATTTTAGGTTCTTATATTATTTGTTTATATCACAAAATTTCTATAGAGATAATGCCTAAATATCTATAATAAAAATATTATTAGTCCCATATAATGTTCATGAGTTTCATAGTTCTATTCATGATTCTTTAACTAAATTGATTCATTGGTAATAACAATAATATTATGCGTAAAGAAAAAACCATTTCCCTTATTTAATGTGTTACTATTTAGAAAAAGTCAATCATTTACTAATGGTATAGTAACAAACGGAGAATTAAAAAATCTATTGGTAAATTCTTCAAAACATTCCTCACATTCCTTTTATCATATAATCATAATCCCTTTACTTGGAAGCATGTTTTATATGGTATCCAATCCATCAAATTTTTTATATATCATAGATAGTATCCTACCAAACGAATTAAAATTCATAATTTTGTTGTGTTCATTGGTGTTGTACCTAAATTCCCTACATTTTAAATCATTGGATCAACTAAGATTACATCAATGAAGGAAATATGGACATGAAATAAAATATTTAGAATAAAAAATTTACATTTTAAAAATTTTCCATACAACACATTTCTTATATGAGTCTCAAGAATGATCTGTAAGTTATTCTCATTGTCCTCATATATTTAATAATACCCAAGATATCTTCAATAAATACCAATCTAAAATCATCAATATATTACATTATTATTATCTTAAGTATATCAATCAAATAGAGGGTTTATTATACAATCTAAATTTCATTACAAAAAACTCATAATGATTATACCTTTTTTGAAATATTATCATTGATATAACCACTTTCATTACTTTGAATAGATGATACCTAGAACATATGTCAAATTTCAAAAAATATTGATCTCTATGATTTAAATCTTATTTATCATCATTGTGGGGAATATTATATTTTTAATTTATATTGTTAGTGTTTATTTGTCTATAATCAATTCACACGATCATATTTCCATGTATCTTCTTAATGAAAGGAGTAGTTGATCCCCACAATAAAAGACTAGGGAATATAATTTTTTTTATCACACAACTCTTATACTTATTTATTTAACTATACCAATTCCATAATTGTTATTCTATAGGTATTTTTTATATATGTCATTCATTTGGGATTAAATAAATCCAAAAGTAAGCTTCACGCCACAGTGAACGCCTAGGTAATTCCCTATGAAATAGATAAATGTATTCATATACAATTGGTATATCCTCATTTTGTATATTACCTTTACCAACCATAGGATCTGTCTTGTATTCTCCCCAAAGAGTCTTCCTCATATGTTCAATTGGGGGTAGATCTATAAATGACTCAGTTGATGAATCATATACTATAAATATATGGAATTCCATATCTTCATCATGAATTCAAATTTCCTTATCTATTATAAATGTTTTTCATCATTTTTTAAAAACTAGTATGTATCAGGGATTATATAAACATAAAAATGGTTATAATAACATAGTCTACAAATTATGAAAAATTATATGTCATATTGGGAAATTATTAATACATCTTTATTTAAAGAATATTTCCACTACGATTTATGATTGAAAAACCATGTCTTGGGGTTCCAGAGAAATATGTAATTTTCATGGGAAAATTAATTATATAAAAGTGTACATGTATTAAAAACAAATATATTAGTAGCTAAATTTTATTATATGACTAATTTATCTACCACTGCATCATTGGTAACATTAATTTCATCTATAGTGAAAGTGTAAACATGTAATTCTTCCCTAGAACTCTTCTATTGTATATTCCATTAAAAATATTGAAATTGGTTTAAATAATTCCCCATATCCATATAGTTAAATAAATTAATAGTAGTGGTCTATTTCTTTCAATTACATTAAGTATCTATATGACCCTTATATCCACACATGTAACAAACTAACATTCCCTACAATAATTTTCTTGGATGTTTATTTCCAAAATATTTACATGATGGAAAATAATTCACTTCATTTTCATTCTTCAATTCAATACCTTTTCATAATTTATAGCCAACCCCTAATTCCCATGATACCCCATCAATAAATAGTATATAAGAAACTCTTTTTCAATTTTGATGGTGCCTAAAACTATTGCATCATATGATGAGAAATATTGTCAATCTCATTCCCTTTGTTTACTTTGATTAAGCCTTTAAAAAGTGGAAATATATCATTATGTATTATATACATATTCTATAGAATATCTTCAATGTCTTTTAATTGTATAATCATCCTTCATAACTCTTTCTTATTTATTTTGATTTATATTATTTAAATTTATCTTACATTCAGTTCAATGCTTATGGGGGAAATATTTATCGATGAATTTTTTTAAATACTCTATATTCTGTGTGTTCTATTTTATCTTCCTCTTTAGTATTATAGACTAAGGAACACCATTGATAATAATATCGTTTGATAAAATATGTTTCATGTATAACCATTTCTATTTTATCACGTCACAAGGCTTGAAATGTGATTTCAAGGGAAATAATAGATTACTATGCTACAACTAGATTAGAAGTTCCACTAAATAATGGTGGCTTCTATAATACAAAATGATCCAATAATGTTTTATCATTAAATGAAAAATAATTTTTCTCCATATGTTCATGGTTATTAGTCATAAAATTAGTTAACATTCCTAATATGGCCATGATCTTATTTCCTTTAACAAAAGTTATTTTGGATTTCTCAATGACTAATTTTAAAATTTGTCTATTAGTTTTGATACCATTATTCCATCCATGCATTTTTTATAATAAAATTTCATATAAATTATTACCTTATAACATTATAAATTTTATATAATAATATATAAATCAAAATCTAATGTAACACAATATATAAAATCAAAACATATACATTATCAATATCAAAATTATAAACATCTATTCATTGGGAATATCTTCAAATAAAAACAATACTTCCAAACCAAACACAATGGATTGTAAAAAAAATTTGTATTATCTTATGTGTATAAATAGGGAGTGTCAAAATTGGTGAAACAAATTGACCATTCATAGTTCACTAAAATTATGGTCAATATTTTCTTGACTGGCACATTTAAATGTAATCACACCAAGATGCATCTTCACCAAATCCCCTTCCACTTTTAGTATATAGAAAATGATGTATTTCTAGAAAACCCAAATAATAATTACATTAGAAAAATACAATGGTTTTATCATATACATATATTTATCCTTAATTTCAATCATATGTTTATGTCCCATAATCTATTTTTTTCTAAATCTAGTTCATAATTTTTATACTAAAATTGCTTGGATTCCAAATATAACAACTTATACCTTAGTAAAGTAGATTTGGTGTCAACTAATTTATATTTGAATATATAAAATGTTTCAAATACCAAATTCCATTTCATTATACCAAAATTAGAGAGAGATATACCTAAAGGATATATATTTTACTTAGTTATTATAATAATAAAAAATTTAACGGAAGATATTCAGTATCCTTGAACTCAATCAAACAATTATTCACCATATCCTAGGGAATGGTAACAATAGAAGGGTGATCTAAAATCATTATTAATAGTTGTGTATAGTGGAAGCTATCATTATTAAATAAATCATAATCATTGTGGAATAGAAAATTACATAAAACACAGTCCATTAAATCAATATCATGAAAATGAAATGCATCTATGTATAATATCAAATTAAAAATATCATGTATAATATTAAATAATGTCTCAATAAAATAAAAGATTAATATTTGAGTAAATGATCTCAAATATCATGGTATCTATACTTTTTATACCTTTAACTAGCATAGACTAGTAAATGGGTAGGTATACACCAAAAATACATTTAATAAGGTCAACTAATTTTTCTCATGATACCTATCATGGAATTTAGGTGATATATATTACTAATACCCACATTTAACAACATGTAAAATATATCCAACACATATTCAATGGTGAATTAAATTTATAAACATTATTCCTTTTCAATAAATATCTATATTGAGTAATTTAAATATACTTATCAATACTTTCCACAATAAAAAATCAAAAAATAAATGTAATATAATTTATTTAAAAATTGTATATGGTTTCAGAAATAATTATATCCATGATACAAGTAATATGTATAATTTACATAAATGTATCATCTAATTATTAAAAGAAATTTAATGTTTATTTTTAATGTTAATGACCAAAAAATTAATAAGAGTTACGAGATAACGATAGATTTAGCGAAAACATAAGGTTGTAAATAAAATAATATCATTTATATAAATGTAGAAAATGGGAGTAAAATAAAATAATAAAAGTTCATTTAATATATTTTTTAGAAACTATTTATGAGATTAATAAGACAATAATATAAAAAAATGACCAGTCTAGTATTAAAATCGGTTAATGCATTATACTTTAAAAATTCATTTAAACATTTTATAAAGAATATAAAAAATCCATATTTTTTAGAATATTAAAAATATTTATTTGATAAATTTTAACATGTTAAGGAAAAAATACAATTCCCTTAAAACTAATTTTATTAATAAAAGTGTCTTTTGAAAAATAATTACGAAAAATATTGAGGTGGAAGAAAAATATATCTGATTAAAAGAGAAATAAAATTTATCTTTCTATTAAAGATTTTATTTCATGTTTCATTATATATATAGTTCAAAAGATGGATTAAAATGTTGAAAATCCATTAATTTCTATATAATAGGTAGAATTATGGTTTTATGATGGATGGATTTTAAAATTACATCAGTAAAAATTAATGCAATCCCAAAAAACAAAATTGGAAAATACATTTTGACCTCTTTGGAAAAATTTAAATTATAAAGAATCAAAATAATTCATATGAATTGAGAATATCATCACCCTGTTTAAATAGTTATTAATATTAAATATATCAATAGAGGAATTATATACATCACATAAAAGTAAGTAGGTTCATAATATCTAAAATATTTCAATTGTATTGAAATGAAGTAAAAATCCATTAGCTCATGTTTCCATTTAGTTAAATGTGATTTAACCTAATTTATAATGGTTTTAAACATGTTATAAATTTACACCAGATCCTCATTAATTTTTAAAATGTCATATTTGATCCACTTATAACATCTTATCACTCGTTTGTTAATAATTTTTCATTATTATCACTATTTTGGGCGTTAATTGCATTTATTTCACCGACATGATTTTTCATGGAATATCCAATTATTGTATATAAGATATAGATAAATAATTTATAAGATTAAATTAAAGTTATACGTATAATATTTTTACCTAGATACCTTTTTTGGGTCATTCGTATAATTTGATCATGGAAAATGAAACATAACGCTTCATGGAGATTTTATGTTTTACGTATAGACGAAAAATGATATCATTTTATTTATGATTTAAAGGGTAAGAAAGTTGATGATACAATAAATTTAAAATATATATAATTAAATATGTATCTTATATATTCATTTTTTTTATTATTGTAACGTCATAGTTTTGAAAGCCACCCAGAGGCACCCCATACCCGGTTGGTCACATGGCCTCAAGAACATTTCCCCAAATGCTAGACACTGACGACTAGTAGTGAGGGCCTTGGGTATGATAGTGGGTAAACAATGACCTCTTTGGCATTGTAACATGGTGGAAGAAAGAAATAGAAAAAGCGGGAGCATGAATAATCCATACACAAGTAAACAATAGAGGACAGGAAAATAATGAACTGGAGCACACATATATATATGAATGATGCATGATACATTTGTATAGGAAAGAATCCAAACAAATAACAATGTTGAAATAAAATAGTACCAAACCCAAGTAAAAAAATAAATCATGTAAACAACTCCTTAGCATCGCAATCCATAGCTTAGTCCCATGCTCTCTAGCTCTACTGCAAATCAAGTACCTGAAGTATATTGGTGATTCCCCTTATCGATACTTGCAGCTATATAATATGTTTGGGCCCGAAATCACGGCCTAAACAGGGTGTGAGACTAAATCATAGTAAGAAACCACCACAAGATATGTGCCTAATAGTTAGTGAATATATGGCAGGTAATGTATAGAAAGCAGTAAACAAGGAAGTAAACAGTAGTAAAAATCCACAGTTTCATATATCAAGCAACTGCTAATCAAATCAGATAATCACAAAAGGTATCCCTCTAGAAATTACCTACAGTCTATCCCATCTAGTCTTACCTAGAAACCTAATCAAATAGATAACAGAATAGGTAACCCTGTAGGAAGTACTCACAACCTATCCCCTCTGGTCTTACCTAAAAAGTACAAGCAACCCTCTGGGTTGTACACTCAATCTAACCCCTCTGGTTCAGCTTAAGCATAGAATCTCAGAGGAACTACTCGACATCAATTCTTCTAATAGTCTCGTATCAAAACTAAAGGCACTCTAGGGAATCAGTTAGATCAAATTCCCTTTGTGGCCCGCATCAAGGAATATAGACACTCTGAGGAAGTACTTATGTCAATTCCAACTGTGTTCTTGCATTGAAAGGAAAAACAGACACTCTGGAGAAACCCTTACGTCCATTCTCTTTATGGTCTACTACACCAGGTTCTCATGGCCCTATGTTAGTCAAGTAGGTATAGCAATGTGTATCGGCCAAAGTAAACCTCAGGAACTACTTGTCTAGCAATCTACACCATATCAGCATATTAGAACAATCACACCATCCTTCAACTAGGCATGGGAAAGTAAGAGATAGCCTAATAGGAAAACTAGACCCAATAGTCAAAATAGAAAATCATGCATGGAAGATATTTCCAAAGAATAGAAATTAACCCTATTCAAATTCAATTAAACTCAACTACAGCATACAAGTATAGCAGGAAAATAATTGGGCTAAAACATGAAACATGCAGTACCCCATCCAAGGGTATTGGTGATTTTTCACATATAACTCAAATGCTTTCAAAAAAAGGCACAGACCACCGAACTTGGCATTGGGATATCAATATACTTGAGTCTCCGGGCTTAAATCACCATATAGCACTGAAGATCTATAAAAACATCTAAAATGTTCAATAGTGGATAACTTGAGAAAAAGGAGGAATCATGAAATGATGCCCAAGAAGAAGGAAGAGATTACTGAGGTGATCCCAACACAATCAATGGCGGTCGAATCGGAGATCAGATGCTCGGTCGGGGGATCAGATGAAGATTATGGTTGTACAGGAGCTCTAAGCCAAACCAAACCTTGAATAAGCCCTTTCTGTCTGTCAGATGCAACCCTAGTGAGTTTAATGAAGAAAATAAAATACACGGCATGCACATGCCATTTCTGTACTTTGCTTTAGGTGGCCTCCAGGTCACCCCCCACATGGTCATGTGCATGGCCACTACATGTCCAGCACATGGCTACCTACAGTAACTGAGTACACGACGTGTACTCAGAAAGTGCATGGCGTGTATATCGAAAATTTCCATAAATTTCTCTTTTTCTCAAAAATGACCAGAAAAGGAAAATATACCTAAAAAGAAAATTTGTGTTCTTAAAAGCTTCCCCCCTTAAAAAAATCTGTCCCCAAATTTCCCTAGCAAGGCAGCGTAGATGAAGGAACCCCGAATAGCACCCAACCACTATGCTCATACATCGGACTCTCTCTCCCATGTCTCATCATGTACTCGTTCGTGCTACCATAGCACTCATACCAGAGGGACAGACTAGACATAGAGAAATTTCATACTTTGATAAACAATCCGGATAGAATGATCCTTGAACTATACATCCATGTCTAACTCAACCTCCTCGAGTTGGAAAACATGAGATGGGTCTAAGAAGTAACGTCGAAGCTGAGAAACATGGAAAACATCATGCATATCCTGGTACCTCTAAAGAAACAACAACTGATAGGCAACCGGACCAACTCTCTTCAACACCTCAAATGGCCCGACGTACCTCGATGAAATTTTACCCTGTCTCTTAATCGTCTTGTGTCCCAAAATCAGTGTGACAAGCAAGAAAACCTGATCCCCAACCTCAAACTCTAGATTTTGTCTCTACTAATCAACATAAGACTTCTGTCGATACTATGCAGTAGCCATCCTCTTTCAAATCAACTCAATATCCTTTATGGTATCATGTAATAGATGAGGTCCCAACATACCTACCTCTCTTTCCTCCAGCCAACATAAGGGTTATTGGAATGGCCTACCGTACAAAGCCTTATATGTTTCCATCTGAATAGTTGTTGAAAAATATTGTGATAGTAAAACTCCACAAGAGGAGTGTGATTCTCCCAAGAACTTCCAAAATCCAGAATACATGCTTCAGTCATGTCCTCAAGCACCTAAATCGTACGCTCGGACTAGCCATTTGTCTATGGTTGGTAAGTTGTACTCAAAGGTACCTGTGTACCCAAAGTCTTTTGAAGCCCCTACTAGACCCAAGAAGTAAAACGTGTATCTCTATATGAAACAATTGAGTGTGGAACTCTATGTAGACATACAATCTCTAGGATTTACAACCTTTCCAGCTCATCAACAGTGAAGGTATCCTTGATCGGTAAAAAATGAGAATCCTTCATGAGTCTGTCAATGAAAACCGAAACTACATCAGTCCCTCGAGGTAACCTCGGTAAACCTATAATGAAATCCATCGCGACATCATTACACTTCCGCTCGAGAATGGGGAACTGTTGTAAAATCCGTGTTGGTCGTTGATGCACCACTTTCAACTGATGGCAGGTGGAACACCTCATGATGAAACCAGAAACATATCTCTTCATACATAGCCACTAATACTGATAGTGTAGATCATGATACATCTTGTTGACACAGATATGATCTTCCCAAACTGAGGAATGAAAGTCCCACATTAGCTCCTCGCGTATCTCTGCGGGCACCCATGCGCACCCCTGGAAACAAAAGATCTCATCCTCTCTTATGGTCCATCCCGAAATAGGGTCCTCTCCTAACACACTCTCCCATAGAAACAGGCCTTCCGAATCTGATAGTTGTCTCATTTTCACTAAATCAAGAAGTGTAGTGGTAACTGCTATAGAAGAAAGAAAAATCTTCCCCTGTCTATCGTACACCTCCAAATGTATCTTAGATAAGAGGGCCATGAGTAGGCACTCACTACTGGCCTCCTGAACTTCCTGTATCTGAGTCCTTCTGCTCAATGTGTCAGCTACTATGTTTCCTTTCCCATTCGTATAAGCAAGATCAAAGTCAAAAGACTGAAGGTACTCATCCCACCTTCAATGTCTCAAATTCAGATCACACTGAGTGAAGATATTCTTGAGAAACTTGTGGTAGATTAAAACCAAAAAATGCTCTCCTAGAAGATAATGTCTCCAACAGCGTAAGGAATGAACAACTACAGCAAACCTGAGATCGCACGTTGGGTAATTCCTCTTATGTGGTCTCAAATGCCAAGACCCATACACAACAACTCCTTCTCCCTGCATAAGCAAAGCTCCTAGCCCGATACCTAAAGCATCATAGTACACAGTATAACTCTCTCCTAGATCTGGAAATACTAGTATCAGTGATGAATTCAGCATCCCTTTCAGATCCTTAAAGGCTAACTCACAAGAATCAGACCATAGTAACTTTACGCCCTTCTTTTTCAAACCTATCAATAGTGCTACTATGCATGAAAAGTTCTGAATGAAGCATATGTAGTATCAATCCATCGCTAAGGAACTCTATACCTCAAATATGTTCTTTGTATTCCCCCAGGAAACAACTTCTCTCGCTTTTTTTTTGTCTAACAACACTCCTGTCTCAGAGATATCATGACCCAAGAAGTGAATTTGATCCATATAAAAGTGTAATTTTGAGATCATAACATATAACTGATGCTCTCTTAGTGTACTCAAAATGATCTCAAGATGTGTGGAATGGTCATTTCGGGTGTGAGAGTACACCAGGATATCATCCCCAAAAACCACCACAAAGGAATCCAAGTATGGATTGAACACTCAGTTCATGAGTTCCCTAAAAACTACATGTGTGTTTTTTAGAATGAACGGCATAACCGTGTACCCGTACAGACCATACCAACTACAGAAGGCTATGATAGGAATATCTAATGGTATAGCGTGAAACTTATGGAAACATGTCCTCAAGTTGATCTTCGAGAACACTTGGGATCCTTGGAGTTGATTAAAAATATTGTCAATCCTAGATAATGGATATCAGTTCTTGACCGTCAACCAGTTCAACTTCCGATAATCCACACAAATACAAAGGCTACCGTCTACCTACTTTGCAAAAAGGATAGGAGAACACTAAGGAGAAGTACTAGTTCGGATGAAACCCTTTTCCTGTAACTCTGCCAACTTCTTCTTGAGCTCCTGTAACTCTGGTGTATTCATCCTATAAAGAGGAATGGACACCGGTGCCCCTCCTGTCACAAGATTAATAGAAAATTCTACCTCATGATCTGGAGGAAAACATAAAGGTCTTGTAGAAAGACATCTCTAAAAGGGTCCACCACATGTAGAAATTCCATTTGTGGAATCCCCTGGTCATCCAGTTATACACTAGAAATCTGGGCTGTAACTCCTCCTAACCCATGATTCGTGGGTCCCACTCTGCTCTCCTAGACATCCCATTCACCCATATGAAGAAAATATCCACCCTATGTTGATATAAAACTCACCCTACAGCGATAACAGTCAAAAACTGCCGGGAAGGGAACTAGCCAGTCCATTCTAAGAATGACATCATAGCCTATCATCTCTGGGACATAGAGGTCCCATAAAAATTTACAACCACTAACCTCTAAGATCACTCCTTGCACTGACGTACACTTGTCGTTCTAGTCCCCAACAGAGTGTCTAGTCTTAATATATCAGTAGAAGAAAAGTAAAAGAGCCCAAGGCTCTCCACAACTACAACAGATATAAATCTATAGGAAGCCCCTGTATCGAGAAGAGAAGAAGCTAAAACTAAGGCTACAAAGATTATACCTTGCATTGTAGAGGGTACAGGATCCTGCTCTTATTGGGTCTACTCCAGTGCAAAAGTCTAACCTGCACCACGGCCCTGTGACCCTGTCTGGACACCCTAAGCTGATCCACCCAGTTGTCGCTGAAAACCGAGCGACTAGCTACCACGACCACGACCTCAACCTTGGCATGAACTTACAGAAGGACTCTAGTTCCCATAATATTGAGAAGCTGGTGGTGCGTCTCCTGGATGAGGAGTCATATAAGAACCCCTGACATCAGCTGTTGGTGATAAGATCTGATAGAAGCACTAAAGATGACCCCACTTGTCGAAATATCGGCACTCCATTGGGACTTTCGGGCAGTGTTGCCTCGTATCCCCACTCTTCCCACACTAGTAGCACACCGCCTGACTACTAAAATAATTGTATCTCCTTCTTGGATGACTATACGAAGACTCCTTGTGGTGCTTCCTACTATCTGTAGGAGGGATACTAACTCTAGATGTCGAGTCGCCCTGGCTCACAACTCCAGAATCTCTCAGATTACACTCTATAATTAGTTCCTAGTTAAAGATAAAAGTTATAGAATTCAACCTAAAGATGTTCATCTACGATTGGATGTCATGCCTCGGACCATACTCGAACTTTCTTGCCAAGAATAACTGATTACCTCCTGGAATAGGCGTGAAATGATGCAACTTGGTAAAGAGAGAGGAATACTCCATAACTGAAAGAGTACCCTACTCCAAACCCATAAACTCTTAGGCTCGATCGGCCCTCACTGTATTTGGGTAGAATTAGTCATAGTATATACATTTAAACTCATCCCAAGCCATGACATGTGGGAGTTCCACTTGTGAGATCGCATCCGACCACCTCTTGGTGGAGTCCCGAAGCATATATGTAGCGAGGTTGACCCGCCTCTCTAGAGGTGTCTCTAGATTCTCAAAGATCATCAGCATGGCTTCTAGACATGACTCTGCAGCCTAGGGTCCTTCATCCCATAAGAAAGTTGGAGGATGCTACTTTTGAGAGACCCGTGTCAATTCTTCCATCAACAGGGTAGGAGGTGGTGCTCCTTGAGAAGTTTGCATCTTCCCCATAAGGCCTTCCCGGATCATTGAATCAGCACCTGTTTTTAATATAACTACTGGTTCCAAGACTAGAACAATGGGAGGATCTACATGTTTTCCCTGTTCAGCCATATCTGGTGTCTGATCACTATCATACAACTAGCATACAAACAGAGTACATCTCGGAAGAATGACTCTGCAAGGTTAAACACACACCGTAGATCAAGATTATCAAGGACTAAAAACTGAAAGCATAATAAGGGAATAAGAGAATGAAAGAATTATATTTTTTTCAAAACTCGACTACATAGCTTGTATAACCCCTACATGGCATGTTCCCTTCATCTATTCACATGGGCGTGTACTCCTACCAGAACTGGTCATGTGACACCCCATACACCCGATGTGTTTACCTAACACACGATGTGTACTTGAATCCTCTTTCCCTGCCCAAGTCCTTCTATGTGGCTAAGCCACACAGTTCTCCTTAGAATGAGACTACATGGAGTTTTAGTTCCAAACACATCGTGTACTTGATGAACCTCACCGACCCATGTTGTTAGATACACAGCCGGTTAGACAGATCACAATATATGGCATGTTCTAGGTGGACACAGCATGTACGAGAAAGGATAACACTGACCCATGAAGTTAGTTACATGACTGGGTGCCTGTGTTACACCACACGGCGTGTTCTAGATGGACACAGTGTGTGCTAAGAAAATTTTGTCGAGTGGTGTTTTTAGTGACATGGTCGGTTACACTATTCAATGACACAGCATGTACATCCTATACACGACAAGTCTTACCAAGGATTCCAAAACCCATGTCCACACCCACACTTTCTGAGACACAATTAGAGACTACACAATATATATATACAGTACACGTTGTATACATAAAAAAAGAGTTTCTTCCCAAATAGAAAAACACATGGCGTATATTCTAAACAATACAGTGTGTATTCTGGGTTTTTCTGTACATTAAGCCTCCAAAACTACTCTGGAGCACAGAAAAATCCTAAAACTATTATTTAAGTGCCAAATTCTGATCCGAGAGGGCCCATACTTCTTGCGAACCAAATATTGTCATCTTATACATGTCCTATAAAAGAAAGACAAGGAAATGATCCACCAAATTTCAGTAAATTAGGGCCCATAACACCTCAGGGACCAATGTTTGGTGTTCATTCAAAGAAAGACTTACAAAAATAAATACCCTATCAAAAGAAGGTATTCTATCAATGTATATAACACAAAAACATGAATATTTAGCATAAAATATATCACAATAACATGCAATTTCTAATGCACCCTAAATGGCATGGAATGAATGGATTACATGTGATTCCTATAAAGTACCTATATGATGCATGATATGGCATACGCTCATCTCATCAAGTTGAAATAGAAATATAACCTCAATAAAATTAATAATAATAGCACAAAACATGTGAATCACCCAACTGTTAAAATCAAATCAACTATAAAATTGAAATGCCAGTAAAATAGCAATAATGAGGTAGATTGGATTTTCCTTGTACACGAGTTAGCTACTCCTAGGCATAGCTTATTACCAAGTACCTATTTCCATCCTATCCTTGACTATAGGCTCCAAAAAGTAAGTCAATAAGAAAATAATTCATCTGGTACCACTTTGTAACATCCTGGTTCTGGAAGCCATCCAGAGGTGCCCCGTACATGGTTTGTCACATGCCCTCAAGTGAATTTCCCCGAACGCTAGAGGTTGTCGACTAGCAGCAAGGGACTTGGGCGTGATTGTGGGGAATCTATGCCCTCATTGGTTGAGTAACACAATTGAAGAAAGCAATAGCAGAAGAAAAAGTTTTAATAATCCAAACAAAAGTAAATAGCAGAAGACTAGAAAATAATGAGCTGGAGAACACACACACACACATATATATATATATATGAATGATGCATGATACATATGTCTAGGAAAGCATCCAAACAAATAAAAATGCTGGAATACAACAGTATCAAACCCAAGTACAAAATAAAGTAAGTAAAAAACTCTTCAGCATCACAAGCCAGATCTTCGTCCTATTCTCTCTATCTCTACATCAAATCAAGTACCTGAAGTAGAAGGGTGTTTGCCCTAAACTATACATGTAGCAATATAATCTGTTTGGGCCCAAAAGAATGGTCCAAATAGTGTGTTAGACTAAATCTCAATAGGAAAACACCACAAGATACGTGCCTAACATTCAGTGAATATATGGAATGTAAAGTACAGAAAGTATTAAACAAGGAAGTACTCAGCATTAACAATCCACAGTTTCAAATATCAAGCAACAGCTAATCAAAGCAGATAATCACAAAAGGAAACCCTCTGAGAAGTACCCACATCATATCCCTTGTGGTCCTACCTAGAAACATAATAAAACGGATAACAAAACAGGTAACCTTCTGGGAAGTACTCACAGCCTATCCCCTCTAGTCCTACCTAAAAAGTAAAAACAACCCTCTGGGCAGTACACTCAGTCTAACCCCTCTGGTTCTTCTTAAGCAAAGACTCTATGAGGAAGAACTTGCTATCAATTCCTCATATAGTCTCATACCGTAAATAAAGGTTCACTAGGTAAGCACTTACATCGCATTCCATCAATCACCCACATTGAGGAACTATAGACACTCTGAGGAAGCAGTTACGTTAATTCCACTTGTGGTCTCACATCATAATGAAAAATAGACACTCTGGAGAAGCCCTTACGTCCATTCTCCCTATGGTCAACTACACCATGTTATCACAGCCTGTGTAAGTCAAGTAGGTATAGAAATGTGTATTGGCCAAAGTAAACATCAATAACTACCTAACTAGCATTCTACAACATATCAGTATATTAGAACAATCACACCATCCTACAACTAGGCATGGGAAAGGAAACAGCATCCAAACAGGCAAACTAGACCAAACGATCAAAGATGGCAATCATGAATGGGAAAAACATCCAAATAAAATAAATTAACCATATTCACATTCAATTAACCTCTACTCAAACATACAATCACGGTAGGAAAACAATAGGGCTAAAATAGTAAACGTGCAATACCCTGTTAATGGGTATTGGAAATTTTTCTTATATAACTCAAAGACTTTCAATATAAAGGTAAAATCCACATACCTTAGTGTTGGTATATCAATATAATAGACTCTCAAGGCTTGAATAACCTTAGAACACCGAAGATCTAAAAAAATATCTAAAACGTTCGACAAAGGATAACTTGAGAAAGAGAAGGTGTCATGAAACGAAGATCAAGCAGAAGGAAGAGCTAACTGAGGTGATCCCATCATTATAAATAGTGGTCAAATCAAAGATCAGTTGCTCATTCGGGGGTTTAGAGGAAGATCACGGTCGTACGAGACATCTCGGCCAAACTAAACCCAGAAGAAAACATTTATGTCTGTCAGATGCGACCCAGATTCCTTTAATGAAAAAAATGAAAACACAAAGCCTGTACTTTTTAAGTACATGGTGTGTACTTGAAATTTTTGTATTCTGCTATAGGCGGCCTCCAGGTCACCCCCACATGGTCATGTGCATGGCCGCTACATGTCCAGTACACAGCTACTCGTAGTAACCGACTACACTATGTGTACTCCGAAAGTACACGGCATGTACATCGAGAATTTTCAGAAATTCCTCTTTTTCTCAAAAACATCCAGAAAAGGAAAACATACATAAAAAAGAATATATGGGTTCTTATACATATTGTTATTATCTATGTCATTCAGTGATGAAGAATAAAATAAATTAGGTTTTGCGGTGGTAGTCCTCATTTAACATAAGTAATGGTCTGGTTTCCCATTTAATAAGGATGGAGATGGATAAATATTATGGAATAAAATTAATATCAAATATGTATATGGTAGATTATTCTTTTATTATATATTTATATTTATGACATACTGTATTTTTGAATTAGTATAATTAATAAAGTAATAGTTTAGTGAAGACAATTACCTATGCTTAGAAATTCAACAATTCGATCTCTTATTAAGGACCATAGGGTTGGTAATTTTGGAATGAAAAGAGTTTAAATTGTGTATATGGATGTTGGGGAGATATTTTAATGGGTTTTGGTGAAAATAACAGGATTTATAGTTTGGAGAAATTTGAGGGAAAGAAGTTCCCATCTATAAATGTGGCGAGTGTCCCATTTATTAATTTTAAATATTTTCAAATAATGTAATGATAATTTCATGTAAATATGGATCCAAAATGGATAATATATGAAGTGTATATTTTTAAGGGTTGAATTCATCCAAAAAATTGGTTTATTCATGTTTATTGCTCATTTTTAAGGGTACAATTCATCCAAACAATTGGTCTATAGATAAATGCCTTCTAAACCCATTTTAATGTTAACCATTGTAATTAATTTTTAATTTCTTTACTATTTTTTATGTATGAAAATTAATTTGAAATTTTTAGAAAATATTTTTTATGAATAATTTAAATATATAATTCATTTTACTATATTCAGTTAATAAAGGTGGCAGATTTTTATACAATAATACACCGGCAAAACATGTCAAAAAATGTCTTTTTCCAGAAATCAAATTCTCAAGCATAAGATGATCGTAAATTAACTACATAAATTATAACCATAATTATTTATATTAATATTCAAATATTTATATATATAATCAATACATTTAAAAAATCATAATTAATGGTTAATTTAGTCAATGAAAATGGAGAAATATTTTTCTTTTTTAATAAATTTCAAAAAATATATAACTATTTACCTCTAAACGATCCTATAATTTTTTCTATCAAACTGATAGTCAATAAATTTGTAATTATATATATTATAAAACATTATTATAAATAAATGGAGTAATATTTAAATATGATATTAATTAATATTAATATAAATTATGTTTTAAGGGAAATTTTTTAAAACATTTTCAACTATTATTTTTACCATTTATGTTCAAAATATATATTCATCATAAGAGAATAAATTTTTTTCCAATGAAATATAAAAATTTGAATTATATAATTCTTTTATAAAAATAGAATATTCATATATTTTAAGATCATGTGTCAGAACGACTCTAGAGGGTATAAATAAATCATTTTGGATATGTTCCAAATGTGTAAATGTATAACCTATATTAATTTATTTAAAATATGACTTATATTACCATTAAATTTTACATGATTCACAACATCTTGTTCTATTAAATATTAGATAAGAATTATTAAAAACCAAATTATTTTTACAAAACCTAGACATTAAGTATAATTTTTAACACCAATAATTATGTACCATATCCAAGATTTACAAACATTTTTATTTAAACCATTAACATTAACTTACATAAAGAAATCATTTAAAAATAATAATTATTATATATTAAATGTGAAATAATTTTATAAATTTAAATTATAATAATAGAACATGAATCATTTTAAAAATCATCTGTAAATCCATCATCACATATTTTTGAAATAGTAATTAAATTGTTCTTCAACCCTTGAATACTGGGATAATTATTGATTAGAAAAAAATATGGATGTTTAATTAAAAAAAAAGTTCATTTATTTTCCCATTACCATTATCATTGAACACTACAAAAACTGAATAATCTTTAGATAGTTCATTGAATTTTGAACAATCTGCACACATGTGTCCCGAAAAACCATTATCTATATAAAGTATATAATTTCTCTCCCTATGGATTTTAAAATAATGAAATATCTATTTGAAATTTATTTTAGAACCCAAATACTCATGGTTTGAACAATGTAATTACTTATGGAATATAGAAAATTTATCTATTTAATATTACATGAAACTCTACATTAAAAGTGTAAAATCCTCTTGAAATATATTATTTCAAAAAATGTTTAATTTGTATTTTACATAAGATTTTTTCATTTGTGTTGTGACCATTTAATCTATAATAGAAAATATTAATTATACAAATTCTATGATTCCTTGAGATAGGAAAAAATAAATTCACTACAGTTTAGGTTCTTTGATATTAGTACTAATTCAAAAAAATTCATTCATAGTCATTTTAATTATATGTATTTTTAAAAAACATATCCCATAGTAAGCATAATAGAAACACATTTTACTGATATTAATTCAATGAGAACATCATTAAATTTACCATAATTATCAATATATATTGAAGAATATCATTTTTTATTATAATAGTTGTTTTAACAAAAAATAAAATTTTAAAAAAAATTAATTTTATGAATATATTTGATGGAATTTTTATTTTTTTATGGTTTCAGATTTCCTTTTATACATGGGAAAATAATCATCTAATATTTCATGTGATAATTTATCATATTGAAAATAATTAATATATGAGTAATCAAATTGTACCTCAAATGTCTATGGAATAAAAAAAATGTTTTATTTTTTGATATGATTTTGTTTATTTATATTTTGGACTAGATTAATGTCTGGAATCTTCTAACATGATTTTCAAATCCTTAAAAAGGATATTTTTATTTATTAGATAATCATATTTAATAAGAATATTTTCATTATTTTTTTTCTATTTTTTTATTTCATTGAGAAATGAAAAATATTTGTTTATACAACCTGTGTACATGCGTTCATAGTATATAATTCCATTTATTATAAAATTAATTTTCCTATAGTCATTAAATGGTGTATCAAAACCTTTATTTCTCTTATAAATAATATTAAATATTCTAGTAAACCTATTGAACTCTTATATAAAATTTAAAAAACAAGAATCACGATCATAAATAGATAATCCTCATTTTAAGTCTTCTCTACTTTAGGAAAAGAGAATATTAGAGTTGTATTTTCATTTATGGCCATTTTATAATACTGAATTACTTCTTACATCTCAACTATACACATAATTAGAGTACCAATAAACTCTCCCATATTAATATTTTAAAATGATATGGATTTTATAAATATAGTAAAAAAACAATACTACATAGTATGTGAAACTCAATGGTCTTTTAATGATTTATCATCATCAGGTACAATAGTTCAATGTGTGTTAATGGAACTTACTGTCTCAGTCAGTCCTACATTAATTTTATTAATAGTTTATTCTCAAAAAAAATAAGTATAAAATTTCAACATTCCTTTATTTTATATTTGTTCTCCCGAAATTTCAGTTCTCTTATTTGCAACAATAACTACCTTCCACATTTCTAAATTAGCAAATAAATGAAAACATTTATGACCTTATCTAGTCTATGTCAATAAATACTAGAATTAATGGATCATGCAATAAGATTATATTCAACTCCTCTATTAAAATCCAATTTCATTGGTTCATCTTTATGTATTTTTGTGGTCGTGATTTCTTTATAATAAACTTCAAAAACATGATTCTGAAAGTATATAATCATGTGATCATTTCAGTACAAATAATAATCATTAGTGAAATAAAATTATCTAATAAAATAAATTCCTTATTAAATATCATCAATTTTAATAGTTATTTATCACCAAATGTCTTTATAGTTTTTTCATATAGAAAAGATAAAAACGGAAGAGGATATGAGGATAAAAGTTTTTGCCCGAGATGAAAATGATGAAGACAAAATAGATGTGGATTGTGTAATTTAATAGTCTTAAAAAATTCAAGTCATCACTATTGAAAATTTAGTTTGAATATTTACACCATTATTTATGTAGATTCTAAAGTGGATAAACAAAAAGAGAATAAAATTTCATATAGAGTTTGGGTGTGAAAAGATACTCTTTCCCATTATACCAAAACTCTTCCCAGAAGATTGATGACTTTCCAAATAAGACCATTTTCCTAGGGACCATGAATGTTTATTGAAATAAAATATATATTTTAATAACATCTTTTAAAAGTTAACTATGGAGGATTAACACGAATAAGTGAAACCTTAAACATAGAAGTGTTTAAAAAAATAAAATTGTCAATTTGGATGGATAAACTCACTACCAAAGCATTGATATGAAGATACGAAAATTGAAATAAGAATATTTAATTTGAGGAGTATATATGTATCTAAATGTTAGTCCTCTAAAATAACCATTAAATATATTTTTATGATATTCAAATAAAGAATCTCTAAAAAATATAAATTATGTTGCAACAGAACAAACACACAATTGTAATAGATAAAACACGTATCTATCCAAAGTATTTTTGTTTAACCATCAAAATACTATGGTAGATTTATCAATGACTCATATATAAGAACATGTTTTTGGTTGATGAATAACAATATCGAATTGAAATCATAGGATGAACACACAATAGAAAAATATACAAAAAATCACTTCTAATATCATAAAAATTAAATAACATTTCTATATAAAATATTATTTAGATCAATAAAATGTTCCTGCTCTTGAATTATGTGTGTTAATCTATATTTTTCATTCATCTAGAATACCAAAAAATAGTGAAACCAAAATTAATTCATATGGTTTATATCTCAAAATATTTTCAACTAAATATTGAATTTAAATTGCTTTGAATGTTAAAAATTTTAAATTGTAATGTCAGTGAAATTAAGTACATCCCTTAGAAATCAAAATGAATCAATACTTTTTTGTAGATCCATTGACACTGTCTTTGAGACAGTATACTGTTAAATTTTCTCCTATGAAATCATTGTATAAATATCTGAATAGTTTTAATTTCAAATCCTATAAATGGATAGGTTTTTATGGATACCACTCTACATGTGATTCATTTTAAAATAAAAGTATCTTAAGTGCCCGGATCAGTGTGAATCACTGAGAGGGGGAGGGGGTGAATCAGTGATCCCTTAAAACTTTTTACTAATTGATTCTTTATCAATTAAACCTCTATGGCTTGTTAAGGCCTCGATCCACTCTTCTTGTATCTATCAACCTTTCATCGAGTGATGCAGTAAATGTAAAGGCACAGGACACAAGGATTTACAAGGTTCATCTCCAAAGGCCTACGTCCTTGCCATGTTGGTTAAACACCCCAACATGGTTTCTTCCATTATAATCTGTTAGTATTCCAATGGTCGATACAGAGTCCCACTGTATCTCTCCTGAGTCCCACAGGAGGGTCTTTATACTGCGTCCCACATTGTTACCAGAGTCCCACTGGCCTGCTCCAGAATCCCACTGAAGACTTCTTCCACCGTGAGTCTCACAGGGGGCTTCTCCTGTCTCCTCGAGTCACACGAGTAGCTCTTCTTCACTTTAAGCTTCTTCAAGTATCTTCAGTAGTCTGGGATAAAGACTGCTGGACTTGCTCTTCACTTCTGATCACTTGATCAGGTCTTCTCGTCTTGCTCATGATTTATCTCCTTCTTCTCAGGATGACATGGCCTCTCTCTTCAAGAATCTTCAACAGCCTCTGATAAGGTCTGTTGGTCTTGCTCAAATCTTCTGATCACTTCTGTTGATCAAGGTCTTCTCAATTACTGAAAACTCAGGCAGCTGATGTCTTTATCTTTAGTCTGGCTTCAGTCTCACTTTACATCAACTTCATGCACTGAGTGCATGAAATATCTTCATCCTCATGCACTGACATCATGTCTTCTTAATAATATTCAAGAACTTCCGGTCTTGGTCAACTCAGATGCACACAACCAGATTTGATCATGTTCACGTGTGCACGTGCATGCATGCAAGCATGCACTCCCCTTCTTCTTCTCTTGGTGCAGTAAACACACAAAGGGTGTAACACTTTTAGCACACACCTTCTTATTGTCCTTCACACATTTTATTCCTTTTGATTACACACTTAAATGTGTGTTGTACTTTGTGTGAGTGTATTCTACTTCTTCTAAGTGTGTTCACTCCACTTAGTGCACACACTAGGTTCGGCCTACTTGTTTTTGTTTGCTCACACAACTTCTTTGTTCACTTAGCAATCACAAGGTACGGGCTTCACTTCTTCTTGAACACCCCCAATGAGTGTGGTATTCTCCTTGAACACAAAGGCACTAAGGCCTTGGCCAAGGTGTGTCCTTCAGTTCTCCTTGCACACACACACAAAAATGTGTATTTCCTTTACCCGAACACCTACTGCCCTTCTTTGCACTTAGTACACACACTGTCCGTAGGTGGTCGTCTCCACTTTAGCTCAAAGGAGGTGCGCAAGGGTGCGGCCAATCCTTTTCTCCAATAGCCGCGTAGGGTCTTGGTTCCAGGGCCACTACCTCGGGTTTGCATGGTGCAACACCACGGGTGTACAAGTGCTTACCGCGCAGGGTGAATGACACAAACGGCCACGCAAGCCTCGGGTGCAAGCACCTCAACCACGGGGCGCGCAAGTGCTACTGCCCCAGGTACTTCCTGCCGTGCAAGGAGTAGGCGCGCAGGGAACACTTCACCTCCTTCTTCTTGTCGTGAAAAGGAGTTGCACGCTAGGAACACCTTCAACGCCTCGGGTGCCTTCGGGACAACAGCTGCGCAAGTAATTTGTGTGTTGGATCCTTTATTCATGAGGCAAAGACACTCACGGATCTTCAAAGTTTCAGCCAAACCTATCCATCGCCTCAGGCTCTCCTTATATAGGAATAGGCGGTGCCAAATCTTCCGCGTGAGATATCTTGAATACCCGAGATTTTCGGGCTTTTAAAATCTTCAAAATCTTGATTTTTATCTTTCTGTCAAACGCGGGTTCCATTTTTATTTTTCTCTACATGCATGCGACTTAGAACGCATGCATGGCCTTCCTTCGGTCCAAACCATGCAAAATATAAACCTCATGGCCTTGCACCTCAGGTTGCTTCTTCCAACCTCGAATTCTCCCATACGTTGCATGCATGCCCATTTTTTATGCATGGATATGTTCAGTAGGGCCAGACGAACCGAATGGAGCCTTCGTTTTGATCGGAGGTGGCTGGGAACTCAAAAACATCGCTCGGAGGCGCCACTGGTTCAGCGGGGACGTCGGGTGGCCTTCGGCTGAGCTCGCGGAAGGAGACGGATGGGGAGTCGTCGGATCAGGCGATCAAATAATCTTCAACGGCCTGGATCTGAACAGGAGCGGCGCGATGAGATGTGCGGCCGAGATCTGGCGCGCGATCAATCGTGCGGCCAGGATCCAATCCTGGAGATTTTTCTGCGTCCCACATCGAAACGGCTCCCGGTTTTTCCGCGGTTTATCACCCAAGCGCTCCCTACAGCCGCTCATTTGAACTTCTCCCCTCTCGGTGCCACCCCGCACCGAGTTCTCTTAGCGGGCGCGCTTTGCGCCCACCCTTGCCACTCGGGCGCGCCACTGGCGCCCACTATGCACACACGGGCGCGCTATGCGCCCACCATGCGCTCCTTCGGGCGTGCCCCTGCGCCTACACTGCGTCATGCGGGTGCGCCCCTACCTTACGGCTGCTGCCTTGGCCTTGAGGGTTCCCCACTGGCGTGGTGACCTTGAGTCCCACAAGAGCCTTGGGTGATGACCCTCGGCTGGCCTCCTTGGTGGCTCTTTTTTGCCTAAGTATAGAACAAGTACTTTGTTTAAAAACAAAGTAACAAGGTTCAAATGACAAATTCCACTCCCTTCACTTCTTCACCATTTCTTCTTCAAATGGATTCCTCCTCTTCTTAATCATGTATTCAATATTTATGAATGGACTTCCCGAAGGTTCTTCTTCATCAACCGAGCTCCTTAATCAAATAACTTCTTCAATGTTCTTCATTGATCTAATCAGAGATCAAGTTGGATCTTCTTCAGATTCACATGCACTAAGAGATAGTGCATGGACATCTTTAATCCACTTCACCCACTCAGTAGTTGTGGACGGATCATCTTCATCTCCTCATGAATTGTCAATACAATGCATGGTCTTCTAATATTGTTGTGACTTTGTATCCAGTTGATACAAGTTCTTTGAACTTAAAGATCATCTCATCAATCATCTGATGTAATGATGCTCCATCATCATCAATTCTTCAAGTGGTGTAACTTAGTATCATCTTGATACAAGTATTGAAACATTAAGATCAGTTCTACAATCGTCTGATACTCATAGAGAATGTTTCAACCATCATCTCCTATGTCACGTAGTGAATCTCCTAAGTGACATTCCTCTATGTTCCATGGCTATTCTCCATTCATCACCATCACCATCACATCCTTTGACATTCACATCTTGACGCTCCTTGACATCCATCCATTCCATGTCACCTTTTGACAACAACATACATAATTGACAACAAATGAAACACAGTGCACTTCAATCTCCCCCTTTGTATTTGTTGTCAATAAACTTCTTCAGCACATATGAATGGGTCAGTATGTGTGCCAATATTTTCTCCCCCTTATTAAAAATCAAATGCAAAGGTGTGGTGTCGTTCTCTTCCAAAAATCTCTTCCTCCCTTTGAAAAGTATTTTCTTGAAAAACACTGAGAGAGGGATGATGTCACATGTTCTCTTTAGCAATGAACCTTTAGTAAATCAACTCTAAGTCTACTTGGGCTAACCCGGTGTAGAAAACAAGAGTGATATATCCAAGGTACTCAATGCTATTCAGCATTCACTGTACATGTGAGATCATGCTCCAGGGGTTTGAAATGAATTGCTAAATCCTGCACATACTTCACCAAGCACGTCAGAAAGTTCAGGTGAAAAGATAAAGCTCCCCCTTTCATTCATTTGTCTTCAATCAATACTCCCCATTAATTGTCATGATGAATACAATTAAGAAACAAGGGATGAAAGTATTATTGGAATACCTTCAGCTTTTCTCAAGATGGTATTAAATCTCAGAATCCCATCTTCTACAGATTGGCTCCCCCTCACGGGGTGCACTCCATTCTATCCAAACCACTCTCCAGATGAGAATGATCATCATCTTTAATTCCCTACAATGTCAGCATATGTAAATACAAGTGATTAGGGAATAAGATGGAACCTCCTTGGTTCATCAATGTGAACAACAAGGTTGAGAAGATTCACTCAACTGAGATGTAACATTTTCACCATTCTTCACACTTGCACATTTGATCTTCAATGATGTTTGTGCTGGTGTGGATCTCAACACCTCTTCAACTTCTTTGTGTGTGACACCTCTATTTCTAGGTGCCTTCTGAACACTAGAGTCTCCTGGTGAAATCTTCATTCTTTTGAAGAATCCCTTCTGAGCTGGAATGAATATCATGCATTTATCACTAGTATGTCCAGCTTGATTGCACCTCACACACAGAACATGATCTTCATGTGAAATCTTCTTCTTCCCTTTTGCCTTAGCAATTGCCAGAACTTTATCTTCAGCTCTTTGTAGTTCTCTGGCAAGTTGCAACTGATTTGGCCATATGACAAGTAAGTCACTTGGAAGTGTGGCCTCAGTTCTGGAAGTTCCACATGGTTCTTTTGATGCTTTCAAGCTAACTTTCTTAGAAAACTTGTTTTCAATCAATCCCTTCTACTTCTTCTGGATTGATTGTCTTTTTTAGTCCAGTCTACTTCTATTCAGTTCCATGTATTGTTCACAAAGATCCATGGTATGACCTTTCTTTCCACAGTAGAAGCATGTTTTCTTGGTGGTCCTTCTGGATGCATCACCCTTCTTGGACATAGAATCCAAGGAATTCTTTTCCTTTTTCAAAACCTTCTTGGGAGCATCTTCAACTTTCTTCTTGCTTCCCAAGGATTCTTTCTGAGCCAGGTTCTGTGATCTTTTCTTATTTTGAGCTCTGGATACAGTTGGAGATTGACATGTATCTATTTGACCACTTTTGCACACATCCCAGATGTTATCAAGCAATCCAAATCTGTTAGCAGTAAACAGATGTCTCTGGACCTGTGGGTGTTGCTTCTTTCCTTCTGGCCTTCTCCCCCTTGGTATGGGCTTGGTCTGTGCTTTTACATTTAGAGGATTGTACCTACAATCTTTTGCACAATGCCCATACTTGTTACAACACCAGCATTGACCCACAAATCTTGACTTTTTGATTCCTTCTGATTGTAGGGTACTTGTCTTGAATTGTTGTGCTGCTTCAGGAGAGCTTTCTTTCTTCATTGTCTTCATCCATACTTGTTTGGAATTATTCTTCCATCCTGCTCTTTTTGTGGAAACACAATTAGAAGCATTAGTACAAGATGGGATGGATGGTACCTTCCTTTTAGAAGATGTTGCCCTTTTATTAGAGGATGTCCTTCTTTTGGAATCATCCTTCTCAATGCACACTTGTGTAGCAGCATTTCTACTTTCAGCTGACTGGGAGGATTCAGCTTTGGGTGATTGCAGATTTTTCAATATCACCTCTTGTTCTAAGCATTTCATGTTAAGAGAGTTCTTCTCACCCTCAACAGTTCATAGTCTTCCTTCCCAATTTTCTTTCAGCTGTTCTAACTGGTCTTCATGCACCTTATTCAATTCTAGCAATGATTTTTCATGCTCCTTCACCAATTTGACTTTGTCTTCGAGTTGAGAATCTCTGACATTCATTGACACTTTATGCCTCTTTTCCAGTGAATGGAAAACATCTTTGACCAGTATCATAAAGAATTCTCTCTCAGAAAGGCTTCTTTGCAATTCTTCAGCAGTGTCTTCATATCTTTCATTACAAAGAGAAACGGTTTCTTCTTTAGCCTTCACTAGCTTTCTGAGAGTGTTGGTTATGCCAACCCTTTTAGCCAACTGATCTTCCATTGCATTGGCTTCTTCTCCTAGCTGTAATTTTTCTTCTTGAAGATCAAGGATTCCTGTAGTAATACACATTGCTACTTCCCTGGGGACTATCTTCTGAATATATTCGATTGCATTTAGAAGATCATTGATTCTTCCATCATCATCACAGCTAGGACAGGTTTCATCAGAATAGTGATAAAAGGAATTGTCAGGTGTTTCTCTATCAGCAAAAATCTTCTTCTTCATTTTCTTGGCATGTTTCTTCATCCTGTTTTTCTGAGTCTTGGCAGATATCTCAATTTGAGGGTATTTGCTTACTTCCTCAAATCTTCACTTTATAAAGACTCCCTTGGATCTTTTAGAGGGAACCTCCCTCTGATACCAAATGAAGTTCCCAGATCAGTGTGAATCACTGAGAGGGGGAGGGGGTGAATCAGTTATCCCTTAAAACTTTTTACTAATTGATTCTTTATCAATTAAACCTCTATGGATTGTTAAGGCCTCGATCCACTCTTCTTGTATCTCTCAGCCTTTCCTTGAGTGATGTAGTAAATGTAAAGGCATAGGACACAATGATTTACAAGGTTCAGCTCCAAAGGCCTACGTCCTTGCCATGTTGGTTAAACCCCCCAACATGGTTTCTTCCATTATAATCTGTTAGTATTACAATGGTCGATACAGAGTCCCACTTTATCTCTCCTATGTCCCACAGGAGGGTCTTTATACTGCGTCCCACAGTGTTACCAGAGTCCCACTGGCCTGCTCCAGAATCCCACTGAAGACTTCATCCACCCTGAGTCTCATAGGGGGCTTCTCCTGGCTCCTCGAGTCACACGAGTAGCTCTTCTTCACTTTAAGCTTCTTCAAGTATCATCAGAAGTCTGGGATAAAGACTACTGGCCTTTCTCTTCACTTTTTATCACTTGATCAGGTCTTCTTGTCTTGCTCAGGATTTATCTCATTCTTCTCAGGATGACCTGGCCTCTCTCTTCAAGAATCTTCAACAGCCTTTGATAAGGTCTGTTGGCCTTGCTCAAATCTTCTGATCACTTCTGTTGATCAGGGTCTTCTCAATTACTGAAAACTCAGGCAACTGATGTCTTTAACTTCAGTCTGGCTTCAGTCTCACTTTACATCAACTTCATTCACTGAGTGCATGACATATCTTCATCCTCATGCACTGATATCATGGCTTCTTAATAATATTCAAGAACTTCTGGTCTTGGTCAACTCAGATGCACACAACCAGATTTGATCTTGTTCACGTGTGCACGTGCATGCATGCAAGCATGCACTCCCCTTCTTCTTCTCTTGGTGCAGTAAACCCACAAAGGGTGTAACACTTTTATCACACACCTTCTTATTGTCCTTCACACATTTTATTCCTTTTTATTACACACTTAAATGTGTGTTGTAATTTGTGTGAGTGTCTTCTACTTCATCTAAGTGTGTTCAATCCACTTAGTGCAAACACTAGGATCGGCCTACTTGTTTTTGTTTGCTCACACAACTTCTTTTTCACTTAGCAAACACAAGGTATGGGATTCACTTCTTCTTGCACACCCCCAATGAGTGTGGTATTCTCACTGAACACAAAGGAACTAAGGCCTCGACCAAGGTGTGTCCTTCAGTTCTCCTTGCACACACACACAAAAATGTGTATTTCCTTTACCCGAACACCTACTGCCCTTCTTTGCACTTAGCACACACACTGTCCGTAGGTGGTCGTCTCCACTTGAGCTCAAAGGAGGCGCGCAAGGGTGCAGCCCAATCCTTTTCTCCAATAGCCGCGTAGGGTCTTGGTGCAAGGGCCACTGCCTCGGGTGTGCACGGTGCAACACCGCGGGCGCACAAGTGCTTACCGCACAGGGTGAATGACACAAACGGCCACGTAAGCCTCGGGTGAAGGGCACCTCAACCACGGGGCGCGCAAGTGCTACTGCCCCGGGTACTTCCTGCCGCGCAAGGATTAGGCGTGCAGGGAACACTTCACCTCCTTCTTCTTGTCGCGCAAAGGAGTTGCACGCAAGGAACACCTTCAAAGCCTCGGGTGGCTTCGGGACAACATCCGCGCAAGTAATTTGCACGGTGGCTCCTTTCTTCACGAGGAAAAGACACTCACGGATCTTAAATATTTCAGCCAAACCTCTCTATCGCCTCAGGCTCTCCTTATATAGGCATAGGCGGTGCCAAATCTTCCGCGTGAGATATCTTGAATCCCCGAGATTTTCGGGCTTTTAAAATCTTCAAAATCTTGATTTTTATCTTTCTGTCAAACGCGGGTTCCATTTTTATTTTTCTCTACGTGCATGCGACTTAGAACCCATGCACAGCCTTCCTTCGGTCCAAACCATGCAAAATATAAACCTCATGGCCTCGCACATCCGGTTGCTTCGGCCAACCTCGAATTCTCCCATATGTTGCCTGCATGCCCATTTTTTATGCATGGATATGTTCAGTAGGGCCAGACGAACCAAATGGAGCCTTCGGTTTGATCGGAGGTGGCTGGGAACTCAAAAACATCGCTCGGAGGTGCCACTGGTTCAGTGGGGACGTTGGGTGGCCTTCGACTGAGCTCGAGGAAGGAGACAGACGGGGAGCCATCGGATCAGGCATTCAAATAATCTTCAACGGCCTGGATCTGAACGGGAGCGGTGCGATGAGATGTGCGGCCGAGATCTGGCGCGCGATCAATCATGCGGCCAGGATCCGCTCCTGGAGATTTTTCCGCATCCCACATCGAAACGGCTCCCTGTTTTTCCGCAGTTAATACCCCAGCGCTCCATACAGCCGCTCAGTTGAACTTCTCCCCTCTCGGTGCCGCCCCGCACCGAGTTCTCTTAGCGGGCGTGCTTGGCGCCCACCCTTTCCACTCGGGCGCGCCACTGGCACCCACTATGCACACACGGGCGTGCTATGCGCCCACCATGCGCTCCTCCGGGCGTGCCCCTGCGCCTACGCTACGTCCTGCGGGTGCGCCCCTGCCTCAGGGCTGCTGCCTTGGCCTTGAGGGTTCCCCACGGTCGTGGTGACCTTGAATCCCACAAGAGCCTTGGGTGATGACCCTCGGCTGGCCTCCTTGGTGGCTCTTTTTTGCTTAAGTATAGAACAAGTACTTTGTTTAAAAACAAAGTAACAAGGTTCAAATGCCAAATTCCACTCCCTTAACTTCTTCACCGTTTATTCTTCAAATGGATTCATCCTCTTCTTAATCATGTATTCAATATTTAAGAACGGACTTCCCGAAGGTTCTTCTTCATCAACCGAGCTCCTTAATCAAATAACTTCTTCATTGTTCTTCATTGATCTAATCAGAGATCAAGTTGGATCTTCTTCAGATTCACATGCACTAAGAGATAGTGCATGGACATCTTTAATCCACTTCATCCACTCAGTAGTTGTGGATGGATCATCTTCATCTCCTCATGCATTGTCAATACAATGCATGGTATTCTAATATTGTTGTGACTTTGTATCCAGTTGATACAAGTTCTTTGAACTTAAAGATAAGCTCATCAATCATCTGATGCAATGATGCTCCATCATCATCAATTCTTTAAGTGGTGTAACTTAGTATCATCTTGATTCAAGTATTGAAACATTAAGATCAGTTCTACAATCGTCTGATACTCATAGAGAATGTTTCAACCATCATCTCCTATGTCACATAGTGAATTTCCTAAGTGACATTCCTCTATGTTCCATGGCTATTCACCATTCATCACCATCACCATCACATCCTCTGACATTCACATCTTGATGCTCCTTGACATCCATTCATTCCATGTCACCTTTTGACAACAACATACATAATTGAAAACAAATGCAACACAGTGCACTTCAATCTCCCCCTTTGTATTTGTTGTCAATACACTTCTTCAGCACATATGAATGGGTCAATATGTGGGCCAATCTTTTCTCCCCCATATTGGCAATCAAATGAAAAGGTGTGGTGTGGTTCTCTTCCAAAAATCTCTTCCTCCCTTTGAAATGTATTTTCTTGAAAAACACTGAGAGAGGGATGATGTCACATGTTCTCTTTAGCAAAGAACCTTTAGTAAATCAACTCTAAGTCTACTTGGTCTAACCCGGTGTAGAAAACAAGAGTGATGTAACCAAGGTACTCAATGTTGTCCAGCATTCACTGTACATGTGAGATCATGCTCCAGGGGTTTGAAATGAATTGCTAAATCCTGCACATACTTCACCAAACACGTCAGAAAGTTCAGGTGCAAAGATAAATCACCCCCTTTCATTCATTTGTCTTCAATCAATACTCCCCCTTAATTATCATGATGAATACAATTAAGAAACAAGGGATGAAAGTATGATTGGAATACCTTCAGCTTTTCTCAAGATGGTATTAAATCTCAGAATCCCATCTTCTATAGATTGGCTCCCCCTCACGGGGTGCACTCCATTCTATCCAAACCACTCTCCAGATGAGAATGATCATCATCTTCAATTCCCTACAATGTCAGCATATGTAAATACAAGTGATTAGGGAATAAGATGGAACCTCCTTGGTCATCAATGTGAACAAAAAGGTTGAGAATATTCTCTCAACCGAGATGTCATATTTTCACCATTCTTCACACTTGCACATTTGATCTTCAATGATGTTTGTACTGGTGTGGATCTCAACACCTCTTCAACTTCTTTGTGTGTGACCCCACTATTTCTAGGTGCCTTCGAAACACTAGAGTCTCCTGGTGCAATCTTCATTCTTTTTAAGAATCCCTTCTGAGCTGGAATGAATATCATGAATTTATCACTAGTATGTCCAGCTTGATTGCACCTCACACACAGAACTTGATCTTCATGTGAAATCTTCTTCTTCCCTTTTACCTTAGCAATTGCCAGAACTTTATCTTCAGCTCTTTGTAGTTCTCTGGCAAGTTGCAACTGATTTGGCCATATGACAAGTAAGTCACTTGGAAGTGTGGCCTCAGTTCTGGAAGTTCCACATGATTCTTTTGATGCTTTCACGCTACCTTTCTTAGACAACTTGTTTTAGATCAATCCCTTCTGCTTCTTCTGGATTGATTGTCTTTTTGAGTCCAGTCTGCTTCTATTCAGTTCCATGGCTTGTTCACAAAGATCCATGGTATGACCTTTCTTTCCAGAGTAGAAGCATGTTTTCTTGGTGGTCCTTCCAGATGCATCACCCTTCTTGGACTTAGAATCCAAGGACTTCTTTTCCTTTTTCAAAACCTTCTTGGGAGCATCTTCAACTTTCTTCTTGCTTCCCAAGGATTCTTTCTGAGCTAGGTTTTGTGATCTTTTCTTATTTTGAGCTCTGGATATAGTTGGAGATTGACATGTATCTATTTGACCACTTTTGCACACTTCCCAGATGTTATCAAGCAATCCAAATCTGTTAGCAGTAAACAGATGTCTCTGGACATGTGGATGTTGCTTCTTTCCTTCTGGCTTTCTCCCCCTTGGTATGGGCTTGGTCTGTGCTTTTACATTTAGAGGATTGTACCTACAATCTTTTTCACAATGCCCATAGTTGTTACAACACCAGCATTGACCCACAAATCATGACTTTTTGATTCCTTCTGATTGTAGGGTACATCTCTTGAATTGTTGTGCTGCTTCAGGAGAGCTTTCTATCTTCATTGTCTGCATCCATACTTGTTTGGAATTATTCTTCCATCCTGCAATTTTTGTGGAAACACAATTAGAAGCATTAGTACAAGATGGGATGGATGGTACCTTCCTTTTAGAAGATGTTGCCCTTTTATTAGAGGATGTCCTTCTTTTGGAATCATCATTCTCAATGCACACTTGTGTATCAACGTTTCTACTTTCAGCTGACTGGGAGGATTCAGCTTTGGGTGATTGCATATTTTTCAATATCACCTCTAGTTCTAAGCATTTCATGTTAAGGGAGTTCTTCTCATCCTCAACAGTTCTTAGTCTTCCTTCCCAATTTTCTTTCAGCTGTTCTAACTGGTCTTCATGCACCTTCTTCAATTCTAGCAATGAATTGTCAAGCTCCTTCACCAATTTGACTTTGTCTTCGAGTTGAGAATCTCTGACATTCATTGACACTTTATGCCTCTTTTTCAGTGCATGGAAAACATCTTTGACCAGTATCATAAAGAGTTATTTCTCAGAAAGGCTTCTTTGCAATTCTTCAGCAGTGTCTTCATATCTTTCATTGAAAAGAGAAACGGTTTCATCTTTAGCCTTCACCAGCTTTCTTAGAGTGTTGGTTATGCCAACCCTTTTAGCCAACTGATCTTCCATTGCATTGGCTTCTTCTTATAGCTGTAATTTTTCTTCTTGAAGATCAAGGATGCCTATAGTAATACACATTGCTACTTCCCTGGGGACTGTCTTCCGAAGATATTCGATTGCATTTAGAAGATCATTGATTCTTTCATCATCATCACAGCTAGGACAGGCTTCATCAGAAGAGTGATAAAAGGAATTGTCTGGTGTTTCTCTATCAGCAACAATATTCTTCTTCATTTTCTTGGCCTGTTTCTTCATCCAGTTTTTCTGAGTCTTGCCAGATATCTCCATTTGAGGGTATTTGCTTACTTCCTCAAATCTGCACTTTATAAAGCCTCCCTTGGATATTTTAGAGGGAACCTCCCTCTAATACCAATTGAAGTTCCCGGATCAGTGTGAATCACTAAGAGGGGGAGGGGGTGAATCAGTGGTCCCTTAAAACTTTTTACTAATTGATTCTTTATCAATTAAACCTCTATGGCTTGTTAAGGCCTCGATCCACTCTTCTTGTATCTCTCAACCTTTCCTCGAGTGATGCAGTAAATGTAAAGGCACAGGACACAAGGATTTACAAGGTTCAGCTCCAAAGGCCTACGTCCTTGCCATGTTGGTTAAACACCCCAACATGGTTTCTTCCATTATAATCTGTTAGTATTACAATGGTCGATACAGAGTACTAATGTATCTCTCCTGAGTCCCACATGAGGGTCTTTATACTGCGTCCCACAGTGTTACCAGAGTCCCACTGGCCTACTCCAGAATCCCACTGAAGACTTCTTCCACCCTGAGTCTCACAGGGGGCTTCTCCTGGCTCCTCGAGTCACACGAGTAGCTCTTCTTCACTTTAATCTTCATCAAGTATCTTCAGCAGTCTGGGATAAAGACTGCTGGCTTTGCTCTTCACTTCTGATCACTTGATCAGGTCTTCTCATCTTGCTCAGGATTTATCTCCTTCTTCTCAGGATGACCTTGCCTCTCTCTTCAAGAATCTTCAACAGCCTCTGATAAGGTCTGTTGGTCTTCCTCAAATCTTCTAATCACTTCTGTTGATCAGGGTCTTCTCAATTACTAAAAACTCAGGCAGCTGATGTCTTTAACTTCAGTGTGGATTCAGTCTCACTTTACATCAACTTCATGCACTGAGTGCATGACATATCTTCATCCTCATTCACTGACAGCATGGCTTCTTAATAATCTTCCAGAACTTCCGGTCTTGTTCAACTCAGATGCACACAACCAGATTTGACCTTGTTCACGTGTGCACATGCATGCATGCAAGCATGCACTCCCCTTCTTCTTCTCTTGGTGCTATAAACCCACAAACGGTGTAACAATTTTAGCACCCACCTTCTTATTGTCCTTCACACATTTTATTCCTTTTCATTACACACTTAAATGTGTGTTGTACTTTGTGTGAGTGACTTCTACTTCTTCTAAGTGTGTTCACTCCACTTAGTGCACACACTAGGATCGGCCTACTTGTTTTTGTTTGCTCACACAACTTCTTTTTTCACTTAGAAAACAAAAGGTACGGGCTTCACTTATTCTTGCACACCCCCAATGAGTGTGGTATTCTATTTGAACACAAAGGCACTAAGGCCTCGGCCAAGGTATGTCCTTCAGTTCTCCTTGCACACACACACAAAAATGTGTATTTCCTTTACCCGAACACCTACTGCCCTTCTTTGCACTTAGCACACACACTGTTCGTAGGTGTTCGTCTCCACTTGAGCTCAAAGGAGGCGCGCAAGGGTGCGGCCAATCCTTTTCTCTAATAGCCGCATAGGGTCTTGGTGCAAGGGCCACTTCCTCGGGTGTGCACGGTGCAACACCGCGGGCGCACAAGTGCTTACGGCGCAGGGTGAATGACACAAACGGCCACGCAAACCTCGGGTGCAAGGCACCTCAACCACGGGGCGCGCAAGTGCTACTGCCCCGGTTACTTCATGCCGCGCAAGGAGTAGGCGCGCAGGGAACACTTCACCTCCTTCTTCTTGTCGTGCAAAGGAGTTGCACGCAAGGAACACCTTCAAAGCCTCGGGTGGCTTTGGGACAACAGTCGCGCAAGTAATTTGCGTGGTGGCTCCTTTCTTCACGAGGCAAAGACACTCACGGATCTTCAAAGTTTCAGCCAAACCTCTCCATCGCCTCGGGCTCTCCTTATATAGGCATAGGCGGTGCCAAATCTTCCGCGTGAGATATCTTGAATCCCCCAGATTTTCAGGCTTTTAAAATCTTCAAAATATTGATTTTTATCTTTCTGTCAAACGCGGGTTCCATTTTTATTTTTCTCTATGTGCATGCGACTTAGAACGCATGCATGGCCTTCCTTCGGTCCAAACCATGAAAAATATAAACCTCATGGCCTCACACCTCTGGTTTCTTCGGCCAACCTCGAATTCTCCCATACATTGCCTGCATGCCCATATTTTATGCATGGATATGTTCAGTAGGGCCAGACGAACCGAATGGAGCCTTCGGTTTGATCGGAGGTGGCTAGGAACTCAAAAGCATCGCTCGGAGGCGCCACTGGTTCAACGGGGACGTCGGGTGGCCTTCGGCTTAGCTTGAGGAAGGAGACGGACGGGGAGCCGTCGGATCAGGCGATCAAATAATCTTCAACGGCCTGGATCTTAACGGGAGCGGCGCAATGAGATGTGAGGCCGAGATCTGGCGAGCGATCAATCGCGCGGCCAAGATCCGCTCCTGGAGATTTTTCTGCGTCCCACATCGAAACGTCTCCCAGTTTTTCCGCGGTTTATCACCCAAGCGCTCCCTACAGCCGCTCAGTTGAACTTCTCCCCTCTCGGTGCCGCCCCGCATCGAGTTCTCTTAGCGGGCGCGCTTTGCGCCCACCCTTGCCACTCGGGCGCGCCATTGGCGCCCACTATGCACACACGAGCGCACTATGTGCCCACCATGCGCTCCTCCGGGCGTGCCCCTGTGCCTACGCTGCATCCTACGTGTGCGTCCCTGCCTCAGGGCTGCTGCCTTGGCCTTGAGGGTTCCCCACGGGTGTGGTGACATTGAGTCCCACAAGAGCCTTGGGTGATGACCCTCGGCTGGCCTCCTTGGTGGCTCTTTTTTGCTTAAGTATAGAACAAGTACATTGTTTAAAAACAAAGTAACAATGTTCAAATGCCAAATGCCACTCCCTTCACTTCTTCACCATTTCTTCTTCAAATGGATTCCTCCTCTTCTTAATCATGTATTCAATATTTAAGAATGGACTTCCCGAAGGTTCTTCTTCATCAACTGAGCTCCTTAATCAAATAACTTCTTCAATGTTCTTCATTGATCTAATCAGAGATCAAGTTGGATCTTCTTCAGATTCACATGCACTAGGAGATAGTGCATGGACATCTTTAATCCACTTCATCCACTCATTAGTTGTGGATGGATCATCTTCATCTCCTCATTCATTGTCAATACAATGCATGGTCTTCTAATATTGTTGTGACTTTGTATCCAGTTGATACAAGTTCTTTGAACTTAAAGATCAGCTCATCAATCATCTGATGTAATGATGCTCCATCATCATCAATTCTTCAAGTGGTGTAACTTAGTATCATCTTGATACAAGTATTGAAACATTAAGATCAGTTCTACAATCGTCTGATACTCATAGAGAATGTTTCAACCATCTTCTCCTATGTCACGTAGTGAATCTCCTAAGTGACATTCCTCTATGTTCCATGGATATTCTACATTCATCACCATCACCATCACATCCTTTGACATTCACATCTTGAGGCTCCTTGACATCCATCCATTCCATGTCACCTTTTGACAACAACATACATAATTGACAACAAATGCAACACAGTGCACTTCAGTATCCAACATAGGGATGAATACAAATATAGCATTCTTAAATATGATTTTCATTACCAATATTTGATTCTAAACATGAGTTATATAAAAAAAGTGAGTTTACATATAATCAAAATATAATTGATGTGAGTTGGAAAAACTTGGTATTACATACAAATGTGAGCTCCCAAATTATAATCATTAACATAAACATAGGATAAATAAATATTATTATATTCATCAATAATTTATGAATCGTTATTCTACATATATCTTTAATTACCATAATTCTTAGAAAATGTTTTCTACACAAAATTTAATAATAAAAACTGAACAATGCTTCAAAAATTCTATTAATAAGAATTTTTTAATTTAATGTATAAACCATAAATTCACAAAAAAGTGACTATATTATTACCAAAAGGATTAATTTGAATAGAATATTAATTATTGAAAAAAAATTTGGATATATATTCATATTCCAAATAAATCAACATTGATGGGTTCATATGACTTTCAAAAATTTCTTTATAATATACATTCTTAGATTTTGTACATCTAAATTTATGCTCAAATATAATGAATGTGTTCATTGTATTTTATAGTAAAGAATTTAACCCATTTATGATGCTAATTAATAATCATATCATAAATATTTTCATTTTGATCAATTATAATATACCTCCATTGATGTGTATACAATAATGTTATTTCATTATATCAATAATAAATCTAGAAATAAAATGTTTGAAATGAGGTTAATGTATAACAATATCCTTATATAAACTAGTTTCAATATATTCTATTTAATAGTATATTTATATAAACCATTAATAACCTAAATTTGAAAAAATATATGCTTCAAAAATGTATACTATTATTGATTTGTAGGACTAAGAAGCATATCCATTCATATCACCTACATTATCATGGGAATTAAATCATTAAACATTCAATTTATGTATCTAAGAACTCATTGTACAAAAAAATATAACATGTATTGAATCATTATCAATTTATATATATATTGATTTAAAAAGTAATGATTCAATGGAATAAATGATTTTAGGTCTAGATAAAAGTTTTAATAAGATTCAGATATACTTTATTCATTCTCAATTTCGGATACATGTTTTTAAAAATAAAATTTTTTGAATATTGGTGGGAAAAGTGTTTTGGCCTCATAATATACTTTTGGGAAGAAAAAAGTAGGTTACCGTGTATATTTTTTAATCTACCACAATATGATTTTTAGTATTCACATCATATTCATTACATTTTTTATATTGTAATGAATTTATATAAAAACCCTATTTTGAAAATATTAACTTATTAAGGTAAAAAATTAGCATTTCAATCTATATAATGACTAGAATAAGTAAAAAATTATATATATAGAAAATTGTAATGAATAGTATCTCATATTTAATTTTTCAAAAAAAATATAGAATACAATTTTTTCCTTTGAGTACAAAAAATGTTAAAGTATTATTATGATACTCAAGAAAAATTTATTGATATGTTAACTATAAAAATATTATGTTACACTACATTAATATTCACAAATAAATTATTTATGTATATAAATTTCTCCGATTAAAATATAATAATTATTAAAATTATAAAATAACTACACTCTAAATTTTTTTTACATACTATATAAAATATCAAAAAAACATTGAAACAATTTGAGATTTAAAAACATCATGAATGAAGTTTAATAACTCAATATCAATTTGAGATGATATTTCCCTCATATCCATTCACTGTGATGTTTTATTTGATTGTGTATTCCAAATATAATGTTAAACCTAGAGAGTATGTATATTATTGATGGATGTAACCTATAGGGGTATATTACCATATTTTTCCCTATCATAACCAAATTAAAAATATTATAACCATTTCATATGTGATTAATGTTTATATGATATTTTTTCATTAGGGATAGAGGAAATTTTATGTTAATTGGATAAAAAAATCTCAACCATATTTATTCATTAGGTTAATGGTTATACAGTCAAATTACATCTCACACTTCTAAGGTATTTAGATTAGATTAATAAATTATCATATCAATTTTAAAATGATAATTTTATTTAAAAAAATTAAAATGTATATTAACTTACAAAAAAATCCAATGTTTGGTTATCATGATGGTAAAATATCCATAATTATATAGAAACAATTAGAGCCTATATAAACTCATAGATATTTACTTCTCTATTCTGATATTATATATCTATACATTAAATAACAAAAGATCTATACAATGAATTGAAATAAAATTTATGTTTGATTTTTCCAGTAGATATATTAAAATATTCTTGAAGGGGTACCTTGGAATTAGTTGATTTCATTTTTGTATTTGGCTAATATCAATTTTCATAATTTATTTGATATTATCATAGTACAATTATTTTAATTTCATAAAAATAATTTTTTTAATAATTACATCATTATGAAGACTCTTAAAAACACATTAAGTGGGTGGGAATATATATTTTCATGCACAACTAGATCTAAAATAGTTTTTATGGGAAGATCAATAAAATAATTCCTCTAATTATTATTAAGGATATATTTATTGTAAATTTAGTTATTATATTTTAATATTTTTTTATTAACTGATATATATGAAATAGGTTAGTTTATTATTCAGTAAAATGAAGATGTGCTTTCATTCCTTTTTAATATGTGTAGAAATTTATATCTTAAAAATGATAAAAATATTTTTTGTAAAAATGTAAATTACAATTTTGTTTGAATAATTACATTTTGATAAATTATGTTCTATCTATTTGATTAAAATAATTTATAATGGAATTAAAATTAATTGTACTAATTATAATTATCTCAATGTGATGATAATTCTAGTATTTTTGGTGAAGGGAATGTTAGTTTTGCTTTAGGTATGAGTTCTGGAAAATACTCATCATGATAATTTATGATGTTCTCATCATTATTCACTACGTTTCCACCTTTTCTAGGATTGAATATAATTACTAATAATGATATATTATCCCAATGTAATATTATGATTGTGGATAAAAAAATATGATGATTCATTCATTAATTCTTTAGATAATGTGTTTACACAAATTGGGGTAGAATTATCTATTATATAATTGGTTAGGAAATAGAACATTATTGTGAAAATTTTATCATTAATAAATTGTATTCCATATGTATAGAAGATTATATATTTGTTCAATTATGATTAATTTTTAGGATAACTATATTTATATTATTTAGTAAACAAAATGAATAAAAGTAAATAATTTATATTTCTAATAATATTTACTGTTGGTGATGAAATATGTTATTAGACTAAAAAATAAATACTATCATCCTGGGTAAACAAGAATGGCCTAATATATTATTTTCATTGTGGGATCCACCATTGTGTTATATATGTGTGTTATAGTTGTAAGGAAATTCGTTTAAACTACAATTTTAGTATTCTGAATAAATAAGCATGTCTATATTATTATTGATATTTTTTTTATCATTTTTATAATTATAATTTCTATAATTATTTTGTCAATAATTAGTCGATGTATGTGTTTAATTATATACCTAACTTAATTTTTTTTAAAATTTAATATTGTTGATTTTAATGTATTCATAATTCTAATTTATGGGTTTTTTTCTTATGTGATGAGTTGTGTTTTAAACAACAAATAAATTTAATTTTTTTGATAGGTTATTTGGAAAAGTTTTATTTTTTCTAATAATAACCCTCTAATAATTTATTAAAAAACTTCAAGATTTCAATTCATTTTGGTTTAAACCACCATTCATTTAGTTAAAAACCATTTCACAGACCTCCACAATTAAAAAAATTGAGGTTTGATATGATCCTAAGATATATAAAAACATATAATTTTTAAAATATCATATTAAAAACATTATTGGGTTTAAAATTTCATCCAAAAAATGATTCACACTAGTTTTAAATATCTTCCATTAATTTATTTCTGTCTAAAAAATTAAAATATGCATTTAGAATTATTAAACATTAATTAGTAGTTGTTAAGAGGACCACATGATCTTATTTGCACCATTTAAAATGTTGGTAGTCCTTATAGTGTGTTTCAATAATAATAATGTTTATTTTTAAATTTAGTAAGTGGACATGCAACAATTCCATATATGGACTCTAATAATTAAAACATTGTCTCTCTCATTATATCACATCAAAATATGATACATTTAAATTATATAGTTAGTCAGTTGGTGTAATCTAGGCTATTTTAATGGAATCACACTGAAAATGTTATAAAATTACACTGTAATATGATCAACATGTAAAAAAATAAACTAAAATCAATGAAAAAATTTCATATTTAGTCTACTTGAGTCTATTCTATAGAATCAGTGATATACATGGAATTTGTAGAATTAAAAAATATGAGATTCTTTTATCTCCTCTTACTCGCTTCTAATAACTAAGATATCCTATTAAGTTGTTATATTTAGAAACTCATATTAATATCTGCTATAAAATATCTCCTTATTATTTATATATTTTATGAATATACCCATTATTTCTTATGTATATCTTTAATTTCATCCAATTTAAATTATCGTGGATTTTTATTGATATGATCAATATTTGTACATATCATGGTCTATATGAATTATTTGATTGTTAATATGGGAATTATTTTACTCATTAAAACATTTAATTTTTTGAAAAAAATATATCATGTTATATGATTTATACAATGTTACATAGGAAATGATCCGCTCTTAAATTAAACCAACATTTATTACTTAATAATTCATAATCAGATGTAATTTGAATATTTTAATGTATCCTTCAGGTTATATCTCTTTAGATCATAATCCACAGAATATTGGACACATAATAAAATCCATAATAGAGAAATATTTATCCAACTATGTCTCAATAGGTTGTTATCATTTATACTTTTTTACATATTTATCTGAAAACTACCATACTCATACAAACTATTTATAGACACAATGAATTATTTCATTTATAATGAAACTTAGTATTCTTATAGTGTCATAAAAATTAACACCCTTGGATATCAGTAAAATTTTAATCTATAAATGGATTTTTGAATCTTCAAAACGTTATTGGTTTTATTTAGTTTCAAATCCCTATTTTTATATTATATAATAATTTTACTTAAGTTTCATTAAGGGGTAATGTTATAAAATTTTCAAACTAAATCATATAATCCTGGAATGATTGAATATATTTATCACATATAGTATATTATTTATTTATAGAAAATAATTAATGTTTCATCTTTGAAATAACAATTAAACTATGTCTATATGGTTCCCTAACATTATTAGTGGTCATATACAAGATTTGTGTGCCTGGAACAATTTCATCCAAGATAAATTTTTAAACAGTTTCCAACTATAATTATTAGTAGTATTGAGTACCTTACTCCTTAAATCCATCAAAATATATATTTATCCACCAATATCTGTTGGCTATAATCTACTAAATAAATTTACTCTATCTCTCAAAAAGGAAATTTATTATATGATAGATTCAATAGGATATGTCCATTCATTAAATAGGATACTAAAAAATGATTCACTTTGTGATTCCTGATGAATGATTATTTATAGGATTAGAATTAATATATTATTCATATCATTATATATAAATATGTGACATGTGAGTATTCTCCCATAATATATTTGATATTGGATTACTTTTTCAACCTTGTACGGAACATTTGGTTTGGTATGTATGAGTTTGTTTGTGGTGTATATTAATGAAATTATTGTAGAAAATTTTCTTGTATCATCATTGATTTTAGTTATGTGTAATAATTTTTCATGATATGATATAATATCAAAAAAACTTTATATAATCTATAATATCATGGTTATGTTATTATTTTATTGATCTTAAAAAATTTCATTATCTTCATACCACATCGATTATCTACATCACTTTTATATTCCATAAATAAATTATAGTAATATATTATTTCACTCATCACATAGATATACAACTATGTACTAATGTTATCAATAAAAGGGTTGAATTATTATAATCTAAATTTAGATTCTACTTGGATGTCATAATAAATTATATTAATTATATAATATTTATGACTCATTAAAATTTATAGCTAAAATAGTGCCTTAACGATTTAGCATTGTAAAAATCATGAAATGTATCCAAGGTATGTAAATCAAATAATATAAATTATTGGTATAACTTTTACTAAAAATTTTTATTTTATATGACCAAGTCTAATAGATTTCAATATCAATAATGTGAATTAGTGTTTATAATTATTTTTAATTCTATGATTTATTGATTCAATTATTTATATAAACAATTGTTTTTATTTTTATTCCATTAATTAAAACCACTAGATTATAAACATTACAAAATAATGATTCTTAAGGTTATCCACTTAAAATTAGTTATATATTTCTCTAATAATTACATTGTGAATAATATATGATAAAATCAACCCACTAATTTAGAAATTCCTTCTTTCATAAAAACATGAAAATATATTCTCTTGGGAAATGTTTAAAAACATTTTTGGAGCATGAATTTAAATAAAAATGTCTGAGATATAGCCTTTATCTAAACCCCAATCTACTAAAATTTAATGTATTTATTTAATTTTTAACATAAATGAAGGGAATGGTTCCCCATGATTCTTCATTACCCTATTTAAATGTATTCTCTAATATACATGGCCATTATATCCAAATATATTCATTAATATAATTCATAATAACTATATTTGTAAGAGATCCTTACAAATGTATTTTGTTTTTGATCCTGTAATTAACTTCATCACATATCATTTATTCATATTCACAATAAGAATATAAGATATATATTTATTTATGACTCATTTATATTAGTGAACTGTAAAAAATATATACAGATGAAACTTATCTATAATATAAATTTTATAATTTAATAAAAAACTACAGAAACTTGTGGTTACTATAAAATAATGAGATGTGTGTACTGATCTTTTTACGTCTTCACTGTTATTATTTTAATATATCATGTACTAAGTCATATTGAGTATATAATGAAAATTCTAAATTATTTCATTCAAATTACTCATGAATAGTTCATTGAAGATTTATTTCTATATTAGAACATTTTTGTGGCTAAGCTTCATGAATATATGATAACACGGAGTATCCATTCATGTATGAATATTATGAATGTATCTCAAAAAATGATGAATAGATGATGGGAAAATCACATTATACATCATCCATGTTCCTCCTGCAGTCTTCCATCTAAAAATTACTTGCCTCTTAAATATATTTACCTAATTTAGGGGACTCTAATATGATATGATAGCCTAGGTATCCATATGAACACTTGAAAATAAATTCCATGTGTCCCTAGTAATGTCTCTCTATAATTTTTAGGCTTTTTCTAGTGGTTATGGTCAAACAATAATTCATGGAGGGTATATACTATTAATATCATCATACCAAATAACAAAAAAAACATAACTTTAACATTTAGGAAAAATATAATATAATTGAAAACTGAATTATAGTAGAAATTATTCCATAAAAAACAAATAACTACCATTTTATTAAAAATTGAAATCAAATAATTTCATAAACCATAGAAACCCAAAATAATATCTTTATAGAATAATTATGTATAGAACACCAATAGGAAAAATAAACAAAAAAACTTTGGGATAGACGAATATCAGTCAAGAGATACACCTAAAAATTTTCTTTGTGTCTCTGTAGATTTACTCCAACAAACACAACTATGTTAGTATCCTTTTATTAGACATTATACTAAACATCAGTTATTATATCCCCCTAGGTGCATGTATGGGGTGTGAGAAAAAAATTAAATAGTCCATCATGAATTTTAATCATTATAATAACAATAATATATATGAAATGTCATATTATATTAAATAAATGTTGTTAAAAATCCCATATTTCACATTTGAAATACTATCTGGTTCTCAAGATTCTACACTAATAATTATCTCATACCAATTTTAAAATATTTTGGAATATGTGATGGATATTCACTATGACACAAGAGGTCATAAAAGAAGTGTGTTGACTACTCATCCATACACAAATTATAGCTATATCAAGAAAGTAGGTTTCTATACCGCATAACTAATCCATAATCAGAGATTAATTTACAAAAATTAATTTAATTATCAACCAATCCATGATCTGTAATGTGAAATTATAAATTGGAACTATTCCAAACTAAAAATCAAAATATGTTGTATCTTTGTAAGAAATATGAATATCCGAGGGAAATAACACCCTAGATTCCAGGGTTGATGAATTTTATCCTGTATTCCATGTCCTAATGTCTCATGTAGGTGAGACATCCCAAAAAGTACATTAAATCATAATAGAATTAGTGTATGGAACAAACCAATCCATAACATATATATGTATCTCACAAGTGGGTGATAGATCCCGACACAAAAATTAATGGAAATTTTATTTGGACCAAATGTAACCACTGATATGGATGTTCTTAAATAACATAACCATTATTCCTATCTATCTCATAGACAAGTCAACTACATTATCAAAATAATATAAATGGGAGAATAATATTAAATACCATAAAGGGTGTCACCCAACCTAATGTTATACCTCTACTAATAAATACTTGCATGTGATTCAGAATGTCTACTAATGTCTCAATTACCTATCCCATTAGATTCAATCACTGATTTAATCGTGTGAATAAAGAATTTTGACAAACTACTTAGATATCATCTATCCCCTGATTATATAAGGTAATGTCATCCCATAGGAAAATTTTTTAATTTTAAAACATATATTCATAAACAAGAAATGTTCTATGAAATGTAAACTCGCTTCCCATTACTAGAGTTTATAACCATTAATTATAGTATAAAAATTTTCATTTTAAACATTTATCATATTTCCCTATCACAAATAACCTATTACAGGGTGAACAAGATTTAATTCTAATCGTGAAGGTATTATATATAGTACTTCCAAAGAGAAATGATCTTAAATTAGATAAAACTATAGTCTATCATCGAGTGAACATATATATTGACCATATAAGGCTCATTAAGTTCAATCATAAGGATTACTATTTCAAAATTATGGAATAAATAATTCATAACCTAAACCTTATTATGTTTCCTAAAAAACAACTCACTTGACATACCATATTCTATTACTCATAGTGAATACCTTGGTCCACATCTGGTGACATCCCTATATTACACTATCCATCGGGCCTGATAGACACCTTGTATGGTGTATATCATAATTAAACCCAAATGTAGTACCCATCTAGTGTTCCAAAATAAATTAATTTCATGGAAACACATGAGTGGATCTCCATAATAACCCTACTTGGTAATAAATTAATTATTACAGTCATGAAATCCCAATCGACTCTCAGTCATGTCAATCGCACCCACTAACCCCCACATAATCATTATACAAAACATGAATCTATATATAATGTGGAAGAATTAGGAACCACCTCTATATACTATGGAGTTAAACATGATAACCATGAAACTAAAATATCCACAATGATCCTTGATCATAATCCCCATCAATGATTACATGTATTATCCAAGGACCCTTTAAATTAATTATTAAACAATTATAATCAATTTCACAGACAATGTCATAACTAATTATGTTGGATATATTATGATAAAACCCATTTATTGATATGTACTACTAAAAAACTCAGTAAAAAAATATATAAACAACTATCATCATACACTCAAAAAAACAATATAAAAAATAACAAAATCATAAAAACTTATTGGCTACTAATTTAATCATATTCTACCAAAATCCATAGGATATAAAAATAAAAATTAAACATAAACGAAAATGGAATAAAGTGATATAGATTATCGTTTCCTGATTCTCCTTTACAAACTAATGATGATATCAAAAATACTCATAGTGATTTCACTAGGCTATGATGAAATAAATAACTCAAATCCCTAAAAGCATCCATCCAAATTAGTAGAATTAAAAAATAATAAAATCTGAGGGAGGAGATAAATAATATTACATCTAATAGATTCATAAAAACCACCCAAATCCTGATGTATAAATGCATATAATATGGTAGGATGATGTGGGTAAGTGGAAGGTATCTCCCCACTCTTGGTTAACATGGATGAAGAACCCCTTAATAGTTACATAAAACAAACGACCAATAATTCCATAAGATTATATGGGGTTCAAGGAAGGAATATTTAATCCCTATTTAATTACATGATGAAAATTAGAAATGATAACAAAATACTCCACTAATAGTGCACATACCCACCATAACATAAATACCCTTGAGTAACATGTCATTTTTCTCCACAGGAATAGGTAAGGATTTTAACATTTTCTATTGAGTATTTATAGAATGTAGTAAAATTATTGTCTATAATATATTGTGAAAATATAATTTATGGATAGATCTAATGATCTTTTTCTAACAAAAAGTTATTTACTAGGTGTTAAAATACACTTATTATGGATTTCACTTATTGGGGATTTGGAAATAAACAACACCAACAAATGTAAGGTTAATATTCCTTTCGATGTGTGGACAAACCATCACTTCCTACCTAGAGATACTATTTAAAGAAACATATAACGAACATAAATGAATATTCAAGTCCTATAATAATGTTTGAATATTATAAATAGTATAACAGATTTCACTTTTTAAGGGTGTTGGTGTTTCTAGTATCTCTAAAGATTTCATTGTTTAGTTTTGGTTTTCCAACCCAAAGAGGCTTGGATTATAATCACACATATATAGGATGTTACAACTAATTAATTTGATATTCATAAAAAATACCTAAAAACATTTAATGAATTGGTGAAATTTTAACTATCGTTCATATGCTACAGCTATATAACATACATATTCTAGAATTATATGGAATCTCAGTGTCTTCAATGGGTTTTCTCCTTTGCTCCACCACTCACTCATACATGGAATCCATGTAATAGATAGAATAAATTGTTTTTGTATTCAATATAGAATCCTGAAATGAAAAAAAACAACTAAAAAATGTAAATTAAATAAAAATCTAATCCCTCCATAAAATTTAAAAATATCCCAATATACATTTAAGTAAATTACAACACTAATAGAATGAAAATTAATAGTCTATAAAAAATAAAAAGATGTCTTTTAATCCTATTTGAAACTTTTTAATGGATCCTCCATGTTCACCTCATTCTATTAAATATCCTCCTGGCATCAATTAATATATTAAAACAAAAAATTTCATCGTATCCCACCACTTGTACATGAGTTATGGATACCCTCTTCTCTAATTTACAATTCTATAAATATTAATCCTCAAAAATTCTTCATCGAGTGGATGGATCTATTCCACATCATAATTGATATGAATATAATTATTCAATGTAAAAAAATAATAATTTTGGGAAACGTTTTATCCCTAATAATTATTAATTTTTACCCAACTCACCATTTAGATGCTTCCTCAATGTAGATGAATTTTTAGTTAAATATGAAATTCGATTATGTACTTGAGTATGATGATCCCTCTCTGGGCCCCTCGATTATAAGAATCCATATGTATAATCCTTTCATCAAAAACCAATTTTCCATTATGCTTCCTTATCTATCACAAATATTAATAAATTTTAGAAAACCATTTATTTCAACATGGATATTTAAAAAATTGGCTACTTCCTATAGTACTTCTACTTATAGTTAATTAGATCTCATAAAATATTTTTCAACCATTGATTTCTTCCAATTAATCCAAAAAAATTACAATTAAATAACCCTTAGTAAAATTATTTAATCTTACATAACATGGAATTTTATTTTTTTCACAGTAAAGTATAATATCCAACATAGCTTTTTTCTAAGCTCAAGTTTCACTAACTTGGATAACTATTTAATTTTATGAAACCGAGATGTATTCTTATGATTCTAGTTTAAAAAATGGTTTCTATTATAAAACTATACTCCCTTGTAATTCATTATTTATCTATTATTAAGGTTTGACCATTTCAAAAATAAATAAAATATGTAATATTATTAACGAAAACAACATTAGTAAAATATATGAGTTGTTCAAAATATATGTATTTATAAAAACAAATTAAAATTAAAATTAAAAATATAGAATAAATTACTAAATTAAAAATATCTATATTATCATATAACATTAAGGTTAAAAATCATTACATATATATATTCAAAAATAAATAAATTAATATTTATGTTTAAGAGTTCATAGATGTCAATGTAAAAGTAAAAAATGAAAAAATAAATTATTTACAAGGTCCAACCATATTAAAAATATTTTTTAAAAAACATTATTGGAAAATAATTTGTAATTGTTTTAATCACTACCCAACACAAAATCCATGACTATCCTAACACATAATCTTTCATATTTTAACAAATGGTATTTCTGCATAACTAGTTAAATCATTAAATTCATTTAAATATAATTAATGACATAATAAATAAATTATTTACTATAATTATTATGATTAAAAATATAAATTAAGTTAGTCTCTCTCTCCTAAAACAAGGTATATAAATGTTTTTAAATATAAATGAATTCAAAAATTGTACCTTAACTATTACATTGATATACAAAATAAATAATTCATATATAATATTAAAATCTTCATCCTCTATTTTTTTCCAATTATTTGCGACACACACCACAATTTTTTCTTTTTTAATCCCTTTTGTGCAAGGATGTTTTTAATAAATAATTAAATATTGTTTGTGGATAAACCATTAAAATTAGTAACATTAATTATGGGATAAGTGTAACTAGTTGGTAATGGATGAAACATTAAATAATTAGCTCTCAAACATATTCTTATTTCACATGAGTTTAGTTAGTCTGAAACTAGTAAACATTGAGAGGTAGAATCTCATATAACTATTTTTGATAGTCAAGTAATAAAAGAAACATGGAAACATCGCTCTATAATATCCTCTTAACTATTAATATAGATAAATATTTATAAACATATTTTAACATGAACATGATACTCAAATTTTTAAAAACAAATTAGTTTTTTAAACAAGCAATACTAATCTAAGAATATCTTGTATGATTTTATCTTTTACAATTATTATTTAAAACATATTCACTATAAAAATAATCAAACCCTCATATTAGTAATGTAATATTCCAATCCATATTCTAATGAATTAATTCATGAATTCCAATTTCATTTAATGATTCAGATTTTTTGTGACATAAATAAAATGTCAATAACATTACCCCTATAAAATATGTCTCCTTGATCATTAAGAATAATATTATTTAAGTAAGTACCCTGATGCTTATTCCCAAAAATCATGGCTTATGATAAATATCCAATAAATATTGATTATGTGATGTAACTAAATTAATTTCAAATAAAATTTAATTACATGAAATAATCTCAAAATATATAAAGTGAAAATAGATAATTCCAAAATGAATTGCTTCTCTTGCTCAAGGTAGTCAGTTAATGTCATCCTACAAGTTTTTTTATTCTCTATTTCATATGATATATATATAGGGTAAAAATTATCTTGACTTTATTTTTTTAAAATAAATTAAACAAAAATAGTTAACTAATATACAAAATCAAGGAAAAGAAATAACACTAAAAATTTTAGGGTTTAATCCCATCCAACACTAGAATTTTGTACCATTCTACCATAATGTAAAAAAATATATCAATCGACTTATATGGGTGTCAAATATATAAAATAATCCCAAATATAATTATTTCTCAAACGATCCACATAATAAGGGAATCCAATTGATGAATAGAATGATCTATGGAAATAACCTCAATTCTGTAAATTAATATAATATTATCATGTATATCACACTTATTAGTGAAATTTATTAAATTTTATAATTCCTACATTATGTGTGTAATTAATTTTTAGAATATATATGGTTGAATAATCATTGGAGTTGACTCTTTAAGTGTTTTATTTTTTTTCTAGTGGGTTACGTGATATGTGTCCTTTTCCCCTTGATTTTATTCTTCTCTACTCTAAAGACACCATATTTCTATGAATTATCAGGCACTATTTGTTTTGAAAAGTTATCCCTCCCCATTATTTTTGTGTCACACGATAAATTTTAAATAGTATGGTATATATTCATTTTTTGTTTTAATTTGATTATAATTAACTCCATAATTTTAAAATTGATATTTTTAAAATGTTCTATAAATTCAATTTCCAACTTAATATGGTGTTCCTTAATCACTTTAAAAATATATGAAATATATTATTTGGTTTAGGTTTGGATTAATTATTCTCACCTAAAATAAGATATAAGATTTCTTAACCCAAAACCTATAATGGAATAAAATGAGTGTCCAATATCTCCACAAATTCTTTATTCATTTTTCAATTGATAACTATACCCATAACTATTTTTTCATATAAAAATATAATAAAATGTTGAAATATATTTTTTAAAAATAAAATAAAATAAAATAAGAAAATTTTTCTAACAAAAATGATATTTCACAATGAATTCAATAAATATTTTTTCAAGATCATACAATTTTTATCTATTTTTAGTTTTATAATTTTAATGATTTTTATATCTTTCATTTTGTTTAAATATTCATTGCATATTTATATTAATTTGAGTTTATCATAAACCATACTTTTTGATCATTTTTTATTTGGAGGTTGTCTTTAGTATTTTCAGGTTGAAAATTGAAATTTTCGGAATATTCTGGGATGTGCATGGTTGGCGCACAATTTTCCCAAACCATGTGCCCACCCATTATTGATCGTGAAATATTGGTATGTGGTTGAATTCATCGTTATAGAATAGTATGAATAAATATATGGCCATTAATTATAAACTATGAACCACATTGGAGGGGTGTATGTTTTTTCTAACCGTGTGGCACATCCAAGCTAACCGTGCGAGCAGTGATAATTATTTTCAAAACTATTTTAAAATTTACAGAAGAACATTCCCCACCCTCTGTTGATTATAATTCAAGATAACTCAATATTATATGTCTTGGGGTCTCTTTATAACCATTTTTGTATCCTACAATCCATGTCCTAGGTTGATCGCAAAACATCAAGTCTCGTTCGATACCACATTGGTCAGGGGTTATTCTCTCATTCATTATCACCCACACTCTCTTTCATTCCTCCATAGGTTTTTTTGTATCATCATGTTGTTGATGGATCTAAACATCATTTTTTGACTCGTGATTCTATATTTTTTTAGATCTCATTTTTCATCATTCATTATTGGAAAATCATATTTCATATATTTTGTTATATGATCATCGTGATTAAAGGTTGGTTGTTCCATTGAGATTTTCCATTAAATAAACCCTTTATTTGTTTGAGTTGATTTTATATTCTTCCATTTAAATTACAAAAGGCCAATTTGATGAAAATTAAAATTTCAATGAATAATTATGGATTATTTCAAAACCCTCCAATTTCAATGGATTTAGAATTTGGGGTGTAAATTCAAAATATGTGTAAATATTAAATTGATTTGAGAATTGAATATAGAATATACAAAAATTATTTTCATAAAAGAATAAAAAAAATTATAAAAAAGCGTGATTTGATTAAAACCCAGTATTTTTTTAATTTAGTTGGAATATTGAGATTGGCATTGTAAAATTGAATTTCTAAATGTTTTAAAATTATTAATTCCAAATCCATTTGATGCAATTTTACTTTATGTTGGAGTGTCTGTAGTTTTCCATTAAGTTAGAGTGTATTTAATTTTCCCATAAGTGATAGTGAATTTAATTTTATATTCAGTGGTAGGGGATATAATTTACCATTATCTAGTGATTATATTGGTTGTTTAACTTAATATATATTTGAATGATTATGAAACTTCTTTAATCATGCCAATTGTATTGTATAAACTATTTTACGTAAAATTTTCTTTAATACCCTATATTAAATTTTCTCTTTTATAGGAAATGAATTCATGTTTTTAATTTAAAATTATACTACAATGCCTTTTTTTAAAAATTAACAGCATGGTTTAGTTTATTTATCATGACATGTAGTTTAGAAACAATTATAGAGGAACTAATGTGAGTTTATCTCACACCATACATTTTCCTTTAGTATTTTGTGTATTTTCTTCTACTAAATTCATGTAAATGTAAATATCATCTTTAAGGGGGTGGATGTTATTGAACCTTTTCCACTGAAGTGGTGATACCTTCAGGATGTTTTACTTTTATATTGTTCTTCTATTAAATTGGGGGTGTAATTTTTTTGGTTTTATATAACTATTTGGATTTTTTTTATTCAATAGTATATTTATTTAATCATACTAATATGTCTCTATTTCTTCCACTGTTTATGTGGAAAAAACATTCCAACTTTTGACCTGTGTGATTCCAGGTGCTAGTTTCCAACCCATGTTGATCTAGAATACCCATTTGGCTATGTTAATTGCACTTTGGGAATCAGAGTACAAGAATATATGTAATAGTTCATAATAAATTGGTATCAATGATTCATCTAGTGCATATTTCATTGATGTTAGTATGAGTTTAAGAAATCTGTTAATGGAATATAATATAGTTGTGAGTGATTTCCTAGCTATATATCATTGTAAAATGCATTAATTCACCATGGGTGGTTTAGTAAATTAATCTTAAGGATAGGTTCTTTTCTTTTCCCTATTTTATATTTTGAATATTTTAAATACATAATTTTTTTTAATGGGAATAATTTCATTGTTTCTGTTATCTGAGTGCGAACACGTGTAATCTTCTATTGTATTGTTTGTTTTTTTATAATGTTGTGTAATATCATTACTCCATGAATATGTGATAATAGGATCCATTAGGAAAATTATGGTGAACCATAGTGATAAAATCCTTTGATGGACTAGAATCTGGTTGACGTTGTTGTGTGTGTTGTCCAATATGTATTATAAAAACCAATGTCTGCTCCCATTCAAGATCCAGTTATGGTACTTTAGAGGAAAAAATTTATGATTTATGCCCAAGAATTCCTTCATTAGAAGCCACCAATGTTAAAATAATATAATGGACTTCATAAGGTCAAGGATTGGTTGAACAATATTGTTCTCCTGTTTGAGTTCTTTGAGACAGCTTATTCGATGAAGGTGAAATGTGCCACCTTCATACTGGAGGGACCAAGCATGATATTGTGGGATTTGATGATGATGGTGATGAATAAGTCTTATGGATATGAGTGTATGTACATTAAAGTTATTCTTTAATAACCATATCTATCTAGATTCTATGGTGTTGGCTTAGGCTGTGGATTTTTACCAATGGGGGAAGCCTGACGGGATTGTGAATGAAAATATGAAAATATTTTATGAGAAGGTGTAGTTTTTAAGTGAAATAGTATCAAATGATAAGATGAAAAATAAAAAGTTAGATATGGGACTTTGATCTAATATTAATTCTACTATTTTCTTGTATAAGAACTCTTCTTATTCTGATGTCATGGGAAAAGCATTAGTGGTTGAGTAAGACCTACCTGGAAATTCAAGGTTAATTGGAGATTCTTTTTTTCCAATTGTATTTTTTGTGGGTTCCTATTAACTTAAGTGAATTAATTGTGATTTTATTGGTGTATTTTTATATAGGTGTTCTTGTGAACCTCTTACAGTTCCTAGTATAGGCTCTTTTACTTTCTCCTAGTGTGTCAAGGCATAGCCCTCAAAATATGTTTGATTTGAGTCACTCGATACACCTGCTTTCTGCAGATTGTAAGGTCACATGAAGAATTACTATCATATATATTTTACTCCAAATATTATAATGAGATAATAAGAAATTAAATGTATTTCAGTGAAATAAATTACTTCATAAAAATAGGGATTTCATCCATATGCATCTAGAATGACTTTTATTTTCATAATGGTATAGTCTCAAGAGGAAATAGATACAAGTCCAATGACTGTGAGAGGTAACATCACAATTTATTCATCCTTAATGACCGGTCCATTTGATATGGTTGAATCTCAATCATTCATTTTTACTCCTATTTTGAACATACTAAATATTTTTTCTAATATTTTACCATGTTTGGTGTATATTACTACCCCAAAGTAGAAATAGAGAGTTGGGAATTTGTAATCCTTCTTGTGCCTTTATTTATCAGAGTTTGATCTTACTTAGGATTTTAAATATTTATGTCATTTTCAGGATGTATTGGATAATTTCAAATAAATTCTTTATTGATTTTTATCTTTGACAAATCTCATTTATGTCACGTGGAGGGTTGTGTGATTTCTTTTAGGGATAATGTGACTCGAGGAAAACTAGAGACAAACTATCTTATCTATAGTTATGTAATGTAATATTCATTTTTTTTATCTGGAGTGGGAATCCTTGAGTGATAATTTCCCTCCAGTTGTCATTTAGTTTTATGAAATTTTTCATCTGACATCTCTAGCTATCCATTGGTAAGGGAGGTAGTGTTTTCTATTGATTTAATTACTAGTAATAAACCAGTATATATTCATTATTATCATATGGAACCAAATAAAATTAAAGAGTTTAAAACTCATTTGTATTAGTTCTTTATAGAATTTATTTATACGCCAAAGCATGTAACCAATTATGGTGCCTATTCTATTTTCTAAGAAAGTTGATTTAAAACTTATCTAATGTTTTTATTGCTGAATAATCAATCAATTCATGGTAAAGAACATATATTTGTCACCATTTATTGATGTTATAATTGACTAGTTAAAAGGGAAAATTTGGTTCTCAAAGATTGATCCTTGATCAAGTTATCACCAGTTGATAATAAATTAATATGAAATTATGAAAAGTACATTTTGGAGAGCTTATAGCCATTATTACTACCTTTTTTCCATTTGTTCTAACAAATTCTCCTCTATTTTTTATTGTTTTTATGAATAGGATATTCCATGTGTCTCTCAATACATTTATGGTGGTATTTGTGGATGAAATCATGGTTAACTCTAATTATGAGGAGGTCCACCTATGTCACATTTTAGTTGTTAGGGAACTATTAATAAATCACCAACTTTATACCAAACTATCAAAATTTTATTTATCAATTTGGGAAGTGATGTTCTTTAGATACATGCTGTCAGAAAATTTTTTCTCAATCTATCCTGAGAATTTGAATGATTCCTTGACATGGGATAAATTTCATAATGTTATCAATATGAATATAATCTCTTGTATTAGGTGGGTATTATCACCAATTCATAAATTATTTCTTGATTTTTTCTTATCTAATGACCACTATCACCCGAGAAGGAGTGGCGTTTACTATGTATGATAAATGAGAGTGTTTTTTTGTTGAGATAAAATGTCATTTTACTTTTTCTATGATGTTGATTATTCCAGTGGAAAGTCTAAGATCTGTGTTATTCATCGACACCTTAGTTTTAGGTTTTGGATGTGTTTTTATGTAGGGTGATCACATAATTTTATATGGGTGTCAACAACTTAGGCATTATGGGTAAAAATACCTCACCTAGGACCTTGAACTCACAAATGTGATTCATGAACATAATATTTAGAGGAATCACCATTCAGAAAAATGATTGTGATTCTTTTTTACTATATGATATTGAGTTATATCTTCTCTCAACAATATTTTAATATTCACCAAATTCATTGAGTGGAGTACCTATAATTTTTTGATTGGGACATCCCTTATACAGTGAGGAAGAGGAATAGAATTGTAGATGATTTTAAGTGGTGACATTCATCCTAGGACAGGGAATATTCCTATTAAGAGTGGAACATGATGTAACTTTTTAAATGGTTGCATATTAGATATTTTGAAACATGTTTTGAGGTTATTTTGGCCAGTTTTTAGATGAAATATTCTCTTCCCCAAACAATTCTTCAGGAACTACTGCATGGTGATGAATTATGTGAAATTAATGACTCTCTTTATTAAAGAGATAACATTGTTAATTGGTTTTTCTCTACATAGGGAATTATATACATCTAGAATCATTTTCTTATGTCATCAACACTCAGGAAATATTTTATGGGGGGTTTCCATAATTCCTAATGGGTTGTGCACCCAAGAACCACATTTATGATCTATGAAAAACATAGACAATTCTAGTTCCCATGTATGAGAAAGGAAAATCATGAATTTCTTTTTCACTACTAATCATTCGAACAGGGAAATTATTTTCTTAAAAAGTCTTTGGGTTTTCATTATCCACTTCTAGTTCCTATATGCTAGTGGTATTATATTTCAATTTACATTGTGGTTGGGATTATATGTACCTTGAGAATTAATAATAAGATATGGGTTGTGGTTTGTAGGATGATCAAATTAGATCAATGTATATTTATTCAGGATACATTCAATGTTGAGAAGTGGGGGAATCTCTATGTGAAAGAAATTATTTGTTTTCAAATAGTTACATTTGTTATAGTCTCTAATATAGACCCGTATCTTACTTATCTATTTTATAAATTATTTCAGGATTTAATTGAATATTAGGTTTGTTTGATTGCAGAATACCATCTAAATATGGATGTCTAGGCTGAGAGGGATTTTCATATTCTTGAGGGTATTCAATATTATTTAATCTGAAATTTTAGTGTATCTTGGGTTGAATATTTGGGGGTGGTTGAGTTTTCTTTTAATAATAGTTACTAGTCTTTGATTAGAATGGAACATTTTGAGGCCATGTATGGGTAATCTTGTATGGTTAGCCTTGTATGGCCATCCTTGTAAATCTTTATTGTGTTGGTTAGATATTAGTTATTGTTACTAGTTTCCACTAAGTTCAGTCAAATATAATACATGAGATATTCCTTTGATTTATCATATGTTGTTTCTAGAATTGAGTTCCTATAAATCCTATGTTGATCTTTGCTATAGAAAAGTGAAATGATTAGTTGGTGACCCTTTGTTCATGAATGTTTCACATCATTAGTGTTATCAAGGGATTGGTATGAAAGGGTAGCTTACTTATTATTTTTTGGGACCTTTTGAAGTTGATAAGAAGTTGGGGAAAGTGTCTTACCTTTTAGAACATTGTCCATATAATATACATATTCAAAACTTGTTCGATGTATCATAACTATGAAATTATATTTCTGATCCATCTCTTGTTTTTAGATAGAGTAAACTTGATATTGATCTTGATTTATTAGTGACTCTGAATCTGGTTAGTATAGTTGATTATGAAATTAGGGTACATCACGGGAGGTTCATACCTTTGGTTCGAATGTTATGGAAGCACAGTTTTGATACACATGATACATGGGAGGTAGGGTCCCTAAATAGATCGCAATGTCCACACAATTCTAATATGGAATTTTATTGATATGGTTTATAAGGATAGATGGTTTCTATGATGATGAGGTTGTAACATCCTCTTATTGATTTTAGTTGCTGATTTACCCTCATTTTCAATCTTAATTTAGTAGGATTCTAACATCCTAGCCTGGCTGCCACTCGATGGTGCCCCAACCCAATGGATCACATGAAATCAAGTGCATCTCCCTGTATGCCAAAGGATTCTGACTAGAAGTAAGGGTCTTGGGATTGATAGAGGAGAGATTGTACCAATATGATCAATATATAATGAAATGGTATATTAAAAATAGAAAATAGATAAACAAGTAAATAAAAAAATAGAAAAAACATACATGGGAATGAAATAAATAACCAGACACTAAGTAGTAACTTTTCATAGATAAATCCTTATAATAGTGGGAATATAATTAAAAGTAGTAACTAAATCATATATATCATTGTTATCATGTATTTTCGCTATAAATCATTTGAAATAGGTATACATGTAATGTTAACAATAAATATATTGAAATATAGATTAAACAAAATAATATATATCAAGATAGCATCTTGAGCCTCAACTCAGTTCTGTGATCTCCTTACCATAAGCAAAAAAAAGTGAGTCATTCATCTATGGGTACTTTCCCTCATCCTTACCAGCATCAATATAGGACTGGAACCTCTCACGGTTAGTTCTGACAATTTGGCTAACCATATTAATACAATGTCTCATCCGACTAAAAAATATTTAGAGGAACTCTCGCAGTTGTGAGCCTCTGTCTATATGGTTTCCTCAAACTATTTTTTCTCTTTTATACAAATCTCTATGCCTCACAGTGTCAGTTAGATAGTGCAACCTGTCCCACATGGTTTATACAGACTGTGCGACCTGCTAGGTTTTTTCAAAAAAGAAGGGCTCTGAGATCCAATAATTTCCAAAACACCCTCAGATCACCCATGACCACATCGGGAACATAGAATAGGCCATTAAAAAAATTAAAACTAAAATTAATGGGATATAAACATTGTAATAAATACTAGGATCTTACATGGAGGTTTTAAAGGGTGTTTTAGGTGTAAAATTTAAATGTTTTTGAAATTATGGGTTGTGTATTGGTGGCACATGGTTTTTTGAAATAGTACACCCACCCCTTTTAAAATGTGAAAACCCATGTAGTATAAATTTTAAAATTTAGAATATGGTTTGACAAGTCATGCACCCACCATGTAAAGAATTAAACCAATTAGAGGGGTGCATGGTTAGGGTGTGTGGTTTGTCTAACCATTCAAAACTGCCTGGCTAACTGTGAAAGAGGTTATTCTTATTTCTGAAATTAAAAAAACAAAAGCCATGAAACCATTTTTTACATCTTGATTGACCATAAATTGGGATTAGTAAATATCCTAGGTCTTTTATTCTCTCAAGAACATTTTTTTGGATCCTATAAACCCATTTATAGGTGGATCAATGTGCGGAAGATATCATTTGATCCCTCTTTGGTAAGTGGATCATCTCCCATTCACTATGTCAGGCTCTCTCTTTCTTTCAACTATTGGTCTTATTGGATCATTATTTTTCAATAATCCTAAACTCACTTGGATTGAATCTTTATTCTATATTCTTTTGAGATCTCCGTATTTGTTTTCGATGTTGGAAACTATCATTGTACGTGTTGTGATACATGATTTTTATGATTAAAGGAAGGTCGTTCAAATGAGATTTACTATTAAATTAGTCCTTGAATTGATTGATTATATTTAATTTGATTTCAAATGACTTATGAAAACAAAATTCGATAAGGATTGAAATTGTAATTAAATTGGTATAGATTTGTTTTCTAAAACCCACCAATTTCCCTTGAATTGTAATTTTTGGTGTATGTTGGAAATTGTTGGACATTTTTTATTTATTAGAAAACTGATTTTATTAAAAGTATATAATTTTTTTCATAATATCTGATTTTTGGGTTTGTTTTTTATTGGTATGAATTTATGAAAACCCCATATTTTTGTTTTGGAATTTAATTCATATGTTGATATTGACATTAGATAATTGAAGTATAAAGTTTTTATTTAAAATTATTATTATCTATTTCATTTTGTATAATTTTCCATTAAGTTGGATTGAATATAGTTTTCTGGTAAGTGTGAGTGGGGTACATTTCCATAAAGTGAAAGTTTATGGTATTTTCACTTAAGCGAGAGAGGATGAAATTTTCAACTAAGTGGGGGTTTTAAGAGTTATTTGACATTATATATATTCATTTATTATGAAAAAAAATTTACCCATGCATATTCATTTATATATTCTATTTTATAATAAGTGTTGATTAATACATTGTATGAAATATTTTTCATCATATGAAATAAAATCAATTTTTATTTTTAATTCATAATTTTACTACCATGATAGTTTTAATTAATAATTAAAATCATTATTTGATTTATTAACTATGTTGTATTTTTATGCAACACTTAGTGGGACCCTACTGGGATTTTGGCTTACACCCTACCTTTTTCAATAAGCATTTTTTCATTTCTTGCATCCTAGTTTATGTAAAGGGAAAGAACCTTTTTGGAGGATGTGGATGTCCTCAACCATTTGGTATTGGAGTGTTGATACCTTCAGGATGTTTTAGTTTTATATTTTTTATAGTACTTTGTTGATGTACCATTAGGGGATAGATATACCTATTCAACTTTTGGTAATATATTCTTTAGATGTTTTATTTGATCATATTGATATGTATCTTTTTATTCAATGTATTATAACAAAAAAATAGAGCTTTTCAATTTTAGTATTCCATATTATAGTTTTCAATCCATGGGGACTGGGAATGACCTTCAGGTTATGTCAGTGCTGACATGCGTATAAGTGTAATAGGGTATCCAGGTTGGTTAATCAAATTCAACCCTAAGCATTAGAAAAAAATGTATACCCAAACATGGTGATAAAATGTGTTTCATTAAAATGTATACTCTTAACTACATAGTCTCAAAGAGGCGAATAATATCAATATCACATTAATATTTATTATTTCTATGTCATTTCATTCCATATGAACATGTAAGGTTGATATTATTTTGGGTTGAGATACTTTGGAATGAAATAAAATAATAAGGTGTCATGTGTCAGATAAATGTGATATATGATAGGTTGAATAAGAATCACCTAACCTATTTGGATTACATGGCATAGAATCCACTTAAAGGGGATTTAACTTTTAACATAGATATAACTACACCGTATATATGAATTATTTCAAACTATATATCCAAATATGGATGGAATCCACAACTATTTACCATGATATACTCTTTACAGATACTCTCAATGATTCCCAATGATGTTGAATATCCCCTAAGGATTCTGAATTATAAATGACATATAAAATGATTTAATTTAGAATGTTTTGGTGTTACCAATTTCTATTTAGATTGTGTTTTCAATTAGGAGTTGTGTGTTTTAATAACATACGTGTAGGTTTTTATTCGTATATAATCCACTCACCATGAAAAACATATAACAAACTCATTTTATATTATATACATTTAATAGTAATATTTAACTCACAAAAATAGAAAAAATATCTAGTGGAATTATATTTAATATTAGTGTTATGTCATAGTTGTAATTTTATCCACACTACTCATATATAAGGAAAATCCATGCAATGGCCTAAAAATATAATAATTTATTGATGAAAGTATCAAAAAATGAAAAAAATAACAACCATAGAATAAAAGTAAAATAAATTAATATATATTCTGATAATGAAAAATTAAAATAGACCAAGATAGAATATAATCAAATTCAATAGTAATAACAAATGGAATGTACTCAAAAGAACCTACAAAGAATACTGTTCATCCTTATTCAAACTATTTATGTGATACTATAAATTCAGTTACTCTCTCTAAATCTCTTCCTCACCTCAATAAAAAACCTCTCTCAGACTCAGGATCCTTCTCCTTCCAACTAAGAAATAGTTTACGATCCTGTTTTTTATATTTTCCACATCATTAAAAACATATACATGGCCATTCTTCATGGGGATCATGGATCATTTAGATATAGAAAAATATATGAATATTGATATTCTAGATATACATTGAATCATTGAGGAACCATTATTATATTAGAAGTATTAGTTTCATCTCAGAACTATCTCTTCAACATATTAATCAACATGGAATTATTTTTAGTGGAATACTTAATTTGGTTAATGAGTTGACTATGGGTCTTCATTTATGGCCCACATAAATCCCTACGATTTAATATATATTGCTTTGAAATAAATTTTATATATTTTATAACTATCTTTACCAAAAAACAATCTAAATAAATGAAGATATGTTATGGCCTTTATAACCTTGATGGTTTATTAGGGGTTTTGAATAACATTAACGATATTATAAAAACTAAATATACAAATATTTTCCATTATTTACATTTATTTATTAATTCCCATGAATTAATCAATCAATTTTAATAAAATAATTTCTTTATTAAAAGACCTATTTTTTGAAGAAATATAATTTTCATCGTGTTATAAATTTTTCAAATAAATATACTAATATTTATAAAAAAAATTATTTTAATGAAATTTATTTTTAATTAATGAATAATTATTTATAGTGTATTTATATAAAGTTTGGGAATAAATATAAATTAATTTCAATGTAAAATTGAGTTATCTTTCATAAAACTATTTTTCGTGGACAATGTGTTTCTATATTAAAATATTTAATAAATAAATATTAAATGATAATGATAATGAAATACACATATTAGATGTCAAAAAAATTTATTTATCATTAATATAATATTTTTTAATATTCAACTAAATAATGGAAATCTGATTATATACATTAAAATTTATTTTTTCTCAAACGTATTTTATTACGTTTGGTGAAGTTATTATAATGTTAATTTAAAAAACCTATTGTGATGGAAGTTGATAGTATATATTCTAAATTATTAATTATCATATCTAAATATTTTAAGAATTCAACTTCAAATTTTTGGTCATAATTAATTGTAAAAGTGGAAATAATTTGTTACCATAGTAAAGATTAAGGTTGGTTAACAAATCAGGTTAAACTACATGAAAATGGTAAAAATGTAACATAAACTCTTATTAATAATTACTATTTAAGATATTTTGAAATTATAATATCTTATTTTCGATTTATTATCCATTTTGTACCACATTCATAATAAAGTGACTTTATATTATTTAAATATTTTAAGTAATTTCTAGTTTTTCCCAAGCCTCACTTATAAATGGGTCCCTTTTATCCTCTTTTATTAACAATCATTGAATTATATATCATAGAAAAGAATTATACAAAAACATTTATATTATATTTTAATTAATTATTGTGTTTTTTTACCCTATGTAAATCCAAAAATGGATAATGTGTTTTACAATAGAGGGTCCTCAATAAATATGAAATCAACGTACTCAGCTCATTGAATTATTATTCATTCTTCAACTTCTTATTAATATGTTGTCACTATAATAAAAATTTAATCAATTACAAAAAAAATACTGATATTATATTATTATTCTGTTACAAAACATTTTCCACCTCATTTTTTCAAATTGGAAATGATGCTTATGTGTTTGTGTGGAATAACCCATCCAGGTAGATATTTGATTCCTTTTCCATTAACACCTACTATAGAAAATTATAATAATGGATTTGAAATAAATATAATATATATGTGGTAATAATATTTCTTAATTGACTAAATATTATTTATATTCCACTCTCCCATTTTTTTATAATAATAAACAAACATTCAATCATTTTTGTAGAATTCCATCCCTATTAATGATGCAATTCATTTTTCTATCTCTACATTTTATAGAACGTAAATGATATGTATATAAAGAATATATACATGTTATAAATATCATTATTCAAAAAATTTAAAGAATGGAACCCTGATAATGAGGCATGTTCTATAACTACTGAATCAAAACAAAATAGATAAAAAATGAAATTAACATAAGAAATAATGATATCAATGAAACATTGATAATGAAAAGGTGATAAGATGTTAATAGTAAAAATTATATGATACTAAAATTATGAATATTATTATATTATATAGGTAAAATGAATTTTATTTTAAATACATGATTTCAAAATAACTTATGATGATATTAAGACTGATAGTATGGTTTTTGTTATGTAATCTTACATTTTACCTAGATTTTTTATGATTATATTTTTTTTATGAAATTATATGACATATCTCTAAAAAAGTTTAATATATTAGAATCTTTTAATTCATGTAAATTATAATTTTCCCTTTCATTTTACTCCCACTATGTATTCAAAATTATGAAATAATGTTTTCAACAAAAAAACAAATTTATTTTTTGATTCGACTGAGAATATTTTTCACTGATGTACATATTTTATTTATAATTTATTATAAAATAATTTCACTATTATATATTAATTTATAATTTAATTTTTTTAATTTATATAAAATCATATAACAGAAATTTTCATTTCATTTAAAGATTGATTTTATTTTTACTAACGTTATGAACAAAGTATTTATTTTAAATTTTATAGTATGAAAGTCATTTCATGATGTCATGGATATTAATTTTTTGAAGATTACATTAGAATAATCCATTTTAATTTCCAATGAAAATTTATTTTAGTAATATTATATAAATTATTATATTTTCAATAATTGATATGAAAATAAAGAAAGAAATTTTCTAATAAATTGTTCCAATAACCTTTAAAAGGTATTTTTATATATTTAACATCTTCTAATATTTAATATCATTCAATAGGGATAGTATCCAATGATACCATCCATATTATTTGATCTGGGATGCAGGGGAGTGGAGGTTCTCAGCTTCAGCGTGATGACGATGTCTTCCACACCTGTACCTCCCCCTCCAGTGGGGTACGGACATTCGCCGCCCCATGATGAAGTCGCATCTCGATATTTTTCCCCTCTTTCGAATCTCTATTTTCTTCCCTCTTTACCACAAATTTATGTATGCCCTATGGTCCCAAATCTCTTCATTGGTTTTCCTCAATGGTAGATTTATTCCTCAGATTTCATCGAGGCTTCAGGTCTTCTTTATTTTACATTAGTTGCTCGCTTTAAGAAACGCCACCCTTCAGTGGAGGCCTTCAATCGATGGATCTTTAGGAAATGGGGTTTGTAGGACCAGGCTACGGTCGGTCTTCTTGATAAGATAAATCTGATGATTCGGTTTGCTTCCAAGGATGACCTGATTAGGGCATGGCATGGTGCACCCCGCAGTTGCAACAGCCTTCGCTTATATCTCATCAGGTGTTCTTTCTACTTTCACATGAAATGGGACTCCCCATCTGCGGTGATCTGGGTAAGTTTCTATGAACTTCCCTTACCGTTTCAAAACCCTTCTAACTTGCGTATGATAGGGAATCTAGTGGGAAGCTACTTATGCTCAGACGGTAGAACGCATTCAGTTTGTCATACAGTAGCTCCGCGAATATGCATGGAAGTCGATGTCTCAAAATATCCAACTGAGTATGTGTGGATTTTTGTTAGGGAAGAGTTTCATTGGAAATAGATCATAGAGTTTGAGACTTGGTTCGAGTTCTACTCTGCTTGTAAAAAAATCGGCCATACATCGGGTACTGTAGACATAGAGTCAAGAAACATGATGGGGCCAGGAGGTAGTGGCTTATAAAGATAGAGGCAAAGGACAAGGGCATGTAGAAGGTCCGACTGGGAAGAGCCATTTGGATGTTTGTTCTGACTCAGCTTCGGCAAAGGTTGTTCAACGAGATTCTCCGGAGAGTAATCCCTTGATTCCTGAAGTTTTAAACTTCTTGAGGATTGACTTGGGTACTCCTACGCCTATAGTGCAAGGTCCTTTGGGACAAGTGGAATCTGATCTAGAAAATATTGCTACTGCAGATGTTCTGGCCCTTGCTAATGGTACTAATTGGGATGTGGAAACTAGAATGGTTGTGGAGGAAGGTTTAAATGTCCTCAAGGATTCTTCTTTTGTAGAGGTTGTTCTTTCTGGGTTTTATAACACTGGATGTAAGGGGGATGATCCAATGATCAGGCGAAGCCCGAGAAGAGAGTTTCTAGCTATTAAACTGAGTAACTGCTTCGTGAGATTGGAGAATGAACAGCATTCCCAGGAGGCAGACCAGTAAGAAATCGTCAATGAGGAGAAGGGTATTCTGAGGGAGAAGTTTGGTGATGATTCATCTAGTCAGATTTTAGGAGACAATGCTCAGTATTTTTACAGTAGCGATGTTTGTAGTCCGAGGAGGAGGAAGGGTCGTCGAGGCGTTAAGAAACGCCGAAAAGATTATTCATATCTGCCTTCACCAATGGAGACATGATCTACTAGGAAGTTGAAGTCCCAAGTGATGGAAGGTGTTCTTTACATTAATTGAAATACTATTCGAGTAGAGGTTGCGGACTATGGGGATAATCCCATTAGGAATGTCCCGCAGAAGATAAGAATGAAGTTTTTGCAACCATTGGATCTACTACCACATTCTTGAGAAGAAGTGGAGGAGGAATCCCTTGTGATTAATACTTCAAATGAATATGGTGATAAAATGATGGAAAGAACCATTCTGGTGGACACAAATAAAGAACAGAGTGATTGGATTTACAAGTAGAATCTTATAATGGTAAGAGTTTTTAATGTGGGGACAATCAACCAAGAGAATTACATGCAAGCTTGGGATAGACTGGCACATCGATTTTAAGACCTTATAAAGGATGATCTAGAAACAGCGGTAACTTCTTTCTCCTGGGATCTTTTTAATGATAAGAAGATCAATAGGCTTAAGTTGTCTTTTAATGACTATATGTTCTCCTAGGGTTTATCACCTTTTCCTTAAAATAGTTTTTTTGGATAATAAAAAGAAAATAATGGTGATACCCCCCATCCATATTATTTATGTTGATAGTCATTGATTCTCATGATGAAATGTTGATGAAACCTATTCTTACACAATTTAATCTATGATGTAATGCTAAATGTTTTCATGATATTATTTCTTATATATGAATGAATTATGATGACATAATAGGTGGATAATATAAAAATCTATAAAGAATTGGGTAATTATTAATGTTTTATGGTCTCAAAGGGTACAAGAGTAGTTCTCTTGATTGAAAATGATGGTACATAGGTATTTTTCTCAATCCGGATATAGTTACACTGATGGTTAGTCCAAGCCTAACATATGATTAATGTCTCAGTGGGTATTGTTGATTGAATTTTACTATTATTATGAATATCCCACACATTTTATGCCACTATATATGAAATTTATTTTTTCTATGAAAAGATCCCATGGAACATGATCCTTGATTATTATATAATAAATATATTATGATCTTTTAATGACTTGTGGAGTGATTACGATCTATAAATAGAATTATATTGTTTCAAATGTTATGATAATATTAGCATAACCTTATCATTGAGTTATACATATATATTATCATAGAATGATATCCTAGAGGTTTACCCTTATAGAGTATCTGAGCTCACAATTTTTTTGTTTTTATTCCATAGGTTATGAAGAAAGTTTTTATACGATATGTGAATGTACAGCATACAATGTGAGAAAAACATTGTGGGTGATGTTAATTATATTTCAAAAATAATAATTATTTTTATATTCTTAGAAGAAAATAAATCATTATGGTGTTATTATTTTTATTTTTATGATATGTATTTAATATTCATCTAATATGATGAAACATTTATACATGTAAGGATTGGGTTTCCTCTATTGGTATCATGGAAAGTTTTAGTTATTTCTTGAAACTAGGATGAGAAAATATTAGTGATATCTCTTAATACAAACCTATCTATTCAATAAGTACCAAATTTTTTGTAGAGAAATGAATTATTTTTCCTAGGAAATAAATTTACTTCTATATATTGTTAGGAGGATATGGTTATAAAACCAATGCTACTAGGGGTAACATAGATAAAAATGGAGAATAAAATATTAAATTGATTTTAAATGGTTAACAATTAGTGAGGATATGAATCAAACCACACTAGATACTCATTATGGATACATATAATTTATTTCAAATTTTATTTTAATCAATAATTAATGATTTTAATAGTTATTGACCATGGATGATCGAGAAAAGATATAACGTGTCATAGACTAAAAATGTGACATTATTTAGACATCATATGTATGTTTTCTTCATTATTATATGAATTTTCACATTTATTATTGTTTTTGACACTATGATTTATGGTTTTAGTTAATGGTCAAAAAAGTGTTCAATCATGCCAACACTGAATGTGATAGAATACGTAATGAATATCACCTTGATAAACTAAATTTATTAGAAGATGGGATGAAACTTTTTATTACTATACTGATAAAAAACACTAAATAAATAATTCATGTTAAACATCCATATGATAAATTAATGGTACAATTTAAAATTGAATCCATCATGAGGCATAATCCACCTTTGATTAGTTTTTCAATTAATTAGTTTTTTTAAATAGATTAGTAACTCTAAAAAGTAAATTTCAATTCTCTAGTGATCAAATAATGAAAAATATATTTTAGATTCTCATCATTTGCATAGGCAAAAGGATAAATGGGTGACTATTATTAATAACATGAGTCATCTAGATGAAAATTATTATTTAACGGGACTAGTTTAGGGCTTTATTTTTTAATAAATAATTTCCCTCTTTTTTTATATGAAAATAGTTAAGTACCTCCATGTTCTACAGAAGATGTATGTTAAATCCATTAGTACCTATGAGAAAAATATTACTTGAATCATGAGTTATTATTCTATTTTTTCATTAATTTCTATAGTAATAATGATTTATTCATATATGAAATGAAAATAAGTCCCTAAAATGAATTATCCATATGATACTTCTATAACAATAAAAAACAATTATATATTCGATAGTGATGGGGAGGCCAACGTGTATGGATTGTCATGGTGTGTAGCATAAGGAGGTCCATCATTCGAGGTGGTATGATGATGTCTGTTTGAAATTTAAAATTTTAATATTTTTTTCCTTTATGCCACTCTTATGATGTGGATGAGCAGTGGATGAGTCGATGAGGTGGTGATATGGTGATGGGCATATGGGGATGACGACGTTTTTTGGATGACTCTCAGGTGGATTTACATCTGGTCAATTGTTTTAAGTCTATGGTAGTTTATGTTTTTTAAGTTTTGACATTTTATGTATTTTAATGTTGAATTGTGAGGGTAACACTTGTCCTTAAAGGGAATTTTAGAAAATTAAAAAAGTTATTTGTAATTGGAATTGATAAGAATAGAATGTTTAATTATATAGGAAATTACAATGATGGAAACATTACATAGATAAAGATGATTCACCCTTATTCTACAGATATAGAGTAAAATAATTTGTAAATTATCTTTGGGGTACTAGTGAATGATTTAAGTGTAAAAAATAAGTTAAATAGGTTAAATAAATTAATATTAGTGGGAAGATGTTAGCTAATTATTTGAATAGTGAAAACATTCTACAAAATGATCTAACCACACTCTAGTGTTTCAAATAATAGTTATAATTTAATTTTCCTGACTACTTGTAAAATTTTTGGGTTGATGACAATGATTTACATTAGTAACCACTAAATTGGAAAGAAAATGCTAATTATATTATGTTAACTACTGATGATTCTTGTTATATGAATTAATTGGTGAAGCCTATTCATACAATCTACTCATTAAATGATAATATATTATTTGATTCTATATCTAAAAATAATTTTTATTAAAATAATTTTTTTTGTGTCTATTAACATGTAGATGATTAGTTTTTGAATTATTAGTGATTACACCAAAAGATAAAATTATCACATCTCAGGTCCAAGATTTATATCCATTTAATGATAATTTAATTTATAATGGAAAAAATATTATTATTCTATCTATAGGTGAATTTTATGTTATTTTTCCCATTTATTATCACTCTCAATATAGATCCCATAACAATTTCCCTAGAATACAAGTGTCATTTCATATTTTGATTGAACCTATGATTATTTATCGGTGATATATGAATATAATATTCCAATGGAAATTACTTTTTTTAAAATCATGCTTCATATTTTTATGGGGTTGATGTCTTAGATAACTAGGATGACTCTCAAAATTGATGATATTCCTAATATATAATAGTTTTTCAATTGCATTTTTGAATAGTTCTTTACTCTTAATATAAATCATGAAAATGATATTTTAATATAACTAATACATAGAGGTGAACATGTTTCAATGTTATTAAATAGAATAGGCCTATTTGAGTTATATTAATTTAATCATAAACTCCAATAGAATCTATATAATGGATTCTTATAGCCAAGAGCATCATTGTGGGGTGAAATTGATTATTAATATATATTATAATTATTTTTAACCATCACAAAGACCTCAATATTTATCATATATTCACATTAATTTTTTATACTATTAATTGATTGAATGAAGTCAATACATACCTAACCTAACCTTTTATATGAGTTATGGACACTGTGAATTTACTATAATACCATTTAGACATATTTATGCCCCCACTATATTTATTAATTCGACGAATAGAGTCTTTAAATATTACCACAGTCAATTTGAGGTAATATTTATAGATGGAATTATTATATAATCAAATAGAAAGTAAGGGAATGGAAATAAGATGAGAATTGTTTCAAGACCATGAAAAAGAAGATACTATATGGAAAATGAATGTTATGTTAATTATATTTTCAAATTGTTTCATTCTTTGGATGTGTGATCATAATGAGGCTACGTAAACAGATTAATCTATTACCTAAGTCATTTAACATTGGCCTAAGATATCCAATTTGATAGATATCCACTATTATCATGGATTAGATGGATGTTATAAAAGTTTTTGAAAATGTATCACAGATATATAATGCACTAACAATGTTAACATTGAAGGGATTTATGTTAAATTGGACTAATGAATGTGAAGAAAATTTCTGGGAACAAAAGAAAATTTTTGTTAGAGATGATATACTAACACTTCCCTATAGTTGACAAGGTTTTAAAATTTATAGTAATTCATCTATGAAGATAATGGGAGGTATTCTTATATAGAATGATGTGTTGATAGCTTATTCCTTGCATAAATTAATGGTTTGTGGCATGAATTACTAGAATAATGTCTTGAATTTTACAACATTAATCATTGAATCCAATATGTATAGGCATTATCTTTACAGAGAAAGGTGTAACATATATACTAATTTAAAATTTTCAAATTATGTATTCTCCCATAATGATTTCAATACAGACTAAAAAACATTGTATTAGTAAATTAAAAATTATGATTGGTCAATACATTAACACCTTTGGAAAGTGAAAAAATGGCTGATGCTTTGATTTGAAAGGATAATTATAACTTTTCTATGATGAATATTGAAAAATATCTTATACATATGGATTTTTAAAAAATGTACCATGAAATCTTGATGGAAGGGGATTAATGATATTTTACTCAAATAAATGTTCAGTGTTCTACCCATTTGAATATTAAAGAGGCAGAAATGGAAGATGTGGAGATATATTTGAATATAAGGAATGTTCCTGAATTCAACCATGATTTTGGTGGAATGATAATGTTCAATAATAGATCATTGGACTATATTATATTTTAATTGAAGAAGTATTTGTTGGATGAAGATCCTAAATTACTCTATATCAATCTTTGATGTATAAATATGTATAGACACCTTATTAAGTATGTATGATAGGGTACCTTGGTGATATTTATATATATCCAAATATTTATCTAAATTCTTAGTGTTCTGATTGGTTATATTATATTGGATGAAGTGTAAAGCGAGGTCACAGCCATTATCCATGAAATATTGGAAGACGGACAACATCAACATGGATTTAAACAAAGTAATACACCAAGGAAACTAAATCTAATAATTCTATTTGGGTGGTAATTGATTACCCTACAAATTAATTAAATTTCACTGATATTTGAGAATATTTCATTCCTAACTAGCATTCCAATATATAAATTATGTATGTATATGGTTTCATGGAGTACGACATTTAATTATATATGATTGAGATCTAAATATTTCGATGGTGTTTTAGATTTGTCTTGAGTATTCTCTTGATATGAAATTTTTTTATTACATCCTACTATACCATGATAGATGATCATATTAAGAGAACAAATCAAACCCCAAGGGATATTTTAAGATCTTATTATCAATATTCAAATGGTGGTTGTGATCAACACCTTCATACTGTTGAAGTTTCATATAATAATAGATTTTAATTGATTATTCAGATGGATGATTATGAATATATCTATGGAAACAAGTGAATAAATCCAAAATAATGAGTGGAATTCTAACTAAAAATGGAATTGGTACACTAGAAAATGTGAGAAAATATTTTTTTAAATCGACAAAAAAAATCCAGTGGAATTTGATTTTTCGTTAATTACTGAGCATGGGGTTTATAAAACTGAAATTTGGAACGTAATTATGATACTTTGGATCTATAAAATCAATTTTTTGGACATGGGTGAGTCCTGATAACGTTTTATGGTTTCCTGTGGATATTTAGGATCACCAAACATGGAAAAGAAGGATTTTAAGGACTCGTAGAGGTCTTTGAACATGCAACATATGGTGTGTCTAAGACATGATGCCCATATAAGGTAACTTTGTGTCTTATTTTAGTTTTATATAGATTTTCATATGGTCTGCACATGTTTTGGATGACCATGTAGGGTAGACTGTGTAAGGGGGTTTCTAGAACAAAGGATTCTGCATGGTTTCTGCCCTGTCTCTTAAACCATGCAGCCTAAACCATGTGTGGCACCCATTTTTTAAAATTTATATTATATTTAACTTAATTTAATTAAATTAAAAATAAAAAGCATACCCTACTCCTCCCTCTATTGTACACACGACACACAGTCAGGGGCCTTGTGTTTTAGGTGCAACAGACCCCTCTCCCGACTCCCCTCTTCTTCGCTGATTTCACCAATGATTCCACCGGTTCTTCATATAATGCTTCAAGTTATGTCTATCTTCTACCTCCTCTTCCACTTAAAACTAGTTTTTGATCTTCCGTGTGACCTTTTTATATTTCTCTGAACAACCTAGGTTTATGGTGGTTTTCTTTTTTGTGTTTCTTCTGGATTTAGGTCATGAAAATGGCCTCCTGGTGTGTGTTTCTCAGTGTTTCAAGAACTACCACTGATGGAAATGAATTTTATGTTCATTCACTTGGACGCCTTTTTTTGGGTAATCTCCTTAAACCATTATTGGATTTTTACCTCTTATTTGAGAACCTTAATATATTTACTAGTTTCTTTTGTCATGTGTAGTGAGTTTCAGTAACTTTGGAATACTCATGGGAATATTACAACATGTATATATATATATAATCGATGTTCATTCTCCCTCATTGTGTGGGGAATATAGGCATTTGTTAAAGGGTATTCATAAATATATACCAAAGTATGTGTGCGCGGGTGGATGGGTACTTGAGTTAGAAAGTGTCAAATGTCAAGCATTGGCTTGGTCTATAAGATGTGGGGTCCATGTCTTTGACTCTTTATTTAATAATTCCTTCATAACATTTCAAATCAGATGTTTTTATGATTTTCCTAGTTTAATAAAATATAATATCATGAATTAGTTACTTAAAGATTTAAAATTACTTGTTTTTCAATTAATCTCGGTTTTTATAATAAAAAACCTCTAACAGAGGTGTGTTACCTTCAAACAAAAAAATTAGTGATATTTGCATGTCATGATTTGGGGTGGTTTTATATTTCTTTGTATCTTTCTATTGATGTTGATATAAGGTATGTTAATTCACGGATCATTTTTTAATTAAAAATATTTACCATGTGAGTTATATTTAAATTCAATGCCATGAGATAGATTTCTAGACGTGAATAACCACTTGGGTTTTTTGGTAAATTTAAAATTGATTTATTTGGTATTAGAGACCCTTTCGTGTGGAGTTTTCCCCCATGTCATGGGATATTAGTTATGTAACTGGTTTTAATATATAAATGTGTATTAAATGAATTAATTTTGAATGGATGAGGGACAAGACCCCTAGATCATTATATGTAATTACTTGATTAAGTATGAAATGCCTTGTATGGAATTTCCCATGTGAGTTAGATACTACAATGTTTTGTAGGGGGTTTTTATGAATGAAATAGTATTATAAGGAATTTCCCATATTATATTTTTTATTTAATATCCATGTAATGGATTGTGAAAGCTTGACTTAGGATGTATACCTGTAAAAAGGTCCATCTCATGGGTGAGCGCCTTGATTGACCCTTTATGATCATTTGGATTAAGATTCATATAAGTCATTCCATGTTTCCCATTTGTGGGATGTTTTGAAATAAATTTTATTACGAAATGTTTTCAATTTTGTTTCACTTCATTGGACTATGTTTGGGGTATTCGATGTTTGACTTTCCCTTGACCCTTATAGATCTATGTTTGTTGAACCTATTGGAATGTCTGGATCCAGCTGTAGCTTTTACCATGTGATACATATGATAACTAATACCTTTGTATGCATGATATGATTGATAGGCTTGTTATGTTTCAAATTACATTGTGATTATTTAATGAAAAACCCTTGATCTTCCCTTGTTTTGTAATTTCCTTAATATGAAATTAATTGCACCCTTTGCTTATAATCCCACATTAGTAAATGAATGTCTAGGCCTTATGAGTTTTTTCTTTTCTTGAGTCACCCTTTTGTGGTGAGTTGTATTAGATATTATTGGTTTTAAAATTAGAAAACCTATTGAAATTTTAAAATAAATCTTTGATGATTTAATGTTATATATAAATGGGTGAATCATGGATTCAGATTAGAATTCCTTTATGGGGATCATATAACTATTGTACCATCATCCATTAATTGAACCATGTATTCAATATAAAATGACATGGGCTGGCTCAAAGGGCTATTTTTTGGTAATACATTGAGTGAACCATTGATCCCATGTACAAAATCAAATTGTTTATTATGTTAATTCCATGAGTGAACCATGGATTCCATTGAATGGATCATAGAGGCTAAATTTATATGCTGAGTGATGCATGGATTAAGTTATATGATGGATGAAATGGATGGTCTCATGATGTATTTGATTATATTTTATGATTTTTACTTGGGTATTCCCTATATAACATCAAGGATGGGGCCGGTTGACATAGACTTATACTAAAACAAGATTGATACTGGTGTCCTAAGAGGTTCTTCGGGATGAGCATGTTGGGTTTTGGGGAAAATTTTACCTGGAGTGATACTTGAATATGATATTTGGAGTGTAAAAAAGGAGATCAGTTTATAATTGAATATTTAATGAATTGATGTATTACACATCTGTGAAGCCAAAGTAAAATATTAGATTTGGTCTGGACTTGTATTATTTTGAAGGCCAACTTTGTCATCTGTTGTGTTTAACATTATAGGGGGAACCAGGCTTAGGATGGATCTCAGGGATTTTAAATTCAATATTATGAATTTTTTAACCATTTTAGATTTTAAATGAATACCTACATAAAAATGAAATTTACTTTTCAGTACCTCTATCCTGTCATATATCTGGTTAATTGATAGTTTTTAATTGCATAGGACGGATTCAGATTGAAACCACGAGTGTTGGGATACTAGGATCTATTATCTCAAACTATAAGTCATGTTGAGATATTACAACTAGTTTTGGAAATGCTATATGATGTTAGATCCATTCATCAGCACATCTCAGAATCTCAGCACTGAAATAATAGTTATATCAATAATCATTTTTTAGATATATATTTTTAGGTTTCTATGATAGTATTCGTATACATTTCTACATGAAATAAGGTTATTATTTTTGATATAATGGAACGTTAACAATTAGGTATATTATTCTGTTGGATATTCATAATCAAGTAGATATGATAAAAAATTACATAATACATCCAATAGACATGCCACATGTTTTCGATGTGTTGCATATTTCTCATTTGAGGAAGTATATTCCTTATCATTTATATATAAAAATCATGGAGGTTTTACATTAGATATTTATATTTATTTCTAATGAAAAAACGGGTATAATTCATGGATAATATAAATAATGTTTAATGGAATAAGTCTACTGACATGGTTAAAGTTATTTGGAGAAATAAAAATCTCAAGGATGATACATGAGAACTGGAGGATAGCATAAAGCATAAGTAAGATATTTTTTTACATATGAGTGACAAATTTTAAATGTATAAATCCATTTTATAGGTTGTATTATGTATGAACCTAAATTATTATATGAATTGATTGAAAGAAATTTAATTTATTTCATTTCTTTTTTTATAGGAAACCAAAAGTCAAAATGAACTATGATATATTATAAACTCTATAACATAGTTTTTTTATTTTTTTAGTTGAATATTACTCAAAAAAATGTTATATATATTTAACTATTTAATTTATTTCAAATATATTGAATATTTTTTATGAAATAACAGTTATAATTTAATAAAAACATTCCATTATTAAAAGACATATTTTATAAAGAAATGTATTTTTATTTTTATAATTATAATTTACCTAAAATAATTTTTGATAACTATAATAATGACATTTCAATGAATTTTTGGGTAATGTTTGAATAATCTTTTATACATTAGTTTTATAATGGTTACTAATTTATGAGACCATATAAACACGTAATGTGGTATTTTGTAAATTACAATTATTATGTATGAATTTTTTTTATCTTAATAAATTATATAAAAGAGTATTTATTAATTATTATTATAAATTCTATATATTATATCTTCAATAATATATTCTAACATTCATCTAATAGATTTTATAAATCATGGAACTAATTTAAATCCAGTTTTCTTCATCAAAATTATTATTTTCTAAAAGGGTTTCTATTATGCATTGAGAAATTTTATTAACATAAATATTTACATATTTATAAAATGAATTCGAAAATTTAGATTTTTTATTTGAAATCAGGATTTAAAAAATATTATGAGATAAATTTCATTTTTTCATAATGATTTTTATAAATAATGAAAAATGTTCACTATATATAGCATTAAATCTTGTAAATGAAATGAGTTAAACTAAAAGATAACATTAAATTTTCTAAGTAAACATGTATAAATCAAATTATATTAATATCATTAGACCATATCATAATTTAACATAAAATTAGTGTTCATTTTTTCAAATTTTTAAAATCCTATGACTTTATGTTACTGAAATATTGTTAGTAAAAACAAGTGTATCCCTCACCTCACATAAAAAATTGATATGATTATCCAACCATATCCAATAAAATTTAAAAATTTAAGATAACCAATAAGTACCCAAATCCCTTCCAAAATTCCCATTATTTTTTCTTGAACTTATATTCTTACCCTTATACCATCCTATTGTGGAATAAGATGTAAGTTATATGAGGTCTTTTAATAAATAAGTAATAATCTTACCAAACTCATTCTATTTTTATTTCTTAGTCTACTTAATCTAAATAAATTGTGTTAAAATAATTGAATTATTATAGTATCATCAATATATTGAGATGTGATTATTATTAATGAATAACCTTTTTCTGCTACCATTCCACCTAATGGGAAATGAAGGAATCGCTCGTTCGTACATGTGAAATACCGCCTCCATGTGTCGATGTGATTCATTTTCCATAACCAACATTCATGGGTAAATATAATGATGTATTCAAAGAATATATATTATATTCATTATTTAGTAATTATTATAGAATGAAAAAATATTATTTATCTTTCTCTCATGCCTTTCATTAGAAATGAAAACCATGTTCCGGCATAAGTACATACTACTACCTTCCTAATGGATGTAACTGATTTATTTGATATTTATAATTTTAAGGTAGCTAAAAATATTAATATAATGAATATATATGACATTAATATCATGACTACCATTCAATATTTTAGGTTATTGTGAACATTTTTGAAGGACTATAATTGTAAAATTGAAACAAACATTAAAAAAAGAAATTAACACCCAAAATGACGATGATAATGAAATATTTTTAATAAATGGGTGATTATATGATATCAGTAATGATTTAATTTCATTATAAGTATGAATATGATTATTTTATATATTTATAATAAAATAAAAATTATTATATAGATTTTAAATGCACAAAAAAGAATGTCTAGGCTGGGGTATCAGTTTTATTTTACAATCATACTTTTATTATTGAGATTGTTTATGTTTAAATTTATTATGGAGAAATTATATAATATATCTCTTAGAAACCATTTTTATTTTCTTATAATTTGGAAATTATTGGAAATTACAAAACGACATTTCACTTTCCTCAAACTATGTACCCAAAATTATTATATAATGTTATTGAATATAAATGAATTTATTTTTATATTTATCTAAGAAAATATATCATCAATATTCATATTTTCAATAAAATCTTATTAATAATTTATTCATATTCAATCATTATTTATTGGATTGATTTTAAAAAAAATATTTTTTATATATCATTTTAAAAAATTTCCCCTTGTAATTTTCTAAATGTGGTACTTATAACTAATGGTGTGAAAATGAACTTTATATAAGAATTTATTAATGAATTATTTTTTGTTTTTTAAATACTTTTCCTTGGATTTAAACTTCCTTTACATGATTCTGTGGAAATATTAATATAAAATGATTAACCTAATATTCTATGAATTTTTTATTAAGTAAATAATTTTAAAAAAAAGAGGTATTTTCTTTCTGAAATGTTCCAGTGATATTTTTAGGTTATTTTTATATATAAAATAAACCTATTGTTTTTATTATTATTCCTTGGAGTAATGACATAATGACCCCATTATTATTATTTCACTAAATTTTTATTGATTATGAATATGAAATCTTGATGAATTCTATTTTTTTTCTCTGGGTTAAGCTTTGACGAAATGATAAATGTTTTGAATATAATGTGTCATACGTTTTAATGAATTATGACTATGAGATTTATTAATCCATTATATACTTTTAATGAATTAGGAAATGATTAATGTCTTGTACCCTCCATGGATATGTCACGCCCGGTCGTCATTTAGAGGTACAACTTTAATTTTTATATTTTTATTTCATGAGTATAAATTGCTGGTTTATTTAATTGCTTGGTTGAAGCGTGGAATGAATCGACAAGGGGCTTCCGCAGCGCGCTGATAAATGCGCGTTAGCCATACATCGCTTGGCGTGCGCGCAAGGCACGAGCAAGCTGGATAATTTTTTTTTGAGTGCGCTGATAAGCGTGCGTTGATAAGTTCACGTTGGCTTTACGTCGCTCGACACGTGGTGCCGATGCTCTAACGTTAAATAAACGGATAAATTTTTATTATGGTTTTGTCGGTTATTATTGTATTATGATTATATTATTAATATTGTTTTTAATATCGTTATAATTATTATGATATTATTATTATTGCTAATATATTATTATTATTATTATTATTATTATTATTATTATTGTTATGCGGTTATTATTATTAAGATAATGATTATTATTATTACAATTAATATTATTATCTCTAATATTATTATGATATAAATGTTAGTATTATCAACTCTTCTTTTTTCGATTTTCCTTCCCCCCCCCCCCCCGAAACCCTAGCCGCCACCCATCCTCTTTTCTTTTTTTTCTTCTTCCTTTTCTTTTATTTATTTCACTTGTCTTCCTCCCCACGTTTCCCACTCCCCGTTTTTTTCCTTTTTCTCTCTTTTCCTTCCCCCTGCACCCGCACCTCCCGCCAGACCACGCCCCCTGCCTCTTCTTCTTCTCTTCTTCTTCTTTTCTTCTTCTCTTCTTCTTCTTCTTCTTTTCTTCCTCCTCCTCTGCCCTGCTGGGCAGCGCCCCGCCCCTACTGCACCGCTCCTGCTGCCCGAGCCTCCTCCGCCGGCCGGAGTACTCCCTTCGCCCGTCCTGCGCAACGCCCCGCCGGGCCTCCCTCATCACCGTCGTGCTCCTAATCCCAGACCGCACTGCGCCGCTCCTGCACCTCCCGCCGGTCCTGCATCGGCCACGCCACCTCGGGCCGACCTGCTTCTCCCCTTGCACCCCCAGCCGGCGCAACCCCCACTGCCGCTCTTCTTCTTCTTCTTCTTCTTCTTCTCTTCTCCTCCTTTTCTTCTTCTTCTCCTCTTCCTCTTCTCTCCTTCTTCTTCCCTTTCTTTTTCTTCCTCTTCTTCCCCGTTCTGGCGCCCCTGTTCGGCACCTCCTCCACCGCGCAGGTTTGTTTTCCTTTTTTTTCATTTATTTTATTTTATTATTTTAACTTATCTAATAATATATTATGTTTTCTTTTGTTATTATTATTAATATGTTAGTTATTATATCATTACTATAAATATTAATATGTTATTATTATAATTATGTAAATAATAATAATAATATTATTATTATTATACTATTATTGTTATTCTTATTATTATTATATTATTATTATTATTATTATCATATTATTATTATTATTATGTTAATAATACTATTATTATTATACTACTATTGTTATTATTATTATTATTATTATTATTATTATTATGCTATTATTATTATTATTATTATTATTTATAATTATTATTATTATTACTATTATTATTGCTATTATTATTATATTATTATTATTATTCTATTATGTTATTATTATTATTATTATTTTTATTATTATTATGTTATCGCTATTATTATTATCATCATTATTATTACGTTAACAATTTGCTAAACCCGTTGAGCGTTCTGCTGTTTTAGGGACCTGGTTGACGGCTCAAGATGGTGTGACCGCGGCGCAACAGGAGTCTTGCGACGTGTCCTTTCCCGTTCCTGTTTGAGGTTGGTGGTTCCGCACTCAATTATCATCTGGCGATCTTTTGCATGTTGGTTTAATCTTTCAGCACCCTGCTAATTAGTTTCCATATTGAAAAATTAGTTTTGATTACTTTTTAAATGTGTGCATCTAATTTTCCAGTGGTCTATTTATGTGGTGCAAGTCCTTTTCTTTTATTGCGGAAACTCACTTTGGTTGTTTATTATTATTTGTAACTGTGTAGTGTGGTTTAAGTTTTTTTTAAAAGAGGAAAAAGAAAAAGGATGTTTTGGTGTGTGTTTGTATGGTTTCCAAAGAGGATATTAGTGTGCAGGTGACACGTTTGGCTCTAAGTGATAATGTGACATGCTATATGAACTTTGATCTTTAGGTGAGCACAAGGAGGGAAGCCGGGGTATTAGGTGGGGAGACTGGGACTAGTGAGCTAGTGTTCCGGAGATGACCTGACCCAGTTTCACTGGCAGGTTTGACGACTGCAACACTAACTAAACATATGATATCTGAGGGTCGTGGCCTTCTAAGCCACGTGTTCTGAGGGTCATGGCCTTCTAAGCCACGAGTTCTGAGGGTCGTGGCCGCCTAAGCCACGTTTCACCGAGACACGACGTTCTAGGATCCCACTAGTTCTAGTACCCATAGGGCCCCTCCCATCCTTGGTGCCACCAGTTACTTTGCGTGCATGCTGATAAGTGATATGTCACTTGAACTGCTATCCTAATGTGTTTATCTTGAACTGACTTTCTTTTAAATCGTTTTATGAAAACCTTTTTCTTTTTCACTTCTTTCTCTCTTAATGTTAGCATTGCAAATGGTTGTCTTTTGATAGTTGTGCGTGGAATTGTTTCTTGGTGATATCCTTCTGGGAGATTTCTCACACCCTACTTACACCCTTGGGTGTATGTAGACTTGTTCACTTCTGATACAGGTAGGGATCCAGCTTTTGGGAGCAGTGGTTCAGGTTGTTAGCAGGACTATCTACGTGACGTTTTGGTGGTGGCTTAGAGGCGGTGTCCTCACACCGGGCGATAGTCCTTAGGTTGGTTTTTGGTCATCTTGTTTTAGTGTTATTTGGGTTTTGAATACTTGTGAACCAAAAACTTGTTTTTTCAACTACATGTTTGACTGTAACCTTTAATTCTGTTTGGTTTGCTTTGGTTGGCTGCTTTATATTTGTTCACTCGGGTAAATCATTCCCAAAGTTTATTTTGATACTCGGGCACTTGTGCCAGCCCGTGGGGATCGGGAACGCCCTTCGGGCCTTGCCACGGGCCAGGTCGGGCGTCGGTTTGGATGGCGACCCGATTCAGTTCGTGACAAAATGGTATCAGAGGGAGGTTTTGTTGGTGGTTTATGTTAGTTGGGATGAGTTTTATTATAAATGAGTTGGGTCTGTCGGGGCTCAGAATTCATGTTGCGAGTAGGGTGCCTGGCCAGCACGCCTCGTGACAGATACTGAGTCACCATGGGATGTCAGGGTGCTTGCTTCACTGATTTTCTGGGTGGGACGTGCAGGCTGCAGACTGCACGTGGACACCAGGTAATAAAAGTAAAGCTTTTATATGGATTTGTTTTTGCATGTTTGGTTTATTGATGAATGTTTATCTTGTTGAAAAAAAAATTATTGACGGTTTTATTTCTTGATTGCTGCCCTTTTTCAGTAAGATGCCTCCCCGGATAGTTCCCATGCATCCACGGGAGGAAGCCGGAGAGAGTTCTCCCGCGCCGCTTGATCATAGATTGGTTGAGGCAATGGTCCGAGCCGTTCAGGCTTTAGGACAAGGGGCGACTCCTGCCCCCGCCCCTGTTCTAGCTAGAGGGGAAGAATTCGGCTCCAGGAAGGATAGAGCTCAGGACTTTCTAAGGAGAAAACCTCCTTCTTTCCGAGGTGGTTCAGAACCTCAGGAGGAAGAGGAGTGGCTTGAGAAGATAGAACGCATGTTCGATTTCCTTGACACGCCTGAGGAAGTCAGGATGAAGTGTACCTCATTCCAGCTGGAGGGTTCTAGTCGCAAATGGTGGGAATCAGTGGTCTAGGCTAGGAAGCATGAGCACATGAGCTGGAAGGATTTCAAGGGTATCTTCAACGAGCATTATTGTCCAGAGTTCGTAGCCTATGCTAGATCTCGGGAGTTCATGGAGCTTTCGCAGGGGAATCAGACAGTGATGGAGTATGCAAATCGCTTTGATGAACTGGTATGGTACACACCTGAGATAGTTTCGAGCGAATTCTTGAAGGCTCGGAAGTTTGAGAAGGGCCTTCGACCAGAAATTCACTCCCAGGTTTTCTTGTTCAAACTGAAGACTTATGCTGAGGTGGTCGATCGTGCTAGTATGGCCGAGATTGACCAGAAGGGAAAGTCAGGGTTTTCTGGATCAGTGTCAGGGTTTGGCAGTGGCAGTTCATCTGAGAAGAAAAGGAAGCGTGATGAGCAATGGAAGAAGGGTGATGGCAGCTCAGGTCATCCTCCAAGGCAGTTTTCATCTGGGGCTTCTGGTGCAGGGTCTGTTGTGTGCCATCAGTGTGGAAGGGCAGGGCGCATCCGACCTGTTTGTCCATACCCTCCCAGACCATGCCATGGATGTGGAGTTGTGGGACATCTACAGCGCTTCTGCAGGAATGCATGCCCTTATCAGAGTGGGGCTGGATCCGTGGCTTCCAGAGGGGTATCAGTTCAGTCAGAGCTGACCAGGATGACAGGATCTCTGTTTGGTGGGCCTGGTGGTCGGACCGGATCGTCTTCAGGGCAGAGCCATATCAGGGCAGAGCCTCAGGCGAGCGGTCGTTCTCAGGCAGGGACCAGGCAACTGCATGCTGTGGATCAGGCACCAGTGGGATATTATGTAGGGCCTTCGACGGTTCGAGGTACTATTCTGGTTGTATCTTCTATAGCTACAGTTTTATTTGATATTGGTGCTTCAGTTTCTTTCATATCTGCTCGTTTTGTGAATCTGCTGAACCTACCAACCGAGCTGTTATCGTTTGCTATGGAGTTGGAAACGCCGTTGGGGAAAAAGAGGGAGCAAGGCCTTAAGTGCCGATTGTGCGCACTCTCTGTGTCGGGAGTCGAGATGGAATGGGATTTCTTGGTCCTTGACATGGACCTATTTGATGTGATCCTCGGTATGGACCGGCTGGTGCGCTTCCAGGCGCACATTGATTGCTATCAACGCCGAGTCATCTATACAACACCAGATGGGACTCCTCAGCTATTTCACGGAGAATGGGATCCTCGGTCGGGACGTGCGGGACCTCCACTCCCTGAGCTTGGAAATCTTGCTTATCAGTTGTCATCACTCGCGCTGGAGGACGATGGTGGTATTTCACAGGTCGGGTTACCTCGTGTAGTGGATGAGTTCCCAGAGGTTTTCCCAGATTATTTTTCTGGCTTACCCCCAGAGCGAGACGTGGAGTTCTCGATTGAGTTGGCGCCGGGAACACAGCCTATATCTCTTCCCTCATATCGCATGGCCCCCACTGAATTGAGGGAATTTAATATACTGCTGGACGATTTGGAATCCAAAGGATTCATTCGCCCGAGCGTCTCTCCTTGGGCCGCACCGGTTTTATTCGCGAAGAAGGCCGATGGAACCCTTCGTTTGTGCATTGATTACCGGAAGTTGAACAAGGTAACCATCAAGAATAAATACCCTTTGCCTAGGATTGACGATTTGTTTGACCAGCTGAAGGGGGCAAAGTGGTTCTCCAAGATTGAATTGTGTTCGGGATACCACCGGCTCAGAGTGAGAGAAGCAGATATCCCGAAGACGGCTTTCCGAAGCAGGTACGGTCACTTCGAGTACTTGGTCATGCCTTTCGGACTGACGAATGCTCCTGCAGTTTTTATGGCACTCATGAATAGGGTGTTCCACCCATATCTCGACTCATTTGTCGTGGTATTCGTGGATGACATCCTGGTCTACTCTGGATCTGAGGAGGAGCATGAGCATCACCTATGCGTTGTTTTGGGCACTTTGCGGGATCACCTCCTGTACGCCAAACTCTCGAAGTGCACTTTCTGGATCAGGGAAGTGAAGTTTCGGGGGCATGTCGCCTCAGAACAAGGGGTTTCAGTGGATCCCGAAAAGATCAGAGCAGTTATGTCCTGGGAGCAGCCGAGAAATGTGTTTGAGATCAGGAGTTTTCTGGGCTTGGCTGGTTATAACAGGCGCTTTGTTCGGGACTTCTCGCGGCTTGCCTCCCCCATGACCGCACTCACCCGGAAATGGGTGAAGTTTGAGTGGATCCCACAGTGCCAGACATATTTTGAGGAGCTGAAGCGGCGGTTGACCACCGCACCTGTGTTGACCTTACCGGAGTCAGGAAAGGGCTATGTGGTGTACCGTGATGCGTCAGGTACGGGCCTTGGATGTGTGCTCATGCAGGATGACCATGTTGTGGCTTATGGTTCTCGCCAACTCCGGCAGCATGAGAAGAACTATCCGACTCATGACTTAGAGTTGGCGGCAGTGATGCATGCTTTGAAGACGTGGCGCCACTATCTTTTTGGGGAAAAGTTTGTGGTCTACTCTGACCATAAGAGCCTGGCCTACATTTTCTCTCAGAAGGATCTCAATTTGAGGCAGCGCTGCTGGGTTGAGTACCTGTAGGGTTTCGATTTCGATATTTTCTATACCCCTGGCAAGGCTAATGTGGTAGCTGACGCTTTGAGTAGAAAAGTACCAGTGCAGGCGTTGAGGAAGTCCAGCGATGAGTGGACTTTGGTGGGGCTCTTCGCGCAGTTGCATTTGGAGAGTAGGGAGCACAGTGGAGGTACTTTCTTGGCTAGCATCCAGTTGACTCCTGCCCTTCTAGGGTTGATTCAGCAGGAGCAGCCTGGTGATGAGTTTTGTCAGCGATCTATGCAGTTTCTTCATGGTGGGGAGACTCCTTCTGATTGGTCTTTGTCTTCCCAGAGGGTCCTATGCTTCAAGGGTCGTGTTGTAGTACCGTTGACTCTGCGAAAGGTGGTGATGCAGGATAGACACCAATCTCAGTGGCCCGTCCATCCTGGTACCACCAAGATGTATTACGATGTTCGCCTTCAGTTCTGGTGGCTAGGTATGAGACGGGACATAGCCAACTTCGTATCCAGATGTTACACCTGTCAGCAAGTGAAAGCAGAGCATCAGAGACCATCTGGCCTGCTCCAACCATTACCCATTCCTACCTGGATGTGGGATGAGGTCGCCATGGACTTCATAATTGGCTTGCCTCCTACACCTCGAGGGAGGAATGCTATCTGGGTGGTGATTGACCGTTTAACCAAGTCTGCTCACTTTATTCCGATCAGAGATACAGCGAAGGTAGAGGAACTAGGCCGATTGTATGTTCAAGAGGTGGTCAGACTTCATGGCGTGCCATCGGAAATTGTTTCTGACAGGGACCCCCGCTTTACATCTTGTTTTTGGGGAGGCCTCCATAAGGCTTTGGGGTCGCAGATTAAGATGAGCACGACATACCATCCTCAGACCGATGGCCAGACAGAGCGGGCGAATCAGATTCTGGAAGACATGCTCCGAGCCTGTGTGTTAGATTTTGGAGGCTCATGGGATAGCCATTTGGGGCTGGTCGAGTTTTCTTACAATAACAGTTACCAGTCTTCCATCAGAATGGCGCCCTTTGAGGCACTCTATGGTCGGCCTTGTCGGTCTCCTCTGTGTTGGGATGAGGTAGGAGAGGCCACGCTCTTGGGACCGAGTCTTGTTCAGGAGACGTCTGAGAAGGTCAAGCTGATTAGGCAGCGGTTTTTGATATCTCAGAGTCGCCACAAGTCTTATGCAGATCAGAGGCGGCGGGATCTCGAGTTATCAGTAGGGGACAGAGTGTTCCTGAAAGTGGCCCCTCGCTTGGGTCACCGTCGTTTGGGGAAACAGGGAAAGCTGACACCGAGATATGTCAGACCTTTCGAGATTCTTGAGCGGATTGGAAAGGTGGCATACAGGTTAGTTTTTCCCTCACAGTTGACGTCGATTCACGACGTATTTCATGTCTCCCAACTAAAGAAATACAACCCCGACCCGTCGCATGTGCTGATTTGGGAGGAGCAGGAGATAGAGTCCGACTTGTCTGTGGTCGAGCGACCAGTGCGTATAGTGGATTCCCAGGAGAAGGTGTTGCGTGGAAATTCCATTCCTCTTGTCTGTGTTCTTTGGCAGCACCGGAATGATGAACACGAGACTTGGGAGCGGAAGTCATGGGTTGAGCAGGAGTACCCATTTCTATTCTCTGATCAGGCTTTGAGCTGACTTTCCGAGGGCGGAAAGTTTTCATGGTGGGGAAAATTGTCACGCCCGGTCGTCATTTAGAGGTACGACTTTAATTTTTAAATTTTTATTTCATGAGTTTAAATTGCTGGTTTATTTAATTGCTTGGTTGAAGCATGGATTGAATCGATAAGGGGCTTCCGCAGCGTGATGATAAATGCGTGTTAGCCTTACATCACTTGGCGTGCGCGCAAGGCACGAGCAAGCTGGATATTTTTTTTAAGTGCGCTGATAAGTGAGTGCTGATAAGCGCGCGTTGATATGTGCACATTGGCTTCACATCGCTCGACACGTGGTGCCGATGCTCAAACGTTAAATAACCGGATAAATTTTTATTAAGGTTTTGTCGGTTATTATTGTATTATGATTATATTATTAATATTGTTTTTAATATCTTTATAATTATTATGATATAATTATTATTGCTAATATATTATTATTATTATTATTATTTTTATTATTGTTATGCGGTTATTATTATTAACATTATGATTATTATTATTACAATTAATATTATTATCTCTAATATTATTATGATATAAATGTTAGTATTATCAACTCTTCTTTTTTTGGTTTTCCTTCCCCCTCGAAACCCTAGCCGCCACCCATCCTCTTTTCTTTTTTTTCTTCTTCCTTTTCTTTTATTTATTTCACTTGTCTTCCTCCCCACGTTTCCCACTCCCCGTTTTTTTTTTCATTTCTCTCTTTTCCTTCCCCCTGCACCCGCACCTCCCGCTGGACCACGCCCCCTGTCTCTTCTTCTTCTCTTCTTCTTCTTTTATTCTTCTCTTCTTCTTCTTATTCTTTTCTTCCTCCTCCTCTGCCCTGCTGGGCAGCGTCCCGCCCCTGCTGCACCGCTCCTGCTGCCCGAGCCTCCTCCCCCGCCCGGAGTACTCCCTTTTCCCGTCCTGCGCAATGCCCCGCCGGGCCTCCCTCATCACCGCCGCGCTCCTAAGCCCAGACCGCACTGCGCCGCTCCTGCACCTCCCGCCGGTCCTGCATCGGCCACGCCACCTCGGGCCGACCTGCTGCTCCCCTTGCACCCCCAGCCGGCGCAACCCCCCCTTCCGCTCTTCTTCTTCTTCTTCTCTTCTCCTCCTTCTCTTCTTCTTCTTCTCCTCTTCCTCTTCTCTCCTTCTTCTTCCCTTTCTTTTTCTTCCTCTTCTTCCCCATTCTGGCGCCCCTGTTCGGCACCTCCTCCACTGCGCAGGTTTGTTTTCCTTTTTTTCATTTATTTTATTTTATTATTTTAACTTATCTAATAAGATATTATGTTTTATTTTGTTATTATTATTAATATGTTTGTTATTATATAATTACTATAAATATTAATATGTTATTATTATAATTATGTAAATAATAATAATATTATTATTATTATATTATTATTATTGTTATTATTATTATTATTATTATTATTATATTATTATTAATATTATTATTATTATTATTATTATTATTATCATATTATTATTATTATTATTATGTTAATAATACTATTATTATTATACTACTATTGTTATTATTATTATTATTGTTATTATTATTGTGATATTATTATTATTAATATTATTATTATTTATAATTATTATTATTATTACCATTATTATTGCTATTATTATTATTACTATTATTATTGCTATTATTATTATATTATTATTATTATTCTATTATGTTATTATTATTATTATTATTATTATTATTATTATTATTATGTTATCGCTATTATTATTATCATCATTATTATTATGTTAACAATTTGCTAAACCTGTTGAGCGTTCTGCTGTTTTTAGGACCTGGTTGACGGCTCAAGACGGTGCGACCGCGGCGCAACTGGAGTCTTGCGTCGTGTCCTTTCCTGTTCCTGTTTGAGGTAGGTGGTTTCGCACTCAATTATCATCTGGTGATCTTTTGTGTGTTGGTTTAATCTTTCAGCACCCTGCTAATTAGTTTCCATATTGAAAAATTAGTTTTGATTACTTTTTAAATGTGTGCATCTAATTTGCCATTGGTCTATTTATCTGTTGCAAGTCCTTTTCTTTTATTGCGGAAACTCACTTTGGCTGTTTATTATTATTTGTAACTGTGCAGTGTGGTTTAAGTTTTTTTTAAAGAGGAAAAAGAAAAATGAAGTTTTGGTGTGTGTGTGTGTGTGTGGTTTCCAAAGAGGATATCAGTGTGCAGGTGACACGTTTGGCTCTAAGTTATAATGTGACATGCTATATGAACTTTGATCTTTAGGTGATCACAAGGAGGGAAGCCGGGGTATTAGGTGGCGAGACTGGGACTAGTGAGCTAGTGTTCCGAAGATGACCCGACCCGGTTTCACTGGCAGGTTTGACGACTACAACACTAACTAAACATATGATATCTGAGGGTTGTGGCCTTCTAAGCCACGTGTTCTGAGGGTCGTGGCCTTCTAAGCCACGAGTTCTGAGGGTCGTGGCCGCCTAAGCCACGTTTCACCGAGACACGACGTTCTAGGATCCCACTAGTTCTAGTACCCATAGGGCCTCTCCCATCCTTGGTGCCACCAGTTACTTTGTGTGCATGCTGATACGTGATATGTCACTTGAACTGCTATCCTAATGTGTTTATCTTGAACTGCCTTTCTTTTAAATCGTTTTATGAAAACCTTTTTATTTTGCACTTCTTTCTCTCTTTATTTTAGCATTGCAAATGGTTGTCTTTTGATAGTTGTGCATGGAATCTTTTCTTGATGATATCCTGCTGGGCGATTGCTCACACCCTACTTACACCCTTGGGTGTAAGTAGACTTGTTTACTTCTGATACAGGTAGGGTTCCAGCTTTTGGGAGCAGTGGTTCAGGTTGTTAGCAGGACTATCTACGTGGCGTTTTGGTGGTGGCTTAGAGGCGGTGTCCTCACACCGGGCGACAGTCCTTAGGTTGGTTTTTGGTCATCTTGTTTTAGTGTTATTTGGGTTTTGAATACTTGTGAACCAAAAACTTGTTTGGTCAACTACATGTTTGACTGTAACCTTTAATTCTATTTGGTTTACTTTGGTTGGCTGCTTTATATTTGTTCACTCGGGTAAATCATTCCCAAAGTTTATTTTGATACTCGGGCACTTGTGCCAGCCCATGGGGATCGGGAACGCCCTTCGGGCCTTGCCACGGGCCGGGTCGGGCGTCGGTTTGGATGGATACCCGATTCGGTTCGTGACAGGATACATGGTAGATTTTCCCATGCATAAAATTTGGTTCATATGGGATTAACTTAATCAGAAAGAATGTATATATTCAGTTTTCAAAAACCTAACATTAGATGAATATCTTAGTGGGTTTTGTTGACACAAGATTACTATGATTATGATTATGACACACTTTCTTATAATAGTCTCTATGACATGTTCACATTATTATGACATGATCTCATGGATTATGATATTTGAATCTTATAAGATTCATGTCTTATGAATTTTAGCATCCTAAAAAAAATTATGATCTATAAATATCTTGGAGTTATTTACAAATTTTATTCTCATATTCATATACAGTTATTCTCATGTAGTGATTACATGTGATCGTTGACTGATACGTACCATGTTTACCATTACTAATCATTTTATCTCAATCTATCATATGTTTCATTTCACTGGGTTATAAGGAATTATTTTATATATATAACTTCTATGATGTTTATTGTGTGAGATGATCCTTATGGGAGATGTTTAGGATATTTTATAAAATATGATGATTATGTATCTAATGTTCTATAACACTCAACCTTTACAATTAATGGGAATTAGTTTTCTTCATAATTATCAAATCATAATATAAAATTATTTATTATTTATCTATCTAATTTTTGGGTTTCCCCATTCCCATCACTTTCATGCATTCCACAGGGAAATTATTTTCATCAGTAGTCAGTAATCCCTTTATTTTTATCGTTCTTGACGAATCATTCTCAAATTTTCAACCAAGGTTTTATTACAAAATATTAATTTAGTTAATTACATGAATCATACATAGATTTGGGTTATATTAATGTAGATATTATTTAATCTTGAGTAAAAACTAAAATATCCCAATTAATCATAAAAAACATGCCTCTACTCATACAAGTATTTCTAGATTTTTAAATTTATCATATATTACAGGGGATTATCATACTTTTCACAACACAATTTGACATCTAATAAATATTTCATGACATGTATTTTATCCCTCTACATTTTGGGGAAATTAATGTTACAAAACATAGAGTAAATCTTACATAACCTGTTAAAAAATAGGGTTAAACATACACAAAAAATATTCCATTTGATTCATTAGTCCTCAATTTTTAATCGATTCTATATCCATAAATAAAAAATAAAATATTTATCCCACAAAAAAATTATAAATTATTAGTTGATTCCATAAAATATATGTTTCTATGTGATGAATATTTTGGACAAAAAATTAATAAATATTAAAATAAATCATTAATAATTTATTTATAGAAAATATCATCAAATATATGTATGAAATTATGGTTCAAAATGATTAATCAAAATTTTTCCCAAATAACCTGAATTTTCATTAATGTTAAATTATTCATAATGTCAATATTGTCACAAAATTGATAAAATAACTACATATTAGTCTTTTAGTGTAAAACAAATTATCTAAAAAATTGGAATAATTTTGTTTTAATGTTCTATAATATTCCATTTTCAAAAAAAAGAATTGTGTTATATTTAATCAATCTCATTAAACATAGTGTCCACCATTATATTTTTAGTGAATGTCAATGATAATCACTCATTCCACTAAATTTATCTGGTTTAATAAATGTTTCTTTGGGTCATTTCAACCATAATATCAAAATCCAAAAAATAAATTGTAATCATCTCAAAACCATATGTAAAATCTTTATCTATATCCAAATATAAAAAATTATATTCACCCATTATCCAATTTCCATTAATCCAAACCTTATTCTAGTCAACTAACACCTAATAGAATAAGGGTTTTCCTTCAATGATCAATATTTAAATGTATTATGTCGGGTGGTATTTAAAAATATAAATAAGTTTGATTTTCATAAATTAACAGTTATGTTTTTCTATTGTGTGGATGTGTGATTTGAATTTTAATAGTATATTGAGATATTATGTAGGATTTATAATGTGGTAACTACCCTTAGGAACTATTATAATATTTCCATATTGGTTTTTAACTCTTTGGTAATGTAGATTGGTATTATATATGTTAGGTTATCCATTAGGAATATTTTATATCCATGTTGAGATTCACTATCAATTTCTTATAGATCCCCTATTAATTGGGCATTGAATATGAGAATTACCCTAGAATCCTACTTCCAATTTTCCATAAGTTTTAGAATAGCACCACAGGTATAAAAACACAAATGTGGGAGGAACACACATCTTAAATTCTCAGACAATGAGATATATTTTTTAATAAAAATCATCTAATAAATAAATAAACCAGTCTCATAATAAATGTAATATCTTAGATAAACATATTTTCCAAAACAATAGCCCAAGAAAAATACTATGACAAAACTCCATGAATATTAACTAACTCTATGTTATGATCTATTTTTTTATAAGAATGATCAATAAATTTCTCCTAGAGAGCTAAATGAATATATAAGTATATAACGGTGATCATTAGAGTATAATCAATTATATCATCCCCAAACAAATACAATGAAATTTGGATGAACCATATTAATTACAAAGTGAATAATTAGAAAACTAATATATTAACTATAAAAGGTAATCTATCACACGTCCTAATTATTGTCTCATTAAATCATATCTACATAGATGTGTGGAAACATAATATCAATAATATTTTTATAAACAAACCCAAATTCACTAATAAAATGAAAAATTCATCCCATTACCCAATAGATAACATCAAGGATCCCTAATCCCCTATATACCAACATAACCACATATCCATAATATAACATCTTTGTATCCATAGATTCAACTATATACCATAGCCACATCACTAACATAGTTTCACATGACATCATAACAAAAAAATATTAGAGTTTTTAATCATTCTTTACTTTAATTACATGTCATTATAGTTCTATATATACAACTATTATGCACCAAGATCATGACCATATAACCAAAAGGCAACAAAACCCATATAATTTCTAGAATAAAGGGAATATAAAGGGGTTTAGTCATCGTTACTTTCCTTAATAACCAATATTTTGGAAAAAAACACACACACAAACCCTAAGGTCATTAATGACATATGCTAAATCAAGTGGTGGTGCATAAGAAATAATAAAAATACAATGAATAATAATATAAATAAAATCATGCTCTTCCCATGGGAATAATATTAAATAATGATACTCTATTACTTTAGTCTTCAATACTACATATCAACATATCAACAACCTCTATCCTCAATAGGGTAAATTCTATCATCATAAAACACACAATGGATACAAAACAAGAAAAAAATATCTCACATATCATCTGATAATAAATTACATATTACTCAATTATCCAACTAATTATATGTTATCATTAATTTAATTTCTATTTAATCATTAACATCGTTAACATTAAACATCATCATTACATCCATTATATACTATATATTTAAAATTACTAAAAGTAAATAAAACAACTTTCTATCACTTGAATTATTACAACATACATTTTAACCATTTCATTTAATAATTATAATAAATCACTCAACATTCAAATAAACTTCCCCTTCATAGATTCATTCATTCAAAATATATATATATATTACCACATAATTTACACATTAAGAATATATTTTATTCATTAACATACATATTTTTAGAAAACATTGATAGAACCATATTAAATTCTAAACATCACTATATTAACTAAAAATCCAATAACTACAACATCATCACTAACATATCTCAGAAATATTCACCACACCATCTCATACCAATTCATTAAAATAAATTCAACTACTTCTGTATTATCATGCACTATATCCAAATATAAATAAATATTAATCAACTTCTCAAACTGTTGTAATTAAATATAATAAAAATTTATCAAATAAAAAAACCACCAATTACAAAAAATAAAAAACATCACATATTATCATTTTGATCAACCATTATTTCACATAGGCTAATTTATGAATTTCCAATAACATATATTATAAATTATGGACCATATGTGTCTATTTTAATTTATTATAACCATTCCAACAAAATACAGGTGATTTAACCATTTATCAATTATATAAATCACACTAATAAAATAATAATAATGATATCCCAACAAAACATATCAATATATATGAACATAAATACAGAACCATAAAAATAGAAATCATACATAATATATGTAAATCACATATCCCCTTTCAATTTAATTATTTAATTATCAACATATTTAGGTTAGATCTAACCTTTTACGAAAGGGAAACATAATCATGTGAATTCTACATTTATGAAACATAAAAAAAGAAGGATTTTGAATCCTATTCCTAAAAAAATTAATAATAATGGGGAATAAATGATGATAAAACATCCAACGAATCAAAATTTAAATTCAAATGAACCCAAGGAAATCAAAATTCATTAATGGCATCAAGAAAATACACCAAAACAAGAGAAACCCCCCTTCCACATCCTTTGATAAAAATAAATGGTCAGAATAACAGAAGACATGATGAAGAAAAAACAACATGGATTCAGAAATATTGCTCACACATAAAAATTGCCCAAGGATTTATCATATTTGTGTAAATACATAAGTTGGATAATTTTAATGATATTAGATGTTGTGTTTAAAAAAATAATTAGTGAATAAAAAACCCAAATTTATAAAAAGAATTCAAGTGATACCTCTATGGAATAGTGAGAACCTAACAATGAAATGGCAAGGATTAATCAATTAAGATCAATTATTTATAGCCATAAAGAAGTAATATATCCATATTAATAATATAACCACATTTCTGTGAAAATTTTGATATTATATTCAACATGTAATACTTGATTTATCAATAACCTATTCATATTTGAAAATTTCTAAACCCTAGATTTTCTTTGTCATATACTACAAGACTAACAATTTACACCAAATCTCTTACACGTGGACATTGAATATAATATTATAGAAAATAAAATTTAAAACAAATATAACTAAAATATTCATTTTATATCCCAATATCCAAAAAACCCATCAGTATAGACAATCAAACACACCATATATGTGACCATGACATAATTCGCAGAATAGGCATTATCAATATGACCATTTTGGTCCTTAGGAAGCCAAAAATCATTTTCTACATCCATGATAAAAATAATAAACACTCCATCATCAACATAAAGTTATTAAGACCGTGTAATGGCTAGATCTCCATATTTATAACCCATCATTGATTATTCTCATTAATAATGAAGACCAAATTGCAATAGATCAATGTAACCACCAAAAAACTTATGGGATGCTACATAGACAAAAATTGAATCCCAAAAAAATCCCAATTTTTTTTAGTGAATTGGAATAAAACCAAATATATTAGTTGAATATAAATCTCGACATATCAACACGACTTAATTAAAAAATAAAAGCATAATAAAAACTACTTATATTTAATTGGCTTTCTTTTGTAAAATTTTCCAAGACACTGATTCCATTCAAAGTAAAGGAATGAAGAATCTCGAAATTACCTTATCCTAATGGTCTTGACTCTTAATATATCACTCCACAAAATATTTCTCATCCTAAAAAACTAACTCATCCTTATAAATAAAATTAATTTTATTAAAAAGATACAAAAGTGGATGAAACAAATATAAAACACCATAAAACTAACTCATCTTTTGTGGAAGCTCTTATCATTACACTATCTCACCAATGGGAGCCAGAACCACAAAACATCAAATGAATCAAGTATAAATATCATTCCCATAAATAAATATCACAAACTTGGACTATGTAAAACATTCAAGAACACATGATTACCAAATCTAAAATCCATATGTATCTTCCTCTGATTAGCATAAGATTCTAATAATCTTGAGAAGCCTCAATCCACTCATGATTGACCTTCCCTATCCCTATTGTGTTATATGAAAAATTTAGTTAATGAATTTTTAACTTTCTATCCTCTGTATATCAAAATAGTCTTCCTCATGGATACAAATAAAACTCTTCCAATAAATCAATACATATAGAGTATTGATATCCATTTCTATAGTAAAACATATATAATGGAAGGTGCTTCAACCATAAACATCACAAATATAAACAATATGAATGAAACCTATCCACCACATTCATGAAAGACAACCCTGAGTAACTATAATTATGAGCAAAGAATGGAGTTATATGGCATATATAAGTGAAAAAAACATGGAGAATGTCATTTAAAACATCAATGGTGAAACAAATATGTTTATCAGATTTAATCATCCCTAAAACCCCAGGTCATTATACATATTTAACGATATAAAACCCTATGAAAAATCATACATATTCAATAATATAATTACAAATTAATGATAAAAAATAAGAAATTGATATATAAAAAACAAAATAACATCATATCCTCCCTGATCATGAGGAAGACAAATAACAAGATCAATATTAAATATCATCATATTTTTATCAAGGAATATTAAATGGATAAAAAAGACTAGTATTAACAAAATTATAAACCTTCAACATCTAGAAGAATAGACTCCATGCCATGAGCTATGATACATAATTCATTATTCATGACTACCATGAATAACTCCTCAAAGCATGATACATCTTATCTATATAATGATGCACTCCCATTGAAGATATATGAAACTCATTAAGGACCACTACATACACATATTAAGTAATAAATACCCTCCCTATAAACAATAAATTGTACTAATTATCCCTTACCCATTCCCTATGGGAATATTCAACCAAGAAATGATCCCTCAAAATAGAAAACTCTAAATCTCTTACCAAAGAGTCCTGTACATATTGTATTAATTACGACTATAGAGTAATCTCATACAAGAAACCTATACTAGTAACATTATCCATGTCATAGTTTGAAACTGTATACTCCCTTGTCATTCCTTGTTAAAATTTACACCCTTAAGGAATATATCTACAATACTTCATACATAGAGAATTAGAAACTATATCTATCATTCTTGTTACATAGGATATCATGAAGTCTAAATCATACAAAAATATCATTTATAAAAAATGATTTATAATTAAATAAAACTTACATAGTATACACCCTCTGATATTATGATACATGAATACCAAAAAATACTCTTTGATAAAATGTTGTTGGAATTAATTTAATGAAAATATAGCTATCACAAACTCAAGATAAAGGTAAACATTGTCACATTCTTGAGATCATAATTATTCAGGCTCATCATAGATCAACACTCTCTTTTGTATCATAACCCAATAAATTTTAAGATGATAAGAATTAAATAAGACCTCAAACATACAACCCTACTATAAAAATTAATTATTGTGATTACTAAACAACATCTACTTCAGGCTCTAAAATGTTTTATAACACTGATATAACCATGAAAAGGTCCAATTATAGTTGGTGAATTCTTTTAATGAATCCCTATTTTCAAATAAATCAAAAAAAAATCCTTTTCAAATTAGTTGTATGACTGTGCCCAATGTCAACCACAATAGATTATTTAAAAGACAATCCAGAAATAACACACAATATCATCATAGTACCAATACGTACTATGTAGTGTGGAAACATATTATCTTGATAATTCAACTCATGTATAAATATATAACACAAATAAAAATTTCTGTAAAGTTTATCTTTTCTATGGACACTAATAAAAACCCTCAAATTCTCAACATGATCTCCCTCTAATTATGAATATATGACAATTTAATTAAGGAACACTACAATAAACTAATATCATATCTCATGAAACACCATGTTCACCAGTCCCATGAAAATAGATTGGTCCTTCATGAAATATAAATGAATTACAGTGAAATAAAAGAGTTTATAATAATATTTAAATGCATTATTAAGAATATCTTTCACTTTTACCCTCATATGATTATATGGACATTTAAGAACAAACTATATCCCTTTAACTGAATGTACAAATTTTCAATCCCTTAGATAGGATAAAAATTATTCATTATTTAGATATTCAATTAATAGTAATAGATACATTTTTTTATACATATATATGATATCACCATGATAAAAATGAGAAACCAAAGACAACACACTATGATATATAAAACCCTTCAGTAAAAATCATCAATCTAAAGAAAAAACATCTAAACACTTGTGGTGATCATTATATAATGATACATAGAAATAAACATGACACTAACATGTATCATTATCTCAAAAATGATATCACAGTGAGAGGAAAATATAACATTATCTTCAATGAAAACATCATGAAATTATTATAAAACCTTTAGAAATATTGTTGACTAAACAGACACTAATTCAAATATCAACCATTTAAGATGAGAAGAAATAGGATCTAGATTAATGTAACTCATATGATACTCAAAATAGACAATGATTACTAAAAAATCACTTTCCACACCATTTAATACAATTCTTATATGAGAATTAGCAAATAATATTCTAAGTAAATTACTACAAATTCTTTCTAATTAGGATATCATGTGGTTGTATCTAAGAAAAGAAAACTCATTAATCAACTAATTATGGTCTATAATTCATTAAAAAGCTGAATACACCACATTAATAATATAACTACATCTAACTTGTGTGGTAAGAACCTATGGTTCTAATAGTATCTCTACCTTGATTCCTAGATCTCAGACCAATTCATTTGAAATGAAGGACTAGAATGATCTCAAATAAATCAATTGATATACCATCTAGAATCCCTAACTTCAATAACACATATATTGTATTTAATTTATTATATTAGAATAATATATAAGGTATCTAAACCAAAAGGACTAATCTATTAAGTATTCTTGAAGAAATAGACACATATATGTTTCTCATAATACTTTGAAACAAATAATGTACATAGAATGAAGAGTATTGTCTCTTCATTAATATTATTCATAATATCCCTCTCTATATCTGGGTAAATGGAAAAAAATATTTTGTGATATTAGAATCTTTTTGGGGATATATAAAGTAGTTATTTTCCTGAATAAATATGGAATAATCAATATATAGAAGTAAATAACTGAAAACACATGTCATTTATTGAATAACATGAGTACTAAATCAATCCATTGATAATATCTATGCTATAATATCAAGGGTAAAAATAATTTAATTCTAAATATATTAAATGTTTAATATTGGATGTAATGACTATATAAATCATGATATATTTATCATTAAGGCCTTATGAGATGAAAATTTTATTATTTTTGTGGTATACACCAAAAAGACATTAAAAATGGATAGCCAACTAATTTGTCTCATGAGAACATTCAATGCATTATGGGGATATTAATAACTATTCCCTATCCATTACTATTTTTCCAATTCATTCTTCTTATATAAAATGATAAATTACATTCAAAGACAATATTCCTTATCATGAAATATTTATATTGAGGTAAGAATAATGAAGAACAATATTCCTATAGTTAATCAAATATCCTTCATTGTAAAACACAATATATTTAAATAGTATTTGATTGAGGATATAATCATATCCATGATAAAAATTATATGTATTTTTAATAGAAATATAATGCCTAATAAAAAAGACCATGAAAAGTTGAATGTTTCACATCAAAGGTAATGATCAAAACCTTATTCAAGAGATAAGAAATACCCATCAATTAATCAGAAATATATGTTGTTTAATAAAATCATATAATTTCAAAAATTAATGAAAAAAGTACAATAATCATTAATTATTTGTTTTTATTTGTTAAAATAACTAAGAATATATAGAAGAATCTAAATAGTGTAAAAAATAATTGGTGGTGAAAACCCTTTAATTCAATATATGTAAAATGATCATGGTGACTTTTTGTAAAGAATGTCAAAATGTCCACTCCATAAAAAATTAAAAGGTCTCATTTAAAAAAAAGAATCAGGTATAATGTAAAATATACATTATAATTAATTGGCTCAAAAAATTACTTTTATAAAACTATTTTGAAATATATTGATATGGAAGAAAAATATACCCAATAAAAAAGAAAAATAAGATAAGATTTTCCTTTAAATTTCATTTCTACATTATTTTTCCAAACATATTAAATTTTGGGAGAAAATAAAAATGCAAAAAAATATCCATAGTGTAAGAAAATTATTTAATATTTTTAATGATGGTTTATAGAGTTTTGTAATTTTAAATATAATAAATCCTAAAAGAAAATGACATTGTAAATTGAATTATTATTTATTTAGTATCTTTTATTTTCCATCCACTTAAAAGAGTAAAAAGAATTAAATCATTATTCATTATGAATAAATTGATAAAAATAATAAAGAAATCAATGGGGTAGTATATTCACCACAAAAAAACAGAGTGGTTAATACTAAATATGTTCTAATGGAGTGTAAATTTTGATTCAAAACCTTACCACAGTCTTTTTTTTTTGAAATAAACAGTATTTAATGAATATATTATCTATAAGAAATGTAATTTCACAAAAAAATTATAAAAACAGCATAAAAAATAAAATATTATTTCACACATAATATAAACCTATATGAATGAATCAACAAGTGGCCTAACCGAATGAAATTAAATTTAGTGAATAAATCCCTTAAATCAATTTCAATTTTCATTGGAAGTGATATAAACTCATATATAATAACATTGAATTTATCCTATATCAGTAAAATCAAGATATATGACTTATAATATCATATATTATCCAATTATACCATCTCAACACCCAGGTATTATTAATTCCTTCATAGATTCAACATTTCTAGGTATCAACTGTTTCATTTATCATTAGAATTTAGTTTTAGTTGTTCTAGACCTTGTACATTGAAAATAATTCCATCATCTATAGAATAATAACAACGATATAAATTTCATATATAATTATTATATATATGTTTGTATATTTATATTGGCATCCATAAAATCTAGATACATAAAAATTAATTGCACTATTTTTTTGGATGGTTAGTCATGTGTATGCCTCAACGTTGTTCAAATTTTTTTGTACAAGAAAAAATAGAATTTTAAAAATAATAAACAATTATAGAATAAATATTATATCATATATATAATATTTATTCATTAAATATATTCTAATTACAATACATTTTAAATAAAAAATTAAAAACATATCGCATATCTTCATGGAGGTGGTAGTTCACAAATATGTAAGAGTGGTATTATTATTTCAAAATGGATTAGAAGATAAAGAGTCATATATGATATTACAAAAATATAATAATAATATTTTTTTATATTATTTAATGGTGAAATATTGTGATGGAAAATCAATTGTATCTCTATGATGAGACAGTAGTCCCAAAATATGCAAAAGTGATACATTCATGCCCCATTTGATGTAAGAGATGGTGAATAATAGTGGATATAGTATAATAAAGATATTTTAATATATTTAGGATACTTAAAAGTTTATTTTTTTGTTGAATACTACAAATTTTGAGGAGTTAAAATAAGATATTAATTGAAAGTGGTGGTGTGGAACATTTACCTCCCATTAATTTAGCCTCATTTATATCCTTTCTTAAGGACCCTTTGAATGGTATTTTAAGAATAATAAAAACAATAATTGATGGATATGAACATTATAATACAATTGGATAGGGTTTTTTATAGCAATATGGCTCAATGTGTCATTAAGAAAAGAGTGAAGGGGTGTCCTTTTAAAAGGGTGGTAATAGAAACACATGAAATCTCTTATATGAATAAAATATCTTAATTACATACTCAAAAATGCTAAAATATGGATACATTTGAAAGGGTGATATTTTATTCTATAAAAAAATTTCAAAAACAAATTATCCATAAAAATTAAATTTGAAAACATTAACATATCTATTTGTTTAACAAACCAATTGACATTTTTCAACCTTAACCACAATAAAAGCCTTTTCAATCATAAAGGGTTATAATTTTACATATATTTAAGAAATTTACTCATTAATGTAATCCAATTGAAATTAAATCCATTTAATATACTAATTTTACTATTATTGTATTTTTATTATTTTTAAAAACATTAATAACATATTATTTCTTAGAAAACATCATTAATGTAATTGGGAACACTATTTTTTTAATTTAACATAAAATAAATTAATTAAAAGATTGAATTACAATACAATACTTTTAACCAAGAATACGAAGTTATTATAAACTACAAAATTCATTTATAAAAATTAATTACCACAAAAAAAGTTGTTTTGTGTTTTAAAATTATTAACTATGTTGTTTCTAATTATTGTAAAAGAACTATTTTCACTTTTTATAATTAATTGAGGTAATAATATAATAACTGAAAATTATAAAAAAAATCAAAACATATAAATATATTCACTATTATAAATATAACCATTATTATTAATTGAAAACTTATTTGTATCCCAATGTTACCATAAAAGTTAAATTTAAAATAAGAGGGAAAATGTTTGTATTTTTCATTACATAAAATATTATATATGTAATAAAAACTTTAAAATGGAACAATTGTTTATTTATTATATTTTATTATTTACATAATCAATTTAATATAATCTAATGATTTAAATATATGTATGCGATAGATTTTCAATTCCTTATCACATTATTCTTAACCTTAATTACCCAATTCTCTCGCTACTGAGTTTATAAATTTCAATATGGTAACTATTTAATGTGAATAAAAATTCAAAAAATATTTAAAAAATGTGAAGTTAATTATTATATATTTTTAATTAATTTTATTAAATTCAATAAGATGAAGCTTTTATAATTAATTTAAATGTAAACTCTTAATGTGAGATGAAAAACTGTCTTCCAGAAAATTTCATTTTTAATCCTATAAAAGTGACGTATGAGAATATTATATAAAATAATGATAATATTGGACTTCATTTTATTATTTTATTCTAAAGGGTCATCTTCCATTTTAATATTACATCAAAAATAAAAAAAGTAGATTAATTTATTTAAGGAAATGGGAAAATATCTTTACAAATATCCAAAAAAATACTATCAAATATAAAATAAATATTCTAACATAATATGAAAAATACATCACAATATTGGAAAAAATTATTTAATTTTAAAATAATAATATTTCATTAGTTTTTTAAAGTATTTTTAAACTCATTGATTCGTTTAATGTATGTTATCAAAGATATTAGATTTATTTAAAGATAAATATGTATCATATAATATTAAGAAATTACATTCAACCCCTTTACTATATATTTTCAATCTAAATTCCATCAATCTGAATTAAAAAAATATGATACTAAATCCCAATAATATCATTTTTTTCACATATCTTTCTCAATTTTATGATTTCTCGACAAAACTATGACTAAATAAGTGGTTCTTTTCATAGAATTTTCAATCTAGGATCCCAAATATCCAAGAGTTGTTCCATAGAAGATATATCATTTTCTACAGGTATGACACATATATTATTTAAATTTGTATCGTTAGATATTTACTTCTTTAAGATAGGAACATGAAAAACATTGCGAACATGAGAAATATTCCATTGATTTTTTTGAATGATGCAACTATCTTGATATGATCATGAATATAAAATCAGATGATGTATCTAGATATTATCATTCAATTATAATTTTTTTACCTTTATTCTAATGATAAATTAAATTTAATACATAATTAAAAACATTTAACTCTATTTCTCATTAATAATTGTCAATATTACCTTTTTCAACTCTTAGTATCAGTTATGTGTTATGTAATGGACAAAAATATATCTTCATTTTTTCATATAGACCAAGTCCCAATAGCTTTCATTATCCAAATTTATCCCCAAATATTTATAATTCTACACAACTTTTCATCAATGTATTAGTAATTTTACATTTTAATACTCGATTAAAATATAATATTTTATAAAAATTCCAAATTAAGGTGTTGTACCCAAAAACCATTGGAATCTATAGAAAACCCCTCAACATGACTTGTTTATCTTGAAATGTCCACCCAAAGTTACCATATATATAAGGATAATATTAAGAACTAAAACTCATACCAATATCAATATCATACTAATGGATTATCTAGAACATTAGGGTAATCCTCAAATATTTTTCACATACGATTGTGACTAGTAGTCTGTAAAATCTCATAACTTCATTAATGTATAACTAAAGAGTGGCGATGAAGACAAGACTTTCTATAATAGTGATAAAATGAATTCATTTCATAATGTGATTAATTAGGGCCCAAATTCAATGATGAATAATTTTCATTTTATGGTATCTAATGATAAAATCTAGGGTAATGTTTTCCCATTCCCATTCTAGTGTGGGTAATGGTTGCAACATTCCCTTTTACTTTTGTCACTCAATCATAAAGTGATGAAACATTATATGTCGGGATGTATGGTTTGGATTATCTTTTTTCATGTTTTCCCTCTAGAAATAATCTTTGATATAACTTTATTTATTTATACTTCTATAATTAATAAATAGGAATTAACTATGAGAATAATCTAAAAATTCCTTTAGATATGGTTTTTATTGAATACATACTCAATTTATAAAAATAAAATTTCTAGCATGATCGTGATTGATCTATAGAACATTCCCCAAAATATTTTATAATTAAAATTCTTTCTTTTGTTACTTTTTAATCCTCTCATGTATGGTTTGTTGAGAATTTATATAAAAAATGGGATATTTCCATTTTTATAAAAAGGTAAATATATATCTTCTATACATTAGTAAATATTTTATCTATGAAAATCCTCATCATAGTCAAACAATCATGGATGGTTTAACTCAAAGAATCATGCATATTGTTCAATGTTACATGATACAAAAGTATTTAGATGTCATAATCCTTGATTACCAACAACCATATTATATAGAACATATTAAATTATTTATTTGTTAATATATACATCCATATTTTATGATCAATAAATGTGTCACTTCTTTAACCATAAAAAAAATTTATCCATATCTTCAATGGAAAAAATTATAACTGGTAGCTCCAAAAATTATTTGGGTAATTTTTCTGAATAATTTATTATTGGTGAGATTCATAAAATGTCACCATATTGTACATTATGAGGACACATCAAATTCCATTCTTATATGAATACTATATATTAGAAACCATTCTCTATTATATGTTAGTATAAGGATAGTTTTTCTAAATAAACATTTCTTTAGATTATTGAAAATATCTCCACATTTATATGACCAAAATAATTTAACCCTTTCTAATTAAACATGAGGATATTTTTATATAGTCATGAAAAATATCTAACATTGAATTTGAATCATCTAGCCAACACAATAAAATTATAAAATCTAGTTTCCATGTTTATCCTATTGCATTATTCAATAAACTCACTCGTTTATTGTTAATAATTTATACCCTAACTAAAAATTATACGACCCAATAATGAAACATTTTTTGGAAAAAAAATTAATCTTGGTGAATTTGGAACATATCTTCTCTGTCATTTAGATTCATCAAAAAAATCCCTAATTGTTCATCATTCTCTTCATTTATCTTTGAATATTAAGGATATTACCTATAAATAATTCAAAAAATCAATTAAGGTAATATCTAAAGGCTATATACAATAAATACATGAATATGTTAAGATAATTGGTGTTTCTAAATGGAATTGATACAAATTCAAAATGATTGTATCTTGCATAGAAGGCCATATTGGGTATTTCCAATTTATTGAACCTTATCTGATAATATCCAGATTGAAAATAAATCTTGGAAACATATTAATTTCCCCGTAATTGATCAATTAGATCCTTGATATCAGGTAGATGATACATATTATTAATAGTGACATTGCTAAGTTCTTGATAATAAATGAAAAAAAACATTTACTCATATTTCTTCTTTACCATAGGAATTGGTGAACCCCATGGTGAAGCACAAGGATAAATGAATTCAATATCAATATTCTACTATAGTTTCTTCTTAGATTCATGTAACTCAATCAATTAAATTTTATATAGAGCCGTTGAAATAGTTATAGAATCGGGTATGAGATATATTGAAAACAGAACATCATGTCTTAGGGGAAGATTATGAAAATCTTTAATAAATACATCATAAAACTCTCATATAATAGGAAAATTCTCAATGTTCAATATTCCTAAACCATTATAGAAAAATGTACTCATTTAATTGGTATAAAAACCTATATTATTTTGGGTGGAGTACATTATTTCATAGAGATACTATCATATATTGATTTAGAAAATAGAGTGTAACTTCCCTTATGTGACAATTGATTGGGGTTTCAAACTGATAGTGTCAATCAGTACCCAAAGTTACATAAAATTAAAAAAGATTATGAATCATAATATTTTCAATTAACACATTCCCATAAAAAATAAAAGAGGATATATAGACCTGAAATTAGATCATCCTACCAGAATGAGTTATCACTTACAACACAATATCTAATCAATTTGTTGGGGATGCAATAACCATATAAAATTAATCTTATATAAAATAATGTGTAAAAACTGAATCAAATAAAAAAATTTCACTTTTTTAGTGTATGATAAGTGTTCATTTTCCATCATTTCTAGTAACAACCAATTCAGTTATATTAATTCCATACGCTTTTCCTTATCCCCTTGGATACATCTATGGTAATTTTCCCTGAAACATGGGAAACTGGTTTTATAAATTCCATGTATGTTTACAATTAAATCATTGTATAGTAGTGGTTTCTTTATTTTCTTGACATTCAATAGCCAGATGATCATTATCAAGATAATTATAGAATACTCCCATTCTGCTAATTCATTTTTTATGATTTTTATTTCAATAAATTTTACATGATGGAAATTAAATCATTAAATTCTTATTCAGTAATGTGTTAGATTTTTCTAAGTGCCTATTCACCAACTTATTCTCATTATTTCACATGAAGACATGGAATCTAATAAATTATTTATCTTATATAATTTATCATGATAATATATCATCATATGATAGAAAAATTTGAGAAACAGCTTCCCTTCATATACTAGTCTTCATACCATCAATGAAATGATCAATAATTATTTTTTATTCCATATATATTTTGAAGCATTACTTAATAATATTATAATGTTAGCCTCATAATATACAACAATTTATTTATTCTTTTTTATTTAATGTGAGTATGTTCTCATCTATTTTAACTTTATCATATCAAGGTGGGTATTTCTCATTAAATATAAAATTAAATTTTCTACAATCCATGATTTCTATTTCATCAACCTATTTTTCCTTATATCATGAACTAATATTGATTGAAATATAATTTCAAATAATATAATACCAGAATAGCTTTTTCACTTTCATTAACTACCATATGTAGGAATATATTTCCAAGGTACTTCATAAATTTCTTAGCTACCAATTTATTATTAATTCTATTAAAATATTGAGTATTTTATCACGTTATGTGATAAAACAATAGTGAATCACACTATATAAAATTTTTTTCACCATATACAAAATTTTATTCATCATAACTATTGTTAGAATCAATAATATAGTCATGATCTATTCAGTTCAAACACTACATGTATTGACTTTTTCATTAAGGGATTACCATATTTACTATGGGTGATGATTCTATTTATTCCTTTAGGAACAATCACAAAATAATTACACACACATATTTAGCGAAGAATAATCATGATTGAAGATCTATAAAATATAAATTCCACTAACCATAGTGGTTCTCAAATAATATATGTAATTATCACAATTATCATGTTATCTATGTTTATTTAAAATATTCCATCGAAGGTTTCTACTAAACATACTCGGATACATATTGTACAATACCAAACAACAATATTCTAGATTTATTATCTACATTATTAAATTAAGACAATATGCAAGGGATCTCATATTGAAGGATGGATTAGTTTAGTATGATTAAATAACCTAATATATATATGATTCCAATGTGACATAGAAAATAAAATATATATTTCATTAGAAAAATTATCATAACAATTATATTATTCATTATATCCTTATTAATATCCACATAAAATAGAAAAAACAAAAAAAATAGTGGTCATAGATGTTAATTAAGGGTTATAAACAATAAAATTTATCATGTGAAAATAATACATGTTCAATGTGTAAAGGTAAATAACTAAATACTAATTTCATTACGTAAATATCTTCAGAAAATAGTACAGTCATGTATAATTTCAACAGTGTAATCTCAAGTATAATTTAATCCTCAAAAATCTAATGATAAAATTAATTCTTAAAAAAATATTCCTTATCAAAAAATGTATGTATTGACTAAGGAATATTGAATATTAATATTTAGCTAGTTGTTCAAATAGAATTTATAATAAAACAAAATTTTAAGAAATAGTATGTGTTTTAGAAAATAATAATATCAATTATTTAATGAATGTAGATATTAAAGTGAAATCTAATGTCTAATGAAAAATCACTGTAAGAAATTGATTTTTTTTCACAAGAAAGTTAATCACCAAAAAGTTAATGAAGAGATATGAAATGACCAAAAATCATCGTAAATGTCATTTTTTATAATAAATTCAGGTCTTTGGAAAATGGAATAAATGTAACACACCAAAATTAGAAATTATTAACATTGTAATCAATATACTATTTTTTATGGAACATCGAATGTAAATAACATGTGAAATATATTTCATCAAATTTAATATATTTAATAGATTGTAAAATACATAACCCCAAGTATCAATGAAGCATAATACAATATACCATTGTAAATTATCTATTCGATTCATCTGTATTAATATTACTCATTAATTTATGAAAATAGGGGTTATCTATTCATTATAAATAAAATTATAAATATTTCAATCATAAGGAAATGATTCCAGAAAAAACTATATTTTTCTAACATATGATTTTGTTTCTATTAAAAAATATATTTTTAAATTATTTTTATAAATTTTTTTAAAACTAATTTATAATATGAAATTATTTTTTGAAATAAAAATATTATAATTATCTTTGGGTCATTTTTTGGGATTTCTCTAAAATATTTCATTTTTTAGATGAATCGTGAAAATTACTAAATTTTAATTAAGAATTTCCATATGATTTAAATAATTTATAACTATAAATTATATTTTTATGTTTATTTAATGTGAAATTAGTTAAATTATTATATTAATTAATAAATTTTTTTAAAATTTGAAAAATTTAATATTTAATATAGATATAAAAACATATTTAACTTTGGAACATTTTTTCATTCAAACCTCACTTTCTCTTTGTGTCTGTTGGATTAATTTTAAAATACATTTATTATATTTCTTGAATTTAATTGAGAAAAATTGATTTATTATTTGGAATAATAAATAATTTATAATTTATATTAATTTCAACTTAATGTTTTGACAAAAAATAATTACCATAGTTGAGAAAAAATGGATTTACATAGGTGGTAAACTAGAAATATAATTGTAAAATTAACCTAAAACGTGTCTAAAATATATTTAATTAATATATTACCTCTTAATATTTTATATATTCTATGATGACCCATTTTTGATGATTTTTAAATTATAAAAAGTTTTCCATGATTCATTATATTACAAAAATACAAGTGTCCCATTCACCCCACTTATAAAAGGCCACTCGATCTTATATATTCTTCACACAATCAAAAAAAATTCTTTCAAAAAATATCTACCAAAATCACGTCCAAAAATAAATTATCTCCTTCTATAAGTCTTATATTTTTCCCTTTTTCATCCTTATAAAGAATTTGTGCAATCCTAAGGAGGGTAAATGATAAAGATGTAATATACTCTGACAACCTTTTTTTTTATTTCTTCCTCCAACCCCTACAATTTTTATTATAAATTTATGATATAATAATCTCATAATATTAAATTTATTATGATTTTTTTATACAATTTTCTCGACAAGAAACACCCTGAATTCCATCAAATGGGTTACAAAATCATCATTCGTGAGAACTGTGTACTACAGCCTCACGAACAGATGTTATATTTTTCCATTAGCACCATTAATTATTGGGTATGATGATTGATATAAAGCATATATATCATATTTGTATCATAATAATACCTATAGATTCATTATATCATATGGAACATTTATACCTTCCCTTCTGTAAGAAATATTGTAACGTCACTCGTGTGTACAGTACACTACCACCTCATGATGTGATGTGATTTTTTTTCACTAACACCATACATGGAAGATGATTAAGATAAATTAAATTATTATTTGTTATATAAATGACATAATTATGATATTAATAACATATTAATCATTCTAAAACAATAATATTTCATTTTATTTGTTACATTGTTATTAAATGTATAATTGATTTAAAAATATGATAATTGGGTTTGGATTATTATTCAAGATTTTATTATAATAAATAACATTCATAATTATAAGACCATTTATAATAAATAACGAATGAGAAAACAAGTCTGTTAATAGTCAAAAAATAATAATTAAAGATTATTAATAGACAGGTGATAATATTTTATAAAAAGATCATATATGATATTATTGTATTAATTAGAAAAATATTGATAAATATATATCCTTTAATCAATTAAAATATAGGTTGATAAGGAACACTGTTTATAAATTATAATGATTATTCGATATATGAGTAATTCTTTAGACGTAAAAGAGAAGGGTATGAACTAGTTATATTTATACCCACAATGCATCAGTAGAATCATGATAATAATTACTTTTCCAAATTAGATGGGTTCTTACTTAGTAGTTTCAAACAATATTGATGATATATATTTATAGTAAATGTAACAAGTTCCTAGGAAACATGAAATCTCATAATTAATCATTTTATTCATTGAGAATTCAGTTATTATTATTATCTATGAAATTTTCACTATGATATTAAATATGGAGAGACGTATTTCTTGTTATATTGATTAAATGAAATTTGATTCTACTAATTTATTTTTATATACTAGTGATTCGTTATCTTACCATGATAGTCACATTATTTAAATGGCATGTATGATCAATTGTTTCTATTTTATACTAAATATAATTGTTGATTCATGATATCTTCTGTTATAGATGACCCTTACTTGGAATTTTAGTTCACTCATATTTTTTTCCTTTCCCCAAGATATGAATAAGAAATATTTTAATTATTTTTCATGGTTAAATTTCATTTTATTTTGTTATTTATTATTTTTTAATTAATATTCATAGTGTAATAAGTGTATCAAGTATTTATATGATTCATCAATTCCACTAAACTAACCATTTCATCAGGATTTGATTCATTTTATGTATTATAATATAATAATCTAATACATTTGATCTAGGCTACTAGAGTTAAGGTCATTGAAGTCAGAATGAAAATCAATATAGTATAAACCATGAAAACTAGATTATTGAAAACTTAGATTAAGGAATATAACCATATGATTGGCCTTGGTTATAAGTATAGAAGAATTTCCTAATGTTTGTATTCGGAATATATTATCTGTGTTTTTCTACTGATACATACCAATATTGATACAACAAGTGGAATTGGTTCTGATACAAAGTTCTATAGGGGTAACAATTCCAAAAAATAGAACATTGTGTATGACCTGATCAACACCGTTTTCACTACAATAGTCTTTACTATGTAACTGGTTTGATACTATTGGGGGATATTTTTAGGATATTTTTTATTTTATTTACCTGCAATTATAAATTATTTATAAATATTTATAACTCTAAGGAATCTATTTTTTTGATTTTTTTGATTGAAAATTCATAAATTATAATTTAGGAAGACTATTTCCTTATATTTATAATTATATATTATGACTTAAAATTCATAATTTTTTGAGCTACTACACCATATTCAATTTTTTAGAAATTTATCCTAGAAAAAATAAGGGTTTAAATACATGTGAATAATGTAGATATCACAATTTTGAGGATGTCAATACTGCTATTATTATATCTAACATAAGTATAGTTGTATTTTGTAACCTTAACAAAAGTATGAAAAATTATATTTCAGAGATGGAACAACCTATTCCACGACATGATTCTCTAATACTGGATCACATTCTTTGATTAAAGACCCCATAATTTTGTTGTATTTATAATCCAATGGATGTTGGGTAATGGATTATGTATCTTGATAATATATTTATGATTTTGGGATGTGGTGAAAAGGAAAAGGTTACACTTGAGTTTTATCTTCTCAAAGTCAATACAAATAAATTGTGGTCGATGAACTAGAATATTTGGGAGGAAGAGGAAAAGGAAATCATGGAATGGAAAAAATGTTGTGATAAATTCTTCAAAAAACATTTCACTCTTGAGAAACAAACTTATATAAAGATAATTTCTCATATCGTAAATAAAAATAATGATTAATATTTTGTGGAGTATGAAGCTAACATTACTAGATTATCTAGTTATGATATGAATTAAATATGAAATAAATAGTGTAATATTATTTATTTAAATTAAGGGATAAATCCATGTTTCAAAATGGAAATTCCCTATCATATAATTTATTTATCTGATGAAATAGTTTTATGTGCTATGTGAGGAAAAATGTTTTTCTAGACTATAAATTTTGAGAAAAATTTTGAATTTATTCAATCAGATGATTTTATGGTTTAAAAAAATATTTTTACTATATAATATGACATTTAAAATATTCCATACCACTCTATTGGAATTAAAATAGGTTTTTACCATGTGATATGATTTTCATGAAATTTTGAAATGTTCATATTGTTGTTGATAATTAATAATTTATTTATTAATTATTAATTTGTTTTCATGTATTTTTCTAGATATTCCTTTTTAATGGATAATTGGATATCAATTATATCTCTATATTGGAGATTGGAAGGGGATGTTTTTCCTAGGTCAGTCATAAACTCATGTTGGTAACTGGGGACGAGCCATGGGACCTTTTTGTTTTCTTTTTTCTTCATCCTTTTCATTTTCTCTTTTTATTTCATATCCTTCACATTGGCTTATCACGTACTCCCTCAAATAAGGCATCCTATTTCAAGTGAATGATGGAGTAAAGGGATAGTTATATAGATAATGAGATAGAGGGGGATATATGTACCTCAATGAATCTCGGGATGAGCCGTATTTTCATGCAGTAGTCATGGATCGTGGAAATGGGAAATGCTTTCGAGGATTGCATAGAAAGATATTCCATTTTTATAATTTTTAGTAAATTGTAATACGTATAAATTTTTCCAACTCTAATGCATTATTATGACTTTTTAGACCTCTTGCGGAACGATATGTTGTCTTTTTAGGAGAAAACTGGGGTTCCATGGTGATTTGAGGGTTCCATTTTGGAAATCTCGATCACACAACATGTAATTCAGGAACGAATTCCATGTTTTATTCTAGTTTAGTGAATATTTTATTTTTAAAATTACTTAAATTGTATATGGAATACACATCACATACTAGCACTCATCCATATAGACTTGTACTCGTACATATATTCCTTGTAGGGGAAAATAACCATGTATATTACATGACCAAACCCTATGTGGGACGCACACTATGTTGAGGTGCCTGACCTGGAAATATATTTCATCCATCTATATGAGGCACATATAAAGGTACCATGTTTAAGGTTAAAACTATGTGAATCACTCAAAAACCATGTACTTGGTATTTTACATTCCATGTCTATCTAGAGTATATGCCTCGATGTAGCTTTATGAGTACACATCATGTATCGATTACACACGTTGGGTTCTACCCCCATTCTCCCCTTTTGGTTTTTCTATATCATTATTCCCATGAGTCATAATTTAAAGAATTCATTGTCCATTTTGGATATATTTAAATATACATCATGATGTTGAACCCATTTTTGTGATTTGATGACTAATAGGAGGAGTTTTAGTCTTTTTTACACATAGAGAGGTTCTTCCTATTGTAATTGAATCCAATTGTCTCCTGATAGTGAGATGTTGATCATAGACGGTCCATGAATTATATTTCTAGACCAGTGATTTTCTATCTCTTTCAATGAGGTTGTTTCACATTCCTGATGTTCCCTTCTATCCTAAGAGGTTGCGATATCAGTTTATCCATGGGATCCTATGTTAGATCTCTCTACATCTGTTTTGTACTAGAGGACCCATGTAAGATGTATCAATTTTCATACAATTAGAGGATAACTTGTAGGATTCCTCTCGTTTCACTTTCATAACTCATTATCAAAATTTATATTCCATCTTTTGGGTTTATAATTCAATTGTACCAACTTGGATTCCTATCTTGTGTTTTGACTTAATGGGCCCCATGGGTACCTTGAATTTGACAGGCCCTGAGATAGTGCATTAGGGATTTGGGTAGTGATGGTAGAGGATGTCATGTTAAAGCCCATGTTGAACATGTAAAGTTTTGGTTTTCTAATTTTATGGGTTGTTTTTTGTATTCAACCACCATATCTCATTATTTATACATTCACCTTTTTTACTACAGTTTTTTGAGATGATTACCATAGGTACCTCTTATTTTGTGGTTGATAAGCCTGATAATATTTTCATTCATTATCATTAGGATTACATGATGTATTCCATGGGATCTGTCTAGTTCAATTTTTGGTATTCCATGATGTATTTCCTAGGATCCATCATTTTAGCTTATTTTATTAGGATTTCAAGATATATTTTCTGGTATTTTCCTTTTGTTCCTTATTGATTTGGGATTTATGGAGGTATTTCATGGGATCTGGATTCAGAGCCTTACTGGTAGAGGATTCAGAGACATGCATCCTTGAATCTAGCTGTTAAAATTCCATTTGTTTCTAATAAGTATTTTTTGATCATACAAACTTATGAGATCCATATTTTTATCCAATATGATTGATATTATTTGGGGTTTCAAGAGGTACTTCATGGGATTTGTATTTTGAGATTTACATGATGGGATGGTTGCAAAAGAATAACCAAAATTATTTTTAGATATACATGATGGATGATTACACTCACCTTGAGTATTATCTAGGAATATCCAAATGATCGGGTAGATTCATTATTGATACATAACCCAAGGTACCTCCAAGGGATGTGGATCTTAAGTAGTTTATAATAATGGATGTTGAGTCTGTAATTATTTTTTTGGAGGATTCTTTATAAAAAAATTAAGGGTTATCAACATAGGGATTATCTAAGTTTACATATCATGAATTCCAATGGGACATGACATGGGAATCATACTTCATATTGGATTAAACATGGATTGAGTAGTATTCCTTTCAATATTAGTTCCATATTTACAATAGTTCCATTCTATATACGGTATCATTTATTATTGTAATTGTAGTTGTGGGTAGGTGAACATAGGGTAAGGAAATGTATCACCATATGGTGATGTTATTACTCAAATACATTTATGGTGTTTTATCAAAAAGGTATTTTTGATTGGCATTATAGAACTAGATATCAACTTAATTATGCACAACATGAGTGGTATGACCTCCATATCAATTCCATTTTTATAATATGTCGAATTGATTGGATCATGGGTCTAACAATCAATTATGTATGGAGTTGTTTATCATTTTCTTATTTGATTACATATGTATGTATACGAAAAAATGAATATACATTGGGATATATATATATATACATGCATACAGATACTCATATAATATGTTGTTCTGTCAAGAGGATTGGGGTCAAAAAACCTAGATTAAGTTGTATCGTTGATTAAATTATTTATATTTATTTATTTTATCATTTCAATTATGTCTCATCTAGGATTATCATATTGCATGAGCATGAACTAATGATAGAATATATATAGATTCTTTATTGAGGTTTCCAACATATATTATTTCTTACCACTATACATTCACCTCACTGTGAATTCATACCATGTGTCAAATTTTCAGAATATGAATAAATACTTGATGGAGAGGGATGAGGCCCACTATTGAATTTTTAAGCATAGATGCTCATGCAGATTCATATGATTGGGCTGGTATTGTTCAAATATTTTTTGGATTATAGTTATGTGATTTACCTCAAATTAAGATGTAGAGCCTGTTACATCTGTTTTAGTTTCTGTTATGTACTCTTATATGTATGGTTGGGACAATGGGTGATTTTTCTATTAATATGGCATGGTTGTTTTAGATTTTATATCATTTTATTTGTTATTATATAATTTTATATTTCATTTTGTTTATTGGATCCTCATTTTTTTATTTACTTCCTTTAATGATATTTAGTAACTTCCATTGTGTTTAATCTAATATGAGGGTAAGGTATGCCCATTATCCCATATTTTTTTACAATGTATCTTTAGATTCCTCTAGTGTATGGGGAGGCACAATAGAGTACTTAAGGTGATCCGAATCAAGGTAACGGTTTAGTAACACCTGGGTATAATCGTTACAATGTTATATCAAAGTTTTTTCTATTTTATTGTATTACCATTTGTGATATCGAATACAGGGATATTAGAAATGTGTTTGAAAAAATGATGGATATCATACTAGTTCATTGAGAACACATTTCTAGTGTCAAATCATGGTTACAATGAGTATGGGATTTATGTTGTGATTTGTGATGTTATAACTTAATTTGATTTTCACTTAGAGAAATGAACATTTTGTGTTGATGTGATGACTTATTATGGATTTAAACCCCATGGACCTTCGTAAATAGGAAAATAATTGATTTTGACTCATTGATTGAAAAATAAATTAGTGTTTTAGGCAGAATATTTGAGATATAGGATTAACTTGTTATAGCTCTTCTAGTTTATGAATTTACTAATGATAGTGACCAATTTTTTAACGTGTCAATAAAAACCAAAAATGTTATTTTCTATATAGGTTTTTGGTGGAATTGTACTTCATTAGGCTCACATGAATATATATTTCCTTCTGATTCTCAGTGTTGTGGATCTATGTTGATACATTTGACAGTAAGGATACTTACTCAGTCTGTGTGTATGATATTTTCAATGATCCTAGTCAGTCGATAGGGAATATGATTTCCAAATGTTATACACCCTGCATTGTTTTATTCTTTTGTCTGGTTATTTAAATTTTCAGAAAAAATCTATATTTTTTCCTACCAAGATTGGAATTAAATTATAATTAATCAACCTTAATTTTATATATATTGTCAGATGAATAAGTATGATACTGGTAGGTACTCATACATTTATAGTGTTCTAGACCATGAGGTGGTATTACCTTATATAGATTAGTGATGAGTTTAAATTTAGTTTCTATCTACAATGGTATCATGACCTCAATGGAGTTGTTCCTTATAAGGAGGATCTGAGGGGTTCAAGGACCAAGAAGGCTGATATTGACAGTCATGACCATAATTGGTCGCAATATTTTTTTAACATCCTTGGAGGGGTTTTATCTTTTAAAATAACTTGTTAGACATTGTGACCCAGTTTTAATAATTGATCAGTTTAGCAAGGTGTGTGACCTAGAGGGCCTTTATTTTTCTCAAATCTATGTTGATCAATTTTTATTTTGATCACAGGAAAACAGTGAGTATGGTTGGCCTAATTTTATGGACTCCATTTGTGGGTAGTGAGATTTTTTTTAAACTCTTTTTGAGCCAAATGCACGGTTAGTGCTCAGATTTTTTGTATAGAAATGGTGATTCCTATTTTATTCAATAAGAACCTATGGTTCTTGGTTATTATGTATGGAGTTAATAGGAAGTATTTTTTAGGTATCTAGACATATTGTCTAGTGTTTCCACTTTTTGATGATGTATTCAGGATAAAAGTAGATGATCATGAATGGAATGACACCATGGGATAACTGACCATGAAATAAATCATAGAACATGTGTGGTTCTATATTTTGAATATGATTTTGATGGGATATTTTGGGAAAATGAGACTAAAATTACTTGTGGTTCAGTTAGATTATCCTTGTAATAGATAACTTGAAGAAATGTGAGTCTGGTGATGTTGGTACATTCTATTTTCACATAGAACCATATAAATCAAAATTTGGTGAGTGTTTGGGTGTGAGATAAGGATATATAGATTCAAATCCATTACATGGGTATGGTATCTCATGAGTTATGATGGAATGAATAGTGTACCTCTATGGAATATGAGACTTCGAGAATGAATCAGGTACTACAGGGTAGTTGACCAAAGGCTGGACTTAGACACACATACTTAGGGGATGCGGTGTTGGGATTTAGTAAAAGAAAATTACACCCCTTTTGATGGAATCATAGTGTACTCCTAGTTAGAGATGATCATTATATATGTTCACTTCATATTGAGTTCTCTGAGGGAGAATAAAATTTACTATATGATTATTTTATTTTTAATGTATTTTCTGTCTTGATGTAGGAACATGTTGAGGATTTCCTCTAGCAGTGGTATAAGGTAGTCCATATGGTGTGGATTGCATCATTGTTCACTTGGTGGTAGTGACCCTCGTTTTCAATTGAATATCAGTATAATCCTTGATCTTCTGATCTCTGAGTTTGGGTTTGAGGTGACAATATGTGTATTCCTATAGTGGGGTGTTTGAGATCAATCCTATTTAAATGTATTCCATGTAAAAGACTATTTATGTCACTGTGTGACTGGTCATATGATATTTGAGATAGTGAAATATTTCATAATATCAGGATTAGAGAATGAATTATGATTTTCCCATCAAGGATTTTTATGGATGAGAAGGGTTATTATAGAGATATTTTAAACACTCATATTTTTTAGACTTGAAATTTTGATTAGAAATTTGTATTTTCACTAGCATATCCTTATAATTGGTAAAATGGTAATTTTACCCTTTTGGGTGAATTTGGATAATTTTAGTACCACATAATTCTTCCTAAATTAGTATCTTTAACCTTTAATATTAATTTCATAGAGTTCTGAACCTCATTAATTTATCATGGATTAATTAAAATTTAATATTTAAATAATTAAATATTAATTTATTCTCATGGGTTTTTATAACTATAACTTTTGAAAGGAGTTAATATCAAGATTATATCACATCTTTTGAGTCTATATTATGGTTTTTTCCTAGGATAGGCCTAAACTATTGTCAGGTGTTGGTGGTAAGTTGTCCCACCATTTTTTTATCTTTTTATTTTCTTCCTTTTCTTTTTCTCTATTAATTTATTATCCATCCTTTGGGTTATTGCATAAACGCCCTAGGGACATCATGTTTCATGTGACTACGATATGAGTGGATATGTATAGAGATAATTAGAGGGAGGGTATGAGATGTACCACCATGGAGCTCCAGATGATTTGAATCCTCATGTGACTTCCATGAAAAGTGGAAACAATCAATGCATTGGTTGTTTCCAAACAATGTTAGTCCATTTTTCAATAAGTTCATATAGATTTAACATTATAAATTTTTAATCTCTTATTATTCCTCCTTAGGACCCCATAAGGGTTGATTTATTTCCTTTGGAGGAGAAAATGGGGGTTCTATGGAGATTTGAGGGGTTTCCCATTCAAAATTCTAAATCATGCATTCTGTAGTTCATTAAAACATATTGTGTTTTCAACCTTTTTAAGAAAATTCCATGTACTAGGAATACATGTCACGTACTGGGACATGGCTATGTATTTGTGTTCCAAGATAGACAACCCATTTAGTGACACAAGGCTATGTATAGTACATGGAGAGACCCCATGTGGGTTGGAAACCATTTATAGGTACATATATAGGGTAAGTACTAGGCCATCCGACGTGAGTTACATTGGAAGGTATGTAAGGAAGTGGACTCCCCATGTACATGACTCACATGTTGTGTATATGGGGTTTTACACACCATTTCCTGGCTAATGTAAAAGAATTTTTGAGGTTTTTGGTGTTCATGTCGTGTACTTAGTATACACTCAGTGCACTAACCAACTTACTACCCTTTGTGTTATTTTCATATATTTATGCCCAGATGCCATAATTTTTCAAATGTATTATCAATTTTTAGCATCATTACATTTCAATCATGATAGTGAGGTCGTTGTGTGACCTGAGGAATCCAAGGAGGTTTTTATGATTCTTCTTATATTAAGAGGTTTTTACTATGGTAATAAAATCCATTTGTCCCTTGAGATTGAGGAATTAATCTGAGATTATCTATAAAACATCTCTTATGGAATGTTATTTCATAGACCATTCCCTAAGTATGTTTCACATTAGATACGCCCCCTTCCGGCATAAATGATGTGATCATATTTGTTCATGAGTATCCCAAGTAGGATAGATTTTCTTATGTTTATAAATATAGGATCATGTGTTGGATACCCCACTTGACATATCATAGGTGGATCCCCAGAAAGATTCATCCATTATTCATTTCATTCCTAATGATATAGAGTAGTATTCATTCCCTTATGTGTATAATTCAAGGATACCAAGTATGATTACTCTCTATTGTTTTGACAAGAGTGACCCAATAGGAACCCAAAATTTGATCAACAATGAGTTATTATCTTGGTGGTTTGTCCAGTGATGGTATTTGTTGTGACCTTAGAACATATAAAGAATGTGTACACCCATGGAGATGAAATAGTTTTGGTGGGTTTAGGCATTTGACCACACTTTCTCTTTATTTATAACAAGACATGTATATTATTTATGCAATTATTATTATAGGAGGTGATTCTTGGTTGGAGGTTGATGACGATAACATTATGTGTTGTTATTTATCATTTGGATGCGTTGACATATTCCCCAAGACCCATCTTGTTTTTTAGGATTCCCATAGGTATTTACAAGGATCCAACATATGATCCTTATTTATTTTTAATTCGTATATTTAATTCCTAGGATTTGACCTATAATATTACAAGCGGTGTTTCTTAGTATCCAGATTCTAAACTTTATTGATTAGGGATTCCCAAACATACTTCCTAGGATCTGGCTATTAAGCCTATATTATTGAAATTAAAATTTTGGAATACTGATAAATACTTCTAATATTAAGTTATTGATGCAACATGATTGATATTTTAAGGGACTACCATATGTTATTTATTATATCTAACTTTTGAGACATACATTATGGGACAGTTGAAAACAACACTCCACACCCTTTTTGATATATTCAAGATTGATTATTACAATCTCCTTGAATGAATCCTCAGATTATCCCTAGGATCGGGTGAATGAAATGATATTACATCTCCTAGAATTAATTCTTAGTGATGGAGATTTTAATCCTTTTATATGAATGGATTTTAGTCATATAATTGAATGTGAAGCACATTATATATAGATCACCTATGGGTGATCCGTATTGGGATTATCTAAGTTCCAATTTCATGATTTCCAATGAACCATCAATAAAGAATCAAACATCATACCAGACTATATGTACATGGAGTATTATAATATTCATACTGAATTCTACATTTATAGGATTATCTACCATTGTATTGTATCCTTTATTATATGGATTTCATAATAGTATGGCTGATCACATGGTTAGGACATGTATCCCCCTGTGATGATATAACATTCTCAGTGAGTTTTTTAATGTTGACCAAAGACAGTAATGTCGATTAGGATTATGGACCCAGAGATCAGAAAAAATGTGCATGGATTGAGTTTTTCAACATCCAGTTAAATTCCCTTTTACATAATATCCATTTAAATAGATCATGGTTCTAAAGATCAAATATATATTTAGTTGTTTTTTCTTTTCATACATTTTTATATAAGTATTTATATGAGAAAATGCATGTATGTATGCATATATATATTAATGGGGATATATATATATCTAATGCACACATATAGTCATATAAGATGGTGACATGTCAATCCTATTGGGGTTATGAACCAGGAAATTAGGTTTGGACTTGTTTCAGATATTTATATCTTTTTGTTTTACCATTTTGGTTGTATTTTGGCTTATCTGAGTATATTTCATGAGATTGAACATATGAAAGAAATTTTATGGTTTTACCATTGGGGTGTCAGGATATTATTATTTATTACTTATGTATGTTCACCTTAGTGTGAGTGTAGACCTTATGTATTCTTTTCAGGTTGATCACAAATACAAGATGAATTGGGTTGAGGCATAGGGTTTCATGATTGAGAAGACCCACTCATATAGATTAAAATAATTGAGTTGGTCAATTTTGATAGTGTCTTGTATACTAAATATTCTTTATATCTTGGCTTTTGTAGTAGATATTGACACATTTATTTTTGTTTCTGTTCTATACTCCTGCATGTACGGTTTTTCCAATTGGGGATCATTGTTATATATATGACATGCATGTTTTTGATTTTATATAAATTCATTTTTTTGTATAGCATGTTCTATTACAATTTATTTATTTCTTCCATACTATTTTTATTCAATACCTTGGGTGATATCTAGTGATTTATGTTGTGTTTACTCTCATTCAAGGGTATATCCTCCCCACTATATAGCCTTTATGCCACTATTGGTAGTCTATAGCCTCAAAAATATGTGGAGGAACTATTGAAGCCCTCTAGAGAACATAATCGGCACACATGTTTAGTGGAACCTAGGTATAGATGAAACATTATATCAAGACAATGAAATAATTCTCCAACCCTTATTGATTTAAAGGGTGGAAAGATATGAAGATTATATAAGAGAACTAAATAGATAAATCGAATAATAGAATGAAGAATTTCCCCAAAATTTTTAATTGTGGGATGAAAACGCTATAGTAGCTTGTTTAATTGAATGGGAGATTTATATGTGTGTGAAAATAATGTCTATTATAGTCATAGTTTAAATTAAATGAAATAAATTTCCATTGTGAAATGTTTCCACTGTTAATAGATTAGTTAATGTGCACATGAAAGCCCCAAGATTTAAGGATATGTATCTTAGAATAAACTATTGGATCAAGGTTCTAATTATGCTATTAAGGTAATTGATGTGGAATAATTAGTGTTCTTGTTTATTTCTATATAACAAATATGTTGTAAAATTATTTAATTTATTATATTATCAATATAATAATCATAAAATGTATAATTTCTATAATGAAGTATTATTTCATAATGTATTTGAAATAATTTTTTGAATGGTAAAAAGAAAAGAGATTCAGGTGGAAATGTAAAATTCATGGAAATCAAATGATTGGAGGAGAGATAACCATTAATATGTTCCTGATTTTGAGATAATGATATTTGGATATTGAGATTATTGATATGGATAATGTAAATTGGATTATACTGACAACATTGGGATTGATTAATGTTTTTTTACAATGTTGTTTATACTATCATTGTTCTAGATTACAATAACTTTGGATTTAATGAACATATCAAATAACCTTTGTTTTACATACATAATTGGAAAGCATTCATGTTTCAAAATTAGTGTATTCAAACTCATGTTATTAACATGTTTCAAGAGAATACATGCTAACGGTATTCATATGTTTGGTAGCGGATGGTTAAGAGCTAATTCATGTTGGTTGGGGAATTAATGATAAGATTATGTTTGAAATTTAGTGATCATTTTTATAATGTTATGGATCATAATATTGTGGATGGTCATATGTTTTACCATTTATCAAATTATTTAAGATGAACATTTGATGAAATTTAGATATTAGTATATTAAATCGCCTTATATGTATTTATCTATATTGGATAACCTATGCTAACCATTTTTTCATAATAATAACTAGAAATTGATGGAATAACAATTAATTATATTATAGATATTAAAATCCATTAAATGGAATTTTAGTTATTTGGGAATAAGAAATTCATTTTTTGGATATTAATTCATTGTAGTGAGTAGTGAATTTGAAATTTTACTGAATCCTAACCAATGGATGATATATTGCTTATGAAATAGAAACCTATGAAGTATTTTTATTTACATATATTCATACACAGTAAAATATTTCCTCAACACCAAGAGTGGGGTCATGAAAAAATTATTATCCTATAAAATTTATATATCATGAATATAATGGTCTTTTAATAATCATATATTTATGGTTTTGAGGTCCTTAATATTCCTTTGATCACTAAAATTCACATGATAAGTAAACTCTATCATTTTTTCTAATTATTTATGATTTTCCTACATGTACAGAAAAAATTTCCACCAATGTTATCATACATAAATAATTATTTATATTTTATTCCTTATGGATTTTATTTTTAAATTTAACTATTATTAAGAGGTTATTTTATTTAACGCATTTTACAATGTTAGTTTTTCAAAAATGTTATATACAATTTTAAATCAATATATTCTAATATAGTTGAATGTAACTCTCACTATAAATATATATTATTACCTCCTCTAAGAATTTGTTGAGTTTCTTTTGTCAATTAATTAACCAAATTTATTCATTTAACTCTTATATTTATACCATATATTCATCTTATTTTGAATAAAAGGTAACTACTATTTTCAAATGAGACATCCAAATAACTATGTATCCTTTATAGTAATCAGAAAAATTCTTATACTCTTATGATTATAATAATCTCCCATAGTATGTATATTGAAAAACCCCTGTATAGGACTAGTTTTCCTAAAGAACAAACATGAATATTTTTATCCCTTTATATGAAAAAGAATCTATTTTACATCATTATAGTGTTCCCTTCTTATATTTTAATTGAAAAGGATTCCTACTCACACAATGAAGGTAATATTTAGCTATGTAAAAGTACTTTTATATATATAAATTCAAATAGATGATGAAAACTAAATATTCACCATATACAAGACAATATCTTCCATTACTAGATAATTGTTCTTTGATAACATGAAAATACTATCCAATGTAGTTGAGAAATACATATATCTCATCATCACTATACCTTCTTTTAAAAACTTGTATTTTTTTCTCTAGGATAGTACTAATGTTTCATCCTTCCAATCTCTCTCAATTATCACTCTAAAATTCTTATTGTATTTTCTCAGATATTGACTATAAAACTATTCCAAAAAATTGATGTTTTTGCTACAAAATATTTATAAATTATGGTCTAGAAAAAAACTGTTCATCCATGGGACCATATCATTGAATTTAAAATCTATCTATATGATGATCTTATATTTAGCATCATCACAAACTGGGGAATTAAAATATTTATTAACATAACTAATGATAAAACAAACATTAGTATTCACCTAAAGCTTCTCCTTTTCCTTTTCATAATCAAAAGAATATTAAATACTGTCAAATATTATTGTGAAGTTAAATTTTGGGAGTTTACAATACCATGGATATTCACAATGATGATATCCCACAATTGTTTAAGACCATCTGTTTGATGAGTTAAGATGATATGTTCCAAAAATAATGCAAAATTTCCTTCTTTATCAAAAATAAAAAATAAATTATTAATTTTTTATCAATCAGGGATTGACTCATTATTTATTAAACACTATTCTACTTCAAAATTCTTGTCACAATCTTCTTCATCGTGATTTATTTATTGAGGAAAAATTTTCAACTGTTATTATCATTATACTCACCTCTGATGTTGGATTTAAAAATATTTATATCTGACCAACACCAACATTTCCATGTATTTACACTAAAAAGTGAATTTGAAATATCATATGTATAGTTTTTTAATATAACCCAATCCTTATTTGAGAATGATCAATAAATGTGACAATGTAATGATAACCCATATCGTAATGAGAGAGTGTTGTTCACAACACATAGTATTGAATGAGAACTAAATTTTCATCCAAGGATTACAAAAATAAACACTAAATGAAAAAAAATTATTTCCCAAAAACACAAATATCTCGAATTAAGATGTCAACATGACTGAGACACAAAAAACATTTCACTATTTAATCAATCATGTTTATCTCCCATGTATTTTTGATCTAATATTTATATATATCCTTATCATTAAGATTTATACATTAGAAAACTGTAGCTCCATCTAATTGTAACATATTGGTCCTTGTTCACAAATATGTAACTGAACCTGATTGGCCACAAGACCTCAATAATGCCTCATCATACACCATAGGCTACCAACAAGTAGTGGGGGTCTATGCTAGTACGGTGGGGAGACTAAACCCTCATGATCAAAGTGTAGAATATTAGTATATAATGATAATGATAAGTTGAATAATAACAAATAATCCAATCACAATCAATTTGAAGAAGCTGAATCAGTTTCATGTACAAAAATGATGATCATGTCACAGAACAAATAAAAAGGGAAAACACATTGGATATATAGGTACATACACAAAAAAATGCTATACAACAATATAAAATTACAGAAATTTCCTCCACTATCATCACAAGTAGAGGAAAAATACTCACTCCTAAAATACATCAAATGATATTATTTCAAACATACAATGTTGGAAAATTTCTTTTGCCCTTAATTACAACCATAATGATTGTTTGGGTACTGAATGGCGGCCCAAATAGAGTGGGAGATGTAATAAGTAAACCACCACCAAAGGATTCAAGAACAATAAATTCAATGATGATATGATAAGAAGTGTGTTGCTAATAATGAATGTAATCCATTAAATATATAAATAAATCATATCAGATCAGGTTCCCTATATGACACCTGACCGACCCTACCTGATACAGACAAAGAGGGATTTCTCAGAACATATATCACCATGGATGTATATTCATTTATATAAAGTTATTTTTTTATATAACTCATATATTTATACACATATATTTTTATATAAATTGATATGCAATAGTATTTTGGACTCAAGGAGTACACTCAAGGCCTCCACCATTACTTTTGCTGGGTTTTATAACCCTCATGGCATAAGATCATAGAGATATAACATATCTTCCATATAATACCAATATGAATTATGAACTGAACCCAAGCATATTCATTTTTATGGTAAATGAAGCCTTAATTATTGAGTAATTGGCATCCCGATATCATCCAAAAATTTATGAACAAGGATCCAAGGTATCACTCTTGGTACAAAAATAAATCCTTCTATATAAGGAATTCATATAAGGACCCTTGTATCAACTCACATAAAGGTATAAATAATATCCATACGAGTCCTCCCATGGTGTACCACATAGATAATAAGGTATGAATAATGGAATTCTATAATAATAGTGCCTAACAAGACCATCTAATGTAATCCACTATAGAACCAGGTTTCACTCTTGGGAAGAATAAAGACATACACTTAATGAGCCCTTCCATGGTGTTCTGTAAATAACCTATGTATCACTAATTAAGTTCAATAATCAATTAAAACATATATTTTTTATTCTTGATTATCACATCCAAGGAAACCTAAATCAGGAAAATTGTATTTCCCTCTACTTTGTATAAAGAATAGGTCATAACTAGAACTAAAATCATACCATTTCACAATAATCTTTAATCATATTGGTCGTTACATTTAATATTGTTAATAAAATCTACAGTATGAAGTAAAATTACTATACATATGTCCTACCTTTTTTTCTTTCTCCAATATAAAATATTCCATAATAATAAGGGGAAATTAAATACCCCGAAAATGTGAAGATCAAGATAATTTCAAAGCATGCTTATCCTAGTCCAATAACAAAGACACGCCACTAGGGTTTGATAACATCAAGGTGTTGATCATGTGATGTTTTTTTTATGGGTTAATTGAATTACACTAATCATGGACTCAAAATATAATTTAATTAATTTGACATTTAGGCGGTGTCATATGAAGGGTCCGGAATGTGGAACAATGTAACACCATATAAAACATCAAGAATTTAGGGTAATTATCCATACCATCTACCTTTGTTTTTTAGACCTCTCATTATTCAGTATCATAAATTAAATCTAGATGGACTAGAATATATCGGCAAAATAGGAAAATACATGATATACATTCTACACAATCGATGATGAATAAATTTGAGCAAGGGTAGAAGAGAATGGTCAAATAAAAGGATTAGGTGTTGTATTAGATCATTACATGGATGGTCTAGGATAATATAAGGGGATAATATAAAATGAGGGGTTCATCCAATTTTTGAAAAAAATGGGCCATGACATATTCATGATGTGACCAGAATTCATGTGAGTAATTCCTTTAGTATTCCTTTCCCTCATGGAAAAACAATCTCACATCATGAATATGATTCAAAATCATCATTGAAATCCCATCATATAATTAAAATTCAAGGGGTATGACTAGATTATTTTATGTCATTCATTTCATTCATAAAATGCATTGGTTCTATTTCTAGACACTAGCCCCCTACAATCTTCTAATCAAAAAACAAACCAATTGACCACAATGGTTTGTTACCAGAGCATAGGAGAAAATTAAAACATAATAATGTATCAATATAATTATAAATAATCCATACTTATCTTAAAATCTGAGATGTTACAAACACCCATCATTAAAATGACTCCTCCCAATATTTCACATCCAAGGGTGGTAAAAATCAACTAAGAAAATTTATAACACATTATCACATACATGATCCACTCTCTCCTAGGTATCATCTACTACATTATTGTTACAATATATAACTTATAAAAAACTAATCAAATTTCCATATAGGAACTTCAGGATCTGATCAATGATATATATAGGGTTATCCTAAAATGATTCATTTGTATCAACCTATAAATCCTTGTGATCAAATAAACTAGACATGTTGTAATAATTATAGAGAAATTGTGATTCATAGATGATTTAATGCACTATTTCTTAACTCTGAGGTAAGGAAAACTAATATTCATCTCAACAAACTCTCTCTAAATATTTTTTGACCCAACATAATAAGGTGACAAATTACTCTATCTTTGAGACTTTCTATGACCCAGTGTAGGAGAAACTCATAGAAAGAGAAGATGTTTCACCCTAAACTATAGAGTCTTATAAAATGATCCATATTATAAATATATCATTATTTTTTTGTATTTATATCCTTATAAATAAGCTATATCCCATAGAATTATCCTAAATTTAATGAGGCCCTAATAGCACAACATTCTTTACCTCTAACCAACACAAGCTTCAACGACACAACCTACCATATAGTGCCTCACAGGGATCTATCTGATTAGTTTAAAAATATATATTTTATTATATAAAAATTGATGAGGCATTAGTGATTTTCCCAAGAACCTCCCAAATCAATGAGGCATTGTATGTAAATGTCCTCGACCACTAGCATCGTATGACATACCATTAGTCTGAGGGTGGTATGTTTTACTCAGATAAAATTATGAATACAATAAATTTTATAACCCCTTTCAAAATGGTGTTTTAATCTGAGCATCCCAATCCAAGATGATATAATAGGTAACAACATGAAGTAACAAAATATTATAAAGGTACAACATCCTATACTCATCAATTGAAAAGTTATACTTAATCAAAACAATGTTTTACCGTGGTCAACATGTTGAGGATCACCCATACAGTGTTTCTTCCCTAAGGGGATCTCATCAAGCCTATTACTAAATCCATGCTAATAACATCCAATTTCTATCCAAGAATGGACAGATGATATAAAATTATAGAAGGTTATGGATGATCCCCCTTTTCCTATGTAAAGGTGGGAAACTGCACGATAATAACTATGATCATCCTCTTTATACATGGCCAACAATATTGATGAAGTATGTATCAGTACAACTTTGTATTAACATGGTTAATTAACCAAATAAATTCATGCAGCTACAACATCTACTCTTCCCATATATCCAAATGAACCAAGATATTTTAATGGATGTGTATAATATCATCCTCCTAAATAACCCAGCTTGGTGATGGGTCCCTGCCTAAGAAACAATACCTTATGAATAGTACCGCATGATCTGAAATTTGTATCATACTTTACCTTTCTAAAATGGAAGATGTTACTAACAAAAATTGTAAAAAATATTGAACACGATTTCTTGAACCTCTTGTTGTATCTCCAGAAATAGGTCTATTAACTTCCTCTCACTTCTAGCCTCATGGATGTCATACATCTGAGTCTTCCAATTCAAGGAATCCTCAACCGATTTTCATTTCTTGTTGTATATGAGATCTCAAATTCAAATTAATACATGTATTATACACACTTGTTCGTCATAATATATAAATCTTGTTTTTTTAAAACTTATTTGAGACTTTTTTGGTATGTTTAAATTATGAACCTCTCCCCTGTTAAGTAATGCCTCCAAAAACATAAAACATGAACCCTAGAATCTTCCTCAAGGTCATGAATAAGGCAAATCTTCTGATGAGTTATATGATGGTGGGACTCATACACCACATATTGATCTCCCTTTAGTAGGAATTATCTATCCCAAATCCTATGGAATACAAATCAATTTTATTGATTCTTCCCAAATCTGGAATAATAAATATCAATAAAGAAGCCACTATCACTTTCATCTCTTAAAGCAATATCTCATATTCCATATAAAAATAAAACCTTAACACCAAGAACAAGAGTGGTGTTTCTAGGTGTTAGATGTCCTAAATAAAAGTAATTTAATATCTATATATCCCTGTGAAGAAATGTATTTTAAGTACATTCTTAGAATAATCCTAGGATACTATGGTTCTCAACTTCTATATTTCAACAAACACCCCCAACCTATGAGATTATTTTTCCCAAGTGCTAAAAATTATCAACCCAAAAGATAAATTTTGTGAGCTTAACATATATTTATTTCACTTTCAATGTGTTCAAAATCATCCAAATAGGTTCCGAATGGTCGTGTTAAGGGTGAGTTTGCACCAATATATTATCCATGAAGACCACAAAAAATGAATCCTTCTATGGGTGGAAATACAAATTCATCAAGTTCTTGAATTACTTAAATTTGTATATGATTGGACAGCATATGAAAATACTCATATAAGAAATAACATCTTTGGAGAAATTTACGTGGTATGTATGATGGTCTCAACAACACCTGATGGTATCCCGAGCACAAATTGGTCATAGAGAAAAGTGTCGAGCCTTATAAAAAGTCTAAGAGGTTCTCTGTATAAGGAATTAGTTACTAGTTCCCACCCTGTTTTTTGTTCAACTAGAAATAATCCATGAAAATCCTAATGTTTCTATTGTCCTTCATGGAAGAAATAATTGGTGAACCCCACATAGAAATACTGGGTTGGATAAAACAATTATTTTACAAATCAAAATTATTCATTATAATTTCATGATGTTCTATAGGTTCTATAATATAAGTAATAATGGATAGTACTTCCACTTTTATCACTAGATCAATAGTCAACTTCACCTCACTCACATCAGGTAATTCAAATAACTCACTAGGGAAAACATCCCTATAATAATATAATATAGGAGGTACCTCCACATTTCACATAACCTAATCACTCATAAAGAGCATATCCATCTAGAAAGTCACTCCACCCATCCCATGATGCTCAGGTCCATCTCAAATCATGTGGTCATCCCATTCACTATATGAGTATATGTACTAACCAATGTTGATGTTAAACATTCCCTCTAGAAATATCATTCAATGTGATCATGATAGGTCACTAACAATTTCATACAATGTATGATTTCTAATACTATTATCTCTAGGATGAATATATCTAATTCAAAAAATATAATCACTTATCTCAAGGTTATATCCCTTACATCATCATGAAAACTCAATTTGGATCACCAACAGTGTGTCATGAGTCCACGCACCACTAAAGTACACTATTTATGAGCCCATAATTTTCATAACAATAACAAATATGAATGAAAGTGAATCTCCTGTATCAAATAAGGAATAAATTAATTTATATTCTACATGAATAGTACCTAAAACTATAGAAGTCTATAGACTATGCTCCATGGGAGTAGGATTCACTCCATACATATGGATGGATCCCTGAACCGAGGATGAAACCTATCTAACATAGGTTTGTCTGCCTATCAGTGATGTACCTATCATTTCATGCTACCTTGATCATTCCCACCTCTTTAGCCAGATCGGTCGATAGTATCCCAGCACCATGTCTTATGTGAACCTACTGATCCTTCATCAGAATGTGGACTCAATGCAGATCCATTATCAATAGGTAATACAGGGAAATTCCAAAAAATAATTAATTTTAACCATATTTATAGATTATCATTAATCAATTGGGTCCTTCATACATTGAGAATTCATATGTCCTAATAATATAGTGGGGAAGTTCAATAGAACTATGAAGGCAAGCTATCTGACTGAATCTTCACTCACGAGCATACATGAAAAAAAAATTCCTTTGGCTAGATAAATTTTATCCTTATATCCATGATGAACATACTTGTATCACACTAGCAAAAAAATTAGTTATCAATTAGTTACAAGGTATTGAATTACTATCTATGAAATGATGGTCAGATTAAGGAAACTCACTTGTGATCAAATGGGATTTAAAATCACATATTCAAAGCATATTGTATCCATAAACTCATAACCACCAATGGCCAGTGAAAATAACTAAAGATTAGTTAAATGATTTATATACTCTATAACCGACATGGAACCCTATTTTTTGTACATGAACTCTCTATCCATGTTCTATCACATTGTCTACAATAAAAATTTCTTCTAAATGGAAATCTGAACATCCATCCAGACCATACCCTGATGTCAACCAACATGGGTGATAGAATCCCACTTAATCTTATAGGATTCCCTAATAATATAATTTTTGAGATTAAGCTTACACTCTAAAAGAATATCCAAATTATATATAATTGATAACATGGGGTCTATCCATTAATCATAAATATAAGAACTTCCATCCCTAGGGATGGTTATAGGGTGTTATTTTTTTAATTCATACATCAACTCTTCCATAGTAGGGGATGGTCAGGGAGCTCCGTATATATAGTTCATGAAATATATGAATATATCCTGAAACTAAAAATCAATTACCATATTTTTAATGGTAATAGGTTCCTTAAGTGTCACCATGGGAGGCAACATAGGTGGCTAAGGACCCAACACCTTCTTGGTTCATGACTCAAGGTTTTCTTGGTGGAATTTCACTAAAATTGATAAATGCAAACCTCGGGTATTATTTAACAATTGATATTATTAAATATATTTGAAACAGAAAGGTATAGACCCTTCCAATAAAAATATCATACCACTATGTCTCCTCCTAAATAGATATCTGGGTGATAATAATGGTCAACTAAATCATAAGATACAATACATACTATCCATGACATTGGATAGGTAAGGTTGAAAGTCTCGTATAAAACCATTGTGGTTCAATTATATGGAGTTCCAATTTGAAGGAATTATGTAAAACACCCTATACTTTTCAATTATCATTCTAATTTATAGTTAAATATTTACTTTTATGGAAAGAATTCATTTATATTCATAATATTTTGAAAATATATATCATGATCTAATTAGATATGTCACAATTTTAAATTTATAAAATCTCATAATCCTTATAAATTTAAATTGTAATATCATGTAAATGTTCCATGTCCATTATATTAGGTATCAAGATATAACATGTCATATAATATTAATTAATTTAAAAAATCACAATTCTTTATTTATATAAGCTTAATAATCAAAAAATTTAAGTTGAATTTTTTTAATCGGTTAAATTGATGGTTTAGCCCATGGAACCAATAGTCCATGAGTTAAACAAGGTATAATTTGTTATTTAGGGTTACATAAATAATATATCTGGGAAAATACAGTTTATATTGATGTATGAACTCTATTAAATCAAATAATTCAATCCCTACAATAAGTAACTGAACCCATCAGCAACAAAACCTCTAGGGGGATAGACCATATGTTATAGGATACCATCTATACTTTTGGTTCTATGATGCTATAGTGGGGAGACTATAACCCCATGATTAGAGTGTATCACATTGTTATATAATAATATTAAGAATTGGAATAATAAAAAATCATCCAAATATAATCAAATTTTGGATAATTAGTCAATGTAATATACAGAAATAATGATCATTTGATGGATCTAATAAAAAGGAAATACACATGGGATACATAGGTATAGACATATTCAACATGTATACAAAAATAAAAATTCCAAAAAATTCCTCACCTAGGATTACACGTATAGGCTTGATCTTCTGATATTTGACTCTATCCTATGGTAGTATCTTAAAAATCCAAAGTTGGATGCTTCCCCTTGACCCTACTAGAAATCATAATGTCTTTTCAGGTACCATATAATGGCATGAATAAGGTGTTAGGTATACGTAATAGGCCACCACCAACTACATCTATAATTTTCCAGTCAGTGTAAATATGGTATATATTGTGTAGGTAACAATGAATGTAAGACATTAAATAAATAAATAAATAAGATTACATTGGGATTATCATGGGACACATGAACTAAACTACTAATTTATCCTATGATAGATGTCTTAGAACATATTTCACCCTATATGTAATTCATATAACTAATGGTATGTATTTATATGCCTCATATACATATTGAAATATATTGGCATATAAGTAGAAACACAAAAATTGTCAAGACATGAGGTGTAATACCATGTCCTCTACCATTATATATCTGGGGTTTCATAGCCCTTGTACAATATAGACATGGATATACAGATGATTTGTAATTCAATAAGAATAAAAAACATGGACCAAACCCAACCATGTTCTTTGGCTTTGAAAACACATCATTGGTTTTAGATTATTCTTCATCCTGATCCCATCCATGGTGTTCCATATAAGTAACACAAGTATCTCTTCAGGTATACAAATAAACCAATATCTATATGATTCCATCAAAGGAATACATATAAATACCCATGAATCACTCACGTCATGGAATAAATATTTCCCCTCCAAGTCCATACTTGTGTAGCACGTCTGGAAAAAGGTATCGCTCATTGCCTTTTATGTCAATAATGCCTATCATGGTCATCCATGTTAATCCACAAGACTACCATGTATCACTCATTGGAAGCATAAGGGGATATTTATAACTCCTATTGTTCTATAATCAATTAAAACTTATAGTTTCTATTCTTGATGTTCCTGTCCAAGACATCCCAAATTGAGACCCTTGTATCATACTGATATTGCTATAAAGGAAATTTCATAGCTAGATTAAACTCATAAAATTTGAAAATAATATTTAACATTATGTAAAATTCATTTAATATAGTTAATAAAATATATAATATGATGTCAAAGGTTTATACATGTGTCTGAAAATATTTTTACATAGTCAAATTTAATGTATGCCACAATCAGAAGGGGAAATTAAATACACCTAAAAAGGAAATAAAAAATAAAATATATGATAATACTAGGAAATTATGAAATAAACACTCATAGGTATGGATCACATTGATTTAAAAATCCTAATTTATTGATTCATGGGATTATATAATTACACTAAGGATGGAAACATATTTTATATTAAATAATTTTAAATTTTGGAGGCTTCTCTAGATGGGTTCGATTAATGGGTCAAATGTGCACCATATTAAACTTCATGGAATTAGTGAAAACAAAAAAGAGAACATACCATAGGATTGTAGGAATCTATTTATTTTTTTATCTTAAATTGATTAATATATAATGTAGGAAACCATAAAAGTAGACAAATGATCAATTTACATCCAAAGAAACTGAAAAAGAAGGAATCTGAGATCAGGTGTAATAGAATGATCAAAGCCTAGGTTTACGAGTGTGAGGATCTCTTCATGTTTCTAATCCTAGAGAAATAGAATGTAATAGGTTAAAATTATTTTTAATTCACCCTTCCTTAAAATTGTATTTTTCAATATATTCAAAACATTAATGGAATTCATATCAATAATTCCTTTATTTTTTTTTCCTATTGGGGAAAAACAACTCACATCATGAATTATATTTAAGGCGTTCACTGAGTTCACGTATTTTAAAAAAAATTAATTGAGTTAATGAGGAATTAATTAATATTTTTAATTTTATTAACATCATGAATGGTTCGGAAACTAGGCCCCATCACCATGCTTTGTTCTTCTCAGAAAAGAAACTAACTATCCTCAAGGCACCATTATTATGGTCCAAGCAAAAAATGAAAATTTAAGGAGGGATCAACGAAATTTAAACTAATAAATGCCTATATTAATTTTGAGTATGGTACACTAATCTTCTAGTTAGATAAGTTTCTCGATACATTACTCGGTGTGCCTCAACTATGGAAGCTCAAGAAATACTTCAAACTCTATCAATGATACATGTTTCATGTCTTTTCTATTATTCTAACCCATAATAAATTAGTTTCATCTATATATTAGGGATGTTTCTAACATATTTGAGACTCATGAATCCCCCATTTTATAATTTCTTGACATATCATTTTATTATTTTTTCCAAACCATCATTATCCATAAAATGTATCGTGTTAAATCATTAAGACACGATAACCATGAATTTTTTATCTATTATTGTGTATAATTATGAATATTAATAAAAAACAATGATTCCTCCAAAACATTGAAACAATTAAGAAATATTCTACTTCCTCTGATTGTACTCATAGTGCATTTAATTTCAATATATGTCCCTCTAGTTACACCCTTGTGAGTTTTACATTCTTTCCAAAAATAAAAACAATTCCCAAAAAATTATAAAGTAGGACATGGTATAGATGATTTACTATGACTTATGTTGTCATATATATTATATAATTTATCATTTTGGAATTTACATAGAGGTTAGATAAATTTTCCTTTAGTATTTAGTGCATTATTGTAATGTTCTTGAACATGGCTCTTTTAGAGTTATTCATTGATTATTAATTTCCAAATTACCTCAAATACCAATTTAGTGATTATATAAAATTTCTAACTATGGATACCATAAAATTCACTTTTTGGTTAGAGAAAATCGTAGAATAATTTCTGAAAAATCATCCATGAAATTTACCTTCACTAAATAAATATAGCATGTGATCATATTAAAATAATTTAATGGACGTAATATTGTCCAACCTTATGATAGCCTCATGTTGAACAAATTACAAACCAAAAATACTTTATTAACATTTAACTGATTCTTTTATATATTATATACGGATTCTATAAACTTTTTTATATTTTTCTTCTCTCATATGTCTATGGACATGTTCTTGGACAATGAAATCCCTATTAAATCAAGATATTTTTTACCAATCCTTCCCCATTTAATTTTTTAAACTAATACGTTAACAATAGAGAGTTGATAATATAGGTATTTTTAAATTAGTTAATCTCCCATCAATATCCACTACAAAAAAAATTGTCGTCTGTTGGAATTTTTAACCCAAACCTTACATTCTTATATTTTCATACCATCTGCTAATTGTGAACTCACACAGAAAATAATATAATTTCAAGAAAATAGTGTCAGGATATATGATTATGATGAATATACTTTTGAGTGTTTTAAAATATGAAACAATAATTAATACCAGTTGTTAAGAGATGTTACTATGTTCTAACTTCGATTTCCTAGAAGTTAAACCAATAGAAGATCAATGCCTATTGGAGACAAATCCCCCAAAAAAATATTCACCAACTTAGATTAGTATATGAAAACATTGAAATATTATTTACTATAAAAAATATACTTATTTAAATCAATGAAAACATTTATTTAAAACATATAACTAACACACAATATTCTGGAAAAGGACATAACATAAAATTAAAAGTATAATATGTTTATGAAAATTCACACTTTAGATACAAAATCAACGGGAAAAAACTGCCATTATTTTCATTATTCAAAAGAGAAAAAGATAAATGTTCTCAATTTTTATTATTCGTCTATCAAAATATTTATTCACAAGTCATGATTAAATTTAATTACACTTGTTAAGGTTATTCAACAACATTATAGTGGGTGCTATGGAAACCCATGATTAACATTCATGGATATTACATCATTTTAGATTAATATTATGCACTTTTCAAGAAGACATATATGGGGACCATAATAGTCTAGTGTAATTAAAAACATGTAACACATTATTCAAATTTAGTGAATGATCATAAACATATATGTTAATATCTTCCTTTAGTTATTCTACATAAAAACAATTCTTTATAAAATGGGGAAATGAAACAAAAGATATGGATGATATCAAATGTTCAGTAATGGTAAATAAAGTAAATACGTAAGTATAACATTACCAAAATAGTATAAGAGCAGGAGCATAACATTTGATGATCATACCATGTATATCAAAGATTGTAAAAATGAATCGTGGTATACAGTTTTTCAGATCATAATACTTGAATCATATGGCAATCAGTAGCGTAATCCATGAAAGAAAAACATTGGAATAATTAAGGTAATTTTTGGAATAGACATAAGAATAGAAAATCCCATGTTATGGCTACCTACCAACGCCATCATAACATGTTATTCTTTGGATAATAACCATTTTACCTATATTTTTCTTGAGATTCCATCTCATGTACCCTCTTATTTTGGGCTCTGGATTCCTTCTCATGTACCCTCTTGTTTTTGGAATGGGATAACCTCTCATTTACCCTCATTTTTTGGGCTTATGATGGCCTCCAATGCACTATTTGAGCTCATAAAACATAGTTATTTTCTCTATGAATTGGATTGAGATATAGGTCCCACCCTTATTATAATGAAACAATACATACATGTGCTACAAGATAATAAAACATGGACCATATCATGATCCATAAAAGTAAATGTGTTTCATAAACAACATATCAAAAACCATGAAATGAAATGGGTATCATAAAATTATAATCATATAATAAACTAGGTAAAACATATATTTTTCATAATCATTCCATCATATAATAACCTATGTAAGGATGCAAGTTTCATAAGAAATTATCATGGTATAACCTTTTGAAGGGAAATTAGATTCATTAGAATATAAACCATGGAAGAGAAAGTGGTTTCATTAAAATATATCCTATTAATGATAAATGGGTTTCAAAAACATCATTTCACCAAAACAAAAACCATCCAAAGTAATAATTTGAATGGACCATTTGTATTGTTTAATATAATGTAATGAGTAACTACAGGGGATGTTAACCAAGAAAGAAAATATTTTTTAGATGTAATTTAAAAAAATGTATTGATGAAGATATTCTTTCATTGTTGAAAATTTCATCTTAAAACATAAAAAATTTTGAAAAAAAAATTATTTATAAATAATTAGAAAACATTTGTAAAGTATTTTACCCATTTTTAGAGCCTTTTTCCTTGAATGCTTATAAAAGAATTTTGTAAAAAATTGAATGTTGTTTTCCTTGAGAACATATAAAAAATTCATAAAATCATATTAATAACAATATTCTATGAAATTTTTTGGAAAAAATATAAAATAGTTTTCAATATCATTAAAATCCTTTTAATTGAAATCATTCATTATGAAAAATTATAAAAAAATCATTGAAATTCATTTAATTTTTTTTTAAAATAACGTTTTTTTGGAAACCATGTTTCCTTTAAAAACAATTTTTAGATAAAAAAATCCATAATAGGTAATACATAATGGGAATGACTGTTAAGGAAATTATGGTCCTCACAATGGGAATGACTATACATGCCGAACATTCCTTTTACACCATATTTGTTTAAAAACGTCTTTAATTAAAAAATAACAAGAAGATTATTTTTAAACCCTTTTTTAAAGGTAATACATAATGAAAAAATTAATTTATAAATAATAAGATAATAATAAATCAATTTTTGAAAACATTTATTAAAACACTTTTTTAAAGGAAAATAGATTTCTGACCAAAAGGAGAAATAAACTCATATTTTCCTAAAAAATCCTAACTATCTTAAGTACCAATGATTTCAAAAATTGTACTAGTACATGGATATAAAATGAATATATGGTTTTTTAAAATTATATCAAAAAAATATATTATTATATCTAACACCATATGTGATTTTTCTATGAATTTATATTACCATTTTATTAAAAAAATCCATGTTAATGTTACGCTTCCGGTAATATATGCTTTTTTCATCTATATTTGGCTTGTTATTCATGATCCAATAACATAGATCATGATTTACATATTTCAATAACATAAAACATGGAATACATTTATAATTTATAATTTATTTATATATTTATAAAAATCTATATATGATAGAAATATTAAAAGAAATAAACTATTCTTGTAGACGGTAGGTTGTATGTACACATGAACATTGATTCCATTTTATTATTCTATTAAAATGAATAAAGGGAATGAAATATATATATTCATATATTATCATTATTATGTCATATTTATCATATAATTTTATGAAACACAGCCTTAATACATTCTATGTAAATTGTGAACGAATCACACCGCTTTGAGAAAGTAGTAATCCACACTTCCACAAATGAAGTTATCATAGTTACACAAAATTGAAATCATAATGTTATGTTATATATATATGTTAACTAATAATAATTACATTCTAAATATCATGTAAATAATATATAAAATTAATATCTTTAATGATACAAATAGTGATATGTGGTAAAGAAGAAACAAACATCATAGTTTTGTGAGGTAGTAGTTCGCTGTAAAAAAATGTTAAGTTCATCACCAATTTTTTATAATTATGTATATGTTCAGGTTAGTCCCTTAGAATAAAAATATATCATTATATTTAGGATACTATTTTTATATATAAATTTAATAAGGAGATTGTAGGTGTATGATAATGAATTTTAAACAATGGAGCTTAAGGGAATATCTTACCTCTTATTCAGGTAACTCCTTTTGGTTTACAACAAAGGGATTCCTTGCATGAATTTATTCCCAATGATATTTAGGATATTTCCAATGTTTTATAAATTAATATTCCATTTTGGTGGTTCGTTTGACTTTCTTGACAAAAAAGTGGGTAATTATTATATTTTTATAATACTTTAAGAATACATTTTAGGTGGTGGATTACAGGTTGAACTCCAAATTAATCATGATTTTTATATTGTCATGAAATTAGTACTATGATTTTTAAGTTTTCTAGTATAGTTCATTTCTAATGTAGTGGGGTAATTTCAAGACTTATGGTTTTTCTAATTTGGGGGATCATGAACCAAATTAAACTATGAAAAGTATTGAGTTAGCATTTGTAGTACGAATGATGAATTACATGAGGAAATACATCATGTGAGAAAGGATTTTAATCTATATATACTATAAGAGTTTGAGTTACATATTCATATAGTGGGACTAAAAACATTACCATTTATGGTGGGTTGAGTAACACTAGTTATTCAACATTGAGATACCATATACACTAGATAATGGAAATATGGATTCTAACACTCATAGTTAGAAGAAAACCACATATATTATAAAAGATTATGGCTTTGATTTATAATTGAGGGAATTTTTTGCTGAGATGTAGCTATAATTTCATTAAAACTAGGATTTAGATTTTATGTCATCTTTATATTGGGTCCCTTTTCCTCTATATCTGATCGAGATAAGGACCCCTTCAGATCAAGAGTGTCTCTTTATTAAGGAAGATATTAATGGTGGAGAGGTACCACCACCATAGTTTATAGATGATTTTGGTATCATACATGTGCATGGGATTTTCATGGTTTATATCAACATGTGAATGAAATTTATGAGGGAGTAATTTATATAAAATGGGGAAATACACATGGGATAAACAATGTCATATCAAGATCTTTATCATCAATATTGGTGATAGACTATGAAAAATGAGATTAGAGGGGTTTATACATAGTTATATACATAAGAATAGTTGAAGATTGAGCATCAATGGCACATTATTCACCCATAGTACCCATTCCCATTATGGAGTGGAAATGGGAATATGTCATTGTAAAATCTATTACCTGTTTTCCATAGAATCTCATAGGGAATGATTATAGTATCCCATACTTTTCATACATAGGTATGACATATTAATATATGAATGTTCATTACATAGTATTTTTATCACTGTTTGAATCATTTAGTTCCATATCTGGTGCATAAAATATGTACATCACCACCCACTTATTTCATTTCAACTAGTTACATTCCTAGATATATCATAGTTAATAACATAATATATAAAAAATGTAATGGAATCATAAGATAAGTGTGATTATATATTCTCATTAAGGGAGAAAAGGGATATATCAATTATCTCATAAGAATAACATGAGCATCAGGGTAAAAGAACATGATATTAACATTTGAAAAACATACCATGTACATTGAATATCATAGTCTCAATCAATGGAATAAATAATGATAGTTTATAATACATGAATCATAAGTGAATTAATGAACATAAAAAATGAAATCATAATATAGGAATATGAAATGGAATTGTGGAATACACATAAGCATTGAAAATAATTTCCATAGTTTTCAATGCTCATTGATGAGGTTACCATAGTGGAATGGGTTCACTCCAAAGACCATAAAAGTAATTAAGGTTCACTACCAAGACTATCCTAGTGGAAAATCCCTTATAGATCTATGTATAATTCCCATACTAGTAATTTTTATCCCATGACTTATATATCACTACCTAATGCATTGGTAAGTGATATAGGTCCCACACATCATATAATTAAAATCATACAGATTTTTGCCACAATATAATAATGCATTAATCAAATTAGAACCCATCTAAATTAATGGGGATCATAATACTTTAATTATAATGTTACCCATGTAAATGATATTAGTTTCAAAACAATCATCATTTCATCATTGTATAACATATGTAAAAGAAATGGGTACTCAAAAAATTATGTAAACATATTCATAAACCATCCAAAAAGAGACTTTTTAATGCTAAACTTTGATCATATCCCTATTAAATCATAAGTTAAATCAATTTTTCTTGTCTATAATGAATGAAAATACCATTAAATGGTAATAAAATCCATCTTGAGGAAAACAACCTTTCCATTTTTAAATCATTTATTGAAGAAAAAAATGATTATATAAAGGAAATAAAATTTCTTTGAAAATTACCATGATAACATATAAAGTATGACTCAATGAAAAAATTATTCCTTATGGTATTAAAAAAATTCATTCCTTATATTATAAAAATATATGACTTATATACTTTTGGCAAAAAAAGACACAATGTACCTTATTTGGAAAATGAAAAATGATTCCTTTTCAAAAAAAATTAGAAAAGTAAAACATGTGTAAAAATCACATTAAAAATAATTTTAGATGTTTAAACCCTTATTTAAAACATTTTTATAAAAAAAATTAATTAAAAATGTTTTCTTTCCAAAGAGGTAAATGAAGGTGATTTTCATTAAAAACCTATTTATGGTCTATTCAGTATAAAATATAAGGAAATGAAAGGAAAAAATGTAATTTAGTCAAATTAAAATGGGATAAGAATATCAATGATTATATTTAGAATTTTATTATATGATTTCATCTTCACAACTCAATCATAAACAATCTTCAAAAAACAACGACATTTTAACATTAAACACTTACGTCGAGTTCACCTTTCATCAAAGTAACACTGACCTCCTTTATAATAAATTTAAATTTATTATAATTCTGTACATTAGTAATTTTTATACATGTAACATAATATATGATCCTTATATAACATTTCAATATAACTTTCTATCAATAAATCCTTATTAAAATCATCATTTATAGGTCCTAACTGTTCATTTTATCATGGGTATTTCCACTCCATATTTCAAGTCCATAAACATTTATCATTGTTCCACCTTATAAATAGTATTGATAATGATATAAATATAATATATATACATTATCTTCACTTTTTAGAAATCTATATTATTTATATAGTTATCCATAAATTTTTGGGATATAATAATGAATTTCATCGTTCATGGAGATACTAAATTCTATGTACACATAAAAAGTGTATTCATATTTTGAATTATGGAAGGTAGGATAAATATTAATTTACTTTTAAATATTTATTATAATATATATAATATATATTAATAAAATTCAATAATTTTATTATCCATATAAATTAAAAATGAAAAATCAATCACATCACTTCATCGAGGTGGTAGTCCTCATATATGTACAAATGATTTTATCACTTCAGAAAAAGGATTGGATAGTGTGTAAATAGATTTAATAATACAATTTAATAATTTTATTTACCTAATAAATATCATATATATACATTAAACCCACCCTATTACTTTTCTTTTAAATACTATGATGAATAATTAATTATATCTCAATGTAGAGAGGGTAATTCTTACATATGATTGCGTGATACTTTCAATTATCATATGATGTGAAATAATTTTATAATGGTGTTTTCATAAAAAATAATATCATATAATAGTATATATTATAATTAATTTATTATTAAATGAAAAATGGAAAATATTTATAAAATCTAAGGAGGAGTTTAAAAAATGTTCAGGTAAGGTGACTACCCCTTCTTTAAAATGAATCATTTAGAACTCCTCTAATGGGATCGAGGGGTTGCCTTTTTGGAATACCATAACCTATAGAATTTATTTATCGAAGTTTGTAAGTGTTTTATTTATTTATGGTCGATCTAGATAACTCAATGTGGTTAAAATTAGTGAGGTTGTAGTTTCCCTTTTGTAATATAGGTGAGGGGCACTTGTTGAATACCTCAAAATATTAAATTATAATAAGTTAATTATGAAGGAAAATGAATCAAAATGGGTAGGTATTTCAATATAAGGTTTTATAGGTTTACATTAACATAAAAATGTGGAATTTTGACATATTTTGGGGTCATTTTAAACATTTTCATTTTTATTGTCCACTTGATAACCATTTTTAGTTTTAAAAATAGAAACACATATTTCAATATTAAAGGGTTGTATTTTTAAATTTTATGGTAATAATTAGACTGTAATTGGAAAATTAAAGAAATATTAGACCATAAAATATCTTCATTGTAGTATATAAATATTGTTATTATTTATAAATCTTTTATTAAAATAATATTCTGATAAAATATCATTATTGGTGATATTGACACTATTCATTGAATTTGAAATTAAACAACATAGAAAACGTTATAAATCAAATATAATATATTAAAACAATACTAATATGTCATATAATCCAATGAAATTCATGTAACACTATATTTTACTGAAATTAAATCATTTTTAGTATTTTTAGCTTCATATTTTTTATTTTTCCATTATTTGATTAGATATTGTTTTGGAATTTTGTTAGAATTTGAGGTAATTATATAATAACTAAAAAAGTGAAATAATACACCATATATAATATAATTTCATTATCAAAATAATAATAATAATATTCATTATTATCCTATTATTTTCATATGTGAACACATAATCAATGTTTAAAATAAAGAGAGTGGTATTATATAACTTTCATTGATTTTTATAATATATTAATCATCTTCATGTGAATGTTTCCATTAAAAAAATAAATTTCTATACTAAGGTGTTGAAGGTTGAATTTATTTCACCACTTATTAATGAGAATGAAAAATTATCACATTATCACATGATTTTAACTCACATTTACATAATTTACCATTTACCGAGGTGATACATTTTACCATAGTTTTCATTCGCATTGGCAGAAAATTAAAGTTGAATATTTAAAAAACATTAACATTCTAATTAAAAATAGGAAATTTATTTTATCTAGTTAAATATATATAAATGGAAAATTTTAATTTTAATGTAAGGGTGAAAAATCCAACAAAAACAACATTTTAGAAAAATTACATATTTATGAATAAAAAATGACTCATTTTAATCCAATACCATTAAAATCTTTATAAAATATATTCAAAAAATTAAATTTTGTAATGTATATATATATATCATTAATAAAAATCACCAATACTAATTAATTTAATAAATGTTCAGAGAAAGTATTTTTCAAAAAAATCTATTTTCCATTTTTAAATAATTTTTTTAATTCAAATCATTTGATAAATAATGAATTATTTATATAAATATGTACACCATATATTTTTCATAATATAGTTCTTACTGTTAAAACCTGCCAATTTCATTGATATGCGATAATGAACATGTAATATTTTAATAATTTAATGTGATTTATCAAAACTCAATGATACTGGTTACAAAACCTATCAATTAAATAAAATCATTCAAAGAAAAAAATTCAATAAAACACTGTAGGTGTAACATTCTAACCCATTATAATTAGTTGTTACCTAAAAATTATTTACGCTGATAAAAATATTTCAATATTCTCTTTTCTCATCACATCCTTCTATTCCAACATAGTTTCTTCAAAATTGTGGTTTGTCCTCAAAACAATGACCAATTGAGTAGTCTTGTTTCATAGAACATTCTTACTATGATACATATTCATTATTGGATATGATGATGAATTTAAAAAAAGACTAATATAAATATGACATAAATTTCTATGGTTTCCAAATACCATTACCCGCATTTAGGGGAATATTATTTTGAATACCTTATCACCAACTTCGCACACTAGATCTTTCCAACATTTTTTCAGCATAATTTTTTTCTTGAATTTGAGATGCTCTAATATGTTGTTGAATGGCTCTGAACTTCATTGCCACTTATTCAATCATATAATGTCCCAATAGATTTATTTCCTCAAATTCATTCTATCAAGATTATATTACTAACTTCCTACCATATAAGTCTTCACAAGGATCCATCATAATGCTGGAGATATTGATATTTTTTGTATGAATATTATAACAATTGAAGGTGTTGATACCAACCACCGTTAAAATACATAGATAAATATATCAACATGTCATATAGATTTTGAATATACCTCCCAAAATTTATATCTCTCTGTGGATGATAATATGTGTTGAAACATAACTCGGTATATAAATCCAGATAAAGACTTCTCCAAAAATTTTATGTAATCCTCAGATCCTGATCAGATATAATTGATAGTGGTACACCAAAAAATCATATCACTTCCTAGATGTATAACTGAGTATTATGATCAATAGATAAATATTCTCTAATTATTATAAATTTTGGTGAATTCAAAAGGATATCGACTATGACCCATATAGAATTGTTACCATTATAGGTTTTGGGACATCTTGTGAAAAAATACATGGTTTTTTCCCAAATTTGTTCTACTATGAGAAATTATTTTTATAACCCTTTAAAATTTGTTTTGTAGGCCTTAATGTGATATCGTACTATTTTTCTCGAAACATACTCTCCAATATCTCTACATATTTCATCCCATTATAAAAAATCATTCAAATATATATATGTAGTAATACGTCTAGGGTGAATAGAAAATGAAGCACTATCATATTCATCAATCAACTTATTCATCAAATCTAGTACCAAAGGGACAAATATATTTTTGTTAAACCTTATTATTCAATCACAATCAAGGACAAACATACGAAAATTTCCTATTTTCTTGTGTATTTCTACATCCTCCTTCTGTGTTTCTTTCGTCATTACTTGGATAGTTGGATGAAAACTCGTTTGATAAAGATGATCTTTCTCCCCTTAGATAAATATTTCAAGATACATACATTATAATTTCAAAATATTGGATATTTTTTATCCTTATCATAGAAAAGTTTTATGGATACTTTTGACTTAGTTCATCCCCATCCTTTTTAGATTTATAAGGGTGTTGTTGTATTGGGTAGTCATAATCATTACAAATCTCCATAAAACATTTATGGTGTTTGTTAATATATATTTTTGTGAAAATATACATATAAATTTTTTGATTAGTATGTGTATTACACCTTTCTCCATAGATATAATACCTTGATATATTAATGAAAAAATTACCATTTCTCTCTCTAAATAATTATTAGGGTAATATTCTCATGGAAATTAAATTAACATGAATTATATGATATAACCATATCATCCAACATGATAACACATCTTACCCCCTTCTATGTTCATCACTATATATTACAAAATATTATCAAATGTAGGGTATTGTTTGCATATGTGAAATTACTAGACTTATCTTTACTTCCGAAAAATATACAACACATTAATCTTTCGAAATTAACTTTCCTCCATTCTTATTAAATTTAGAATGTGGATTCAATATTAATGATTAATTATCCACAAGGAAATAAAAACACTCAAAATAATGAAGAAAACTACAAATCATTAAAATATTTGTTGTCCTAGAGAAATTTTTAGTAACTTATGTCATTTAAGGGTCTAATTATACACCCTCACTTGAGTTTATGTGATCAAATAATAAAAATTTATAAATCCAAAATTAAAAATTGGTGAATTTTTCATAAATTGACTCCTTCACTAGTGAATTCATCATAATTATAAATTAATCGTCATAATCATAATTACATAATGAATAAATAATAATATTAGTTATAAATACAAAAAAAAATAATCATGGTAATCTTTAAATACTCTATTTTTTAAATCCGTGAAGATTGTGGGTGAATTAGTAAGTCCCAATGGATTCAATATAAATTTATAGTATCCATATCATGTAAAAAATATAGTCTTAGGTATATACTCTATTTAATCTTCAATTGAAGATATCCATAATGAAGATCATTCTTAGAAAAACATTTAACTTTATATATTTGAACAAATAAGTCATCAATACATGGTATAGGATATATATTCTTGATAGTGATCTTGTTAAGCTCCCCATAATCAATGTAGAGTTTCATTGATCCTTATTTTTTCATTATAATCAAAATTGGTTAATGAACCCCAAGGAGAAGCACTTTTTAGAATAAAACCTATGTCAATATCGTCCTGATGTATCCTCTTTATTATATTTCAACTAAATCTAGGGCATTTAATATAGATTCATGGAAATATTTGTAGCACCAAAAATTATATATATTAAAAAACATTAAAATCAAAATTTTGGGTAATACATGAAAATTTTCCATTAATACATCAATAACCCCCCCTCCAATTTGAAAATATTTGATATTGATTTTTTACCTCACCATATTAGAATGTTTACCTTTTAAAATAACAATCATAACCAATATGATTGAAGTAATTTCCATTAGAGTTTTTTTGTCACACTTATAGAATATCGTTGATTGGTTTGACATATCAAACATAACTTTCCTTCCTCATAAATTGGTGTAGAATGTATATAATGAAAGTAATTCCATGAACTAAGAAACATAATATTAAACTATAGGAATAATGAAAAAAAATTAGGGAAAATATTCCCACAATCTTTACTTAGAGAACTATCATAGGCATGGGATCAAATCACGACACCATTATGGAATTTTACTACAATATCATCATATAATTTTTTAAGTGGAATTGTGATTCCATTATAAAATATTTTAAATATAAAAGAGTATGATGATCCCGAATGAAATAAGATATTATATGTATTAGAGTGGATTGTAGGTGTACATTTCAAAAACATCATTATCATAACCCTCATTAGAAATAGTGATCGCATTTGATTTACATGTTTCGCTGGGATTAAGAGGTTGTTAACATCGATTATCATAATTATCCTTTAGATATGGATACTAGATAGCATAATTATATTACACTTTCCATATAGAAAACATTGATTTGGGTAGTGTATTATGTAGAGTTTCCTTCTATTTTCATTATTAGATAAATTTGTTACATCACATCAATATTTGATTTTCTCGATGACCTTAATTTAAAAACTATATTCATTAATTAGTTCCTTTTTGAAAATTTCTTCCATGTTCCCTTCCACAATTCAAGCATAAAGGAAGGTTCATATTCTTCTTAATACGATTTTTAAAATTTACTTTGAATTTAATTTTTCTTATCATAATTAAACCATCATATTTATGGGTAACTCCAATCTCCACATCCACCTTGATAGCACACCCAAAAATATATTAATTTCTACCGAAGTCCCTTGTGTATAATATCATTAAGATACTTGGTTTTAAGCCACTAGAGATTCGATAACCCTTAAATTTATTTTTAATGATAACACCATTTTCATGCCTTGAATGTATTTTAAAATTTTACTCATAATTACTATAAGATGCCACATTATTCATCTTTTACTCAAAGAATTATATATAATTTTTTTATAAACATTGTGAGGAAATTACTTATTGAAAATTTTATTTTAAATTCTTCCAACTTGATAAAATAAATTTATTCTTGATACATTATATTCTTGATTAGATACCACTACAGATATGATTTTACTTCCAAACGTTAAAAACCTAGAATAAAATTCTCATTCAATAAACACTTATGAAAGGAAAATCGTATTTTAAGTTGTACAGGAACATTTCCCAATAATTAGTGGATTAGTGGGCCCACTAAAAGAAGGTGTATTTGACTCATGAATGATATATGATAATATCATTCCCTCTATTTCTCATTCAAATACTCAGTGTTATTATGATCATGAGAATCTGGGTGATCATAGAAAGAATATTTTTAATTATATTTCCCCTAAAATTCAATTACTTAGTTTTAATATAACTTCATTATACATCATATCTAGCATTAACATGGTTCCTTTGAGTTCCAGTAATTGGATAAATCCATAAATAATAGTGTGAGAAAAATTAATCATTGTGGGAAGCCATATAATTCTAAAATGTCATTTATTGTATATTTAAATAATGAAATATAATTCTTTGAAACTATTTGTTTAAACTAGTTTATTCATGATAATTTCTAAAATACTATAATTCTTTTCCTATATTTATAATTTTCCCATGGTTCCTACCTAATGTTTTATCCTCCTAGTTACTAGAGGGTAACTAATACTTTCGATGATACCATCTATAATAACCCATAATTTTCATACATAGATATTATATCTTAATATATTAATATTCATGACATAAAATTTCGATCCACAATAAAAACATTTAGGTATGGTAACTTGCAAATCATGGAAACATAAAAAAATAGCTCAAAAAAAATTAAATTTTCTCCTACTTATTTCAACATAATTGTCTCCCTTTATAGAAATATTATACTTAATACCATTCTTCGTAACATAGGGAAAGAAATCACAAGGAATTAATGAGATAAAATTCTTAGAAATAATAGAAAAAAATGTAGATATCTAAGAACCCATTATAATAACAAGAGCATAATGGTATAATAACATGATCTTAACATTTTAAATCCATATCATTCATATCTTATATCATAATAATCAGATAAGTAATAAATCATATACCATTATTTGAAATTAATTAGAAGTGAATCAATGAAATGAAACATGAAATATTATCATATGTATAATATCGTGAATTATAGAATATATATAAGCATAGAGAATCATTTTCATGGTATTCAACGCTCATTTCCTTGGATATCCTAGTGGAATTGGTTTAAACCCAAAAACATCAAATAATTCAAGGTTCACTCCCAAGAATATCATAGTTGTATATTCCCTTACTTAATTTGGATCACTCGATAGTCTATTGTTAATTATCTCAAGAGATATAATTCATTACACAATTTTTTGGAGGGAGATATAGGTCCCACTGATCAAATAATGAAAATTATACATTTTTATTCAACAAGATTATAAAGTGATCATTATATCATAACCCATGAAATGAATTGTTTAATGACCATGACCATAATATCCAAAAATTAGTTCTTTATTTATTACATTTTTATAATAAAAAAAGGAAACACATCACAGAGGAATGAATAATTTATTAGTCTTCGTAAACAAGAAAAATGAATGATTCGCATATTGAATTTGTATAAAAAAGTTAAAACATATTTTTTGGAAGTATATCATTATTACATCTAGAATATCCTTTCATGAAAATAATGGTACAATTAATGGATTCATGGAAATGTAAAAAAATTCAGGTGACCTAAATTTCTTTGTAAGGGTAAATTATAACATAACTAATAATTTTTAAATATGAGTTATTTATATGGAAATGTTAATAAAAAAATTAATTCCCTTAAATCAATAACTGAGAATGAAATCAATCTATAGAAAATATCATTATGAATATTTCATGGTAATTATCAATATGGAAATATAAATAACGAGAAACGCATTCCATTTAATCAATAACTAAGAATTAAATGCATCGAGAAATAATATCATTGAAAAAATATAATGTATAATTATTAATATATAAAGGAAAATAAAAAAAAATACATTCCATTTAATAAAATTAAAATCATGTAATGAGAAGGCCTAGAAATTATGCCATGGTAAATAACTAAAAACTCATTCCATAATTTTAATAAACTGAGAATGAATTGAATCCATAGAAACTATCATAGAAAAAATATCATGGATAATAACAATACCTAAATTCTCAGTGAATTATATGCCTAATTAATATATTACATGTTTCTTGAGAACATGATTCCTCTACAATCATGATATATCCTTAATATAGTTTGAAAGAGGTATTTAAAAACATATATGATTTTTTAACTAATTCATCTCATGAGAATACCAATGCATTGTGGGAACATCAATAATCAGGCACAACCTTGTATTCCTTGTCCAAAAAATATTTCTTTTATTAAATAATTAATTTAATTCATATACAGTGTTTTATATCATCAAGTATCTTTATTGATTAATGGCTATAAATTTTCATTATTTTCCCAGTAACTCCAATAACTTTCAAAGTAAGTATAAAATGATAAAATTATATATAGTTTAAGAACTAATCATATCCATAAAAAATTAATATGTATATTTAAGATAAATTTAATTTCAAATGAATAATTTTCATATGAATATTATTGTTTCATGATTCGGTTAACAGTGGAAATAGAAATTGAGATTGCACAGTAGATTTTACCACCTATTAATTTTCAATTAAAATACCCTTGGATGAAATTATTCAATGAATAACATAATGTAAAATGAATTATGAATTAATCTTGATATTACATGTCAAAATATAATTATATATACCATTTACAAGTGAATTTTTTCATATTAAACCAATCTTAATAAAATGTAAATTGAGATGAAATGTCTTACCTCATGCTTTATTTAAGTTGAACATTTTATAACCTCCAGTATTGTGGTTTATTAGAAAAAATTATGTATTCTAGATAAATTTTTTTCATTTTAAGAACATATATAATTAGTTTATAACATCAAATCACTAGTTCGTTAATAATCTTACATTATTTTCATTGGTTTAATTGTTAACTGCCTTACATTCTCATTCATTATTCTACATAAATATTCTATTTATTTTAAATATTATATATTTTCAACATATTTATAATAATAATTGTAAAATTATTATTAATTTTATAAATAACTTATATATTTAATACCCATAAAGAAAGATGTTTTTTATAAATGAAGTGTGACACGATCACAAATATGGTAGATCATCCGAATGCATGAGTAAAATCACTATTTTACAATGGTCATTATAGAAATGGATAAAATAATATTTTAAATTAAAATAATTAAAATAATATAATATATATCATATTATTTCTTTAAAGTTACATAAATATATCATTTGTGTGGTGTGGTGATGAAAAAAGAGTCACATCGTTTTAGGAGGGTGTCAGTACACAAATACAAGATGGGCATTATCATATGTAATTATAATAAAAAATAATATCTTATGCATTCATAATGATAAATATGTTAGTAAAATCATAACTATTTAATTTATATCACATATATTAATTAAATTTATCACCATAACTTTCTATGTAATGCGTTAGTGAAAAATGAATCACATTTCTTACTGAGGCAGCAGTTCTCCTTACATAAGAGAGATCTTATTATATCCCCTATAGAATGTAATGTAAAAAATTTATATATGATATAATAACTCTAGAGGTATTATTATGTAATAATTTTTATATATATAATTTATTCACATCAGCATACCCAACTGTGAGAGGTGTAATTGAAAAAAAAATTAATGACATCAGTTTATGTGATAGTAACACTTGGTTCCAATGAATGATAAATTCATAAACCATTTTATATTAGTGGGGGTTATTGTATGTAATAAACATAACATATAAATATGAAAATATATATAATGTAATTAAGTTATTTTATTATTTGTTTTAAAATTAAATGAGGGTTTCAGATAAAAAGATAATATAAATATTCTCATTAATGAAGATTACCTCTTCTTTGTGTGTCAACCTCTTGAAGGAATATAATACTTGTTTGGATAGAATTATGCATAAAATATTGATTATAGGATAATAGTATGGAATTTGGGTTATAATTTGGAAATTTCTTGTTTAATGAAATTGGGTTTTATAGTGGGAATAAGTGAGGTGAGGGGTGACCTTTTATAGGTAAGATGAGTTGAATAGTTATGATTTTTAAAAATAATGAATTCCACCCACATTGTTTTTATGTCAAAAGGCACAACTAGAAAATGGAGCTACTGCCAATGATCTATTGCCATAGTTTTAAAACTATGGCTATATGCCTATTTTTTGTGGCCTATAGCCATGGTTTTTTGGCCTATGGCCACGGTTTGCAAAACCGTGGACATAGGCCAATTTTGTCATTACCCTATGGCCACTGTTCTCTAAAACTGTGGCCATAGGGTTCCCGCGCTTCGGCGGGAAACTCTATCGCCACAGTTTTGAGTCTATTCCCATGATTTTTATTAATATATATATCATAATATATATATATAACCAAATTATGGCACGGTGTAATGGTAAGTGTGCCAGACTGCATGGTGGAGGTGGAGGGATAAAAACCCACTAAAGACATTTATAATTTTGGCTATTTCTAGGGTTTTCCAAGGCTATTGCCACGGTTAAGAACTTGGCTATAATTCAAGAACCATGGTTTCAAATCTGTAGGCCTATTCCCAATGTTTTCAAAACCATGTCAACAGGTCGGGACCTACTACCATGGTGATAGTGGCTAGGGTTGGCCAAAACTGTGGTCATGGGCTTTGGTCACAGTTTTGGGGCCTATTTCCCTGGTTTTAAACCATGGAAATAGCCCTTTTTCCAGTTGTGAGGATCCATACATGTCCATTCCTGATCCACGAAGGGATAAAGATGAAATGTTTCTAGAAAATATTCTGTCGTAATTTTTGTTCAATTACATTTCTATGTTTTTATTTAGAACCAAATTAACCCAATTTCACTACTATGTTATAATTTTATACTACATAACATTTTATTTAGACTCAGGGTTATGTGTTTTGAATTATATTAAAGATGTTAAATTTAAGGTATTTTTTTTGGGTTTGTAAGCTCAATCTTTAAAATCACATATTCTATCTATTATAATTATCTAATTTTATAATTTAGGGTTGTTGCATTATCTACACATTAAATAAGTTGTATTATGAAAATTTAAATGTGATATTGATAAAAAGGGTATGATATTTTAAAATTATTTTTCTGAAACCCCACACTTTAATCGGATTAATAAAACAAATAATTAATGAGAGAGAAATGAACGTAAAAAGTTCATATATAATAATACATAACTAATTTTTTATATAGGAGACATTTTTTGGAATATGATGATATAAACAGATAATAAATTAATAAATAATTATTGATATTGATAGTCATCATCGATCAAAATATTTCCAATGATCAATTTAATGTTAATGGACTGAAAAAAAATTACAATGATTTAACAAAAAATCAAATTCATCAGATAAGAAGGTAATAGGATAATTTATTTTTTTCATGATCCCTTCCGTGATGATTAGAAATTACTTTGATATAAATTACTATAATAAAATATACATAGATTATATTTTTTATTCTCATAAGAACAATTTCTTCAGTTTTTTGTGATTTGATCAATTTTCAGTTCATTGATTACTCAAATAAATGATTATCCAAAATGTATTTTTTTGTCTTAACCACTAATATTATCTTTTAATGGATCATAATATCCATAAAAGATTGAAAATTATTTTATATGTCTCTATCTATTTTCTGAAGAAAAATTTGGATAGAAAAAGTTATCAAATATAATAACTTAATCTCTAAAACTCAATGTAACAACACTAGTTAATCATTAATATTTTTTTCAAATCATTTAACTAAAAAAATTATATATTAACTAAGACGTGTCATATGAAAATGGTATGTGATAAACCCTTATCATGTTGATGTCATGGGTTCCAGACCTATGACCATTCTAGATGTGATTTGTTATCACTGAACATGTAGGATTACATTTTTCTAAAATATATTAATATAAATCCTATAATGTCCCTCAAAAATATGACAGAAATAAATTAAGTAAAATTAATCATTAAATAAACTTTTTAATAAGGTCTTCAACATAACCCCAATACATAACTACTTTATCTATTTTATTTCTACATAGGTCCATACTTGATCTAGGATTTATCCTTTATAATACTGAATTGACTCATATAATGCACTAGTTCTCCACATTCATGAAATCAAACTATAAATGGATCCCTATGATTAGATGTATCTCCTTCCATTGCACACTTCATTTTTTCCTCAAAAATTATTTACTTTGCTCACTTCCTTTAAATGAATAAAACATATTTTTTATTCCATTTATACAATTTTCTATGTGTCGCCTTCCAGATTTCCAACATAATGAAAATTGAGACTTCCTTCCTCTATAGTATCCACCACTCAAGCGATTCGATAACTCCATCTTTATCTTAATTCGCCAGTATAGTAATTGGTTATGGTAAATTTTGTAAATCATATTGTGGTAAAATTGGATAATAATGATAAAAATATCTTTTAGTAATGTCAACATATTATTTGGTTTCACGTAGTCACCAACATTCCATCATAATCAATGCTAATATAATAGCTTCATGTTCTATCCATTGACTAAAACCAGAAAACCTAGTGTGAGTAACTATAATCTTAGAGAGAAAATTTGTAAATCATATATAGGTTATTTATATCATCTAACATTATTTTAAATATAATAAATCTTATTATTAACCTAGGTCATTATTTTTCATCATATATTCAAGTCCATTATAAGGTTTTGTAAATCAAATGTGAATTGTCCTAATTATATTCACAAGGAGTTCCAAAACCGGTACATAGTAAACCACATTGTCATGCACCACAGGATGATCGGGTCAAACACATTGTTCCCTTTTATGAGTTATTACCCAAATTTATAATTGTTCTAGAACCACATCCACACATACTATCTAGATATGTATTTATTTCATGGAAAAAATAAAATAAAATATTTCTTACCAAAACATTATGATATTCTTCTGTACTTATTCTTAGTGTCTATTATATGGTTATATTTCCTAATATATATTTCTTTAATCTAGTTTCGTAGGTTTCTACTAAAATTCCTCTAATACCAATGGTAACACCCCCAACAACATTTTCCTAGAGCCAGTGGTTTCTTTATCACATTGGCATATGATAAAAGGAGTTTTATCCTAAGGGATCTAATAGTTTAGTAATATTGGAAATCTATAAATGCACATTATTCCCATATTATATTTGAAAAAAAATTATAACATAATTTATTTGGAATAATATTATTGATTCCTCTAGAATATCCTTGCATGTCAATAGAATTTCACCTCATGAATTCCAGGGAATAGAAAAAAAAAGTAAGGGTAAACTCAAATTCTCGTTAAGGGTTAAGTGCAGTAGAAGAAATAATGGTTTAATAAGAATAATATATATGGAAAGGTTAATAATCATGTACATAACTCTAATTAAACACCATATTCAAGAATAATATAATTTTTTTGAAATAATCTTATCCATAACAAAAAAATATGTCTATTTAAAATAAATGTAATTTATAATGAACAATTATCATAACAAAGTTATTTTTCAATAAAAATCTAACAATCATAAAAGAATGTGTGACATGATAATAACTTTTATCATTTGGTATTTTTCATATGTAATCCCCTTGGATGAAATTAGGAAAATTCAAACATAAAATACAATGAATTATGAATTGAAAATGATATTACATTTCAAAGTGGTATTATATATCCAACATTAAGTGAATTGGCTCATAATAACAGATAAGTCTAAATGGAATGTAAATTGAGACAAAATACCTTGTCTCATTGTTCCATTCAGTCAAATGTTATTTAACCACCTGTATAGTTTTATTAAAACACATTTTAAAATACAAAGAAAAATATTAATATTTATAATATCATTTATAATACTTTTATAAAATCATATCACAAATTAATTAATAATGATTTGTTATTTTCGTTATTTTAGGTGTGAATTTTCAAGTTTTCTCATTCATTCATTCTCATGGATGTTCCAGTTCTTGTTCATAATATATAAATTAATAATATACATAATAATAATCCAGAAATAATTATCTTATTTATAAACTAATTACTCTTTTATGACCAATCCTAAATTATTATTTTGAAAAAATTCAGTACGGTATGATCATGAAGACAGTATGTCTTATGTACGCAGGATTAAAGTTTTCATTTTCCAATGATATTTATGTGAATGATGTATTTAATATTTTGTATTTAAAAAATTATCTTAAAATAACTTATACTATATTATTTCTCTAAATACACTTATATTTATCATTCTTTTTTGTGTGGTGATGAAAAGAGAGTCACATTACTTAGTGAAGGCGGTATTCCACGTGTACATGAGCGATTTTATCAAATATCAGTGTAAGAAAGAAAATGGTATGTTTTATTTTAATAATGGTAAATATTTAATGATTATATTAATTATATTATTTATAACAAGTATATTAATTATCTTTATCCTTATCACCTTCTATTCAATGCATTAGAGAAAAATGAATCACATCACTTTGTGAGGCGGTAGTCTTCCGTACACATGTGCGACATTATCATATCCTCTATAAAATGGAATGATATATATATATATAATAGTGACTCCATATCGATTATTATGTTTTAAATATATTTTGTATAATTTATATCAATTTTAATACCCATAGTTGAGTGGTTGAAATATAAATTCAAATGAAATCGATTCGTTAGGTGGAAGTCTGTCATACACACGAATAACGATTTCATAACCCATTTGATGGAAGTGGGGCAGTTTAAGGTCATGAACATAACATTAAAAAACTATATAAATTTAATAAAATTAGTTTATTATATCATCATAGTTTAAAAATAATTTAAGAAGGTGGAGAACAAAATAAAATAAAGCTGCCTGTTGAATAACATTATACCTTCTTTGGGTACAACCCTTATGTTTTCACTAATGGCATCCTTGGTTGAATTTTTTAGAAAAATATTGATTTTGGGATGATAGGAGGTAATTTTAAAATTAATTTTATATTTTTTTGTATGATTAATTTTTTTTTTACTATAAACAAGATAGTTTAGTGGGTGGCCTTTTATAACTAAGGTGAGTGGTACACTTTTTATTTTTGTAAAATGAATTCCACTCATATTGTGAATGTAAAATGTATCAAATAATGGTTGAATACAAATCCTATAGGGTAATGGAATAAATAATATGATTTAATATTTTTCTAACATGTTTTTGTTCAATTTTACCCTTATCATTCTATTTAAACTCATTGTAAATCAATTTTTCACTTAACCATGAAAATTAATTTTTATTGTTTTAGCTACTAGTTTTCCTTAAAAATTAAGATAAAATTGTAATAAAATATAAATTAATCTCTTTCCAAATATTGAATACAATTTCTGAAATTCAACTAAATAACATGATAAATTTATTTGTAAATTTATATTGCAAATTTGGGAGAAAACATATTTTTGAAGTGAAAATGTTTCAAATGTTACAATGTTTTTATATAAATATTCAATATTTAAATGATTTCAATGTGGTAAATTAGATAAATATATATATAATTTTACTTATTTTACAATAAAAAATTTTAGATAAAATTTATCTTTATATATTATTTAAACAAAAAAAACTTGTTTTCAATAAAAATTCCGTATTTTTTACTATTCATCAAAAATGAATCATTTCAAAAAAAATCCCAAAAACTCACCCATATTTAATATTGATATTTTTCTTATTTTTAAAATTATATTTATTTATGTAAATAAATTTACAAAAACTATTAAAAATAATTTTCAAATTATGTTTTCAAATTACAACTAATCTTTATTTTAGAAAAATTCAATTATTCAAAAAAATCTTTTTTATTTTAAATTAATATTTTTTTTAATTTCTAAATAATATATAACGATAACATTCATATTTTAATTATTAATATTTTTACACTCCATTATAATTTTTAGGTTAAAATGTTATAGTATATTGTGGTTCATTTTGACACAGGTTTGCATATTCAATAAGTTATCAATGACATTAAATTTATATAAATATATTCTATAGGTTATTTGATAATGGTGTTGTGTTTATCATATGATGTCAAATTAAATGTTCATATTTTATAATTTTGAGGTGTTATAAAATTTTTATCATAAATATTTAATCATAACATAACCAATGTAAAAGAAATTTGTTTCATAAAAATTTAATAATTCCTTCATAGCATAACCCATGAAAATTAAACGGGTTCCATAAACATTATTTCATTATATTCATAAACCATAAAAAGAAAGAATAAATAAGAAAACCATAAAAAATATAACATGTAAATCATTTGTCATATTAATTTTTATTTTTCATTAATTGATAAAAATAAAATTTTATTATCTTTAAGAAATTCTTGAGAAAAAAACGTTTCCATTCTTGAAATAACATATAAAAAATATAAAAAAATTAAAAATTAAACTTTTTTAAAATTACCATTTAAACATGTAAATGGAGAATCAAATAAAATATTAGCTATGATGGTGGAAAATTTAATTCATGTAGAATAATTTAGGAATCATTCCATCAGTAATTTTATCCTAAAATTAAAAAGGTACATTATTTGGAAAAATATTCTATTTATGTTATTTTGTAGAAATTACAACACAGGAAAAATGAATTTAAAAAATAATATTAAAATTTTAAAAAACTAATTTAATTTTTTCATAAAACATGGATATTGAAGAAAAATGATTTTCTATTTGAGACATAAATGAAGTCGATTTCCCTTAAAAAAATTTATCTCTTGAGTAAATTATATATGGAAAATGAAACAAAATTATATATTTTAAAGAAAAAATAATAGTTTCTTTAATATTGTATATTTATTGAGATATGTTTCATAATATTTTATCATTAGAAATTAATGATAATATATCTTAATAAACAATGTGACTATTACTTGAAAACATCACCTAGAGTTATACTAGTGTCACGACTCGTCCCCCAGGACCCATGTTGTGACTACCCCAAGCCTGCCTTCCATAGGCCAGGGGATGGTGACTAACAAAGGAAAGGTGTATCCCTTAACGAGAGGGCATTACCTTTAAAGATATACAAATACACAATCCATGAACACTACAAGAAGCAACCATGATGTAAACTGTTTCAGTAAAAAGTGAGCTGAAAGTAAAGGGGCTAGAATACAAGCCCAACATGAAAGTAAAAGTACAACTTAAAAGAGAAAAACAGCTCCATGATCATCTATAGAGGATACTACCCAAAGGGTAGGTAAATCTAATGATCAGTTGTCACTACAGTATGTCACGTCAAAGGTACACCTTCGAGAACCATCATGTCATAGCACCCTCAGCCTCGATCAATATTGTCCATCGTCTTCACAAGACACAACAAGGTGCGGTGAAGCCCATGTATGGGTGAGTACAACAATACATAGTAGGGACCCTGAGACACCCTAAGGTCTCCTAGAGTCCCACAATGGAAAAACCAAAAAGCAATACCTCAATCATAAATAATGAAGCATTCATCAACTCTACTTAGGTATATGACCATACATATACCTATATTATCAAAAGATACTCATCTCAATCATGTGGAAACATAAGGTTCCATCTTTGTAGCCATTTTCACAACTGATCCACAAAGGAAGAAAACCAAAAAGGTAACACCATGAAGGTAACACCACGACGGTGAGTGTACCCCAAAGGTAACACCACGAAGGTAAAACCATGAAGGTAACACCATGAAGGTAACACCACAAAGGTAACACCATGAAGGTAACACCATTGAGGTAACACCGCGAAGGTAAAAGACTCAGCTCACACTAGGTATAAGTGAAGTATAGAAGTAAAGATGATTAGTCGCGAAGGTAGATCATTTTATTTTGTCAAGAGACACTACTACTAACCATATAGAGTCTCACCCGCACAAGATCTATGGGTACTAACCCCCACAATGTCCTACACAGTATCCGACCTACCCAAATTCAATAGGTATAAACCCCCGCAATGACCCACACAGGATCTAAACAACACAGGATCGACATGTGGTGACCCACATAGGATCGTTGAGCGCTAGCCCACATGGGATCTGACCCACATAGTGTCAGTATGTGTTGACCCACATAGGATCATTGAGTGTTGACCCACACATAATATTACCCACAGAAGATCGGTGCTGACACACACAGGATCGTGCAGTACTAACCTCTGTATGATCCGTATCCAACCTCAGCCTCTCTACCAGCCACTGGATTCCCGCTCATAGTGCACTTGATTCTGGGAGAGCCTCCCCTCAATCCATCAGGTGTACCTCAAACATTACAATGCTCCACTAATAAGTATCCCAATGGACTATCATGTTGTAAGGGTTCCAACATGACAGTTGACGCATCAATCGGACACCCTATCTGTGACTTATAAGCGTGTTTTTTCTAAGGCCCCAATTGGATTCAGATTCAATGCAAGCCATCTATACGCCAAAATTCTTCAAAACTATGGTGGATTATACCAAACGGACTGTCTTTTTTCAAGGGTCTCAGTGTCATAGATGGTTCATCAAACTGACACCTAGTCTGTTAGTTACACCACTTTCCATGAAATGGGGGTGATTAGACCTAGGTTGGGCCTAGCTCGGTCAGGCCCTCTAGAATACGACAAAAGGACTGATTACCAAAAGGGAACCCAATGCCACTGATGGTGTGTAGAATGGACACCTGGTTTGTCAGTTACGGGTGTTTCTTTATTCAGGGACTGGTTGGGTCAACACCCAATCCGCCTCTATCAGGTTGGCCTGACGCAACAGATCCTGGGGTCCACATGACCCCGCCCAGGTCTAGCCCACTAAGGGTCGGCCTAATTTACTGGGTTCGTCCAATCAAGGTCAGCCTGGTCCAGTTTGAGGGTTCGGGCTGTATTTGGCCCATCACTTCGGGTGGGGCTCAGGCCACCTGCATTAGCCGACTAGGCCACGGGTTCATCCCGGCCCGCTGGCAGGTTCGGCTCACTGGGTGGGTCCAGATCCCATGGTTGGCCACATCTGGTCTGGTCCACCAGAAGCTAGACCGTTTATCCCAGCTAGCCCCGCGAGTGCGGGGTTGTTTCAACCATACAGCAGGGCGCTGCCCCACTGCATAACGGTCAGCTGTTTTGGACAACCAGGGGTCCGCAAACCTGGCACATCGTGGGGCTGCACCGCTCTCCACCTGCCGCATCATCGAGTCACGGCCTCCTCCAGTGGCACGCTACTCCGCCTCTTCCTTCCGTAGAAAGCTCTAGCAGAGCACCTTCTTCACCCACTGCAACTTCGGTCGTGGCCTTCCCCACCGGCACGCGCGATGGTGCCCCCCACCACCACTGCGGCCAGCTGGTCTCGGTCTATCTACTATCCATAATGGCATAGTGTTGTGGCCTCCTCTAATGGCGCATTATGGAAAACCACCTCCTGCAGTTCAAGATGGCGCACCTCCTCCTGCGGCGTGTGATAGTGTGCCTCCTCCGATGAAACGTGATGGCACGTTGCCTCCACTGTGGCCGGCCGGTGCTGCCACTACAGGATAATTGCATTTTCGTGATGCTTATTTTTGTACATGGGGGCGGTTTAAACCATCGCCATATGCTTCTATGGCAGTTTCTGAAAAGCGCTGGTAAATTGCCTGTTAGGAAACTATTTGTGGTGGTTATAGAAGTTTAGCGGCTGCTTATGGGAACCATTGTAGTTTGTGCATTTTTGTGGCAGTTATATTGTCTCTCCTAATGATTTTTTCAGGTATGGGATTACATTTTTTAGTGGCGGTTAAAACCATCGCTAAAAAAAAGTAATGGTCGGCTGGGATAAACCATCGTGAAAAATAATATAACCGCCGTGAAAAAAGTGTGAAAGATGGGATATTGTAGCGGCGGTTAGAACCGCTGCTAAATTTAAGACCGTAGAGATGGTTAAAACTGTCTCTAATAGAAAAATATCGACAATTAGTGGCAGTTAAAACCGCCTCTAAATGTACATGTTATAGTTAGCGGCAGTTAAAATGGCCGCTAAAGAGCAGATTTAAAAAAAAGAACCAGTTTCTAGATCCCCTATACCAGTGCACTAAAAACAACATTCCAAGAATACCAAAACACCAATATAATACATACTACAGTCAATATTAAAAGAGATGCTTAACTAATGACAACCAAATGCATTGTTCAGTGAGTAAAGGAATGCATATAAACATATCACATGGCATAATCCTAGTATCCAATAAAATGTAGTGGTGTAACGTAGGTTCATCCATATCTCTATCAGTAAATACACAATTCAAGATCTGAAGGAAGCATTGGATAGATCAATGTAAGGAAATCCCCACTCATTCATCCAATTTTGGCTTCCCATTAGAACTTTTATATTGTATAGGCATAGGTACATTTTCTATACAATCATGTAACTGAACCAATTTTTATATTTCTCCCAAAAAACATGAAATGTGAAGCTGATATTGGGAGAGACATCATCTATTACCTTTAGTTTGGTAGTCTTGTTGTTTTGCCTTTGGTGTTCGATGTTTCATAATTAAGCCACTATACCACAAATTATATTTGGTCAAGCATCTCTATTTAAGTGATTTATGTATTTAAAATTGACCATTGCAGACTCATATGTACTATTTGATCCTTGATTGGATGTTCACATGTTGTGTGCAACTTATTTGGTCACCCATTGGGTGATCTAGGTGAAATGGGACAATATGATTTTTTTTCAAATGTCGGTACTCCCACATATCATCTGAAATTGTTCAAGAAAGCAATATCCCTTTATATATGATTATTTGATACAAACCATGGCATCCCTTAGGTTTTTGGGCCACATATAGTTGGAGTTTCTAAGGTGTGAAATTTCATAGATTAACATGTCACCATTTATGTGACTCTACTGAGATTATATATGGGTTTCCCATGTATTAATGAATTGAATGAGTTAAATGTAACTGATAATGTGAAATGGATAATTAATTATGGGTTTTCTTTCTTAAAATTAATCAATTGGTTTTAAATGGAATGACCTCAAGTAATTGTAATGCCATTCTCTTGATTTATGATTTATAAAATGCTTCATACGAATTGTAATATTTTAAATGGGAATTGAACAAGGATAAAGACATGAATAAGAGGTTGTTCCATATCTATTATAAAACAGATTATTATGCCTTTATTATGTATATGGTGTAGATAGAAGATATGGATGTGAGGTAATTCCCCTTGCTAGTTATATTTAAAATTTTCCTTTATAGAGGTTACGGTATGATGGTATGAGATTTTTGAGCAAGGAGGTAACACAATTCCATAAATCAGGTGTTGAGCATGGTGTATCAAAAAATGTTACTATATAAGTATTGTGATTTACTCACCACATTCCTTGACTAGAATTTTGACCTGATAGCACACTCAACATCCCATGTGTTGTTTCATGGCATCTCTAACTCTATTGGGATGTAGGGAATGTACCTAATTACATGATCACATAGGCTTGTTAGACTGGTTAGGTTTGTCTGAGTTATACCATGGTCTATTCATCAGTATTATTATAAGTATATGGCTACACACATCTTCACATACCTTGGCAATATAGGTGGATTAAATATACATAAACTATATATATTACTTTATATATATAGTAACTATTTAGATTTTTATTCCATCTATGTGTCGATAAATTTAAACCCTCCTACAGTCTTTTAGGAACATGATTGGGTGGTTACTTATTTATTCCTTAGTTACTCAAAAGATGTGGGGTGTAGTATGTTGGTGGTAGGCCCTTTATCATGGGAATAAATTTGTGTTAATATTTTCTTGGGATTAATTTTTGTTGGTGTTCTTTGTGGAATTATTTTAAATGAAACATAACATAGGAATTAGGTAAAATCATCTCTCGCTTGGGTTATTCCATATAGAATTATTATACTTGACACTAAATATAGAAAAAAGGTAAAGTCATATCTCCCATGGATAAAGGTTCCTAAGTTTTTAAGAGTGATGGATCGCGTTCAAGTATCAAATTTGTTTCACCCATGTGATTTCTTTGTAAAAGGAGTCTTTAGAGTGGTTTCCTTAGAAGGAATGGAATCTGGATCCCAATATATTATCACCCCCATTATGCATCCTAGTTATTTTGATGTACAGAATATAATAGAAGTGATCAGACACATTCCTTCAAAGGGAATAGTGTTTTGTGAAGGGGGTTAATATATTCTATCAATGAATATGGATGTTTATAATAAATTATTTGTGATAGGTTAGTTGATGTTATGAATGGTAACTGCTCATGTAGTCTATTTAACATTTTTCTAGGGCAGGGGGTTCTAGAGAATCTACTAGGATTTTCCCATCGGCATGTCATGCCTACTTAGATAATTAACATTGTCATTAACACTGCCTGACTGTTCTTGGAGGCCACTTTGGAAATGCTGGGAAAACCCCATTTCAGACAGTGTAGCAAAATTTCCCCAAATCTCGTATCAGTATCTATGCATTCCAACTATTTTTTGAAATTTTGGATACTAGGATTATACCACACTAATGGGTGATCTATCTTAAACATGTTATCAAGACCCACATTCTCATACCTAGGGATTGATACAAGAGCATAACTAAGTAATACTTCTTAGAAATGGAAATTTAGTGGTAAATGGATTAGGCTAGAAAATGTAAGATAAGTTATTATAATTAAAAAAATAATTTTGGAAAAATGAATCATCACAATAAAGAGTCGATATTTAATGTGCATACCACCCTCGAGAAATCAAGACATAAAAGGAAACGTCGGATTTCAATAAAATACATAAAAGGAAACATGAGAAATCAAGAAAATTTTAGGTTATGAAAATGTTTGGAGGGAACTATGTCCCACACATGATACATGTAATGTCCTGGATCCGAGTGCCACACAATGACTGCCCTGAACCCGGTGGGTCACATGACCTCAGGAGAATTTCCCCAAATGCCAGAGGCTGCCAACTAGCAGCGAGGGACTAGGTATAATAGGGGGAAAACTATGCCCTCATTTTTCAAATTGTAGTGAAGTGGAATAAATATAAATACACAAAAACAGAAGTAGTAAACAATACCCAACTGAAATGGATAATAGTACAAAAGTAAAAGATAACAACAGTCATATATATATCATGATGCATTATGTATCTAAGGCTAGGAAAGAATTCAAAATAGGATACACTACAATCTAGAATAATCTAATACAAAGTACAAGTACAGAAAAGGAAAACAAAACAGTGCAGCAGGAACTCAGTAGCATTGCAAGCCTAAGCTCAGTCCCATGCTCTCCTACTTGTCTGCAACAATCAAGTACCTATATAGGGACTCTATCCCTTATCAACAACTATAGTAATATAATATATTTGGACCCAATACATGACCCAAATAGGGTATGAGAAATAAATCCCAGTAGGCAACTACCAAAGGCCCATGTCCAACTTTTAGTGAAAATGTGAAATAGCAGTGTGCAATAATAAAAAGTTGTAAACTAAGAAGTACTCAGAAGTAACTATCTCTACAAGTTCCATTTCCATTTTAACAATTATTTATTACTTCCAAGCCTATTATTTAGCTTGGAAAGTACAACAAGTGAAATCACCATGGTGAATATTCAAAGTAAACATTGTCCTCAGACATGAATATCCTTACCCTTAGGTAAACAGAATCGAAACACATATGTGACTACCCCTAGGCATAAATAATAGTTCCCACAGGCATATGATATATTTCCCACATGCACAGAAGGTACTTCTCACAGGCATAAGAAATGTTACCATCAGGCTATCGAACACTGCCCATAAGCTAAACACAACACTAACCTCAAGCTAAGCAAGAAACTGGGCCGAGCCCAATGCATAGTAAGAAATACATATAAGTTCCTCTCAAGAAAACTTAAAACATGTTATAGATATAGCATACCCTTGGGTATCCTGTCCAAATGGCTAAATAGGGGGAAGGCACCCATGGGGTGGCCCTGGATCCAAGAAATGATCATAAACAGTCATTCACATTTAATCATTAGACCACCTAAGAAATTCTAGGTATCTAAATAGAAAAATCATCACCTATATAACACACCGAACATGGCCGATTGGCACAACGGTACACAAATTCTACTCGAAAGTTGTAATAAAACACAAAACCACCTACCTCGATCTCCCCTGATCGATATACGCGAACGGCGCCTCCTGAAATGACCAAGAACGGTGATGATCTGGGATAAAATATTTCCTGTTCAAACTCAAATGACTTCCTTTAGAGGAAAAATTTGTATAAAATACTCATAGAGAGGGAAGAACTCACCTGCGCAGTTCAAATGTGATTGACGGAGGAAGATTCCGATTCCTGGTGTGCGGTCGGGAGATCCTCCAAGATCTGGCCATCTCTCTTGAGCTCCAAATGAGCGTTCTGTCTTTTTTTCCGAATGAGGAGGCTACTGCCTGGTTTAAGAGGAAAAAACAAACTACACTGCATGTACTCTGAAGTACATGGCGTGTACTTTCTATTTTTTTAATTGTTCCTCTAGAGGCTACATTTTACCACCTCACTATTCATTTGTCGACATGATTACATAGCATGTACTTCTGAATACATGGAATGTATTGTCGCTCTGCTAGTGGCTACTCCCACCACCTTACTGTTCACCTACTGACTGGGTACATGGCATGTAATATCCAAGAACATGGAGTGTAGTCAGTTTTTACACCCTTTATTGTTGACAGGCCTACACACCCTGTGTACTCATTCCACACGGCCAAAGTACACGGTGTGTTGAAAAGGTTACGGTGTGTAGCCACAAAAATTGTGATTTTTCCACATTTTCCTTATTTTCTCAAAAACACTTAAGGAAAAACGGAAAAGAAGAAACTCGTACCTCAAAAATAAGAACTGGGTACTTACAAAATTCTCCCTTTAAAGCAATTCATATCTGAATAGCCCTTCCAAGGGTGGGGAAGATAACGCTATGAAAAACTCTGGACACTGAGCACGTACATACGTCTCCCACTCCCAGGTTTAGTCTTGCACTTGGTCATGCTGCCATAGCACTCGTATGAGAGGAACTGACTTGCCTCGGAGAACATTTGTGCTCCTATCAGCAATACAAATCGGATGCTCCTCAAAGGATGCATCAACCTCAAGTTCAAACTCCTCAGGCTAAAAAACGTGAGATGGTTCTGAGTGATAATGGCGTAGCTGAGATACATGGAAGACGTCGTGCATGGCCCGATACCTCTGTGGTAACTGCAACCAATAGGAAACCGGCCTGACTCTCTCCATAATCTCAAATGGCCCCACATACCTCGGTGAAAGTTTACCCTGTCTCATGATCTGCCTATGTCCCAACCTCAGTGAACCACGCAAGAAAACATGATCCCCGACCATGAACTCCAAGGGTTGTCTATGGTGATCAGTATAAGATTTCGAATGAGACTGTGCAGTAGCCATCTGCTTCTGAATCAACTGGACCAACTTTGAAGTCTCCTGCAAGATACATGGTCCGAGTAAAGCTGTCTCACCTGCCTCCAACCAACACAAGGGTGATCAGCATGGCCTACCATATAAAGCCTTATAAGGTTCCATCTCAATAGTTTCCTAAAAAGTATTGTTGTAAGAAAACTCAACCAGGGGTATCTGCTTCTCCCAAGATACCCCAAAGTCCAGGACACATGAACACAACATGTCCTCTAGCACCTATATCGTATGCTCTAACTGGCCATCGGTCTGAGAGTGGTAAGCTGTGCTCAGAAGCACCTATGTACCCAGTTCCCTCTGAAATCTCTAGCAGAAACAAGATGTAAAATGGGCATCCCTAACTGAAATAATAGAACGAGGGACCCCATGAAGGTGTACTACCTCTCGGATATACAACTTCCCGATCTTGTCAACGCCTGTAACACCCCGAGATTTTATGAGAAATATTATTTTTAATTACTTTGATGTATTTTGTTGTACGCTACACCATGATTAGCTTGTAAAATACACAACACTGTATTACCTTGCAGTATATGCAGCACTATTCTTATCTCGCATTACACACAATTTCAAGTTCATTTTGTGGGAATTATTCTATGCAACATTGAGTATAGATTTTGTTTAATGTATAAATGAAATAAGTTTTGATTATGTTATACGCAACACCAAATGGAGCTTTCACTACACGCAGCCCTAACATGTCTTTCATTACATGCAATCAAGACCTTCTTTTATAGCGCGTGTAGTACGTAATACCGAGTTTCACTAAACGAGATACTATTATAATATTATTATGAACTAGACGTAATGAATTATAATACACAATTTTTGAAGTTTTATAAATTTTATTATTTCAAATGGACTTTATTTTTGGATTCAGAATATTGAAATTAGCCTAGGGTGAATTTTTTGTATTTTTCTGAAAACTTTCAATTTTTGATGAATAGTGAAAACACTAGGTTACTATTTAAAAACCGACTTTTTATTTAAATAATTATTTATTTTATTTAAATTTATTTTAGGTAAAAATTGATACATAATACCTATATAAGTTCAATGTAATTTATTGGAGTCATTTTATAATAATTTTAGATATATAAAAATTTTATTGAACTGTTCACCGTCTTTTACCCACCTCCTAGGAGAGTTTGAAAATTTACGTAAAACATAATTTTACAGCTTCTGTGAGTGGAATTTTGAAAATCTGAGAGACACGGTTAATATCAATGAGTGAAATGTGGTTCAATAAGATACAAATAATTTTAAGTGAATAGTAACTTTTTACTATTATTTACCACGGTTAAAAGTAAATAGGGTAGTTAATGGTAAAAATGATATTATTATTACCCTAACACATGTCCTAATTATTTTAGATAAGTGTAGTTCGACCAAAAACAACCTTAGGGATAAAATATTACCCTTTAGGTCTACTTGGATTAGATTAAGACAATTATTATTATTTTATTTAAATAAGAATTAAAATAGTTAAAATCAATGTTAAATAACTAAATCATATTTAATATAGGGTTATACATAAGATAAATTCGACTATAAATATTAATTATAAAGATAAAAATATTTCCTAAATAATTATATTTTATTTATAATTTTTAGACATTAAATAATTTAATTTATTTATGACACAATGATGATGCAATAATTACCTTATTAATGAAATATTAACGTAATTGATGTTATAAATACCAAAATAAATGTAATTTTAGGCTTTTTATTAATTACACTAATTTTATAGGTTAATATGACATGTTATCATGGATTTAATTAACTTTGTCCGAACTAATCATGCTTTTATGATTTTTAAAAAAATCAAGTACCAAATAGTGTCAAAATTGATATAAAATAGTTTTTAAAACAAATATTATATTATTAATTTTTATTTTATTCCTAAAAATATAAGGTTTGGCCAAATGACTTAGATAAGGATATATATATTAATAATGAACCACTTAGGGTTTGTTTGTCTTGTTATAGTAAGTTAATTAACCATATAGTGTAAGAAAACAAAAAGACATGGTAAAAGTTAAATTATTTAACTTAGGGTTAAATCTAAATGATAAGGATAAAATAATAACCTAAACTTGTATAAAATATATTGATTGAAGGTATTTCTACCCATCCCCACCTTATCTTAGAAATAAATCAATTTGGAGCTATTAAAAACTGAATATCACTTTATTATAAAATAATATTTTATGTTTTCCTAAGGTGCCCCTCTCCTCCCTTATAAAAAGGGAACCCCTTACCTCTTCTCTTAACACCCTTTTGAACCTTGAATCTCATCCAAACCCTGCCCATTTTCCTTATAAGCTTTCCTGTAAACATTATAAAGGTTTTGGTCTCCTCAAAATACCATCCCTAGTGCCTTAAGATGAGGTTAAGAAGAGGCGCGTCAAAGAAGATGTAATATCCTTTACCGATTCATTCCAATTTATTTCTTCTTCTACTTATTCTTCTTTATTTGTTTCATAATAAATTAATAGCATCAGTATCAGTCATATGCTGATATGTTATTATAAATATGAAACAACCCAATTTCATCTTCTATCCATCCTACGGAAAATGGAATCACCGCCCGTGCGTACATACGGAATACCATCTCCACGCCATGGTGTAACCTGTTTTCCACCACCACCTTACTTTGATGGGTATAATGGTGTAAATAAATAACTATATATGGGTATCATGGGAATTATATAATCGCTCATGAGTACGTATGGACTACCGTCTCCACGAACACGATGAGATTCATTTTCTTTGATTAACCATTCAAGTATGATTATAAAGAATATATAATAAATAATCATGAAATATATAACATAATAATGATACTGGATTTATGTACATATATTTTTCATTTACTTAATTCCATTTAATTCAATAAGGAAACGAAAACAACGTTCATGCGTACGCACGGCCTACCGTCTCCATGAACGGTGTATTTCATTCCATTTTTCAATCTATCATATATATTTATATACTGAATATTATATATATATATATATCATGTTTTACATTCTAGAATTAATTAAATCAGGATATAAGTAATAATATCAAGAACAACGTTTTGAAACACGTACGATAAATGAAACGATTTTACCCAAAACGTTGCTTTAACATGGAATTTACAAAAGAACGGGTAATATAAAGTCATAAGTGAACCATATATGATATCATAATAATGAATATGATTATGTAATAAGTCAATGACATTATTTAAATCATTATACAGGATGTTCGGATACGTACGAAGCATATCGGGCCAAAGGTAAGGGATAACTTTTCCAATCTCATTTTTATCCAAGATTATTTATTTGTAAGTATTTACAGGGGTAATATTTTACATCAATGTCCATAAAAATGTTTTTCATAAAGTGTTTAATATTATTCCATGTATGTTTAAAGTCATGTTTACCCCTCTTTTACTTTTACTTTGTGTTATGGAAGGAATTTTTTTTTTGTTTACCATATGTGGTACTTTTTGACTTTTCCGACAAAAGTACGAGGAGAATGTTTTTTTTTTACTTATATGGCATGAACATATTTTTATGGTTTTATAATTCCTTATTTTCAAGAAGCTTCCTCTACAAGATTTCATGGTTATTTTCAATAAAATCCTCTTCTATTAAAATTGCATGGCATTTTGTGAAAAGAAAATGATTTTTAAGAAGAAATGATATTTTCCACAAAGAATTATTTTCAAGTGTTTTCTCAAAACCAGGTATTCCATATAAGTGGACATTATTTCATATGTGTATGTTTCAATTATAATATCTCTGTGATTTACATGGTTTCAATTTTCTTATGATGAAATGATATCCATTTTTTTGGATTATGTTATGATGGCATGATGTTTATGAAACCCATTTTATAATTTGGGTAATGATGAATGATTTATGTTCATGTTGTGGCACAAGTAAGAATGATTTCATTATGAGATGGTTGGAACCTATATCTCTCTCCAATGAATTGGGTAAAGATTTATATCTCATGAGATAGACATGGCTGGAACGGTAAGTTAATCTAGTTCAGTGATATAGGACTGAAATGGGGAGTGAACTCGATTCAGAAAGGGACTTTGTCCACTAAGATGGTCTTGGAAGTAATGTCTCGGCTACTATAGAAATCATATCATGTGCTTAATGTTTTACCACAATTACATATTTTATTTCCAAGAAATTTTATCATGATTGATGTTCCATTATGATCTATGCCTTACGTACTACCATGTTTTATGTAATTGCTAAAGATTTCGATGTTTAAGAATTATGTTCATGTTTTTATGTTCAAATGTATATGGTTTGATTTATTTTCTCCATTATTACCCTTACTGAGAATTTGAGATTACCCTTTATATGTTTTCTTTTCCCCAGGATATAAAGAAAGGTTTTAGGTAAGAAAACAAAAGGGGAAGATCTTTATGAGAGATGTTGAAGATCTTTCACCACGATTAGAAGATTATGTTCCATGTTTCCAAAGACCCTAAACTATTACAGTACTTCGGTGTTTGTTTTTATTATGTATTAATTATTCCGAAAAAGTAATGTAATGTCCATGTACGTTAAGCTTTGGGTCTCTACAGTTGGTATCAGAGGTTCGGTTTAGTTAACATTTGGAAACTAGGATGCGAAAACTTTAGTGAGATCCCTAGAGATATTTCTAAGGTGTGTCTAGGGATGTCCCTAAGGTTAAGTATAAGTATAGGTTATAGTCCTAGAATTACGGTAACGATCTTAGAATTAAACCTAAGATGTTAGATATTGAAGGTACGCCCCCTTTATTATATTGTTTTCCCTAGAATGATTTTTGCCTCTCACACTATTCTTTTTGGGTTTTAGACGATGGCTGGAACCCAAAGCAACCGTGTTGATCAATGTAATGGAAAATGCAATGATTGTCCTCCTGAACAAACCAATGTCATGGGAGATGGGGTGAAAAATTTTATTGTTATACTTGCACAATCTATGAATCATTCTATACTTCAAAATGAGCAAAGAAGGGAACAATATTCTATTGAGTCCTTCATGAGGCAACGTCCACCTTCTTTCAGTGGGTCTTCTGGTCCACTTGTTGCTGAACAATGGATCAGTACCATTAAAAGGATATTTTCCATACTTCATTGTTCATAACATGAAAAATTCATTCAGGATATTTACCGTTTAGAAGGTGAAGCAGATCAAAGGTGGAATCTAATTAAAAATACAGGGCCCCAAGATGAAATTGAATCCATGGAATGGGATGAGTTCAATAACTTGTTTTTCAGTAAGTAATTCCCTCATATTCTTCGAACAAAGATGGAAAAGGAGTTCTTTGATCTTAAGCAGAAGGATGATGAATCTGTTGGTATATACGAAGCGAATTTTACATGACTTTCAAGGTATGCATCTGGCTTTATCATCCAACCTGAATGTAAAGGTGATCGATTCTTCAATGGCTTAAAACCAAGTCTTCGAAGGGTATTAGCTATAAGAGACTTTAGTAACTATGAATAAATTGTGCATTGTGCTATCAAGGTAGAACTGTAAGTTGGTGTAACATATCCATATCATGGTTTTGATAAGAAACGAAAGATGGAGTTCAAGGAGAAATCTCAGAATAATGGTGAAAAGAAGATGAATGTTTCTTTATTCTCAAAGTGTGGAAAGAAGCATGGTGGAGATTGTCTTAAAGGGAATAGAAAATGTTTTAAGTGTGGAAAAGAAGGTCATCGAGTAGCTGAGTGTCGAAGTAATGGAAAAATAGTTTCTAATGATGTGAATAAGTAAAAGACTGTAGAAAATGCACCACCAACATTTCAATGCTTCAAGTGCAAGGAAATGGGTCATTATGCTAATCAATTCCCTAATCCAAGGGTTAATGATTACTGATGTGAGCAACCTCTTAAGGAAAAGGAAAAAGGGAATTCGCATGCGATCACTATTGGAGAAGTTGAGTGTGACAATGATGTAGTGGAATGATTATGTGTTTATGTAACGGGATTCCAAAATAATGTTGTGGAATCTAATTTATAGTACTGTGGAATATTGTAATATCTATGTATTGGTTTATTATGGTTTTCAATAATTATATGGTACCGATAACCATGAAAAGTAAGTCAAAAATTTTTGAAAGAAGATGATATGCGCATAATGAAGGGATAAGGAGAAAATAATATTAATGAGCTCATGACTGATATAAGGACAAAGTGATATCATGGTTTGAGTATATTGAAATTTTTGGATTTTTTTATGTGGAAAGGGTTACCTTTTAACAGCATTTATGTTTTCACTAAAGTTCAATGGGTATTCAATTTTTTAAGAGAATACATGATTAAGGAATTCACATGTTTGGAATGTGACCAACAAGATATATCTTATGATATATGAGCGATAAATGATTGTATTCAATGCTTGGTAGACGAAATTTCTAGTAATCGTTTTATTTATACTAAGAGATTGGATAGAAGTATTTTGGATAAGCCTCAAGATTGTAATGGCTTGATTTATACATCAGATAGTATTGTTTAAGGATAGAACATGTTTTTTGATATTATTTCTGGCATGTTCCTACAACCGAAGTGCGACAGGCCTTTATTTCCTGCCACTGGCCTACAAGAAGTCCCTGGTTAGTAGAAACTAGTTTTATTATATTAAGTGGTATGATAAATGAATTATAAGTCTATTTTCAAAATCATATACGATTAAACTCACCATAGATGGACTTATGTATATTTGATAACTTTTGCTAACCTTTTTTTTGAGACAGATGGAATGACCCATCATTCTATCGCATGATCTGATAACACTTAATGGAAGACAAATTCAAATTAATTTCTTTAAGAGATGAAGTGGAAATTATTCAAGGCACGAACAATGGTGAGATTATACTGAAATAAAGTAAGTATTTATTCTAATTCAAATTCTTCAACTTTAGGGAAATGATCTTGAAAACCAAAAATGTTGTCCTAGTGCCCTTATATCATATGAATCAGATGGTACCTTAGATCGTTACAAATTTATGGCTTTGTGATTGTTGGCTTTTTCATAGCCATGTTCTCTACCACTCTCCATCAGAACTTGATGGTTAGGTTTCTCTTCCATATCCATATTTTCACGTAGGATCTCCTATGTGGAAACCTAATGATGAGTTAATTTGGGTAAACGATATGTTTCATACTTCACTTTCTAAAATTAAGTTTTAGTATTCATTTTTATGATGTGGGTTTCTATGAAAGAAACTTAAAAGTAGTAAACGATTTATAACCTCGATGAATTTCGAGGAAGAATTTCATTTTAAGGGGGTAGAATGTAACACCCCGAAATTTTATGAGAAATATTATTTTAAATTACATTGATGTATTGTGTTGTACGCTACACCAAGATTAGCTTATACTATAAACAACACCATATTAGCTTGTAGTATACACAACACTATTCTTGGCTCGCGTTACACACAATTTCAAGTTCATTTTGTGGAAATTATTCTACGCAACATTGAGTATATATTTTGTTTAATGTATAAATGAAATAAGTTTTGATTATGTTATATGAAAAACGAAATGGAGCTTTCACTACACATAGCCCTGAATTGTCTTAAATTACATGCAATCAATACCTTCTTTGATAGTTGGTGTAGTACGCAATACCGAGTTTCACTAAACAAGATATTATTATAATATTATTATGAACTAGCTGTTATGAATTGTAATATGAACTTTTTAAAATTTTATAAATTTTAGCTTTCAAAATGGACATCATTTTTTGATTCGGAATATCTAAATTAGGCTAGGGTAAATTTTTGGTATTTTTCTGAAAACGTTCAATTTTTGATGAATAGTGAAAACATTGGGTTACTATTTAAAAACCGAAATTTTATTTAAATCATTATTTATTTTATTTAAATTTATTTCAGGTCAAAATTTATACATAATACCTATATAAGTTCAATTTAATTTATTGTAGTCATTTTATAATAATTTTAGATATATAAAAATTTTATTGAACTTTTCACCGTCTTTTACCCACCTCCTATGAGAGTTTGAAAATTTGCATAAAACTTAATTTTACCACTTATGTGAGTGGAATTTAGAAAATCCAAGAGACAGGGTTAATATCAAGGAGTAAAATTTGGTTCAATAAGATAAAAATATTTTTTGGTGAATCGTAGCTTTTTACTTTTATTTAGCACGGTTTAAAGTAAATAGGGTAATTAATAGTAAAAATGATATTATTATTATCCTAACACATGTCCTAATTATATTGGATAAGTGTATTTCAACCAAAAAAACCTTAGGGATAAAATATTACCCTTTATGTCCACTTGGATTAGATTAGGACATTTATTATTATTTTATTTAAAGAAGAATAAAAATAGTTAAAAACAAAGTTTAATAACTAAAACATATTTAATATAGGGTTATACAACAGAGAAATATGACTATAATTATTAATTAGAAATATAAAAATATTTCCTACATAATGGTATTTTATTTATAATTTTTAGAGATTAAATAATTTAATTTATTTATGGCACAATGATGATACAGTAATTACCTTATTAATGAAATATTAACATAATTGATGTTATAAATACCCAAATAAATGTAATTTTAGACTTTTTATGTATTCCACTAATTTTTTAGGTTACTATGACATGTTATCATTGATTTAATTAACTTTTTTCGAACTAATCATTCTGTTATGATTTTCACAAAATCATGTACCAAATAGTGTCAAAATTGACATAAAATAGTTTTTAAATCAAATATTATATTATTAATTGTTATTTTTTTACTAAAAATCTATGGTTCTTCAAAATGACTTAGTTAAAGATATATATATTAATAATGAACCACTTGGGGTTCGTTTGGCTTGTTATAGTAAGTTTATTAACCATATAGTGTAAAAAAACAAAAAGACAAGGTAAAAGTTAAATTATTTAACTTAGAGTTAAATCTAAATTATAAGGATAAAATAGTAACCTAAACTTGTCTAAAACCTATTTGTTTGAGGGTATTTAAACCCATAACAAGATTAGATTCTAAATAAATCAATTTGGAGATTTAAAAAACCAAATATGACTTTATTATAAAATAATATTTTAAGTTTTCCTATGGCGCCCCTCTCCCCCTGATAAAAAGGGCACCCCTTCCCTCTTATCTTCACACCCTTTTGAGCCTTGAATCTCGATCAATCCCTGAACATTTCTCTTATCATCTTCCCTATAATAATTATAAGGGTTCTGGTCTCCTCAAAATACCAACCCTAGTGCCTTGAGTGGAGGTTAAGAAGAGACGTGACAAAGAAGAGGTAATATCCTTTACCGATTCTTTCCAATTTATTTCTTCTTCTACTTCTTATTCTTTATTTGTTTCATCATAAATTAATATAATCAGTATCACTAATATACTTATATGTTATTATAAATATTAAAAAACCCAATTTCATCTTCTATCCATCCTACGGAAAACGAAATCACCGCGTGTGCGTACGTACGGAAATCCATCTCCACGTCGTGGTGTAATCTGTTTTCCACCACCACCTTACATGGATGGGTATAATGGTGTAAATAAATAACTATATATGATTATTGTAAAGTGGTATTTATTATTAAATATTATACAAACACTTCAATACAATTCCACGATCATGGGAATGATATCATCGCTCGTGCGTATGTATGGACTACCGTCTCCACGAACGCGATGAGATTCATTTTCCATGATTAACCATTCAAGTATGATTATAAAGTATATATAATAAATAATCATGAAATATATTACATAATAATGATACTGAACTTATGTACATATATGATTCATTTACTTAACTCCATCCAATTCAACAAGAAAACGAAAACAGCGTTCATGCGTACGCACGGCCTACCGTCTCCATGAACGGTGTATTTCATGCTATTTATCAATCTATCATATATATTTATATACTGAATATATATTATATATATAAATCTTATTTTACATTCTGTAATTATGTAAATCAGGATATAAGTAATAATATCAACAACAACATGTCGAAACACATACGATAAATGAAACAATTTTACCCAAAATGTTGCTTTAACAATGAATTTACAAAAGAACGGGTAATATAAAGTCATAAGTGAACCATATATGATATCATAACAATGAATATGATTCTGTAATAAGTCAATGAAATTATTTAAATCATTATACAGGAGGTCTGGATACGTACGAAGCATATCAGACCTAAGGTAAGGGATAACTTTTCCAATCTCATTTTTATCCGAGATTGTTTATTCGTAAGTATTTACTGGGGTTATATTTTACATCAATGTCCATAAAAATGTTTTTCGTAAAGTTTTAAATACTATTCCATGTATTTTTAAAGTCATTTTTACCCCTCTTTGACTTTTACTTTTTTTATGGAAGGAATATTTCTTTTGTTTACCATATGTGGTACTTTTTGACTTTTCTGAAAACAGTATGAGGAGAATGTTTTTTTAACATATACGGCATGAATAGATTTGTATGGTTTTATAACGCCTTATTTTCAAGAAGCTTCCTCTATAATATTTCATGGTTATTTTCAATAAAATCCTTTTCTTTTTAAATTTCATGGCATTTTGTGAAAAGAAAATGATTTTTAAGAAGAAAGGATATTTTCCTCAAAGAATTATTTTCAAGTGTTTTATCAAAACCAAGTTTCCATGTAAGATGAAATTATTTCATATTTGTATGTTTCAAGTGTAATATCTCGATGATTTACATGGTTTCACTTTTCATATTATTAAATAATATCCATTTTTTGGATTATTTTATGATGGGATGATGATTATGAAACCCATTTTATACTTTGGGTAATGATGAATGATTTATGTTCATGTTGTCTCACAAGTAAGAATGATTTCATTATGATATGGGTGGGACCTATGTCTCCCTTCAATGCATTGGGTAATGATTTATATCTCATGATATAGACATGGCTGGAATGGTATGTTAATCTGGTTCAGTGATATAGGACAGGAACGAGGAGTGAACTCGATTCAAAAAGGGACTTTGTCCACTTGGATGGTCTTGGCAGCAATGCCTTGGATTCTAGGTAAATAATATCATGTTCTTAATGGTTTTCCACAATTACAAGTTTTATTTCCAATCTATTTTATCATGATTTATGTTCCATTATGATCTATGCCTTACGTAATGCCATTTTTTATGTAATTTCTCAAGATTTTGATGTTTAAACATTATGTCCATGTTTTTATGTTCAAATGTATATGGTTTGTTTTATTTTCTACATTCTTTCCCTTACTGAGCATTTGAGCTCACCATTTATATGTTTTCTTTTCCGTAGGATTTAAATAAAGGTTTTAGGTAAAAAAACAAAAGGGGAAGATATTTATGGGAGATATTGAAGATCTTTCACCATGATTAGATGATTATGTTCTGAGTTTCCAAAGACACTAAACTATTATGGTCCTTCGGTGTTTGTTTTTGTTATGTATAAATTATTATGAAAAAGTAATGTAATATCCATGTCGGTCAAGATTTGGGTCTCTACAACACCTAAGGTCTCCTTGAGCAGCAAAAAGTGAGCTACCTTTGTAAGTCTATCCACAACAACCCACATAGAATCACTACCTCGAGTTAACCTCAGCAACTCGGTCACAAAGTCAATTGCAACATCATCTCATTTCCACTCTGGAATGGGTAACTATTGTAATAGTCCAGCTGGCCTCTGATGCTCCGCCTTCACCTGCTGACTGGTGGAACATCTCGTAACAAAACAAGCTACCTCTCATTTCATACTCGGTCACCAATACTGATGTCTCAAGTCCCAGTACATTTTGGTAACCCCGGGATGTACTGCCCAAGCTGAAGTATAAAATTCCCACATCAAATCATCACATATATCCCCTATAACTCACACTCATCCATGGATATGCAGTACCTTGTCATCACCTATCGTCCAACCAGGAGGAGGGTCCTCACTTTCCACCGACTCCCGTAGAACTAGGCCTTTAGAATCTAATAGTTGTCTCATCCTCACTCTATACAAGAGGTTATAAGTGACAGCTAAGGATGAAATATAGGCTCTCCAATGACCATCATGCACCTTCAAATGCATCTCAGAGAATAAATCCATAAGTTGCCACTCACCACTGGCCTCATGAACTACCTCTATCTGAGTCCTTCTACTCAGTGCATCAGCAACTGTGTTACCCTTACCCGGTGTATAGGAAAGCTCAAAGTAGAAGGACTGAAGGTATTCAACCCACCTTCACTATCTCAAATTCAAGTCACATTGGGTAAAGATATACTTGAGACTTTTGTGGTCCATAAACACCACAAATTGTTCTCCCAAAAGATAATGTCTCCAACAACGTAACGCATGAACTGCAGCCAACTTGAGATCATGCGTTGGGTAATTCCTTTCATGTGGCCTCAATTGTCGGGACCCATACACAACTACTCGATCACCCAACATCAACACCGCTCCTAGCCCAATACCTGATGCATCAGAGTAAACTATATATCTCTTCCCTTACTCTGGAAGTATCAAGATTGATGTTAATGTCAACCTTCCCTTCATCTTATTAAAGGCTATTTCACAAGATTCAAACCAAATAAACTTTATACCCTTCTTAGTCAAACCAATCAATGGCACTGCTAAGTGGAAGAAGTCTTATATAAAGTGCATGTAGTAGCCATCCATCCCCAAGAAACGCCATATCTCAAACAAGTTATTAGGCATCTCTCAGGAAACTACTGCTCTCGCTTTCTCTAGGTCTTCCACAACTCCTGCCTATGAGATGTTATGACCCAGGAAGTTTATATGGTCCATCCAAAAGTGTCACTTTGAGATCTTAGCATATATTTTATGCTATCTTGGTGTACTTAGTATGATCTCAAGATGTGTCACATGGTCATGTTGAGTATTAGAGTACACCAGGATATCGCCCACTAAGACTACCACAAAAGAATCCAGATATGGGTGGAACAAAAAATTCCTCAGAGCCATGAAAACTTCTTGTGTGTTCGTGAGTCCGAATGGCATAACCATGTACTCGTATAGACTATATCTTCTCTGAAAGGCTATAAGTGATATTTCATATGGTCTAATGTGCAACTGATGATATTCGAATCCCATGTCAATCTTCGATAACACTCGTGCTCCTCAAAGTTGATCAAAATGATCATCAATCCTTGGAAAGGGATATCGGTTCTTGACTGTCAATTGGTTCAGCTTCCGATAATCAACAAAAAGTCTGAGGGTACCATCCACCTTCTTCACAAATTGGATAGGTGGACCCCAAAGAGATGTACTGGTTCAAATGAAACCATTTTTCTGTAAATCCTCTAATTTCCCCTTGATCTCCTACAACTCTGGTGTATCCATCCTGTAAGTAGGAATGGACACTGGTGCCGCTCCTGGCACAAGCTCAACAGAGAAATGAACCTATCGCTTCAGAGGTAGACTTGAAAATTCATTTGGGAAGACATCCCTAAAATGATCAACCACTCGAGAGAAATCCTTCTGACAAGTTCCCCAGTTATCCAGATATAAACTTGCAATCTGGGATGTCACTCCTACTCACCCATGATGCTTGGGTCTAGCTCGGCTTGCTTGTGCATCCCACTGTCCCTTGTATAGAAACTTTCTACCCTCTGGTGACATGAAACTCACCCTACGACGATAGAAATATACAAAGGCTCGAAAGGGTACCAACCATTCCATCCTAAGAATGACATCATAGCTCATCATCTCCAAGATATAGAGGTCCCACATAAAGTGACACCCACCAAACTCTAGGGGGAACTCCTTTCACTGACGCACACCTGCCGTTCTAATCCCCAACGAAGTGTCTAGCATCATAAAATCAGAATAAGAAGAAGAAGAAGAAACATAGATCCCAAGGATATCCACAACGGGCACAGATATAAATCTATTTGTAGCACCAGTATCAAAAATTACTAAAGAAAAAACAGAAGCAACTAGAATAGTACCTCTGATAGTGGAGGGTTTGGGATCCTACTTTTGTTGGGACTGTTGCACTGTATATGCATGCCCAGTGTCGCGGCCCTATGACCCAGCCTGGCTACCCTGAGTAGACCTGCCCTGCTGTCTCTAAGATCCTGGTGTCTGGCTACCATGGACATGACCACCACCTCGTCCTAAATGTTCTGACATATTCCAGTTCCCTAACTGGTAAGAATATGTTGTCCCAGCTCATGTACACAGAGTCTACACAGAACCCCTCTCACTATCCACTGGTGGAAACACCCTGAAAAAACGCTGGAGATGGCCCATCCTGCTCTAAGCTTGGCACTCCACTAGGTCACGTGGTCACTGAGGTCTTTTCTTCCCCTCTCTACCACACTGGTAGCACATGACCTGGCCACCTGAAGAAATCATCTGGCTAGTACTGGCACTATGAAAGGAATCCATCTATATCTTCTTTATACTGGTAGGAATAGTACAAATAACTACTGTCAACCCACCCTGGCCTACACCCCTAGCTTCCCGCGGGTTCCACTCTATAATTAGTGCCTAGTTCATAATAGTGTGCATTGTAGGCAACCTAAAAAATTCACCAATTCTAGGATGTAATATCGAAGACCATCCTCAAAGCATTGAGCCATCAACGTCTCATCACCCACTAGAATAGGTGAAAAGAACTGTAGCTCGGTGAAGTGGACAGAATAATCCATCACTAACATAGCACCCTACTACGGATTCATGAACTATCGAGCTCGATCTGCCCTCAGAGACTCTGGAAAGAAAAATTCATAGAAGCCTTCCTGAAAATCTTCCCACACCATGTCTCGGTGATGCTCGGTCTGGGTGGTAACATCCCACCATATCTTGGTGGAATCACACAGAATGTATGTAGCGAGCTCGACCCTCCACCCTTGAGGCATCTCCAGATGGTCGAAGACAGTCTACATAGAACCCAACCAGGATTCCGCAGCCTGTGGTCCTCCATCCCCTGAAAATTAAGGAGGATGTTTCTGCTATAATATATGATCCAGCTCTACCATAGAAGTGACAGTCAGCGGTGCTCCCTGGAAGGTCTACAAAAATTACATAAAGCCTTCATAGAACTACGCATTTGTGCATGCGTCTGGTATAACGGCTGGTGCCGAATCTGGCTCTACTAGAGGATCCATGGGTAGCCCATGGCCTACCATCTCTATAGTATAATCATTGACACTATCTTGGAGAATAACTCATGGTTGTCTCAGCGGCATTACTCTACAAGTTCAAACACATTCCTTAGCTTAATTTACTATTGTGGTTCTTTTGTCCGTTTAAAAGTACCCACGCAAAAAGGGAAACAAAACACAAGAATTGGCAAAAAGAGACAACACGATGTGTATAAATTCCACATAGTGTATACCCTTAATCCCTTAAATGGACATGTTATGATGCCAGTTTGGGTGTGTCTCAACCCTAAATACATGGCGTGTTACACCCATACATGGCATGTACACCACTTTGTTTCCCCCGGCCACACGGCCAAATCCACACGGCCTCTCTCGGGTCAAAACTACATGGTGTGTCCCATTGGTACATGGCGTGTACCAGTCAAGATTCATCGGCCCATGTTTGTTAGTGACACGGCATGTATACCTAGGTTACACTACACGGTGTGTTCCCGATAGACACAGCGTGTACTAAGAATCCTCAACCGAACCGTGTTATTAGCGACATGGTCGGCTACTCAGCTGACACTACACGGAATGTTCGAAGTGTACACAACGTGTTCCCGCAAGACATTCTTTATCCCGTGTCTCTCAAAACATGGCCTATGACACAGTTAGAGAATACACGGTGTGTACTTATAGTACACGGAATGTTCAAAACAAATTTCATTTCTTCCCGAACAGAAGAGTACATGGCGTGTGTTCATAGATCCACACACCGTGTTGTCTAGGTTTCTGGACAGTACACCTCACAAACTACTCTGAAGCCCCTTTTTTCTTAATTTCAAGCATCAGTATGACAAATAACGATCCGTGGGGGGCCATACAACCTGCGAATCAAATTTTAACACCTGACCTTTCACATTATAGTACAAAACACAAAAAAAAAGGTTGGATCATGATCCTTTAAATTTTGGTCCAAGAGAGCCCATACTTCTCAAAACCCAAAGTTTAGCATAAAAAACCCAACTATAACATGTACCAATACCCTATCAAATAGCAGGTATTTCTAACAAGGTACTTATCACAACAGCATGCATTTTCTAATAGATCATCTATCACAACAACATGAAATTTCTAATACACCTACATGGAATGGAAAATATGTATGGCATGTGATTCTAACATGTTCCTAAATGATGCATGAGATGGAATACCCTCATCTCATCGGGTTGAAACTAAATAGAAACCAATATAAAAATATAAATAGCACACCACAAGTGTGTCACCCAATGGAGAAAATCAGATCAACTGTAAAGTGAAAAATCAGTAAAATTGCATTTTAACGAGGTAGATTGGTTTTTAGTTGTACACGGGTTAGCTACCCCTGGGCACAGCTTATTACCAAATACTAATTCTATCATATCCCTGACTATAGGCTCTAGATAGTAATTTAAAGAAAAGAACTCCTCTTATACCACATTGTAACATCCCGGATCTGGGTGCCACACAATGGGTTCCCCGAACCCGGTGGGTCACATGACCTTAAGCACATCTCCCCAAACATTAGAGGTTGTCGACTAGTAGTGAGGGTCTAGGTCTAATATTGGGAAATGTATGCCCTCATTTGTCAAAGTGTAGCACTGCGGAATAAATATAAATACACAAAAACAGAAGCAGCAAACAATACCCAATTGAAATGGATAACACTACAGAAGTAAAAGATAACAAGAGTCATATAGATATCATGATGCATTATGTCTCTAAGGCTAGGAAAGTATCCAAAACAGGATACACTGAAATCTAGAATAATCCAATACAATGTATAAGTACATAAAAGGAAAACAAAATAGTTCCCCAGGAACTCAGCAGCATCGCAATCCTAATCTCGGTCTCATGCTCTCTTACTCCTCTACAACAATCAAGTACCTGTATAGAGACTCCTGCCCTTAACAACACCTGCAGAAATATAATCTGTCTGGGACCAAGACATTACCCAAACAACTAGTGAGAAATAAATCCCAATAGGCAACCACCAAATACCCATGTCCAATTGTCAGTGAAAATGTGCAACAATAGTGTACAATAATAGAATGAAGTAAACTAGGCAGTACTCAAAAGGAACTTTATCTACCAGTTCTATTGCCATTTTAACAATTATTTATTACTTCCAAGCTTGTGCTTTAGCTTGTAAAGTACAACAAGTGAAATCACTATAGTGAATATTCAAAGTAAACATTTTCCCCAGACATGCATACCCTTACCCTCAGGTAAACAGAATTGAAACCCGTAGGTGACTGCCCCTAGGCATAATGAATAGTGCCCATAGGCATACGAGATATTGCTCGCAGGAACAGAAGGTACTTCCCACAGGCATAAGAAATGTTACCCTCGGGCTATTGAACACTTACCATAGGCTAAACACCACACTACCCTCAATCTAATCAAGAAACTGGGCCGAGCCCAATTCATAGCAAGCAATACATATAAGTTCTTCTCAAGAAAGCATAAAACATTTCATAGATGTGGTATACCCTCAGGTATCCTGTCCAAATGGGTAAATAGAGGGAATGCACCCATGGGCTGGCCCTGTATCCAAGCAATTATCCCAAACAGCAGTTTATATTTAATCATTAGACCACCTAAGCAATTATAGGTATCTAAACAGAAAAATCCTCAGCTATACAACACCCTGAACATGGGCGAGTGGCACAACTGTACAAAAATTCTACTCGACAGTTGTAATAAATCACAAGACCACCTACCTCGATCTCCCCTGATCGATATACGCGAATGGAGCCTCCTAAAATGACCAAGAATTGCATAGATCTGGGATAAAATATTTCCAGTTCAAACTAAAATAACATCCTTCTGTGGAAGAATTGACAGGAAAGACTCATGGATAGGGAAGAACTCACCCATGCGGTTCAACCGTGATCGATGGAGGAAGAATCTAATTCTCGGTGTGCGGTCGAGAGCTCCTCTATGATCCGGATGTCTCTCTCGAGCTCCAAATGATTGTTCTACCTCCTCTGCCGAATGAGGAGTCTACTTCCTGTTTTAAGCGAAAAAACAAACTATACGGCATGTACTCTCAAGTACACGGCGTGTAATTTCCATTTTTTTTAATGTTCCTCTAGCGATTACTTTCCACCACCTCATTGTTCATTTGTTAACATGATTACACGGAATGTATTTCTGAATACACGGCGTGTACTGTCGCTCCACTGGCGGCTACTCCCACTGCCTTACTGTTCACCTGCTGGCTGAGTACACGTCATGTGAATACTGAGTACACGGCATGTAGTTAGTTTTTACACCCTTCATTTCCAACAATCCTACACACCTTGTGTACTCATTCCACACAGCCAAAGTACACGGCATGGGGAAAAGGACATGGCGTGTACCCACAAAATTTGGGATTTTCCCCCATTTTCCTTATTTTCTAAAAAACACTTAAGGAAAAAGGAAAAGAAGATACCCTTACCTAACAAATAAGAACTGATTTCTTACAATACATATACAAACTGGCTGTTACAATATTTTTCCACATATCAACAATACTACAAATCATTGTCCGATGACGAACAAATATCATCACCCTCTCTACCTCCATCTCCACTTCCTTCTACCACATGTAAGAACATTAAATTGAAAATTAAATAGTGTTTTATATTTATATTTAAACTTAAAGCCAATAAAATTTTGAAAACTGAATGATTTTGAATTTTTTTAATTTATCTGCTCACCACCAGTCGATGCAATATCACCGGGAGGATATCTGCTCATTTTCTAACGTATATTAGTCAACGCTTTCTACAAAGCAGATATCTGAGCCCCCTGGTCTTGAACTATGTTTTGTAGAGAAACAATCTCTCTCTGAGCATCTCTAGGTATGGAATGACTACAACTAGAAGTAGATGCAACTGTAATCTCTGATGGCCTACTAAGGACCTCAGATGGTATGGGTCCCAAACCCATCCTAAACACTATACCAAGATGCTCCTTCCCAAGTACTTTAGCAACCGAGTCATCCTGGGAGACTGAGTAGGAATACCTAGGATTGGAATCCCATATTTCATTAATTTTTACCTATAAATAAAATATCAATATATATTAACGTAGTTAAAACTGATAATAATTTATTATAATGAATAAATGAGTTCATTCCCCAACATCTTTGGCATGCTCGTTAACATAACTTCCATCATAATTTTTTGTGAACATCCAACCACACTTCAGTTTGTGATGCTTCATGCCCTAAAGTCTGTGACTTCATTAAACAAAGATAAATCAATAATTTAATATATTAAACAGATAATATTCTATTATAAATATTTAAACTAATGAAAAGATTACTAGAGTCGATTGACCTCTGGAAAACCTTTTTGACCCCACTGTGTGAGGGATGACTTGCTTAACCCGGCTTGATGCATTCTTTCTTGAGAGATCCTGAAAAAAATAAAATGAAATTTAATAGTAATGTATTCAATGCCATATCATCTTTATAAGCATGTATCAATGTAAAATTAAGTTAATATAATAATATTTATTTAAATACCATCTGCTTCTCATCATGATGTCTGACATTAAAAACATTCCACTATTCTTTGGGTACCCCACTGGGCAGCTTCTCATACATTTGTTGGATGGTAAACTAAGTATCATTGATATTTATCCACAGTCTCCATTTGAAGTCTTTCCATTTCATACCAGTATTTTTCAACGTCCACTTTTGTTCTATCACATCAGCAACTATAATGTGGGAAAAAATCTGTATACAAAAATTCATTTTCAACATATTAATAACATGACATTCAATTACACAAGAATCACCATTTTCTACTGTGTGGTATCCATTTGGGTTCAAAATAAAAGTTACAAATAGGAAAATACAAACCCATGTAAATGTTCCAACTAGATAAACTCCCAAGCCCAGGGAAGTTAATAATGGTCCACATTAAAGTAGCTTTCATTTTGAACATTGTTTTAGAAGATGCATCAAATGTCTCAACACCATTGCTCCAAAACTCCTGTAATTATTCAATAAAAGACTACAAGTATACATCAATATCATTTACAAGAATTTGTTTTCTAGTAATAATCATAGAAATGATAAAAGATGTTTGTTGCATACACATCCACGGAGGCATATTGTAAGGGATCAAAAAAATTGTCCAATGCTATAACTAGTACTCAAAGTCCTAAATGGGTTAAATCCATCGGTATCCAATCTGAATAGAATATTCCTATAATTAGCTAAGAAATCTGGATTTAATGAATCAAATTTATTCCACGATTTTAAAACTCATGGATGTCTCATTAAACCGTCATTTTTATTATCTACATATTGTCACTTCATGTGTTCTGCGGTTTTCAATGACATGAATAATATTTGCAATCGAGGATTTAAAGGAAAGTAATGAAAAACCTTTTCAGGTGTGTTCCATTTCTTCTTCTTCATGAATGTATGTTGATTAAGACTTCTAACATCACCCATTTACTACCATCTATAAGAAGAACATTTTTTTCAATTCTGTCTGCTGGAATCTTCTCGCCAATAAAGCATACAATCATTGGGACATGCATGTATTTTTGTATAATTCAAACCAAGCCTATTAATAACTTTTTTAATATCATAAAAAGACTTGGGGATTTTTTGATTCAGGAAATGCATCATGAAAAAATTCCAATATCATGGACATTACCTTATTTGTAATTCCACATAGACATTTGATATGGTACAACTTCAGCATAAAATAAATCTTTGAATATTTCAAACATCAAATATACAAATCTTGATTTCCATCATCAACTAAATCATGAAAAGTATTTTCCTCAGTGAATTTTTTTCTTACATTTGTCTCCATAGAATCAAGAGGAGGATCCAATGATATGTTACAATCTTTCTCTGGTTGTGTTACAGTCTAATAAACATCACTTTTCACATTGCAATTTGTAGCACCCTCATCTGGTTGTTCTGTTGTGTTTTGATGTTGATAGTGGTGTCTTATAGTGCCGAATGCATCATTTATGAGGTTTTTTATTTCATTTTCCATTGTCGATGAAGTTGGGATCTCATTCTGTGGATTAACATAACTTCTCAGCCTTTCAATAACATTTAATTCTCCATGCCAAATCCAACACAAATAATGAACAAGGAATTGATTCAATATTAAATGTTCATAAACTTCATCTCTCTTCAACCATCTTCAAAATTTACATTTATGACATGGAAATCTTATTCCTCCTTCAACAGATCGATTGTAAATTGAAAAATATAATAAATCTTTCAAACCCTTAACATACTGAGGTGTGTTCCTTGGTAATGTGATCCAACTTTTATCCATGTATATCACAATGTGCCTACAAAATATTAAAAAAATTAAAACACATAGTACTACTAAATAATGAAAGAGATTCATATATACTAGTTGAAGAAATATTAAATATTGTACATAATTTTTTCTTATATAAATACATATGGTAAATCAGCCACTAGAAAACCAAATCATGCAAATTAAAAAGATCCATAAAAGAAGGTGAGAACAAGGATCCCATCCCTGTAGTTTTTTGTATGTCGGGCTCCACCAAAATAGATGGATAAACTAATAATGCCATTACATTGATATCACTAAGTTAAGGTCTTGATAAATCTTATAATAATTAAATAGAAGTTGGAAATATGAAATGAAAAGAAACTCTTGCCTTAAATTAGTGGCCTCAAATTAGGATTCAAAGAGTTGGGTATGGTCTGGGGTTGAGAATTTTAGAACATGTGGAGTATCATGGTGAAGTGTTATGGGTAGCAACATGTTGTGACCCTACGTGTGATTACATTTTTCAGATCTGGGGTGGATCATGGAACATCAATGGGGGTTGAAACATAATGTGCACCTCTGTCAGAAAGAAAATATAGTTGGCCCTGTGATTTTTTCCATTTAGTATCTAATTAGATAGGTAAGTATAAAATGTATAATTTAACCCATTGGTGGGTTGTGGAAAAACAAGGATATGAAAAATCCATGTCCTCTTTTATATATAGAGGTTGGGTTGTCTTCTTTGTTTCTCTTGGTCCTAGTGTGGACTATCTCGGCATGGTAGTGAATTCTTACTATGACAATGGAAATTGATTACAATACATGGTTTGAATTGGATGTTATTGTGGAATATAGAATGGTTAAGTTTAAGCATCCATTTGTAAACTCTTTATAGGGTGTTACTAGCAGGAGAGCGTGTGGCCCATGTGAATTAGAAATTGACCATTATGGATTCATGAGACTTGAGCAAAGGTCATGATAGAAGTACATGTAATCTAAAATGACCAAACATATATGATAGTGTAATATTATGGAAACATAATATAGTGAGTCTTGAACAACCAAAATACCACCTCTCTAGAAAGAGTAACTCAAAGATCACCCATTTAACACATAAAACCAAATCTGCCTCAATTCCATACATTACATAAACCAATTGATTAAAAATTCTCCCAAAAATACCATCACCACAAAATTGAAAAAGATCATACCTCGTCAATTCAACAAACCAACCAAGTTATATGGATAAATATACCTAAAAACAGACATATAAAAACATAATACAACATTTAAAGGGAAAAAATATTGATTTACACTCCATTTAGAGTTTGGTAAATATCTGAGAATAATAGAAGGAAATCCAAGGAGATTAATACACATCCATAAATATTTTTTAGAAATACTAAATTTATTTATTTGAGCAACAAAATTTCTCTTTTTAATAGAATTTATTTCTTCAAACTTCACCCCTTTTAAAATAAATATAAACAACACTTTATTCACTTCTAAATTGACCATTTTTAGATGTACAGTTCAAAAGGGTCAAATATACTTTTAAAAATAAATCACCGACCAATTTTAAAACTACTATGTATTTTATATTTCATAATGAAATCATCCAATTCCAAATAGAATTCACAATAACAAATATATATTATTAATTATATACTCCTTTTTGAAAAACCGTAATATCTAAAAAAAATTAAAACGTAAAAAAGGCATGCGATAAATCCAATCAAAATCCAATCCCCCTCAAAATCACAAGGACCACATCAGATCATTTCCTTTTTCAATGAAATGATTCCAATAACCCTGTAATGAAGGGTTATAAGTAAAAAAATCCAAATAAGATGTAAATGTATGACAGAACTGACCACATGGTTTGATGGGATAGAAGTTATTCATGCATTAATTTTTAAAACATATCTAAGAGCATAAGTTAAGCCACTACCCCATTTATTAGGTTGTGTATACAAAATTGATTCCATTGATCCCATTTTCATTTTCACCATAAATAAAATGAAACCCCTATGAAACCCAATAAAATTAAAATTAGGATATGTACACCATAACTGGTAATCAATATGAATTTTCAAATTTAATATCCAAATCTCGACAACCCATAGTGGCTAAAGTTCCATCATAATGGGTGGTGGTCAAGAACTCACTAACAAACTACTTCTAGAGTCAAAATAATAAAACTAACTCAATAAAACCCTAATGCACCCATATTAAAAAATTTCATTTATAACTTGGGTCCCTTTTGGGAAACAAATGTTCTGATACTATTTTTAATGAACCTACTCTGTATGAGTTGATATGTTACGCAAACCAATTTTCCTTAAGGGATAAAGGGAATTCTCGATACCTATAGGATATAAACAAACTCAGGGGTATCAAGACCATAAACCTGATAATGGTATAACCCTTACATGGTAATAATAAACAAAATATGAATATATTAAAAAATAATAATTAAAATTCCAAGAATTGGAATTCCTTGCAAATTAAAAAATATTAAATGAAATATATGAATAATAAAATAGATAATTATTAAACAAAAATTCTTCCAAAAAAATAAAAATCAGTTAAATATAATAGAAGTAGAACATGCACCTGGGAAAATGGCCAATACAATATACCAAGGAATAAAATTAATGGAACCTGAATAGCTCCTGCATCACCACTAATGAACCATATCCACTAAAAATACACCACTCATCCATAAATGGTCCAAACTATGAACAATGAATAAAAAAATAATTGTGAACCTAAAAGAGAAACCTAAGATCTACAAACACCTAGATGTGTATGTATGGTGTGAACTAAACATGCCATGTGGGATCTCCCTATGTAATCTTAGAAATTACTTTTATAAAAAAATTAATATATTCTAGTTTGAACTAAAATATTAATATAGATCTTTGACCTCCATGTAAATATTAAACCATGTAAAAATTCATTTAATGATTATAAAACACCCATCATTTCTTATTTAAAACATGGGTTGGAAAACACACTATCATTATACATTTTGAAACATGAGAAAGAGTTCCTTTAAAATTATTGTTAAAACTCTATGTCTTCTAATCACCCCACTTTTGATAACACGTTAAAAAAACCATTGATACAAAAACCAATAATATTTTAATTTAATACCACAATTTCCAAACCATTATATATTGTATTTTGAAAAAAAAACAAATGTGAACTCAATTGAAAATATAATCAATATTTTTCACCATGGTATCTCGAACATGACATAAAATAATATCATACACTAATTGGTTTCTCAAAATTGTCAATAAGAGGATAAAAATAATGCACAAAATTAGATACCCTAAAATATATTAAAAATAATCATAGAATCTTGGAAATCTCAGTAGGTATCAATTACCATACTTGGGATCCAAGATAAGGCTTCGGGGGGTCAGCGGTGACACGTGCTAATGGGTGGTGGGGTGCACTTATGGGTAGTGAGGTCACCGGCGGCACGGGTGGGGAGCCAATCTAGGGTTCGGGGCTCACCGGGGGGAGAAGGCGGCATCGCAGGGGTCAGGGGGAGAAGGGGGTCTGGGTCTAGTGGTGAGGGGAAGCCTTGGCTCTATAGAAAAAGGGGTTTTAGCAGTTGTTTTTAAAACCACCGCTAAAGGCAATTTATGTTGCAGTGCACTATGTCGGTGGTCTTCCATGGATAACGCAAGGGTAAACAAGGTATTGTAGATTCTGATATATTTTTTTTTGTCCCGAACCCTCCCTATTATCTTGAAAGCATAAGGGAGAAAAAATGATTCAATAATCACTTGGAATTATAACAAATAAAATACCTACCTAAAGATCGTTGGAGAACGACTGCGATTGAGGAAGAGTTAGTGTTTTTCGTCCCTGTAACAATCCCCCAATGTTGCCACTAAAACGTAGTCCTTCAGCTTGTGATTTGGTGTCGCTCATCACCACCAGTTGGAACCAGCTCCATCCTCCAAGGGTTTTGTGTCGTGTCACATTATCAAAACTTCGTCGCTTGGTGAAGTCGGGCCAATACCTCTCCTGAAGCTTCATATAAATAGGAGAGGGGGAGGGTGAGTAACACCCCTGGAATCTAATGGGGCTTCATTTAATAGGAAGCTTCCTAATTCCAATGGTGCTATTACAAATGATTTGAGGAGTCAAGCCATTTAATGGCTTAACATGTCATTGGTCCCACCACTGCTGTTGTCCATTGGAGGAAAGAAATAAATTAATAAAGTAAAAAATTATTCTATTATTCTTTTAAAAATACCAAAATCAAAAAAAAAATCCAGACTTACTGCTGTCGAAGTGAATCCTCCCTTAAGAGAATCTCAGCATTGTGCATTCAATGGTCCCCTCATATTTTGAATCTGAGCACCAGTTCAAAAGATAGAAAATACTGCCCATGCTTTTACAAACCATACCTTAAAAAAGTTCCGAAATTCATTCTGAGCACACTAGATCTCAGAATCACACACCCTCAATTTTTTCAGACTCATAACAATTCAATATAATTAAAAAAAATTACATGTAAAATATGGGTCTTAACATTCTCCCCACCTAATATATTTTCATCCCTGAAATCTACAACATAGACTAAGGAAACAGATGGGGGCACTAAGCACGAATCTGAGCCTCCCACTCCCATGTGATCTCCTAGTGTTTCCCATGATTCTAGCGAATGCGCACCAAAGGTATCAATTTTTTATGAAGGACCCGCTTTTTTATCCTCATTCTCAACTGGAACCACTGTAAATGTCACCCTGTCATCAATGTACATCTCACCATGGTCGATGATGTGAGATGGTTCATGCACGTATCTCCTCAGCTGGGATACATAGAAGACGTCATGCACCCTATCCAACTATGGTGGTAGTGAAAAGTTGTATGCTACCTCACCAATCCTTTGAAGTATCAGAAAAGGTCTGATAAAACTTAGAGAAAGTTTTCCTATTTGGCCAAATCTTTGAAAACCTCATCGAGGTGACACCTGTAGGAATATTTGGTCTCCCTCCTCAAACTCTAAGGGCCTTCGTCTCTTATCAGAATAAGACTTTTTTCTACTTTGTGCGGTCATCATCCATTATTGAATGATATATACCTTCTCAGTGGTTTCTCATACCATCTCTAGACCCATAAGTGCTGACTCCCCTGGGTCTGTCTAGCATAGAGGTGATCTACAAAGTCAACTGTATAAGGCCTTGAGTGGTGCCATGACAATGGTAGTGTGATAGCTATTGTTGTATGTGAACTCGACCAAGGTAAAGTGATCCTCCCAAATGCATCCAAAATCTAGGACGCAATCACGTAGCATGTCCTCTAGTGTTTGAATGGTCTACACTGTCTGACCATCAGTCTGTGGATGAAAGCTGGTGCTCAAACATAGCTGAGTCCCAAATACCTCATGTAATCCCTTCCAAAACCGAGATGTAAAACATGTGTCACAGTCAGAGATAATCGTCGATGGAACCCCGTGAAGTACTATAATCTCCTATATGTAGAGGTGTCTCAAGCCCTATATTCATCCCTAATCTTGGATGGGTAGGAAGTGAGCTGACTTGGTGAGTCGTTCAATGATCACCCAAATGGAATCATATCCACATGACATTCGTGGAATCCCTATCACAAATTCTATTGAGATACCACCCACTTCCACTCTTTTACCTCTAGTGGTTGCGCTAAGCCAGGTGGAACCTAATGCCCGGCCTTCACTTGCTGACAAGTGAGGCATCGCAAAACAACCTCTTCCATTTCCCTCTTCATCTCTGGCCACCAGTGCTGACACTGGAGGTCCTGGTACATCTTCGCCACACCAGTATGTACCACTAGAGGGGACGTATGGAACTCCCTCAACACCTCCTCCTGTAGTTCCAATGGTACCATGGTGCATCCTCTAAATAGTATGACGTGCTCCCTACCTTCAGAAAATTCATCAAGTGCATGTCCTATGGATATCTGAGCACATCATGCCTCATATTCAATGTCCCCAAGATGTGCCTCCAAAACTCTCTAAATAAGTGGGGGAGTTATAGTCATAGACTAGAGGTAATTTGGTCCATCACTATCCACAAAGGATATCTGCAACATAGTTAGCTGCTCTGTTTTCTCACTTTGTAACTATAGACCAAAGTTCCTGATAATTGCATCTATCACTATGTTTCTCTTCCCAATAGTAAATACAATCTCAAAGTAATTGCCTTAGAGGAACTCTATCCATCATTGATGTCTCAGGATCAGGTCCTTCTTTGTGAATATATAACTAAAACTCATGTGGTTAAAGTATATTGTAAAACATTCTCCCAAAAAGTAATATCAGCACATCTTCAAGGAAAAGACCACTGTTTCTAACTACAGGTCATGGGTTGTGTAGTTCTGCTCTTGTGGCCTCTGTTGTCGCGAACTATAAGTGACCACTACTCTCTCTTGCATCAAGAAACACCCAAATCTGATACCTGATGTGTCATAGTAGACTACATACCCAACGCCCTCTTCTGGTGGCTTCAAGATATGGGAATTTTTCAGTCTTTTCATATGCTCTTAAAAAAACTGTTGGCATCTCTTTGTCCACATGAAGGGTTTTTCCTTATTCTTCAATGCTGAAAAGGGTTCCAAAATTCTGGAAAAAGTCAGGTACGAATCTCCGTTAGTACCCAGCCAACCCCAAGAAACTCCTCACCTAGGTCACAATCTTGGTTGGCTCCCAAGTTATCACATCCTTTATCTTCCCCGGATCCACTGCAACTCTAGCCTCTAAGATAACATGTCCCAAAAGGTAAAACTCTCATATCCATAACTGGCACTTCGAGAGCATACCATAAAGGTGGTTCTCTTAGAGTGTATCCAGAACTATATATAGATGATAGGCATGATCCTCCTCCATTGCTGAGTACACCAAGATGTCTTCAATGAGGTATTTCTGGATGATCCTTTTCATGAGTTCCATGAACACCAAAGGGGCGTTTGTCACACCAAAATGCATAACCAAGAACTCATAGTGGCCATACTGACATCTAAATTCTATCTTTTGGACATCCTCATCTCAAAAACTATGCTGATGATAGCTTGATCTGAGGTCTATCTTTGAAAATCATCGAGCTCACTTCAACTGGTCGAAGAGATCATAAATCCTTAGGAGTGTATACTTATTCTTCATGATAACCTGGTTTAGGCATCAATAATCTACATAGATTCTAAAACTCCCATCTTCCTTCTTTGTGAACAAAATTGAGGTTTTCCATGGAGAAACAATTGGCCTTATATACCGTTTTCTCTACAAGTCCTCCAGTTGTACCTGTAACTCACAAAGCTCCATAGAAGCCCTCTGATACGATGGTGTAGATATCAGTGCCATCCTGAGGTATAGATCGATATAAAAGTATACCTCTTTCTGTGGAGGTAGTCTTGGAACATCATCAGGAAATACATCATCATACTGGTCCACCACGATAGTATAACTCAGACTCTCAACATCAACTACCCTGAGGGTAAGGTTAGCCAACTGATGTGTGATCGGATGCACCCTCCTCCGGGTATTTCCATCCTGTGCTGCAAAGGATCCCTTCTCAGCACTGAAGGAAAACCTGGTCCCATCCATCTGGACACACCACAATTTGTGCCTAAAACAACTAATCTGAGCATGGATTCTGGATAACCAGTCTATACCCAAGATGACATCGTAAGGCCTCAATGCCACTACTAGAATATCCCAGCCGAAGATCTTGCCTCTTATAGTAAGCTCACACTTCCAAAAATAGTGGGTAATTCTTTAATCCCTTTCTGTAGGAGTCTCTATCCATAATAATCGAGCCAATGGCTCTGTCAGAATCACTGATCCCGGAACGAGGGCTGTGGAAATAAAAAATAGATTGGATCCTGGGTTGGTAAGTACTTCAGATAGGGTGGAATAGACATAGATCATACATCTAATCATCTCTGGAGTGTCATGGTCGTAGGCCTCAGTTGCTAGGAGCTATGCTCATCCTTTTCCTCATGTTCCTTGTGGTCGGGGTCGACCACCTGGTGGTGGTGGCGACAAAACCTCAAATCGCCACACACTACCTGTTGCGCGGCTAGCTCCTCTACCATGTTCTCCACCATACGGACCTCCTCTCTCAAACCTCTGCCTCTGCATTGGAGGTCCCTCAACCATCAGCTGGTCATCTGTATGAAGGGTCAAGCAATCGCGAGCCACGTGACCTTTCCCACTACATGAGTAACATTGCCTAATCCTCAACTGTCCACCTCTATCCCGTGAGCCCCTCACCACCGACCCTGTATCCTAAGGTCTTTCACTAAAAGTTCATGCCCACTTGGGACCCTACATCATTCATCTACTTCATGCTACAGATGACTCTGCTACATGACATCTGTTGGTGATCTTGTTCAATTTTAGGTGATTTATGGCCAAACACACAAACTGGGGTAAATATGAGAAAAATTTACAAATACACAAAGTGTACATATATATACGCCATGTATAGTTAGACTCAGAAATGGATTGGCTTAAACAAGTATATTCCCATGTTACCAGAAGCATGTATATGTCGTGTACGATAACTACATGTCATGTATAGTATTCTAGAAGTGGTTGGTGGTTGAGAGGAAGTCTACACGCCCATGTGGCCGAATGACATTGAAACACCGTGTACATAATCTATATGTAATGTTGTCCCTTCTTGAATTGGTTGGTGGCTGATAAAAGGGAGTACACACCATATTTGACTTGGAACACGGTGTTTCCTCGTAGATGGGTATACAAGATGTGTAGCACCGCTATACATGGCATGTACTCTCTTTTATCAGCCACCAACCACTTCTATAAGGGAATACATGATGTATAGATGATGTACACTGCATTCCAACATCAGCTGGCCACATGGGCATGTAGACTTCTTCTCAACCACCAACCGCTTCTATAATACTATACACAGTGTGTAGTTTTTGTACACGGTGTGTACTTGTTTCTGGTAACTTGGGAATGTACTTGTCCAAGACAATTTGTGTTTGAGTCTGACTGTATGTGGCGTGTATATATGTACACACCGTGTAGTTGAAAATTTTTCTTAGCCATCCCCCAGTTTGTGGGTTTCACCAGAAATCAATTGAAAATGAACAAGATCGCCAAAATCAAAGTATTTTTCCACTATGTAGTAGGTTTTTTCTAAAGACAAGTTCTTATTTTAAATAATGTATGTGAAAATATATATACAAATTTGGTGCATCAAATTCCCCCATACATAGTCATTTTCTTTCCCTAAAGAAAATCTCACCATATAATTAAAAGAATCTACATTTTAAAAAGGAAGGAATTCAGTTAATCATAAATATAAATGATACAGTAACAGGAGATAATTCTATAAAGGTAAAAAATAGTTTTAATTCATAAGACACTCTAATCATGCCTCATAAACAATTCAATTAACTGCTTTCATCCTCCTTTAAATTCACTTTCCAACCTTTCAAAAATAAGCAATCCACTTGATGATCTACCTCATCGATAATATACTCAAAAAACAAGATATTTTAAATCAAAGTTCTGCTCAATAAAAAATATATACACTCTATAAATAGGTTTGCAATAAATCTAGTTCTCTACTTCTGAAAATTGATTTTCAAAAATCATGAGGACTTTTCAATAAGGATCAGATGTCTCTGTGGCTAAGGGTTGGTAGATAAATATTTGAAAAACAACATTGAGGCTTTGAAAAGAGGATAAATTATTTAAATAAAAGTGCTTGATATTTAAAATTATGCTCAATGTAAATTCATTCTCAACAAAATCTATCAAATTATTTCATCACCACCATCTCTTTTAGTTAGTTAGGGATCACAAACCAATAAGTGATTATAAGTTTCCTTTGTCTGTATATATTTTTTAGAAAAAATCAGACCTTTTTAAAAATCCCACAAATAGGGGTTTGGAACCTTTTTTCCCCAAATGATCAAGAGGCTCTCCCCCATACTTAATTTAATGACGATTCAAAAAAATATGCCATGTACTACCAATTCATTCAGTTAAGGTGAAGTGAAAAATCATGAAAATTTATAAATGAATTAGGGTAGGAATGAAAATAAGATTGCAATACGGCTTCCAATAAAGGTTTTTATTGGTTTATAGGGGCTTCACAAAGATCAGATGTAGGGTAGGTCTTAAGATTAACGTGTTAAAGAAATATAATGCCTCAATCATTTTAATGTAATTCAAAAATTCATTATGTTTTGAAAAGTAAACTTGAATATTCTGGTAGTTACGTATATCGTATGAATTTCTCAAGAAAAAGTGTATTAGAAAGAATATGATGAAGTGTTTAGAATACCTCTCAAGATTGGGAAAAACAAATAAAGAGATAATGAGGTCGTGACTTGTATATAAATGATTATCTTAATCAATGTAATTATCCAGGTATTATAAGTTGCAATTTAAACTATAATAGCAATAATTTTAATACACTTAAGAACCAAAATAAGTGTGAAAATTTAAAGATCTCCCACTTTCAGCATTAATTATTTAGAAATATTATTAACCAAAATTTCTTCATGTTTTTAAACATATATTCCAATAATGATGTCTCCTAAATGATGATAAATACAAAGACTATGGTGGTCGAGTGACTCTCTCCCATATTTAATATCTCACATGGTCCACCAAGTGCCACATAAAGGTGGAGAAGGGAATGTGGGGACACAACAGTGGACTAGAACAATGGGAAGTAAGGAAATAAGTAAATCGAGAAAGAAAAAGAAATTAATAGAGTATATGAAAAATAATACCCCCCTTGTGTCTAGGTGATGAATGATGAAGAGTGGTGGATATGTATATCCCAAAGTGTGACAGAGTACCTGTGATGGTTGTGGAGAGAGAACACTTCAAGCATACACAACATACACTGGAACAAGATATAAAAAATTATATATAATGGAAAACATGTGCCCAAAAATGTAACACCCCAAGCTTCCTCGGTATGTTTCCTTTCGAATAATGCAATGACGTGCATTATACGCAACTTCGAGATTTTAACACACCACAACCAATCAAACTAGCCGTTATGAATAGTAATACCTACTTTTTGAAATTATATATATTTTATATTTCAAAATGGACTTCATTTTTGGATTCGGAATATCGAATTTAGCCTAAGGTGAAATTTTGGTACTTTTCGGATAACTTTCATATTTTGATGAATAGTGAAAATTACTAAATTTTAATTAAAAACAACTTTTTTAATCAAAATAATTAATAGTGATAAATTGTGAATTTGAGTGGTTTTAAAGTATATTTAGAATATATTTTTACCATTTAATATAATGTTGGTCATTGGACATAATTTTACAATTAAACCGAACATAAACAAGTGTCAATCTTTTGATAGTTATTATCTCCTAAAAACACGCTTTTTGTTTTGACAGCGGGAATTAATTTTAAATTAATTTCTGCCACTTCTGTGTTTTGAATTTAGAAAAATGGATTCCATATTTGGAATCAGGATGTCCAAATTGTGTAAATAGGTAACTTTTATTTTTAGACATTTTGAATAATTACTGCGGTAAATATTTTATTTACCATGGTTAAGGGTAAATCCGGTAAATAAGGGTTAAAAAAAATAATATTATAATAATACTAAATTACCCTAAAATGTGTCTTAACCCTATTGGTTGATACATGGTCGACCATGGGCATATTTGGGTCAATTTTGGGACCCCATGGATCCACTTGTAAGTGATAATGACACTTTATATTAATTAAGTTAAAATGAATACAAAATGACACAAGCATATATCTTTTAGAAAAACAATTGTTACATAGGGTTATATATGCTGGATTTTAGATTATAAATATTCATTAGAAAGCTAAAACGATTTCCTACATAATTATATTTTATTTATAATTTTTTTACATTAAATAAGTTATTTTATTTATGACACAATGATGATGCAGTAATTACTAAAATAGTAAAAAATTAACATAATTGATATTATAAATACCCAAATAATTTTAATATGAAACTTTTAATGAATTAAACAAATTTTCTAGGATAATATGATATATTAGGATTGATTTATTTGACTTTTTTCGAAGTAATCAATCTGTTATGAGTTTCACAAAAATCAACTAGTGAATAGTGTCAAAATTGACATAAAAGAGTTCTTAAAACAAATATTATATTATTAATTGATATTAAATTCCTAAAAATATAAGGTTCGGCCAAGAGACTTATATTATGATAGGTTAATCATTAATGGACCACTTGGGGGTCTTTTGGATGTATATAGTAAGTTTATTAACCATATTATATAAAAATACAAAGAGACATTGTAAAAGTGAAACTAATTAACTTAGAGTTAATACTTAAAGATAAGGTTACTATAAGTACCCAAACCTGTCTAAATTCTATTGGATGAGTTGTTTTCGACCTATCCCCACCTCAACCTTTGAATAGTCAACTTTGGAGCCATTGGAAACCGAATATGAGTTTATTATAAATTAATATTTCTAGCTTTTCCAAAGGTGCCCCTCACCCCTCTTATAAAAGGGCACTCCTCCTTCTCATTTCCTCACACCTCTCAAGCCACTTGGCTCGTCCAAACTCTGCCCAACTAAGCTCCCCACATCCCTCTCCTCCTCCTTGAAGCTTCCCCTTAGGCAGAAAGCATTTCAACAAGTCCTTTGGTTCCAACCAAAGTGAGTTACCTAAATTAAAGGTAACGATTTCTCTTAAATTATTTTCATTTATTTTGCTTCTTCAACCCCCAAACTCTTTTTATTTCCCTTCTTTTGTAACAACACCAGTATCCTCAATATACTAGGATGTTGTTATAAGAATTATTCAAACTACACATACACACAACTCCATCTAATGGATGATGAACATAATGTTTCTGTGGATGGCAAACTAACGCCTCACGAAACGATGATTGTTCAAAAACATCTTACCGCCTCTCATGGTGGCCATTATGATGGCACTGTAATTAAATATGATATTAATGATATATATTTTATATATAAGCTTCTGTAATTCCATTTTATTTCATACCATTATTCGTTTCATGTCGTATATACATACGATAATTTCATTTGAGGAAGTGCGGACTACCGCCCCCTTAAAATGATATGACTCGTTCATACCACACATGGAACGTATAAAGGATGGTGTTAATGAACTTAAGTAACATATATAAAATATTATATTATACTGGAATAGTAATATACCTATGTATCATTTGGATTCGATTCTTTTAAAATAAAAAATTAAAAAATTAAATGGAAGTAGCGTTCGTGCGTACGTACGGACTACCGTCTCCACGAACGCGATGAGATTCATTATCCATCGTATCCATTAAAGTATAATTATCATTTAATGATTTGAAAATGATGTTTAAGGACTTGATATCATTCTGGATATTAATAAGATACAACAAACATGACTTATGTAACAAAACATATAAAAGAAAATGAGTAAGTTAACACCCGAAACGGCGTTAATACTAAGATATTATTAACAAATCAATGTTAAAAGATCATATATGATATCATATTAAAGTAAATGATTCTTGTATTATTAAATAACAATTATTTCACCATTATACAGGAGGTAAACCTACCATCGACCAAGGAAAAAGTACAAAGTAAGGGATTTTCTTATCTCACTTTCAATTCCGTGAGATTTCCATTTTTCGCCACTAAATTATTGAAAGTGGTGTATTGTGTATTGCCATTTGATATATATTCATGATTCTATTTATATTCATGTTATTCTGTAAATAATTTGGTGGTTATTAACTTTTGGCCATACGACTCAGTTGATTAACGTGGTAAGGGGTTTCTTATCTCACTTTTAATTTCGTGAGATTTCCATTGATCACCACTTAATTATTGCATGTGGTGTATGTGTACTGACCATGATTGTATTCATTGTGTAATATACTTTAATTTATGGGTATTTACATCATCATGGTATGATACTTCTTTCATGGGTGTATGTTTCGTATCTTACCTAATCGATAAGGGAATTTGAGATTTCAATTCCCACTCATTTGGCTTTACGCATATTTCATTGATTATATTACCCCAAGATTATGTGTGGAATCACTATTCATTTGATTATGTCATAATTTCCACTCCCCTTCCTGTGGATATAAGTTTGATACACATAATCACTCCATTGGTAATTCTCAAGTCATTGATATGAATTTGATAAGAGTCATTTTAACTCATTCTCCATTTGTTGAGTTAAACATCCAATTCGTTGGTATTGTTTTTACAAGAATATGTGTGAATGTCCTTTGATTGTTTTACACTGAATATTCAATCATATTTAGTGTATTTATATTTGTCACACATAATTATGTCATTGATTTATCCTTAACCTAAGGATACAACCTTTATGAGAGATTTCATCTCAATTTACATTCCATTGAGACTTATTTGATGATATACACCAAATCACTTTTATGTGGTGTATATAATGTACTTTGACATAGTATATCATGAATTCCTTTATTCTCATGATATTACAATGTTTTGATTACCTCAATTATTTGTATTCAAGTGTCTCTCTTTTGGTTAGAAACTCTAACCAAAATACCATTTTAAAATGTTTTAAAGAATTATTCTTCTAAATCATGCTCATTAATGTCCATATTTTAAAAATGGTTTTAAGGATTTATTTATATGGACCTTAAAGTTTTAAAATTAAAAATCCTTTTAAAAAGTTTCAAAGTGGAATGGGACACTTTGATTCAAATATCTATTTTTAAATGGCTTTTTGACAAATAGTGTGACTTTTAAATGATTTCAAGAAAAGGGGGATTTTTCTCTCAAATAGTTTTGATGATTATTTTCATCTATGTCAACATCCTTCATTATTCATGATTGAGGTTAATGTGATACAATACAATCTTCCATATTGTATCGAATGAGTTATGTTTGACTGTGGATGTGCTATTTTTATACCATTCAAGGTTTGTGGTAAAAGTATTGACATTTCGTATGCTAGTTTCAATACGAATGTTTATTTTATGCTTAAACCTATTCATATGAGGAATGCATTGGACTTAATAAGTGACGGGTGGAGCCCGCTATAGCTCCTCGATGCATCGGTAGGTCTCATGAGACAAACTAGTGTCTTGGCACAAGGCCTTGGCAAAATCTTATTTGTAGTCTTGGCACGAGGCCTTGGCTATGTGGTTATGATAGTCTGGCATTATGCATTCCATCATTATGAAAGTGGTTATTGATATTGCATGTGATCATTCGACTAGTAGAATATCCATGTGAGTAAGTAAATGGCATTATTTCATTTTACTTTTGCCATACTATGTTGAAGTTCAATTTTAAAAGGCTTTTGTTTTAGTTATAAATTGCCTTAAGTGTTTATGCTTATTTATGAAAGCTTCTGCTATAATGTTATCCTTACTGAGCATCCGAGCTCACCCCTTTCAATGTTTTATTTTTCCCAGGATTATGAAGAAGTAATTTATGAATGACCTGCAGGGATAGTATGAGGGGATATGAAGACAAGATGTTTTTTTTTTATGACGTAATGTAAAAATTTATGGATGTATCTAGTTATTCCAAGGCTACTAAACTAATCGGTCTTTCGAGACTTGATCTTTCTCATGATCATGCCAATGTTATGTAATAATGCACCGACTCTAGATAATTAGGGTCGGGGCGTTACAGTTGGTATCAGAGGAAGTTTAGTACAAACCTTGGTAGCTAGATTTAGATAAACTCTGATTAGAGCACGTAGACCTAAGATGAACTTTGAGGATTAGTATAAAAGAACTTCCTAGAATTTTGGTATTGTAGAGATTTTGTGAGTTTTCCGAGCAATACATCCCTGTCTGGATACGAGCAGGTAGAGGCGGCTCTGGCACAGATGTACCTAGGGGTGAAACCCGAAAACACCGCTTTGAGCTAGACTCGAACGGGAACTGGTGCACGACAACGGGCCTTGCTGCACTCTTGGTTACGACACTCCCGGGGGATATGCTTAGGATAATTTACATTTTCTTTACAAACCAATTTAAGTAATATATATATAAGATGAGAGTAAATGACCTTGGTTAATCCTAATATGTTTCAAATTGAGAATATGGTGACATTTTAATCTCTAAATGATTTTACGACTACTATTACTCACACAATGCTTTATGGTTTTAGTCAATGGCTGGATTCCAAGGAAGTCATAGTGACTTTGAGAATGATGTACAAGATGGGAACGGTGGTGGCAATGAGCAACAAAATGGAATGTTGATAGGCGTAAAAGATATCGTCTTTATGCCAAATCAGTTTTCCAAAAATATGATCAACAACATATATATTAACCAACTCCCAGACTCAACAAGGAAGAGAAAGGTGATAAATGATAAGAGCTCCAGCAATGGAGACCATGGAGAAAAGAACCCTCAATTTTCATCATGCAGGAAATGTGGAAAGAGACACCCAGGAAAATGTCTCAATGGGACAACGAAATGTTTTACGTGCGGGAAGGAAGGACATAAAGTAAAGAATTGCCGAAGAAAAATGAAGAGTACTATGGAAGAAGATAAAAATGGTCCCAAGAGTCCATTTACAGTCATTTGCCGTAAATGTAGGGGACCTGGCCATTACCCGAGTGAATGTCCTATTCTATAGGATATTTTCTTGGTCAAAGAAGAAGCTATATGGGAATAAATGGTTGGAGAAATGTTTAAAAAGTATTAGCACTCCTTGTTGATGGGTTTACTATGGAATAATTTTCTCTTGTATTTGTAACCCCGCAGTTTGCCATGTGAGAATGATATTTGAGGAAGAATTGTCTCTTCTCTTGTGGATTTGGGTATAAATAACCATTTGGATTTATATGATCATTGGGATTTGAGAGAATTATAAGTTATTCTAATTTGGGATGAAGATTCAAGGTATGATATAACATTTGTGGTTAAATTTATGATATAGTATTTTGAGGAATTTATCTCATTTTGGCAATATTATAAAATATAGTTTTTGAAAAAGGACAACACGTAGACCGTGTGACAACCCGTCGCGTCGGACAAAGCTATGGGAATCGAACCCACAACCAAAGTGCGATTGGGATTTATCGCCTACCACTGGACTACGTGAAGTCCCTGGTTAGTGTGACTATTTTTTTTAGTTAAATGATTTTATTGATCAATAATAAGTTTATTTGGGTTCTTATTTCATATCAAAAGAATACCCTTGGTATAGGAAAATGATTTGGTGATTAAGTGATAAATGTTATTTTGGAAGATGTTCGCTTTGTTGGAAACACTATATGTCCAAGGAAAATAGAATACTATGGGGTTTCATTTGTGGAGTAATGATAGATTTTTATCTACGTTTTTATTGTGGATTTATAGTGGTTTGGGTTATTTATGGAAATGATTAACCTATAATAGAGAATATGTGATTAGGTTAATTACTTTTGAGTATGTGACTTTAAGAGTATCTGATGTCATTTGGAGATACAATTTAACATGGGAGACTACATAATCAAATTCTTCTATGTTTTGGGTTTCAATATTATTTTGGATTATATTAAAGGATTTTAAGGACAATTGGTTATTGAATGGTATCTATTTAACTTTGGGGTATTGTTGGTTTAATTTTAGAAATTAAGATTAGTGCATATTTATCTCAATGAATATCCTTTTGGGGGATCATTAGATCATTCACTGACCATTTTGGTTTTGATTAATCTTCAAAGACAATGTAAATATATGGTTTATCCTTCATGGATCATGTGATTCTATAGAAGTTTATTCTATCTCTTCCAGTGTGACCAAGTCTTCTTGAATACTCATCGTTTAAAAAAAATGAGTTAGTGGTGGAAATTTATTAAAGAATGAAAATCTACTTAAAATGTAAGTATATCTCATAATGTTCTTAGTCAATATCATAAATGAATTCCTCTTCCTTATGTAATGTAACTTAAAAAAAATGTTGTCCGTTTACTTTCCTACTAGGAGACTAATGGTCGTTCGTCCCAACACAAGTTTGTGGTTTTCTCATTGTTAACTTTCTCCTGATCATGATTTCTATCCCTCTCCATCAGAACTTGACACTTAGTTTATCATCCATATCCATGTTTTCTTACATGGAATCCTAGTATGGTTTATCTTGGATGACCCTTATACCTCTCTTTCTTTCTTTTAAAGTGACAGTTTTATTGACTCTTTTTCCGATATGGGACTTTCCATTATATTCCCAAGCAAAATTTTAAAAATTGCGAGGACGCAATTTATTGAAGGAGGGGAGAATGTAACACCCCAAGCTTCCTCGGTATGTTTCCTTTCGAATAATGCAATGACGTGCATTATACGCAACTTCGAGATTTTAACACACCACAACCAATCAAACTAGCCGTTATGAATAGTAATACCTACTTTTTGAAATTATATATATTTTATATTTCAAAATGGACTTCATTTTTGGATTCGGAATATCGAATTTAGCCTAAGGTGAAATTTTGGTACTTTTCGGATAACTTTCATATTTTGATGAATAGTGAAAATTACTAAATTTTAATTAAAAACAACTTTTTTAATCAAAATAATTAATAGTGATAAATTGTGAATTTGAGTGGTTTTAAAGTATATTTAGAATATATTTTTACCATTTAATATAATGTTGGTCATTGGACATAATTTTACAATTAAACCGAACATAAACAAGTGTCAATCTTTTGATAGTTATTATCTCCTAAAAACACGCTTTTTGTTTTGACAGCGTGAATTAATTTTAAATTAATTTCTGCCACTTCTGTGTTTTGAATTTAGAAAAATGGATTCCATATTTGGAATCAGGATTTCCAAATTGTGTAAATAGGTAACTTTTATTTTTAGACATTTTGAATAATTACTGCGGTAAATATTTTATTTACCATGGTTAAGGGTAAATCCGGTAAATAAGGGTTAAAAAAAATAATATTATAATAATACTAAATTACCCTAAAATGTGTCTTAACCCTATTGGTTGATACATGGTCGACCATGGGCATCTTTGGGTCAATTTTGGGACCCCATGGATCCACTTGTAAGTGATAATGACACTTTATATTAATTAAGTTAAAATGAATACAAAATGACACAAGCATATATCTTTTAGCAAAACAATTGTTACATAGGGTTATATATGCTGGATTTTAGATTATAAATATTCATTAGAAAGCTAAAAAGATTTCCTACATAATTATATTTTATTTATAATTTTTTTACATTAAATAAGTTATTTTATTTATGACACAATGATGATGCAGTAATTACTAAAATAGTAAAAAATTAACATAATTGATATTATAAATACCCAAATAATTTTAATATGAAACTTTTAATGAATTAAAAAAAATTTCTAGGATAATATGATATATTAGGATTGATTTATTTGACTTTTTTCGAATTAATCAATCTGTTATGAGTTTCACAAAAATCAACTAGTGAATAGTGTCAAAATTGACATAAAAGAGTTCTTAAAACAAATATTATATTATTAATTGATATTAAATTCCTAAAAATCTAAGGTTCGGCCAAGAGACTTATATTATGATAGGTTAATCATTAATGGACCACTTGGGGGTCTTTTGGATGTATATAGTAAGTTTATTAACCATATTATATAAAAATACAAAGAGACATTGTAAAAGTGAAACTAATTAACTTAGAGTTAATACTTAAAGATAAGGTTACTATAAGTACCCAAACCAGTCTAAATTCTATTGGATGAGTTGTTTTCGACCTATCCCCACCTCAACCTTTGAATAGTCAACTTTGGAGCCATTGGAAACCGAATATGAGTTTATTATAAATTAATATTTCTAGCTTTTCCAAAGGTGCCCCTCACCCCTCTTATAAAAGGGCACTCCTCCTTCTCATTTCCTCACACCTCTCAAGCCACTTGGATCGTCCAAACTCTGCCCAACTAATCTCCCCACATCCCTCTCCTCCTCCTTGAAGCTTCCCCTTAGGCAGAAAGCATTTCAACAAGTCCTTTGGTTCCAACCAAAGTGAGTTACCTAAATTAAAGGTAACGATTTCTCTTAAATTATTTTCATTTATTTTGCTTCTTCAACCCCCAAACTCTTTTTATTTCCCTTCTTTTGTAACAACACCAGTATCCTCAATATACTAGGATGTTGTTATAAGAAGTATTCAAACTACACATACACACAACTCCATCTAATGGATGATGAACATAATGTTTCTGTGGATGGAAAACTAACGCCTCACGAAACGATGATTGTTCAAAAACATCTTACCGCCTCTCATGGTGGCCATTATGATGGAACTGTAATTAAATATGATATTAATGATATATATTTTATATATAAGCTTCTGTAATTCCATTTTATTTCATACCATTATTCGTTTCATGTCGTATATACATACGATAATTTCATTTGAGGAAGTGCGGACTACCGCCCCCTTAAAATGATATGACTCGTTCATACCACACATGGAACGTATAAAGGATGGTGTTAATGAACTTAAGTAACATATATAAAATATTATATTATACTGGAATAGTAATATACCTATGTATCATTTGGATTCGATTCTTTTAAAATAAAAAATTAAAAAATTAAATGGAAGTAGCGTTCGTGCGTACGTACGGACTACCGTCTCCACGAACGCGATGAGATTCATTATCCATCGTATCCATTAAAGTATAATTATCATTTAATGATTTTAAAATGATGTTTAAGGACTTGATATCATTCTGGATATTAATAAGATACAACAAACATGACTTATGTAACAAAACATATAAAAGAAAATGAGTAAGTTAACACCCGAAACGGCGTTAATACTAAGATATTATTAACAAATCAATGTTAAAAGATCATATATGATATCATATTAAAGTAAATGATTCTTTTATTATTCAATAACAATTATTTCACCATTATACAGGAGGTAAACCTACCATCGACCAAGGAAAAAGTACAAAGTAAGGGATTTTCTTATCTCACTTTCAATTCCGTGAGATTTCCATTTTTCGCCACTAAATTATTGAAAGTGGTGTATTGTGTATTGCCATTTGATATATATTCATGATTCTATTTATATTCATGTTATTCTGTAAATCATTTGGTGGTTATTAACTTTTGGCCATACGACTCAGTTGATTAACGTGGTAAGGGGTTTCTTATCTCACTTTTAATTTCGTGAGATTTCCATTGATCACCACTTAATTATTGCATGTGGTGTATGTGTACTGACCATGATTGTATTCATTGTGTAATATACTTTAATTTATGGGTATTTACATCATCATGGTATGATACTTCTTTCATGGGTGTATGTTTCGTATGTTACCTAATCGATAAGGGAATTTGAGATTTCAATTCCCACTCATTTGGCTTTACGCATATTTCATTGATTATATTACCCCAAGATTATGTGTGGAATCACTATTCATTTGATTATGTCATAATTTCCACTCCCCTTCCTGTGGATATAAGTTTGATACACATAATCACTCCATTGGTAATTCTCAAGTCATTGATATGAATTTGATAAGAGTCATTTTAACTCATTCTCCATTTGTTGAGTTAAACATCCAATTCGTTGGTATTGTTTTTACAAGAATATGTGTGAATGTCCTTTGATTGTTTTACACTGAATATTCAATCATATTTAGTGTATTTATATTTGTCACACATAATTATGTCATTGATTTATCCTTAACCTAAGGATACAACCTTTATGAGAGATTTCATCTCAATTTACATTCCATTGAGACTTATTTGATGATATACACCAAATCACTTTTATGTGGTGTATATAATGTACTTTGACATAGTATATCATGAATTCCTTTATTCTCATGATATTACAATGTTTTGATTACCTCAATTATTTGTATTCAAGTGTCTCTCTTTTGGTTAGAAACTCTAACCAAAATACCATTTTAAAATGTTTTAAAGAATTATTCTTCTAAATCATGCTCATTAATGTCCATATTTTAAAAATGGTTTTAAGGATTTATTTATATGGACATTAACGTTTTAAAATTAAAAATCCTTTTAAAAAGTTTCAAAGTGGTATGGGACACTTTGATTCAAATATCTATTTTTAAATGGCTTTTTGACAAATAGTGTAACTTTTAAATGATTTCAAGAAAAGGGGGATTTTTCTCTCAAATAGTTTTGATGATTATTTTCATCTATGTCAACATCCTTCATTATTCATGATTGAGGTTAATGTGATACAATACAATCTTCCATATTGTATCGAATGAGTTATGTTTGACTGTGGATGTACTATTTTTATACCATTCAAGGTTTGTGGTAAAAGTATTGACATTTCGTATGCTAGTTTCAATACGAATGTTTATTTTATGCTTAAACCTATTCATATGAGGAATGCATTGGACTTAATAAGTGACGGGTGGAGCCCGCTATAGCTCCTCGATGCATCGGTAGGTCTCATGAGACAAACTAGTGTCTTGGCACAAGGCCTTGGCAAAATCTTATTTGTAGTCTTGGCACGAGGCCTTGGCTATGTGGTTATGATAGTCTGGCATTATGCATTCCATCATTATGAAAGTGGTTATTGATATTGCATGTGATCATTAGACTAGTAGAATATCCATGTGAGTAAGTAAATGGCATTATTTCATTTTACTTTTGCCATACTATGTTGAAGTTCAATTTTAAAAGGCTTTTGTTTTAGTTATAAATTGCCTTAAGTGTTTATGCTTATTTATGAAAGCTTCTGCTATAATGTTATCCTTACTGAGCATCCGAGCTCACCCCTTTCAATGTTTTATTTTTCCCAGGATTATGAAGAAGTAATTTATGAATGACCTGCAGGGATAGTATGAGGGGATATGAAGACAAGATGTTTTTTTTATGACGTAATGTAAAAATTTATGGATGTATCTAGTTATTCCAAGGCTACTAAACTAATCGGTCTTTCGAGACTTGATCTTTCTCATGATCATGCCAATGTTATGTAATAATGCACCGACTCTAGATAATTAGGGTCGGGGCGTTACAAAAAACCAGTCAGGGGGTTGCCTTAGAAGAGGAATCATCTAATACAGAAAAAGCTGGGAGAGAAGGATCAGGAGTTGTGGAAACTGGAGGCTCGGAATCTGCACTCGGAAGAGAAGTTGTAAGAGTCGGAGCCGCTAGTTTTGGACTCGAAAGAGAAGGCTAGACAGCGTTCCCTAGACTGGCAGCAATAGTGGTAGCAGTTGGGCCCATAGAGGAGATGATAACTGAATCTGTGGCCAGTGCAGTGAATGGTGGTGGAGCTGTGGAAGAAGGTACAGGAGCTGAGGTAGGGGATGCTGGTGGTGGTAGTGGAATACCATGATGCCAATAAAGAATCCCCAACATCTACTCGAGTCAGTCCTATTGTCGATCTAGATGAACCAAGTGCTACTCCACTGTAGCTAGGCGGAGAGAAAAAGGAGAGATCAATTGAGGGTGAGGAGGTAGGGGCAGTAGATGTAATATAAGAAGGAAGGTCAGATGAAGGGGGTGGGTGGGGAAGCCGAAAGGGGTTTGGAAGGAGGAGCAAGTAAATCAGCAAGGGTAGGAGGGTCGGCAGGTGTTTGGGGTGTTTCTTGGGAAAGGAAATAAGCATCCCTTACTTCTGGACCAATCCAATGTGAATAAGCATGAGAAAGTCCATCCATTATGGGGGAACCTAACCAGTCATGGGGAAGGGAGGGTTCAAAATCCCCGAGGTAGTGTGCAAGGAGGATGGCGTAAAACCCATCGTTCAAGTTTCTCTGATGGTTGGTAAACATGGCGTGGAAATAGGAGGCGGTAAGATAAGGGAGGTCAGGGTAGTTTTATCAGATGACATAGGTGAGTAGCACCATTTCATGGTTGTTCACAACCCCCATATCCTCGTGGTGGGGGGAATGGATGGTGATAAAGAACTGGTGGGTGAAGTGGATGATAGGGTTAGCAATGAGGGTATTCTTCTGGGAAATGGGGGTGTATCAGTGGTTTGGACAAGTGATATCCTGACACATGGAAATGAGCTCAGAGTGCTTGGGCCAGTTCAAGGTGGAGATAGGGGTGGCGTGATGGGATGAAGATAGAAACCGCACCCTCATCCAAACTCAATCATAGTAAGGGGGGGTTGTCCGCCTAGCAGAAACCGGACCACCAGGAATACATAGCCAGGCATCTCCCGGAACTCGGGCCCGTCGAATTCCAAGGAAGTAGAAAACTCCCAATATAAATCTCTAAAAATTGGAGTTCTGAACTAGAAGATCATGAGTAATGGTGTGTTCCTGAGGAGATCCTCCAACTCTCTCCAGATACCTAGATACTGAGGGACGCTGCTATCGAGATAACGGTTTCTCAATGGGATCGGGTGGTGAGAGAATTCTAGACTCTATCATGAACCAAGTCTATGACTGGGAACAGCATGCTAGGGTAGGGAACACCGACAGGGGCTAGACTAGGTGGTACATCATTAGGAGATGTCTCTTGGGGAGGATCTTCCACATTAGATGGAGGCTCTCTGGATGGGGAGATCGGTGATAGAGTAGATGTGGCTTAAGAGGTCTTGGGTGGTGTGGAAGCTGGTGGGGAAGGAAAGGGTAGTGCTTGAAGGATCTGTGTGGGATAGTGGAGGTGCGGTAGTTCTAGGTCCAGCATCGGCTGAGGTGGTGAGTGGTGGAAGGATGGACTACAGAGGAGGTTGGTATACTGGATATTCGGGAGTTCGTGTCGTCGATGGCCGGAGTTGGATCCAATGATAAACTAGGACTCTCATCCTCAGTTGTGGAGGCGGGCCGCTTCGTGCACAAAGGGTCTCTATCTACCATAACCTAAAAAAGAAAGAAAAAGTAAACAAAAGGGAAAAAAAGGAAAATAAGGAAATGTGAGAAAACTGGAAAATAAAAAATTATATGGCGTATATATCTAGAGTACAAGGTGTGCAGTGGAAGCGAGTTATCATCCCGTGTTCCCTAGATAGACATGTCGAGTGAACATGGAAAAGGGTAGGCTACATGGTGTGTACCAAACATACATGCCATGTATGTGCAAAGTACTCCTGGTCATGTGGTTCAAAGACATGGCCACCGTCTGAGTTGAGAAAATAATACAGTTAACGTCGTGTGAAGGAACAACATGGTGTGTGTAAGAACAGAGGTTATACGGCTGTGTGAAGTGGTAGACACAGGCTAACTGAGAGAAATGGTATACACAGTGTGTACTGAACAAACACACCGTGTACAGAAACATTGTGTGTGTGGATATGTGAAAAAGGTACCCTGGAACAGTGTGGGCTGGTACATGGTATGTACCGAACATACTCACTGTGTATTTTAAAATTGAGAAGTATTCAGTGTGGGTCCGTGTACAGAAGTACACAGCGTGTGTTCTTTAAATTGTGCACATGTATCATGGAATCCAAACGGTCGGCCGATCCACAAATCACCCTAAACACATATGATTGCTTCAAATTACATATGTATAAGGGTGTACCTTGTAACACACCGACCCTATATTCCCAGAGTCGGTGCATTATTTTAATACATTGGCATGATTACAAGGAATCAATTACCGAAAGACCGATCAGTTTAGCAGTCTTGGAAAATAGATTACATATATTAATGTTACATTACACTTTATAACATACAACACACAAAAAAATCCTTTGATAATGCCATTGTTCCCTTAGCTTAACCCTGCATCTCAAACATTAAACAGTTCTTGGGAACCTGGGAAAATAAAACATAAGAAAGGGGTGAGCTCAAATGATCAATAAGGATAACAATATAGGGAAAACATTAATAAATAAGCATAAAAATTTAAGGCAATGTATAAAACTAAAACAAAATCCTTTTCAACATAAACTTCATAATAATATGGAAAATATAAATCAAAAAAATTCCATTTATGTACTCACATTGATATTCTACTAGTCGAATAATCACATGCAATATCAATAGAAACTTTCATAACAATGGAATGTATAATACCATATTTTCACAACCACATAGTCAAGGCCTTGTGCCAAGACTACAAATAAGATTTTGTCAAGGCCTTGTTCCAAGACACTAGTTTGTCTCATGAGACCAACAGATGCATCGAGGAGCTATAGAGGGCTCCACCCATCACTTAATAAGTCCATTTCATTCCTCATATGAAAAGGATTAAACATATCAAAAACATTCGTGTTAAAACTAGCATATGAAATGTCAATACTTTATCCATAAACCATGAATGGTATAAAAATAACACATCTATAGTCAAACATATCGCAAAACATTCAATACAATATGAAAGATTTGTATCATAATAAATCAACTTCAAACAAGTTTAAAATCCATCAATGGACTTTCACATAGATGAAAATTATTTGTAAAACTCTTTGAGAGAAATATCTTTTTTTCATGAAAACACTTAAAAGTCACACAAATTAGAAAGTCAGACATTTAAAACATTTTTGAATAAAAGTTTCCCATAACAATTTGAAACTATTGAGAGGATTTAACATTTTAAAAATATTCGTGTCCATATAAATAAATCCTTAAAAACCATTTTGAAAACATGAACATTAATGAGAATTATTTAGAAGAATAAATATTTAAAACATTTAAAATGATTTTTTAGTAAACAAAATTAAATAATCCCTTTAAAAACTCTATTATGAAATATGGACATGGATAATAAATATGTCTTAGTAGATACTTACCTAAAAATAACTTCAAATAATAAATAAATTTTGAAATTAACCCTTACCGTGAAGCTTCCTTTGGTCGAGGGTACGTTTAACCTCCTGTATAATGACCATAGCATGTTATTAAATTATAAGAGAACCATATTTATATTTATTATATCATAAATTATTCATTTATGACTTTATACTACCCATTTTATAATTATTATAATGTTAAATTAACATTTCGGTTAATAATCACTTTCTTTATCATACGTAATTTAACTTGTTGTTCTTGATCATATCATTTAGATAATGATTTAAATACTTCTAGAATATAAACCTTGATTTATATATTATATATATTTAGAATATATATATTTATAATATATAGATATATGAAATGGAAAACACCGTTTATGGAGAGGGTAGGTCGTACGTACGCATAAACGATGTTTCTGTTTTCATATCGTATTGAACGGAAGTAAGTAAATGAGATATATATAAGTACATAAATACATACACATATATATATTTATATATATATATATATCCAGTAGAATTATTATGTCATATCTTACATACTTATTAAAAGTATATATATTTTTATAATCATCGATGAATGGTGAACGTGGAAATGAATCATATCACGTTGTGGAGGCCGAAATCCGTACGTACGCACGAGCAACAATATCAATTCCTAAAAGATTTTGAATTGGATGGTATATTAATTTTAAAAAAACATTAGCATGTTATTTTCATTATTTATATACATATTAATCATCATTATATCCATCCAAATAACATAGTGTTGAATAACAAATTACACCACACCGTGGAGACGGTAAGTCGTACGTACGCACGCATGGTGACATTATCATTCGTAGGATGGATAGAATAATGAATATGGTTGTGCCATATTTATAATAACATTAAATTATATATAAGTTATTGGAGTTATTTTTTTGGTATTTTAATAATAAATAAAGAGTAAGTGGAAGAATAAAAGAACTTGAAAGAGGGTGGTGAAATCATTACCTCCTCTTTATGTTCTTCCTTATGATTTGATAAACATTTCTCTTTAGGTTGGCCTTCTGACCAAAGTAAGGCCTCTATGATGATGGTAGGATAGTTGGGAGGATATTTGGGTTGGTTTTGTCCGATCCAAATGGATTTTGATGTGGTAATTTGAGATAAGGGGAAGTTCCCTTTTATAAGAGGGGTGCGGGGCACCTTAGGAAAAACTAAAAATATTATTCTATAATAAATTCATTTTCGATTTCTAATGGCTCCAAAATGAATTATTTAAATGATAAGGTGGGGATGGGTTGAAAACCACTCAAAGAATTGGTTTTATACAGGTTTGTGTCACTATATTATCCATATCTTTTAAATTTAACTCTTAGTTAAATAGTTTTACATTTACCAAGCCTCTTTGTATTTTTATATTATATGGTTAATAAACATACTATAAAATTCAAATAGAACCCCATGTGGTTTATTAAGTACATATATAATATTATTTAATCCCTTTCACCGAACCTTAGATTTTTAGAAATATAATACCAATTAATAATATAATATTTGTCTTTAAGACACTTTTATGTCAATTTTGACACTATTTGGTATTTTGTTATTGGTAAATTTATAACAGTATTATTACTTCTAAAAAATCATTTAATCAACCCTAATATGTCATATTAACCTATAAAATCATTGTGATTCATAAAAAGTCTCAAATTACATTTATTTGGGTATTTATAATATCAATTATTTTAATATTTCATTAATAATGTAATTATAGAATCATCATTGTGTCGTAAATAAATTAAATTATTTAATGTCTAAAAATTGTAAATAAAATAGAATTAGGTAGGAAATATTTTTATCTTTATACTGAATATTTATAGCCAAATTTATATTATGTGTATCCCTATATAAAAAATGGTTTAGTTATTAAACATTGAATTTGACACTTTTAACGCTTCTTTGAATTAAATAATAATAAATGTCCTAATCTAATCCAAGTGGACCTAAATGATCATATTTTATTCCTAAGGTTTTTCTTGTCGAATTACACTTATAAAATAGAATTAGTACTGGAGTTGGGGTAATAATAATATCATTTTTACCTTTAATTACCCTATTTACATCTAACCATGGTAAATAAAAGTCAAAAGTTACTATTCACCAAAAATTATTTTTATCTTATTGAACCAAATTTTACATACTAATATCAACCGTTTCTCTGATAATTTTTATATTAAATTCACAGAATTGGTATAATTATGATTTATGCAAATTTTCAAATGCTTCTAGGAGGTGGGTAAAAGATGGTAAAATTTCAATAAACATTTTATATATCTAAACATATTATAAAATGACTCCAATGAATTAAATTAAATGTATATAGGTATTATGTATCTATTTTGATCTAAAATATATTTAAATGAAATAAATAATTATTTAAAAGAAACGTCTGTTTTAACCAATAACGTAGTGTTTTTCACTATTCATCAAAAATTGATGTTTTCAAAAACATACCAAAAATTCACCCTAAGATAATTTTGATATTATGAATTCAAAAATGAAGTCTATTTTACTAAATTATAAACATAAAAATTTCATTTATTAATTTAAAATTAATTCTCGTTGTCAAAACCAAAAAGCGTATTTTTAAGAAATAATAACTATCAAAAGATTGACACTTGTTTATGCCTGATTTCAAAGTGAAATTACATACAATGACCATAATTGGATTAAATGGTAAAAATATAATCTATTTATAATTATAAACCATTAAAATTTATAATTTAACAATATAAATTATTTTGATTAAAAAAGTTTTTTTCAGTTAAATTATAATATTTTCCACTATTCAACCAAATATGAAAGTTATCAGGAAAACAACAAACTTTTATTGAAACTAAACTATAATGTCCCAATTCTATAGAAGAAGTTTATTTTGTAAAATTTAATATATTATAGTTTAAAATATTGTATTTAAAAAGGGTTCTCCATTAAAAGGCAGTAAAATTGCATTTTTTGAAAAATACTTCTTTTATCTGAAAAAATGTATTTTTTCATACATTATGTCTAATAAACTCATAATATGGATTCTAATATTATAAAAATTTATATAAAGTTCAAAATTTAGTTAATAATATTCATAACCACTCATGAATGAATAGATTTGTAAGTTGTGGAGCGCTTGAACTCAGTGTTGCGTGTAGTGTAAGTTGTTGAATTACTTTAAAAAAATAACATATTATGAAATATTGGGGTGTCACATTCTTCCCACCTTAAATAAATTTTGTCCTCGCAATTTGAAATTGTTCTTTGAAAATAAAAGGTTGAAAATAGAAAATCCTTTTAGGGAAAACCCACATCAGAAATTGGGTTAACAAAATTTAGTCTTTATAATAGTAAAAGGGAAATGAATGGGTCACCACCAAATTATGATCTTGATTAGGAGAACACTGGTGTAAATTAGAGACACAGAATTGGAGAGAAAATTTAAATATTTATAGGGAGTGATTGAGGTCATCAGTCACAGAAAATTGTAGAATTGAGGGCCTCAAACCAATTAAACTATGATGATTTAAAATATCATCAGTTCAACAAAACATAAGGTATTAGGATCACACATTTTTAGTTTTAATATCCCTTACCTAAAGTTTAAGAATTAATTTCTTCATTGAATAAGAGAAGAAAAAAAATATATACATGAGAAGTAGAGTTCCATCCTTTAACTAATTTCTTCTATAAACTCATCTTTCACTCAAGAAGATAATAGAACTTAAAAAAATATTCTATTTATCCTATTATTATAGGGTTCCAAAAAAATAAATTTATAATTCACCTATCAGACCCTTTGAAAAAATAAAATACATTATACAATCACAGGACTTCACATAGTCCAGTGGTAGGTGATAAATCCCAATCACACTATGGTTTTATGTTCGATTCTCGAAGCTTTGTCCGACGTGACGGGTTATCACACGGTCTGCCTGTTTTCCTTTTTATAAAAATCCAAAAATAACCTTAAAAATAGTATCCAATTTCAAACTTAATCCATTCCAACCTTTATATTTATCCAAAATACTTTTTTCCCAACTCATAGTCCAAAATTTATAAAGAATTTAAACACAATGAAGATCTTTTTTTCCACATAATAACAAGTGAACACCTTCATCATGTATTATTTTAAAACATGGTAACACCCTGAATTACCATAAAACCTTATTTATTACATTAATGCTCCCTTATCCTTTATATAATACTGGATATATTTTTTATATCCAAAAATATTGAATATTCCAATAATGATGAAATAAAAAAACTCTTAATTAGTTCCAAGGAAGTCAAGAATATCCTATATAATTTATCCAAATCAACTGTCTTTTATTCCAAAATCACTACCTCGTTATCAGAACCATATTAAGGATTACATTTCCTTCAACCATGTATTTTTAAAAAAAGTGTATCTTACTATTAAGTCACTTTTTTTAGAACCATATAATCTCAAATCATAAATAAAATAGTATTATAGCACAATCCTTATTTATCTTCAGTATATTGTTGATACAACACTCAAATGAAATAATTCTATAATAACAACCTAAGAACACTAGTCATTCCTATTCATCTAAGGTAGTATAATAACATGATTATTATTCAATAACATCATTTTAGGTATACTCTGATGACAAGTACATTGATTCCCGCAGTGTCCCAATGCCTTGCAGATGAAGCATTTTACATTTGAAACCTTTTTTTACCCTTACAATCACATACTTGGGTCCTTTTTCTCCACACTTATAACAAACTCTCATTCCCTTCAAACATTTACCAAGGTAATTATTTTCATATTTATCACATATGGGAAATCCTTCTTTCCACTCTTCTCTTTATCCATCTTTCTCTCTACCATCCTTTTATTCTCTTACTTCCCTTAAAATCCATAGCACTCAGAGAATTCTTTTCTTATCATATTAACACATGATACTATTTCTTCATATGTTGAGAATACATGGGATATTATTTCCCTTCTAAATTTTGGCATAATACTATGAATGATATGATCCTTCTTACAATTTGGATCATACATATTGTTGGAGTTCTCATTCCTTCTACCGGACACCATTTCAAAATAACGGCATACACTATGTCAGTTTATGAATCTCAATTCATAATTTCAAACTTGTCAAATAGTTAACATAAATTGAACCGTTTATGGATATAATCCATAATCATAAAAATGTTTTCTTTGAGGAATTATTTGCTCCTAAATTCTTCATAATGTCTTGTAATGAAAATTTGAATTATCCTATGCATATACCCCAGGAGTGTCGTAACCAAGAGTGAAGTAAGGCCCATTTTCATGCACCAGTTCCTGTTTGAGTATAGATCAAAGCAGTGTTTTCAGGTTTTACCCCTAGGTACATTTGTGCCAGAGCCACCTCTACCTACTCGAATCCATATAGGCATGTATTTCATGGAAAACTTACAAAATATCTACATTAATAAAATTCCAGGATGTTCTTCAATACTGGTCCTCAAAGTCTATCATATGGTAATGTGCTCTAATTAGAGTATAACTAAATCTAGATTATAAGGTTTGTACTAAACTTCCTCTGATACCAACTGTAATTCCCCGACCTTAGATTCTCAGATTCAGTGCATTATTTTAATACATTGGCACGATTATAAGGAATCATGTCCTGAAATACCGATCACTTTAGCAGTCTTGGAAAATAGATTACATGCATGAACATTACATTACACTTTCTAACATTCAATACAAAAAAAATCCTTTGTAATTTCCATTGCTCCTTTATCTTAACCTTACATCTCAAACATAAAACACTTCTTGGGATCCTGGGAAAATAAAACATAACAAAGGGGTGATCTCAAATGATCAGTAAAGATAACCATATAGCAGAAACTTTCATAAATAAGCATAAACATTTTAGGCAATGTATAAAACTAAAACAAAATCATTTTCAACATAAACTTCATCATAATATGGAAAATATAAATCAATATAATTCCATTTACTTACTCACATGGATATTCTACTAGTCTAATAATCACATGCAATATCAATTGCCACTTTCATAATGATGGAATGTATAATGCCAGACATTCATTACCACATAGTCAAGGCATTGTGCCAAGACTACAAATAATATTTTGCCACGGCCTTGTTCCATGACACTATTTTGTCTCATGAGACCTACTGATGCATCAAGGAGCTATATCGGGCTCCACCCGTCACTTACTAAGTCCAATGTATTCCCCATATGAAAAGGTTTAAACATAACATAAACATTCGTATTAAAACTAGAATCTGAAATGTCAATACTTTATCCATAAACCATGAATGGTATAAAAATAACACATCCACAGTCAAACATATCACAAAAACATAAATACAATATAGAATATTTTTATCATAATAAATCAACTTCAAACATGTTTAAAATTCGTCAATTTATGTTGACATAGATGAAAATGATTTGTAAAACTCTTTGAGAGAAATATCCCTTTTTCATGAAAACATTTAAAAGTCACAAAATTTATAAAGGAAGAAATTTTAAAACATTATTGAATCAATGTGTCCCATACCACTTTGAAACTTTTTAATGGAATTAACATTTTAAAAACATTCATGTTCATATAAATAAATCCTTAAAGACATTTTGAAAACATGGACATTAATGAAAATGATTTAGAAGAAAAAATATTTAAAACATTTAAAATGATGTTTTAGTAAAAAAAATTACCTTCAAATAATCCCTTTTAAAACTATTTTATGAAACATGGACATGTATAATAAATATGTCCCAGTAGATACTTACATAAAAACAACCTCAGATAATAAAGAGATTGTGAAATTAACCCTTACCTTGCACTTTCCTTTGGTCGAGGGTACATTTAACCTCTTGTATAATGACCATAGTATGTTATTAAATTATACCAGAAACATATTCATCTTTATTATATCATACTTGATTCATTTATGACTTTATACTACCCATTTAATAATTATTTCCATGTTAAATTAACATTTCGGGTAATAATCGCTTTCATTATCGTACGTGTTTTAACTTGTTGTTCTTAATCGTATCATTTATATAATGATTTCAATACATCCTTAATATAAAACTTGATTTATATATCATATATATTTAGAATATAAATATTTATAGATATATATATGAAATGGAAAAAAACAGTTTATGGAGACGGTAGGCCGTACGTACGCATAAATGCTATTTCTAATTTCATATCTTATTGAATGGAAGTAAGTTAATGAGATATATGTAAGTACATAAATACATACATATATATATATATCCAGTAGCATTATTATGTCATATATTACATACTTATTAGTAATATAAATTTTTATAATCGTCGATGAATGGTGAACGTGGAAATGAATCTCATCGCGTCGTGGAGACGGTAATCCGTAAGTACGCACGAGTGACAATATCATTTCCTAAAAAGTGTGGAATTGGATGTTATATTAATTTTAAAGAAACATTATCATGTTATTTTCATTATTTATATACGTATTACTCATCATTATATCCATCCAAATAACATAGTGTTGAATAACAAATTACACAACGACGTGGAGACGGTAAGTCGTACGTACGCAAGCATGGAGATATTATCATTCATATAATGGATAAAATAATGAATATGTTTGTTCCATATTTATAATAACATCACATTATATATAAGTTGTTGGAGTTATTATTTTGGTATGGTAACAATAAAAAAAGAGCAAGTGGAAGAATAAAAGAACTTGAAAGAGGGTCGTGAAATCATTACCTCTTCTTCATGTTCTTCCTTTTGATTAGATCAAAAGGGCTCCTTAGGTTGGGTTTATGACCAAAATGAGGCCTATAAAATAAATGTAGGATAGTTGGGAGGCTATTTGGGTATGTTTTGGCTGAGCCAAATGGCTTTGGAGGTGTGAATTTGAGAGAAGGGGAAGTTCCCTTTTATAAGAGGGGTGAGAGGCACCTTCGAAAAAACATAAAATATTATTTTATAATAAATTCATTTTCGGTTTCTAATGGATAAAAAATGAATTATTTAAAGGATAAGTTGGGTATGGGTCTAAAAAACTCAACCAATAGGTTTTAGATAGGTTTGGGTCACTATATTAACCTTATCTTTTAGATTTAACTCTTGGTTAAATAGTTTGACATTTACCATGTCTCTTTGTATTTTTATATTATATGGTTAATAAATTTACTATAAACATTCAAGAGAACCCCATGTGGTTCATTAATGACATATACAATAGTATTTAAGCCCTTTGTAAAAACCTTATATTTTTAGTAATAAAATTCCAATTAATAATATAATATTTGTTTTTAAAACACTTTTATGTCAATTTTGACACTATTTGGTATTTTGTTTTTGGTAAATTTATAACAGCATTATTACTTCGCAAAAAATTCATTTAATGAATAAAAATATGTCATATTAACCCATAAAATTAGTGTATTTCATAAAAAGTCTCAAATTACATTTATTTTGGTATTTATAATATCAATTATTTTAATATTTCATTAATAAAGTAATTACTGCATCATCATTGTGTCATAAATAAATTAAATTATTTAATGTCTAAAAATTGTAAATAAAGTACCATTATGTAGAAAATATTTTCAAATTTATAATGAATATTTATAGTTGAATTTATCTTATGTGTAACCCAATATTATAAATGGTTTAGTTATTAAACTTTGAATTTAACACTTTTAATTTTTCTTTGAATTAAATAACAATAAATGCTCTAATCTAATCCAAGTGGACCTAAAGGATCATATTTTATGCCTAAGGTTGTTTATGTTCAAATTAAACTTATCCATATTTCTCTCTACCATAATTTTCTTCTCTTTCTTCCCTTCAAAGCCATAGCACTCAGAGAATTCTTTAATTATAATATTAACACAACATACTATTTCTTCATAAGTTGAGAATACGTGGGATACTATTTCCTTTATAAATTTTGGCTTAATACTATGAAAGATATGATCCTTCTTACTGTTTGGATCATACGTATTGTTGGTGTTCTCATTCCTTCTACCGGACGCCATTTCAAAACAATGGTATACACTAGGTCAGTTTATGAATCGAAATTCAAAATTCCAAACTTGTAAAATAGTAAAACAAATTGAAAAGTTTATGGATATAATCCATAATAATAATAAAAAATTCGTTGAGGAAGTATTTACTTCTGAATCCTTCATAATGGCTTGTAATGAAATTGTGAATTATGCTATGCAGATCCCCTGGGAGTGTCGTAACCAAGAGTACAGCAAGACCGGTTGTTGTGCACCAGTTCCCGTTCGAGTCTAGATCAAAGCGGTGTTTTCGGGTTTTACCCCTAGGTACATCTATTCTAGATCCACCTCTACCTTCTCGTATCTTGATAGGGATGTATTTCATGGAAAACTCAAAAAATCTCTATATTAAAAAAATTCCATGAAGTTCATCTATACTAATCCCAAAAGTCTATTTTATGGTAATGTGTTCTAATCAGAGTTTAGCTAAATCTAGATTCCAAGGTTTGTACTAAACTTCTTCTAATACCAACTGTAATGCCCCGACCCTAGATTCCTAGAGTCAGTGCATTATTTTAATACATTAGTATGATTACAAGGAATCAAGTCCTAAAAGACTGACCAGTTTAGCAATCTTGGAAAATTGATTACATGCATGAATGTTACATTACACTTTCTAACATACAACACAATAAAATCCATTGATAATGCCATTGTTCACATAGCTTAACCCTACATCTCAAACATAAATTAGTTCTTGGGATCTTGGGAAAATAAAACATAAGAAATGGGTGTGGACAAATGCTCAGTAATGATAACAATATAGTGGAAACTTTCATAAATAAGAATAAATATTTAAGGCAATACATAAAACTAAAACAAAAACCTTTTCAACATAAACTTCATCATAATATGGAAAATATAAATCAAAATAATTCCATTTACTTACCCACATGGATATTCTACTAGTCAAATAATCAAATGCAATATCAATAGCCACTTTTATAACGATGGAATGCATAATGCCAGAATTTTATAACTACATATTCATGGCCATGTTCCAAGACTATAAATAATATTTTTTCAGGGACTTGTTCCAAGACACTAGTTTGTCTCATGAGACCTACCAATGCATTGATGAGCTATAGTGGTCTCCACATTTCACTTACTAATTCCAATGCATTCCTTATATGAAAAGGTTTAAACATAACAAAAAAACTGTATTAAACTAGCATATGAAATGTAAATACTTTATCCCTAGACCATTAATGGTATAAAAATAACACATCCATAGTCAAAACTATCAAAAAACCTTCAATACAATATGAAAGATTTGTAATATAATAAATCAACTTCAAACAAGATTAAAATCCATCAAAGGATGTTGACATAGATAAAAATTATTTGTAAAACCCTTTGAGAGAAATATCCCATTTTCATGAAAATATTAAAAAGTAACACAATTTAGAATGGAAGACATTTAAAAAAAATTTGAATCAAAGTGTCTCATACCACATTGAAACTTTTGAAAGGAATTAACATTTTAATAGCAGTCACATCCATATAAATAAATCCTTAAAAACCATTTTGAAAACATGGACATTAATGACAATGATTTAGAAGAGTAAATATTTAAAACATTTAAAATGATGTTTTAGTAAAAAAAATTACCTTAAAAGAGTCCCTTTTTAAAACACTTTTATGAAACGTGGAAATGGATAATAAATTTTTCCCAGTAGATACTTAAAAACATCCTCAGATAATAATGAGATTGTGAAATTAAACCTTACCTTGCACTTTACTTTGGTTGAGGGTACGTTTAACCTTATGTATAATGACCATAGTATGTTATTAAATTATACCAGAACCATATTCATATTTATTATATCATACATGATTCATTTATGACTTTATACTACCCATTTAATAATGATTTCCAAGTTAAATTAACATTTCGGGTAAAAATCGCTTTCTTTATCATACGTGTTTTAACTTGTTGTTCTTGATCGTATCATTTAAATAATGATTTAAATACTTCCAGAATATAAACCTTGATTTATATATCATATATATTCAGAATATAAATATTTATAATAGATAGATATAAGAAATGGAAAACACAGTTTATGGAGACAGTAGGTCGTAAGTACGCATAAACGTTGTTTCTGTTTTCATATCATAGTGAACGGAAGTAAGTGAATGAGGTATATATAATTACATAAATACATAAATATATATATATATATCCAATAGAATTATTATATCATATATTAAATACTTATTATTAATATATATTATTATAATCGTCGATGAATGGTGAACGTGGAAATGAATCTCATCACATCATGGAGACGGTAATTCGTACGTATGCAGGAGCGACAATATCATTTCCTTAAATTGTGAAATTGTATGGTATATTAATTTTAAAGAAAAATTATAATGTTATTTTAATTATTTATATACATATTACTCATCATTATATCCATCCAAATGACATAGTGTTGAATAAAAAATTACACCACGGTATGGAGACGGTAAGCCGTATGTACGCACTCATGGTGACATTATCATTCATAGGACAGATAGAATAATGAATATGGTTGTGACATATTTATAATGACAACACAGTATATATAATATATTGTAGTTATTATTTTGGTATGGTAATAATAAAGAAAGAGTAAGTGGAAGAATATAAGAACTTGTAAGAGGGTAGTGAAATCATTACCTCTTCTTCGTGTTCTTCATTTGGATTTGATCAAAAGGAATCCTTAGGTTATATTTCTGACTAAATTAAGGCATATATGATTAAGTTAGGATAGTTTTGAGGATATTTGGGTAGGTTTTGGCCGAGCCAAATGGCTTTGGAGGTGTGAATTTGAGATAATTGGAAGTGCCCTTTTAAAAGAGGGGTGAGGAGCACCTTAGGAAAAACTTCAAATATTAATTTATAATAAATTCATATTCAGTTTATAATGGCTCAAAAATGAATTATTTAAATTATAAGGTGGTTATGGGTCTAAAAACACTCAACCAATTGGTTTTAGACTGGTTTGGGTCAATATATTAACCTTATCTTTTATATTTAACTCTTAGTTAAATAGTTTGACATTTACCATGTCTCTTTGTATTTTTATATTATATGGTTAATAAAAATACTATAAAATTTCAAGAGAACCCCATGTGGCTCATTAATGACATATATAATATTATTTAAGCCATTTGTCCTAACCTTATATTTTTATGTATAGAATACCAATTAATAATATAATACTTGTTTTTAAAACACTTTTATGTCAATTTTGACACTATTTGGTATTTTGTTTTTGGTAAATTTATACCAGCTTTATTACTTCTAAAAAATTCATTTAATCTACCCTAATTTATCATATTAACCCAAAAAATTAGTTTAATTCATAAAAAGTCTCAAATTACATGTATTTGGGTATTTATAATATCAATTATTTTAATACTTCATTAATAAGGTAATTATTGCATCATCATTGTGTAATAAATAAATTAAATTATATAATTTTGAAAAATTTAAATAAAATACCATTATTTATGAAATATTTTTACCTTTATAATGAATATTTATAGTAGAATTTATCTTATGTGTAACCCTATATTAAAAATGGAATAGTTATTAAACTTCGAATTTAACACTTTTAACTCTTCTTTGAATTAAATAATAATAAATGTCCTAATCTAATCCAAGTGAACCTAAAGGATCATATTTTATTCCTAAGGTGGTTTTTGGTCGAATTATACTTATCCAATAGAATTATGAAATGTGTTAGGGTAATAATAATATCATTTTTACCTTTAATTACCCTATATACTTTTAACCATGGTAAATAAAAGGCAAAAGATACTATTCAAAAAAATTATTTTTAACTTATTGAACCAACTTTTACATACTGATATCAAAAATTTATATTGGATTTTTTATATTTAATTCACAAAAGCTGTAAAATTAAGTTTTATGCAAATTTGCAAATGCTTTTAAGAGGTGGGTAAAAGACAGTAAAATTTCAATAAAATTTTAATATATCTAAAAATATTATAAAATTACTCCAATGAATTACATTGAAATTATATAGGTATTGTATAACTATTTTGACCTAAAATAAATTCAAATTAAAGAAATAATTATTTAAAAGAAAATTCGGTTTTAACCAATAACGCAGTTTTCTTCACTATTCATCAAAAATTGCAAGTTTTCATAAACATACCAAAAATTCACCCTAAGATGATTTTGAAATTAAGAATTAAAAAATGAAGTATATTTTACCAAATTCTAAACATAGAAATTTCATTTATTAATTTAAAATTAAATCCTGTTTTCAAAACCAAAAAGTGTATTTTTAAGAAATAATAACTATCAAAATATTGACACTTGTTTATGCCCGATTTCAAAGTGAAATTACTTATAATGAACATAATTGGATTAAATGGTAAAAATATAATCTATTTATACTTCAAACCCATTAAAATTTATAATTTAACACTATAAATTATTTTTATTAAAAAAGTTGTCTTCAGTTAAAATATAGTATTATTCACTATTCACCAAAATATGAAATTTATCAGAAAAACACAAAAATTTTATTGAAACTAAACTCTTATGTCCCGAGTCTAAAGAAGAAGTTTATTTTTTTCAAATTTAATATATAAAAGTTTCAAATATTGGATTTAAAAAGGTTTCTCCATTAAAAGGTTGTAAACTTGCATTTTTTTTAAAATACTTCTTTTATCTAAAAAAAATAATTTTTTCTTAAATTATGTCTAAGAAACTCATAATATTTATTATAAAATTATAAGGATTATATAAAGTTCAAAATTCAGTTAATACTATTCATACCCGCTTTTGAATAGATAGATTGGTAAGTCGTGGTGCGCTTGAACTCGGTGTTGCATGTAGTGTATCTTACTATTAAGTCACTTTTCTTAGAACCATATAATCTCAAATCATCAATAAAGTAGTACTGTAGTACAATCCTTATTTATCTCCAGTATATTGTTGATACAACACTCAAATGAAATAATTCTATAATAACAACATAAGAAAACTAGTCATTCCACTTCATCTGAGGTACTATCATAACATGATTATTATCCCATAGCATCATTTGAGGTATACTCTGATGACTAGGACATTGATTTGGGTAGTATCCCAATGTCATGGAGATATAGCATTTTACATTTGAAACCTTTTTCTTACCCTTGCAATTACGTACTTGGTGTCCTTTTTCTCAACACTTATAACAAACTCTCATTCCCTTCAAGAATTTACCAAGGTTATTATTTCCACTTTTATCACATATGGGAAAATCATTCTTTACCCTCTTCCCTTTATCCATATTTCTCTCCACTATCCTTTTCTTCTCTTGCTTCCCTTCAAAGCCATAGCACTTAGATAATTCTTTACTTATCATATTAATGCATGATATTATTTCTTCATATGTTGAGAGTATGTGGGATACTATTTACCTTCTAAATGATAGCTTAATACTATGAAATATATTATTTTTCTTACTATTCTGATCATACGTATTGTTGGAGTTCTCATTCCTTTGACCAGACGCCATTTCAAAACAATGGCATACACTAGGTCAGTTTATGAATCAAAATTCATAATTCCAAACTTGTAAAATAGTTAACATAAATTGAACAGTTTACAGATATAATCCATAATCATAAAAATGTTTTCATTGAGAAAGTATTTACTCCTGAATCCTTTATAATGGCTTGTAATGAAAATGTGAATTATCCTATGCATATCCTCCAGGAGTGTCGTAACAAAGAGTGTAGTAAGGCTCATTGTCGTGCACCGTTTCCCATTCAAGTCTAGCTCAAAGCGGTGTTTTTGGGTTTTACCCCTAGGTACATCTGTGCCAGATCCACCTTCTCGTATCTAGACAGGAATTTATTTCATGTAAAACTCACAAAATCTCTACATTAACAAAATTCCATGAAGTTCTTCTATACTAATCCTCAAATTCTATCTTAGGGTAATGTGCTCTAATCAGAGTTTAACTAAAACTAGATTCAATGTTTTGTAATAAACTTATTCTGATACCAACTGTAACTCTCCAACCCTAGATTACCAGAGTCAGTGCATTATTTTAAGAAATTGGCATCTTTACAAGGAATCATGTCCCTAAAGACTGACCAGTTTAGTAGTCTTGGAAAATAGATTACATTAATGAATGTTACATTACACTTTATAACATACAACACAAAAATATCCTTTGAGAATGCCATTTATACCTTAGCTTAACCCTAAATCTCAAACATAAAACACTTCTTGGGTTCCTGGGAATATAAAACATAAGAAAGGGGGGAGCTCAAATTCTCAGTAAGGATAACAATATAACAGAAACTTTCATAAATAAGCATAAACATTTAAGGAAATGTATAAAACTAAAACAAAGGTCGTTTCAACATAAAATTCATCATAATATGGAAAATATAAATCAAAATAATTCCATTTACTTACTCACATGGATATTAAAATAGTCAAATAATAACATGCAATATTAATATCCACTTTCATAACGATGGAATGCATAATGCAAGACTTTCGTAGCCACATAGTCAAGGCCTTGTTCCAAGACTACAAATAATATTTTTTCAAGGCCCTCTTCCAAGACACTAGTTTGTCTCATGAGACCTATCAACGCATCGAGGAGCTCTAGCGGGCTCCACCCGTCACATACTATGTCTAATGCATTCCTCATATGAAAAGGTTTAAACATAACATAATCATTCGTATTAAAACTAGCATACGAAATGTCAATACTTTATCCATAAACCCTGAATGGTATAAAAATAACACATCCACGGTCAAACATATCACAAAACCTTCAACACAATATGGAATATTTGTTTCATAATAAATCAACTTCAAACAAGTTTAAAATCAATCAAAGGATATCGATATAGATGAAAATGATTTTTAAAACTCTTTGAGAGAAATATACCTTTTTCATGAAAACAATTAAAAGTCACAAAATTTAAAAAGGAAGACATTTAAAAACATTTTTAAATCAAAGTACCCTATACCACTTTGAAACTTTTGAAAGGACTTAACATTTTAAAAACATTCATGTCCATATAAATAAATCCTTAAAACCCATTTTGAAAACATGGACATTAATGAGAATGATTTAGAAGAATAAATATTTAAAACATTTAAAATGATGTTTTAGTAAAACAATTATTTTAAAATAATCCCATTTAAAACTCTTTTATGAAACCTGGACAAAGATAATAAATTTTTCCCAGTAGATACTTAGGTAAAAACAACCTCGGATAATAAAGAGATTGTGAAATTAACCCTTACCTTGCACTTTCCTTTGGTCGAGGGTACTTTTAAACTCATTTACAATGATCATAGTATGTTATTAAATTATAATATAACCATATTCATATTTATTATATCATACATGATTAATTTATTACTTTATACTACCCATTTAATAATGATTTCCATGTTAAATTAACATTTTGGATAACAAACGCTTTCTTTATCGTACGTGTTTTGACTTGTTGTTCTTGATAATATCATTTAGATAATGAATTAAATACATAGAGAATATAAACCTTGATTTATATATCATATATATTTATACTATAAATATTTATAATAGATGGATATATGAAATGGAAAACAAATTTTAATGAGACGGTAGGCCGTACGTACGCATAAACGATGTTTCTGTTTACATATCGTATTGAACGGAAGTAAGTGAATGAGATATATGTAAGTACATAAATACATAAATATATATATCTATATATCTATATATATCAATTATAATTATTATGTCATACATTACATACTTATTAGTAATATATTTTTTTTAATCATCGATGAATGGTGAACGTGGAAATGAATCTCATCGCGTCGTGGAGACAGTAATCCGTACGTACACACGAGCGACAATATCATTTCCTTAAAGGTGTAGAATTTGATGGTATATTAATTTTAAAGAATCATTATCAGGTTATTTTCATTATTTATATACATATTACTCATCATTATATCCATCCAAATAACATAGTGTTGAATAACAAATTACACCACAGTGTGGAGATGATAATCCATATGTATGCATGCATGGTGACATTATCATTCATATGATGGATAGAATAATGAATATGGTTATGCCGTATTTATAATAAAATCATAATATATATAATTTATTGGAGTTATTATTTTGGTATGGTAATAATAAAGAAAGAGTAAGTGGAAGAATAAAAGAACTTGAAAGAGGGTGGTGAAATCATTACCTCTTCTTCATGTTCTTCCTTTTGATTTGATCTAATGGGCTCCTTAGGTTGGATTTATGACCAAAGGAAGGACTATAGGATTAAGGTAGGATATTTGGGAGGATATTTGGTCAGGTTTTGGCTGAGCCAAATGTATTTGGACGTGTGAATTTGAGAGAAGGAGAATTTCCCTTTTATAAGAGGGGTGAGGGAACCTTAAAAAACATAAAATATTATTTTATAATAAATTCATTTTCGGTTTTTAATGGCTCAAAAATAATTTATTTAAAGGATAATTTGGGCAGGGATCAAAAAACACCCAACCAATAGGTTTTAGACTGGTTTTGGTCACTATATTAACCTTATCTTTTATATTTAACTCTCAGATAAATAGTTTGACATTTACCATGTCTCTTTGTATTTTTATATTATATGGTTAATAAACTTAATAGTTGAATTTTTATTATGTGTTGCCTTATATTAAAAATGGTTTAGTTATTAAACTTTGAATTTAACACTTTTAACTCTTTTTTGAATTAAATAATAATAAATGTGCTAATCTAATCCAAGTGAACCTAAAGGATCATATTTTTTCCTAAGGTTTTTTTTATTCGAATTACACTTATAAAATATAATTAAGACATGTTTTAGGGTAATAATAATATCATTTTTACCTTTAATTACTCTATTTGCTTTTAACTGTGGTAAATAGAAGTCAAAAGTTAATATTCACCAAAAATTATTTTTATCTTATTGAACAAAATTTTACTTACTGATATCAACCATGTCTCTCGGATTTTTCATATTCAATTCACAAAAGCGGTAAAATTAAGGTTTATGAACATTTTCAAATGCTTCTAAAAGGTGGGTAAAAGACGATCAAATTTCAATAAAATTTTTATATATTTAAACATATTATAAAATTACTCCAATGAATTAAATTGAACATATATAGGTATTATGTATCTATTTTTACCTAAAATAAATTTATATGAAATAAATAATTATTTTAATGAAAAGTCGGTTCAAACCAATAACGCAGTGTTTTCACTATTCACCAAAAATTGAAAGTTTTCAGAAACATACCAAAAATTCACCCGAAGCTAATTTTGATATTCCGAATTCAAAAATGAATTCTATTTTAACAAATTATAAACATATAAATTTAATTTTTTAATTTAAAATTAATTATCGTTGTCAAAACCAAAAATCATATTTTTAAGAAATAATAACTATCAAAATATTGACACTTGTTTATGCTCGATTTCAAAGTGACATTACTTACAATGACCAGAATTAAATTAAATGGTAATAATATAATCTATTTATACTTCTAAACAATTAAAATTTATAATTTGACACTATAAATTATTTTGATTAAAAAAGTTGTTTTCAGTTAAAATATAGTATTTTTCTCTATTCACCCAAATATGAAAGTTATCAGAAAAACACCAAACATTTATTAAAGCTAAAATATTATGATCTGATTCTAAAGAAGAAGTTTATTTTGAAAAAATTGAATATATTAAAGTTTCAAATATTGGATTTAAAAAGGGTTCTCCATTAAAAGGCGTTAAAATTGCATTTTTTGAAAAATACTTCTTTTATCTGGAAAAAAATTGAATTTTTTCTTACATTATGTCTAAGAAACTCATAATATGGATTCTAAAATTATAAGGATTATATAAAGTTTAAATTTTAGTTAATAGTATTCACAACCGCTTTTGAACAGATAGATTGGTAAGTCATTGTGCGCTTGAACTCGGTGTTGCGTGTAGTACAAGTTATTGAATTACTTTGAAAAAATAACGTATTATGATATCTTTGGGTGTTACATACCTGGATCGAAGATCCCAATTCAGCAGAAATCAAAATCTAAAATAGAATAAATATGCAGATTTGGAATTGGGGAGGTCGAATGGCGTGTGGGAGAAGAAATGGGGAGAGGGGGGTTCCACATGACATGGGCTCAAGACGGGTGTGGCACAGCTTTTATTTCCATGGTACACGGTGTGTATCGGTGCCCTACACGCCATGGACCACAAAATTGTTTTCTAGGTTATATATATATATATAATTATTATTGTAAACTATATAATAATTAATATTAATAATTAAAATAATATATATATATATATAATTTAAAAATAAAACTATACACGTAATTTATTTGGAAATACATGTCATGTGTTTTAAAAATGGAAAAAGGACAGTACAAATTTTGGTCTGATTCTTGGGGTGAGATTTGAACCAGCGATCGGCCATTCCGAACGGAAGCCCTCAACTACTGGAGAAAAGGTTATGCTACTTCTTCTATTTATTATTTAAATATATTTAATGAATAACTCATATACTACATGTTAAGAAGGGAATGCAGAGTGTGTGGTTTTTAATTATACAAAAAGGGATGAAGCAGGGAGATTAGTTGAGTTTGAACATAGTTCTTTTTTATCTAGGGTCAAAACTCTGCCAATCTGCTAACTTCACCCTCATATATTTCTTTATGTTCAAAACCCTATCAGTTTAGTAATGAAAACATGGTGCACATGACGTATATCGAAAGACATGATGTGTTGTTTTATTAAATGGACAAATGATGGAAATGGGGCGGTTTTCAGGATTCAAACTCGGGTCTTTCGGAGCCGGGTTACGACCCAAGCCAACCGATGCATCTCCATCATGGGATTTCTTATAAGAATATATATATATATATATAATATGAAAAATACCACACACATTGTGTAATAAAACATGAAGATAAAAAGGAGGAACCTCGTGCTGAAGGTAGGTTGTGAGGGATTCGAACTGGTGATGGCTCGAATAAACTCTAGTGACCTCACCATCCGCACCGACATCATCCCTTTTTATTAATTATTTAACATATATATTAATAATAGTAATAATATAAGTGAAAAGGGATCAGTACATGCCATGTGGATAAGTGGCACACGGCGTGTATCCGCTGGGTTGCCTCCTAGGAAGCGTCTTTGTTTTAGGTCATTGGCTTGTCAACATACCAATGTGTACCTAAGTTCTATGGTGGACAATGTTCCCACCGTGTCTTCCATGTGATGTTAAATCTTCAGCTTCTATCCATTCACCTTGAACGGTTGACCATACTCTCTATAAATTTCCACCGCCCCATGATGGAATACTCGTATGACCCGGAATGGTCCCGACTATCTTGACTTTAACATCCCTTGGAATAAAAGAAGATAAGAGTTAAAAAGGTGTACCTGATAACGGGGTTGGAAAGTTTTTCATGAAATCTTCTAGTCATGGATTGATCTTGTCTTCTCCTTGTACATCTTTGTGTTCTCATAGGCCTTTAATTGGATTTCATCATGTTCAAATAGCTGGAACTTACGCTTTTCTTCAGCTAACTTAATATCAAAATTCAGGGCCTTGACAGTCCATTAGTCTTTGTTCTCCAACTATAATGGCATATGGAATGGATTTCTATATATGAGGATGAATGGGGACATCCAAAGTGGTGTTTTGAAAGTAGTCGGATATGCCCACAAAGCATCGTCTAGCTTCTTGGACCAGTCTTTCCTTGAAGTGTTCTCTTTTTTTCAAGAATATGCTTGAGCTCACGGTTGGAGATCTCCACTTTTCCACTGGTCTAGGGATGATATGGTGTCTCCATATGATGTTATACGCCATAATTTTCTAGTACTGCTTTTATCAATGTGTTATCGAAGTGGGTCCCTCTATCATAGATTAGTACACGGGGAACACTGAACCTTATGAAAATATGTTTCTTTAAAAATTCCATCACTAACATGGTTGTGTTGTGTGATGTAGTAGTGGCTTCCACCCTTTTTGAGACGTAGTCGATGCAGACTAGGATGTAACTTTTTCTGAAATATGGGGGAAATAGTTCCATGAAATCTATACCCCAGACATCAAAGATCTCAACCTCAAAGATGGGGTGCTGGGGAATCTCAGCACAATGTCCCACATTACCTGTTCTCTTGCATTAATCACAATAGGAAACAAAGGCTATGACATCTCTATGTATGGTAGGCCAAAAAACCAAACAACAAGATCTTTTCTATAGTACGGTCATTCCTATGACGTCCCCCAACATGCAAGGCGTGATAAAATTTCAGGACTCCGTGAACATTAGTTTCTGGGATTCAATGATGGATCACCCATCTCTACAGGATCGAAAAATAATAGGATCATCCAAGATGTATCTCTTAACATCATAGATAAATCTCTTCCTTTATTGGAAGGAGAGGTTGGGGTGAACGACACCTATAACCAGAAAATTATCAATATTAGCATACTAAGGTTTAGGTGTTTTGTTGACTAAAAGTATTTGATCATTATTGAAATCCTCCCTGATCTCTCAATCTTCCTCCTTTAAATGACGCAACTCTAGGTAGGAGAGATGATCAGCAACAACATTCTCCCTCCATTTCTAGTCTTGGATCTCCAAATCAAATTCTTTTAGGAGGAGTACCCATCATATCAATCATGACTTTGAATATTTCTTGTTCAGTAGGTACTTTAGTGTTACATGTTCAGTGTAAACAATAACTTTAGATAGCATTATGTAAGAAAGGAACCTATCGAAAGCGATCACCAATGCCACCATCTCCTTTTCTGTGGTGGTGTAGTTCATATGTGCCTCGTTGAGTGTCCTACTGGCATAATAGTTAGGTTGGAAAATTAGGTTAAGCAGATGTCCCAAGACTGCTTTTACTGTGTAGTTTCTGGCATCACCCATCACTTCAAATTGTTCCTCCAAGTTGGGAGCAACCATTACTTTAGCTTCCACCAGGCACTACTTCAAAACTAGCAGAAGTGAATCCTCCTACACTAGTGACAGTTCTGCACTAAGTATAATAGGAAATGTTTGATTGTTTCCCAAATAACTGTACATCGATGGAAGAGGCTTCAGATCGAGCTCAGGTGCCTTCAGAATCGAATGTACTAGTGGTTTCACCTTTTCCCACTCCAAAATATCAGGTATGACTGCACGTTGCCAGTAGTGGATGCCCTAGCCTTCTATGAATTTCAGGTCCTTAGGTGCTTCATCTGGTAGAATTTCTGGAATAACCAAGTCATCTATGGTAAAAGAACATATCATATCATCTCCTTCTCCGCTCAAGTGTTCATCCGTGATGGTCACTAGAAAATAGCTCTCTTCCTCCAACAATGATGCACGCTTGACAGTTTTGATAACATTATAGTAGAATCTCTCGTCTCCCACTTGGAAAATTAACTTCCATTGGTGAATGTCGATCAGTACCTTCCCAGTGGCCCAGAAAGGCCTTCACAAAATGAGAGGTGCCTCTTAGTCTTCCTCCATGTCGAGGATGATGAAATCTATGGGTAGGATTTGCCTACCCACATTGACCAGCACGTCCTCCAATAGCCCCTTCAGATATTTTATGGATCAGTCAGCAAACTGAAGGGATACTCAGGTAGGATTTATATTTTTGAGCCCTATATTATTAAAAACTCTGAGGTTCATGAGGTTGACACTAGCCCCAAATCCATAGAGTTAATTCCCAAACTCCCATGGTCTAATAGTGCATAGAATAGTGAAGCTATCTGGATCCTGGAGTTTAGGAGGAATAGAATGTTAGATTGTAGAGACCCAAATCTTGACGTACATGGAAATTACATTACTTTTTCGGAATACTTAATACATAAATAAAATAGTCATACAAGGACCGTAATAGTTTAGTGTCTTTGGAAACTCGGAAAATAATCTTCTAATCATGGTGAAAGATCTTCAACATCTCCCTTAAAGATCTTCCCCTTTTGTTTTCTTACCTAAAATATTTCTTTAAATCCTTGGAAAAAAACTTATAAAGGGTGAGCTCAAATTATCAGTAAGGGTAAGCATAGAGAACATAAAACAATCCATAAACTTTTGAATGCAAAATCTTGAACATAAAATCTAAAAATCAAAATCTTGAGAAAAGACATAAATCTTAGAAGTATGTATGGCATATATCATAAAGGAACATTAAACTTGATAAAATAGGATGGGAATAAATCATGTAATTTTGGCAACCATTCATCACTTTTTATGATTTCCATAGTAGCGAAGGCATTGCTTCCAAGACCATCTTAGTGGACAAAGTCCCTTTCTGAATCGAGTTCACTCTTCATTCTAGTCATGTATCACCGAACCAGATTAACTTACCATTCTAGCCATGTCTATCTCATGAGATATAAATCTTTACCCAATGCATTGGAGGGAGATATAGGTCCCATCCATCTCATAATGAAATCATTCTTACTTGTTCCATAAAATAAACATACATCATTCATAATAACCCAACGAATAAAATGGGTTTCATAAACATCATCTCATCATAACATAATCCATATAAAAAATGGATATCATTTCATCATAAGAAAGGTGAAACCATGTAAATCATAGAGACATTATACTTGAAACATACACATATGAAATTATGTCATCTTAGATGGAAAAATGGTTTTGATAAAACAATTGAAATGAATTCTTGAGGAAAATATCCTTTATTCTTCAAAATCAATTTCTTTTCACAAAATGTCTTGCAATTTTAAAAGAAAGAGATTTTGTTGAAAATAGTCATGAAATATTTTGGATGAAGCTTCATGAAAATAAGGCTTTATGAAACAGTAAAAATACTTTCATGCCGTATAAGTTAAAAAAACATTCTCCTCGTACTTTTGTTGGAACAGTAAAAAAGTACCTCGTATGGTAAAAAAAAGATTCCTTCCATATGATGTGGTAAAAGTAAGAAATGGGTAAAAATTTATTTAAAAATACATGGTATGAAATTAAAAATTTTATGAAAACATTTTGAGAACATATGGACATGGATAATAAACATAACCCCAGAAAATACTTACGAATAAACAATCTCGGATAAGACCGAGATTGGAATAGTTATCCATTACCTTCGGTCCGATATGCTTCGTACGTATCCAAACCTCCTGTAAAATGATTTAAATAATGTCATTGACTTATTAAAGAATCATATTCATTGTTATGATGTCATAAATGGTTCACTTATGGCTTTATATTTCCTGTTCTTTTGTAAATTCCATGTTAAAGCAGCATTTTGGGTAAAATCGTTTTATTTATCGTACATGTTTGGACTTGTTGTTCTTGATATTATTACTTATATCCTTATTTACTTAATTCCAGAATGTAAAACATGATTTATATATAATATATATTCAGTATATACATATACATATTATAGATCGATAAATGGAATTAAATACACCATTCATGGAGACGGTAGGTCGTACGTACGGATGAATGTTGTTTCCGTTTCCTTATTGAATTGAATGGAATTAAGTAGATGACATACATATATATACATAAATCAAGTATCATTATTATTTCATATATTTCATGATTACTTATTATATATACTTTATAATCATTCATGATTGGTTATCATGGAGAATGAATCTCATCGCGTTGTGGAGACGGTAGTCCGTACGTACGCACGAGCGATGATACCATTCCCATGATCGTGGAATTGTATTGAAGTGTATGTATAATATTTCAGAATCAATATCAAATTACAATAATCATATATAGTTATTTATTTACACCATTATACCCATCCAATTAATGTAGTGGTTGAAAACATATTACACCATGACGTGGAGACGGTATTTCGTACGTACGCAGGCGCGGTGATTTCATTTTCCGTAGGATGGATAGAAGGTGAAATAAGGTTTTTTCATATTTATAATAACATATCAGTATATAATTAATTCTAATGTTATTACTTTATAATGATACAACTAAATAAGAATAATTTTAAGAAGAAAGAAACTTGAGAGAATAGGAAGAAGAGATTACCTCTTCTTCAACACACCTCCTTTAAGCCTTCTCTTAAGTAGATTGAGATGGAATTTTGAGAAGACCAGAACCTCCAGAATATTTCTAGGGAAGTGTAGAAGATAAATTTTCAGGGTTTGGCCGAGCTTCAAGGCTCAAAAGGGTGTGAAAAGAAGAGGGAAGGGGTGCCCTTTTTATAAGGGAGGAGAGGGGAACCTTTGGAAAAACCTAAAATATTATTTTATAATAAAGTTATATTCTGTTTTTAATAGCTCCAAATTGATTTATTTAGAGTATAATGTGTTTATGGGTCGAAATCCTCTCAACCAATATATTTTAGACAGGTTTGGGTCATTATATTAACCTTATCTTTTAGATTTAACTCTTAGTTAATTAGATTGACATTTACCATGTCACTTTGTATTTTTATATTATATAGTTAATAAACTTACCATATACATCCAAGTAACCCGAAAGTGGTTGATTAATGATACATCTATCATTATATAAGTATCTTGGCCGAACCTTGGATTTTTAGGAATATAATAACAATTAATAATATAATATTTGTTTTAAAAACTATTTTATGTCAATTTTGACACTATTTGGTAATTGATTTTTGTGAACATAATAACAGCATGATTAGTTCTAAAGAAGTTAATTAAATCAATAATAACATGTCATATTAACCTAGAAAATTAGGGTAATTCATAAAAAGTCTCAAATTACATTTATTTGGGTATTTATAACATCAATTATGTTAATATTTCATTAATAAGATAATTACTACATCATCATTGTGTCATAAATAAATTAAATTATTTAATGTCTAAAAATTATAAATAAAATACCATTATGTATCGAATATTCTTAGATTTTTAATGAATATTTATAGTCGAATTTATCTTATGTATAGCCCTATATTAAAAATTATTTAGTTATTAAACTTTGATTTTAACTATTTTAACCCTTCTTTAAATAAATTAATAATAAATGTCCTAATATAATCCAAGTGAACCTAAATGGTGATATTTTTATTTATAAGGTTTTTTTGGTGGAATTACACTTATCCAATAGAATTAGGGCATGTTTTAGGGTAATAATAATATCATTTTTACCCTTAATTACCCTATTTACTTTTAAACATGGTAAATAAAAGTAAAAAGTTACTATTCACCAAAAATTATATTCACCTCATTGAACCAAAGTTTAGTCCTTTATATTAACCATGTCTCTCAGATTTTCGAAATTCCACTCACAAAAGCGGTAAAATTAAGTTTTATGTGATTTTCCTAAGTCTCCTAGGAGGTGGGTAAAGGACGGTGAAAAGTTCAATAAAATTTTTATATATCTAAAATTATTATAAAATGACTCCAATGAATTACATTGAACTTATATAGGTATTATGTATCAATTTTTACCTAAATCAAATTTAAATAAAATAAATAATTATCTAAAAAAATCGGTTTTTAATAGTAACCTAGTGTTTTCACTATTCATCAAAAATTGAAAGTTTTCAGAATAATACCAAAAAATCACCCTAGGATAATTTCGATATTCTGAATTCAAAAATGAAGTCCGTTTAGAAAGATAAAATTTATAAAATATTAAAAAGTGGGTATTATTATTCATAACGGCTAGTTTATATAATATATCGATGTTTAGTGAAACTCGGTATTACGTGCAACACACGCTATCGTGGAAGGTCGTGATTGCATGTAATGCAAGCCAAGTCATGGATTCGTGTAGTGAAAGATCCTTTTGGTGTATCATACAACACAAGGCATCAATGAAATTAAAAAGAATACTTTTCATAAAATCTCAGGGTGTTACATTCTACCCCCCTTTAAATGAATTTCGCCCTCGAAATTCATCGAGGTTATAAATGGTTTACTACTCAAAAGTTTCTTTAATTTAAACCCACATCATAAAAAGGAATACCAAAACCAATCTTTAAAAACTAAAGTATGGAACATAATGGTTACCCAAATTAACTAATCATTGGGTTTCCACATAGGAGAACATAGGTGAAAATATGGATATGGAAGAGAAATCTAACCATCATGTTCTGATGGAGAGTGGTAGAGAACATGCCTATGAAAAATCCAAAAATCACAAAGCCATAGATTTGTGATGATCTAAGGTACCATCTAATTCATCAGATATAAGGGCACTAGGACAACATTTTTGGTTTTCAAGATCATTTCCCTAAAGTTGAAGAAATTGGAATTAAAAGAAATACTTTCTTGGTTTTGGTACAGTCTCATCGTTGGTCATTCCATGGACAATTTCCACTTCATATCTTAAAGAAATGTAGTTGAATTTGTCATTCGTGAAGTGTTAGTAGATCATGTGGTAGAATGATGGGTCATTCCATCTATCTCAAACAAAAGGATTGAAAAAGTTATCAAAAATACATAAGTCCATCTATAGTGAGATTAATCATATATGGTTCTTAAAATGGACTTATACTTCATATATCATACTGCTTAATATAATAAAATTGGTTTCTACTAAACAGGGACTTTCTTTAGGCTAGTGGTAGGTGATAAAGGCATGTCGCACTTCAGTTGTGGGTTTGATTCCCACAGCCTTGTCCGACGTGACGGGTTTTCACCCATCCTCCAGGTTGTACTTTTTTCTAAAAATACATTATTATAACTTTCCATAAATAATATTGAAAAAGTTATAGCCTTAAACAATAATAACTTATGTCCAAAATAATCCATTCCAATCTTTAGGCTTATCCAAAATACTGTTGTCTAATCTCATATTATAGTGAAAACGATTACCATAGAGTTCATATAACAAGCATGTTAATACCATCATTGATCCCCATAAATCATAAGATGTGTCTTGTTGGTCACATTCCAAAAAAACGAAGACCTTACTCATGAATTCCCTTGAAAAATGAATACCCATTGAACCTTAGTGAAAACATGAGTGCTATCAAAAGTTAACTCTTTCCACATACCAAAATCCCAAAATTTTGTATACTCATACAATGATATCACTTAGTCCTTATAACAATCATGAGCTCATGAATACTATCAAACATATTATTTCCTCCTTATCCATTCATTATGTGCATATCAACTTCTTTCCAAAAATGTCTGAAAAACCTTTCATGGTTACCTGTATCATTCAACATATAATTTCAAATACTTTAGGAAAAACAATAGTGTAACAATCCTTAGATGTTTCTTTATTCCATAGTACTATTAAATTACCTATACAACATAAATCTTGATAAAAATAAAATCATTCCACTACCTTCTTAAACCATTGACCAAGCTTCAACACTTCTTTCATCTCATATATCATTTGTAGTCTCCTCATCATCATCCACATAAATACTACCCATATGACCATGATTATTATCTTCATGAGATTTTCCCTTAGGGAATTGGTTTGCATAATTCCCATACATTCCACATTTAAAACATCTAATCATTTTCTATGTCGTAGCAATACCATTATCCTTCTCCATGGTGTTAACTGAACCTTTTCCTTTTCACTTACTGGATTTCTGTCCTTCTTTTCCGCACCCAAAGCATCTTCCAGTTCCTTTGAAACATTCTCCTTGATGCCTCTTCCCACATTATTTACATGATAGAAATTTAACTTTCCTTCCTCTATGATCATCATGAAACTCCATCTTTCTCTTATTAGCTGAGTCAGGAAACTTACCAAAGTTGAGATTATTGATCATATTATGAGATTGCTGATTAGGAATAATAACGATATGTGGACCCCCAGATCCAATTTCATTTGGTTTCTCATGAAGAAGATCATTCTATTGTACATAATATCCTCCATTATCGTGAATCTTCCCATTCCCATCCATTTTCTAAAACCCAAAATAAATAGTGTGAGAGGACAAAATCATAATCAAGGGAGATTACCTTCAATATCTAACATCTTAGGTTAAATTCTAAGATCGTCACCATAATTCTAGGACTATAACCTATACTTAAACTTAACCTTAGGAACATCCCTAGACATACCTTATAAATATCTCTAGGTATCTCACTAAAGTTCTCGCATCCTAGTTTCCAAAGGTTGACTAAACATTTCCTCTGATACCAACTGTATAGAACCAAATCTTGACGTACATGGACATTACATTACTTTTGCAGAATACTTAATACAAAACGAAAACAGACACATAAGGACAGTAATAGTTTAGTGTCTTTTGAAACTCAGAAAATAATCTTTTAATCGTGGTGAAATATCTTCAACATCTCCCTTAAATATCTTCCCCTTTTGTTTTCTTACCTAAAACCATTCTTTAAATCCTGGGGAAAAGAAAACATATAATGGGTGAGCTTAAATTCTCATTAAGGGTAAGCATAGAGAATATAAAACAATCCATAAACATTTGAATGCAAAAGCTTCAACATAAAATATAAACATCAAAATCTTGAGCAAAGACATAAATCTAGGAAGTACGTAAGGCATATATCATAAAGGAACATAAATCTTGATAAAATATCATGGGAATAAATCATGTAATTTTGGCAACCATTAAGCACGTTTTATGATTTCCATAGCAGCCAAGGCATTGCTGCCAAGACCATCTTAGTGTACAAAGTCCTTTTCTAAATCGAGTTCACTCCTCGTTCCAGTCTTGTATCACTGAACCGGATTAACTTACCGTTCCAGCTATGTCTGTCTCATGAGATATAAATCTTTACTCAATGCATTGGATGGAGATATAGGTCCCACCCATCTCATAATGAAATCATTCTTTCTTGCGCCACAAAATAAACATACATCATTCATAATAACCCAACGAATAAAATGGGTTTCATAAACATCATCCCATCATAACATAATCCATATAAAAAAATGGATATCATTTCATCATAAGAAAATTGAAACCATGTAAATAATAGAGATATTATACTTGAAACATACACATATAAAATAATGTCATCTTAGATGGAAAAATGGTTTTGATAAAACATTTGAAATGAATTCTTGAGGAAAATATCTTTTATTCTTCAAAATCAATTTTTTTCACAAAATGTCATGAAATTTTAAAAGAAGAAGATTTTGTTGAAAATAGTCATGAAATATTTTGGAGTAAGCTTCATGAAAATAAGGCTTTGTGAAATCGTAAAAATCCTTTCATGCTGTATAATTTAAAAAAACATTATCCTCATACTTTTTTTAGAAAAGTCAAAAAGTACCTTGTATGGTAAAAAAAAGAAAGATTCCTTCCATACGATGTGGTAAAATTAAGAAAAGGGTAAAAATTTCTTTAAAAATACATGGAATAAAATTAAACATTTTATGAAAACATTTTGAGAACATATAGAAATGGATAATAAACATAACCCCAGAAAATACTTACGAATAAATAATCTCGGATAAGAGCGAGATTGGAATAGTTATCCCTTACCGTAGGTCCGATATGCTTCGTACGTATCCAAACCTTATGTATAATGATTTAAATAATTTCATTGACTTATTAGAGAATCATATTCATTGTTATGATGTCATAAATGATTCACTTATGGCTTTATATTACCCTTTCTTTTGTAAATTCAATGTTAAAGCAGTATTTTGGGTAAAATCGTTTTATTTGTCGTACGTGTCTGGACATATTGTTCTTGATATTAGTACTTATATCCTTATTTACTTAATTCCAGAATTTAAAACGTGATTTATATATAATATATATTCAGTATATACATATATATATATGATAGATTGACAAATGGAATGAAATAAACCGTTCATGGAGACGGTAGGTCGTACGTACGCATGAACGTTGTTTTTTGTTTCCTTATTGAATTGAATGGAATTAAGTAGATGAAATACATATATATATACATAAATCCAGTATCATTATTATGTCATATATTTCATGATTACTTATTCTATGTACTTTATAATCATTCATGAATAGTTAACATGGAGAATGAATCTCATCGCGTCGTGGAGACGGTAGTCCGTACGTACGCACGAGCGATGATACCATTCCCATGATCGTGGAATTGTATTTAAGTGTTTGTACAATATTTCAGAATCAATATCACATTAAAAAAATCATATATAGTTATTTATTTACACCATTATACCCATCCAAGTAAGGTGGTGGTCGAAAACAGATTACACCATGGCGTGGAGACGGTATTCTGTACGTACATACGCGCGGTGATTTCGTTTTCTGTAGGATGGATAGAAGGTGAAATAGGGTTGTTTAATATTTATAATAACATTTCAGTATATAATTAATACTGACGTTATTACTTTATAATTATACAACTAAATAAGAAGAAGTTTAAGAAGAAAGAAACTCGAGAGATTCGGAAGAAGAGATTACCTCTTCTTCAACGCACCTCCTTTAAGCCTTCTCTTAAGAAAGTAGAGATAGTCTTTTTAGAAGACCCAAACCTCCATAATATTTCTAGGGAAGTGGAGAAGAGAAATTTTCAGGGTTTGTCTGAGATTCAAGGCTCAAAAGGGTGTGAATAGAAGAGGGAAGGGGTGCCCTTTTTATAAGGGTGGAGAGGGGCACCTTTGGAAAAGCTTAAAATATTATTTTATAATAAAGTCATATTCGGTTTTTAATAGCTCCAAATTGATTTATTTATAAGATAAGGTTGTTATGGGTCTAAATACTCTCACCCAATAGATTTTAGATACGTTTGGATCATTATATTAACCTTATCTTTTAGTTTTAACTTTTAGTTAACTAGATTGACATTTACCATGTCACTTTGTATTTTTATATTATATAGTTAATAAACATACCATATACATCCAAGAGACCCCCAAGTGGTACATTAATGATACAACTATCATTATATAATTATATTTGTCGAACCATAGATTTTTAGGAATATACTAACAATTAATAATATAATATTGGTTTTAAAAACTATTTTATGTCAATTTTGACACTATTTGGTAATTGATTTTTGTGAAAATCATAAAAGCCTGATTAGTTAAAAAAAATTTAATTAAATCAACACTAACATGTCATATTAAGCTAGAAAATTTTTGGAATTCATAAAAAGTCTAAAATTACATTTATTGGGGTATTTATGACATCAATTATGTTAATATTTCATTAATAAGATAATTACTGCCTCATCATTGTGTCATAAATAAATTAAATTATTTAATGTCTAAAATTTATAAATAAAATATCATTATGTAGTAAATATTATTATATTTCTAATGAATATTTATAGTTGAATTTAGCTTATGTATAACCATATATGAAAAATGATTTAGTTATTAAACTTTGATTTTAACTATTTTAACCCTTCTTTAAATAAATTAATAATAAATGTCCTAATCTAATCCATGTGATCCTAAATGGTCAAATTTTATTCCTAAGGTTGTTTTTGGTCGAATTAAACTTATCCAATAGAATTAGTACATGTATAGGATAATAATAATATCATTTTTACCCTTAATTGCCCTATTTACTTTTAACCGTGGTAAATAAAAGTAAAAAGTTACTATTCACTAAAAATTATTTTCGTCTCATTTAACCACATTTTAGTCATTGATATTAATCGTGTGTCTCGGATTTTTGAAATTCCACTCACAAAAGCGGTAAAATTATGTTTTATGTGAATTTCCAAAGTCTCCTAGGAGGTGGGTAAAAGACGGTGAAAAGTTCAATAAATTTTTTATATATCTAAAATTATTATAAAATGACTCCAGCGAATTACATTGAACTTATATAGGTATTATGTATCAATTTTGACCGAAAATAAATTTAAATAAAATAAATAATTATTTAAATAAATAGTCGGTTTTTAAATAGTAACCCAGTGTTTTCACTATTCATCAAAAATTGAATGTTTTCAGAATTGTACCAAAAATTCACCGTAGGCTAATTTTGATATTCCAAATCCAAAAATGAATTCCATTTAGAATGATAAAATTTAAAAAAATTTAAAAATTGGGTATTACTATTCATAACGGCTGGTTTATATAATATATCGTTGTTTAGTGAAACTCGGTATTACGTACAACACACACTATCATGGAAGGTCACAATTGTGTGTAATACAAGACAAGTCAGGAATGCGTGTAGTGAAAGATCCTTTTGGTATAGCATACAACACAAGACATCAATGAAATTAAAAGGAATATTTTTCATAAAATCTCAGGGTGTTACATTCTACCCCCCTTAAAATAAATTTCACCCTCGAAATTCGTCGGGGTTTTAAATGGTTTACTACTCGAAAGTTTCTTTAATAGAAACCCACATCGTAAAAAGAAATACCAAAACCAATATTTAAAAACTAAAGTATGAAACGTAACGGTTACCCAAATTATCTAATCATTGGGTTTCCATGTAGGAGAACATAGGTGAAAATAAGGATATGGAAGAGAAATATAACCAGCATGTTCTGATGGAAAGTGGTAGATAACATGGCTATGAAAAAGACAACAATCACAAAGCCATAGGTTTGTGATGATCTAAGGTACCATCTGATTCATCATATATAAGGGCATTAGGACAACATTTTTGGTTTTCAAGATCATTCCCCTAAAGTTGACGAAATTGGAATTAGAAGAAATACTTTCTTGATTTTGGTACAGTCTCATCGTTGGTCATTCCTTGGACAATTTCCACTTCATATCTTAATGAAATGAAGTTGAATTTATCATTCGTGAAGTGTAAGTAGATCATGTGGTAGAATGATGGCTCATTCCATCTGTCTCAAACAAAAGGTTAGAAAAATTTATCAAAAATACATAAGTCCATCTATAGTGAGATTAATCATATATAGTTCCTAAAATGGACTTATACTTCATATATCATACTGATTAATATGTTAAAACTAGTTTCTACTAAATAGGGACTTCCTGTAGGCTAGTGGTAGGTGATAAAGGCATGTCGCACTTCAGTTGTGGGTTCGATTCTCATAGCCTTGTTCGATGCGACGGGTTGTCGCCCATCCTTCAGGTTGTCCTTTTTTTTAAAATACATTATTATAACTTTCCATCAATAATATCAAAAAATTTCTAGCCTTAAACAATACTAACTTATTTCCAACATAATCCATTCCAATCTTTAGGCTTATCCAAAATACTGTTGTCCAATCTCATATTATAGTGAAAACGATTACCAGAGAGTTCATATAACAAGCATGTTAATACCATCATTGATCCCTATATATCATAAGATATGTCTTGTTGGTCACATTCCAAACATTCGGAGGCCTTAATCATGTATTCTCTTGAAAAATGAATACCCATTGAACCTTAGTGAAAACATGAGTGTTATCAAAAGATAACTCTTTCCACATACCAAAATCCCAAAATTCTGTATACTCAAACCATGGTATCACTTAGTCCTTATAACAATCATGAGATCATGAATACTATCAAACATAGTATTTCCTCCTTATCCATTCATTATGTACATATCTTCTTCTTTCCAAAAATATCAGAATAAACTTTCATGGTTACCAGTATCATTCAACATATACTTTCAAATACTTTAGGAAAAACAATAGTGTAACAATCCTTAGATGTTTCTTTATTCCATAGTACCATTAAATTACCTATACAACATAACTCTTGATAAACATACAATCATTCCACTACCTTCCTAAACCATTGACCAAGCTTTAACACTTCTTTCATCTCATATATCATTTTTAGTCTCCTCATTATAATCCACATAAATAATACCCATATGACCATGCTGATTCTCTTCATGAGATTTTCCCTTAGGGCATTGGTTTTCATAATGCCCATACATTCCACATTTAAAACATCTAATCATTGTTGATGTCATAGAAATACCATTATCCTTCTCCATGGTGTTAACTAAACCTTTTCCTTTTCACTTACTGGATTTGTGTCTTTCTTTTCCACACCCAAAGCATCTTCCAGTTCCTTTTAAACATTCTCCTTGATGCCTCTTCCCACATTATTTTCATGATAGAAATTGAACTTTCCTTCCTCTATGATCATCATGAAACTCCATCTTTCTTGTATTATCTGAGTCGGGAAACATTCCAAAGTTGAGATTATTGATCATATTATGAGATTTATGATTAAGCATAATAACGATATGTGGACCTCCAGATCCAATTTCATTCGGTTTCACATGAAGAATATCATTCCATTGCTTATCATATCCTCCATTATCGTGAATCTTCCCATTCCCAGCCATTTTGTAAAACCAAAAAAAAATAGTGTGAGAGGCCAAAATCATAATCAAGGGGGGTTACCTTCAATATCTAACATCTTAGATTAAATTCTAAGATCGTTACCATAATTCTAGGACTAGAACCTATACTTCTACTTAACCTTAGGTACATCCCTAGACATACCGTAGAAATATCTCTAGGGATCTCACTAAAGTTCTCGCATCCTAGTTTCCAAAGGTTGACTAAACCTTTCCTCTGATACCAATTGTAGAGACCCAAAGCTTGACGTACATTGACTTTACATTACTTTTGCAGAATACTTAATACATAATGAAAACAGACACATAGGGACCGTAATAGTTTAGTGTCTTTGGAAACTTGGAAAATAATCTTCTAATTGTGGTGAAAGATCTTCAACATCTCCCTTAAAGATCTTCCACTTTTGTTTTCTTACCTAAAAACTTTCTTTAAATCCTGGGGAAAAGAAAACATATAAAGGGTGAGCTCAAATTCTCAGTAATGGTAAGCATATAGAACATAAAACAATCCATAAACATTTGAATGCAAAATCTTGAACATAAAATCTAAACATCAAAATCTTGAGCAAAGACATAAATCTTGGAAGTACGTAAGGCATATATAATAAAGTAACATAAATCTTGATAAAATCGGATGGGAATAAATCATGTAATTGTGGAAACCATTAAGCACTTGTTATGATTTCTATAGTAGCCAAGGCATTACTTCCAAGACCATCTTTGTGGACAAAGTCTCTTTCTGAATCGAGTTCACTCCTCGTTCCAGTCCGGTATCACTGAACCAGATTAACTTACCATTCCAACCACGTCTATCTCATGAGATATAAATCTTTACCCAATGCATTAGATGGAGATATAGGTCCCACCCATCTCATAATGAAATCATTCTTACTTGTTCCACAAAATAAACATACATCATTCATAATAACCCAATGAATAAAATGGGTTTCATAAACATCATCCCACCATAACAAAATCCATATAAAAAAATGGATATCATTTCATCATAAGAAAAGTGAAACCATGTAAATCATAGAGACATTATACTTAAAACATACACATATGAAATAATGTCATCTTAGGTGGAAAAATAGTTTTGATAAAACATTTGAAATGAATTCTTGAGGAATATATCCTTTATTCTTCAAAATCAATTTCTTTTCACAAAATGTCATGCAATTTTAAAAGAAATAGATTTTTTTGAAAAGAGTCATGAAATATTTTGGATAAAGCTTCATGAAAATAAGTCTTTATGAAACTGTAAAAATCCTTTCATGTTGTATAAGTTAAAAAAACATTGTCCTCGTACTTTTGTCAGAAAAGTCAAAAAGTACCTCGTATGGTAAACAAAAGAAAGATTCTTTCCATACGATGTGGTAAAAGTATGAAAAGGGTAAATATGTATTTAAACATACATGTAAGGAAACTAAAAATTTTATGAAAACATTTTGAGAACATATGGACATTGATAATAAAATAACCCCAGAAAATACTTACGAATAAACAATCTCAGATAAGAGCGAGATTGGAATAGTTATCCCTTACCTTAGGTCTGATATGCTTTGTACGTATCCGAACCACATGTATAATGATTTAAATAATGTCACTGACTTATTAAAGAATCATATTCATTGTTATTATATCATAAATTGTTCACTAATGTCTTTATATTACCCGTTCTTTTGTAAATTCAATGTTAAAGCAGCGTTTTGGGTAAAATCGTTTTACTTATCGTACGTGTTTGGACTTGTTGTTCTTGATATTATTACTTATATCATTATTTACTTAATTCCAGAATGTAAAACATGATTTATATATAATATATATTCAGTATATACATATATATATGATATATCGATAAATGGAATGAAATACACAGTTCATGGAGACGGTAGGTCGTACGTACGCATGAACGCTTTTTTCGTTTCCTTATTGAATTGAATGGAATTAGGTAGATGAAATACATATATATATACATAAATCCAGTATAATTATTGTGTCATATATTTCATGATTACTTATTATATATACTTTATAACCATTCATGAATGGTTAACATGGAGAATGAATCTCATCGCGTCATGGAGACGGTAGTCCGTACGTACGCACGAGCGATGATACCATTCCCATGATCATGGAATTATATTGAAGTGTATGTATAATATTTCAGAATCAATATCACATTAAAATAATCATATATAGTTATTTATTTACACCATTATACCCATCCAAGTAAGGTGGTGGTTGAAAATAGATTACACCACGGCGTGGAGACGGTATTCCGTACGTACGCACGCGTGGTGATTTCATTTTCCGTAGGATGGATAAAAGGTAAAATAGGTTTGTTTAATATTTATAATAACATATAAATATATAATTAATACTTATTTTATTACTTTATAATGAGACAACTAAAGAAGAATAAGTTGAAGAAGAAAGAAACTTGAGAGAATTGGAAGAAGAGATTACCTCTTCTTCGACGCACCTCCTTTAAGCCTTCTCTTAAAGAAGTAGAGATGGTCTTTTGAGAATACCAGAACCTCCAGAATATTTCTTGGAAAGTGGAGAAGAGAAATGGGCAGGTTTTGGCCAAGCTTCAAGGCTCAAAAGGGTGTGAAGAGAAGAGGGAAGGGGTTCCCTTTTTATAAGGGAGGAGAGGGGCACCTTTGGAAAAACATAAAATATTATTTTATAATAAAGTCATATTTGGATTTTAATAGCTCCAAATTGATTTATTTCTAATCTAAGGTTGGGATGGGTCTAAATCCTCTCAACAAATATATTTTAGACAGGTTTGGGTCATTATATGAACCTTATATTTTAGTTTTAACTCTTAGTTAATTAGATTGACATTTACCATATCACTTTGTATTTTTATATTATATAGCTAATAAACATACCATATACATCCAAGAAACCCGCAAGTGGTCCATTAATGATACACCAATAATTATATAAGTATCGTGGCTGAACCTTAGATTTTTATGAATATAATAACAATTAATAATATAATATTTTTTTTAAAACATTTTTATGTAAATTTTGACACTATTTAGTAATTGATTTTTGTAAAACTCATAACAGCATGATTAGTTCTAACAAAGTAAATTAAATCAATAAAAACATGTCATATTAACCTATAAAATTAGTTTAATTCATAAAAAGTCTCAAATTAAATTTATTTGGTTATTTATAACATCAATTATGTTAATATTTCATTAATAAGATAATTATCGCATCATCATTGTGTCATAAATAAATTAACTTATTTAATGTATCAAAATTATAAATAAAATACAATTATGTTGGAAATATTTCTATCTTTATAATTAATATTTATAGTAGAATTTATCTTATGTATAACCCTATATTAAAAATTATTTAGTTATTAAATTTGGATTTTATCTATTTTAACACTTCCTTAAATAAATTAATAATAAATGTCCTAATATAATCCATGTGAACCTAAATGGTCATATTTTATTCCTAAGGTTTTTTTGGTCGATCTACACATATCCAATAGAATTAGTACATGTGTTAGGGTAATAATAATATCATTTTTACCCTTAATTACCCTATTTACTTTTAACCGTGGTAAATAAAAGTAAAAATTTACAATTCACCAAAAATTATATTCATCTCATTGAACCACATTTTTGTCCTTGATATTAACCGTGTCTGTCAGCTTTTCGAAATTCCACTCACAGAAGCGGTGAAATTAAGTTTTATGTGAATTTCCAAAGTCTCCTAGGAGGTGGGTAAAAGACGGTGAAAAGTTCAATAAAATTTTTATATATCTAAAATTATTATAAAATGACTGCAATGAATTACATTGAACTTATATAGGTATTATGTATCAATTTTGACGTAAAATAAATTTAAATAAAATCAATTATTATTTAAATAAAAAGTCTATTTTTAAATAGTAACCCAGTGTTTTCACTATTCATCAAAAATTGAAAGTTTTCAATATAATACCAAAAATTCACCCTAGGCTAATTTCGATATTCCGAATCCAAAAATGAAGTCCATTTTGAATGATAAAATTTATAAATTTTTTAAAAGTGGGTATTACTATTCATAACAGCTAGTTTATATAATATATCGTTGTTTAGTGAAACTCGGTATTGCGTGCAACACATGCTATCATGGAAGGTCGCGATTTCGTGTAATGCAAGACAAGTCAGGGATGCGTGTAGTGCAAGATCCTATTGGTGTAGCGTACAACACAAGACATAAATGAAATTAAAAAAGATTATTTTTCATAAAATCTCAGGGTGTTACATGGATGACCACTAAACACTCCTTAGTCAGTGCAATGGTGCCTTGATCCTCCATCTTTATTTTGTTAGAGAGGATTTCCTTTATGAATTTCACATAAGTGGGGATCTGCGTCAGTGCCTCTACAAATGGAATATTTATATGCAACTTCTTGAACACGCCCATGAATTTCCTGAACTAGTGGTCCAGTTTTCTATGCTTTATCCTCTCCAGGAATGGTAAGGTAGGCTCGAAGGGTTTGAAAACATCTTTTATTTTATTTTTTGAAGCCTCATTCAGTGGGATTTTAGATGAGGAGGGTTTTTTAATTGTAGTTTCGTCATCAGCAGGGGGTGTAGGTGCACCTGGCTGTGTTGGGTGGTTCTATTATAGCTCCCTTCCACTTCATAGTGTGATGGCATGGGCCACCTCCCTCGAGTTTTTCTCAGTGTTACCCGGTAGTGTATTGGGTTTCCTCTCTATGAGTTGGTTTGCTAGCTGGCCAATTTGGTACTCCAGGCCTCGAATATAGGCCTCCTGATTTTGGAATCTGTTCTCAGCAGTAGATATAAATTTTTTCAAGAGATCTTCTAACCCTGAGGAATTCTCATACTGAGGTGGATGTGTAGCTGGTGGAGGTGGTGGTTTTCGTGGCTACTACAGGCGAGGGTTTTGATACCCATGTTGCTGATAAGTTCCCTATAGTGGATTTTTTTCCTCGGGTACTGGTTCTGATAAGGAGTCTGATCGAAATCGAGCGGTCATTGGGGTGGAGGATTCTGGTATTGTTGTCCCCAGCCTATGTTCTGTTGATCACGCCATGTCGGGTTCTTGTATAACTGGTACTAGTTTGGACCTCAATTTTGGGAAACATAGATCACCTCGCTCATCTAAGGGCCACCTATAGGTCCTAGGAATTCTCCCATGATGTGGTTATCACCGCATTCACTGCATACTGAATGGTTTTTCTCGTGTACTTGGGATGTTCTCTTTATATTGAGTGCGTCGATCTTTTTGGACATAGTGTCCAACTGGGAAGATAACACAATTATGGAATCAATATTATACATACCTCATTTCTGTGTGCCCCACTCAGAATTACACAGTAATCTATTGGCAGACAGGTCTTCTGGTAGTTCAAAACGCTCTTCGGGAGACTTCCTCATAACTGTACCCCCAGTAGCAGCATCCACCTTGAACTACGTATTCATCGTCAGTCCTCTATAAAAGTTTTGGACCTGCATCCAATGTGGGAGTCCGCGGTGTGGGAATTTGTGCAATATCTCCTTGAAGCACTCCCATGATTCATACAATGAATTTGAGTCATGCTGCTAGAATTTGTGTATTTCATTCCGTAGAGTCACCGTCTTCGAGGGTGGCAAGTATTTAGACAGTAACTCCTAGGCTAGATCCTCCCAGATGAGGATATATCATTGTGAAAAACCATTAATCTAGTCTTTCACCTTATCAATTAGAGAGAAGGGAAAGAGGCGAAGAAAAATGGAATCCATGGACACTCTGTGGTAGCGGAACGTGTCGCAGACCTCCATAAAATTAGAGAGATGGGCATTGGGGTCCTCATTGGGCATACCACCAAACTGAATGGTATTCAAGACTATGTGCATAATGGAAGGCTTTAACTCAAAGTGTTGGGCCTACACCGGTGGACGGACAATGTTTGTGTTAGCTCTGTGAATAGATGGATGGTCGTACTCCATAAGAGTACGGCGTGGATTTGGATTCTGAGGGAGTGGAGCCGGCATATATTGATGTTTCTGAGGGGTGAAGTACGACCCCTGACCTAGCTGAAAAAATGACATCCACTCCGGTTAGAACTATTAGAGCATCTAAAAACCATATCCTAGAGAAGGTGGAGCTTCCTAATTCCGGTTGTCATCCAGACCAAACAGTTGTCTAGCTCCTTGGACAGAAACTGGATTTCCTTCTTCGTTCTATGCCATTGGATTATTTTGGTTGTGGTCGACCATGAGTGTTTTTCATCTCTTCAAGAGCGCTTGTTCAATTTCTGGGTCAATTGGAAAAAACCCCGAGGACTCAGTGTTCTTTAAATGAGTGAGGTGGAAGCTCATACACTTATGGACCTGCACAATACTAAACACACCAAGGGTAAACTAGGAAGAAGAAATATAAACAAAAAATGAGATTAAAAAAGATATTTTTTTGTATTTATGATTTTTATTTCCACTAAAATTTGATACAATCGTTATTAAAACAAGGAAAAATTTAACTTTTCTTAATCCTCAGAAATGACGCCAAAATTTGGTGAGTCGTTTTATCGAAGGTATGTTATCTATGTCCCAAATTTCTTTACCCTAATGAGAATAGTACCAGTAAGGTGTCGATCCACAGGGAAGAGTAGTTATTTTTTCTTGGTTATTTTAGTTTGTATTTTTGTCTTAGTGAAGTGTACTAAATTTAGCGTTTATTTTTAATGTCTACATAAAAATGTAATTGGATTTAAATTTCTTTAGAAAATTACCTAACAGATAAAAGAAAATATGGGAAATTGGTTTTGATGAAAATATGGAGGAAAATGCATTAGAGTTGTGGATTCATAAGAGGTTGTTTATTAAATAAATTTGATTATGAGGTTGTGTTGTTCATAATAAACCAACACTCTGGGATTCAATTTGTAGCAAGGTTTCCTTGGTCTGATAAACTTATGTCTTGAGCTGAGGAAACTGAATCCTTGGTCTGGTAGTCAGTGTTCATAGTTCTTTATATTTTTAGTCCATTTTTTGAGTTGATGAATACTTCCAATGATCATGAAGTTATTCATCATTATTCTTATTTTGATTCATTGAAAATTCTGCCCTTGGTCTTGGTCATAATTTTTAGTGATAAAAGTATGTGATTAAAGAATAATAACAAGAGGTTAATAGAATAAACACATTCATAACAACTAATCAAAATTACAAATCTTTCATATCCCACAACACCAACACACTAGGTATTTAGTTATACATAGAATAAAATATAAAAAATAGAACCCTTGATACCTGATATGATCATTGCAGAAACTTCAAGGAAAGATTGGCTCTTTGGTAAAATGGTAGAATGGTGAAGTTATTGAATGATGGAAGAACGATAGAATATCTTCTTTTATTCGGACCTTCACCCCCTCTTCCTATTTGAACCGGAGTCCAATGCCTTTATTTATAGAAAATAAAAGTACACAACATATGGAAAAAGTACATGATGTGTAATTTTTTCAACACGCTTTTGTCATATTTTTCTCGACCGGTAGGTGGCCTAACATGTCATCCTGGACATGGAACATAGAGACTCCCAGTAGGTAGGTATACACGGCATGTAGCACCGCCATAGACAGTGTGTTCTCTCTTTTATCAGCCACCAACCATTTCTATAATAGAATACACAACGTATAAATGATCTACACGGCGTGTCAATGTTAGCTGGACACATGGGTGTGTGGACTTCTTCTCAACTACAAATCACTTCTAGAATACTATAAACGATGTTTAGTTTTCATACACGACGTGTACATGATTCTTGGAACTTGGGAATGTACTTTTCCCAGACAATCCATGTCTGAGTCTAACTGTACACGACGTCTATATACGTACATGTCGTGTAGTTGTAAATTTTTCTCATCTTTCCCCCAATTTGTGTGTTTGGATAGAAATCACCTGAAAATGAACAAGATCCCTAAAATAAAAGTTTTTTTCCACTTAGTAGTAGGCTTTTACTGAAGACATGTTCTTATTTTCAATAAAGTATATGGAAATGTGTACACAAATCGGGTGCATCAGTGTCTGCTCAGCTTGAAATCTCTATACCAAAATCACTCAATCTAGCACCCCAGACTGTGTCAAAATGCTAATATATATCATTTATGCTTTGATCTCTCATATAAAACCCTGCTCAAAGGTCTAGGCCATGAATAAAGGGTCTTGTACCATGTTTGTGGAGTAACGGGAGAGATCAGTGAACCTCACTGAGTACTGGGCCACAGTCATGCTACCCTAATATAAGTGAAGCAACTCTTGTATATGGACTGAGCATAGGATCAATCGGAAGAAATCTTCCTTGAAAAGTCTACCGAAGTCCGTCCAGGTGAGGGTATCCTTGTCATGTAACTGGAGTGTAATACTCCACCATCTCCCAACTACTCCCTAGAAGAGATTGGCACCTAGTATCTCCATCAGATAAGTCGGTGTCCCAACTAAGTGAAAAACTCTGGCCACAGCCTCTAGTCAGTCCTCAACCGCCTGTGGATCCATATTGCCTCAAAACCTCATAGCTCTCTGCCACTAAAACTCATGCAACATGCTCAGTCATCATGCACTCTCTACTGGTTGGGGTGGTGGCATCTGCTGCCCAATGGGTAGTGGTGCTGCTGGTACACCACCCGAAGGTGCTAACACAGTAAGAGGGCCATTCACCAAAGCCTCGATTCTCGGTGGGACATCATCATGTACTATCTTTGGAATCCTTGATGGATGTCTATGTAGAGGCATCCTAAAAAAACAGGTGTTCCACGGTCAATAAATTATACCTAGTGAGCTGACTCAAAGAAAATCAAAAGAAAAACTTTTCAAAACACACACAATCATTGTTTTTTTTCACTAAGTCGGAATTTAGGATTCAGGGTCCTAGTGTATGGATATGTCAGACACCGAAAAAACACTGGATTCCATAAATTGAAAAACACTCTCATAACACTTAACACTATTGCCACATTGAAAATGTCAGAGTCCTAGTTCTTCAGTAGAACCGACTCCTCTGATACCACTTCCTCACGACCCATCCCCTGGGCCTCGTTCTGTGACTACCCCAAGCCCACCTTCCATAGGCCCAGGGTTGTCGACTGGCACTGGAGAGGAATATCCCTTAACTGGAAGGAATTTCCTTTAAACTTTTACAAACACACAGTCCATGAACACAATAAAAAAGTACCATAAAGTAAATTGTTATAGTAAAAAGTGTGCTGAAAGTAATGGGGTCGGAATACAAGCCCAACTGGAAAGTACAAGTAAAACTAAAAAGAGAAAAACGGCTCCTATATCATCCAATGAGGATCCTACCTGAATGGTAGGTATAGATCATGATCAGTAGTCACTACAGAACGTCACGTCAATGGTCTATCTTTGATCATTGTCCCGTCCTACAACCCTCAGCCTCGATCAATGATGTCTGTCATCTACACAAGACACAACAAGGTGTGGGAGAAGCCCATGCATGGGTGAGTATAAAAATACTCAATAGGGACCTCTAGACCCCCGAGGGTCTCCCAAATTTTCAAAAAAGAAAAAATCACAAAGAAAGAACACAATCACAAAGCATGAAGCAATCATCAACTCTACTTAGGTATATGTGAAAACATATACCTAGGTTATCAAAAGATATTCATCTCAATCACGAGGAAACTTAAGGCTCTATCTTTTTAGCCATTTGCAAACCTAATCCATAATGGAAGAAAACCACAAAGGTAACACCACAAAGGTAACACCATAAAGGTGAGAGTACCACAAAGGTAACACATGAAGGTAACACCCCGAAGGAAATACCACGAAGTTAACACCCCGAAGGTAACACCACGAAGGTAAAAGAGTCATATCACACTAGTTATATGTGATGTATAGAAGTAGAGATGATTAGTAGTGAAGTTAGATCATCTTATTCTGTCAAGAGGCACTACTTCGGACCATACGGACTCTAAAGCACATAGGACTGATAGGTACTAACCCCTGCAATGACCCACACAAGATTTGAACTTCCCGGAGTCGATAGATATTATCCCCCATAATGACCCACACAAGATATGACCCACACAAGATCAGTATGTGCTAAAACACACAGGATCATTAAGCCCTGACCCACACAGGATCTGACCCACACTAGATCGGTGCTGACCCACACATGATCGCTCAGTACTAAACTCTGTATGATCTGTCTCCAACCTCCACCTCACTGCTACCCATTGGATTTCTACTCATACTATGCTTGATTCCGGAGGAACCTCTCCTCAAGCCATAGGTCGTACCTCAAACTCCATGAAACTCCATGAAGAAGTATCCCAAAAGGACTGAAATGTCATAAGGGTTCCAATGCGAAAGACAATGTGTCAATCGAACATTCAATCTGTGACTTATAAGTGTTTTAGTTCTGAGGACCGGTTGGATTTAGATTTGATCCAACCCAGGTGTACTCCACCTTTCTCCAAAACTCAACTAAATTATACCAAAAATAATGTCCCACTCCAAGGGTCCTAGCATTGCAGACAGTTTGTCAATCGGGCACTTGGTGTGTTAGTTACACCCATTTCTGTAAAACAAGGGTGATTGCACATTGGTTTGGCCCAGCTCAGTCGGGCTAGCCAAAATACACCAAAGGGACCACTTCCCAAAATTGATCCCAATGCCACTGATGGCATGTCGAAAAGACACACGGTTTTTCAGTTTATGTCATTTCTTTATTCAAGGACCGGATGGGTCTGAGCCCGGTATGACTCTGTTAGGTCGGCCCGACGCAATAGGTCCCGGGGTCCACTTGACCCCGCTCGGGTCTGGACCACAGATGGTCGGCCCATTTTATTGGGTCCAGCCTATCGAGGTCAACCCGGTATGGTTCAGAGGCCCGGTTTGCGGTTGGCTCGGCGCTTTGGGTGCGGCTCGGCCCACCCATTTGGGCCCATTGGGCCTCAAGTTCTGCCCAGCCCGCTGGGACATGGATCCGGCCCGGCTCACTCGGTCAGGCCCCATCTGGCTCAATCTTCCAGAAAGTGGACCGATCTTCTCAACTGGACCCACGGTGCGTGGCCGTTTCGGCCAGCTGGTGGGGTGCTACCCCACTACGTAAGGGTTGGTCATTTTGGCCGACAGGGGGTCCACCAAACCAGTACGGTGTGGTTCTGCACCAATCTCCACCTACTACGGCATTGAGCCACGACCTCCTCTAGTGGAGCACGACAGCACGCCGCTCCGCCTCCGCCATCTATGGCCGGTTGAGCCAGCAGCCTTCTTCGTCTATCGCGGCTTCAGTCGTGGCCTTCACCACTGATGACGCACGATGACACGATTAACCACCTCTGTGGTTGACCAGTGCCAGCCGCTCTACTATCCACCACAATATAGTGTTGTGGCCTCCTCCTATGGCGCACGATGGCGTGTTGCCTCTATCATGGCCTCCAGTTACCCCCACACCGGATGTCTTCCACAGATAACACAAGGGTAAACAAGGTATCAGTGGGTCTGGGCCATGTTTGTTTGGCTCACGCCCTCCGCATTAGCTTGAAAACCTGAGGGAGGAAAAAGGATTCAACAATCACTTGAAATTATAACAGAAAAATCCCTACCTCAAGATCATAGTAGAATGACCACGATTGAGGAAGAGTAGATGTTCATCGTCCCTGCAACAAGCCACCAACATTTCCACTCAAACGTCATCCTTCTATTCATGATTCAGTATCGCTCTTCACCGCCCGCTGGAACCGGCTCCATCCTCTAAGGTTTTGACGTCGCGGTACTTTATCAAAACATCATCGCATGGTGAAGTCATTCCAATACCTCTCCCCAGGATCCATATAAATTGGAGAGGGGGAGGGTGAGTACCGCCCTTAGAATTTAATGGGGGTTAATTTAATATGAACCTTTCTAATTCCAATGGTGCTATTACAATGGATTTGAGGAATCAGATCATTTAATGGCTTGACATGTTGTTGGTCCCGCCATTGCCACTTGTATGTTGGAGGAAAAGAAAGAATGAAATAAAATAATAAATTTATTTTATTATTCTTTTAAAAAGTCCTAAATATAACTTTTTCTCTAGACTTACTAAGGTCGAAGTGAAGCCTCCCTTAAGCGAATCTCATTGTTTCAGATTCAACGGTGCCCTCATATTTTTAATCTGAGTACCGGTTCAAAAGATACATAACACCACCCTTGCGTTTACTAAATGTACCTTAAGAAATCAAAAATTCATTCTGGACACATCGGGCCTCAGAATCATGCACTGTCAATTTTTGTAGACTCATAATAATTCCATATAATTAAAAAAATTCATAGAAAATCTGGTACATTACAACTATCATCGTGAAAAATCTACCATCACGTATAATAAAATTAAATTTATTTAAATTCTATAATACGATCATGTTTGTACTTATAATATCATATATTATCCATTTCAAAAATTTCCACATCCCTATTTATCAATAATCCCTTATAAAAATCATTATTTTCAGGTGTTAATTGTTTCGTTTATCTGGAGTATTTTCTCTCAAAAGTTAAATTACTTGTATATATGTCTTGGATTAATCATCTCTATAATATTAATAATGACATGAATATCATATTTCATCATTATATATTTATTTGTTGTTATCTATAAAATTTGGAGAGTCACCCATAAATAATAGAGAAAGACTAATTAATTACATAGTTCAAAGAGATGGTAGGGTGTACATTACCATGAACGCTGTTTTCACTTTTTGATGGATTGAAATAAATAAAGATAAAAATTAATTAAACATTCCAGTAACATTATTATCTAATATATAACATATATATTCATTAATTTTATCATCATTACCATTAAAATAAATTATAAATGAAAAATTAATCACGTTTCTTCGTGGAGGTGGTAGTCCACACCAACACCTGAATGACATTATCTTTTACAAATGGATTGTATAGTAAGTATATAGATGTAATATTATTATATAAGAATTATATTTAAATCATAAATGTCAAATTTATAAATTAAAGTAATTATAATACCCATCCATAAAATACGGTGATAAAAATGAATTGTATCACTACTTGGAAATAATAATCCATAGAAATGCCCAAGTGATAAATTCACTTTTCGTTCGAAGACAAAGAGGGTGTATAATGATGTTATTATAATCATGTTGAAATTTTTGCATATTTAAAATACTGATGTAATTAATTTGAGGTAAATACCTTTTATTTAGATTAGGTAAATTGGTGTAGAAAAGAAACAGATCTGGTAAGGTGACTCTAACGAACCAAGCTTGACGTACATGGACATTACATTTATTTTGTAGAATACATAATAGATTACAAAAATAAATTCCCAAAGACCATATTAGTTTAGTTTCTTTGGATACTCAAAACATAATATTCTAACTTGATCAAAGATCTTCAATATCTCCCATAAATATTGTCCCCTTATTTTTCCTACCTAATACCTTTCTTTATATCCTATTTAAAGGATAACATAAAAAGGGTTTTCTCAAATTCTCAGTAAGGGTAAACTTAGAGATTCGAAAACAAAAATATACATTTGAATATAAAAACATGAAAATAATGTTTAAATATCAAAATCTTGAGTCATGAAATAAATTTTGGCATTTCATAAGTAATAAATCATAAAGGAACATTATCCATGATAGAATGTCTTTCGCATAAAAAATTAAATTATGAAAAACTAATAAGCACACAATATGATTTCAATAGTAGCCAAGTCATTTCTTCCAAGACCATCATAGTTGGCGAAGTCCATTACTGAATCGGGTTTACTTGTCATTTCAGCCCTGTATTACTAAAATGGATTTACATTCCTCTCAATCCATGTCTATCTAATGAGATATAAATCTTTACCCAATGCATTGAATTGAGATATAAGTCCCACCCATGTCATAATAAAATCATCCTTAGATGTTCCACAAAACATAAATAATTCATCACAGAATAACCCAAGAAATAAAATGGGTTTCTTAAATATCATTCCATCATAACATAATCCATAAAAAAGATCATTCCATCATTAACACAATAAAATAATAGTAATATTAGTGATAAAAACATAACCCTATTTAAGAGCATCATCTTATATGTAAAATAATTTTGATAAAACAATTGAACTTATTTCATGGGAAAAATATTCTTACTCTTCGAAAACATTTTCTCTTCTCAAAATCTCACAAAATTTTAAAAGAAAATAATTTATTTGAAAATAAACTTGAACTAATTCAGATGAAACTTTGTGAATATAAGTTAATAAGAAAACATAAAAATCCATTCATGTCATATAAGTTAAAAAAACATTCTCCTCATACTTTTTCTAGAAAAGTCAAAAAGTTTCTTGCATGGTAAACAAAATAAATATTCCGTCCAAACCATGTAGTGAAGTTCAAAATGGGGCAAAACTAATTTTAAATATACATAGATTAATATTAAACATTTTATGAAAAAAAATTATAAACCATGGACAAGGATGATAAATATATCCCCACACTATAAAAAAATAATTGCATAATGGCAGGTTACTTTGCAAATGATAGTGGTTTAAACCGCTGACATATGATTCTATGATGGTTACCAAAAACTATCACTAAATTGTGTGTCAGCATAATATACACCGTAGTTTCTTCAATTTAGCAGTGGTTTTTGGTAACCGCTGTAGAGATCACATTTTGCGGTGGTTGTTCGTCGGTTAAGCGGCGGTTTTCCCAGAAAAAATGTTTTGTTATCACGGAAAATTAAACTGCAGTGAAAAAAATCCTTATATCCATGAAAACCCCCACTAAATCCATAACCAACCTCGGCAAAAATGGTAATGGAAAATGAAAATTGTCTTTCGGCAGTTTTAATCACAACTAAATTATTTTATAGTGGCGGTTTTAACTACCTCTTGTAGTAAGATAAAAAATTATAGGTACTATTAAAATCGCTGCTAAAAATTAGAAATTAACAAAGTGGCAGTTTAAACCACCTTTAATGGTATATTTATAAAAAAAATGTAGCTTATTCTGTAACCCTAGTATGATTTCCCAAAAAATGTTCTCATTTCACTTCCACATACATCTTACATCCAAAAGAATACAAAGACACCAGCATTTTCCTATGAAAAATAACTTTCAAATCCATACACTAATTCAATTTGGAAACAAATAACAAAGATAAAGAATATAGTAGGGTGATGAAATATGATATTATAGGATACCACATTATGGTCTAAATATTTCACTAGAAGTGTTCTAAAAGAATAATCTCATTCCATTGTGATATTTACCATGACATTTCAATTATAAAGTCTTAAGGGACAATTACTAATCAAGCCATAACTCTTACCATTTCTTCTGATGTGATATTTACTGATTTTTTGGGATCCTGATTCAAGGTATGATATATGATGAGTTTCTCCCTATAGAGAATGTGTGGGAGGACCGTGAGAAAATTCCAACTCTTTTGTGGCCATTTCCATGTTTGTTGAACGGGACCAATGCCACAAGATATGCGTAAAGGACATCGCATTAAAGAAGTAGTTGCACTACTTCCTAAACTAGCTAGATAAAAATCTATTAAGGTGGTAGAAAACATTCACTGGTGTATTCAAATGGGGTTAGAGAAAATGTACATAAATATTATATTTAAGAGATAGTTGATGTTATGGGGATATAAAATAATTTATAATTCTCCCATGTTCATGCTTACGGGGTTAATTTCCACTCTAATCTATATCTGAATTCTTCTTATGAGGGAGGCACACGTGGGGGTTTGGTCGAGGACCATCATTAAGGTGGTGATGTCTCATATAGTGTAGCCCATCAATCTAGATGTTATTATATTGGAGGAGTTATACAATGTGCTATATTAGATCAACCAAGGGTATACATTTCTCCATGTATGATGGCCCTTTAACTTCTTATATTTCTATGTAGTATCATGCATGGGGGATATGATTATTGAAACAACATATCTCTGCCCGTTCAATAATTTCCATCCAACAATTCGGAACATCACTTGATGCTTCTCACTCATGTCGGATGCTACAGATGTGCTTAAAATGGTCTGGTCAAGAGAACGAATCATGTTCCACCCATTCCCCCTTCCAATAGGGATGGTGACTGATAATGCCATAGGGACCATCATGAAATGGTCAAACCTCGCCACCTAATGAGGTGGGTTACTAGTGGTGAGGGGTGATTTCTAGCTGAGATGTGATCCATACAATCCACATCAGTTTGAAAAGTTAGTTCAAGTGTATGTTGTGACTGACTCCAAATGCGTACAGTGTTGTGTGTGAAAGATTCCAACCTTCAATCCGGAGGATAATCTGGAAAATATTCATGCATAAGGATTGGAAAAGGGAGACAAGAGCTCCCACCACCAACTTATGCCTACATGATTATCCATGAGTTCATATATTTTAGGGAGAGAATTTTTATTAGGATAGATGTTGAAGGGACATACTACAAAGACTAAGGAAGGAGTGTCCCCTCAACAGCACAATCATGGGAGGGAAGCAGGTGGTTCTCATCAGGGAGGCGGAGTCATCCCAGTGAGTTATTATGTGTCAGTTGTACAGGAAATTCATGACACTAAACTAGTCAGAAACATAGAGAGAGCATAGTATAAAGTATTGACACTCTTGTGAATGTGATAGTATGATGAAGGAGATCCCTATTTGGTAGTATATGAGTAAATTTTTCAATGGTTCAGGGAAGTTGTTACACCATGTGGATATCCTTAGAGATGTCATTTTTGCTTAATCCTAGGATAATAGGGTCATCCATAGAATGTTCACTAATATCCATGGGATATAGAAACATTTCAATATAGATTTCATGCATATCATCAGGATAGTCAATCCCATGTTAGGATTTCACATTCACCATGATGAGGCGATGTGGTATATAATGGATCATGTGGTTCTGATCAATTCATGGGAAACTGAAATCCACCTTACTGGCCAAGTAAAGGTTCTTGTGGCCATGAACACAACACCTAATATCTACCATCTATATATTCATATCATAAACATAATGATATAACTATTCTTTTAGAATTTCTTTCTGACTCCTTTTTCACTTGTTCATGATTTGGGAATATTGAGGGGAGAGGATTATGATGTTTTTGATATGGAGGTAGAGGGATAACATGAAAGGTGTTATTCTAGCCATTGATTACCACTTCTATACAAACATGAATCTAAATCCATGCATTTTTTAATTATAATGCCATTAGTGTTGACCTCTTGGTACTCTCCTAAATATCAAAAATAAGAGGGTTGTTATCTAAGTTGAACTTTAGAAGATTAAACCTAGATATTTTAGATGGGGAACTACTATAATTTATTTAAAGGAAACATTTATCATGATTACATGAATATCTTCCATTTATAGTAAACCTTTTCCTTGTAAATTTAGTTATTGCAATAGTAACATCAGTTATGTTACATTGATCTAAGAAGCAAAAGAAATTGACTACAACAGTTTGAGAAAAGTGTGGTCCTGTATTTCCATCTTGCCTGAGGACAGTATTGAAGTCTCCAATAATAGTACATTTTTTATCCATATCTGATTCATAAATATAAATATTCATTAATACAACATTATGATAGTAAATTCCTAGTATCTTTGGAATACTGGGTTCATAATACATAAAAGGAAATTGAGAAATCAAGAAAATTTAAGGTCATGAAAATGTCAAGTGACAACTCTGTACCTCATTTGATATATATACAAACCAACTTTTACAATATTTTTCCAACATATCAACAAACTAATCATTGTCTAATGACGAAAACAACTCATCACCCTCTCCACCTCCATTTGTACATATTTCTACCACCTATAAGAACATTATATGGAAAATTAAATATTGTTGTATATTTATATTTAATCATAAAACCAATAAATGTTTCAAAACTAAATGATTTTTTATTTTTCTGATTTACCTGCTCACCACCAGTTGATGAAATACCACCAAGGGAAGATCTGATCATCTTCTGATGTAAATCAGTCCCCAATTTCTACAAAGTGGATATCTGAGTCCCCTATTCCAAAATTGTGTTTTGTAGAGAAAAAAACTCCCTCTGAGTATCTTGGGGTATGAGATGACTATAATCTGGATTAGATGAAACTACAATCCACATTGTCCTACCAAATACCTCAAATGGTACAGGTCCTAAACCCATCCCATTAACTCGACCAAAATGCTCCTTTATACAAAATTTAGAAGTCGGTTCATACAGGGAGACTGAGTAGAACTTCAGAGGATTGGCATACCATAGTTCTTTAATTTTTTTACATCTAATAAAATATCAGTCATATTAGAAGCAATATATATTAACATAGTGAAAAATAATAATAAGTTATTTTAAGGAAAAATTTGTTTATATCCCAACTTCTTTTGCAGTTTCATTTACAAAACATTTATCATATTTTTTATGAACATTCAACCACACTTATGTTCGGTATGCTAGGTGTCCAAAACTCTATGACTGCATTAAATAAAGATAAATAAAAAATTTAATATATTAAATAGATAATATTGTCTTGTAAATATTTAAACTAATGAAAAGATTGCCAAAGTCGATCAGCTTCTAGAAAAACCCTTTGATCCTGCAGTGTGAGGGATGATAAGCTTATCCCACCTTGATACATTATTCCTTGAAATATCCAAAAATAAATAAAATTTAATTTAATAGTAATGTATTCAATTTAACATCCTCTTAATATACATGTATGAATATAAAATGGCATAAATATAATAATATAAATTTAAATACCATCTGCTTATCAACCCGATGTCTGTCAACAAAAACATACCATTTCTCTTTGGGTACCCCATCGGGTACCTTGTCATAAATCTGTTGTGCGGTCAATGAAGTGTAGTTGAAATATCTCTACAATCTCCAATTAAATTCCTACCATTTATTACCCAGATTTTTCAATGTCCACTTTTGTGCTAGAACATCAACAACCGTAAATTGGAAAAACATTTGTACATGTAATTTCACATTGAAAAAATTTTAATTTTATAACATAATGACATTAAATTATACTATAATATATAAAAATTAGCTTAATTTGGGAATCTAAAACCTTGTTTTTCCAAGTTGAAGTTATATACCTCTAATCATCACATGATATAGGAAGGGAAACCTGCTCTGTGGCTAGCTAGCCAAGAATCTGGCCATGTAATCTTGTGCCATCATCCGTAGGGACCCCATATGAATCAAATGGGACAATGATCTTCCCTCTGGTCAGATTCCATAAAACTGAACTTTTTATATTTTTTCCATAGTTTCATTGTGGCCATATTTAATGAAAAAACATTTAGTATAAAAAAGTAAAATAAATTTTTAAAATTGAAATCTGTACCAATGATCGTCACCTCCAGTATCCCCTAGAATAACTAGAAGTGTCATGATACTCCCTCACTGTTGAGGCAACTGAAGGGTGAGGCGAAGAAAAAGATGTTGAAGGGACACACACAGATGGTGTAAGAGATAGTGCAAAGGGAAAAGCAGATGGTGGATCAGATGTCATATGGAGGGAGATATATGAATTGTCATCTGTCGGTTTGGTCGATAAAATAGTATGAAGCTTCCTCATTAGCATTCAAGTCATTTAATAAAATAAAATTATGTTTAAAACATCTATTTCAAAAAGTGTATGCATAAAAAAATAAAATTGATAACAGATGCACAATACTAACAATCAAAATATACATAACAATGAGAATGAATGGCTGCACAAATTAAATAACGGGTGGCTAAATGAATGTATAACAGTTCTTGCAATCATATTCCCCTTCAATCAGGTCAGTTTCCTGCTCCATTATTTCATCCACATCATCTATACATGCTCGAAAAATATTTTCAATATCATGATGGACAAATAATTCTTCTTCTTCTTGTTCATGGGATTCTATGTCAGAGGCCAAATCACCCTCTTCATCACCCATATCATACAAATATATTTGTTTTACATGAGAAAATGCACACCAGTTTTCATCCACAACATCATTTAAATAATATAAATTTTTAACTTGTGATGATAAGATATACATATCATGAATTTCATGATCACCAACATCTGTCAAAGTGAGAGAATTTCACAGAACTAAATTGAAAAAAATCTCTTTTAAAACCTCTAATAATATCGACCCAATTGAATTTGAATAAAACAACTAAACAATTCCCATGGTAGTTTAATTCAATAATATCTGTGATCTTTTCATATTATTCCACATTATAAAATGTATATATACCACTATTCAGTGTTTTCAAACTGTCTTCTCAATAAACTATATGAAATCTAAATCCATTCACGCTGTAAGCGTCGAACATTATAACTTTTTATATCACCTCGATCAAGAATCATCAAATATTCTGAAAACACTTCTCAAGTATCAATACTCATGATCTAAAAAAAGAAAACATTATTAGATTTAAAAAATATATGTCCCAATATAATATTCATATTTATTACAATATTTAAGAACTTACACATCATGAAAACTAGTCTACAAGATCTTTCATTACATATTTCTCATTTAATGTTAGGGCTATCATTAGTCTCTTTGTTTGTATCATCAACTCTTCAATAATTGGATTTTCAATTTTACTCTTCAAAATATCATATCTATGTGCCCGTAATAATATCATTTTTGTTAGTGTGACATTTGAGGTCCTCCCAAATGATCGGCCAATAGTAAGAAATTTTTTTATTTCCCATGTATTTGAGATTCATTTGATGTGTGGAAACACATATAACTCAAGGAAATCTTGTATAAGAATTATCCTAGTATCTAGAACAATATGTAAGAAACTCCTCTTCCAAATATCCTTCTACAATAGAGCCTTTAGGTTGAGCATTATTTCTCACGTATGACTTCAAATTCACAAGATATATGTGAAGTAAAATAAACAAACATAATTATTCATTTAATTATGTTCCATTAATTGTTTACATAACTAAAAAACAAATAAATATATTATCTCTCAATTGGATATATCCATTGATAATGTATGATCCCTTTTAATTTAGCTTCCTCAACCAAATGCATGGTTAAATGTATCATGAATGTAAAAATGATGGAGGAATGATCATATCTATTGAAAAAAGGGTCAATACAAACCACTCATAATGTATTTCAATATCTAATGGATGTAGATATTTATCACATATTTTTTTGTAAAATGTTCCGAATTAGAGTACAATAGCAATAACTTTTTCAGGTAATAATTTAAACATTGTCAATGGTAGTAGTTGTTGTAACAAAACATGTAAATTGTGACTTTCCAATCCATATAACTTGTAATTCATTAAGTCAATAAAACTTTACATGTTACTTTAATACCCACTATATACCTTCACATTCTTTAAAATTCAATGTAATGTATCTTTATCCCAATTTTTCATTGAAAAAATTTCCAGAGAATACCTTTCATTCTCATCTAGCTAGAGATCATGTTTTATGTTCATTACTTGTAAGTATTTATGAGTATTGAGTTGATCCTTCAAATTTCCATTATCATTAAGAAATGTAAAGATCAAATTTTCACAATCATTCTTCTTAATATGCTTACATCAAGATTATTCTGTAACATATTAAATTCCCAATACGAAAGTTTGAAGAATATTTTTTTTCTTCCATTATTGCATTCCTATTTCACATGACGATGCACTTCGAACTCATTTCCCATTATAAATAAAATGATGAACCTTCAAAAATTATATTTCAATATTTCCATGTTGTTCTAATATTTCAGAACCGGTTAAAAAATTTAGTGGTAGTTTATGATCAATGAAACCATTTAATTTTGATCTGTTCAGCTGAAATCTATGAGATGCATTAAGAATTATTCGATGGAACAAGAATCACCATTTTCAACTTTAAGGTAGCCATTAATTTTCAAAATCAATGTTAAAAATAGGACAAGCCAAACCCATGTAATTTTTCTGACCAGATAAATTCCCAGTCTAGGGAAGTCACTAATGGTCCAAATTAGAGCAGCATGCATTTTAAACATTATTTTAGAAGAATCATTGTTTTTCTCAATACATTTTATCCATAACTCCTATAATTCTTCAATTAATGGATGCAAGTATACATCAATATCATTTACAAGAATTTAATTTCAATGAATAATCATCTAAATGATAAAATATGTTTCTGTCATTCACATCCACGAAGGCTGATTGTAATGGTTCAAAACAACATGCCAAATTCTATAACTAGTACTCAAAGTACCAAATGGATTAAATCTATCGGAATCCAATCCCAATCAAACATTCATAGGACTAGCTAAGAAATTTTGATGTAATGAATCAAATGACTTCCACAATTGTGAATCTCATGGATGTATCATTAACCCATCATTTATATTATCTACATAATTCCACATCATGTGTTCTGAGGTTTTTGATGACAAAAATAATCATTGAAATCAAGGCATTAAAGTAATGTAATGAAAAACATTTGCAGGTTTGTTCCTTTTCTTCTTCCTCATGGTCGTATATTGATTCATGCTTCCAATATCACCCATTCATTGCCATCTAGAAGAATAACATTTTTTACATTCATGTCTAATTGAATCCTCTCACCAATAAATCATACAATCATTGGGACACACATGTATTTTTGTATAATTTAGACCAATCCTATTAACATCTTTTTTAATATCATAAAAAGACTCTGGGAGGTTTGCTTCTATAAATGCATTGCACAATAATTCCATATCATGGACATTGCTTTATTTGTAATTCCACATAGGCATTTGATATGGTACAAATTCACCATAAAAGAATGTTTTGAATATTTCAAACATCCACTATACAAATCTTAATTTCCATCAACTAATTCATGAAACATATTTTTATTAGTGATGTTTTATCTTACAATAGTCTCCACAGAATCACGAGGCGGATCAAATGATATGTCACAAACTTGATATGGTTTTTCTATATTCTAAAAATCATCACTTTTCATAGTGGTATTGTAACACTCTCATCTGGTTTTTCTGATATATTTTTATTTTGATTTTGGTGTCTTGCAATGTCGAATGAATCATTTATAAGGTTCTTCATTTCATTTTTCATTGTCGACAAAGTTGGGAGCTCTTTATGTGGATTGAAATCAATGATAAAATTTTCTGTAACGTTCGATTATCCATGCCAAATACAACACAAATTTTGAGCAGAGAAATTCTTTAATATTAAATGTTCATAAACTTCATCTCTCTTCAAAAGAATTCTAAATTTACAATTACTACATGGACATCTTATTATCCCTTCAATGGATTGATTTGAAATTGAAAAATATAAAAAATCCTCTAAACCCTTAGTATAATGAGGTTTGTTCCTTGGTAATGTGATCCATATTTTATCCATGTATATCACAATGTTCCTATAGAATATTTAAAAAAATAAAACACATAACTTTTACTAAATAAGAAAAGAGATTCATAAATACTATTTAAATAAAATATAAATATGTTAAATAATTTTTTCCTATATAAATACATATGGTAAATAATGAAACCACCAACTAGAAGACCAACCCATGAAAATTAAAAAGATCCATAAAAGAAGAGGATAACAAAGATCACATCCTTGTAGTTTTTTGTATTTCATGCTATAGAAAAATAGATGAACAAACTGATGATTCCATAACATTGATATCACTAATATAAGGGCTTGATAAATCATATAATAATTGAATAAAATTTAGTAATATGAAATGGAAACAAACACATACCTTAAACAAGACTCACTACTTTAGAAAATATATGGGGAACCAAGATACAAAACATGCCATGAATCATCAGTTGAATGGATTAATGGCTAGGTTAGATGAATCCAAGGCTTATGAATAAGGTATTTGTTTTTACAAACTCAAAGGAAACATGATATTCCTAAGATAAATAAAATCATGTAAATTAAATTTCCTAAAATTGATCCTAGAATAACACAGAAAATTAGTTTTTCAATATACCTTTTCAATTTATATTTCATTTTGTGTCAATTAAAGAAAGTCAGATAACCTATTAAATCCATAGTTTTAGGGAATTTGAATAAAATATTTAATCCCCAAAACATATCAATATACCATTAATGTTTAGATCATAAGTAAATGGTAAAATTGAGCATGGAATAAATAACTTATTAAAAATTTCTTGGATTCACGAGAGTTGATCACATGTCATGATAGAAGGACATGTAATCTGAAATTATTAAACATATACTATAGTGTAAGATTACGGAAACATAATATAATAAAGATAATCTGTTGATCATAACGTAGGAATTAAAGAGTGTGACATTAAATTATTAAATAGAAATAATCATAGTAAATCATTACATCATGGATCAGATATCACTACATACTTCCCCTAATATAGTAGAGTATACATTAACACTTGATTATCCTTACATAGTGGAGAAGACATCATTACCTAATATGATGATATAACCCAATATAATTTATTCAATACTCATGAATCCAACTATAATTACACATATTTACATAATTCTTGGGGCACATTTATATATCATAAAAAAGAAGACACACATGAAACCTAACCAATTTCATTTTCAAAATCATTGTCCAACCCATATGCACCTTGAATCCCTTGGAAAGCATATTACGCTCTATTAAAAAAATCATAAAACACAATTAAGAAGCCCATAAAAAAACTTAATTCATTTAATAATGTTAAATTATGGAATCACAAACCAAAATCTTGGAACCTTCTAGAATCATGGGGAAAACAACAACCATGCCACAAAGGGAACCTATAAATGTAAGATCATACCACAACCATCAATATTGAAAATAATCAATAAAGACCATATTCTACCCACACCATTTTAGTGTGAAAACACTAAAATGGAACAACGATTCTGCTCCAACAATGCACTATTTCCAGTGCTATTTTTAAGTAAAACCACATTAACGCGCTATATTTGACGCACCCATGTTCATGCCCTATCTTTATTTCAACATTTCATGAAAAATATGATGTTGGTTGGTGATCCTTCCAATTTCTACACTATATTAGAGTAATGGATACTAAAATTTAAAGATGTATATTGGAATTGCTCTAATATTCATGCACAGAAACCCAAAATCGTACCACAACTGCACCACAAAGGTATACAGACCGTAAAAAGTGGAAAACAATGTATTGAATGGCAGCGATGGGTGGTGAGGCACGGTGAGAGGCTACGAGATGTGTCATGGGATTCGATGGGGGTCGCAACGGGGTCACGGGGTTTTCGGGGTCATGCAGGTCGTCGGGGGTCTCTGGGGGTCACCAGGGTCCCTAGGGTCATGGGTGTTGTTGGCGTCGTACTAGTGTTTTGAGGGGTCATGGGGGTCGGGGGTCGGGGGTTGGGGGTTGTAGGGGAGTCAGGGGGAGTTAGGGGGGAGGGGGAAGGGTCATTGATGTAAAAAAAGTTCAATAGTAGTTTTTAATAAACCTATGTTAAAAAATAGTTTCTAAAGCCGAATAATGGTGTATTTCTAGTAAATACTTATGAATAAACAATATCAGATAAAAAATGAACAGAAAATTTTTCCCACACATTAGGTCTGATTTCTTGCCTATGTGTCCAAAACCCCATTATAGTGGGTTGAAACATAGTATTAACTTGTAATAGAACCATAATAATATTTATGATATCATATATGATTCACTTACAACTTTATATTTCTCATTCATTTGTCAATTACATGTTATACCAACATTTTGGGTAACACTAGTTTTATTTATCGTATTTGTTGTCAATTTTTATTCTTGATATTATTACTTATATCATGAGTTACTTACTTCCATAATGTAAAACATGATTTATATATCATATATACTCAGTATATAAATATATATATATATAATAGAGAGATAAATTAAATGGAATACACCGATCAAGTAGATAGTAGGCCATTTATATGCATGAATGCTATTTTTGTTTCATTATTGAATTGAATTGAAGTAAGTAAATAAAATATATATATATATATACATAAATCAGTGTTTCGTGTAGTTAAATATTCCTTTGATGTTATGTATAACATAATCTAAACTTATTTTATTTATACATTGAACAAAATATATAAATCGTGTTGTGTGAAAGGAATTCTATCAAAAGAATTTGGAATTCTGTGCAACACAAGCCATGAATAGTATTGCATATACTAAAAACTAATACGGTGTTTCATATATCACAATATATCAAAGAAATTAAAAAGAATCTATCTCATATAATATCAGGTTGTTATATTCTACCCCCCTTAAAATGAATTTCTCCCTCGAAATTCGTCAGGGTTATGAATGGCTTACTACTTGATAGTTTCTGTCATAGAAACTCACATTGTAAAACAAAATACATAAACATCATTTTAAAAAGTAAAGTTAAAAGCATAATGGTTACCCAATGTAACTCATCACTGGTTTTCCATATAGAAGAACATAGGTGGGAATTGAAAACCTGGATATGAAAGAGAAATCTAACCATCATGTTCTAATGGATTGTGATAGAGAATAACGTTTGAAGAAAGTTAACTACTAGAAATCCATAAATATGTGATTATTTAAGGGAACATCTAATTCATAGAATAAGAATGTACTAGAATAAATTTTTTTTGTTTTTAATATCCTTTTTGTAAACTTGAATAATTTTTCATGATAATAAATACTTACTTTATTTTGGTATAATCTCACTATTGTTTCTGCCTTGAACAATTTACACTTCATCTCTTATTTAATGAAATGAAGTTTAATTTTTTATTCTTTAAGTGTTATCAGATCATGCGATAAAATGATAGTTCATTTCATCTGTCTCAACAAAAATGTTATCACATGTAATCAAATTTGTATAAGGCCGCCAATAGTGAGATAATACATTAATATAACAAACTAAACAAGAATATAACTTATAAAATACTTCCAAAAACTGAAAATATAAATCTTTAGAAATAACTGAACTAAATAAACATAATATTTCTCTCCCATATCTCATTTGGAAATCCCTAGTTGTCACATTCCAAACATGTGAATACCTTAATCATGTATTCTCTTGAAACATGATAATAACACGAATTACTGTAGAACCATAGTGAAAACATGAATTCTATCAAAATTAACTCTTTACATATACCAAAAATACCAAAAATTCTATACACTCAAACCATGATATAACTTTTTCCTTATATCAGTTGTGAATTCATTAATACTATTAAACAACTCATTATATCTTTATCCCATCATCATTCACATATCATTTGTTTTCCGAAAAAACTATGAATAAATTTTCCTGGTTACTGGTACCATTCAACATATAATATCAAATACTAAAGGAAAAACAATAGTTTAGAAATCCTTATATGTTTCTTTATTCCACAATACCATACGTTATTCTTCATAAACATGAAATCATTCCACTATCTTCTTAAACCATTGATCGAGTTTTATTGTTTTATTCCTCCACACTTCTTTCTTCTCATATATCATTTTTATTATCTTCATCATTATCAACATAAATACTATGAATACAACCATGATGACCCTCTACATGATATTTTCCCATAGGGAATTTATTTTCATAGTGCATGTACAATCCATATTTAAAACATTTAACCATTTTTATGTCTTTTTAATACCATTATCCCTGTCCATTGTGTTAACGAAACCTTTTCCTTTGCAATTATTGGATTTCTATCCTTATTTTCCACACCCAAAGCATCTTTTAGTTCCTTTGAAACATTCTCCTAGATGGCTCTTCCCATATGCTTTACATGAGTAAAATTGAGCATTCTTTTCTCTATAATCACCATTAAACTCCATATTTCTCTTATTAGTTGCTTCAATAAACTCACAAAAGTTGAGATTATTGGTCATATTATGATATTAATGACTAGGCCTAATAATTATGTTTCTCCTTCTAACTCCCACTTAATTCAGTTTCTCATGAAGAATATCATTCCATTGTCCATCATATTCTTTATTAACATGAATCCTCCTATTTCTGTCCATTTTCTAAATCCCAAAAATAATAGTGTGATAGGAATAAATAATAATAGGAAACCAACATAGTAAATTGGGATTAATTTAAATCTCTAACATCTTAGGTTTAATACTAGGTTATTCATGATATATAACATAATTCTACAAAAGTAACCTATACTTATACTTAACTTTAGAGACAACCCTAGACATGACATAGAAATATCTCTAGGGATCTCACTAAAGTTTTGACATCCTAGTTTCCAAAGGTTAACTAAAAAATTACTCTTATACCAACTCTAACGACCCAATCTTGAAGTACATGGAAATTACATTTCTTTTGCACAATAAATAATGCATTACACAAATATATTCCCAAAGACTCTATTGGTTTAGTGTCATTGGAAACTCATAACATATTCTTCTAACTTGGTGAATGATATCCAAAATCTCTCATAAAGATCATCCCCTTTTCGTTTCCTACCTAAAACCATTATTTATATCCCTATGAAAAGAAAGAATAAAAAGGGTATGCTCAAATTCTCAGAAAGGATAAACATGGATAACATTAAAAAACCATATACATTTGAATGTAGAAACATGAACATAAAGTTTAAATATCAAAATATTGAGTAATGAAATAAATCTTGGCAGTTCATAAGGCATACATTATAAAAGAAAATTAACCATGATAGAATAAAATTAGAATAAAACATGTAATTGTAGAAAAATATTAATCACATAATATAATTTCTATAGTATCCAAGGCCTTTCTTCCAAGACCATCATAATGGATAAAATCCATTACTAAACAAGGTTTACATGCCATTCCATCTCTATATTACTGAACCAGATATGCATTTCATTTCATCCATGTCTATCTCATGAGATATAAATCTTTGCCCAATTAATTGGAGGGTGATATAGGTCCCACACGTCTCATAATTAAATCATCATTACGTGTTCCACAAAACACAAATCATTCATCATAGCATAACACATGAAATTAAATTATTTTTTTAAATATGATTCCATAATTTCATAATCAATAAAACAGAACATTCCATCATTAAAGCACTCAAAAAATAATAATAATAATAGGGATATAAACATAACCCCATTTAAGAGCATCATATTATATGGAAAATAATATTTATAAAACCCTTGAACTTATTTCTTGAGAAAAATATCATTTTTTCTTCAAAAACATATTTTTTATCGAAATTCCATGAAATTTTAAAATAAAATAATTTCATTGAAAATAAAAATGAATAATGTATAGGAAGCATCGTGGAAATAAAGAATCATGAAACTGTAAAAATCCAGTCATGTTGTATAAGTTAAAAAACATTCTCCTCATGATTTTTCTGGAAAAGTCAAAAAGAACATGTTATGGTAAACAAAAATTTATTCATTTTAAATGATTTAGTAAATATAATAAAGGGATATAAATAGATTTAAATATAAATATAATAATATTAAACATTTTATAAAAATATTTTTAGAAAACATTGACATGTATGATAAATATATATCCAGTAAATACTTGTGAATAAAAAATGTCAGATAAAAACTAGATTGGAAAAGTTATCCTTTACAATAGATCTAATTTCTTTCATATGTGTCCCAAACTCATGTATAGTGGGTTTAAAAATATTATTAACTTTTAAAAAACCATAATAATATTTGATATATCATATATTATTCACTTATGACTTTATATTAACCATCTATTTTTCAACTCAATGTTAAAGAAACGTTTTCTGTAGAAATCGTTTTATTTATCGTACGTGTTCTGAATTGTTATCCTTGAATTATTACTTAAATAATGATTTACATACTTCTAGAAAGTAATAAATGGTTTATATATCATATATATATTCAGTATATAAATATATATAATATATAGATAAATTAAATGGAATAAACCATTCATGGAGATGGTACGGCGTTCGTACGCATGAACGCTGTTTTCGTTTCCTTATTGAATTGAATGGAAGTAAGTAAATGAACTATATATATATAAAGTAGAATTACTATGTAATATATTTCATTATTATTTATTATATATTTTTTATAATCATTCTTAAATGGGTAATGTGGATAATGAATCTCATCGTATTATGGATACGGTATGTCGTACGTACGCACGAGCAATGATATTATTCCCATAATTATTTAGTGGAATTGAATTAGATTTTGTATAATATATTAGAATTAGTTTCATGTTAAAATAATCATTTATAGTTATTATATCCACCATTATACCCATCCATGTACGGTTTTGGTGAAAAACATATTACACCGCAACGTGGAGATAGTAACTCGTACATACGCACACGCGGTGATTTCATTTTTCATAAGATGGATAGAAGTTTAAATAGTGTTTTATCATATGTATAATAACATATAATTATATTAGAGATATTGATGTTATTACTTTATATTTAAAAAACAAATTAATTGTAAATAGAAGAACAAATGTTTTTTGAAAGAATCGATACAAGAGATTACCTCTTCCTCGACTTGCCTCTTTAAATTTCCACTTAGGGAACTAGAGATGGTATTTTGAGAAGACTAGAAGCTCTATAATGTAAATAGGTACGTTTATTAGATAACGGGGTAGGTTTTGGCTGAGCATGAAGGCTCAAAATAGATTTCATAGGAGAGGGATGAGGTGCACTTTTATTAGAGAGGAGAGGGGCACTTTAGGAAACTCTCAAAATATTAATTTTTTATAAAATAAATTTTAGTTTAAAAAGGTGAAAAAATAATTTAATTAGATTATAAGATGATTATTATTCTAATTAATCTCAACCAATATGTTTTATATTAGTTTAGGACTCAAATTTAACCTTATATGTTAGCTTTAACCCTTAGTTAACTAATTTAGCTCTTACAATGTCTTCTTGTACATTGATATTGTATTATTCATATAGTTACTATAAAATTAAAATAGATCCTAAAGTGGATAATTAGTGATATTTTAAACATAATATAATTCATTTGGCCAAATGTTATATTTTTAGGACTATTATATCATTTAATAAAATAGTATTTGTTTTAAAAACCCTTTTATGTCCATTTTTTATATTATTCATACCATGATTCAATAACAATTTGATTCATAGGAAAAAACTTATTGAATTAAAATATAACTAGTTATAATCGTCCATAATATTATTTGATGGCATAAAAAGATTCAAAATATATTTATTTCAACATTTATAAACTCGTTTATTTAAATCATTCATCATTATTATGTCTTTTTTTTATTTTGTGTCTAAAAATTATAAATATAATACCATAATGTAGGAAAATATTTCTATCTTTCTAATAAATATTTATAGACATATATATCAGTTATATAACCCTATATTAAAATCAATATATTAAAATATATATGTTTAGGTTATAATTATCACTATTTTAAATTAATTCTTATAAAATGTCATTTTTACATCCATGTGAATTCATAGGGTCCAAAAATCGAACCAAAGATTCCCACGGTCGTAAATATGGAGTTTTTTTCTATATTAGTTATTAATATTTTATAATTATATTACTATATATCTTTTTCTTCTTTTATCAATTTTTCATTTGTTTTAAATTTTTTGTTTCTCCGAACGTGCTTCTTTTATCTCCATAATTGTGGAAATCTAGCCATCACTGTTGTTAGGGGAGTGGTGGTATTTGAGTTTAATATTATATGTTTATTAATTAGGTTTTATTATTAGAATTCATTAGTTTTTAATATTATTGTGGTTAAGGGTCACCCAACATTCTCTATAATTGTCTTCTTCATCCTTATTCAATCATTTTCCTTCCAGTTGATATCTAATTCATTCAAATGGTGGAGTTTTGATTGAGTATTGATGTAGAATAGAGTACTTCTACATGTAGAGGTATCATTAAAGGGTAATACTATTTGAATCATATGGTTTAGATTGAATTTTCTTGATCTCTAAATAGCATAACACATTGATATATATATTTAATAACAGTGATTTCATCACTATAAAACACTAAGAACAGTGGTTTTCTTCCACTAACATCTTTGTGTATTTTTTTTCTTTTTTTGGCTTATTTATTTTTCATAATATATATATATATAACATATTTATCTTATTTTTAGGATAAACCAACCATTTATATTTGTTTATAAGTTATTTATATATATGCTTTATAATAGAGAATACAAAGACGGTGTGTTGTAAGAGGCTACCTTGTGAGATCAACAGAAGGATGTTCACTATAATGCATTATTAGAAAAAGACTAAATTAATTCAATAGTGGTTAAAAAAACTAAAATCAATAATTTGTCACTATTTATATGGATTCCAAGTTCTTACACATGATTTTTTCCCTAAGAACCAAAAAAAATTAAATATTTCAAAAATCTAAAAAAAACTTTATTAAATATAAATGTTCCTTTAGTTCATGGATTACTTTTTTAACTTTTCATATAAATGGAGTATTAAATAATTTTCTAACACAGAAGATACTTTGATGTTTTTTATGAACCAAAATTTCTTGGTGAATGAAAATAATTTCAATTTTTTTAAAAAACAAGCAAGATGGTACCATCATTGGAGGCTGAATTTGAAAATGTCAAAGTTATATGGATGTAGTGGAAAAAATATAGGATGAAGAGAATTAAAATTATATACCAGCTATATTTGAATTTTAAGAACTTATTTGAGTCTTGAAGATGCAATATGAAGGTTATATCATCTCTCCTTAACCATTGCCTGAAGAGGGTCCTAAAGATGTCATTCCAACAGATACGAATCTGGGAGAATTACATTATTTAGAAGAATACTAGTTAGATTTTTTTGAATAAAAATTTAATTTATCATCCCATATTTTATAAATAAAAATCAGTTACTCTCTATATCTCTCATTCTATAGAAAAAGATGGAGAAACCCTGATGAGACAGAATTCCCAGTGGTATTTCCTAAATATATTGAAAACTGATCTTCTTTAAATTAAAGAGAATATTTTATTATTGATTATAATTTTTTTTAATTATCTTAAAAATTAAACTCTCATGAAAATTACCCTTACAAAAATTATGGATGTTATAGATTCACCCACACATACCTTGGATGAAGTCATCAATTTTTTGTCTAAATAAGAAGAGGACACATTCATCATCGCTCCCCATCATTATAGTTGTTCCACATATAAATGGGGGAGGATATGATGTAAAATATACATGTGTTCCTATTTGAAATTTTTAATATAAAGAGACATTGAAGAATATTTTTTAGTGGTACCTACAAATGAAACCTCATCATCCTTCATATTTATTTTAGACCACTACAACTATTTGACTAGGGTCAGTAAAAACGTTGAACTAGCATGTGGGTCAAAAGAAGAATTATCCATTTTATTTACCATATTTCTTTATTTTTCATTATTTTTATAATTTTTTCCTTTATTTTTTTTTATTTTTATGGTTATAGAATCTAGTATCTTAACTCAATGCTTCCACTTCGAAGATAAATCTAGTAGTGTCTTTTTTTTATTATATTCCAAATTAAAATAATGAATGAAAATGTTTTCAAAATTAAACTAAATAGAGGGTTTTAAATAGAATATGGGTTATTATATATCAATATTTTTTTGTTAATTTAATGTGTGCTTCAATTTTTTCATGTTATCTTTTTCTGAGTTTTTCATGTCTTTATTTTTCATTTTTAGGTGTTTTTAGGATTCTTGAGCTGAATCAAATACTTTGAAAAAATCATACTATATTTTTTTAGAACATTTATTGATTCAAATATTTGGTTATTTAAATTAATGTTGAATGGATTTTTATCCAAATTTCCCATCATTACATTTAATGGAGTTTGATTGATTTTTAAACTTATGTGAACTAGTTCTATCCAAATTGAAAATCATTCTAGACACAAGTGGTTTATAAGACTTTTTAGCATTTTATTTATAAGTACCATTTTCCTTAGAGTCCAGAGATGTGTTTTGTGATCCAAAATTTAATTTTTTTATATTTTTAAAATCATCAACGGTTCTTGTAATGTGTTAAGTATTTTTTAGGAACCACTTTGAAATACCTTTTTACATTTAACTCTAATTTTCGCCTACCATTTCATCCAACCTTTTTTAAGACTATAGTATCAATGAAATAAGTTTTTATATAGCCATAATGAAATAAATTTATCCCTTTAATACCTTATCTAAATCTAAAATTCATGATTATTATTGAACTGAAGTGTGGGTAAGGGATAAGATGTGTTGTATATTTCATTCTAAATGAATCTGTTTGAGATAAAATAAAGTGAATCTATTTTAATATTTATTTCTTATTTGGTGGATAAAATTTCATGATATAAATATTTATGGGTACCCTAAAATATCATTATAAATATTTTCAAGGTGTTTAATAAATTTGAAGATATAAACAAGACACTCTTTTTGTCGAAAACATTATTCTGAAGAGAAATACATATCTGAATTCAAGATGAAACAATTCAACAATTAGCGAAAATAGGGAAGAAATTTATCCATGTTGCTAAAATTACAAGCGTGAAATTCCATGGGATAACAATATTTGATTGGAGTGGATTCATTTTGGAGCTAATTGAGGATCACACCATTCTTGGGAAGAATAATATTTATTCCATTACATCACATTAGTGCCTAACCCACCTCATTCTTCATGTGATGCTTTTATATTTAAAATACATTGATCCTAAACCTTAGAGACACCCATGGAATTTTCCTCATGCATGAACCATTTTTTACTCTATTAGGTGGAGATCATAGGATGATAGAAATCCTAATGAGATCATACAGGTTCTTGTTAATTAGAAAAACTTCATAAGAAAATCATTAACTGAATAGAGAAATATTTTTCCAAGGAGGTAGGTTTGACAAGCACCTTGGGATTTGAGTATTTCTTAGGAGTTAAATTGTTATATTTGGGGGAGATATTGAGCATATATTTTCATAAATTTCATACTATAATTCAATTATGTTAATCCCAAAATCGATTCAATTTAATGGAAGTTTTCACATTTTTAGGTTTTATGGTATTTGATCTTAATTGAAAAAATTGCCTAATTTTTTATTTTATCTATTTTGTTTTAATTATGTATTTCATCTATAACATTTTTCCTGATAAGTAAAATTGTGAAATTTTATTTCTATAGGATTCTGAATATCATAGTCTCCAATTAATTCTGTGTGGCCCACAACTCAATACATCATATGTTGTCTAAAAATTAGAGCACAATCAGAACCTCTAAAACTATGCAAAGAACTAGACTATTTTAAGGATGAGTTTATATCATGAAGATATCTTGTACAATAAATCTAACAATAGGCATGGATATAGATATGGTATTGTTGAATAACTTTTGGTAATGAGGCCATGCTATAATCCTTGAGTTTCATAGACATAATGGAGTTCAAATTAGAGTTATGGAATATATAGAGTACTCACAGGAAGAATAAATTGCCTGTGTAAATTGAACATAACACTTAAATCAAATAGATAATAAAGTTAGAATTTTTTTTTGTTTGAAAAAAATGATAAAAAAAATTAGGGAATGAAGAATTCCAAAATTCATGAATTTAATTGGTCATCCAAATAGAAAAATTCGTATGAAATATTTCAAATCAAAACATTCTCTCTATTTTCCTATAAATATGTGTCTCGCCTCCCATTATAAAGGATAACCATTTTTAGGGGGAAAGGTGGAATTTTATTAATGTATTAGTTTTTAACGAATTTGAATTATTTCATTTCATCTATTTTTATTATTATTTTTATTTTTATTTGGTTTTCAATTTGTGGTTTTCCTTCTATGCTACATTTATCTCTATGATTTTGTAGAGTTATCCCTCACAGTTATTAAAGGAGGGAAGTGGTGGTTTTTTATGTTATTTCCCTATAATGTTTTATGATGTGTTATTATTAGAATTCTGTAGTGGTTAAAATGATTTTAGTGATAATTCTCCCAACTTCCTCTAATATTTCATTTCTCCTCCTCATTCGATTATTTTCTTTCTCATTGACATATAATTAATTTATACAGTGGAGTTTGGATTGGGTAGTGATGTGAAAGAGATTACTTCTATATGTATTGATCTTAATGTTAGGTTATACCATTTGAACAAAAGGATGTAGAGTGAATTTCCTAGATCTATACATTTAATATAACATTGATATATATTTTTAATGGTATTGATAACATCACCCTGAAATAATTAGAATATTGGTTATCTTCCATTAACTTATTTAGGTATTTTTTTCAGTTTATTTTTTTATTTTTAATAATATATACATATTTTATATTTTATATATTTTGATAATCAACCCCCATAATTATATTTTTATATATGTTTTCTTAATAATAGATATTTTATGATAGTGACAATATAATGGAAGTGTCATTTAATAGGTATCCTTATGAGATATACCCTATGGTGCTCACTATGCTGCATTCATTGAAAAATAAAAAATTTATTGAATAGAGGTTTGTGCGAATACTCTATCCTCATGTCTGGGGATGCATTCTTGATAGTTTTTAGTGCACTAAATCATGGTACTGGTTTAGTGGATTCTATGTTGTGGTATTATAGTTATGGATTAAATATGTAAGATTTTTTGCGTTTATTGGTCTATAAACAATATAGATCATCCTCTACTGAAACACACGACATACTAAATTATATCTATCACAACTAAAACAATACTCATTGAATACAACTACATGCATTGAGGACTATGAATAATTTTTGATTAACTATTTTTTAACTTATCCCTTTACTTTCTATATCCCCCAAACTATCTCCAGATCAAATATAAAAATATGAAAGTTAATATGGTTCCTTGTATGGCCTTAATAATCAAAAGGTCATGTAGTTATCGAGGTTCATTAATTGAACACATAATTTTGTTGTTGTAGGAAGTGCATCATCCTGGAGCATCTGAGACGAAATTATGATGGGAGAGATAGTGTGGAGTAATTTAGAATCTCTCCCACATAACAATATTCAAATGGTTATAAGGTCATTTAAACTAATATTTCATTCGTAAAAAAAATTACTTTATGATCCAATTCATGTTTCGGGTGGTAAGGATAAGATAAATTTAAACAATTAGATCATGGTATGGTGTATGCCTATATTTTGATTGCAGATATTTGTCCTCCCTTTTCATCCCCACAACAAAATTAAAATGTGAGAAGTAGGAACCAACATAATCACCATTAATAAATTTTACCATTTAATCTATCATGTAGCTTTAGTTATGATAGATAGATGAGGGAAATTGAAAACGTTAATTCAAGGTATAGGGTATACTTATACATTGAATTTTGGTATGGGGTTTACCATTTCTCCTAACACTCCAACACAAAGGTGTGAGTTGAAGATTCTTTTCACATAGGTATGTACACCTATTCTTCATCTTCTTAATGGATGGAAAATTGCTTAATATTTAAAAAAAATAGAATTTTTCATCATCTAGAAATGACCAATTATTTATTATGTACTATTGCATCCCACCAATAGGATGGTGAATATTTTTCCCCTAACATGTATGTTGATTATAGTGTTTGTTTATTCTTTTTCTGAAACATCCAATCATTTCAATATATCAAAATAAAGATTTTTTTTATTCATAATGAGCTACGTAGAGATCGATTAAGGAAATACCACAATTCCCTTAAAATGGTGTCATGATTATTCTATTACTGCAAGTGTGGTATCTTTAGATATTTTTTATCTATTTCTCTAATATTTTATTATATATGAATTTCAAAATAAAAAGATTTTTCTTTATAATGGGATACTAAATTATTTTTAAAAAACTATTGCACTTATTTCTACCTTATATCATTATAATAAATTTGAACTTATTGTAGGAGAATTAATCACATCTTTTTCTAGTGAATTTATTTTATTAATGTAATGTTCAAATTTATGTTGGGAATATAACTGGACGATTCACTCCCACTGGAAACTATCACAAAAAAATTCATATAGTATATTTATAGAAAAATATTGTAGAAAGTATACTTTAAATTCAATTATCTACCATTAAAACATACACTATAAATTTTATTTCATCTATTATTATAAATTATAGGTTAAGTAAACTTGAAATAGATAGTAAAAATATTAAATAAATTTATTATATCTCTACTAACATAAGTTACACACATTGTACTAAAAAATTTGGTTGTTTAAGTAAAACAAATTTATTATTTGTTTCCCCATTTAAATTTCCATGGAGTTCCCAAGGACAGCCACTAAAATATTTAGTTATCATATTTCAGAATATTCTATCTAAATTGAAATTAAAATAAACCATCCTTTGTTTTATAATTTAGGTTATCCCTTCTAAAACATTTTACCACATAACACTGAAATTTATATTGGTTTAGGAGAGATAGTATCATGATTATTTTCAAATAAAAATTTACATTACAACATAAAATGGAATATTTTCTCCTTCTACTATATGATATTCCCATAAAAATTCATATAAAATATTCGGTGAAATGAGCACTATAATTTATAATATTCCCACCGACACATGCTATACACACTAAACATACATATGTAGTTACATGAGAGATGGAATTTCATAGTTATTTCCCTACTGAAACTTCCTTTCACTTATACTAAATATCCAATTGAATGTTATATTCACTTACTATAAATTTTTTTTAATAAATCAATCTAATACAATCACATATAGCCATACTATAATTTATGGTATCCTACCTCTATATTCTATCTGTATTTCCATAAAATTTATGGTTCGTTAAGAGATAAAATTTCATTGATGATTCCAAACTATAACATCCACATATTTTCACTGAAACATAATGTAAAAAATTATACACTCAAATTAATGGAATTTCTAGTGGAAATCCACCTAAACTGGTTTTGTAAATGTGAACTATAATATATGGTATCATAACAAACAAATTTCATTCAAATTTTAGTAAAATTTATAGTGTATTAAGAGAGATAATTTCTTGGATTATTCAACATTTGAACTTCCTTTCACCTTAACATAAACATTCACTAGAACTTTTAGTTCTATGATTCTTGGAGTTATTATTATAAATCAACCTAAATTTTTAATTGAAACCAACATTTTAATTTATTGAATTACTACCACCACATGTTATGATCATCACAAAGTAATTTATAGTGGTTTGAGGGGGGAATTTATAGTTGTTTCCCCACTATAACATCAAAAAAAATTACACTAAAACATGTACTAAAATAATTAGTATAACTACTCTAGTAATTTATATTGGAATTCCACCAAAAATAGTCACTCAAAATAGATCTATAATTTATATTTTCCTTAAAAACATATGTTATTACCATTGAATTAAAATTCTTGGTTGACTGAGATAGTGAATTTTATAGTTATTTTCCTATTAAAAATTCATTGCATATCAATAAAAACATTTACTGGAACATTTAATTATATTATTTGTGTATTCTATTGGGGAAATCAACATAAAATAGTTACTAAAAGAATTATCATAATTTATGGTCTAACCATAGTCACATTTTATGCACAGTTCACTAAAATATATATTGGTTTGAGAAATGGAATTTTTGGGCCATCTCTTCATTGGATCTTCCATTCAATTTCTCTAAATCACTCATTCAATAATTCATTTCTCCCATTATACAATGTTAATTAAAAAATATTACTAAAATAGTAAATAAAAACTAACAATGTAACTTATATTATTTCCACCAACACCAGTTAAACACATTTCACTAAAATTTTAGAATGTTTGAAACATATAATTTATGGGTTATTTCAGAACCAATATCCCTATAATATCAACGATTACATTCTATTATACAATTATAATATTGAATATACACATAAATTGATATTATTACATAAATAATTCAAGTGTACCACATCCTATGACATGTATGACAATGTTATTATAACATGAACAAAATATTCAACCAATTTTGAAAGTGTGTCATGCAAATGTAATGTGACATACTTGATTTGAAATATTATTAATGATATTCTCATTAATAGTGATTTTTCATTATATTATAAATATTATGATATATTTTCATTCATTTTTGTTGATATATATGATTCATCAATATATTGTATCCAAATTTTTGGTGTAGGTATTTTTTTTAGGATGATGTAAGAAGGATATCTGAGATGAATGAAGGATAAAATGACGTGATACACTATTATTCATTTAGGACAACAATTTAATGTACAAAAATAGACACAGAGAAACTAACACAAAAAGACATATATGTATGCATATTTATTTATATATAGTAGAAAAATTTGTAACAATTACATCACAAATGGTGATAATTTTTTTATTTTGGAAGTCATTCGTAGGGATATATTGGATGACCATGTTCACAAAGCTCTAACTCTATGTTTTTATACATGTGTTTTTTTTTGTTTTTTCATACTAAATTCTAATACATAGGTTATTGATTCAATAAACTTTTGGAAATTTTTATAAATATTCTAAAACTAGAATTGTCTCATGAAATCCACCAACTATTTATGAAATATTTCAATGAATTTTATAACGACCCATATAAGCATTCATGGTTCATTTTATCATTTTTTATGGTTTTAAATTTATTTATTTATTCTATAATGATTCTATATTTTAATTTAACCTATGGGTTTTAATATTATTTGGAATTTTTAATAAAGATGAATCATAATTGGAAATAGGAATAGAGGATACCAAGCTTTTAAAAAATGGAATCATGTATGATTCGGATGTGAAAATAAAAAAAAACTAACGGGTCAAAATTTCTAATTGAATGGGGGTAGTGTTCCAATTATAATTATTTTCATGAATCATATAATAGAAAATGTAATTTAAAATATGTAGAAAATTTTATCAAATGTGATGACGGATCACACCATTCATAGTGGGAGATATCATTCACCATGATTTACAATTTTGTAGTTCAAGTGATTATAATTGTTGGGAAGGGAATAATAAAAATCTTTGAAATAAATAATGGGCCATTGAATGTGAAATTAAAAAATAAAATCCAAGGAGATGATAAATAGTGGATTAATTAAAATATAATTTATTTTATATCATTTAATATAAATAAAGTAGAATAAAAACTCAAACTGTAATGTCCCAACCCGACTCGCCACTAAACCGGTGGCCGGATCGGTCGCCACATGACCTCAAACGCATCGTCCCATACGCCAGAGGCTGCCGACTTGCAGTGAGAATCTAAAGATGGTCAGTGGGGAGACAATACCCTCTTATCAGAGTTTCACAGTGGTATATTAGTGTAGATAATGAACAATAGTGGAAGTAGTAACTCATAAATGACAAACAGCGGAAGAAAAATAATACACATTTTATAAAAGTGGCCAACGCCAAATTATACAGCATATGCATGCAAGAAATGCTAATGATACAAAAGTACAAAACAGTGAATAATACAACATGCTTTAAATTAAAATAAAAAAATAATAACTCAAATCCCCAAGGGTGATCTAATCGACCATCCCAAGCATCTGCTCTATCCTCTACTCCTATCTCCCAAGTAAATGCAGATAGCATAGTCCTACTACCAAATAGAATCTACTCGGGTACCTAGTGTAATAGCGGCCTGATTAGGGTGTGAGATATAAATCTTAGTAGGATGGGACCACCGATGACTAACCCAAATCCAGACATTTAATAAATAATTTAAAACACGTGAAGGCATGCATAAAATAAAGTAAGCAGTAAAAAGTAACTATATACTCAAGTACCTGATCCAGCCCTTAGCTGGTGTCTAAACCTGCACTATTCATTTTTCATGCATACTCAAAAATCATTACATAATAATTTTTCATTTATCAATTACTCATATATTATTATGAAAGTCTTGAGATTTATCCTACGGCTGACATCCCCCATATAAATCACTACCCACAGATGTCTCTAGAGACCATCTATGTAATCAAAGTAAAGACTGAATCCAAGATTGTTCTTTGGCTTGGATAACACGTCATAAGTTATTCAACTTAATCTTTCATATATTATGTCTAAGCCCATCCACTAAAATAGTGATTCACTCCTAGGTTCGTCCACTAATAGTGGTTCACCCAATTCATTAACAAGTATAAACCATTTCTCATAATCAATTCACAAAACATCAAGTCACAACAGCCTTCATTAACCATTAACTCATTTCATACACGAACAATTGTACCCACAATCCAATATTAATTAATGGATGTAGAACATCATGTCTATCACCCTCATGAGTATTCGGAGCATCATCCCATGTCTCACAACCCATGGGTATTTGGAGCATCAGTCCATGTCCCATAAAAGAATATTTTCTTTCAAGATGGGTGTAGAACGCCATGTCTAGCACCCCGTAAGTATTTAGAGCATCAGTCCCTGTCTCACAACCTGTTTATCAAACATACATATACATCTATCATGGGTGTAGAATACCATGTCTAACACTAAAAAACCAATCCGTTAATTAATTCAAAAACTAATTAACAATACAAAATGATCTTCAGATAAGTCAACACTTAATTAACCAAATTCCATAACAAGCCTGAACCTGTCCACTCAAACAGTGATTCATCCAGGACTTTAACAATCTACTAACACCCCATAATCATCACAAAACATGTTGAACAAAGCCAATATATTTAGAAAACATCTCACACAACATATCATATTTTCAAACAACTCCATCCAAGACAACTTAAGGCATGGAAAACTAATATGCATCAAAAGTACTCCTAGATAACAATAAATTCACAATCTTAATTTAATGCATGAAAATTAATTAATTCAAAAATTAATTAATTAAACCTTATATCTTTAACTAATCATTAATTAGTTAACCATTTACCATTTAACATGAAATAATTAATCCCTCTATTAATTATTAACAGTTTACAATTATCTTCCGAACATGTCATATATTTGATATTCCCAATAATCTGTAAAAGCCACAACATTATCCCAACTCATGAAATGATAATTAATTCTACAATTAATTATCCTATTACTCATTCTTATCATTCAATTCATTCAATTGTTTAATCATATCACTTTACTAAATTAGAAACCCATGCTTAAAATCAACACATGATCAAGTCCTCATTTATCTTATGTGGGTGGCATTATTTAATAACATCAAATGTGTCATTCATTGGAATATAAAAATCAAAGAAATTCATATTCTCAATTTATTTAAAGAATCTATAATTCATAAATAAAATATTATAAATTTGGGATCCTACCTCTGGGTTTTGCCGGAAACCATAACGAACGAAGTACCCTCAAGAGAAACGGGTTGATTCTTCAAGAACCCGCCTCAGATCACTTCTCCTACAAAGACCAAGACCAAAAATCATCATACTTTAATGCACACACTTAGATTTAACCATAACAGGCATAGATCTAAGATACCGTCAGAAGAGGAGATGTATATCTAAGTAGATCTAAGAAACTGAGCAAGAATGAAGAAGAACATCTACCTACCTCAAGAAAGCAGCTTCGATTCGCCAAGAGAAGCCTTCAGATCACCTCCAAAATTCTTGGGAGAGGTTCTCCTACCTTCAAGGAAGAGTAATCCTGAGTTATGGATGCTTAGGAGGAAAAACGATCCATCTAAAGTAAAAACGAGCGAGATCCACAATTTAAGGATCTTGTTTAAGTTCCTGAATGGTTATTTTGCATGGTTTGAAAAACCGGGCACTAACCGTGCATTATCTACTGCCTCGTCCACCCTTCTCGCACAGTTTGGCCACACTGTTAGACAAACCGTGTGTCGCCCGTGTGGAAGCTACTGCCTCCAAGACCAACTACACACGGTTTGGATTCATGGTTAGACAAACTATGCACCACCCATGTGACTCCCCCTTTACCTAAAAACTTATATCAGAGTTCGAAGAAAACAACATCTTTAGGTGTTCTAACACTTGGAATAAAATTCCGGATATCAGTTTAAAAAGAACAACCCAATGATAAATCAAAAAATAATTTCAGAAACATTCATAATTTTAACCCAGTTTATGACATGGGATCTTACATTATACCCACCTTAAAAACTTCTTGTCCCTGAGAAACCATCGGGAACCACTACTAAAACAACCAACCTACCAGGGTCATTTAATCTCGTTATAAGTGACGTTTTACATTCCCAACGCCAAACACACCATTAAAACTTCTCAACCTAATGGATAAGAGTTTTTAACTAGATCCAAAGATTACTCTAATGCTTAAATATCAAAACAGATCTTATATACTAGGTCATTAGAAGGACCTTGTCAACGAAAAAGGTTGAACCTCGATCAAACAACGAAACAGGTTTCTCATGCTTCCCTCAAAGACATCATGGACCCAAAAGCCACATTAACCCTTTATCTGACAACGTGACTTTAAAACTATTCCAAAACCATCCGCTAGTATAACGAAGTCCTTACCCAACATCTGGTAAATTTTCCAAGTCACGCCATCGCAAGGCTATTTTAAAAACAAATGTGCCCAAACATGAAAAAGGAAGTAGCCCAAAGAATCAAAACATCACGCGTACTACTCAGATAACATCTACTCATCAAGCCCAAAAACATTTAAACTGTAGCATCGCACAAGACAGATGCCATCTTAGTGTCTCCATGATGAGGTCAAGATAGGGGACATGCTCGTCATGTCCAGAAGAGCACACTAAGAGAAAACCGAGGTCATGAAGAAGATCAGTCAAACTGTTACCGGACAACTCTGTTCTAAAAGCTCAGCATCGCCTGCCAACACATTCATCATGAACAAAGTGTCAATACCCACCTTATGATTTCCCATGACGTCTCATGAAAAGATCATCCGCTCACCAGTGCTCTAGATTGACAACAAGATCGCCGTTTCAAAACACCCGGGTCTTTCAAAAACTATTCCATGTATTGAAATGAAACCGATTCTTTAACGCTCAAGTCACTCTACATGAAGATGACCCAAGACTGTACTCAATAGTACAAAAAGACTTATTACGGAGTCATATTGCCTCATACGACTATTTTCCAGGATGATGCTATAACCAGTCATCCATTACTAATAAAAAAGGCGCAAAAGAGGAAAAAAGAAGCTGACCATGCCCGAGGCACATATAACTAGCTGACAAAGATCATTACTCGATGCTCAAGCTCACAACAAGGTCAAGAAACACATCACTACCCGTTCAAACAAGGGTGTCCTTGGTAACTGGATGTCTTACCTGGGACAACGGCACCCAAACAACACTAAAAGAGTGAGAAAATCCATAGCACTAGCAAGGCATTTATGTTTTGAGGGTGCTACCAACCACTGGTTAGTCCCTTATGAATAAAAAGTTTCAACCCTAAACTGGGTCACTTCAAAGAAGTCACTTGGCTCAAAAGCCAAACATAAAGACATTTCTATGGGAAAAAAATAACGCCTACGGAAAGTACTCATGCTTCCATTCCAAGGAAACATAAGAGAAGTCTGAACTACCCTTTACATGAGGGTTTTAAACAGTGGAAACCATAATAGGTTCCATTTCCATGCCTCTTATATTTAATCACTTTTAGTCTTTAACCATCAAACAATTTAATCAAAACATCAAGTACCATTTTGAAAACTCCCCAAGGAAAAACAAAAAAGTTTCATAAAACTCCCTTTTAAAAACATTTATGTTAGTTGGAATCCCTTAATTTTTAAGAAACTTATCAAAATAAATTCCTTTCTAAGAAGATAAGGTGACCTATGAGGATCTCATTTTAACAAACCTGGGTTCTCTATAAAGCAACCCAATAGTAAACGCACAGGTGTTAAAATTCCAAACACCCAAACAGGTCATCCCATAAAAACACACCCCAACTGACTTACTTGGGTCCAGTTGAATTTTAGAAGCTAGCCACTTGATTTTAGATCAACATTAAACATCTTTCACATTTATAAGTATTTAACATGGCATCAAGTCATCTCATTTTATATGAGTCATCATTTCCCAATTCATGAAGCACCCATACACTCCATGGATTGAAAATTGGCTATCATTAATCGGTACTAATGTAAATTCAGAAATTAACATAATCATCCTAATGGTCCAAATTATATGGGTGGCCACCTACCAATCGATAAGGTTCCCATACACCTTATCGCTGGATTTTGGCTCCCATTTAACACAATCAACATTTATTTAACATTTTGACTTTAGCACCCCTTTCACATATCAAAATATCTCTAACATGTTAGCGTAAGCAGTAACACAACAACACACTATAACACGGAAGCATTTCACAACAACAAAACATGCTAATAACTAAGACAGTATGACATATAACCACCCAAGAATGTTAAATCTATCATCATAACATTCTATCTAGAGAGGCATGCTAAAACAGATCAAACAAGGCATTGAACCCAAGGAACACAATCCAAATTAGCAGGCATCCTACTAATGCAACTACATGGAATGTTATATGCATGACATGTGAATCTCTAAGTGACTAAGATGATGTATGTATGAACCTTACTTGCCATATTAGGCCAAAAAATTTATTATATTCAAAATTATCAAAATCAATAAATAGTAGAAAATACACCAGTCACTCAAGGTGAAATAATATCAACTGTAACCTCTAATAGTAGAAACATCAATTCCCATCCTTAGCCACATGGTCATTTCTCATACATGAGGTGATCAGTCCCAAGCATGGCTATTATCCCAAGCGTCGGCACATTCCTAGTCTCCTGTCTACCAACCACAAAATAGTAAGACAAAGGAAAATAAAGAAACCAAAACCTTTGATACCACTTTGTAACGTCCCGACCCGACTCACCACTAAACTGGTGGCCGAACAGGTCACCACATGACTTCAAGTGCGTCTTCTCGTATATCAGAGGCTTCCGACTAGCAGTGAGGATCTAAAGATATTCTGTGGGGAGACTATACCCTCTTATCAGAGTTGCACAACATTATATCACTGTATATAACAAACAATAGCAGAAGCAGTAACTCATAACTGAAAAACAGCAGAAGACAAATAATACTCATTTTATAAAAGTGGACAACGCCAAATTATACAGTAGATGCATGTATGAATTTTTAATGATAAAAAAGTAGAAAATAGTGAACAATACAACATGCTTTATATTACAATACAGAAATAAATAAACAATTAATCAAATCCCCAAGGGAGATATCCTCGAGCATCCCGAGCATCCTATCAGTCCACTACCCATATCTCCCAAGTAAATGAAAACAGCATAGTCCTGCAACCAAATAGAATCTACTTGTGTACCCAGTGCAATGGCGGTCCGAGTAGGGTGTGAGATATAAATCTCAGTAGGCCAGGACCACCGGTGTCTACCCCAAATCCAGACATTTAATAAATAATTTAAAACTCATGAAGGCATGCATAAAATAAAGTAAGAAGTACAAAGTAACTACATACTCAAGTACCTTCTTCATCCCTCAGTAGGTGTCTGAACCTGCACTATTCATTTGCCATGCATACTCAACAATAATTACATAATCATTTTTCATTTATCAATTACTCATATATTATTATGAAAGTCTTGAGATTCATCCTATGCCTGACATCCCTCGTATAATTCACTCACCACAGATGTCTCTAGATACCATCTAAGTAATTAATGTAAAGACTGAATCCAAGCTTGTGCTTTGGCTTCGATAACACGTCATAATTTATTCAATTTAATCTTTCATATATTATGTCTAAGCCCATCCACTAAAATAGTGATTCACTCTTGGTTCCATCCACTAACAGTGGTTCACCCAATTCATTAACAAGTCTAAACCCTTTATCATAATCAATTCACAAAGCATCATGTCACAACAGCCTTCATTAACCATTAACTCATTTCATGCATGAACAATTGGACCCATAGTCCAATGTTAATTAATGGATGTAGAACATCATTTTTATCACCCTTTTGAATATTTGGAGCATTAGTCCATGTCTCAAAACCCATGGGTATTTAGAGAACCAGTCCATGTCCCATAAAAGAATATTTCCTTACAAGCTGGGTATAGAACGCCATGTCTAGCACCCCATGAGTATTTGGAGATTCAGTCCCTATCTCACAACCCATTTATCAAACATACATATACATCTATAATTGGTGTAGAACGCCATGTCTAACACCACAAAACCAATCCGTTGATTAATTCAACAACTAATTAACAACACAAAACGGTCTTCAGATAATTCAAAACTTAATTAACCAAATTACTTAACAAGCATGAACCCATCCACTCAAACATTGATTTTTCCAGGACTTTAACAATATACTAGAACCCCATAATCATCACAAAACATGCTTAAAAAAGACAATATATTTAGCAACCATCTCACACAACATATCATATTTTCAAACAACTCCATCCAAGGGAACTTAAGGCATGGAAAACTATTACACATCAAAAGTACTCCTGGCTAACAATTGTAACAAACAATCAATTCACAATCTTAATTTAATGCATGAAAATTAATTAATTCAAAAATTAATTAATTAAACCTTATCTATTTAACCAATCATAAATTATTTAACCATTTACCATTTAACATGAAATAATTAATCCCTCCATTAATTATTACTAGTTTCCAATTATCTTCTGAACGTGTCAAATATTTGATATTCCTAATAATCCATAAAATCCATAATCTTATACCAACTCATTACATGATAATTAATTCTACAATTAATTATACTATTACTCATTCTTATCATTCAATTCATTCAATTGTTTAATCATATCACTTTACTAAATTAGAAACTCATGCTTAAAATTAACACATGATCAAGTCCTCATTTATCTCATGTGGGCGGCATTATTTAATAACATCAAAAGTTTCAGTCATCAGCATATCAAAATCATGGAAATTCACATTATCAATTTATTTAAGGAAACTAAAATTCTTAAATAAAGTGTTAAATATTTGGGACCCTACCTCGGGGTTTTTTTAGAAACCATAACGAACAAAGAACCGTGAAAAGAAACAGGTTGATTCTTCAAGAACCCGCCTTAGATCACTTCTTCTAGAAATACCAAGACCAAAACTCATCATACATGTCATCCACACACATAGATTTACCTATAATGGGCATAGATCTAAGAGAACTATGAGAAGAGGAGATGTAGATCTAAGTAGATCTAATAAACTGAAAAAGAATGAAGAAGAACATCTATCTACCTCAAGAAATCAGATTTTATTCTCCAAGAGAATCCTTCAGATCGCCTCAAAAATGATTGGGAGAGGTTATCATACCTTCCATGAAGAGTATTCCTGAGTTATGGCCACTTATAATGAAAAACGATCCATTTGAAGGAAAAAAATGAGCTGGATCCACAATTTAAGGATCTCATTTAAGTGACCGCACAGTTAGTTCACACGGTTTGACAAACCATGTGCTAACCATGCGTTAGCTACTGCCTCATCCACCCTACTCGCACGGTTTGGCCGCATGGTTAGAAAAACTGTGCGCCGCCCGTTTGGAAGCTACTTCTTCCAAGACCAACTACGTAGAGTCTGGCCGCACGGTTACACAATCCGTGTGCCTCCTGTACGACTACCCCTTTACCTCAAAACTTCTATCAAAGTTATAAAGAAACAACATATTTAGGTTTTCCAACACTCGGAATAAAATTTTGGAGCTCGGTCCAAAAATAACGACCTGATGATAAACCGAAAAGGAATTTCAGAAACATTCATAATTTTAACCTGGTTCAAAACATGAGATCTTACACAAACTCAAAAGAGATAGAGTATGTAAAAAATGAAGATAATCAGCTGATGATAACCACAAAAAATGATAAGGATAAAATAAATGATATAAACTGTTAGAAACTTAGTAATAAATAGAGAGTAATACATGTAGTAAAGTACTAAATACTAAAATGGTATCCTATGTAAAGGTAGTTGCATCAAAATTTACACAACTAGTAGAAGCGGTTGTTGTGTTATAGGTAGGGGTAAAATTCCAAGAGACCACAAAAGTATCCAAAAGACACAATCATTTTATGGATGAATATTTGTCTCTGATATGGAAAACTATTTGGATTTAGTTGTTTTTATGAATATATTAGTTGATTTTAATAAAATAAAAAAAATAAAAAATATATATATTAATACTATTAAAAAGGGTGATTTCATCCTATAATGTTTCTAGGGAAATAATGGATGTAATATTTTCTTATAAATCACATCTCACTAGTTCAAGAAGAATCCAATTAATGGGATAATTATCCAATATAATTAACTAATTTAATGCATTCACAACTCCATGTCTAATCACAAATGAACTTTTATAATCCCTTTCAATATCACTCTAATAAAATGCATCGTACCAGCACTCAAAATGTGTAGTCATTAAGGTTAGTGAATAAGAATATGAAAATATGTCAGTGAATGGAAATATCAAATAATAGAAATAATTTCGGAATTTAATCACATAAAATAACATTCATTACATACCAGAAAAACTCTTTATGATCATCCATTGATTTGAATCTATCAATAGAAGATTAAAGTCTACTTAATGAATACGGTTTGATGAAGTGAAACCAATGAAATAATGAATAATCCACCATTCTGTGAAGAATATAATATATTTTGGTGTGATTAAATTTATACCTATATTTAATTTTATGAAAATGTTAACAGAAAAGTATATAAAAAGTGAAATATATCTTTTGTTAAGAAACTATAATGATCCAAAAAATATACATGAGAAAAAATAAACATGAAATTAAAAAATTAATGGGAAATTTTTTGGCTCCTAGGTTCAATCCCCCATCATTAAATGTCATGAAATTATATTATGATAGTAAAAGATGTGTGGGAAAAAATGAAAGTGGACTTTTTAATGCTGACTAGAAAATTTATATCATGACTCTTTCCCCATGTTGATATGAAAATTTGAAAATTAAAACAAATGATTTTTGGATGGTCATAGAAGAAAAATATTTTCTTCTAGGTTTCCAATAATATATATCAAAATTTAATTCTAAGTGGATCATCCATTAGTATTTTATGTATGAAATGATGGGATGGCTTTATGGGCCTTCAAATCAAGACCAAAAACTACACTTGAACTTGGGTCCCTAGATCTCCTTGAAAAAATCAACTTTAGATCTGGTCACATTTGACTGAAATGTTCCCAATTATTTTCTCTATCTCCAATAAAAATATATACATCATTGGGAATTAGTTCTGTAACCCATTTTTATTTTATGTGGTAAAAGCACACTCTAATTTGATCATAAATTTCTGCAACCATAGAAAAAAAATTTATCGTCTCTTATGATTCAACCAGTAATCCCAAAATAAAATATATTCCACAAAAAGTAAGAAATAATATAATAAAATATCAAATTAAAATAATAAAAAAATGATTTCCAAATGCTGATGATTATTTCAGACTATATTGAAAAACATTAAACATGAATTGCATAATGATGTTAAATGATGTTCAATTTTTAAAATGTACTGAAACTTTTGTACATGGTAATTAAATCACATTAATATAAAAATAGAAAAAATAATAATATTAGCCTCTTTATGGGGCTAATCGAACCCCAACCTGAGTGTTTCTAGTCCCATAAAAGGTACCTCAAAAATATGAAAATCATATTCCCTTTTTCAAAAACATTTTAACATGCAATGATAAAAAAAACTCATTCCAAACAATCATGAAACCTATAAATTTAATTTATTACATGATATTTGAATGAGAAAATCCCAAGACCATTCTCAATCCCTTTTTCAAATTCTTCACCATGTTTCGTCCAATTACAATTAATCCCCTTGATTTGTTGTGCATCAAAATATGCATTGGGGTTTATTTTCATTATCAAGGGAAAAATGGAAGTGCTATGTTGGAATAACATTAAACATTAAGGTAAGTATCCAATTTTTCCATCTCTTATTTTATTTTCTTTATTCCATTTTTTTAGTTTTTACTACAATATTGATGAAAATACTAAGTCCTAGAAAGAGAACTATGGATTTATGATCCCCTAGATTTGGACACCTTAATCTTTTCCAAATTTATAATCGATAATTGAGATGTAAATCCCAAATATAGGAAATAAAACTATGGATTAATGATCCCTAGTTGTAAAATTCCATGATTTTTGGAAAATAACGCCCTATATGGTCACAATATTTCATTATTTTTTATTGCATACTCAAATTAAACTCAAAATGACCCCAAATTGCCTAATATAAAAAATAGACCCAATGAACTCAAATCAGACCCTAAAATAAAAGGGAGTTTCATTATGGTATTTTGATTAAAAGGATAAAAATGTTTCTATTGAAAATTACATCCAACAACCACACATTCAAAAACTTATTCTGGTAGGTATAAAATTTCATTAATATTAGAATCATGGTTAATAATTATTTGATATACAGTTTCATGTTTCACAATTTGCATTAATGAATTTAAATATAATTAATTGATATATTCTGTTAATCCCCTATTAGAAAAAAATATCAGAATAGAACTCCCTCAGCATATAATAACACTACCCATAGTGTTAAATGAAAAGATAAAATAGATTTATGAACAGGGAAGAAAGTGGGTATAATAGAATTTGATAGAAATTTATGGAACCAAATAACCTAGTTTTATATTGAAGTATATTCAATAATAAATAGATCACCTTGGAGTCATTTCACAAGTAAAATCCTTAGGGATGGTAGAATTATTGGTTTGAACTTCAGAAGGCATGTGTTTTATTTGAAAATAATAAACTGCTTCAACTATTAAATATTATAGAGAAGAAAAATTAGGACCCATTAGAAACCCCAAGGGGGTACCCTTAATAAAAAAACACACAAATAAAATAAAATAATCAAAGATGGTTTGTTTCCTCCCACAATGTTATTAGATTAAAGTCAGCAGCTCTAATTGGACCCCCAAATTGACCAAGGCTAACTTTCAACAAATTAATGATAGCATTTTTTAGAACTTATAATGGATAAAAAATATCTCTTTTTTTTAGAATTTATTTCATGTATAATCTACTATTCAAAAATTAGTGGTAAAAACCTAGGAATTTCATAATTGGTTGACCATTTTTCTTCTGTACTCTTTCCTAAGACATAAAGGATCATTCCCACTTAATTGATTATAGGAGAAGAATAAATGACCACAAAAAGGTCATGGTTATCACCTATAAAGGTATAATTGATCATGGCTTCAAGGAAAATAATTGTTGGAATGGTTTGATTGAAATTTCTTAATGTGAATCAGAAATGTAAATAAATATAAATATTTATTCCATATTTTATTAAGAATTGGTTCCATTAAAATAGTTTTTCCAACAGAAAAACATTATATATCAGTGTTAGTGGTTGGTACATAATTATAGTTAAATATTTTCCCAATTGTTTTAGTGATTTTTGGTTCTGATAAATCATTACTGGATAAGTATTCATTAAATTCAATCAATAATGTATAATATCCATATTATGAATACAGAAAAAGTTTTATGTTGATTTACAGATCATTCACCAATTAATTTTTTCCCTTCAGCTATCCGAAATCCAAATTTTTTTTATTCATTAAATTCATGTGATATTTTTTGGGAAACTATAAATGTTACATTATGTTATGGAAGGGATAGTCATTGTAGGGGTGGGTTCCAGAAAAGATGTATTTCATTTTAGTTCTAATCTAAAAGTTGGTAACTCAGAATTAATTATCTCTATTTGACTACAAAATTTTTTAATCAATGTAGAAGTAATCTAAATGGTAGGAGGTTGAACATCATGGACTATATATCTTATTGGATATGGAGTAATCATTCATGGTTTGATAAAATAAATTAAATTTGTTAGGGGCTTCACAATAATGATTTTTCATTTATTTTAAGCATGTGGTTATGATGGGGTGATGTTTAAGATACTCTATTTGAGTAGACTAAAACTAGGAATTGAAATTATTAACACACACACACATGTAGAAAGGGAAAAATATTAGATAAATGGAGGATAGAATATAGAATTTGGGTTGAGAAATGAATGAAAGTGTCTCAGATAACATACTTAGGTCCCTAAAAATGTTGCTAATATTCTGTTATGTACATACTTAAAATAATGGTAGATGTCGTTGTTGAAGTACAGATTGGGGTCAAATCCATAGAGACCGAACAATTAACCTAAACAAAAATAAATTTTATGGCAGTATATTTTTCTATAAAGTTTCAAATTATTTTGATTTAGTTTATTTTATATATAAATTTGTTTTTTTAATAAATTAAACACAATACAAAAAATAATTTTAAAATAATCAAGAATTATTACTCAATCCTATGGTGTTGCTAGGGATAGAATGGATGCAGTTTTTTCCCTATAAAATAATGTCTCACTAGATAAAGATGTATATAGATAATTATATAATTCCACAACATTGTTCACTAATTAAATATATACACAATTATAATGAAAATCATGAAATCACATAGAGGATTACTTTCATGATCACTATAAGGAATTTGATCATAATAGCACTCATAATGTGTAGTAATTAATGTTTGTGAAGAAAAATAAGAATATAAGTCAATTAATAGAAATATAAAACCATAAAACAAATTTTAGAATTAAATAAAATCAAAAAAAACATTCAATCAATATATAATAAAATCCTTGGTAATAACATATAATAGGATTATCCTTCCATTGTTGGAAATCTATCAATTCTATATAGAAGAAAACTTATTGAAGAAGGATTGAAGAATTTAAAATAATGTAATTAGATACAATCAACCATTGACTCCAGAATTTCGCAAGTTTTGTGTGAATAAAAACAAAAACATATTCAAAAGTTTCAAAATGTTAAGACAAAGGATAGATTAATTAAAAAATAATAACTTTTTTAAATAAACAATGGTCATCCAAAACTTATAAATGAAAAAATTGAAGATTTTATTATAAAATAAAAGAGTGAAATTAAAATTTAATGAATAAAACTTCTACCCTAATTACATCACCATTTTCATATGAAATAGTAATTTTTTTGTCCTAGGATCAATCCCCCATCATTAAATGTCATGTTAATTAATTATGATAGTAAAATGTTGGTGGGAAAAAATAATTTGGAATCTTAAATATTGAAAATCAAATTAGTTTCATGCTATTTTCCTTATGTTGATGTGAAAAATTGACTTTGAAAATAGTCATTTTTGTAGTGTCATAAAATAAAAATAACATCTTCCAGTTTTTCTATAATAATAATAATAATTTAATTCCAACTGGATCATATATTTTTACTTTATGCCTTAAATGGTGGGATTATTTTATGGGCCTTCAAATTTTTCCCACAAATTAAACATCAACTTGGTCTCACTGCATCTCTTTGTAAACATCCAATTTACCTTTGGGAAAATTTGAATTAAATATTACCCATAGTTTTAAGTATCTCTAGTTAAATGTATAGATTCATTTGGAATTAATTTTGTGATTTTTATTTATTTTATATTCTTATGTCTCATTATACAATGATAAAAAATTTATACATCCATGGAAAAAATTCCAACATCCCATGTCATTCATCCACTGATCATCTAATAAAACATGTTCCACACAAAATGGTAAATCATATCAAAAAATATTACACTAAAATAATAAAAATAATTTTATCCACTTGGTGAGGACTGATTGGACCTAAATATATAGACTATAAACATGAATTGCACATTCAATTATAAATAAAGTTAAATATATAAAATTCAATAAAAATTTTCTTTATATACTTTAAAAAAGAATGAATATTAAAATACTATCAATGAATATTTGAATTTTTAATCTGATAATTACCACCCTCAACTTAACCGACTTAAAAAATACCAAATTTGATCATCTTAAGGATTATACTTGTCACCAATTCCATCAGATAGCGATTGAGTATCTATTGGGGTTCATGGAAATGTTTTGAAATGGATTAAATAAAAATCATATCGATCTTAATGAATTAGATAATCCCATTAACATCAGAATGGTTACATTAAAAAACTTTCCTAATATTACATAAGTCATTAAGGAGAGTGTTCTCTTTACTAGCCTCAATAGATGATGAAATGATGATCGAATGTATTTTATTGTCCTTTATGAAGGAAGACTTGAGCAGGTATGTATGGACCTAGAATTTGATCATCGATTCACTATAATACTCAAAAATAGATTGGAATTTTGAATCATATTTATTTTCATATTCATTCCAATTAGATCACCTATAAATATATTATGATTAAATGGTGGGATGACATTATGAGCCTCAAAATATATCCCACAAATTAAACAACAACATACGGTCCCTGGATCTCCTTGAAAACATTAAATTTATCTTTAGACATTGTTTAATGAAATTTACCCTGTAATTTAATCTACCTCAAGTAAATATTTTTGTTTTATTGGGATTCAAATGTGGGATCCCTTATTATTTTATGGGACTACAGCTCATTATGCATTGATCAGAACATTATGCATCCATTTTCAAAAATTTATCTATCTTCCTATGTGATTTATCCACTGATATTAAAAGAAATATATTTCCACACCAAGTTATCAATAATATCCCAAATATAAAATTAAAATAATCAAAAAAATAATTCCACCAGATTGTGAATAGTTGATCCCAAATTCACACACTATAAATATGAATTTAACAATTATGTGAAATGAAGTTAAATTTATAAAATGAAATAAAACTGGTGTTTTTGGATATTGAATGACATAATTATTAAAATATAATAAATGAGTACTAGACTATTTCAGTGGATAATCAAAAGGAATAGTAAAAATATATATAAACATCACATAGAAACTATTACTAATAATGAAAAATATATACATAATTTTGATTGTCATATATCTAACTATAAAGTGGGAGTAATTCATTAATTCAATGATTAATGATCGTTAAGGTTACTACAAAATAAGTGATTCCATATAAGGATACTGGGGCAATATGTGTAGTGAATTTTTAAATAGTTAATTATAAAGAGGATGTAATAAAAGAAATTGAGGATGATAAATGACCATTCCAAACTATAAAAACCAGAAACATAGTTGAGAAGGATAGGAAAAAAATAATCACATGAGATCACTAATTAGATGGTGATATTAAGGAATATAATATAAAAAATTATGAACTCAACATATAATTATGAATTAGTGAGAAAAAAATATATAGAAACAAAATTAAAATTTAATGATTGTAATGGTTGGGATGAAATAATCCAGTGATATTCACAATGTTTTAGAAAAAATAATAAATTAATGAAATATTTTTTGTCTTTTTTTTATAAATTATATTGAATGGGAAGAGTTAATTGTTCTAGAAATCAGAAAATTATTGTCATTAAAATATTTTGGAGTTGGATAGTTAAAGTCATAATATTAAGACAGTTCAATGTTATTTTGAATTTCAATACATAGTATAATCTTGATTAGAATTATAGTTATACACTGAATACATTTTGGTGTCTGATTAGAATTATCATTATATAATAAAATATAATTATTACTCCAAAATATCAATTTATATCCACCTTTAAGACCTCCATTTCATTGAGAAAAGGGAATTATATTCTCACTTTTCTGTAGATTAATGCCTATAAAATGAAAAAAAAAATCATTTGTAATTTAGATTTTAATAAATTATATATAAAACATAAAACCCAGCACAAAACAATTAGACTAATTAAATTATAATTCTATTTTATTGATATTTTATCAATATATAAAGCTCTTTAACCATACTCTTCAATCATGTTAAAGCGTGTTCAAGTCAAGGTTAGTTTAACTACCTCCATGAATATTGATTTGATATGCAATTATAGATGACTATGGGAACCGGGAAACTGATATTATTAAAATCTATTTTGAATATCATGATTACTATATTGAGCTAAAAAAATTATTCAATATATAACTTATAATTAAGGTATCATTTTTCTTTACCAAAATCTACAAAATATTCCAACAAAATATCAAATTTTACGCAGCACAACTAAAACAAATATTAAATGAAATGAGAAACTTTTAAGTAAATAATTTATATATTTTACAATATCATTAAATTTTTTTCAATAATTAAATTTCTATAAAATTATGAGAAAATATAAAACAAATATTACACATCTATAAAATAATTAATATTATTAATGCTCGATGTTCATAATGTGGTATAACTAATTTATGTACTCTTAACACAATATTATAACAAGGATTATAAAAGTTTAATATTCATGATTATGGTTATAAAATATTTTATTATGTTATTTATGTTTATTATAAAATATGATATAGTTTCATGAACTATAAAAGGAATAATGGTAAGGGATTTTTGTCTCAAGTTCACTTTCATTGATGCATGATTCCATGTTTTACACTAATTTCACATTTATGTGTTGCTTCTATATGCCAAATAAATTACATCATGATAAATAACTCTTGTTAATGAGATATAAATATTTGTTTTACAATATCTCCTAAACGTTCATTTAGTCCATTCACTTCTCATGTGGTAAGAGTTTTTCTCCTCAAATTCTCTTCATTGGGGCATGTTTATTTATGCACAGATTCCTTATTAATATAGTGTATATTAATAAGAAAAATATATCATTACACAATCAATTATTTGATTAATATTATATATTAAACCATATTATTTTCATTCTTCTAATAACTTCTGATTGAATAATTTCTAAATCCCATAAGGGGTGTTCAAGATTTATATCTCTTCATTGGGTTATATTCACTCTTATTGGTATATTATAATTCATGACTGATAAAGTATAAACTATAATGATGTATTTAATTATATCATAATTATTTTTTAGGAAAATAATCTTTCACACTGAAGTATTCTCCAATGATGATTGTTTTGTTTAACTAAAATTTCTATTGATTCGAATAATTATTGTTATGTTTATTATATTTTTCTTCTATATATATGTTTTTATATTAGTTCAATGTTATAATTTCCATTATATAGACCCAATATTTTAATATAAAATTATCCTTTTTCCTTAATTCATTATAAATATGTGGTTTCATTATCTGTTAAATGATATGGGTTTCTATAAAAAATATTTTTCAAAATGTTCAAATGGTTTTTTCAACTAATAAAAATAAATTGGTTTTACAAGCCATTACCCATTTTATTTTTATTGACATTATGTATCTCTTATGATTCCATTAATAATCATTATTTTTTAAAAAAAATGGTTTCAATTTATTTTCATTTCAATACTTAAAAATAATATATTTTTTTCACATTTCCTTTACTATAGATTATTTTCAAAAGTAAATGTTTTGAAAGAATATCTATTACATTAATTGAAGGAATTGTGTTTTTTTATTCCATTATTAAATTTTATTTTTAAATGTAAATGTTTTCAATGTATTTATACTTATTTTTATTTAAATATTCCAGATTTATCATGTTTGAATTATTAAATAATTGATTTAAAACTAAACAATTTAATATTATTTCAACCTAATTTATTGATAAAATTATTCTCTTCTCAGATTTCCAATTTTAAATATTCTCTTAAAAAATTCAAAATAGTTTCATGTATCATCTTGAAAACCCTTACGTTGTTCAATGATATTTTATTTTGGAATCATACAAATAATGTTTTAAATGGTATTGTCTTCCCCTTGATCTATTAATTATGAATCCCATAAGGGATTTTGTAACTCAAACTCCTTTTATTGTGTTATAAAATTTTTTATTTGAACCCTATTTTTTATAATAATTCACTATTTAAATTGTGTTCCATTTTTAATTATGGAGAATTTTTTTAACATATTCTATTTCTATTAATGTTTTTCCTTTCAACATTATTGAAAACAATGGACACTTATTTTATAAGAGAATCATAAAAAATATTTTCCAATAGTGATTAAAAAATGATTTCAAAATATACTTTTAAATATTTAATTTTTTTTTTCATAAATGGATCTATTTCTGTTGGAGTTATGTTTCATAATTCACACTATATTATTTTTTATTATGTGATGATTTAGGGTAGTCATTTACTAATATTTAATGTATTTTTATTATTATATTATTTAGAGGTTTTATTATACCTATTTTCCATGTGGTCTATGTGTAATGATTGGAAAATTGCATGAATCATATTTTTTTATGGGGTATTTTAAGATGTGATGATTGATTTCATGTGGCACATAAATATTTAAATTTTTACAACTGTATGACCAATATCTTCCTATAATGAATTGGTTAAATTAATACATCTCTTGAGTTATAAATGTTAGGTAGGTAGGTTTTAATGTTTCTAGATTAAAAAACCATGAGTTTGATGGAGTTAATATTAACAGTTAATTTTACATATTAATAGGTTTCAAGTATATAAGATCAAAAAATTTCAATGTAGGCATATTAATCCCAACAGACAATTTTACATTTGAAGAGAATGGCAAGTACCTATGTTTATAAGGATATGAAATATTATTCTTGTTATTGTTCCCCTTTTTCACATATTTTATCATTACATGACATTATTTCATGATTATGCATTATTTTTTAATTATTCTATAAATTTATATGATAATACCTCATTTTATGATTTCCCATATATTATTTAAGATATTTCATTTATTTTGTCGTTCTTTAATGATCATGATATGAACATATATAGCTCTATCAAATATTATTATTACCATCTATGTTATTTTATGTTTTTTATGTTATTTTTAACTTTCTCATTTTCTCATTCATGTATATAATATAATCCATTATAATTTTTATTTTCCCTTATATATCATTTGATCTGAAACCTTTCTTAAGATTCTTTTCACCAAGTCATAAAGATGATTATATATTGTTATATGTCTAGAGAGGGTCTATAAGAGTAATATTTTTGATAAATTCTTACAAGGGTTATAAAAAATGATGTTTCTATTGAAAATAAAAAATAAAATAAAACATTTTAGTCTCAGAGTTATACTATTTTCTTGATATGAATTATTTAAATCGTGAGATTAATGTATTATTTAATTCATTTTTATCTTGGTTCACTTCAATTTCAATAGTTTCTCTTGGGTAACTTCAATATAAATAGTATAACAAATATAATGTTCTTGGATTTTTATATAAGAAAAATACCTCAAGTCTATAGGGAGTTGAATTAGAAATATTTTAATGGCTTTTTTCATGTATTAAATGAGGATTTATAACTTGGAAATATCATATAATTTTGAATAATTGTTATATAATATTTATGGAATATGTGGAGTTTAAAAATTCAACATTGAAAGAAATTAATGATGACTATTAATTCTATATAAATATTGAATGTGGAATATTAAATATATATTCTTTGAAAATATTATTTTTTGAAAGAATATAAAAAATAATAAATAGTAAGGAGATGTTGGTACTCTTGCAACTAAATAACATCTAATAGTATCATGGGGGAATAAGATTGAGTTTTGTTATAAAAATATATTGTAAAATAAAATTAATTGACGTTTTATAATATATAATAATAATATTATCATGGTTGATGTGTTCAAATCATGTAGAGGGACAAGTCGTAGTCATGCCTGATTGTTCTTGAAAGCATCAGTTCACTAACTATACAAGGATGTTAATCTAGTCATCAAGACTAAGTTGTGAGAGTGAGTAGGATAAATTGTGGTATAATAGAAACTATGTGATGGTTTATAAAGTCCCCATAAAAGAAATATAGAGAATATTTTGGTATTCCATGTAATCATAGTGTGATTCTATTTCATGTAAATGATTATGTTAATATTGGATGGATATATGGATGGGGGAGTCAATTAAAACATGTAGTAGGAATTTAAGGCCAAATATTTTAAATTATTTATGTTCCTCCGTTTATTTATAGAATTACTTAGGTAGAGTAGAGAGATAAAAGAAATATATTATCATACATTAACCAATATCATTTATTCATTTAAAACTAACATAAAATTAAAAAGAATACTTCACATTGACTCACCCACTCTTTTTGGAAATCATAGATATAGAAACATTAATTGGTATCAATTATTACCATGTATAGTACTATTTTATGAAATATGATAGGATATTAATCAAAAAAACCTATTGACATAATATTTTGATGGTATTTTTAACAAATAAACCATGGAATACTGAAGATAATATCAATGGATTTCATTTTATGTTAATGGGTATATAATTATGGTGATTATATTTTTTCAATATGTAAAATAAATAAGTAAATAAAAGTGTGTGTTTCAAACATGACAAAGGGAAATAAAAGTAATGGATCGTTTTAATAAATATTGATAAAAAACATTAATTTAGAATCCCCTCACATGTGATGATTTTTGAATTTATCCTTAAGATATTAAAATTCCCAAAAAGGATAATATTAGAATCCATAATTACTTTTAAATAGTTCAAGAATAAAATTATCCAAATGGGGGTATTTAATAACTTAATATGAATGTAGACATAAATCTTAGATTTGATGATTATTAGAGGTTATTATTGAATGATTGAGATGGCCTTTTAGTTATTGGAATAGGATATAATATTAGCTAATGAGAAGTAGATAATTTTTGTGTTCAAGCCAAAAAATGGAAAATATAACTTTATCAGAGTAATTTTCATACATTAAATGTGAAAATACTAATTATAGAATAATTTTTTAGTGATTTCTTTTTTAGTCAAATGACACTAGAATAAAAAAAATGGAAATTTCCCAGACATGGTTAGAGTAAATTGGGACTTTAGAAGAGTCCTAATATACATTAGAGGATTCATATGAGAGTTTATAAGAGTAACTAGATACATTGTAATAGTAAAAATAATTTTAAAAAATATAAAATGGAATTATTAAGTGTAACTTTATACTTCATAAAATTACATAGTAATTTAAAAGAAGAAAATAAATTGTGAAATTTTTTGACTCCTAATGAAATGAAAATATTTAAATTTTATTATAAAATATAATGAATAATAATAAAATAGTTGAATTTTTTATTATTTAATTTATATAAACAAAAAAAATAAAAATACAGGATTGTGAAGATTCCCAAGAGTTTAAAGAGGAACCATCCATGGGCAGAGTTATTGTTTGTGAGTTATACAACATAAGCCACACCCAAATGTCTTAATACATGTTTACATGCATATATATAATAATATTTAAATAGTTTATAGGAGTAATTTTTTGGAGTTTTGTGGAAGGTTAATACCAAGATTTTAAATGTAATTAAATTAGATATATTTTACAATTACTTTTCATAGTATTAAATATTAATTAAAAACTGGAAAATAATACGAATTTGGAAAATGAAGGATCCCCATATTGATTAAATTTAAGAAGTTTCTAAATTAAATAGAGAAATAGAATATTTAGAATTAATCTATGAATATAAAAGGGGAATGAGTAGAGGAAGTCATATATATTTCTTCATTTTTATTTATTAAGTATAAACTAATAATTTAAGTAGGATAAATTTATACTACTATAGCTAGAGAACATCTACTATTATCAAGGTAGAAGAAGTGGGAGGCATATAGTATAGTCTTATTGTAAATAGTGGTCAACATAGGTCTTCAAATTTAGATTTAGAGGAAGTGAATGGATAGTGTTCTCCACAAAAAATAGGGATTAGTTGATGTCTTACTCAATGGGTCTAGAATTAAGCCATTCACCATCTATAAAATATAGTCAATGTGGTCTTGATAATAAGTTATGTGAGATAGCATGAGAACCAATGGGAAACTGATTACATTGTGATGTAATATAAATACCCACAAATGGGATCATGGAACAAATGATTAGTTTTTATTTAAGTATAGTGTGGGACCATGAAATGTTACTACTCATGTTAATAGTTGGAGTGCCTTTGAATTGAGATTCTAACCATCATACTAATTATTAGGATTTCATGGGAAAACAATGTAAATATATTTTGTTAGTATTGTTATTTAATATAATACTAAGGTAAGTTTAGGAATATAAATAATGAGATGATAAAACATTAATTAGTATTATATGATAATATAAAAGGGAATATATTCCTAAAAATATAATGGATCACTAATCCACCCCCCAGCCCCCCATTTTAATGATCTCACCTATCAAGGAACCTCAACATCAACCACTTTAGATAATTATTGTATGATAAACAAATTATTTCAAAATGGAAGGAAAAAAATTTTGTAGTACAATAGTAGACTAATTTTATTTTCAAAATACATATAAGAAGTACATTGTGTAATACATTCCTTAGTTTCAAATAGAATTATAATCTAATCCAATAAGAAACAACTTTTTTAGTCACACATGATGAGAACTTATTATTTCTTAATACCTCTCCCTAAAATACCAATGTAGCCATACTTTTCCTAGACCCTAATTTATTATGTAACTAATAAATAAAAAACCAATAGATTCACAGAATCATGAGTCAATAGTCAATGAAAACTAAACAGAAACATCACAAACCACATTAATACTCTAATAATAAAAACCTAAACATATAACTATCAACTCACTTACACTCAATCTAAAAATTAATGTAGTGAATAATGAGTCAAAACCCCATCAAACCCTAATAGAATCCTTATTATATGAGATAATTCATAGACACTAAAACTAAAAACCCCAATATATTACTCCATTATCCCAACATTCCTAGAATTAACATTCCTTTGAATCTGAAAAACCAGAGCATATCTGAGATTTTTTCACTACCCATGATGTGATGCCCATTTTCTTGAAATATTATGCATTGTGAAAAAAGTACCTTAAAATGGATATCTTAATATATATTTCATCCATATATAATACTGATGATGTTTCAACATCACATGGAATTATGGTAATATCTAGTAATATATGGAAATAAAAATTATAGAAAAGTAAATAGAAATATGTTTTAAAAGTATTCATTATAATTAAAATAATTAGGGTTAAATAAAAACATCATGGGTGTAGAAATTTAATGAGATGTTTCATGAATAGTATGATGGATTTCATAAAAAATGAGGTTAATTATACCACTAGTCTATGGATCATGCTACCATCAATTAAAAACCATAGAAATAGTGTTAATTGCCACTAGAGGGTAGTTATTTAATGCCTAGACTAATTCCCGCATAGAGTCAAATAAGAAAACCATTATAACACAATATCATAAAGAGAATAACATGACAAGAAAAATAAAATAAATTCTATAATAAAAACCCCAAAAAATTTCATGGCTAATATACATGGAAATAAGAAAATATAACATAAAAATAGTAAAAAATAAAATTGAGATAATTTAATGTTTAAACCATGAAGGCCAACATTCACGGTCCATAAATTATTATTGAGTTTTTTTGTGTATGTTTGAATTTTAATGGTGGATATTTACCTTGATCTTAATTTATATTATGTTTTTCTGCCATTATTTTTTTAATGAAAATTTTATCCAATGTTTCATATAATTTTTTGAGTGTTTTTATTGTTTCTATGTGAGACATCATGAATGTGTGGGGGATAAATATTGGTTGTACTCAATTAAAATGTTCTACATTTCTAAAAAATAACCCTAGTATAATATTGTCTTTTCAATCACCAGCACCAAAATATTGAATGATTTCCTAAAAAACTACACATAAAAGATTCCCACAAACCATAGGGGAACCAAGTAATATTTCTCATCTAGAAAAATTCTCTTTATACTATAATTTTACTTATTATAAAAAATAATCCATTACAAAAGTAGGATTACATGTTATAGTAACCTTAACAAAAAATCATCCTAGGATGCTCACTTTTCTATGATTGAAAAAAATGTATCAATCTAGGAAAACTATTAGGTCCACAAGGTCAAATATCCTGAGGTGGGTGAATCAGGGTATAACAAATTAAAATAACACCCCCTTATGATCTATTTTCAATGGTGAAGAAACTCTCTTATAACTCTTTCCAGTAGATAGGTATCAATATAAATTCATGAATGCACATGACACAAAAATTTTACTTGGTTCACCCTCACTCAACAACATCCAAGGATCATAAAAAGATGATATGTTGATATAACAAATCCAAAAAAAATGAATTGTTGTTTATAATGTTTGAAGTAGACTCCCTATCCCTTTTGGTTGATAACCAATCACAATTTGAAAGCTCACTGCTCTCTCAACTGAAGTGTGATCACTTCTTCATCAGAAGATCCACTCATAGTTTATATACTTTTAGGTCCCTTCATTATCTCAAATAAATGAATCCTCCACTATATGTTGATACTATATTGATGTAACACCTTCATATAATATATGAATACCACTTTACCATAGGTAAAATGGGAAACTATAAATATTTCACGAAACCCATAACGCTTCTTGTAAGAAAATTCCTTGCTCTCATGATTCCACTTCTGTCTCCAAACACCGCTTGTGTGCAACATGAATCTTACATGAAACTCAAATCTTATTCCTAACTTCAGATTTCATGCAACACCAAATCATTCATGCAACTCCATTTGAATGAAAGTATTACATGATCTAAAGCTCTGATTATCTCTATGTGTTGAGATAATTTGAATGAAGGGGGTAACGACTGATTTATAGGCATCACTATCCCTGGCATGGAAGATTACCTACATCGCGCAAGATTCCCTCTGTGCATTCAAAACTGATTTTGATATCGCATTGGGCACACAAACTTCTTTTTCACAACCTCATTTATCATGCACATTTTCAAATATTTCGTACACTTCATGCCTTTGATATTTTTTGACAATCGGATCCTAAATCATGCCTTGAATGAATTTTCCAAAACCACCTTCAATATTGTGAGCAATATCCTTTTCCAAAAACACATTTCTCCATTTTTCGATTTTGATACCCAAAAATTTGGCAAAAACTGGAAACCAATGTCATGATGAATCTGTTCTTTTCATACATCCTCTAGATCATCCTCTCCTTTATCATGGTTGTTTATTAATATAGTTTTTCAAAACTATCTCTAAAACACCACAAATGACCAAGTATGAACTCTTTTCCATGAAACACAATCAAGCAAAAAATTCTTCAATATAACCTTGAGGGATTTTTTCTAAACAAAAACACTGATTAATCATTCATCCATAGTGGCGGACCTGAATTTCATTGCCATTCTTTGAATATGTCAATTATTTATTGAGCCTCATGGGTGGGGGACCCATACCCCAAGAATAGGGGAGGCATCAAACCATAGTGGCTAAACAACTATTCTTTATGCCATTCCCAACATTAACCTTTAAATTAGGAGGACCCAAAACCAACACAATATGGGGTACTGACTCTTCCATAGAATGGGAGAACCACACATTCTATGATTGAGTGAATACAAAAGACCAGGAATGAACATAATATAATTAGTCTTGGAGAATGTACCCCTCTAATGGAGGACCTGCTTCCCACCCTGTGCAGAGTAAAAACTCAAAAGACTATTTTAACTACCACTTATTTTATCAGGATTTATTATTCTTCCAGATTTAGAACTTTCTACCTTTTAAATAGGGGATCAATAACTCCACAGTAGTATGAGTTACTTACAATAATGCATTAGAACATCCCTAGGGGATTTATTATCCCGATATAAACCAAAAACTAAAATATACAATGATATTTATCCCTACATGATAGTAATTTGAAGAAAAATCAATATGAACCAAACATCTAAAAAAAGGATGTCATTAATAGAGAGGCTTAAACAACTATCAGTAGTCTTGATTATCTCACCATTTGTAGAAGAACCATTCCATACCTTTAGATAAATCATTATCATATGGGAATCAATATCCTCATTTCATAAATACAACTCTAAAATAAGGATTCCAATCAGTGAATCCAACAATGAAAATACCACTATATAATAGACATAGTGTAATAAATTGTACACTATGAACAAATATATAACTAATTAATTATGTTAAAAGGTTTTCAGATCTATATTATAGAAATTTGATACCCAACACACCCTTTTTGTTGCCCTGTTCTAAAAACTAATCATATTTATTACACTATTTATTTCCACAAATTTCTTATACCATCTCAAGAGACACCAATCTTAAAATTCCACATATTCGACCAAATTTCATTGATAAAAATTTTACATTAACCATCCCATATTTTCCCATCTATGTTTTTTGGTGAGCCGAGTGTGACACCCTAAAACACCTCTAATAGGAAAGGAGTATGTGACTATCAACAAGATTAAACAAATAATATATGAGAGGCCTTATCATGTAAAACATGTGAATTTATGCATCACTAACCATCCAGAACATCACATCCACATAAGAGTACATAATTATTTAAAATGTAAAATTCTTGAAAGATCTTTATTACATCCAATGATGTATAACAGAAATTATATTTCAATATGGAAAATTAATTCAAGGCCAAACATTCCAAAATATAACTAGCATCCAATGGCTAGGAAACAAAGAATCCTTGCATCACACTAATTCTAACACTGTGATTTATATGCTCATTTACATAATGAATGGGAACCAATACTCTATTGTGGTGATTATAAAATTACCCATTATGAATCCTTTAATGAAAAATGGGCCACACGGTAGTAGGTCTGCTCACTACCAATGGAAAAACCATATAAACACCAATATCTATTTGGGAGGGGGAAGAAAATAGTATACAAGATATGGATCCACTTCTTAATGAATCTTTAACTAGAAAATCACAAGGGAAATTTACGAAAATAACAATAGTCTAATCATCCCATAGGATGAGGAAATAAATAAACCACATTCCATTCATGGAATAACGGATAACCAAAATATCCACCCATTCTATGGAATGTGGACTTCATAGAAAACTCTCATGCCCTGGTGGAAGACTCTTCTGTAATCACCCATGACAAATAGGTTGAATAATTATTCATTAACTTGAGGTAACCGAAATAAATACATTCATATAAAACTAAAGGAATATATTTAGAAAAATCCTATTTTTTAGGAGCCTCTTTAAAAAACTACACTATATAAACAGACATCTACACGTTATAGATATTCTAGGAAATGGGTTTAACTCACTGTTAAATCATCATTTCCAAAATGGAACCTCTATCCATTTAGATCCCATATATTAACTATGTACTCAAAACCCAAATCTTATAAACTAATAAATGTGTGGGATACACTCCTCCCCGGTATAGACTCATATCATATGAGGTTGTTAGCAACCCCGTATATGGGAAACCTACATCCCATCCCATGGTAGAGTTCACTACCCTCTTTGATAAAAGGTAAATGACTGCCCCCACCATGTTTGAACAAAGGGACATTATTTTGACCAAGATACACATTAAAGGGAGGATCAACTAGTATCATTGTGTTTCCCCACCACCTCATATTACCTCTACTAGAGTGGAATACCAAAGGGAACAAAAAGGAGAACCCATTGTACTTTATATCACCCAATACCCCATATTTTCCTTGTATTGTGAATTTAATGACAATGAAAACACATTTTTGAAGAAAGAGCCAGGGGACCTATGCCCCTATTAGAGATTATAGACCAGGAATGGGAGTTACTAACCCAGTGCATCCAAACTTTCCATTCTAATTAACCTTCAAAACCATCACATCATCCCTCAAAAATGTTTAAGGGGACCATCACCCCTTTATACATATATATATATATATCAGCAAGGGAGTACTGGTCCCATGTAAGACATCATACCCACCCAAAGTCTATGACCTAAGAATAATAATCTCACTCCTCAAATACATATCTATAAGAAACCATAACTTAACATAGTGGAAACACACCACACATCTCTAAGGGATTACCAAACGCATCAAAATAGGGTAGGACACACACCTTTTTTATGATATACACCTAAGGTAGTACCCAAATTCCATCTCCATAACATCTTAGACTCCAACAAATGGAATATTATCATCCAATAAAATGGTCATCCAAGAATAATTCTATAATCTCATACTCTATTTTCAAAGAAACATATAATATGTTTCCCGAGAGGGAGAATACCTTTATCTATAGAATTAACTCTCCATCTGCATATCTAAATAACAAGGTTTCGAAAGAATGTGTTATCTAATAGAATATAATTTAATATTATTATGTCCCCCTATCTATCTATATTCCCCATCAATATACTTTTCCATATAATGGGAACCATTTATGAATAAATAGAACAATTGCATTTGTGACTATTACATCCTACAATATGAAACCCACAACATTCAAAAAATGCTTGAGTAACTAAACTCTTAATTATCATCATGGAACCATTCCATGGTATCTGATGACTTCTAGGGGGTTATCTGTCCCAAAATTTTATAGAAATATCCTCATAGTACCAAAAACCATTGACAACCTCTAAAAATATTTTCAATGGCCTCTTCTAATTTAGGGGACTCCACCATCTTGTTCTATGTGGAATGATACTAAAATGGACTACCTACTTATCTATATCTATATATGGGGAGAGGATATATGATAATCACATTTCTTGGGAAGGTATTCAATTTTTACCAAGTTTTACATGAAACATCATACTCTGGGCTTATAATAGTTCTAGTCTCATCATGTATTTTTGTAATACAAACTAGATTCCTTTTTTTATAAGGATTATATGTTTTTATTGTGAGTAATAATATATATAGATATATGTATTTATATGAAAAAATATATGAAGATTAGAAATGATTCATTACATTTTTTATTATTTTTATGTTTTTTTAGTAAATGTTAAAAAGGATTGAAATTGTTTTAAAATACCTCACATGATTAAATTGGATAATTATAATTTATCAAAAAATTTGTAAATCACATTTTTTTTCTTTTAAATAATTATTTTTTATGTTTATAATATCATGAATATTGATTTTATAGCCATCATGTTTTTATAAAGATCAGTTATTTAAAATCACATGATGATTTTATCTTTCTTACGTACATTTATATTCATGTTTACACATTCTAGAATGAATCCTACACAAAATATAGATTTATGATTTCACAAACATGATTTGTCTTTATGTATAAATAATTCATTGTTTCTCTATCTAGATTCATTTTTTAATCAATTTAAAATTATGTATATCTAGAAATCAAAAATGATAAATATATGGATAATCATGTTTACAAAAATATCAAAACGATTGTTACATAAAGTTAAAATGTTGTTATGAAATAGTTAATTATTCATTTCACGTTCAGTTTGGTACTTTACTTTCTCATTGTTTTAATAACTAAAATTACTACATTTTTATTTGATTTTTTAACTCTTTCATTAATTTGAAAAATACATAAATAATCAAATGATACCATGTATAGTGAATTTAATTTTTCTTAATAAATTATTAAGAATAAGATATTTCTATAAAATGAAAATGATATTAATTCATGTTCATGTTAATTATAAACATTTTAAAATACGAATGGATTATAGGAAGAACCCAAGTGGTCATAATGATTATGGGATTCTTGTTCTTACCATTAAAAATGAATTAATATATTCCAATTGATGAATACTACTGATATAATAATTAATTTAAAAGAATTAAATTTCAATCTATTAAATATATACTACTAATAATATTGTTTCATTTATATGATCATTAAGTAAATTAAAAGTTAATTGTTTTGATGATTTCATAAAAATTATATCAAAGCTTCGATCATCATAGAAATTAATTATATTCCATATTTAATTATTGTATTGTAAATTTTAATCTTTATTTTTTATCTTAATTATCAATTTAGGAATTTCCCAATCAAAATAATGTATTTTTAAGGTCATTTATAATAAAAAATAGTTCTTCTATGGGTGTTTAAAGTTGAAAAAAATTGTTCTTATTTAATCATTAATCTATAGAAAGGTAGGATATATTAGTTGGGTTATACCTCTAGTTGGGAAAAATTAATTGTCTATACAAGATTATCACATATATTTAAAAGTGATGTTTATAATGGGAACGATTAATCTCACTGAGTAGAGAGGAGTGACTAGTATAGGAAGGATCATTTCATTTAATCTACTGTAAAAATCGTTGATTCATTATTTTTATTATACCATATTTTATTTATATCATATAATTACGCTATTCATTATTTTCATGCATATTTTTTATATCCTACATGAAATTACGCATTGTGATTTCACAATAAAGTATATTTATAAAGTCATTTCACCCCTATATATAAAACATTGTTTATCTTAACAATTCTAGAAATTAGTATAAATACATATTCCTATTTGATATATGTTCTGTTCCTAATATTCATAGATTTTTTAAGGTTATTATATACCAAATAATATATAACTTGCTGATATTTCAAAATTTGAACAACATATCTAAAAGTGAGTGTGAAAAAATATGAAGAGTATAGAGGGATGTAAAAACATGAGACATTATAGTATATTTACATTTCACTAAATTCAATCACATTGATAGATTGTAATGCATGAAACACTTGGTTAGAATGAAATGTGACACCCTATGTTATTTTATAAACATTACTATTACAATAAAGACATTAAATTTGAAGGTATGAATAGTAATAACTAAATTATTAAAATTATATGGTTTTAAAATGTATAAAAAAATGATATCTATTTATTATATATAATATTAAACCATTTGAATGAAAAATAATTTTTTTTTAAAAACATTATTTAACTAAAAGAATGATTAGTCAAGCTTTGTGAACGTAATCTAAAATTAATTTTTATTAATTTTAAAAAAATATTCAAAAATATAAACATAATTCTTTGAATAATAATATTTTAATAATATTAGGGTAAAATATTTTCGATTTTTCTGAAAAGATTTATTTTTTGATGAATATTGATAAATAATGAATTTTATTTGAAAACTATATTTTCTTTTAAAAAATTATACAGTTAAATTATATGTTGAATTTTTTGAAATGTAAAATTATTTTAATAATATATTTCAATAAATGAAATTTAGGTGATTTGAATCATTTTCATATTGAATATTGATATAAAATCTTTGTAAAAGATGTCACATTTTCCCTTTAAAATTGGATTTCTAATCACTTCTATATAATTAATTTTAAATTTAAATTTTCCACTTCCATGAATTGAATTTGAAAAAATAGACTCCATATTATTAATCAATATTATTTAAAACATTTAATATTCTCAACATAACTTTTTACTGAATTGTATAGTGGAAATAGTAATAATTAATTATTGATGTTAAGGTAAAAATGTATTTACCCAGGTCTAAACTAGAATGATAAGTGTTAAAATGACATAAAATCATGTGTAATTTATATTATCTATCCATATTTATACCTTATTTATTCTATTATCTATATTGTTACATTATTGGTTCCTTTTTACATGAAAAATAATATTGGTGGAATCAATCTTTTCAAACATTACAAGTGTGTCACCCACCACACTTATAAAAGGCGCCCAACTCTCCCCTATACTTTACTTTTTCAAACAAGTTTCGTTCATCCAATACCTACCCAAATAACGTAAAATTTTATAATATAATCCTAGAAGATTTTTTTTTTATAAAAATTTAAGATAGTAAGGATTTTTTGCAGACCGTTGGATGATACCTAAAGTAGAGGTAATTTTCTTCCATGAGTATTTTTTATTACTTCTAACACTACCTGAAATTATTATGAAATTAAATATTATATAACAATATAATTATATTGAATATAAATATATTTTTTATATTAATTTAATAACCTAAAACCACCCCAACATACATTAAATTGTCTATGAAAAAATCAATTGTGTTTACGGAGGATTGTCGCCTCATAAACCGATGTCATTCATTTTTCCACTACCACCATTTATGGTTGGGTATAATGACAGATATAAAATTTATACATAATATTTATAAAATAACTATACCTCTAGAGTAATTATATCATATATTATTTTTCACTCTTAATTCCATAGGAGATATGATAATGTTTCTCGTGTGTATGACTAACTACCGCCTAACGAAGCGATTTGATTCATCATTCACTATCTCGTTACATGGAAGTTTATAAGGATAAAGTTATGGATTATAAGTGATATAAATGAATTAATTTTTATATTTATGAAAGTTTTATAATTCTTAGAATATTATATATAACATTTTATTTCTCACATTTCCACTCAATCAAAGATAATAACATTGTTTGTGTATGTGTGGACTACAACCTTCACAAAATGATGTCACTCTATATTCATAACCACAAAAAATAAATGATATATATATAAGTATATTTAATTAAATAATATTATATATATTATATTATGATAAATTTATTAATATAATATATTACTTAACTTCTTTATATAATTATTATTAGGAAATGAAAACATTACTCATGCATATATACGAATTACTGTCTCCATGATCGTAACATACTACATTTTTGAAAACATTATTTTATTGATGATACTAAAAGTAAAATTTATGTATAAATATGATAAATATGTAATGATAATTATTTATTATATTATTATACTTTTTAATATGTGAAATAACATGATTTGTAATGACCAAAATATATGGGAAAACAAGGGAATTGACACACAACACATCAAGAAAATGAACAGTTATTAATGAGAGTGTGATATGATGTTATATAAGGATCGTATATTATATTATAAATATTTATATGGTTCTATTTTAATTCAATTACATGTTTGGAAAAAACTACATAGGAGGTAAAAAATGTTAAACCAAAAGGAAGTATGAGGTGATGGATTTCATCTCATTTTCATTTCATCGATGCGTATTATAATGTCATACACCAAAATTGATTTATATAATTTATATATAATCCCCTTTTACATGTTATATATTTATTAATTAATGATTAATGTTATTTTATGTTTTAATTTGAATTATTTCAACCATGGGAATTTCACTCAAAAATTACTAACTGGTAAATAATTCCCAAACACGGTGTATTTTCATTTGGTTATAAATATTTTTTATTTTAATTGATATTATATTATTATTTTTATAACAGATTTCAATTATCTTATGTTTTATTTAATTTTTTCTATATAAATTTAATACACATCTTTGATTCATTGTCTAATTCCTACATCAAAATTTCCATCATTATAATCAAGATTATTTATTGTTAAATTTCTATTGAAGGAAATTATTTGATAATTATCCATTTCAACCAATTTATGTTTATTTTAATAATATTAATCAAAATATTTTAAATTAATAGTGAATTTTTTTCACTCTTTGATACATAATATAATAGATTAAACATTTTTCAGAAAATCTGAAAACATTTCTCTCTTCGGAAAGCAATCATTTTTCATCCAACACAATGTTTTCTAGAAAAAATAAAAAAAATATTCACAATTTAAAAATAATTTATTAAATACATTTTACACATTTTTATTTTTTAAAAAAATAAAGGTTATTTTCATCTCATTTTTCAAAAACTTATCTTCTGTAACCTTTCTACAATGAAAAATGAATATTTTTTCACTTGTATTTCATGCATGGAATTACAAGACCAAAAACTGTTATTCCATTGAATATTATAGTAAAAGATTACATGGTTATTTTAAAGAAGTATAATTTTCAAATATTTTAGTAATTATTATTTTTAAAAGTTATTTTATAAGAAAATTATTTTCAAAAAATTTTCTATTTTAAAAAATTGATTTTATAATGAGAAATATATTTCATATAAGAATGTTTTTAAATAAATTTTTATGGTATATCTATTCAACCATGATAAGAATAATTTATTTAATTTATATTCTAATGGGGATATTTTGTAAGGATACCATCCTTATTCTTAATTTGATTGGTTGATGATTACTTATACCAAGGATAATATTGACATTCACTTCCATGATTCATTTTTGTACTAAATAATTTACAACAAAATATGAAAATTAAATTTACCCTGAATAAAAATATTATTTTTCGTTGATATGTTAATTCATTAAACCATATTTCACTTATAAATATGGAATTATAAATTTAAAGTCATCTGTTTATCTAGGAAAATATGGGATATTTGTTGATATGGTAAATTATATATGAATTAAATATATTATTTGATATATGTAGAATTATTTGGACATAAAAGACATGGTTGGGGCCTAGTTATAGATAAACAATTGATGCATCATTAATCTCATGAGAGAAAACAATTGTTTATACTTATTTAAAAGGGTTTCTACCCATCGGTTTTAAATTGTCTAAAGGATATATCTTGATGATAGAGGTATCATTTTCATGAGACATTACATCCAATAATTAAGTATTTAAATCATTGATAATTAAATTATCATAATTATTCATGATATTTTATATATGATAGTACCAATTGATTCATTTCATTCTTTGTTTAGTTGATAAATGTAATGGGTTTTTAGTTATATACCTTTCCAAATTGATTTTTCCTTATCTTACTATGATATTAAAGTTTATTAAATTGAATGTGTGTTCAATTACATACAATTCTATTTTTATTATTCATACTAAATCATGATAACTTTTGTTGTACATAACACTTATAGACAATTTGAGCTCACTATTGTTTTGTTCACTTTCCCCGTGATAAGAAAAAGAAATATTTGAAAATGTTTTAAATGATTTATATTATTTTGATATGTTATATATTATGTTTTATTCCTATTTTAAAGTGGTTATCATGAATGTGTATAGTTTTATAATACTATTAAACTGATAGGGCCTTAAATACTTTATTCAATGTATCTATACTAATATAATAATTTAAGACATCGCCTCTTGGCTACTTGAATCAGTTCCATTATAGTTGATATCAAAGGAAGTTTAGAAGAAATCATGGGGACTAAATTAATGAAAACATAGATTAGGAAAACATAAAAACTTGGTATAGTTTGAGGATAAATATAATTGAACATTTATGTTTTGTTACTAAAGAGATTATGTGGGACTTAATTGAAATTCTTCCTTATCTGGATAGTACATGTGGACGTGGTTCTAGCATAGACATATCAAGGGGTAATAACTCAGAAAAGGGTACATTAGAAAATAAATTATTGTCACCAGGTTCTTGACAATGAGACTTACTACATAGATTTTTTTACACTCACGAGAGATATTCATATGATTAGTCACATTTTCATTACAACCCATTATGAAGGACTTCGAAATAATGATATCCTCAATGAAATTTTGTTTATGATTATGAGAATATCTATGTATAAATTTTTCAATTTATGTTAAGTGTTTCACAAGTTTTACGATTATGAATTATGTTTGATAATGATATGATCAAATATAATGTTTCCCATCATTTATAAATGATTAATAATAGAACATATGGGAATCATATCAATTCATTTATTCAAAATAGTAAGAATTATCCTTTCTTTTATGGGATTAATCCAACCTATCGAAGGGAACTAGTCTCTAAAACATTCATTTTAAAATAGGAATTTTTATCATATAATATAAATTCAATGAAGTATGTATCAATGTATTATGTGTTTGAAGGTAAGTAAGAGATGAATAGTAAAGCATGTAAAAATGATGGATAAAGGGATAAAGGTAATAAAGGATTTTTCTACATATGAGAATTCTGGAAGGAAACACCTTTGTAAATTTTTAAGAGTAGAAGGGGTTTTATTCAAGTGTGGTAAAAAATGGAACCATTATCATGATTGCAAGGACAAGAAAATTAAAACCATTTTAAAATGATTCAATAATAAATATATGGGGAACTATTAAAATTAATTCCCAATGAGTCAATGTAATATAACTCCATCCAGATCAATTTTTTACATGAATATAGAATTTTTAATAAGGAAAAACTAGAGTTAGAAGGCTGAAAATAGTGCAAGCTAAGGGCATCCCCTCTGATCAAATTAACTCCCTCTATCTTCAAGCAATTAGGATTGAGGAGAAAATTTTTTAGGGATCTTTGGTCCACCAAAGAAGAAAGGTAATCTACAATCTTATTACCCTAGCGCCATTAATGGGTCACATGGATGTTGTTGTGGAGAAGGGCTCTACATTGCCTTCCTAGGTGTGATATAGACTAAGGGGTGGAGTGTAATGACCCAAAGTTTTCAATGCAAATTCCATTCTTATTATTATGTCATATAATTACATGAAATCACAACATAATGGACTATTATGTACTATGTTACCTTTAAACATAATTTTGACACTTATGTGTTTGGAATTTCAAAAATCTGATATTCACGGTTGTGATCAGTAAGATGTTTGGAGTATGATAAGAAAAACCTAATTTTGGTGAATAGTAACATACCCTTATGAATAGTAATGTTAGATTTATTAATAGTGACATACCCTAAAAAATATTAACCTTACCTATGATAGTATATAAATAATATTTAAGTGAAAGTATGAGGTACCTGTGTTTTGGAATAATAAAATAAATTTTTTAAAACTGTTTTTTAGAATTTATTATGATTTTAATTAAATATTAAAAAAATTATATATAGAAAATTATTTTTGAATAAATAATTTCATTTTTTAATTATAAATGTCAAAAAATGGTTATGTTGAATTTTTTAGATTTTTCTAAAATACTTGAATTTTTATGAATCGTAAATTACGACAATTTACGATAAAGGATAAATAATAAATTTATTGAGTCATTGATGATTATGTGATAATTTAAGCCCAATTGTTTCGATCTAAGATGAATTTATTACTATTATTGTTCATGGTATCATCACTATTTCTTTTCTAGTGGAAAAATAATAAACTAATGATTATAATATTATGAAAACCCTCCTCTCCTCCACTATATTACCACTCATCCATACCTCTTCTCTTCACTCCTATAAATCCTTATTACTTTTCCATATTCTGCCCAAATCACTCCACAAGATCATCCCCCATGTCTGAAATCCCTAGGTCACCTCAAAAGACCAAATCCTCTCCCCTTAAGAGGCTCTGAAGGAAGATTGAATCAATAGGTAAATTCTGCTTTTCTTTTCATTCTCTTTCTTTTAATGTTTTTTTCACTTTTCTATCCTTCAATCTCCTCATCCAAATGTTATGAAAACTCCAGTACCTTAAATTTACTGTAATTTTGTTATGGTAATGGAGTAAGTTATTATCATATCTCCTTTAACATTATTTTATTTTAGTATTGAAGACACTATCCGAGAGGTGTAAATTTACCACATAAAGGAAGATGGGGTTTCAATTTCAATTACCATTTTCAATATGGTAATGAAAACATTTTCATTTTTGACCAAAATAAAATATATATATATATATATATATATATATTATTCTTAATCTATGGTTATATAATCCTTTTGTACACATGTTTTGGGTTTATAAAACTAAACGTGTTATTTGTGGTAAAAACCCACCAATTAACCCAAAAGGATGTCACTGAAGTATTATATAATGATTCAAATTTACTACAATAAACCAAATTAAATTTTAAACCAAGTAACCTTATATTTATTCAATAATAAAATATAACTTCCTTTCCATAAAACCACCTTCATCATACATGTTTATCAGAACATGAACTGGTCATTAAAACCAAATAGGAAAACAGACCTGAACAATGAAATTGAACCTCATTACCAACAAAAATGGTTATAAATGAACTTAAAAGGGTTGTAATAAATATTTTAAATATATAATAGGTTATTAAATTATTAATTAATTAACCTAATTTTATTTTCAGGTCATTAATATCAGGTGGAGAACACCATCAGACTTAAGGTAAGGGATCCTCTCCATTTCACATTTATTCAAGAATGTCCTCTATGATATGCCATTTTATGTGTAATCCCAAAGGATGGGGTATAATTTAGAGCCACCCAAATACTTAAATAATGTTTTATAAGTTATGATAAACCACTTTATCTCTAATTAATCCTTCTTATGTACACATGATAGCATGCCAATAATCTGTAAGGAATTCTACCTAAACTGTCTTTATTCCTTCGGTTTGCTCTATCGTTATTTTTACCCAAATGAAGTTGTCATTCCATTTTATTTAAAACTTCTAAATTCTATTTATATTCTCAAAACTCATATTTCAATATCTATCCCTCATTCTCTATCGAGTATATACATACTTTGAAGTGAATCCCTCCCCGATACTTCCCAAATAGAAAAATCATTTTAAGGGAACTTTGCAAATTTTTACCCAATTTCAAGTGTAATATATCCTCTCTCTTAATCCACCATTATGTTTATAAAATTAGTATTTTTATTATAAAAACCTTATTGGTTCAATTCTGGTTTTATATAAAATATTTTTCCCTTTTCTATTTTTAAATCTCTATAGTATTTTCCTTAAAACCGCACACAAATGTTTCAAATGATAAAATTTCTCAAAAACATTTATTACATGTTGTCACCTATTTTTGACATCACTTACCATGATATATTATTATTTTACCTTATTAACATCCATTTATGTTCTAATAACTTTATTTTATGTACACTTTTAGGATGAACCCATTGGTTATGCTTTATGTTATGATTGTGGTACCCAATTCTTTCCATGGGTAACCCTTATGTTTAAGTAAGATTGATTATGTATGATTCACTATGTGGAAAACATATTCATGAAATTTAATATGGGTTCACCTAGATATATATCCAATTAATTTACTAATTTTTAGCCTCATGAGATGATTATTTTTGACGATCTTGGCGGTTAGCCTAAGCTTGTGCTACTATGTGCAACAGTCTTGGCAGTTAGTCGTGGTTTGTGATAGTATGGGTGTCATGAACTGAATCTGGTCGCTGCCAAAACAAGCAACAAACCCAGCCCGTGACAAGACCTGAAGGGATTTCCTGATCCCCAATGTCTATAACAAGTGCTCAGGTATCATAAAATGAGAATTGGGAATGATTTACCTGAGTTTATAAACTTAAAACAACAAAAAGAATCCAATAAAACGAATCTGGATTTTTCAAACAAAACAATATTTTACAAAAATCCAGAACTGAATTACATATTTTAAAACAAATAAATGAGACTATAACAAAGGTACAAAACCAAAATTAAAGTTCCCAAGAACCCTCATTCCAAGGGCACCATCCTCAAGCCATCTTCATAAGACTTCACCACCAAGGACCTACTAGAGACCCAAACCACCTGAACAAAACAATTGTACCCAAACTGCAACAACAAAAATAACCAAGTATACTTACACCCAAAGGTGTAAGTAGGGTGTGAGACAATTCCCAGTATGATACCACCACTAATAGATTCCATTCGATAAACTCTCAAAGATGAAAATCATGCAATTTTTCAAAAACATGTAATTTCTAGTTACGATTTCTAAATGATGCAACTTCAAATAATCATTTTTCAAGTGGGATAATTTAAAGAATCAGAAATTTTAAAATAAATTCCAAAGATAATGAATTTTCCATACAAATATACCATATGATGATGGTAAGTATGAAGGATCTAATGAGCATAAAGAATAGGAAATAATACCTAGGCAGTAGCTCATTGTGGGTCCTAGGTACCTCATATCTTGGTGAGAATAACTATCAAAAATATCTTTTCTCGTGCACGATACACTAGTAGGGAACATACCCATAACCTAGTGGTCCCCAATAATCATCCTCACAGTTTAGTTAGAGTTTTTAGCGTCAATCTTGCTAAGTGAAACTAAGGCCAAACCCCACGGATTCACTAGCATACTAGTACACATCCACCCACCTAGATACCTGGGTTTTCTCTTTGTTCTCAAACAAGTTCAACAAGTCAAGAAATAAACTTTCCACGTGAAAATATCATTTACATATTAAAAATTCACCAAACATCCCACATTTATACCACAAAAGTTACAAAATTACACTTTTCATTCAAATTGATTTTGAAATCTGACACACACCAAAATAGACCACAACACTTTTCACATTTATTTAACACTTACACAAATCCTATAAATAAATTATATAAACCATTACAAGACATTATAACTCACATAAAAGCCCAATAAAATATCATATAATACCTCTTTTATCAACAAAATTTATTTTTCACAACACACTCACACAAAACAACCCACAACCATGTTTTACAACTCTCTTTCCATTTTATAAAACTTTCCAGAACTTTATAAAACATTATAAAAAAATATTTGACTTCTTAAATAACCACCTTACCTTTAAAAAAATCATATTAGGTGAACACACCCCCAAAAGGTACATATACGCCCTTTTACCCAATTTTTTTAACCAAACAAAACATTCACAATTTTCATAAAACAAACTCAATGGGTGTAACTATGTCTTGCACACAAAACGCATTTCAAAACCCCCATTTAAGACCAAAACCATACCAATTCCTATCCAAACAGAATTTTCAGCCCTAGATATATTTATAAAACTACATTCAAGTGTTATAAAATAAACTAGAATAATACTACCAAAGATAGAAATTAAAACACACATTTTCCTAAAATGATCTCAATATGTATAACAATGTTTTACACATCAAACCTATTCAAAAACCTTCTATTTAGGATCACGTGATACTAATACATTACCAAACCATAATTGGTCGGCCAAACAAGATTTAGTAAACCAATTCCTTAAGTTATAAAATACACCCAAATAATACCCCATGAGTTACACATGAAAACACCCAATTTCACGTTAAAAAGAAACTATAAAATTTAACACTTAACCAAATCAATCATAAATAGTTTTTTCACCACACCCAACATATGAGGAATATTAAAATTGAGTAAATACGGAAAGATAACTCGTCAATAATTATTTACACATGGAACCACCTACCTTTTGAGTCAAAACCCATGAATCTTGGTGTGAAACCTCAACTGCACCTCCACTGCACCACAAGGAAGTGAAAATGAACCCTAAACCATAATATTTCACCAAAAAACCCAAATAAACCCCTAGTTATGAACCCTTACTTATAGAAACTCTATAAATTAATGAAAGAGGGGGTAAACACTATGGATAAGGAATGAATTGAAGAGAAAAACGCTTACCCAAAACAATATTGAAGAAAACAACCCCAAATCCAACCAAATCTGAATTTTAAAACAGATAAAAATTTAAGGGAGTTTTGAAATAGGATAATCAGGTCATGTAGGAACTAGAATGGGGGGAAAAGATTCAAAATTAAAAAGAGTTATGAAAGGATCAATTTACCTATTCAAATCTAAGCGATTTGTGAAATTCAAAGAAGTTTCACCCAATTTCGCAATTCTATTGAGCTCTAAATTGTGGGAGGAGATAATGGGGGTGTTCCTTAGGTAAGTGGGATCAGGTGGGAGTTGGAATCACAGAAAGAAAATAAAAAATATAATGATTTATTAAAGAATTAAAAATTATTTTTAATGTAGGAAATGGGGTTTCAGGTAGTCCTAATCCCTTAAATGAAAACTAAAATCCACCCTGATTATAGATTTATAAATGGTCCAAATTAATTTTGTGGTGCTCATAGGTCATGGGATGACAATTAGGAATTGGAATGGATGAAAAATATTGAAAAATGAAGGAGTTATAAAGGAATAAAAATTTATTTTAAAATCTGGAATTGGGCTCACGTTTTGGGCCAATTCATAAAAACTCACCCATTCCTCCATAAAATCATGGGAAACCCCCAAAACAAATCATGAATGGAAATTAAATGAAACTTAACTTTAAATTAAGTCATGTATGTGACAATTCTCCCCACCATGACAAATTTGTGTCTCTGGAAAACCATAGCAAGGCCAGATACCAAAACCAAATCCAACTAATAAACCAAGATGTACTTCTTTGCCAAGATTCACCCCCAAGGTCCAAAACACATCCATTGATCAATTAAGGAAGAATTAATCTCACAAAACAAACTTAAACCACTTTACTGAAATGATAAATCACATTCATACTTTATCACAAAAGAAATCTCCTCATAAACTATCCGAACAAGACTCAAGAAATTCACCCAAACAAACAAGAACTTTGAACAAGGTTACACTTACCTTTCCTTAACTAAACCATTGGGTGCTCTCTAATCCCAGCATTTACTCAAAAAAATGTTGGTAGATAGATATTTATGAATGAGACTACCTACTGCCAATCCATGACCTTGGATAAATATGAGATATTGGTACGGGGGAACACAAATAGGCACCCCACCATAAGAAACAACCTATATTTTCCAAGATAGAATCAGGACACTAATAGGGGGAGGCCTAAACAGACTCCCTAGTAAAAAGGGTAGAATTCCATTAAAATTTTACAAAGGAACATACATGAGAATCATAGTGGGACTCCCCACCATAATAACCAACCATCTTAACCGACTAGAATGGGCCGACACAGAATGACCCAAAAGAAATTAATGATTTTGGAAGGGCATAGGGTTAGTCCACATGGTTTGGGAAACTGTGCACTAACTATGAAGATCATTCTTTCTACATGGCTTCCTAACACACAACCACTACTAATCATGCACAAACTATGTGCTCAACCATGAATATACTAGAGGTTTGAACTATTCCCATCTTTCATACTATGGATAGGAATTTGTACAAGGGTTTAAATGACCCTGGGATTTCCCCTGACTACAAGCCAACTTCTCTCCAAGACCTATGGATTGAGCTCAATGATTGAAGCATCTTCAGCCTCACAATTAGGATTTGGAAACCCCATGAACAATAATTCTGCGTTTGGTGCAACCAACCACTCCACCGCAATCCTTGATAAGATTTCCAAGACATAACACATTCCAAAATCACTTTACCCTAACCTGATATTTCACTGAAAAAAGGGATAAGAAGATGCACACACATCACACCTTGTTTATTCAGGTGAGAAACAATAGAAAAAAATAACACCTATAATAACCTTCCTCTAAAATGGATGATTTTGAAGTTTTCCAAGGGATAAATTTTTGATGTTTTTTCAAGGGATACCTTCTCCCAACATAACAGAGAATCTCATAGGATTTCATGACTTTCACCTTTACAGTCAATCGAGCAAATGACATCATAAGTCATCACCAAACATGACCATTGTGACTGATATAAACAATTCATGGAGAGGGACCTTATACAACATCCCAAAACAACACATAATTATAGAAAGTGGCCACAATATACTATCATGACCAGATTTCCCACACTGGTAGTTTAACGTGAACTCCTTCTTCTAAGATACCATGAACGATCGAGAGGACCTCTAAGAAATCATCCGGATACTCATCCATGCTAACAACCCCAGACCACTTCCACCTTCAGCAATTCAAGAAACTTAAGAAGCTAAGGTCTCTTTCAACCTTCCATGGTCACTCTCCCACTACAAGAGGATACACCAAACTTTGAAAGGAAAGGGTGTATACTCAATATAAAAATCTCAAGAAAAATATTCCTTATATTTATCAACTGGAGGGTCATCAAATGGTAAAACAATCCGGGTTGCACTTCAGTCGAGCACAAACACTTAATAGAGAGTAACTTATCTAATGATTGAACCCAAGGACCCAACCATGATGGTCCATTAATCAAGATATACCACAAACTAGATCCAAACACATGAAGGTAACCATCATAAAGGTGTCACAAAACATTTCCTAGAAGAGACCAATAACCGCCCTTCAACATAGTCTACCGACCAAACACAAACCCAAAACACAGTTCAAATAGGATGGGTTCTTGGACTCAAAACATCCCACAATATCAACATTTTCAAAAACACATAATACACACCATCCCAAAATAGTCATCAAGATATCAATTTTTTCCTTTAAAATCATCTTTTTTAAAATAACTTGTTCAGTGGTTAGCGTATCCACCAATGGTACCCCATGGGCCTCACACATGCATGTTTCTATGCAACACTAGACACCCTCCTCATATCCATCCTGAACTCATCCATTCATACCATTAACCTTCCACTATCCCATATAACCCCATGCATGTGGGCGCTCATGAAAATACCAAAGGTTAATATAAAAACTCATTCCACTTTTCAAAACCAAAACAATCAACCAATACTTCCTTTTTCTCAATATCGCTAACCATGAAATCAAACCCAAATTACCGCATTAAAAAAAAACTTTTCAGAAAGTCATAATCATTCCAATGATAAGTCACTTTCATGTTATTCACATCAATCTCAAAAACATCTCATCCCATTAAAACACCTTTCAATAGTTTAGAGAACTCTATTGGAAACACATTTTCAAAACCAACATTAAAACAATTCGTTCTTTTATAAGTGGTGCAAACACACCATTTTCCATTCCAATAAAATTCTAAAAATTCAGTTCTCAATTTTCAGAAATCTAACCATTCCCTATTTATTAGATAATTATTTCAAAAAAAATATGCTTCTTAAAATGAATTCAGTTTAAAACCAAAGTTCCAATATTTTAAAACTAAAGAACACAAGACAATGCGAGAGGAAACTAGTTTCAGTGGGTGACTTGGACATATGGTTGGCGGCCATATTCCAATCACTTCACCCTCATAGAGAGTGTTCTATGGAAATATCCCTGTCTCCACATGGCTTTCTAGACCCTGCGAGCTCACTGAGACCATTAACCCATATCTCGTTTCATTTACACTAATAATCATCAAACCAAGAAAACCAAAGGACTCAGAAAAGTCTTGCCTTCCCCTGGTGACTTGAATCCTATCATGAGGTGTGGTGATCAGCCACACTAATCCTAACCATAATTCCAAGTACCGACAATCCTAACCCCATACTATCCTGACTGTTCCCTAAACTGGCACCAAACTCAGCACAAGATAAGGTCTGAAGGGTGTTCCCAATCCCCACGGGCTGGCACAAGTTCCCGGGTATCATAAAATGAGAATTGGTAATGATTTACCCAAGTTTATAAACTTAAAACAAAAAAAATAATCCAATAAAACGAATCTGGATTTTTCAAACCAAACAGTCGTTTAAAAAAATTCAGAACTGAATTACATATTTTAAAACAACTCAATAAGACTATAACAAAGGTACAAAACCAAAAATAAATAGCCTAATAACCCTCATGTCAAGGGGCACCGCCCTCAACCAATCTTCACAAGACTTCTCCAACAAGGACCTACTAGAAACCCGAACCACTTGAACTAAAAAATTGTACCCAACCTGTGACAACAAAAATAACCAAGTATACTTACACCCAAAGGTTTAAGTAGGGTGTGATCCAATTCTCAGTAGGATACAACCACTAATAGATTCCCTGTGATAAACATTCAAAGATGAAAAGCATGCAAGTTTTCAAAAACATGTCATTTCTAGTTACAATTTCTAAATAATGCAACTTAAAAGAAAATCAGTTTTCAAGTGGGCTAATTTAAAGAATAAGAACTTTTAAAATAAATTACAAAGCTAATGAATTTTCTAACCAAATATAACTTATGACGATGGTAAGTATAAAGGATCTAATGAGCACAAACAATAATAAATAACCCCTAGGCACTAGCTCATTGTGGGTCCCATGTACCTTGTATCTCGGTGAGAATAACTATCACAAATATCTATTCTCATGCATGATCTACTAGTAGGGAACATACCCATGACCTATTGGTCCCCAATAATCATAATCATAGTTTAGTTATAGTTCTTATGGTTAATATTTCTAAGTGTAACTGAGGCCAAACCCCACGGGTTCACTAGCATACTACTACATGTCCACCCACCTAGATACCCGGGTTTTCCCTTTCTGCTCAAACAAGTTCAACAAGTCAAGAAATATACTTTTAACAATAAAATATTAATTTCATATAAAAAATTCAACAAAAATCCCACATGTATACCACAAAAGTCACAAAATTTCCCTTTTCATTCAAATTGATTTCAAAATACGACACACACCAAAATAGCCCACAACACTTTTCAAATTTCTTTAACAATTCCCCAAATCCTTTAAAAAATTTATATAAACCATTAAAAGACATACTAACTCACATAAAAACCCACTCAAATATCATATAATACCTATTTCATAAACAAAATTTATTTTTCACAACACACTCACACAAAATAGCCCACAACCATGTTTTGCAGCACTCTTTCCATTTCCTAAAACATTTCAGCACTTTATAAAACATTATAAAAAAATATTTGACTTCTTAAATAACCACATTCACTTTAAAAACCCTATATTAGGTGAACACACCCCCTAAAATTATATATACACCATTTTTTCTATTTTGTTTAACCAAACAAAACATTCACAATTTTCATAAAACAAACTCAAGGGGTGTAACTATGTCTTGCACACAAAACTCATTTCAAAACCCCCATTTAAGACCAAAACCATACCAATTTCTATCCAAAACATAATTTCAATACCTAGATAAATTTATAAAACCACATTAAAGTGTTATAAAATAATCTTGAATAATACCACCAAAGATACAAATTAAAACACACATTTTCATAAAATGATCTCAAGAAGTATAACAATGTTTTACACCTCAAAAATATTTGAAAACATTCTTTTTAGGACCACATGACACTAATAGATTACCAAACCATAATTTTCAGGCCAAACAAGATTTATTAAACCAATTCTGTAAGTTATAAAATACACCCAAATAATACCTCATGTGTTACACATAAAAACACCCAATTTCAAGTTAAAAAACAACTATAAAATTTAACACTTAACCAAATCAATCATAAATAGTTTTTTCACCACACCCAACATATGAGGAATATGACAAATGAGTAAATAGAGCAATATAACTCATCAATAGTTGTTTACACATGGAATCACCTACCTTTTGAGTCAAACCCCATGAATCTTGGTGCGAAACCTCAACCGCACCTCCACCGCACCACAAGGATATAAAAATGAACCCTAAACCATAATATTTCACCCCAAAAACCCCAAATAAAACCCTAGGTATGAACCCTTACTTCTGGAAACTCTATAAATTTATGAAAGAGGGAGGAAACCCTGAGGAGAAGGAAGGAATTGAAGAGAGAAACACTTAGCAAAAACAATCTTGAAAAAAATGACCCAAAATTCAATAGATTCTGCATTTTAAAATAGATAAAAATTTAAGGGAGATTTGAAAAGGGATGAGAAGGTCATGTAGAAACTATAATGGGGGAAAATAGTAAAAATAACAGGATTTATGAAAGGATCGATTTACCTCTTCAAATCTGGGTGATTTGTGAAATTCAGAGACGTTTCACCCAATTTTGTTATTCTATTAAGCCCCAAATTGTGGGAGGATAGAATGGGTGAGTGCCTTAGGTAAATGGGATCAGGTGGGAGTTATAATCACCGAAAAAACTGAAAAATATAATGAGTTATTAAAGAATTAAAAAAATTAATGCAGGAAGTGGGATTTCGGGCAGGCCCAATCACGTAAATAAAAACTAAAATCCACCATGATTATAGATTTCAAAATGGTCCAGATTAATATTTTGGTGCTCATAGGTTAGGTGATAACAAGTATGAATTATAATGGAAGAAAAAAAATTTAAAAATGAAGGAGTTATAAAAGAATCAAAATTTATTTTTATATTTGTAATTGGGCTCAAACTTTGGCCCAATTCATGAAAACACACCCATTCCTCCATAAAAGCTTGGGAAACCCCCAAAAACAAAGCATTAATGGAAATTAAATGAAACTTAACTTTAAAATAAGTCATGTATGTGACAATGGGAAATGGATTTTGTCGTTATCCTTAACTCATACTGAATTCATGTTTTATATTTCTGCCACATTTCTATGATTTTGTGTTTATATTATACCATCCTTAAGGTTCTTACTTCATCTCGTCAAAATTTTTGACTATGAATATAGTTCTTTATTAAGAACATTAAGGATGAGATGAATTATAAGAAAAACTTCCTTAAATTTTTGTATCATATCATGGTCGATTTATTTTTGGATATTATGAATATAGCTCTTTAGGAAGAACCTTAAGGATGAGATGAAGTATAAGAAAACATCCCTAAATTTTGGTAAGTATAGATAAAGTGGTTTGTCAAAAAAAATAAGTCCTTCGTTAGATAAAAATAGGTAGAGGTGGTTCTAGAATATATATACCTAGGAGTGAAAACTCCAACATAGAGTCTCGAGCTTAACCTGGGCTATACTGGTATACGACAATGGGCCTTGTCACACTCTTGGTTTGACATCCTATGGGATATACTCTAGTAAATTCATGAGAATTGTTCAAACCATTATTAATGGAATAAAAAAATACCCTAAAAATATAGGTTAAGAAATATATCAAGGATAACCATGATTTAAACCTAAGGAATCAAAATATAGGATATACTTATCCTCTGTAAGTTTATCCTTTTATGTTAATTTTTTTTTCTTTTTAGGTTTAATAACTATTTAATCAAGACCTATAATTGTATGCTCTTTTTCTTATTTAATGGATAGAAATATAATAACATGTTCAAACAACCAATGTGATTTGCAATGTGAATATTTACCTAATGATATGCCTGATATGATGGGAATGGGTACTCAAAACTTCATGACAATACTTGATCGGATAGCAAAAGTTATGAATAATAACATGAATCATGTGTAATTCCCTCCTTCAATATGGAAAGAGAAAGTTGTTTTAGAATCCTTAATACAGCAAAGGACTCCAATGTCTAGCAGATATTCTGATCCCCTCCTCTCAGAATAGTAGATTAACTCCATTGAAAAGATATTTTTCATCCTCCGGTGCTCGGAAGAAGTGAAAGTTGTACTGGTAGTCATTCATTTTTATGTGGAAGCTAATCAGTAGTGGACACTGATAAATAATATAATGTCTCAATAGAAAATTTATTTCATGTATTGGGAGGAATTTAAGAGGTTGTTTTTCAATCAATCTTTTCCTCAAACCATCTATCTCAATATGGAAAGAGATTTCCTTGGCCTTAAAGAGAAGGACGATGATTTCATTGGGGCATATGAATCAATCATTACAAGGCATAATAGGTATGGCTATGTCTTTGTCGTGAACCTCTTAAGAAAGGTAGATCACTTCTTTAGTGGGCTAAATCTGAGTCTACAAAAGGTATTGGTGATATGAAACTTCGACAGTTATGAAGAGATTGTTTATTGTGACCTCAAGGTTGAAATGGAGATTGGAGACCCACAATGGTCTCATGGTCCCGATGAAAATAAGAAGAAAATAGAAAATAATATGGGTTTTTCAAAAAAATCCTAAGATAGAAAGAAGCTTGAATGTCCCACTAGTAAAAGTCATGGGAAGAGGCATTCTATGAACTTTTTAAAGCAAATCGTGAATTTATTTAAATGTGGAATGCTTGGACATCTGGTCAATAACTACCTAAGGGATATGAAAAATTCCACTAATGTGGAAAAATAAAGGATTTTTGAGATCAATGCTTAGCTAGTGGTGTATTTTTAAACCTACATGGAGCATGTGAATTATGAAAAAAAAAATCTCTAATCCAAGGGATGTCGAAGTAAATCAACAAAAACCTCTAAGGAAATAAGGAATGACTTATGTTATCACTACTATTGAGGTGGATCTGGACAACAATGCGGTGACGGCTATGCTAGTTATTATTTTAGGAATATATAATGTACTACTTGATTCTGGTTCTATGGATTATTTCATTTCTTTCAATTTTAGTATAATTATTCAAATAACACCTCAAAATTTTGGGGAAAATATATCTATAAGAATAGAGAATGGCGAAATTATTGTGTCTATGGTTTATAACTCCTACCCAGTTAATGTTTAAGGACTAAACCTCCTAGAAAACATTTTAAAACATCCTTTAGTGGAGTTTGACACTATCTTGGGCATCGATTGGATATCATTATACAAATCCAACATCAACTGTTGGGAAAGGGATATCACTCTTCACATCCTAAAGAATCCTCCAATTCCTTAAAAGTGTAAGGAGGAAGAAGAATATCCTTTAAAATAAGTGTATCAAATGTGGACAATAATTTCTAATGAGAAATAATTTATATCTCAAATTATTGAGACAAAGGAGATAATGATGCTTGAAGACATGCCCATCGTGAGGGATTACACTGATGTATTCCCTCAAGAGTTTCCTAGTCTTCCTCCGGACTGAGAGGTTGCATTCTCAATTGAAAATATTCATGGATCTCTTCCTATATCAAATACACCATATATAATGGCTATCGGAGATCTAGAAGAGCTAATGAATTAGTTTCAGGATAATTTGAAGAAGTGTTTTATATGCCCTAGAGCTTTACCATGGGGTGTTCCAGTCCCCATTATCAGGAAGAATGACGTATAAATGTGTGTTTACATTGATTATTATGATATCGATAAAATAAACATAAAGAAAAAGTATCCCCTACCATATATAGATGACTTTTTCAATTAGATTTGTGGGGGTAGTTATTTCTATAAGGTGGACCTTTGGTCTGGATCTCAACAATTAAAGGTGAGGAAGGAAGATATTCCCAAGACTACCTTTCAAACAAGGTATGGAAACTATGATTTCATAGTGATGCCCTTCAGACAAACTAATGCTCTAGAAAATTTAATGGATTTAATGAATAGTGTCTTTAGACATTACCACGACAAATTTGTGCTAGTGTTTGTTGATGATATTCTAATATACTTCAAGAGTAAGGAGAAACATTAGGAGAATTTTAATATTGTATTAAAAAAATTTCAAAGAGAGAAGATTTATTAAAAGGACAATAAATATGAGTTCTGGATGGAGTAATTATCATTCTTGGGGTATGTTATCACCAACAAAGGGATATCTGTGGACCCTTCAAAGTCAATGTCAATTGAAGAGTGGCCCATGCTAACTTTTGTAATGGAGATCTATAGCCTTCTGAGTATAGCTGGGTATTATCAACGATTTGTGAAGAAAATTTCATGATTTTAAAACCCAATGACCTAGCTGACAAAGAAGGGGGTAATGTTTTTTCGGACTTAAAAATGTGAATACTATTTAAAGGAGTTGACAATTAGGTTCATAACTTTTCCAGTACTCACACTCCAAATGAGTGGAGAACTATATGTGGTGTACAATGATGCATCAAAGATGGGATCCGGTTGTTTTTTAATGTAAAATGATAAAGTGATAGTTTATTCTTCAAGGGAGCATAAAATCCACCAGAAAAACTATCCTATGCATGATCTAGAGTTGGTGGCAGTGATATTTGCATTAAAAATCTATCAACATTATCTCTATGGGGAGATGTGTGAGATATATACTTACCCCATGAGTCTCAAATATGTATTCACACAAAACTTTCATAATATTCTCTATCAAAGATGGATAATTCTCATCAAGGATTATGATTCCTCAATCCACTACCATCTTGGTAAGGAAAATAAGGTGGAATATTCTCTAAGAAAAAGGATCATGCATCTTTATCAATTATGAGAATTGAAAAGGATCTAATCCTCTTGGATTTATAGAAGATGGACATGGGAATAATTAAGGGTGGAAATTCATCAATCCTTTCTCAAATTATTTCTCAACCATCCCTCGTGGAGAAAATAAATGATGCTCAAAGAAAAATGAAGAAATTCAGAAAAGGGTGGAACCTATCATAAATGGGAAATCCATTGATTTCATTATTGACAAGGATGAAGATATAAGATTTGGGTCATGGTTATGTGTAATATTTGATCCAGAGATGTAGAATGAGAATCTTAATGATGAATATAGCTTGACCTTCTCTATTCACTCAGGGAGAAAAAAAAATATCAAGATCTCTAGAAAATCTATTTCTATAAAAATATGAAAAGGTAGATTGCTGAATATACATCAAACTGTTTGGTATGTTAGAAAGTGAGGGTAGAGAGGAAAATGTCTAAGGGGCTGATGCAACCACTACCCATACCAACATGAATGTGGGAGAACATTACCATGGACTTTGTCACTAGACTTCCAAGGACATCCAGAGGAAACAATGCTATATGGGTCATTATGGATCATCTTACGAAGACACCTCACTTTATCGCAATTCGAGAGGGCTTCATAATGGATCAAATTGCACGAATTTACATCAAATAAGTGTTTAGGATATAAGGAGTAACACTATCGGTTGTATCTGATTGCAATATTAGATTCACCTCTAATTTATGAAAAAGTCTCCAACATGATCTAAGAACTGAGCTGTACATCAGTGCAGCCTATCATCATCAAACTGATAAAAAATATGAGTGAACTATTTAGACACTCTAAGATATGTTGAGATCATGTTCTATGGACTTCAATGGAGGATGGGACCAACATCTTCCAATACTTTAATTCTCATACAACAATAGTTTCCACTCAAGCATCTGAATGGCACTATATGAAGCCCTTTATGTGAAAAGGTGCAGAACACAGGCGTGTTGGGATGAAGTAAGTTATCGTAAGCTGTTAGGACCTAAAATGGTTGAAGAAATGGTGGAAAAGATGAGAAACAATTAGTATCATATCAAGGAATCCCAAAATCAATAGTAGAGTTATGCATACAATCATCGATATGACCCTGAGTTCAAAGTTGGATACATTGTTATTCTATGCATATCTTCGTGGAAGAAGGTCATGAGGTTTGGGAATAATGGAAATATAAGTCCCATGTACATCAGCACCTTCAAGATCTTTGATTGAGTCAAAGCTATGGCCTATCAACTAGAACTTATGCCTACCATGTCCAAAGTACATGATGTATTCTTTGTATCCCTCTTAAGAAAGTACATACCATATCCTTCACTTGTACTCTCTTCAGAGATGGTATAGTTGCAGAATGATCTTAATTATGAGGAGCGTCCAGTAAAGATCTTAGATCGTAGAGATAAAGATATATAAAATGGGACTACTCACCTAGTCAAAGTACTTCGTAAAAACCATATATACAAAGAGGCAACATGGGAACTAGAGGAGGAAATGAAGGAAAATTTCTCGCACCTGTTTATGGCTTAGAGTGTAAAACGAAATTTTGAGGGTGAAATTTCGTAAGGGTAGATATTGTAACAACCCAAAGTTTTCAATGGAAATTAACTTTTTATAATTATGTTATATAATAAAATGAAATCACAATATAATGAACTAATAAGTACTATGTGTCCTTTAAACATAATTTTGACACTTTTCTGTTTATAATTTTGAAAATCTGACATTCACAGTTGCAATCAGTAAGATATTTGGAGTCCAATAAGAGAAACTTAATTTTTAGTGAATAGTAACATTCCATTAGGAATAGTAATTTTACCCTTATGAATAGTTACATGACCTAATGAATAGTAACCATACCTATGATAGTATATAAATATGATTTAAGTGAATGTATGATGTACCTATATTTTTGTATAAGTAAATAAATGTTTTAAAACTGTTTTTTAGAATAAATTATGATTTTAATTAAATATTATATTAATCATATTTAAAAAATTATTTTTGAAAAATGGATTTCATTTTTCAATTCTAAAAGTGAAATAATGGTTAGTTGTATTTTTTGGTATTTTTCTAAAATACTTGATATTTTTTATGAATAGTAAAATACAGCAATTAAAAATAAATACTAAATAATGGACATATTGATTTCTTGATGATTATCTGATGAAGTAAACCCAATTGGTTAGATCTCAAATGAATTTATTACTATTATTTTTCCTGGTATAATCATTAGTTCTTGTATTATTTAATAATAATAAACTAATTATTATAATATTATCAAAACCCTCTTCTCCCCAACTATAAATACCACACATCCTTAAATCTTCTCTTCACTCCTCTAAAGCCTTATGAAATTCCTATATTCTTCCCAAATCACTCCCCAAACTCCTCCCCCACTTCCAACATCCCATTTTCTACTCAAAATACAAAATCCTCTCCTCTTAAGAGCCTCTCAAGAAAGATTGAATCAAGAGGTAAATTCCTATTTTCTTTTCTTTCTCTTTCTTTCCATGTTCTTCTGTTTACTTTTTTATCCTTACCTTTACCCATCAAAATGTTATGAAAAATCCATTACCTTACATTTAATTTAATTATATTATGATAATAGAATAATTTATTATCATCTCTCATATATCATTATTTTATTTTAGTAGTAAAAACACCATCAAAGATGTGTAAATTTACCACATTCATGGATGATGGGTTTTCAATTTCTATTACCATATTCAATTAAAGCCATGAAACCATTTTCATGGTTGAACCAGACCGAAATATTTTTATTATTCCTTATCTATGGTTTTTAATTCTTCTGTACACATGTTCTTTGTTTATAAAACAAAACGTGTTCTTTGTGGTCAAAACCTGCCAATTAACCCAAATGGTTGTCACTAAAGTCTTATACAATTATTCAACTTCACACCAAGAAACCAAATTAAATTTTCAACAATTTAAACTTCAACATGTTAACTAATAATATATATCTTTTATTTTATACAACCACCTTTATCAAACATGTTTATCCAAACATGAACCAATCATTAAAACCATGCAGGAAAATAGACCCGAACAATGAAATTGAATCTCATAACCAATAAAAATGGTTATAAATGAAAATAAAAGGGTGTTAATAAATATTATAAATATATACTAGGTTATTTATTAATTATTTAATGTATTTAATTTGATTATTCATGTCATTAATATCAATTGGAGATCACCATTAGACTTAATGTAAGGGATCCTCTCCATTTCACTTTTATTCACGAATGTCCTCTACACTATGATATTTTATGTGTAATCCCTAAATATGGGGTATGATTTAGAACCTCCCCCATAATTCCATCATGATGTAAAAGTGATGAAAAACCCCTTTCTCCCTCATTAATCCCTCTTAAGTACACCTGATACAATGATGATTATCCGTAAGGAATTCTACACGAACTACCATTATTCCTTCAGGTTTCTCAATCATTCTTTTTAACCAAATAAAGTTTTCTTTTCTTATTATGTAAAACTTTTAAATGATGTTTATATTCTCAAAACTCATGTTTCAGGATCCATTCCACATCCAATTTTTGGGGATATACATGCTTTTAATTGAATCTCTATTCGATACTTCCTAATAAGAAAACTTATTTTTAAGGGAACTTCTCAAATTTTTACCCAATTTCATGTGCAATCTATCCCTTATTTTAATAAACCAGTGTATTTATAAAATCATTCTATTTATTATGAAAATATTATTGGTTCAATTGTAGTTTTATATAAAATATTGTTCCCTTTTCTATTTTGATTGCTCAATAGTATTTTCTTTAAAACCACACAAAAATGTTTTAAATGCTAAAATTTCTCAAATACATTTCTTACATTTTGTCACTTATATTTGACATCACTTACCATGATAAATTCATATTTTACCACATGAACGTCCATGTATATTCTAATTCCTTTCTTTCCTTGACATTTTCATGATACGCCTATTGGTTATGATTTATGTCTACATTGTGGTACCCACTTCTCCCCATGGGTAACCCTTATGTTTAAGTAAGATTAATTATGTATGATTATTTATGTGGAAAAATAATTCATGAAATGTAATATAGGTATGCTCAGATAGTGATCCAATGATTTGGGAAATGTTGAGTCTCGTGAGATGATTATGTGTGACGGACTTGGCGGTTAGCCTTGGCTTGTGCTACTATATACAACGGTCATAGAAGTTAACCTTGGCTTGTGATACTATGGGAAACGGTCTTGGTGGTTATCCTCAAATCCTAGTAAATTAATATTTTATGCCTCTACCACATTTCTGTGATTCCATGTTTATATGATCCCATGTTTATATGTTCTGGTTCCTTATGTTACATCCCTTTTTATATATTTATGTCATGTCTTATAACCCATGTGATAAAGATTTATTTTTATTCTTATTCCCTTATTAGGGTTTTAGCACATTCATTTTTCATGTTATCTCTATGTTATCCTATGAATATGTTTGATCACAATGGAAGATGGAAGATCATTTTGGAGTTTAAATAAATTTTTTTATGTTCGATTATGTAACTAGTCTTCCAACACACTAGAATTTATGATCTTTGTCTTGTAATCTGATGTATAATTATACTTAAAATCATGTAATTTTATATGTAAAAGGATAGGGTCTCTATATAGATCCTTTACCATGCAGGGAATCACTAACAATAAAAGAGTCTATCTCTACCTGAGAGATGTCAATGTTTTGTTGTGTATATAAAGTGATCCCTGTTAACATTTTTTTGGCCTCGGCCATGAGAGAGTTACCATTTCCATATTATGAAGTGAATTAATTAACCACATACCCCTAATTCCATGAACCACTCCTCCTCCACTCTTGTTTCACATCATGTAGGACCCATCAGCATTCAACTTGTAACTTGTACTAGGAGGGTGCCAACAAACACTTCTCCCTTGCGGTCTGTCATGGTAGGGTTGAGTTGAGGGGTTGTTGACCTACATAAAGAACAAGGATGGGGAATCACACCATTATCAGATAATAAAATCCATTTCTACCAGTAGGAAAGGGTTCTTGAGATGATAGACCTCGCCATAGGAAGAGAACCGTCAAACCTAGACTTGTTTCTGGCATGCCACAAGAACTATCACCCTACACCGAGAGTCACTGACCTATCCATCCTTTAAATTCCAGGGTCATGAGTTCAATGGAGCAAAAATTCCAAAAAATAATCATCCCTATTTTCTTAAGATGAGAAAGCGGTGATACCTTCAAAGAATGCACATGCTGAAAAATCCCATTCCTATTCAAAGAATAGGTGACTAGTGTTCTCCTCTCGCCTGGTTTAATAGAAAGAGAACCTGGAGGGAAATCACTTACCCAGTTTCTTGATGTTATCATCAGTAGAAATTGAAATGTTTATAATGCACCAGGTGAGAATTTTATATTTTTTAAGGATCATATTGCACTGCACCAAGTCATTATAATTGTCCTATTGATCCTTAGAAGAAGATAGTTTGTGGAAATCCCTGGTAGTAAAGGATCTTGAGGAAGAAGGTGTGAACTCACACCTATCTAGTTCATAGGTAATCATAATGGAATCAAGGAGATCATGTTATTCCTTGTCCAATAAAGACTTAGTAAACCTAGAATAACACCACACTTCCTTAAGGTTGATTATTAGAGTAGGGAAACCAGATAAGCTGATAATTGATCCACCCCAATTCCGATACTAGAAAGGGATATTTCATTCGCCTAAAATCCATAGGGAGCTCTACTGATGGACTTGGATGAGAAGAAATATTTTCAACAATAAGGGTGAAGAATGATCGTGCACAGTCTCCTCATTATCACTGTAGATGTGAGACATTGAATTACCTCATAAAGTGAGTTACTCAAGAACTTACGATACGATCTTGGCATGAATGCAGTGGAGTGTACTCTAGAGAACCCTCACATTAATCCCTCCTTCATGGATGAGTCTCTCTAGCCTTTCCCATGAGGCCCAGTTCTGCATACCATTAAACAGAGCATCCCAGAAAATACTGCACAAAACGTTGTCAATGTTGTTGATGACACCTTGTGGGATGTTGGTGGAGGCCAAAGCTTGAATAGGGATGGAAGACAAGTCTCTATTTACCAGTGCAATTCGACCCACAAATGAGAAGTATCAGTTATTATATTTAATGATGAGACACATAATATTGTTAGAAATATGGTTGAAGTCACATACCTGAAGCCTTCCTGATGAAATAGGATTTCCCAAATACTCCATGGGTAAGGATCCTACTGCATATATACGCAGTTTCATAGGAAGGAAACATGAATGGGAACACTCTTATGATTATTGAAGATATTTATGTTGGAGTTTATTATCACCTACCCACTCCAGTAGTAGTATACATCATGTATTCTCTTGATTCCATCACTATCGACCCAAACACAATTTATAAAGATAATTAAGTTGTCTGAGAAAATCAGTTGAGAAAATGTTGGAAGGTTTTGTTTCCTTTTGTATGAGACAACTGCTTCATTAGATAAGCTCTTGTTGATAATGCAGTTGAGAGCTTCCTGTGCTAGGATGAAGATACTTAGAAATATCGAGTCTCCCTACCAGATAACTCTAGCCTTTATGAAGCCATGAGACTTACCCATAAAAGAAAGATCCATCCAAGAGGAGATAAATTAACATAATATTAAATGTAAAGACCCAGATGAGAGTCCAAAAACTGAATGAACTCCATTTATGAAGTTCTATTTGATCCTATCATATGTCTTATTCAGGTCAAGTTTGATTTCCAAGTTGTATCTATGGGTATTAATATTGATGTCCTGAATAACCTCTTGTTCCAAAACAAATTGCCACCTGAATAGAGCGACCCCTCACAAACTCATGTTTCTCGATATAGATCCATTGGAGTAAGCATCTGGACAACCCCAGATTAATAATACATACAAGGATAATATATGGGAAGTTTCACAAGCTAACTGGTCTATAGTGTAAGAAAGATGCAGGATCCTTGTCCTTCAGTATGACAATGAGGGAATTTTCACAAGAAACCTATGGGAGGATCCCTCCACAAAAGTAGTCATTGATACCTTCAATGATGTCTCCCTTAATCACATCCCATTCCCCATGTAAAACAATACTGAAAAACTATCTATGCCGGGTGAACTCTCTGGGTTGAGATGCATCATGGGAAGGTGGATCTCTTCCTTGTCCGGGATTTTATCTAGAACCTTATTATCATCGACAAACATAGAGTTGGGAATCGCCTCCCAGATATCTGTGTTTCCAAATTGGGTAACCTCTGAGCATCCTCATGATTGGACCAACAAGTATATCCTTTAAGAACATATGTGACATGCTTCCCACTATGCCTATATCATCTATGTATGTTCCATCCTCACATAAATATTTGGTTGGATCAACAGTGTTATTTCTCTAATGCATGCATGGAAAACACTATGTTTTTTTCACCCTCCTTCATCCATTTCACACAGGAGTGATCTCGTGTCATCTGTTCTTATTTGAGAATAAGCTTCACCCAGCAACTCTTCTTGTCAATTAACTCCCTGGACATTGTGTCACTCCATTCCTCCTCCATATTTGACTTCTGGTTGACGATGCTCTGTTTCAGATCCTCTATGTTATTGTCAATAGGAGGTAAGTTCTTGGACCTTGCTTGAAGCCCCTACATAAACCTTCGAAGCTTATTATGAATAGATACCCATGTATATCCCTTATTTGGTTCATCCCACAAACCACAAACTACTCTCCGGTAGCCAGGAGTATGGACCCACATATGGTATAACTTGAAATGCTCCTGCGAATCCAGACTGGGAAGAAAAGAAGCCAGTAGCATTGAGTGAGAAAAGATGTCGCGAACCAGATTATTTACCTTTTCATTTGGAAACAAGTTGATAACATTGTTTTTGTATATAAAACGATCGATCTGGCTCTAATATCGCCTGCCTCCTCGGTGGTTGTTTATCCAAGTAAAGAGGTCTCCAATATACCCCATATCATGAAGACTCATGCTCATAGTGAGCTAAAAAAAGTCCAAGCTATCTTTATGAGGAAAATAAACTCTTCCTTTCTTCTCATTGGGATTAAAGATAATGTTGAAATCCTATACCACGAACCACATTGAAATCCCATACACGATTGCAGTCAGTAAGTTATTTAGATTATGATAAGACCAACTTAATTTTTGTGAATAGTAACATACCCTTATGAATAGTTACCTCACCTATGATAGTATACATATAATATTTAAATGATGATATGATGTACCTATATCTTTGAATACATAAATAAATTTTATAAAATTATTGTTTTTAGAATAAAATATTATTTTTTTTAAATTAAATTAATCATATTTAAAAAATTATTTTTAAAAAATGTAGTTCATTTTTTAATTTTACATCAAAATATTATTAGTGTGAATTTTTGAGATTTTTTATGAAATACTTGAATTTTTGGTGAATAGTAAAATACGATAATTATGGTATAAATATATTATGTGATAAATACACTATTCCCTACATCATAGATGATGTAAGAAACCATTAGTTCAAACTCAAATGAACAAATTACTATTTTTGTTCTTGGAATCATAATTATTTCTTGTTTTATTAAAAAATAATAATATAATGATTACAATAATGTAAAACTCCTCCTCTCCTCTACTATAAATATCACCCACTCCCCCCTCTTCCACCCACACCTCTCAAGACATGATTGTTTCCTATTTTCTACATAATACTCCAATTTATCGTCTTACCCACGTCCAAGACCTAGTGGTGTCACCAATAGGCCAAAACTAAGGTCCTTAAGAAGGATCATAAGGAGAGGAGATCAAGAGGTAACTCCTCTTTTGTTTTCTTTATTTTCTTTTCATTTTCTTTTCTATTATTATTATTTCATCACCTACACTTATCCAATATCCATGAATGATCCAGTATCTTAGATATTATATATTTAATAATTTTTATGGTAGATTCAACTTTATACTTCTTCTCCTCTCTAGCTTATTCATGAAATTAAAACATTGTCTGTGATGTGTTGCTTTACTGACATCATGGATAATGTGATTTAAATTTATTTTAATTCCTTCAAGACTAGTCATGAAACCATACTTATGATTGAATTAGATTTTAATTTATTTATTATATCTTATATAATGATCTAGAATAATTTTGTACACATGTTATTAGTTTATAAAACAAAATGAGTTCATTATGATTGATGAATCACCAAAATCACCTAAAAAATATCAATAATGTATTAACTTATAAATCATCATAATGTCAGAATTAAAAATGATAAATGGTATAATTTATGGTTATAGAAATATGAAAATAAAATTCCACTCCAATTCTATAGTTTCACTTCCATTCGACTAAAATATCCTTTACAGACCACTCATGGAAACCATGAAATGAACGCACTCAGAACAATGGAATTAACAATATATTATTAATAAATGGGTGGAATGATCATATAAGTTGTTATAAAAAAGTAAATTTTTCTGTAAAACATTAATAACACTATTTTATCCATTATATAAGAGTTTTAAAAACATTTTAGGGAAGTAGAACCCAAGTTAAGGGATCCTCTCTTTCTCGCTTTTATTCAAGAATCACCCCTATGTTATACTCTTGAATTTTTATTACCTAATAGTGGTGTATTTTTTTAAACCTCCCCCATACATACATTATGATATATTAATGATGATATACCCCTTAATATCTCATTAATACCTCCCATGTACATCCATTACCATGCTAAAATTTTTTAAGAATACTCTAAACCTAATTTCCACTCTTCGGGTTAACCATCAACTTCAATGGTTTTTATCATGGTAAGATGACTTGAGAAATTTAATTTTATTATATTTTGTTTAATTATGTGTAATTATAGTATATTTACATAATCCCTTATTTTAATTGATTCACTCTTCAATGTTAAGATATTGGTAAAGAACATTCCTCTGAAATCCTTTTAAATAACCCCTTTATGGAATACTAATAGATTGTAATTTTTCTTAATATCATCAGTGTTATCTTATGATTTTATGATTTTTTATTACTATAGTATCTCCATTATATGTAATCATATTAATTTTTGAATAATATGATTTCATTATGGTTTTTGTGATGTTTATATTCTAAAAAAATTCTATAAAAAAGTGCATTTTACATTGTCATTGTGTTTTTCTCAAGGGTGTAAATTATTTATGAAGTTTTTTATCCATTATATGTTCCATGGACATTATTTATGTTGGGTTGAGCCCATTATATATCAATATTTGTTGGGTTTATACCCTTATAGCTCATGATGTGATTGGTGAGCCCCATTATAGCTCCATATATGTTTGGTTGAGCCCATTATAGCTCAAGATATGACGGGTGAGCCCCATTATAGCTCTCCAATGCATTGGGTACTCCAAAGATGGAAGTTGACCGAATGGGTATTCCATGTGTTAGGGTGAATGTAAGAGTGATATGGTAAATATATCTCAAGGAAACTATATAATGTTTCTATGCATATGAGTTTTTATGATTATGGGTTTTATGGGTTTTTATGTTATTACTTGACTAAAGATTTGTTTCTTTATATCCCTTACTGAGTTTTATACTCATACCAATATTTCAAAATGTTTTCCACATGATATAAGGATGGGTAATAGAAAGAAGGGAGTCATGATGAACGATATAGCATGTTGTCAAATAAATCATTTTTTATGTTTTAATGTTTTATATTTTGAAATATTGAATATTGTTTTAGTAGTATCCTTTTCATATGAATGTTGTATGTTATGTATGTATGATATCTTAGTTATCTAAAACTCTCAACCTGAAAAGAACCTCAATGTGTAATAATGTATGTTCTTGATTAGAATTCAAGATTGAGTAATGTTTTAAGGTTGGGTCCTCATAAAATAAAATATGAAAATAATATGGTTTATGAATATATAAATTAAATAAAATGGATATCTATTGATTAGATATAAAAATATAAACATTTAAAATAAAATGAAAACATTTCTAAAAGAATCGATATTTATAAAAGATAAATTAGTCATACTGTTCTCACAAAATGTAAAAATAATTTTTAACAATTTTATTATATTTATTTGATATAATAAACTTCATTTTTTGAGTAATAATAAAAAAATTATCATATTGTTACTTTTAGAAATTATTTAAATAGATAATTTTTTTGAATAGTGAAAAATATTGATTTTTAATTGAAAAATATGTTTTCATTTAAATAATTTATTATATTAAATTATGTTTTGATTTAGTTTCAATGAAAAATAATTTAAATATTATATTAAATTTTCCAATTTAGTTCAATGGAATGTTTTTTATTTTTATTTTTGATAAAAAAAATATTGTAAATATCTTGCATGTTTTCTCTTTAAACAATGTTATCTCATTGTGCCAGTAGGATTCATTTTACATTAAAATTTTATATTTATATGAATTGAATTTTAAATAATGGAAACCACATTTTTATTCAAAATTATATATAATTTTTAATAATTTACAATTAATTTTATGGAAAATAAATAGTGAAAATAAACAAAAAATAATTATAGCGGTTAATGTAAAAAAAGATTTATCAGCGGTCAAACTAGAATGATAAGCACTGAATTTAGCAAAAACCATTTCTAAAATTTATTTTATTTCCCTATTTATACCATATAACTTCATGTATCAATAATGGTACATCATTTGAGTCATCTGACTTGAAAATAATATGGTTGGAATTCATTATGTTAAAAAATTACTAGTGTCCCACTCACCTCACTTATAAAATGCCACCCAACATACTCTATTATTCACATAGTAAAACCTATTTGGTTTAGATAATACATTCCATACTCAATTACCAACTTCCATTCTATTATCCTATAATCCTTTATTATGGATGAAATTCAACCTAGGAAGGCATTGGTGCAAGCATAATGAAGAAGCTTTAAGAAGCAGTAACGTTAATCAATGAGAAATTTTATTTTTTTTCTTCTTCTTCCCCTTAAATGTTTATTAAACAATGATGATTTAATAAATTATGTATTTAAAATATACTTATATTTTATTTATTTTATTTTAATTAACTACAACCACCGATACTTGAATTAAATGGGTTAAAATTCACCATTCATGGTTACGATAGACTACTGCCTCGCAAACCGATGTAATTAGTTTTTTACATTACCAACATTCATTGTTGGGAATGATGGTGAATAATAGATATGTGTGTGTGTGTATTTATAAAAAAAATTATTTCTCTAGATTCATTGTATCAAATATACCTTTTTAATGTCCATTCTGTAAAAGATATAATACCATCGTGCGTGTGTACGGTGGACTACCACATCACGAAATGATGTAATTCATCTTTCAATAACAGTTTAAATTGAAGGTGATATGGATACATTTAATGATTATATGTGATATAAATGGAATAATTGTGATATTAATGACATAATTTTCATTCTTAATAGATAATATATATCATTTTATTTCTAGACTTTTCCCTCAATGAATGATGATAACATCATTTGTGTTTGTGTGAACTATAGCTTTCATGAAATTATGTGACTCACATTTCATCACCACACCACATAGATGATATATATAATTTTATTTAAGGAAATAAATTTTTATATATGATATTATTATCATTATTTAGAAATAATCTATTATAAACCTTATTTATAAAATTATCATTGGAAAATGGAAATGATACTTCTCCAAATATAGATCATACCATCTCCATGATGGTAATATAAATAATTTCCAAAAACCTTATTTAGTTATTTGTATTAAAATTATAAATTATTTAAAAATATGATAAACATGTAAATATTATTATTATGGATATGAATCAACAATTTATTATGTGCATGAAACCGATTTTTAATGAAAAAATGATCATTAGAAAAAATAATGTAATTAAAACTCAAAACAATAAAAATAATGAATGGTTTTTAATGAATTGGTGATAAGATATTATAAAAGGATAATATATGATATTACAAATAGTAATATTTTTCTATAGATTTTGAACAACTACAAAAGAGGTTAAATAACATTCAATGAAAATAAAGTGTAAGGAAATGTATTTCATCTTAATTTATTTTCACAGTCATTTTGAAACAATTATCACCTAATTTACTTTTTATTGTGTATATACTTCACCTTTTAAATGTTATTCCATGATTTATTAATAAATAATTTTATTTTTTTATATTTAATTTATTTCATCTATAGGTATTTCACATTTAAATTTACCATGTGGTAAATAGTTTCATAACTCAATTTCATTTCATTGAGATTTATATGACTATGTAATTAACATTGATATTATAAGATAATGAGTATAATTAAATTTGAATTTTTCATTTTTAATTGAAAATTGATTATATATATATTTAGTTGTTACACATAATCAATTCATTTATTACTTAACACGTCAATATTCAGATCATTGTAAGAGTCCATTTCATAATCCTATATTAATTTACATTCTTTATTCTTGAATTTTAGTTGAATAAAATTATTTGATCCTTGACAAAATAATCAATTTACTTTTATCATACATAGGTTCATAATTATATTTTTATGTTCTAGTACTATTTTTTCATAAATTGGTAATTAAACTAATTGATAATTTTTTTTAATAAAATTTGATTTTATTTCTCTCTTTGGTAAAAATCTATTTTCATGAAAAACCATGTTTCATAAATATGTTTTCAAAATTTTCATTAACCATTTATAATGATTTATTAGATAAATGTTTAGTAATTTTTTCTTTTAAATTTTTTTCTAATGTAATCTTCATGTGGTTTTCTGAATAAAGAACATTTCTAATTTTTAACAGTGCAAAGGGAATTTTTTTAACTTGTAAAAAATATAGAGAACTACCCAAAGATGTGACCATCATTTTATTAAATATTCCTTCATATATTTTGAATGTCAATTTTAAAGAATATTTTCCCCTAATATTTTTTACTTTCTTATTTTATAAATGATATTTTCTAAGAGAATCATTTTCAAAAATAATCAAAAAAATTAATTTTATAAATAAAAAAAATCTTACTCAATAATTTTTTTAATGATATTTTTATGGAATTTATATTCATCATTGGAAAAAACACTTTAGTTTTTATATAATAAATTGGTGATATATTGTATTGATACCATCCTTATTCTTCAATTTTATAGTTTATGATTGTTTTTCCAAAGATAGCATTTAAATTAACTTAATTGGAACATTTTGGTTATCAATAAATTTTCCTCGATGTATTCCTTTTTCTATGACCATTGGAAAATAAATTTTTCAAAAATATTTATATTATTTATCATGGATATGATTATTATTTAAACTATAAATATTTTTTACATACAGAGTTCTGCATTAAATTTCATTTTTTATCTAAGAATGTCGATAAATATGTATTGTTTACATAATACTGATATTTGGATATAAGGCACATTGTTTGTGGATTAAATTGAATATTTGATATTTTAGGATTTATTTAGAAATATAAGACTATGGTGGGTCCTAAATATAAATATCCCCTTGAATCATCGATAGTCTCAAGATATGAAATAGTTGTATAGCCTTTGTTAAATTGTTTTCTACCCCTCAGTTTTTAACTTTTTTGAGGATATATCCTGTATATGGTTGTATCATGTGTCTAAGAAATAACATCCAATAATTAATAATTTCTTTTATTGATAATTCATATATTCTTATTAACTATGATATTTTTTATGATATTTTTAATGGATTTATTTCTTTCTAAATTTATTGATTAATTGGAATGTGTTATCAATAATTTCTCTTTCCATATTGATTATTTCTTATCTTAGTATGATACTAAATTGATTTAATTATCCTATGTTTTATTTTATTTACCTTACCATATCGATTATACTTATTGATTCATGATATATTCTTTTACACTTAACCCTTATTGTGAATTTGATCTCTCCCTTATTTTTTTTTCTTTCCACATGATATAATGAAGAAATTGTTGAATGGGTTTTTAAGGATAAAATTTATTTTCCTATGTTATGTATTTAATTTTATTCCCCACTTAAAATGGTTATCATATATTTATCTGGTTCTCCAAAAAATGATAAACTATCTGTCCATTGGGATTTAAATCCTTTTATATATTCCAATATAATGCTGTAAGACATTGGATTCGGGCTATTGGGGTCTGGGTGATTATATAATCTAAGGAAAAAATATTTATAAGATGTAATGAATGAACATAAATGATGGTTGGGTACCAAAAAAACTCACCATAAATCCATTGTAATAATTATAGTTATTAAATATATTAAATGGAATCAAATTTGAATAAATTAATCATTGACAATTATATTTTTACACTAATGCCATATAAGAATGATAATTTCGATATAGATACACATCTAAGTAATGATGTGGTAAAGCATGATTTGATTAATAATGTAATGAATAACTTGTATTATATTATATGTGTGAGTGTTGTATCCATGTCTCATACTATATCAAAACTCATTATATTTTGAGGATGCTTCAGGTATCTCTCTACAATTTATAAATCATTATAATAGTAGAAGGTAATGCTACAAGTAGAATTCCAGAGCATCATGTTGGGTGAAGATGATTCTAAGAACCATATGACTCAAGTGTTTATAGAACCATTAATGGTATTAATGCACTAAGAGTGGCCTTGGATAATACTACTATTTCTAAAAGATAATTTTAGTCACTAAAAAAAATGTGGCATGTCAATAATGTGACAATCAAATAGAGTAATAATGTTGTAGAAGCACCTTAGACGATCTCATGGGATCTCTAAAATAGTATGAAATTGAGTCAAATTCCATTTTATATGAAGATTCATTAAATAATAAGGGTATATAATTTAAATATAATATTATTATATATAATTATTATTATTATTATGAGATACAGTAAAGTGAGAATGATAAAATAGTAAACCTGACTAAATGAATTGACAATTATATGATATGAAATTGATATTTTACTAAACTATCCAAAAGATATCATTAGAATGATGAATAAAAGGTAAATAAGAAAAATAATTATATTAATTATTATAGTGCAACAAAAATAAATATTTATTTAATATAATAAAATTGGAATATCAAGTTAGATTATGAAAAAATTAAGTAAGAATAAAAATATGTGTAATATTGAATAAAGAGAAGTGAGTAGCCTTAGTTTGGTGGAACTAAATTGATGAGATTGATGAAAATAGTGATGGTTCTGAATGTGATATAGAATCATCTATCATATTCATAATGATAAATATAAATGAGGCTAATTATTATTCTAATACTAGTTTAGGTTATGTATTTGATTTTGAAATAGATGTTAATGAATTAACATAAATAATTAAAATTATGGATATTTTAGAATTTACGAATTTTATACATTATTAAAAAGTACTATAATAATTTGTTTTAAAAAATTAATTTACTCTATAAAATGAATATAAATTTTCAATTCCTAATGAGGAATATTTTCTTCATTTATAACATCATAATTTGAGATAGAAATTATGAAATATAACCATTCAGATTATTAAATGAATGGTTTTATTTCTATAAATAATTAAGGCCAGAAGGTAAATTAAATATGTTATTGAATGATATGGCTCAAATTTATAAATAATTTAAGATACTCAAATAATAAATAAAATACTATTAAATAAAACATCTTGTTAAAATGATAATTTATATGACAATTTAGAAGCTACTCAAAAAGAGAATGAGAATATTAAAAAGTAAATCATCAGTATGAAATAAACCATATATAAATATGATCATGGGGATGAGAAATATTATATTATGGTTTTTATTAATAAAAAAAATTAATGTAAAATATTTTTTTGATATAATAAAAAAGTATCAAGTTGTAAAAAACATCAGTTGTTAGAAGCGCTAAAGGAAATTTTTCTAGTGACGCATTCTTTAGAAGTATTTTGAAAGGAAAATATGAAAATTAATGCTCATTATTATTTAAAATATCACTACGTTATACTAAATATTTTATTTATATGAATTTATCATCAAACTTTTACTATAATTAATATATTAAATCATTATGTGTAGGTAATAATTTTATCACTAATAGAGTTGGACCTGAGATATTATGTGTGCCAAAGAAATTTCTATTTAATATGTTTTGAATGTAAAATTACTTTAAATTCTCAAATAATATAGATAGTGGATGTTCCAAACATATGAATTTTGATCATTCAAAAAAGATATCGTTAATTCATGTGATGGATGCTCTATTACATTATAAACTAGTCTAATGGAAAGGTAATAGTATTTGTATTATAATTTACATTCAATTATGTAATTTTTTTAATGTATTGTATATTTAAGGACTTAAAAATAACTTAAATAATACCCCAAATATTTTTTATGTTAGATTAAGTGTTATGTTTGAATTTAATATTTTGTTTGTTCATAAAGATAATTCATTCATATCTTATTCAAATATAGAAGATAACATTTATTTATTGATTTTTTGTTAACTAATCATGAATAGTTTTAAGTATCACAAGAAATATATATTAATGATTCTATATTTCATAAAATTATGGGGAATTATCATTTTTAGTAGTTGAAAAATCTATAAAATTTAAGAAAGCTTCCACTAGTTCATAATATTAACTCTAGAAATATTTTTTTTATGATTCGAATTTATAAGGTAAGAAACATAATGAAATATTTAGATCTATTAATATTTTTAACATTATTAAGATTTTAAAATTGTTATATATTGCTTTATTTGGTCTTATGAAAACATCTAATTTATGAGGCATGAAGGATGTGTTTGTAATTCTTGATGATTTCAGTAGGTTTGCATGGAATTGTTTTTTGACTCAAAAAGGATAATGATTAAATATGTTTATTCCATTTACATAAATAGGATCAAAATAAAATATATTATTTAATTATTTCTATTATAAGTGATAAAGGAGGTGAGTTTGATACTATTGAATTTTAATTTTTTTTGGTAAATAATGTATATGTTTATAATTATTGTACCCCAAGAACACTATAATTGAAAGGTGAAATATACCGGAAAATATGACTAGTTTTTAAATTTCATGGACTATTAATCATGAATCCCATCAACCAAAATTCTTTTCAACAAAATTTGTTAATAATGATAGTAATATTTTAAATATATTTTTTATAAGACCTTTGTAACAGAAAACTCATTATGAAATTATTAATTAAAATAAATCTACTATTTTTCAATTTATTGTAATTAGCAATATTGTTTGATTGAATAATAATGATAAATTTTATATGTTTGATTATAAAAGTGATGAGGCAAATTTTTATGATATTATAATAATATTAAAAAATATATGATATATAAAAAATTATAGTTAATCATAAATAAAATATCCATGTAATATTTAAAGGAAATAACATGAAAGGGAATTATGATTTAGATAATTTTTCTATAGAAATTAAAGATTATAGAGTTGGGAAAGATGAACCAAAAAAATATAATGTATAACTTTGTTGGAATCACATATCCTCTCATTCTCATCCTAAAATTAGTAATATATTAATGATAATCCTCATAAAAAAAATTTTGGAAGTGTTTAATTTTGAATTGAAAAAAGAATATTAGTTTAATCCATTTGGGATAATTTTACTTTTGTTGTGGATTTTTTCAGATAATTTTTATCAATTTTTTAATATACTAACTGTATAATTTATATATGTGAGTATTATAAACAATTTTTAAAAAATGATTTTTTGAATCTACTAAATCTATAAAAAGATTAACATAAAATAGGAATGAAATGGGTTTTTATAAATAAAATAGAAGAATATAGAAATACTTTTTCAAATAATGAAAAATTATAAGCTCAATATTATTTAATTGAAAAATGAAATTATTTTAATGAATATTTTTCTATTTTTTAAAGAGAATTTATTAGTGTAACACCCTAAAATTTTAAAATATGAACTTCATATTAGAGAGCATGTATGTAATTAAACACAAAGTGTATAAGGTAATATAACATCCTGAGTCATTATTACATATTTACTAATTTAAATAATTTAAATATATGATATATTTATCAATTCCCACAATAATGAGTTAGCTTTTTTAAACACTAAAATTACTTTCTTTAATGACAAAAGAATCCACACAAGACTCTGTTTTAGTGAATACTATTAATATTATTATTTAAAATGAGATTTATATTCAAAGACGTAACTGAATATCAAGTAATTGTATTTATACACAAATATTATTATTATAAAAAGTGTTTTAACCTAATAAAATAAATAAATTAATATTGGTTTTTGATCATAGTAATACTTAAATATTATATATCTAATGAAATTATTTTACATTTATAAAACATATTTGATAGGAATAAGATTAAAAAATTCCAAATTAATTCTTAAAAAGAAGTATTTTTTATGGCATTTTCCCCCATTTAGTGGGGAACTAGAATTAAAACTAAATTTTGAATATTTAATAAAAAATTTTTGAAAAAGTAAAATTCAATTTTTAAATTTTGATTTCAAAATTATACTTCAATGTATTCTTTTAACCTGAAGAAGATTCAGTTTTGACAAATAGTGAAAAATTTAGGTTTTTAATTGAAAAATTAATTTTCATATAAATAATCTATAATGTTAAATTATATTTATAATTTTTTATAAAAATAAATAATGATAAATTATTCATCTATTTATCCAATTTAGTTCATTCGTATAATTTTTATGTGGAATTTATATATAAAAACAAAGTATAATTTTGAATATTTTCACTTTAGAAACATACTTTCTTATCCCATCTATGTTATTCATTTTAAATATAATTCATCCAATTGTATTATTTTAATTTTTTAAATTTGATAACATATTTTTAATAATAAAAATATATAATTTTGAATAATTTTATATTTTTTTCTTTGAAAATTATTAGTGAATGCAGTTAGAATTAATTGTAGTTATTAAGAAAAAAACGAGTTTACTAAAGAACTAAACATTAATGTTAAGGGGTCAAATGAACTAGAAACATGTCATAAATCCATTTAATGGAAATATTTAGATCTTATGACAAATATTATCTAGTTTTTTTTATTGTTAAATCCACATTACCTGGAAAAAACATGATTGGAATTCACTCTTTAAAAAATTTACAAATTTTCCACTCACCAAACCTGTAAAAGGTCTCCCCCACTCCCTATTATTAACACCTCTAAAACACATTGGTTTTGATAATTAGTTCTCAAATTACTCCCCAAATTCCCTCCCCCATTCCTATAATCCTCATATTTGGATGAAATTCCACATACGGAGGCCATAGTGAAAACCTAAGGAGGACACCCGAATAAGAGATAATGTTTTTCTTAAAGAATTTCTATTTTTTTTCTTTTCTCCTCCTCCTTAAATTTTTTTATATTGTGATTATATAATAACATGAATATATTAAATACTATAATATTTTTTATTTATTATTTATATGACCTAATAAATTGCACCCATCCAAAAAATGGGGTACAAAATCATCATTTCTGTGTACGGCGGATTACCACCTCATGAATCGATGTTGTTCATTTTTTCATTACCGCCTTTCAAGATTTGGAATAATGATGGTTATATTTTTTATATAATAAATATAATATTTAATATTTATTTATTCTTATATAATTATTATATAACACATACCGTCATTATTTCCATTTTTTGGAATATCATAACATCGTTTGTGAGTATGGAATACTACCACCTCGCGAAATGATGTGATTCCTTCACGCTTTATGTGGAATATATTATAGATGGTTTTAATAATAATATATTAAATATATTACATAAAAATAATACTTGAATGATAATATATATATATATATATTAGTTTTCATTGGTTTAGTATTATAAGCAAATGTTAATAGTGTTCAAAAGTTTGTGTGACCTACAATCATAATGAAAAATGTATTTAATTTCCTATCACCAGATTTTATGGATTAATAAAATTAAATATATTATATATGTATGTGTGATATTTAAATAATTTTTTTAATTATGGAGATAATTAAATTAGTATGTAAGTAATAGGAACTTAAAAAGGTCAAAATATACTCTAAAAACAAAGCAGTTATTACCAAAAATGGTTAAAATAATGAATGATTATTAATTAATGTTTAATGATATGTTCTAAAAGGTTCACATATTATATTTTAAATACTAATATGGTTGATTAATAAGTTAATAAAATTTTTAAAACAATTATAAATAAGGTTAAGTCCCATTCAACTAAAATGAAGAGTAAGGTAAGGGATTTATTTTTAATTTACATTCCAATGACAATGAAATGTTATTACAAACCAATTCAATTTTATGTTCTATATATACTTCCCCTTTTACTAGTAATATCATGACTAATTCATTCTTCATCATAATTTAAGATTCAATTTGAATTATTTCTTCCAATTTTATTTGAATTGAAGATTACGTTGTGGTAAATGTTACTATGAAATCTCACTTTCTTTTGTTATTGTTAACTTTCATTTACCACAATCGATTCCCTATAATAAATTATCACTATAAATTTAATTTATCTTAAATATACATATTATTTTTTCAGGTATATTATTATTTCCTAACCATATATCATTATTACATATGGGGTATTCCAAAAAAATTTAGGATCCAGGCGCACCCAGTCAAAAAGATTTATTAATAAAAATGTTAGGATATAAAGATAGATCTGGCATTAAAAGGGGTATTTCAAGTTCCTAAGTGAAAAAATATTCACATGTCATGAGTCACCAATTATGTGTAGTAGTAAAGAGCACAAAAGGTCCACATTTTACAAACATCAAGGACTTGCTTCTTTGAGATAGTATTTTTGACCTGATTGGGCTCTCTATAAACATATGAAACAAGCAGATTGAGATTACTTAAAATATTCAAGTAGGAAACCCAATCAGGATACATTTTCTATGGTACATTCTTAATACTTATCCTTAATGTCGTCATCAAATTTTTAGAATCAAATTTAATCTATAGAGTGTTCCACTAATGATGTATATCATGTTTAATGGAATATATTATTTCCCAAAGCTCAGCTTTATAGGCTATCCCTATATTGATTTAATGATAATAAAATCTCTTCACAAAGCCTTAATATGTTTGGAAGTTAACTCCATAACCTGTTTGACCTGGTAATCCAATGGAAGCACCATCCACATTTTTATTGATCCACATGCCAATGGGTGGTATCCATATCACCCACATCAATACAAGTGGTTTCTTCAGCCTGACTGCACCACCCTAGAACCTAAGAATATTCAACTCACACATGTCATTGTTAATCAACCAAATCTATGTTTTAGAAGCAGCATGTGTGGATCTGTATAAGGAAATAATTCTATCATGATTAGTTGGAAATTTCTATTCAAACAATTTCATATTGTATCCTTTCAATATTGAATCCATAATGGAAATCATGGACCCTAGTAGAAAGTTTTGAATCTGTTCTCTCATTCCAGTATTACAGAGGGAAGTGAATAGATCTTCAATGGGAATACAAGTCTCAATGGGTAGGATTAATGCTTTCCTTTTGTAGTTCCAAAATAAACTTTTATATATACATTTAGAATAATTATGTCTTGTTTTGACATCAACTATAATACACATTTTACAATCAATAGCAATGCACTGCACACGGCTCATTAACTAGTCATGTGTATTGAGCTTATGCTTCTATATTCTCCATATGAGAACAAATCTTGGATGATGAATGAAACAAAACATTAATGAATCATTCCAAGAAGGAATTCCAAGTAAGGTACCGGCCATCATCTGGTAGTCATCTTTGACCAATAATTATCCATTTCATACAAGTCTCCACATAATTGCATCGACACCCATAAAGGTGTAATTAAAAATATCCATGAAATCCTAAAAGGGACTAAAATAAATAGTTCTTTATTGTGACATGATTTCAAACATATTCATTGACATCATGCCTGATTCAATGCTCAGATCATATGGTGATGATCAAGCCGTCATGTATCCCAAAAATTAAGTTTACAAATTCTGTTGATGTCTTATATAATATAAAAGAAAGATCATTTAATTGTTGTCTATATAGGGCACCCAAGATGATAAGAGTAGTCATCAATAAACCTATCTTTGAATTTAATGATTATAAAATCATAGGATAGACCATAAATGGTTAACATGTTCTAATTAAACATAATAATTAGGATATCATTAAAAATTTACAATTCCTTGACCCCATGTCCTCTCAATTAAATGGGTTTAATGAAATCCTTCCATGAAACAGTGATCGGTTTCTTTTCATGCATAAACCTGATCCATATGAAATTTACATCCATGACATGTAATTCCTTATTTATAACTCATGTCCATTAGTAAATATAGTAATAGAATAAAAACCTTGAGGTAATGGGTGATTTCTCAAGCAATACACTCCCAGCCTCAGACATAGCCTTCCCTTTCCATTTTCTAAACAGATTGATGATAACATTTCTAATTCCTCTAAGTAATTTTCCTTTTAATATCCCCAAATAAAGTAGGACATCAAGATAATTAATGTTAATAGAAGCCTTCCTCTCATAGATATTCTTCACCATCTAATTTTATTTTCCCACTAATACTCCTTCCCCAAATAAAATGAATTATTTTCCATATCTAATGGCTTACCTAGCTACTTCCTCATGGTAGTTAAAATATTATTAATTATATATATGGTTCTCCTAAATTAATTCCCAAAAAGTATTATGTCATCTGTATAAATCAAGTTATAGGGAATGAGTATATCCCTAAAAACATTCATCAATTTAACGAGGAAAACCTGATTCAAATCATTAATTTATATGCTTAGGTAATCTTTAAAAATCACAAAGAGAATAGATGGGAGTGGGTCTCCTTATCCAACTCCTGTGGTGCAAGGGAAATAACCACATGGGATCCTATTAATAAAAATGGACATCCATGAAGATGAAATAATTTATCTTATAATACTCAAAAAGGTGTATGAAAATCCATATTCCCTAATTATTTTGAATAGGAAATACCATTTTATTTTATCAATGGCTTTATAAATTTCAATTTTTAGAGAAAAAAATCCATTCTTTATTATTCAATTTTATAATGTTAACACCCTCTGAAGATGTGAATAAGAAATTGTGAATGTGTCTTCCAAGAAAGAATCCATATTGATTTTGGTTGATGTGCTCATTGATGATTCCACCTAATATTTAAATTATAATATTGTGTAGGATTTTAGGAATTTTGTTCTCATGGTTCATCGGTCTGAAGTCCTTGATATGCACTACATTATTCTTCTTGGGGATCAAATCAATAAAGCTTGAATTTACTCAATGAAGAAGAAATATATTCTCAAAAAATTCTCTCACATCATGAGCCAAGTCCTACAATATAATATGCCATTAAAATATAAATAACTCATTGGTAAATCCATCCATTCTAGAAATACATTTCATATTGATTGAGAAAAGTTTCCTCCAAATTTCATCAATATCTAGAGGTCTAACAAGATCATGATTTTTACTCACATAAATACATGGAATAATATTTATAACCATATTTTGTGTCTAATTTAACCCATCATCAGAGTAAATTCCACTAAAATAATCAACTACTACTTAAGAGACATCATTTTTATCAGTATAAAATTGATTATTAATCCTAATGGCATGGTTCCTTTACTTGTATCCTTTATACCTATAAATCCTTTGAAAAAAATTGATTTTTTCCTCTTTACATGAACAATTTCACATTCATTTGACCCATATCATTCCTTTCCATGATGTATAGAAGATCATAAAGATTTTTTTGAGCTTTTATATCCTATCTTGAAGGTAAGTTTGAAATTTGGTCCCTTTCGGAAAAATTGAAAGCTATTGTTTAGTATTCTCGATATCAAAATACAAATACAAATTTGATTTTTTTTCTCAAATCCTTTAGGATCCTTTTAGTATGATTGATATTATCAATAATTATATATAGTGTATTTCTATTAGTCATAATCTGTCAACCCTCAAGAATGGTTTTTTTTTGTATTCTGGAATCATAGCTCAACAATTATTAAAAGGGAAAGGTAGAGGGGCAGACCGGAATATAGTGGAGAGATACAAAACAATAGGGTTGTGAACAGAAAGATTCTTAGGAAGATTTTTTTCTAATATCCCACTATTGGAACTTCTATCATCCATTTTTACAAATCATCAGCTTAGTTTTCTTTACTGAACTTCATTCTATGTAAACTTTCTCTAGGTGAATTCAACTCCAACAACTGGGACTTCAATGAGATTGCATTGATCAATTAAGTATGATAATTATTTGTCTATTATGTTATTAAATCCATGGCCAATATTTTCCTTAGGTGTAGAAAAATTTTGAATCACCCATAACCCCCTGTTTTTGAACAACCTCTTCATAGATTTCCTCAATATCCCTCTATATATCCCTCCTCTTAATATAATATGTTGAAGCATACACAAAAGACACATGTATAATATATGTAGAGATCCTAAAAGTGAGAGTGATATTCTGATTTTACTGATTACATATGAAAATTTTTATACTTTCATTTCTGATAACCCAAATATTGTTTATCCCACTATTATTGAGGTTTTTGTAGAAAAAATGGTATCCCGTGTTTGACAATTTGAAGGCATTATATTTCTCAATGGACATCTTGGTTTCTGAAATCTCAATGAGTAGTGTTTTATTTGCCATAATTAAATTCCTATGGTTTTTGGATATTAGGGGTTTACCTAACCCTTTGTAGTTCCAATATAAAATCTTCATTTCCTGGGAATCCAGCCCCTAGTGATAGGACCTTCATTGTGAGCAAACTGGACATGTCCTTTTCTATTATTCCTATTTCCTTCTTGATTCCCAACATGGGGATGTGCCTCTATTATGAGAATATATATGGTTTTATATACCACAATGTTTCTTTTATTATTATTATTGGGTTGATTAACTTCAACATCACCATCCCAAAAAGTGATCCTAGTGGTCTGAACTTGTTCATTGATAGGGTAGGTTCATGCACTTGTCTGTGGGGGTTCATCTTCTAGCATCATTGGAATTATAAACCTTTAAGTATGGATGAACCATGATTTTGAGATAATAGTCATGAAATTCCTGGGATTCAGCCTTCCCTTAAAATATTTTTATCATTTTTGAACCATCATTTTCATCCCTAGTAGTAGTAGTAACATTTTACCACTGAGCTTTTAGTTTTTTTCTTTATATTATTTTTTCAATGTAATATGTGAATCATGTATGTAATTTGGTTTTCCAAAACTCAAAATATTTTGAGTACTTTGGGTTCTAAATTCTGTTTCTATACCACTATAATAAATTAAGGAACAATTTATGCCGATCAAATTTAGTAAAAACATTGGAAACAAGATTTAGGAAAATTTAGATTAGGAAAAGACTATGATAATCTATGGGTATAAGTATAGAATAGCATCATAATTTTTTAAGTTATATATATTATGGGTATTCCTATTAATAAATCCCTATTTGGATACTAAAAGTGGAAACCATTATATTATAGATTTACCTGGGGTTACAAATCTGAAATGGGTGTTTCAATATTGACATGAGCATAACCTGATATGTAAGAACTCGGTTTTTCTTTGACGTATAGATTCAATTTTTTGAATCAATTATCTATTTAATTACTTAAATGTGGAATAATGAAAATTCTCATTGAGTTTATAGAAATCTTGGAGGTGTCTGAGGTTGGTGTGGATCCCAGAACCCTTGTTTTGGGGGGAAAGAGGAGACACACAGTTAGTGAAAACGATACGGGTAGGGTCACAGGGGCATGCATCCAGATCTTCATTTTTTAGTATATCTTAATAAAACTTTTCAAAAGGTATCTACATAGTTATTAAACCATGCAGAGGTAACATTTAAGGTTCACCTTGGACTACAGAATACCATATATGATCGGCACATAGTTTGACAAACTGTGCACTCAAATCATAAGGCCATGTAATTTAATGAATTTAATAAATTTTAAATTTTATTAAAATTCATTTTATAAACCTAATTGAGATATCTTCTCTCCTGGATAGTAAATAATATTTTGATAATCTATCCCTTAATAATAATTTATGAATTTATGGATATCTTCCTTCCGGACACCAATTTAGGCATGGTTCATCTCCTTCGACCCACAACGGTAAGGCCTTAATCCATTTTAAATGTTATTCCTTTATTCTGGATATCATCTTAACTCATTTTATTTAGGATAATATGTGACAATTTATTATTGTACATCCCTTATTTTAATATTTTATGATCTAGAAAGAATCAAGACCTGATACTGGATAAGCTATCCTGCATGGACCTTAGTTTGGTGGTCTCATGCCTTTTTCTTAATTTCAGGTTGTTTATATATGTCAATTTGTCATGCGCCCAATTTTCGAGCATCACTTGAAATTAAATTTAATCCCTATACTTACTAGTTATGTTCTAAGTGATCAAATTTCATTTTTGATGATTTATATATGTTTATTAACTTGAATTTGAGGTACCCCATTTGGTTTTGTTATTTATATAGTCCTTTGATGGCTTTATTCCTTGTACAAACCTTGAGGTGTTCCTTTTTCACACTCATGTGATGTTAAATATGAAATTGATTATAAATGGAGTTTCAATGATTTTGGATTTTAATTGGAATGATTAGAGTAAATTTTTAGTTGACTTGAACCTTACCCTTGTTATGCAATTTCTTATTTAACTTGAGTTGCTTCTTAAGGTTAATTTCCAATGTGAGTTAAATGATTCATATTCCATTTATTTGTTAAATAATCTTAATTTATCTTCTTATTAATTTTCCTATGTGAGATAAATGATAACTAATACATTTAATATTTTTTTAAGATTATGAGGCTTGTTATATTGATAATTACCATGTGAGTAATTTAAAAGCCAATACTTTTGAGGTTGTCCAATACATGAGTATCCCTTTGAGATGAGATTGAAATGGATTCTTTTGGGTTTGACCATGTAATGTTAAATTAAATGTTTAAATGGAATTTAATTGATTAAATTGTTAATATAAATGGGTTAATCATGGATCTAATTAAAGGATTCCATGGAGATACTCATTGGACTAGTGAATTGTATGTCTTTGGGGAATCATGTATCCAAATGAAGGATTCCAAGGACAAACTCAATTTCATGGACTGTGATTATTCCATGGGTGAATCATTTATCAAATGAAGGATGTCATCGATGGAATCATTGGGGATAGATATATATGAGAATTTTATCATTGATCAGAATGAAGGATGATGTGGACAAACTCAAAAAAGTTAATTGGTAATTATTATCCAAAAGTAATACTTGGAGCTTCCTTGATAAAACACCAAGGATAGACTGGTATGGCATGGTGGTTACCTCACCTAGAGTGATATCGGGTTCCTGAGAGGTTCAACAAGATAGGCCTGAATGGTGTTGTGGGATATCATACTAGGGTGATACTTAAATTTCAACTTAGTAATGTCAAGTAAGGGAACTACTTGATATCACACCTAGAGAGATACCTAAAATCCACCATAGGAATGTGAGAGATAGGATTAGGTATAAAAATTGAATTAATAATAAAATACTATAAGAACCATCTTCTAAGAAAATGAACAATCATGGATTCGGTTTTGATTCATATAATTATAGATGTTCTTCTTAGGAATTTATTTATGCAATTGACTAAATGGGTGGTGCCATTATTGAGCTAGATCTTGGGAATTATAAATTCAATGATATTGACTTGATAAATTAAATTTATTTAATTAAATAGATTTTTACTTTTGAGTACTTCCTTGTTTATTTTTATACTTATATATATTCACTGACTAATTGTCCTAGACCCTGGGTGGTTTCCTATTGCGATTATATTACACACACTATTTTGGTTGCGTTTTTGGACTGGAACAATTTATATAATTTCCTGTGTAAATAAGGGTAAGTGGCCTAAAAATTCTACATGATTTGATTCTTGTAAGGAGATATTGGGACAAATTTGAGGATTGTGATGCTATTGGGATTCTTATGAAATTTTTGTACTTTTAGGACATGTATTTTATGTGATTTTTGTGTGACTTTTTTTTATTTTTTATTATAAACATATGAAATTAATCATATTCACTTATATGATATGACTTATAGATTTGTTAATAATATATGTCTTCTGTTGTTTATTTCTTTTATATGTTTTACCGCTTCTACAATTGAACTATTTTTTGTATTTCTTATGTATTACACTCTACTAATGAGGGAATTTTATCCCCACTATCACACCCGAGCCCTCACTTGTTTTCAAAACCCTAGAGAATTTATGGAGAACCTCTTGAGTCCATGTGGCCAACATGGTAAATAGAACCTTTTAGTAGAATTTGGAATCAAGGTATTACAAAGTGGTGGCAAAGGAGGTTCTGTTTGGGGATTATCTACTATTTAGAGAAAATAATAGGGGACATGAATGAATAGGAATTTTTTAATGAGCTATAATTAGGCGTAGCTAACCCTCTTACAATAAAAATCCAATTTCCCTAAAATCAAATTCCTATTTGTGTATTTTGACTGTCATATATGATTTTATTTCACCATTGGGTGACACACACACCTTGTGATGTTACTATTGTTATATTTGTGGGTTTTATTTTTGTTGCAGGAGATGAGGGTGTACTCACTCATGCATCATTTTAGGAACTTGTTAGAAATAAAATGACATGAATTTTACCATGCCCTCTAGGGATCATTACTTATTTAATGTTGTTGTGATATATTTCATGATAGATATGATAGGAGATGTTATATTTATATTGGGATATGTTATGGTATGGATTGGATAGACACTGATATTTCGTCCTACAGCGGTATGGTCCCTCTCAGATCAAAATTTTTCAGATCATGGTTCAACATCAAAAGTGGAATGTGTATGGGGTTCCATGGGCGGTGTGATCCCACAAGCATTAGTTCACTAGATATTATTAGAACTCTTCAGTTAAGAATGCATGGGAAAGATATTTACTAGGATGTGTGACCTCATGGGAAGTACTTGTGTTTGTTGGATAATGAATTCCATGCTAGTAGAGTATGATGTGACATGGGTGGACAATAAGCTTTAATCCAAGGGGATAACGGGCCCCAATGGATCAGAATTTAGAGTACTAATGATTTAACCTTCTAAAACTAATGTGATAAAAATGAAATGAGATTCAATTCAATGAATGTGATTGTTAACTCAGTATGAAATGAAATAAATGAAAAATCATGTTAAACTAAAATGGAGTATGGTAGAGAACTTTACTAGACCCAACCTTAGTAGTGATATTTTGGAAGTATCTCTTGCATGTTTGATGCCCAGACCTAGTCCATGGAGAAGGCGGAGGGGGAGATTTTATAGAGGAAGTATTTTACCTTCCCTGCTTAAATATCAATTCTTTTGAGGTGTAAACCTTGATAATGATCAGGAACTGATGCATGAGTTTGGCATTGTAAAAACCTTCAACCATGATGACCTCAAGTTGTAATCCAAGAGTGTGGTGATGACCATACTCCGTAGGTGGTAGGATATGGGCTACTAGTGTATCTTTCAATTGTACAGGCAATGTAACAACCCAAACTTTGGTTAATAAAAATCCATCTTAATCTAATTAAATGCCTTAATATGTGAAATGGTCATACAACATATTCACTCCTTTTGTTTTATGTTTTTTGGATCTTAAAATAACTTTAAGAATTGTGACCGTTGTTAATATATCCATTAAACAGTGATCACATGATTAGTATAAATATGGGCTTAAACAATCTAATTTACTTAGAAAAAGGAAGCGATGGCCTCATCCAATAGAATTGATCCATATAAAGCCCATTTGTTGGAGCTCGGAAATGAGGTGGCATCATTGGGATTCGCTCTTGACCAATCCCAAGCCGAGCTTCAAGAGGTTAAGCTCGAACGGAACCATCTATGGGAGAAGTGGAAGTTGATAGATATCACCACGCGAGCGATGCTGTCTGAGCCACCTCAAGAGTCTGTCACCATCGTGCACCTCACCCTTCGGTCTTAGGTGGGTGTTTTAAGGGGTTATTTAACAATACCATAGTACCATGTTTATGTACATTATTTTTGTATATAAGGATGAATATACTTTCATTTTATTATTATTACAATGTAAATAGTTTCAAAGCACAAATAGTATTTTTTGTTAATGTTCAACTAAGAAATCTATTTTTATGAATTAATGGATTTTTGAATTAAATAATTTTTTAATAAAATATTATTATTATTATTATTAAATTAATTTTTATTAAATATAAATGATCTTGTAATTTTATGAATACATTTGTAATTTTTATTAAGGTTTGAAAGCCATTTTTTTCAAAACACATGAATTTTCGATAAATATCGGTTTTTATTTTAAAAGTGAAAATTAAAATATTTAGAAAATTATTTAGATAAATTTAATATTATTTCTGGAATCAGTATGTCAATATTATCCAATGGTGATTTTTTCATAATTTTCTGAGATGCTGAAATTTTTGTTTAAAAATTAAATACTGTTTAAATATATAATATGTCTTATGAAATCATAATGACCCAATAGTGATGTAATAAAATACTATAAGCCTTATTTTAGGCCAATATATGTTTAAACCTTGAAATAATGTGATTTTGGGTTTGTTTTAATTATTTTACAAAGCATTAATGGACCCTTGAAGACTTGTTAAACTTCACGCCTTTTCAAATTGTTTTCCTTGGGAGTGTGACTCACCTCCACATAATCAACCCCATTATTTTAAGAAGTTCATAATTTGGACTTATAAAATATTGTTTTACACTTTACTTTTCCAAAACCCATGGGAAAAAACCATGGGATGGTTTGTGGTTTGGATTAGTTTAATGTGAGGGTCCCAAACCTAAATAATAAAGAATTCCCTCACCTTTCCTATATAAACTCACCCAAGCTCCCACTTCCTCCTCACTAAAAGCCTTTTGAGTTCTTCCAACCTCTGTCCTACTCTCTCTATAATCTTCCCAAGGTTCCCCAAGCTTCCAATAATCCTCTCTCAAGCCTCTCTCAAGCCTTTGGAAGCATACTTGCAAGTAAGGGTTTTTTTCCTTTCTTTCTCATTTTTGTCCAATTTTCATTAAGTTATTATTCCCTTTTAATTTAAATTATAAATGTTAGGGTATGGTTTCTCACCTCCCCTATACTTCCCTATTTATGTTTGAATGATGGGAGACCCCATTCTCTCTCATTAAATGGCACCCATGTACACCCGTTACTATGCTGAAATTCTGAAAGGAATTTATCTCTTCTAATTTACATTCAAGTAATTATTTTGTATCATGAATCTAAATTCCATTAAAATTTTTGGAAATGTATCTAAATGACCCCCCATACTTTAATTTTCATGTAAATATGATGAGACATCCATTTCTCTCTCATTAACCTTTTTATGAGTTCTTTGGCCACGCTGTTATGCTGCCGAAATTGCACCGCGTTTTTTTCAAGCCAAAGTCATTGTGTAGTGAATACCATGTCCATTTATCTATAAAGGGTATTCACCTTTATGAACTTTTATATATTGTTTAAAGAGTTTCAAGTATGTATTCTACATTCATTTATCATGGAATAAATAATTATGTTGAATGATTCAATGTTTTATGATCCATGTGGCACACTTATGCATGAAATGAAATGTTTTAGAAGGGTGCACCCTGATAGCACTCCAATGCATTGGGTAAAGTATAGTATCATGATACATTATGTGAAATGAGTGTTTAATCATGCTAATACAATTTCAACGAGGGTTTAATCGTGCTTCATTTTCAATGAGGGTTTACTCATGCTCTATGTGCAAGGAGTCTTAGCTCATTCTAATTCCATGTTAAGTGTTGTTGCCACATTTCCATGTTATGATTATCATGCTTTATCATGAATTTAAGTTTATACTTCCCTTGTTCTCTATTGTGATTCTTATTGTCTAACATGTATTTTATTCCTCATGTTATTCCATGTTTATTCCCTTACTAGGCTTTATAGCTCACCCTTTTTTATGAATGTCCTTAGGCTATCCCATGCAATGCTAAGTATGAGGGAATGTAGTGGTCATGTAAAGAAATATTTCAATAAAGATGTTGTATTTCATGTTTTAAGTAGTTATGTAATGATCATAAGCCCCAAATACACTAAACCTCTCAATATTCTATGTTTTATCAAGTGAAGTTTATGTAATAAATTATGTTTAATTGTGTAATAAAAGATCAGGGTTGACAGAGTTGGTATCAGAGGATAGGTTTAGTTATTTTTGGGATTAGGATTAGAAAACCCTAAGGAATCCTTAGATACAAGACTAATAAAAACATCCTTATGTTTTGGTGAGTATTGATTAAGTGGTTTATCAAGAAAATATATCCCTATCTGGATACAAGTAGGTAGAGGCAGCTCTGGTATAGATGTATCCTAGGGGTAAAACCTGAAAACACTGCTTTGAGCTAGACTCGAATAGGAACTGGTGCACAAAAATGGGTCTTGCTGCACTCTTGGTTACGAAACTCCTGAGGGATATTATTTGGTATATTCACAAGATTTAAAAAAACTTTTATTGAGGGATAAAGAAAATACCATAAGAATATAAGTTAATAAATATATTGAGGATAACATAGATCACAAGATAGGATGTACTTTTTCTTTATAACTTTATAATTTAATGTTCAAAATTTTTTTTTTTTGATATGTATTCAATACCTATAATTATACACCCTTTTTCTTAGATAATTGCGGGAAATAGAAGGACACATTCCAACAACCAATGTGATAGGAAATGTGAAGATTTCCCTAATGATATTCATGATATGACAGGAGAAGGTGCTCAAAACATCATAACAGTACTTGCTTAGATAGCTTGAGGTACGAAAAATAACTTGAATCAGGTAGAAACCCTTCCTCCTCCACGGAAAGAGAAAGTTGTCGTAGAATACTTCATGCGGCAAAGGTCTCCCATGTTTCACAGATCGTCAGATCCCATCCTTGTGGAACAATGGATTAACTCCATTGAGAAGATATATTCACTATCCTCCAGTGCTCCGAAGAGGAAAAAGTTATACTAGTAGTCTATCATTTCGATGGGTAAGATGAATAGTAGTGGACACTGATTAAGAATATGAAGTCCCCAGAGGAAATTGAATCCATTAATTGGGAGGAATTCAGGAGGATGTTTTTCAACAAATATTTTCCTCGAACCATCCATCTCAAACTGGAAAGGGAGTTCCTCAAACTCAGGCATATGGAAGATGAGTCCATCGGGGCGTTTGAAGAAAACTTTACAAGGCTTTCAAGGTAAGCTTCTGGCTTTGTCGTGAACACCGAGAGCAAGGTAGATCACTTTTTTAGCAAACTAAAGCCGAGTCTACGAAAAGCATTGGCAATTCGGAACTTCGAAAGTTATGAGGATTTTTTTTTGTGCCCTCATGGTTGAAATGGAGATTGGAGACTCTCAGTGTTCTCGTGGACCCAGTGACAAGAAGAAGAAAATAGAGAACAACATGGGTGGTCCCTCAAACAAATCCCATGATGGAAAGAAGCCTAACTTTTTCCCTTGCAAAAATTGTGGGAAGAAACATCCTGGTAACTGTCTCAAGGGAACCATGAATTGCTTAAAATGTGGGAAGTTTGGTCATATGGCCGAGAACTGCCGAAGGGATATGAAAAATCCCAATAATTTCCAAGAAGAAAGGAAGGTTAAGATCCACACTTAGCCGGCAGTGCAGTGTTAAAACTACAGAGAGCTTAGGCATTATGCAAACAATTTCCCTAAGCTGAGGGTTGTTGGAGGCAACCATCAACAACCTCTGAGGCAACAAAGAAGGGTTTATGCTATCACTACCACTAAGGTGGAGCCAGAAAATGATGTGGTGATAGGTATGCTAGTTATTCATTAAATAATAGCGAAATTACTTTTTGATTCAAGTTTTACACATTTTTTATATCACAAAAGTTTAGTAAAACAATCCCAGCACCACCACAAATCATGGAAGTGAAGATATCAGTGAGTACGGAAAATGGGGAAATCATTGCATCCCATGAATATAACTCCTTCCCTGTCATAATCTGTAGATTGACCTTCCCGGTGAACCTCACCGTACTTCCTCTGGTGGAATTTGATGCAATTATTGGCATGGATTTCCTTTCCTTATATAGATCTAACATAAATTGTCATGAGAGGGAAATCACACTCCATGTAGAGAATCGACCCCTGATTCTTTACAAGTGCAAGGAGGAATATGAATATTCTTTAGCTCCATAATCTCTAGAGTGGATATTACTGTCCAATAAGAATGTGTATCTATCTTAGATGATTGAGTCTAAGGAGGCAACCATCCTAGAATACATGCCTATTTTGAAGGAATTCGCTGAAGTGTTTCCCGAGTAATTCTCTGGTCTTCCTCCTAGATGAGATGTTTAATTCTCAATTGAACTTATACATGGTGCACTGATAATATCCAAGACTCTGTATAGAATGGCTGTTGTGGATCTTGAGGAGATGAAAAAATAACTACAGGAGAATCTAGATAAAGGGTTTATACAGCCAAGTGCTTCACCATGTGGTGAACCAGTCCTTTTCGTCAAGAAGAAGGATGGTTCAATGTGCCTTTGCATCGATTATCATGATCTCAACAAAATCAAGAAAAATAACAAGTATACTCTCCCATGAATTGATGACTTGTTCGATCAGATGCGTGGAGCACAATACTTCTCTAAGGTGGATTTACGGTCATAATATTATCATGTAAGGGTGAAGAAGGAAGATATCCCCATGACAGCTTTTCGTACAATATACGGGCACTATGAATTCATAATAATGCCTTTTGGACTCAGTAATGCTTCAAAAATCCTCATGGACTTGATGAATAGAGTCTTTAGAGATTACCTTAACAAATTTTTGGAAGTCTTTATAGATGATGTTCTTATATACTCCAAAACTAAGGAGGATCTTGACGAGCATCTAAGAACTGTACTAGAGACCATGCGGAAGGAGAAGATCTATGAAAAGTACCGCAAGTGTGATTTCTGGTTGAAGGAGGTCTCGTTATTGGGCCATATCATCACAATCAATGGGATATCTATGTATCCCTCAAATATAGCTGCAATAGAGAGATGGCCAAGGACAACATCGGTAACGGATAGATGTAGATTCTTGGGGTTAGCAGGATATTATCGACGATTTTTGAGAAACTTCTCACGATTGTCCAACCCTCTTACCAAGCTAACTAGGATGGTAGTAAAGTTTTATTAGAGTGATTAATGAGAATAAATATTCAAGGAGTTAAAAAGTAGGCTTATCACTACACTTGTGCACACTTTACCTACAAGTGGAGAACTTTTTGTGTTATTTATTGATGCTTCGAAGAAGGGCCTAGGATGTGTGTTGATGAAAAATGACAAAGTCATTGCCTATGCTTCAAGGAAATTGAAGGTTCATGAACAAAACTATCCAACACATGACCTTGAGTTGGCTATAGTGATCTTAACTTTGAAAATTTGGCAGCATTATCTCTTTGGGGAGAAGTGTTAAATATATACGTACCACAAAATCCTCAAGTATATATTCAAACAGAAATATTTGAACATGCACTAACAAATATGGTTAGAGATGATCAAATACTATGACTAGTCAATCCACTACCACCCTAGGAAAGTGAACAAGGTGGCAGATGCCCTAAGTAAAAAGGTCCCAGTGATTCTATCATTGATGAGAACTGAGAAGGATCCAATATTCTTAGATTTGATGAAGATTGACATGGGAATCATAAGGAAAGGAACATCGTCAATCCTTTATTAAATGATTGATCAACCATCCCTCTTGGAGAGAATAAAGGATGCTCAAAGAAAAGATGTGGAAATTCAGAAAAGGTTGGGAGCTGTTAGAAATGGGAAATCCATTGATTTCAAAGTTGATAAAGAAGGAGATGTAAGATTTGGGATGAGATTATGTGTACCATCTGATCTATAGATAATGAAGAATCTATTGAATTATGCACATAGCTCGACCTTCTCTATCCACCCAGGGAGCACAAATATGTACCTAGATCTCCAAGAAAACTTTTGGTGGGACAATATAAAAAGGGAGATTGCCAAATATACATCAAAGTGTCTGGTATGTCAGCAATTGAAGGTAGAGAGTTAGAAGTCTAAGGTGATGATGCAACCATTTCCCATACTAGAATGGAAATGGGAGAAAATCACCAAGGACTTTGTCACGGGACTTTCGAAGACATCCAAGGGCAACAATGCAATCTGGGTTATTATGGATCATCTTACAAAAGCTACACACATCATTGAAATTTGGGAGGATTTCTAATTGGATCAACTAGAACATATATATATCAGGGAAGTGGTAAAGCCACATGGAGTACCACTATCTATCATGTCTAGTCGAGATCCAAGATTCAACTCTATGTTTTGGAAGAGTCTTCAACATGCTCTAAGTACTGAACTGAACTTCAGTATGGCCTATCGTCCTCAAACTAATGTCCAATCCGAGCGAACTATCCAAACACTTGAGGACATGTTGAAGGCTACTCAATGGGATTCAAAAGAGGATGGGATCAACATCTTACCCTGGTTGAGTTCTCATATAACAACAGTTTCCACTAGAGCATCCAAATGACACCATATGAAGCCCTTTATGGTAAAAGGTGCAGAACACTGGCGTGTTGGGATGAGGTCGGTGATTGTAGACTTATTGGACCAGAAATGGTCAATGAAATGGTGGAGAAGGTGAAAACCATTCAGCAGCATATCAAGGCAACCCAGATTCGACCAAATAGATATGCAGATAACTATCAACGAGACCTTGAGTTTAAAGTTAGAGACATGGTATTTCTATGCATATCTCGGTGGAATAAGTTCATTAGGTTTGAGAAGAAAGGGAAGTTAAGTCCAAGGTATATTAGCCTCTTTGAGATTCTTGATCGTGTTGGGGTTTTGGCCTATCGATTAGCACTTCCACCTACCATGGCCAAAGTATATGATGTCTTTCATGTATCCCTCTTAAGGAAGTACATACCAGACCCTTCACATATACTCTCTTCGGAGGTGGTATAGTTGGAGGATGATATTTCCTATGAGGAGTAGCCAATGACGATCTTGGATCGTAGATACAAAGTTCTACGTAACAAGACTACTCATCTGGTCAAGGTACTTAGGCGAAACCATACGTATGAAGAAGAAACATGGGATCTGGAGGAAGCAACGAAGGAAAAGTACTCACATCTGTTTTTGGCCTAGAATGTATAATGAAATTTCGAGGACAAAATTTCTTAAGGGGGGAAGATTGTAACAATCCAAACTTTGGTTAATGAAAATACCTCTTAATCTAATTAAATTCCTTAATATGTAAAATGGTCATTCAACATATTCACTTATTTTGTTTTATGTTTTATTAATCTTAAAATGCCTTTAAGAATTATGTTCATTGCTAATATAGTCGTTGAACAGTGATCACATGATTAGTATAAATATGGGATTTAACAATATAATTTACTCAGAAAAATGAATCGATGGCCTCATCAAGTAGAATTTCTCCATACAAATCCCATTTTTCAGAGCTCGAAAAGGAGGTGGCGTCATTGGGCTTCGCTCTTGACCATGCCCAAGCCGAGTGTAACATCCTAGTTCCAGGTACCACGCAACGGGTTCCCCAAACCCTGTTCTCCATGTGACCTCAAGCGCATTTCCCTAAACGCCAGAGCCTGCCGACTAGCAGCGAGGGCCCAGGACTGATAGTGGGTAAACTATGCCCTCATTTGTCAAAGTGTAGCGTAGTGTAATATAATTTAAACATACAAGAATAGCGGAAGAAATTAAACCATACACAATTGAAATAAACAACTTTATTAGATATAACCAACCAAATATATAGATATGATGCAGCATGTCTCCAATTCTAAGAAAACAGTCAGAACATGTTACACTACAATACAATAAAATACAGAGTACAAGTACAGAAAAGAAAAACAGAACAGCCAGCGGCATCACGAGCCTGGGCTTGGTCCCATGACCTCCTACACTTCAGTAGCAATCAAGTACCTTTATAAGGACCCTTTACCTTATCTACACTTGTAGAAATGTAATCTGTTTGGGCTGAAAATCATAGCCCAAACAGGGTGTGAGAAATATATCTCAGTAGGCACCCACCAAAGGCTCCTGCTCAACTGTGTGTAGACATGAAACAACAGTGTGCAGTAGTAAATGCAATAAACTAAGCAGTACTCAAAATTAACAAACTTAACAGTTATATTACCATTTAATCATTCATTTAATCCATTTAATATAAGAAAACACCACAGTGAATTTCTAAGTAAACAGACAGCATCCTCAGACAAACCAAATCTCACCCTCAGGTAATCAGAATCCAACCCGTAGGTATTTCCCACAAGCATAACAGATTTTTCCCTTAGGCGTAGGTAGTGTCAACCTCAGGCACAGAGTCTATCACCCACAGGCATGGAAGAAGTTTCCCTCAGGCTAAGAAAACATTGCCCTCGGGCTAATACAGTCATGCCCTCAGGCTATAGTAAAACACTGCCCTGAGGCACAAGTAACCGGGCCATGCCCAACATGTAATTAAGAAGTTCACATACAATTCCTCTCAAGGAAAAAGTAATGCACAAAATAATTAAGGCATACCCTCGGGTATTCTGGCCAAACGGCTAAACAGAGGAATGCACCCTCGGGGTGGTCCTGGATCCAAGTACTAATCCCAACCAATAGTTTTACAACTTTATTTAATCACCTATACAATTATAGGTTTCAAAATAGCCACTGCCTCAGCCACACGACAGCCCAAACATTGTTTCATAGCTCAAAAACACACAAAACACATGACCGTTGGAAAATAAACACAAAACCACCTACCTTAAACGCCATCGAACGTTATACGTGAACGTCAATTCCAAAAATGCCCAAAAATGATGTAGATCTGATGAAGAAGAAAACTCGTTCAAACGTAAATAATTATCCCTCAGGAAAGAATTCGTAAGAATGAATTAAGAAGAGTGGAGGGCTTACCCGTGCGGTTCCAACGAGATCGTCCGAGGTGGAAACGGATTCCCGGTTTGCGATCGACGGATCCTCAAAGGTTCGGTCGTCCCCTCCCGCTCCTTCCTCTGGTTCTAAGCCTTCCCTGTGAACAGGGGAGTCTACTACCCATTTTAAGTAAAAAAAAAAAAAGTACACGGCGTGTAATTCCAAGTACACTGCGTGTACTTCCAATTTTTAAACTGTTCCTCTGGCGGCTTCCCACTAGCGTGGCACTGTTCACCTGTCGATATGACTGCACGGCATGCCTCCTTGAGTACACGACGTGTTCTACTGCACAGCTGGCCACCGCCTTACTATTCTCCTGCCTACTGACTACACGGTGTGTAAGGGACCACTACACGATGTGTAGTAGGTTCCTACACCCTTCATTGCCAGCTGGCCACACGCCCTGTGTACTCATCCCACACGGCCTAAAGTACGCAGCGTGTGGAAAAGTACATGACGTGTACTTTCCAAAATTTAGGATTTTTCCCCATTTTCCATAACTTCTCAAAAACACTTAGGGAAAAGAGAAAAAAAGAAACTCGTACCTCAAAATAAGAACCGGATTCTTACAAACTTCCCCCCTTAAAGAAATTCGTCCCCGAATTGCCCATCCAAGGGTGGCGAAGATATAGCTGAGAATAACTCTGGCCACTGAGCACGTACATCGGTCTCCCGCTCCCAGGTTTCGTCCTGTACTCGGCCATGCTGCCATAGCACCTGTACGAGAGGAACTGACCGGCCTCGAAGAACCTTTGTGCTCCTGTCAATGATACGAATAAGATGCTCCTCAAAGGACGCATATGCCTCGAGCTCAACCTCCTCAGGCTGAAAGACGTGAGATGGTTCTGAATGATTGCAGCGCAACTGAGATACATGGAAGACGTCGTGCATGGCTCGGTACCTCTGTGGTAACTGCAACCTATAGGAAACCAGCTCAACTCTCTCCAGAATCTCAAATGGCCCCACATACCTCAGTGAAAGTTTACCCTGTCTTCTGATCCATCTGTGTCCTAGACTCGGAAAAACATGCATGAAAACCTGATCCCCTACCACGAACTCCAAAGGTCGTCTGCGGCAATTAGCATAAGATTTATAATGAGACTGTGTGGTATCCATCCGCTTCTGAATTAACTAGACCTGCTCAAAAGTCTCCTACATGAGACGTGGTCTCGGTAAAGATTCCTCACCTGTCTCTAACCAGCACAAGGGTGATCAGCATGACCTACCATATAAAGCCTCGTAAGGTGTCATCTCAATAGTTTCCTGAAAAATGTTATTATAGGAAAACTCAACTAGGGGTATGTACTTCTCCCAAGAGCCCCCAAGGTCTAGGACGCATGCACACAACATGTCCTCAAGCACCTGTATCGTACGCTCTGACTGGCCATCGGTCTGAGGTTGGTAAGCTGTGCTCAGAAGCACCTATGCACCCAGTTCCCTTTGAAAACTCTACCATAAACGAGACATAAAATGGGCATCCCTATCTGAAACGATAGAACGTGGGACCCCATGAAGACATATGACCTCTCGGATATAAAACTTCTCAAGATCGTCAACACTGAAGGTCTCCTTGATCGGGAAAAAGTGAGGTACCTTAGTGAGTCTGTCCACAACAACCCACACGGCATCATTGCCTCGAGATGACCTTGGAAAACAAGTCATGAAGTCCATCGCGACATCATCCCATTTCCACTCTGGAATGGGTAACTGGTGTAACAGTCTGGCGGGCCTCTGATGCTCCATCTTCACCTACTGATAGGTGGAACACCTCGTAACAAAACCAGCTACATATATTTTCATACCTGGCCACCAGCACTGATGTCTCAAGTCTTGGTACATCTCGGTAACCCCGGGATGAAGTTCCCATGGTGAGGCATGAAACTCCCGCATCAGCTCCCCGCGTATATCCCCTGGAACCCAAACTCATCCATGGAAATGAGAAACCTCACCATCGCCTATCGTCCACCCAGGAGGAGGGTCCTCACTTGCCACCGACTCCCGTAGAACTAGGCCTTCTGAATCAGATAACTGTCTCATCCTCACTCTATCCAGGAGGGTAGAAGTCACAGCTAAAGACAAAAGATAAGACTACCCCTAACTATCGTGCACCTCCAGATGCATCTCAGAGAACAAATCTATGAGCTGCCACTCACCATTGGCCTCCTGCAGAGCCTGTATCTGAGTCTTTCTACTCAGTGCATCAGATGCTGCATTACCTTTACCAGGTGTATGGGCAAGCTCGAAGTCAAAGGATTGAAGGTATTCAACCCACCTTCGCTGTCTCAGATTCAAGTCACGCTGAGTAAAGATATACCTGAGACTTTTTTGATCGGTGAAGACCACAAAACATTCTCCCAATAGATAATGTCTCCAATAGCACAATCCATGCACAGCTGCAGCCAACTCAAGATCATGCGTCGGGTAATTCCTCTCATGTGGCCTCAACTGCTGAGACCCGTATGCAACTACTTGATCGCCCTATATCAACACTTCCCCCAGCCCAATAACTGATGCATCGTAGTAAACTTTATAGCTCTTCCCCTGCTCTAGAAGTATCAGGACTGGTGCTGATGTTAACCTTCCTTTAAGGTCCTGAAAGGCTATCTCGCAAGCTTCTGACCAAACGAACTTCACACCCTTCTTACTCAAACCCGTGAATGGTGCTGCTAAGCAGGAGAAGTTCTGGATGAAATGTCTGTAGTAACCATCCAGCCCCAAGAAACTCTGTATCTCAAACACGTTCTTAGGATGCTCCCAGGAAACTACCGTTCTCCCCTTCTCTAGGTCTACTGAAACTCCTACCTCTGAGATAATATGACCCAAGAAGTGAATCTGGTCCATACAAAAGTGGCACTTTAAGAGATTAGCATATAGTCGATGCTCTCTCAGTGTACTCAATACGATCTCAAGATGGGTGGCATGGTCGTGTCGAGTGTGAGAGTAAACCAAGATGTCGTCCACAAATACTACCAAAAAAGAATCAAGATACTAATGGAACACACAATTCATCAGAGCCATGAAAATTGTTAGCACATTCATGAGTCCGAACGGCATAACCATATACTCATATAGACCATACCTACTCTTGAAATCTGTGAGAGTTATATCAGATGGTCTAACGTGCAGCTGATGATATCCTAATCTCAAGTCAATCTTCGAGAACACTCATGCTCCATGAAGTTCATCAAAAATATTATCAATCCTCGGCAAGGGATATCGGTTCTTAATCTTCAATTTCTTCAGCTTCTAATAATCTACACAGAGTCTGAGGGTACCATCCGCCTTCTTCACAAAAAGGACCGGAGAACCCCACGGAGAAGTACTGGGTCGAATGAAACCCTTTGCCTATAACTCCTCTAACTGTCTCTTGAGCTCTTGCATATCAGGTGTAGTCATCCTATAAGGATAAATGGACATCGGTGTTGCTCCTAGAACAAGCTCAATAGAGAAATCCACCTCACGCTCTGGAGGAAGACCTGAAAAGTTTTCCGGGAAGACATCCCTGAAACGATCAACCATTGGAGGGAAATCCTTCTGACAAGTCCCTTGGTCATCCAGATATAAGCTCGCAACCTGGGCTGTGACTCCACCTCACCCATGATGCTCTGGTCCATCTCGACTTGCCTGAACATCCCACTTTCCCTTTTATATAAACTCTTCACCCCTGGTGACGTGAAACTCACCCTGCGATGATAGCAATCTACAAAGGCTCGAAAGGGAACCAACCAGTCCATCCCGAGAATGACGTCATAAGCGGTCATCTCTATGATGTAGAGTTCCCAAAGAAAGTGAAACCCACCAACCTCAAGGGGTCACTCTTTTCACTGACGCACACCAGCCGTCCTAGTCCCCAACGAAGTTTCTAGTGTCATGATATTAGAAGAAGTAGAAACACAGAGCCCAAGGCTCTCCACGACGGGTACAGATATGAAACTATGTGTAGCACCCATATCGAAAAGTACTGAAGATAAGACAGAAGCTACTAGAATAGTACCTCTGACTGTAGAAGGTCCGGGATCATGCTCCTGCTGGGTTTGTTTCACTACATATGTTTGCCCAATGCCAAGGCCCTGCGACCTAGCCTGACTACCCTGAGCTGTCCCGCCCTCCGGCCTCTGAGATCCTATTGTCTGGCTACCACAGCCACGACCACCATCTCTGCCTGCACGCCCTGACGTATTCTAGTTCCCTGACTGGTAAGAAGCTGATGGTCCTGATCCCGCGCATGGAGTCTACACAGAACCCCTCTCACTAGCCACTAGTAGAAACATTCGGCAAAAGCACTGTAGATGACTCATCTTGCCACAAGCTTGGCACTCCACTGGGTCTCGTGGACACTGTGGCCTCTTGTGTCCCTCTCTACCACACTGGTAGCACATGAACCAACCACCTGAATCATTCTTCTGACTGGTACTGCCACCCCGAGAGAATTCCTTCTGTCTCTTCCTGTTACCAGTAGAAATAGTACCAGTAACTGGTGCCGAACCACCCTAGCCCACACCACTAGATTCCTGTAGGTTCCTCTCTATAATCAGTTCTTGGTTCACAATATCATGTACTGAAGGAAACCTGAAAACATTCACCAGCGCTCTGATGTCATACCGAAGACCATCCTCAAAGCGTCTGGCTCTTAGCGTCTCATCACCCACCAGAACGGGTGCAAATCGATGAAGCTCGGTGAAGCGATCAGAATAGTCCATCACCGACATAGCGCCCTACTACTGATTCATGACCTCTCAAGCTCTATCTGCCCTCAGCATCTCTAGAAAGAAGAATTCATAGAAGACTTCATGAAAATCATCTCACGCCATGTCTCTATGATGCTCTGACTGGGTGGTAACATCCCACCACCTCTTGGCGGAATCATGCAGCATGTATATCGCGAGCTTGACCCTCCACCCTGGAGGCGTCTCAAGATACTCGAAAATAGTCTGCATCGATCCTAGCCAAGACTCCACATCCAGTGGTCCGCCATCCCCTGAAAACGTAGGCGGATGCTGCTGCTGGAAGATACGAGTAAGCTCATCCATCGATGTGGCTGTCGGCGGTGCTCCCTGAATGGTCTGCATGAACCGCATAAAGCCTTCATTGAACTGCGCCTCTGTGCCTGTGTCCGGTATAACGGCTGGCGCCGCATCTGGCTCTGCTGGAGGATCAACTGGTAGCCTGTAACACCCCGAGATTTTATGAAAAATATTCTTTTTAATTTCATTAATGTCTTGTGTTGTACGATACACAAAAAGGATCTTTCTCAACACGCATCCTTGACTTGCCTTATATTACACGCAATCGCGACCTTCCTCGATAGCATGTGTAGTACGCAATACCGAATTTCACTAAACAACGATATGCTATTAAAATATTATTAAAACTAGCCGTTATGAATAGTAATAACCACTTTTTGAAATTTTGTAAATTTTAATTTTCAAAATGTACTTCATTTTTGGATTCGGAATATCGAAATTAGCTTAGGGTGAAATTTTGGTAATTTTCGGATAACTTTCATATTTTGATGAATAGTGGAAATTACTAAATTTTAATTAAAAACAACTTTTTCAATCGAAATAATTAATAGTGATAAATTATTAATTTTAGTGGTTTTAAAGTATATTTAGAATATATTTTTACAATTTAATACAATGTTGTTCATTGGATATAATTTCACATTTAAACCAGTTATAAACAAGTGTCAATCTTTTGATAGTTATTATCTCTTAAAAACACGCCTTTTGTTTTGACGAAGGGAATTAATTTTTAAATTAATTAATGCAACTGATATGTTTTGAATTTGGTAAAATAGAAATCATTTTTGAGTACATAATATCAAATATATCTTAGGCCTAATTTTTGGTATTTTTCTGAAAACATTCAATTTTTGATGAATAGTGAAACCACTAAGTGGTAGTTAAAAAAACTGAATTTTTCATAAAACTTAATTTTACCGCTTCTGTGAGTGGAATTTCAAAAATCCGAGAGACACGGTTGATGTCAGTAAGTAAAATGTGGTTCAATGAGATGAAAATAATTTTTGGTGAATAGTAACTTTTTACTTTTATTTACCACAGTTAAAAGTAAATAGGGTAATTAAGGGTAGAAATGATATTATTATTACCCTAACACATGTTCTAATTCTATTGGATAAGTGTAATTCGACCAAAAACAAACTTAGGAATAAAATATGACCATTTAGGCCCACTTGGATTTGATTAGGACATTTATTATTAATTTATTTAAAGAAGGGTTAAAATAGTTAAAATCAATGTTTATTTACTAAATCATTTTTAATATGGGGTTATACATAAGATAAATTCGACTATAAATATTCATTAGAAAGCTAAAAATATTTCATACATAATGGTATTTTATTTTTAATTTTTAGACATTAAATAATTTAATTTAGTTATGACACAACAATGATGCAGTAATTATCTTATTAATGAAATATTGACATAATTGATGTTATAAATACCCAAATAAATATAATTTGAGACTTTTTATGAATTACAATAATTTTATAGGTTAATATGACATGTTAGTATTGATTTAAGTAACGTTATTCGAACTTATCATTCTGTTATGATTTTCACAAAAATCAATTACTAAATAGTGTCAAAATTGACATAAAATAGTTTTTAAAACAAATATTATATTATTAATTGTTATTTTATTCATAAAAATCTAAGGTTAGTCCAAATGACTTAGATAAGGTTATATATATTAATAATAAACAATTTGGGGTTCTTTTGGATTCTTATAGTAAGTTTATTAACATTATAGTGTAAGAACACAAGAAGACACGGTAAAAGTAAAATTATTTAACTTAATGTTAAATCTAAATGATAAGGTTAAAATAGGATCCTAAACTTGTCTAAATTCTATTGGATGAGAGTATTTCGACCCATCCCCACCTTAGCCTCAAAATAAATCAATTTTTAGGTATTTAAAACCGAACCTGACTTTATAATAAAATAATTTTTTAGTTATTCCAAAGGTGCCCCTCTCCTCCCTTATAAAAGGGCACCTCCTCCCTCTCTTCCTCACACAACTTTGAGCCTTCAAGCTCGTCCAAACCCTACCAAATTCTATTTTCCACTTCCCTAGAAACATCCTAGAGGTTCTGGTCTTCTTCAAAGACCCATTTTAGTGCCCTAAAAGGAGGTCTCAAAGAAGCACTTCAAAGAAGAGGTAATGTCCGTTACCGATTCTTTCATCTTTATTTATTCTTCCACTTATTCTTCTTAGGTTGTTTCATTATGAAGTAATAACATAAGTATCACTCATATACTTATATGTCATTATAAGTATGAAACAACTCTATTTCACCATCTATCCATCCTACGGAAAAAGAAATCACCACGCGTGCGTACGTACGGAATACCGTCTCCACGCCGTGGTGTAATCTATTTTCCACCACCACCTTACATGGATGGGTATAATGGTGTAAAGAATAACTATACATAGTTATTATAACATCATATTGATTCTGATATATTGTATCATCCACTCCAATTCAATTCAATAATTATGGAAATGATATCATCGCTCGTGCGTACGTACGGACTACCGTCTCCACGACGCGATGAGATTCATTCTCCATGTTAACCATTTAAGAATGATTATAAAGTATATATAAGAAATAATAATGAAATATATTACATTATAAAGATACTGGATTTTTGTATATATGTATGTCATCTACTTACTTCCATTCAAGATAATAAGGAAAGGAAAACAGCGTTCATGCGTACGTACGGACTACCGTCTCCATGAACGGTGTGTTTCATTTCATTTATCTATCTATTATATATATATATATACTGAATATATATGATATATAAATCATGTTTTATATTCTGGAAGTAAGTAAATCATGATATAAGTAATAATAATGTAAATAACAACAAGTCCAAACACCTACGATAAATGAAACGATTTTACCCAAAACGCTTCTTTAACATGGAATTTACAAAAGAACGGGTAATATAAAGTCATAAGTGAACCATATATGATATCATAAAAATGAATATGATTATTTAATAAGTTAATGACATTATTTAAATCATTATACAGTAGGTTCGGATATGTACAAAGCATATCGGACCTAAGGTAAGGGAAATATCACAATCTCACTTTTATCCGAGATTGTTTTTACTTTGGTAATTACTTGGGTGTATTTTATCATCCACATACATGTTCCCTTAATATGTAATATTATTTCAATCCTTCTACAATAGTTTATATCCAATTTTACCCTTCGGTAAGTTTTTAGTAAAAGATATGAAAGGAATCTTTTGTCGTTTTTCATACAAGGTACTTTTTTGACTTTTTCGACAAAAGTACGAGAAGAATGTTTTTTTTAACTTATACGGCATGAATGGATTTTTAAAACATTATTTCAAAGAAGCATCCTTTATAAGTTTTCAAGTTTATTTTTAATCAACTTCTTTTAGTTAGTAATTGTATGACATGTTAACAAAGGAAAAGTCTTTTTGAAGCAGAAAAGTTATTTTCCACAAGAATGGAGTTCAAGTGTTTTATCAAAATTATTTTCCATCTAAGATAATAAAGGGTTCTATTTTTATCCCTATTATTACATTGATTTGATTATGTTGTGATGGAATTATATTTTTATGAATTCCTTTATCTTATATGAATTGTTTTATGATGTCCCGATGTTTAAGATTCCCATTTTTATTACATGGGTTATGAAATGATGTATGATTTATGATTTTCTGGAACACATAATAATGGTATCATTATGAGATGGGTGGGACCTATATCTCCCTCCAACGCATTGGGTAAAGATTTTATATCTCATGAGATAGACATGGCTAGAATGGTAGGTTATACCGGTTCAGTGAAACAGGACTGAAACGAGGGTGACTCGGTTCAGAAAGGGACTTTGTCCACTAAGATAGTCTTGATAATGAGTCTTGACTAACAAGAAATGATTCTCTATGATTATGTGTGTATGCCACAAAGTATCATGTTTTAAGTTATGATTATTGTGATTACATTTCACTGCCATGATTTATCCCATGTTATGAAATTATGTTCTCTTTTGCAGGTTAAGATTTCCAAAAGTTATGTGCTTTTGTATATGATGTGATTGATATTTCTTTTGTTTACCCTTACTTAGCATTTGAGCTCACCCTTTTATGTTTTCTTTTCCCCAGGATATAAAGAAAGGATTTAGGTAAAAAAAAGGAAGATCTTTATGGGATATGTTGAAGATCTTTCACCATGATTAGAAGATTATATTCCGAGTTTCCAAAGACACTAAACTATTACGATCCTTGTGTGTGTGTTTTTGTTATGTACTAAGTATTCCGCAAAAGTAATGTAATGTCCATGTACGTCAAGCTTCGGGTCTCTACAGTTGGTATCAGAGGAAAGGTTTAGTCAACCTTTGGAAACTAGGATGCGAAAACGTTAGTGATATCCCTAGAGATATTTCTAAGGTATGTATAGGGATGTCCCTAAGGTTAAGTATAAGTATAATTTATAGTCCTAGAATTGCGCTAACGATCTTAGAATTTAACCTAAGAAGTTAGATATTGAGGATACTCCCCCTTTATAATGTTGTTTTCCCTAGCATGAATTTTTCCTCTCACACTATTCTTTTTGGGTTTTAGAAAATGGCTGGAAACAAGATGATTCACGATAATGGAGGATATGATGGACAATGGAATGATATTCTTCATGAGCAACCAAATGAAATGGGATTTGGAGGTCTAAACATCATTATTATTTCGAATCAGCAATCTCATAATATGATCAATAAAGTAAAATTTGGTAAGTTTCCTGACTCGGCTAATAAGAGAAAGATGGAGTTTCATGATGATCATAGAGGAAAGAAAGTTCAATTTCCCCTATGTAAATCATGTGGGAAGAGGCATCAAGGAGAATGTTTCAAAGGAACTGGAAGATGCTTTGGGTGTGGAAAAGAAGGACACAAATCCAGTAAGTGCAAAGGAAAAGGTTCAGTTAACACCAGGGATGAGGATAATGGTAATGCTACGACATCAATAATGGTTAAATGTTTTAAATGTGGAATGTATGGGCATTATGCAAACCAATTCCCTAAGGGAAAGTCTCATGAAGAGAATCAGTACGACCGTATGGGTAGTATTTATGTTGATGATAATGAAGAGACTACAAATGATATGTGAGATGAAAGAATTGTTGAAGCTCGGTCAATGGTTTAAGAAGGTAGTGGAATGATGACATGTTTATCATGTGTAATGTTGTATAAGTAATCTCATGGTACTATGGAATAAAGAGACATCTAAGGATTGTTACACTGATGTCTTTCCTTGAGTTTTGAAAGTGTATGATTAATGGTACCAGTATCCATGAAAGGTTATTCAGATATTTTTGGAATGCAGATGATATGCGCATAATGAAGGGATAAGACGATAATGATATGTTTGATTGTATTCATGAGCTCATGATTGATATAAGGACTAAGTGATATCATGGTTTGAGTATATAGAATTTTGAGGATTTTGGTATGTGGAAAGTGTTAACTTTTAACTGCATTCATGTTTTAACTAAGGTTCAATGGGTATTCATTCTTTAAGAGAATACATTATTAAGGTATTCACATGTTTGTAATTTGGCCAACAAGATATATCTTATGATATATGGGGGATAAATGATGGCATTCACGTGATTGTTCTGTGACATTTCAAGTAGTCATTTTCTTTATACTATGAGCTTGGACCGAATTATTTTAGATAAGCCTAAAGATTAGAATGGATTATGTTGGACATAAGTTAGGATAAAACGTTTTTTGATATTATTGATGGGATGTTATAGTAATATAGATTTAGAAAAAGGACAACCAGCTGGACGGGCGACAGCCCATCGCGTAGGACAAGGCTGTGGGAATCGAACCCACAACTGAAGTGCGACTGGCCTTTATCGCCTACCACTGGCCTACAGGAAGTCCCTGTTTAGTAGAAACTAGTTTTATTATATTAACCAGTATGATATATGAAGTATAAGTCTATTTTAGGAACCATATATGATTAATCTCGCTATAGAATGGCTTATGTATATTTAATAACTTTTTCTAACCTTTTGTTTGAGACAGATGGAATGACCCGTCATCCTATCACATGATCTGCTAACACTTCATGAATAACAAATTCAACATCATTTATTTAAGAGATGAAGTGGAAATTGTTCAAGGCACGAACAATAGTGAGATTGTACCAAAATAAAGTAAGTATTTATTCTAATTCAAATTCTTCAACTTTAGGGAAACGATCTTGAAAACCAAAAATGTTGTCCTAGTTCTCTTATATCTGATTAATCAGATGGTACCTTAGATCGTCACAAATTTATGGATTTGGGATTGTTGTATTTTCCATAGCCATGTTCTCTACCACTCTCCATCAGAACATGATGGTTAGATTTTTCTTCCATATCCATATTTTCACCTATGTGGAAACCCAGTGATTAGTTTATTTGGGTAACCGTTACGTTTCATACTTTTGTTTTTAAAGATTAGTTTTGGTATTCCTTTTTACGATGTGGGTTTCAATCAAAGAAATTTTCGAATAGTAAACCATTTATAACCCCGAAGAATTTCAAGGGCGAAATTCATTTTAAGGGGGGTAGAATGTAACACCCCGAAATTTTATGAAAAATATTCTTTTTAATTTCATTAATGTCTTGTGTTGTACGCTACACCAAAAGGAGCTTGCTCAACACGCATCCTTGACTTGCCTTGTATTACACGCAATCACGACCTTCCTTGATAGCGTGTGTAGTACGCAATACCGAGTTTCACTAAACAACGATATGCTATTAAAATATTATTAAAACTAACTGTTATGAATAGTAATAACCACTTTTTAAAATTTTTTAAATTTTAATTTTCAAAATGGACTTCATTTTTGGATTCGGAATATCGAAATTAGCTTAGGGTGAAATTTTGGTAATTTTTGGATAACTTTCATATTTTGATGAATAGAGGAAATTACTAAATTTTAATTAAAAACAACTTTTTCAATCGAAATAATTAATAGTGATAAATTATTTATTTTAGTGTTTTTAAAGTATATTTAGAATATATTTTTACAATTTAATACAATGTTGGTCATTTGATGTAATTTCACATTTAAACCAGTTATAAACAAGTGTCAATCTTTTGATAGTTATTATCTATTAAAAACACGCCTTTTGTTTTGACGACGGGAATTAATTTTTAAAATAATTAATGCAAATGATATGTTTTGAATTCGGTAAAATAGAAATCATTTTTGAGTTCATAATATCAAATATAGCTTAGGCCTAATTTTTGGTATTTTTCTGGAAACTTTCAATTTTTGATGAATAGTGAAACCACTAAGTGGTAGTTAAAAAAAACTGAATTTTTCATAAAACTTAATTTTACGGCTTCTGTGAGTGGAATTTCAAAAATCCGAGAGACACGGTTGATTTCAGTAAGTAAAATGTGGTTCAATGAGATGAAAATAATTTTTCGTGAATAGTAACTTTTAACTTTTATTTACCACGGTTAAAAGTAAATAGGGTAATTAAGGGTAGAAATGATATTATTATTACCCTAACACATGTACTAATTCTATTGGACAAGTTTAATTCGACCAAAAACAAACTTAGGAATAAAATATGACCATTTAGGCCCACTTTGATTAGATTAGGACATTTATTATTAATTTATTTAAAGAAGGGTTAAAATAGTTAAAATCAAAGTTTATTTACTAAAACATTTTTAATATGGGGTTCTACATAAGATAAATTAGACTATAAATATTCATTAGAAAGATAAAATGATTTAATACATAATGGTATTTTATTTGTAATTTTTAGACATTAAATAATTTAATTTAGTTATGACACAATGATGATGCAGTAATTATCTTATTAATAAAATATTGACATAATTGATGTTATAAATACCCAAATAAATATAATTTGAGACTTTTTATGAATTCCACTAATTTTCTAGGTTAATATGACATGTTAGTATTGATTTAATTAACTTTTTTTGAACTTATCATTCTGTTATGATTTTCACAAAAATCAATTACTAAATAGTGTCAAAATTGACATAAAATAGTTTTTAAAACAAATATTATATTATTAATTGTTATTTTATTCTTAAAAATCTAAGGTTCGTCCAAATGACTTATATAAGGTTATATATATTAATAATAAACAATTTGGGGTTCGTTTGGCTTCTTATAGTAAGTTTATTAACCTTATAGTGTAAGAACACAAGAAGACACGGTAAACGTAAAATTATTTAACTTAATGTTAAATCTAAATGATAAGGTTAAAATAGGAACCTAAACTTGTCTAAATTCTATTGGATGAGAGGATTTAGACCCATCCCCACCTTAGCCTCGAAATAAATCAATTTTGATCTATTTAAAACCGAACTTGACTTTATAATAAAATAATTTTTTTAGTTATTCCAAAGGTGCCCCTCTCCTCCCTTATAAAAGGGCACCTCCTCCCTCTCTTCCTCACACAACTTTGAGCCTTCAAGCTTGGCCAACCCCTGCCAAATTATATTCTCCACTTCCCTAGAAACATCCTAGAGGTTCTTGTCTTCTTCAAAGACCCATTTTAGTGCCCTAAAAGGAGGTCTCAAAGAAGCACTTCAAAGAAGAGGTAATGTCCGTTACCGATTCTTTCATCTTTATTTCTTCTTCCACTTCTTCTTCTTAGGTTGTTTCATTATGAAGTAATAACATAAGTATCACTCATATACTGATATGTTATTATAATTATCAAACAACCCTATTTCACCATCTATCCATCCTACGGAAAAAGAAATCACCGCGCGTGCGTACGTACGAAATACCGTCTCCACGCCGTGGTGTAATCTATTTTCCACCACCACCTTACATGGATGGGTATAATGGTGTAAAGAATAACTATACATAGTTATTAGAACATAATATTGATTCTTATATATTGTATAATCCACTCCAATTCAATTCAATAATTATGGAAATGATATCATCGCTTGTGCGTACGTATGGACTACCGTCTCCACGACGCGATAAGATTCATTCTCCATGTTAACCATTTAAGAATGATTATAAAGTATATATAAGAAATAATAATGAAATATATGACATTATAAAGATACTGGATTTATGTATATATGTATGTCATCTACTTACTTCCATTCAAGATAATAAGGAAAGGAAAACTGCGTTCATGCGTACGTACGGACTACCGTCTCCATGAACGGTGTGTTTCATTTCATTTATCTATCTATTATATATATATATATACTGAATATATATGATATGTAAATCATGTTTTATATTCTGGAAGTAAGTAAATCATGATATAAGTAATAATAATGTCAATAACAACAAGTCCAAACACCTACGATAAATGAAACGATTTTACCCAAAACGCTTCTTTAACATGGAATTTACAAAAGAACGGGTAATATAAAGTCATAAGTGAACCATATATGATATCATAACAATGAATATGATTCTGTAATAAGTTAATGACATTATTTAAATCATTATACAGGAGGTTCGGATACGTACAAAGCATATCGGACCTAAGGTAAGGGAAATATCACAATCTCACTTTTATCCGAGATTGTTTTTACTTTGATAATTACTGGGGTGTATTTTATCATCCAAATCCATGTTCCCTAAATATGTAATATTATTTCCATACTTCTACAATAGTTTATATCTAATTTTACCTTTCGGTATGTTTTTAGTAAAAGATATGAAAGGAATCTTTTGTCGTTTTTCGTACGAGGAACTTTTTTGGATTTTTCGACAAAAGTACGAGAAGAATGTTTTTTTTAACTTATACGGAATGAATGGATTTTTAAAACATTATTTCAAAGAAGCTTCCTTTACAAGTTTTCAAGTTTATTTTTAATCAACTTCTTTTAGTTTGTAATTGTACGACATGTTAAGAAAGGAAAAGTGTTTTTGAAGCAGAAAAGATATTTTCCTCAAGAATGGAGTTCAAGTGTTTTATCAAAATTATTTTCCATCTAAGATAATAAAGGGTTCTGTTTTTATCCTTATTATTAAATTGATTTGATTATGTTGTGATGGAATTATATTTTTATGAATTCCTTTATCTTATATGAATTGTTTTATGATGTCCGGATGTTTAATATTCCCATTTTTATTACATGGGTTATGAAATGATGTATGATTTATGATTTTGTGGCACACATAAGAATGGTATCATTATGAGATGGTTGGGACCTATATCTCTCTCTAATTCATTGGGTAAAGATTTTATATCTCATGAGATAGACATGGCTAGAACGGTAGGTTATACCGGTTCAGTGAAATAGGACTGAAACGAGGGTGACTCGGTTCAGAAAGGGACTTTTTCCACTAAGATAGTCTTGGCGATGAGTCTTGACTAAAAAGTAATGATTATCTATGATTATGTGTGTATGACACAAAGTTTCATGTTTTAAGTTATGATTATTGTGATTACATTTCACTACCATGATTTATCCCATGTTATGAAATTATGATCTCTTTTGCATGTTAAGATTTCCAAAAGTTATGTGCTTTTGTATATGATGTGATTGATATTTTTTTTGTTTACCCTTACTGAGCATTTGAGCTCACCCTTTAATGTTTTCTTTTCCCCATGATATAAAGAAAGGTTTTAGGTAAAAAAAAGAAAGATCTTTATGGGAGATGTTGAAGATGTTTCACCACGATTAGAAGATTATATTCCGAGTTTCCAAAGACACTAAACTATTATGATCCTTGTGTGTGTGTTTTTGTTATGTAATAAGTATTCCGCAAAAGTAATGTAATGTCCATGTACGTCAAGCTTCGGGTCTCTACATAGCCCATGGCCCACCTTCTCCGGAGTATACTCGTTGCAACTCTCCTGGTGAACAACGCATGGTCGTCTAGGCGGCATGACACTACAAGGTCAAATGCACACGTTAGATTCAAGTTTTTCAAGGTTGAAAGTGAAGGAACCACAAGGGAAAAAGGGGAAGAAAGAATTACAAGATTTGAAAAACAAGACTACACGGCGTGTATAATGACCACGCGGCGTGTACTCGACTTCCCTTCCCCTGCCTGGGTCCTTCGACACGGCTAATCCACACGACTCCCATTTGAACAAAAATGCATGGCGTGTATATAGTCTACACTACATGTATGGTGAAATTTTCAAACTACCCGTGTCGTCTGTGACATGGCCGACTACTCGGCTTGACACTACACAGCGTGTTACACCCGAACACAGCGTGTACACCACCCTGTCTCCCAGCCACATGGATAATTCCACACGGTCTGTCCTCAGACAAGACTACATGGTGTGTCCTACAGGTACACGGCGTGTACTAGACGAGCTTCACCGACCCGTGTTGTTAGTTATACGGTCAGACACACGGCTCACCCTACACAGCGTGTTCTATATACACACGGTGTGTACACGAAAGGATTTCACTACCCGTGTTTTTTAATTACAAGGTCGAATCCCAGGTTGGACTACATGACATGTTCCATAGTGTACACGTCGTGTATGTCTTAAGGTTTCCTCCACGCGTGTTGTTAGTTACACAGCGGACACCGGGTAAACACTACACAGCGTGTACATCCGGTACACGGTGTGTTAGCCCAAAGCATTTCCCTTCCCCGTGTCGCCGCCCACATGGTTTGTGACACGGGAAGAGACTACACGGATTGTACTCTGGGTACACTATGTGTACTCAAAAAGTTCATTTTTCTTCCCGAACAGAATAACATACACGGCGTGTCTAAAATACTACACGGCGTGTATACTGGGTTTCCGGACAGTATGCCTCAGAAACTTCTCCGGAACCCAGAAAACACTAGAAAAACAACACCTAAGTGAGAAATCCCGATCCGTGAGGGCCCATACTCCCCACGAATCAAAGTTTGACATCTTATCTGTGTTATAAAAAAATAAACAGCTAATGATCCACCAAATTATGGTCAATGGGGGCCCATACTGCCCAAAACCCAAATTTTAGCATCCATTCTTTCAACAGATTTATACAAAAATACCCTATCACATAGCAGGTATTTATCAAGCAGCTATCACAACAGCATTCTTTTCTAGCACAACAACTATCACAGCAACATGAAATTGTTGATGCACCTACATGGCATGGAACTATGCATGGCATGTGATTTCTAGCATGTGTCTAAATGATGCATGAGATGGCATACCCTCATCTCATAGGGTTGCAACTAAATAGAACCCATAGATAAAATATAACTAGCACAATAACAAGTGTGTCACCCAACGGTGAAATCAAATCAACTATAAATTTCAGAATCTATAAAATTGCAATACGAGGTAAATTGGCTTTTCCCTGTACACGGGTTAGCTACACCCAGGCACATCTTATTACTTATTATTGTTCCATCCTATCCCCAACTAAGGCTCCAAATAATAAGTCAAAGAAAAGGACTCCTTTGATACCACTTTGTAACATCCCGGTTCCGGGTGCCACGCAACGGGTGCCACAAACCCGGTTCGCCAAATGACCTCAAGCGCATTTCCCCAAACTCCAGAGGATGTCGACTAGCAGCGAGAGCCCAGGTCTCATAGTGGGGAAACTATGCCCTCATTTGTCAAAGTGTAGCACAGTGGAATATAATATAAACGTACAACAATAACAGCGAAAGCAATTAAACCATACACAACTGAAATAAACAACCGCAGTAGATATAACCAACCAGATATATAGATATGATGCAACATGTCCCCAATTCTAAGAAAACATCTAGAACATGTTACACTGCAATACAATACAATACAGAGTACAAGTACAGAAAAGAAAAACAGAACAGCCAGCGGAATCGTGAGCCTGGGCTTGGTCCCATGCCCTCCTACACTTCAGCAGCAATCAAGTAAGTGTATAAGGACCCTTTCCCTTATCTACACCTGCAGAAACATAATATGTTTGGGCTGAAAAGAATGGCCCAAATAGGGTGTGAGAAATATATCTCAGTAGGCACCCACCAAAGTCCCGTGCTCAACTGTGTGTAAACATGCAACAATAGTGTGCAGTAGTAAATGAAATAAACTAAGTAGTACTCAAAAGTAACTAACTTAACAGTTATATTTCCATTTAATCATTCATTTAGTCCATTTAATATAAGAAAACACCACAGTGAATTTCTAAGTAAACAGACAGCGTGCTCAGACAAACCAAATCTCACCTTCAGGTAATCATAATCCAACCCGCAGGTATTTCCCACAGGCATAACAGATTTTTCCCTCAGGCGTAGGTAGTTTCACCCTCAGGCACAGAGTCTATCGCCCAAAGGAATGGAAGAATTTTCCCTCAGGCTAAGAAAATATTGCCCTCAGGCTAATACAGTCATGCCCTCAGGCTATAGTAAAACACTGCCCTAAGGCACAAGTAACTGGTCCATGCCCAACATGTAATTAAGCAGTTCACATACAATTCCTCTCAAGGTAAAAGTAATGCACAAAATAATTAAGGAATACCCTCGAGTATCCTGTCCAAATGGATAAACAGAGGAATGCACCCCCGAGGTAGTCCTGGATCCAAACACTAATCCCAACCAACAGTTTTACAACTTTATTTAATCACCTATACAATTCTAGGTATCAAAATAGCCACGGCCTCAGCCACACAACACCCCAAACATGGGTTCATAGATCAAAAACACACTAAACACATGACAGTTGGAAAATAAACACCAAGCCACCTACCTTAAACACCAACGAACGTTATACGTGAACGTCGATTCCAGAAATTCTCAAAAACAGCGTAGATCTGACGAAGAAGAAAACACATTAAAACGTAAATAAATTTCCCTCGGGAAAGAATTTGTAAGAATGACTTAAGAAGAGGGGAGGCCTTACCCGTGCGGTTCCAACGAGATCATCTGAGTCAGAAACGGATTCCCGGTTTGCGATCGATGGATCCTCAAAGTTTTGGTCATCCCCTCCCACTCCTTCCTCTGGTTCTAGGCCTTCCATGTGAACAGGGGAGGCTACTACCCATTTTAAGCAAAAAAAAACAAAGTACACGGTGTGTAATTCTAAGTACATGGCGTTTATTTCCCATTTTTAAATTGTTCCTCTGGCGGTTTCCTGCCAGCATGGCACTTTTCACCTGTCGACATGACTACACGGTGTGCCTCCTTGAGTACATGGCGTGTTCTACCGCACAGCTGGCCACCGCCTTAATATTCGCCTATCGACTGACTACACAGCATTTAAGGGACCACTACACGGCATGTAGTGGGTTCCTACACCCTTCATTTCCGGCTGGCCACACGCCCTGTGTACTCATCCCACACGGCCTAAATTACACAGCATGTGGAAAAGTACACGATGTGTACTTTTAAAAATTTAGGATTTTTCCCCATTTTCCATAACTTCTCAAAAACACTTAGGGAAAGGAGAAAAGAATAAACGCGTACCTCAAAATAGGAACTGGGTTCTTACACCAAGCTTCAACAGGTCAAGCAAGAACGGAACTGTATATAAGAGAAGTGGAAGTTGATAGAGATCACCACATGTGCAATGTTGTCCGAGCCACCCCAAGAGTATGTCACTATCGTGCACCTCACTCTTTGGACGTATGCGGGTGTTTTAAGAGGTTATTTAACAAGACCCTAGTACTATGTTTATGTACATTATTTTTTTATATAATAATAAATATACTTTCATTTTATTATTGTTACCTTGTAAATAATTTTAAAGCATAAATAGTATTTTTAGTTAATTTTCAACTAAGAAATCTATTTTGATGAATTAATGGATTTTTCAATTAAATAATTTTTTAATAAAATATTATTATTATTATTATTATTAAATTAATTTTTATTAAATATAACTGATTGTGTAATTTTATGAATGCAATTGTAATTTTTATTAAGGTTTGAAATCCATTTTTGTCAAACCCCATGAATTTTCGATAAATGTTGGTTTTTAATTTAAAAGTGAAAATTAAAAAATTTAGAAAATTATTTAGATAAAATGAATATTATATCTGGAAGCAGGATATTGAAATTATTCAATGGTGAATTTTTCAAAATTTTCTGAGACATTCAAATTTTTGGTTAAAAATTAAATACCGTTTAAATATATAATATGTTTTATAACGTCATAATGACCCAATAGTGATGTAATAAAATACTATAAGCCTTATTTTCGGCCAATATATGTTTTACCATTAAAATAATGTGATTTCGGGTTTGTTTGACTTATTTTACAAATCATTAGTGGATCCTTCATGACTTATTAAACGTATTTCCTTTTTAAATTGTTTTCCTTGGGAGTGTGACTCACCTCCACATAAGCAACCCCATTATTTTAGGAATTTCAGGATTTGTACTTATAAAATATTTCTTTCAACTTTCCTTTTCCAGAAACCATAGGCAAAATCCATGGGATGGTTTGTGTTTTGGATTAGTTTAATATGAGGGTCCCAAACCTAAATAATAAAGAATTCCCTCACCTTTCCTATATAAACCCACCCAAGCTCCCACTTCTTTCCCACTCAATGCATTTGGATTTATTCTAACCTCTACCCTCCTTTCACTAAAATCCTCCCAAGGTGCCCCAATATTCCAAGAAGCCTCTCTCAATCCTCTCTCAAGCCTTTGGGAGCATACTTCCAAGTAAGGGTTTTTTCTTCCTTTTTCATTTTTGTCCAATTTTCTTTAAGTTGTTATTCCATTTTAATTTCAATTATAAATGTTGGGGTATGATTTTTCACCTCCCCTATACTTTCCTATTTATGTTTGAATTATGGGAGACCCCTTTCCCTCTCATTAAATTCCTCCCATGTACACCCGTTACTATGCTGAAATTCTGAAAGGAATTTCCCTCACCTCATTTACATTCAAGCAATTATTTTGTATCATGAATCTAAATTCCATTAAATTTTTTGGAAATGTATCTAAATTCCCCCCTTACTTTCCATGTCATGTAAATATTATGAGAAACCCCTTTCACTCCCATTAACCTTTTTTATGAGTTCTTATCTCACGTTGTTATGCTGTCGAAATTGCACCGTGTTTTTTTCAAGACAAAGTCATTGTGTAGTGAATACCATGTTCACTTCTTTATTAAGGGTATTCACCTTTATGAACATTTACCTATTGTTTAAAGTGTTTCAAGTATGTATTCCACATTCTTTTATCATTGAATAAATAATTATGTTTAATGATTCAATGTTTTATGATCCATGTGACACACTTATGCATGAAATGAAATGGTTAAGAATGGTGCACCCTGATAATGCTCCAATGCATTGGGTAAAGTATAGTAATATGATACGTTATGTGAAATGGGTGTTTACTCATGCTAATACAAGTTCAACAAGGTTTTACTCATGATTCATGTGCAATGAGGGTTTACTCATTCTCTATGTGCAATGAGCCTTGGCTCATGCTAATTCCATGCTAAGTGTTGTTGCCACATTTCCATGTTATGATTATCATGCTTTATCTTCCTTTAAGTTTATGTTTCCCTTGTGCTCTATTGAGAATCCTATTGTCTAACATGTATTGGATTCCTCATGTTATTCCATGTTTATTCCATTACTGGGCTTTATAGCTCACCCCTTTCTTATCTATGTCCTCAGGTTATCCCATGCAACACTAAGTATGAGGGAATATAGTGGTCATGTAATGGATTTTTTCAATAAGGATGTTGTATTTCATGTTTTAAGTTGTTATGTAATGATCCTAACCACCAAAGACACTACAATTATCGATCTTCTATGTTGTATCAAGTGAATTTTATGAAATAAATTATGTTTAATTATGTAATAAAAGAGCAGGGTTGCCAAAGGCAACATAACTTGTTTTTTACCAGAAATAGGTGCAGAGGCATACTTCTATGATGGGATCCAATGATTCATGCAGACCATTCCAAGAGCACCGCAACCTTTACCGACTATGGAAGATTTGACAGATGAGTTTCATCAATAGCATCCACGCATATAATCTGTGGATGGAAGACCTTATGTAGTGCATTCATGGATAAATGAAATTCTATCTACATTAGAGAACATAAATATGCATTCTGAGAAGAAGGTGAAGCTCACTACATACATGTGTCATGATTCGGCCATGATACGGTGGGATGTTATCACTCAGAATGAACATCATCTGGAGATGTCCAAGATGGATTTTCAAAAATCCATATATACTTATTTTTATCCCAATAATTCGAGGTCCTATATAGGTTGGGAGTTATTACATCTAGAGTAGGGTGTACTATCAGTTATGAATTTTTTATCCCATTTTATAGAGTTATAGCACTACACACCTATTCTAATATGTGATGATCTATCTAGATCCAGGTGATTCAAGGATAGTCTCATGTATGAAATTAAATCATAGTTGAATGTGTATCATCTGACTACCATTTTTGGAATAGTGTATTCGGTGATGATTAAAGAGTGTAACCTGGGAGGGACTGGGGTGAGAGCCATGGTAGGTCAGCATCTCGATCAGCAACTACTTCGATCAGTAGTTGGAAGCATCATCTAAATCTTCCATATGGTGATATTAATGGTCTATACACACCATCTAGTAGCCATTTGAGGTGATACCAGTGTAGTATTCTAGGATATACAAGACCAACATGTATGAGGGACCCAGTTGAGTGTCGGGTTTGTTGTTAGATAGGCCATATATAGTGCATCTGCATAATGTTTCTACCTTCAGCAATTGAGAGAGGGACTCCACTAACTCCATGTGTAGTAGAATGGTCATCAGCATCACATTAGGCAGGGTGTTGGGGTACCTATAGCTGAAAATTTCATGGTGGTGGTTGTGTAAATGGTTGTTAGACTCCATGTTCATAGTGATAACAATGTGGATTAACATAGGGTAGCCCGGCAGTGTCATAGGGCCATGGTACTGGCCAGACAAATACATTACAATAGACCCATGAGGATGAGGATTCAAAACCTTCTTCTATAATAAGTACTATTATAATAGCCTCCACATTAGTTCTATATTCATTGATACAGGTGATTCATGTATATTTATAAAAATGTCCCATGTGGATAGCATTGGTCTGAGTGTTTTATCTTCTGGAAACATCATGAATCTTGAGTCTTTTATGGGAATTAGAAAAGTGGGTGTATGATCGTGCAGGGAGTGCCCCCCCCCAGATATTGGCAGTTTTCACTTCATCTGAGACATTTACAACCTTGAGATGATAGGATTTGAGATCATTCATAGCATGTAATAGTTGTTTCGTTTTCATTATTTCATTGATCTATATCACTATAGGGTGAGATTTACATCACCTGAAAACATGGTGTTCATTTAGAAGGGTGAATGGGATGTCTAGGTGAGTTGTGTTGGACTTGAGTATTGTGAACTTTTTTGGACGATTTCCTAGATTGTGAGTTTATATCTAAGTGATCCAGGAACACATTAGGATGAATTTCCTCTAGTGGTTATGAATTTTAGGGACATCTTCCCAGATGACTTTTTGGGTACCTCCTGAGATAGATATTGAGTTCACCATCTTCCAAGTACTAGGAGCTAAATCAATATATATTCCTCCTTACATGATGGCTACGAGAGAGTTTCATGAGATTAAGAGACAACCAAATGATTTAGATGAAAAGGGGATTATCTAACCATGTACTTCATCATGGGGGATCACCAGTCCTTTTTACAAAAATGGTGGGTGGTACTATTAGGTTATGTATGGATTATAAAAAATTGAACTAACTCATGTCTAAGAACTAGTATCATCTATCATGGATAGAAGAACTTTTTTACCATATCTGAGGATCTTGGTTCTTTAAGATCCAATTATCCTCAACTTCATGTAAGACCATTGTACATACCCTGCATAGCCTTTTAGAGCAGGAATAGTCTATATGAGTATTTATTTATGTCATTCGGTCTGAAGAATGTTCCAATGGTCATCATGCCACTAATGAAACAAGTCTCATGTCCTTATCTTGACTATTTTTTTGTGGTTTTCCTTGATAATTTCTTTGTGTATTATCATAATCATCACAACAATTCCACATATCATGGTATAATTTTCAATACACTAAAACAACATCAATTTTTTGATAACCTCACAAAGTGACAATTTATAGGGATCAGGTTCACATTCTCAGTCCCATGATCTCATATATATGAGAATAAATATATCTAGAGAAAGTAAGAGATATATTATCTAGGGATAATCCTAAGAACATCTTTTAGGAATGGAGTTTATTAGTGATGGATTGTTACTATAGAAATTCTATATCGGACTTATCATGCTTAGTAGCGCCGTTGATGGTCTTAACTAAGAAGGGTGTGAAGTATGTATGGTTAGATTCATGTGAGAATTCATTTTAAGAGAAGAAAGGGAGCATGAAATCATCATGGATACTAATTTTTCCAAAACTAGGAAGGAGTTACACTGTGTACTGTGATGCATCGATTATCGATCAAGGGGCATTTCTTATGTAGGGGGGTGGATTCAGCATGTAATAGTCTCAAAAGTTGAGGCTACATGAGAGGAATTACCCAACACATACTCTAGATTCTGCTGCAGTTGTTCATGCATTGTACTGTTGTAGGCATTTCATACTAAGAGAACATTTTACGGTGTACATAGACAACAAAAACATCACAAATATATCTACACAACGTGATCTTAATCTAAGGAAGTGATGATATGTCGAATATCATTAGTCCTTCAACATCTTGCTTTCATAAATACCTGTTAAAGGAAATGTAGTGGACAATTCATTGAGTAGGGGGACTCATATATAGGATGTGAATAAGAACAATAGTTAATGGAATATTTTACTTTGTTCTTTGAGATGAACTTGTTGGTTCATCATAGTCAGGTGTAGACATACCGTTTTTCTATGGATATTACATCTAACCTACTAGATAATGTGAGGATGAGGCAACTATCAAACTCTAAAAGCCTAATTCTACAAGAGAGTGTGTAAGGTGATGACCCTAATCCTTAATGTATCATATGAAATGATGAGAACCAACAAGTACATGGTTGTATATGGGTTTTATCATACATGCATGTATAGCTAATGAATGTTTCTGATGATTCGGTTTTGGAATTGTAACGTGGTTTCCCCAAGATGTATCAGGATTTACATCATCAGTATTGGGGGTTGTTCATAAATATAGATGCATTTGTTTTTGTAATGAGGTGTTCCATCTGTCAATTGGTGAAGGCGGAACAAAAACAACAACCCAGACTTTTATAACAGCTACACATTCTCAAGTGAAAATGGAATGACATCACAATGGATTTCATGATGGTTTAATCAAGGTAACCAAGAGGTAATGATTTATTATGGGATGTTATTGACAGTATCATGAAATCCACTCACTTCCCACCTATTGAGGAGAGCATTTTAGTTGATGAGCTTGGGAGGTTCTATACACCTAAGATATTACAACTTTACAGGGTCCCTTATTTTATCATTTTAGATAGGGATTCCTAGTTTAAATATTTTCTTGATAAGTTCTAAAGAGGGATCTACATACATAGGTGTGTCTAAACATGGAATACCACCCCCAAATAGATGTACAGTAAGAGGACACCATTCATGTACTTGAGTAAATGCTTTGACAATTCATCTTGGACATCGAGAAATTTTGGGAGTGACATATACCCATGGTAGAATTCACCTGCATTAATATATTTTAGGATAATATTTAGATGGTTCCATTTGAGGATTTGTATGATATGCTATTCTGATCACCATTTTCTTTAGTTTAGGGAGGTGAGGTAGCTATTCTGGGACCTTGTCTTGTCCAGGAGACCACATAGTAGTTTCAGTTGATTCGAAAGAATATGGATACTATGAAGTATCATTAGAAATCATACATTGATCACCATAGAAGGACTATATAGTTTGAGGTTAGGTATAAGGTTTTACTATGTGTTTCATCATGTTTGGAACCCATGAGTATCATGAGATACTATAAGATTTCACCGTGGTGCGTTAATCCATTCAATATTAAAAAAAGATTCAGACCATTAGCCTATCGGTTGCAGTTACCTCCTAGGTAATAGGATATGCATGATGTCTTCCATGATTCTTTTCTGTCAAATTACAATTCATAACCATATCATTAATTTTATCCTGAGGTGGTTTTGTTACAATTAGATACACCATTTGAGGAACATCCTATTCGAATTATGTATCATATCCCAAAGGTTTTAAGATGACAGCCCATTCCTTTTGTATGGGTGTTATAGCAACACAACCGAGTATAGGGTGAGACCTAGGATATGGAGGCCAATGTATGAGAAATGTGGCAAAGGTTGTTCCCTATTCATGCTTCATCACCCTTAGAAGGGAATTTCAGGGGTAAATTTCATTAAGGGGGATTTTTTTAAGAACCATGTTTTTTATTGAGGTACAGATCCATTTTATCAAAAAATTATCTTTTTAATTGCTTAAATATAGCCTAATGTGGATTCTTGTTGAGGTCAATGAGGACATAGGGGTGTTCGGGGCTAGTTTGGTTCCTAGATCCCATGTTTTATGTGAAAATAATGGGTTTAATGGTTAGTGAAAACTATGTGGGTAAGGTCATACGATCATGAAGATAGGTCTAAAAATTTATGCAGATCTTAACAGAGGATTTTCTCATGGTTTCTGCATGGTTAGTAAACCATTTGGGGTAACTGTGCGGGTGACCTTTGGCCTATAAGAATTTGAGCCCCATCAGTGCATTGTTTTACCAACCATGTGCCTAAACCTTGCGTCCAAATAATTTTAAGAATTTTATAAATTTTAAATTTAATTAAAATTGTTTTTATAATCCTAATTTAGGTATATTCTCCCCTACATAGTAAGTAAGGTTTTGAGAACCTATTCAAGCATGGTATATATCCTTGGAACCGTAAACGTATGGTCTTAATTCATATTTAATCTTATGCATTTCTTCTGGCTATCGGATACGCTATTTGGATTTAGTCTCGTATTACCTAATTTCTCATTCTTTAGCAGTTCTTATAATTTATTCTGATATGGTAAAAATGAAGACCTGATATCAGATGATCTATCTTACATGGACCTAAGGTTGGTGGTCTCATTCCTTTCACTTAATTTTAGGTTTTTTATGTGTATTGTTCAGTTGTGTTCCTAATTTTCAGGTGTTTCCTAAAATAAAATTAAATCTCTAGACATTATAGGTATGTTCTATGTGATTAAACAGACTTTTTAATCTTTTTCATAGGTTTAATACTGTGAATGTTAAGAACCCCTTTTTTGAAGTTATTTAAATAGGTATTTGATGGCTTTATGCCTTAGACGCCCCTAGAGGTATTCCTTTTCCCCTTTCATAGGATTTTAAATATGAAAAATATTATAAATGAAATTGCAATGTCAATGGATTGTAATTTTAATGATTAAAGGGAAGGGGTATATGACTTAAAACTTGGTATCATTATGAAATTACTTGTTTAACTTGAATTTATTCTTAAGGTGAATTTCATATGTGAGTTAAATGATGCATATTCCATGTATTGGGTTCTTAAGCATAATTTCTCTTCTTATTGATTTTACCATGTGAGGTAAGTGATAACTTGTCCATGTAATAACCTGTTAGAATTGTGAGGATAATTATATTTAAAATTTCCATGTTAGTAATTTAAAGGATACGACTTTTGAGACTGTCCAATGCTTGAGTCATGCTTTGAGGTGAGATTGAAATAGATGCTTTTAGGGTTGACCATGGAATGTTAAAAGAATTGATTAAATGTAATTTAATTGATGAATAAATTAATATACATTGGTGAATCATTGATCCAATTCAAGTATTCCATGGAAAGACGCATTGGACTACTAAATTGTATGCCTTAGGTGAATCATGGATCCAACTAAAGGATTCCATGGATGGAATCAATAGACTGAACCTTTATTATGTGATGGGTGAGTAATGGATCCAAATGAATGATTTTATGGATGGACTCATTGAGGATTGAAATATATGCCAAAAGAATCATGAATCAAAATGAAGTGTTTCATGTATGGACTCAAAAAGGGAATTTGACCTTATCCTGTATGAGTGACACTTGGGGATTCCTTAAAGGACCACCAAATATAGACTCATATTCCATAGATGTTACCTCACTGAGATCATTATTTAGTTCTTGATAGGTTCATAAGGATGGTCTTTTAGGGTTTTGGTGTATTTCATGCCTTGGAGATTCTTGAATTCTTACATAGTAATGTCAAGGATGGCCATAAGATGATATCATACTAGAAGAAAAACCTGAATTACAGATTAGGAATGTTATGGATGGTCTTAGGTTTCACAAAAAAATTAATAATAAAAGAATATATGAAATATTTATCAAGATAAAGGACAAGATTGTATTTTGGGTGTGATTCATATCTTTATAGTTGGCCACCTACAGAATTTGTTTGTACTATTGAATATATAGTGGATGTTATGAATGATACAAATATGAAGACTTATAAATTTAATGATATTTAATTGTTAAATGAAACTGATTAAATGAAATGGATGTTTACTTTGGAGTACTTCTATTTTTATTGTTATACATTTTTTACACTTTTTATATATAATCACTGACTGATTGGTACAAACCTTGGTTAATTTCATACTAGGATTATGTCTCACACACTATTTGGGTCTCCTTTATTTACCCAAAAATATTATATGATCTCTGGTTTTTCTAAGGGAAATCACCCAAACACAGGTACTTGATATGCTGCTTAGGAAACGAAGAGCATGGGACCAAGTTGTGTCTTGTGATAAATCTAAGATTCCATTAGACTTTTTGTACATTTAGGAAATGTATTGAATATGATAGAACAGTACCTATTTTGAATTTTTTATTAGAAACATGTGACATGTATCATCATCATGTATATGTTATTACTTCTATATTTGTTAATAATATATATTTTTCATTATTTATTTCTGTTTAATGGTTTAGAGGTTCCTCTTTTTAACTACTGTTATATTTATGATGTGTTACACTATTCAAATGAGGGAATAGTCTCCCAATTGAAACAAATCATCCCTCGCTTCTATTCAGTAACCTTTGGAATTTGGGGAGATGAACATGTGGCCATGTGGCCAACCAGGTGTGGAGAACCGTTGAGTGAAATCTAGAATTGGGATGCTATGAAATACATGATGATGGGCCACACTACACAACGAGTCTGACAGTCCGGGGTGATATGATTAGGATAATTCACTATTTATTTATATAATATTATAATGGACATGAATGTTATAATATCCCTAATGATACCATTTTTATTATTATGAGATTAATTATGGAAAATTTTCAATTTATGATATGTATTTCACTTTTTTGGTAGTAAACAATAAGTTATATCATGTTATGATCTACTATAGTGTATTCCATTTTTTATAAATGGATCCTTGGGGGAATAAGGGAATCAATACACATGGATAATGTAGAGTTTTTTCTATAGAGTATGTCAATGTGTCTTGTATTGGAATTGAGCATGTTATGGATATAATAGGATAGTTTATGACACATAACTATTCTAGGATAGAGTATCAAATTACACAATGATATTCTGAAATTCTGGATCACATTATGTGATAGAGGGACCAATAATTTAGAGGTTACATTGATCCAATGGATACTGGGAAATGGATTAAGTCTGTATAGAAAATATTTATGAAATTGGCTTGTGGGGAAACTGAAAATGTTACACTAGCCAATTATTTTCTCAAAAAAATGATGATCAATGATAGCCACTGATCTAAAATACTAAGGAGGAATAGGAAATATAACTCATGGAATGGAATTATTTTAAGGACTCATTCATTGAAAAGTATTTCCCAAATTTGAAACGAAATAAGATGAAGATAATGTTCCTTATTTTAAATAAAAAGGGGGAATAATGCTTTGTTAAGTATGAATATACCTTTACAAGGTTAGAAAAGTATGATACATATTTCAAATGCAACAAGGAATGCACGAGTGACCTTTTTTTAAGTGAATAAGCATAGTCTCTAAAATAAATGGTTTATATCGCTTTTTATTCATAGAATGCAATAATTTTATGTGCTATCAAAATATAAAATAAATTATCCATGCCTTATGGATACAAAGGGAATCAAGGGAAGAATATGATGGCAGAGAAAATATTAGATAAATAGAATAATGGAATGATGGATTTCCCAATATGTGCTAACTATGGAAAAAATCACTCACGGAAATGCTTGAATGGACTGGTATTTTCTATAAGTATGGAGAAATGGTTTATTAGTAAAAATAATGATATGTGATGAATGAAAACACATTTATTCAGTGTTTTAACTATAAGGAGATGGAGAACTATACAAGGAATTCCCCAAATCATCTTGGGAATATTCCTCAAAAGAATTTAAGGGATCATGGTCAAGAATATTTAATTGATACAACCAAAGTGGAATGATTAATTTTTTTGTATATTTGGATCAATGAAAAATGTTGTAAATTATTTTATTGATGATATTAAAATAATAAGAATTATGAAATATATAAGTATTGTATTCTAATACTATTTCCTTAAGTATTTTGGAGAATATGTTATACAAATGAATAAGTAAAATGATTTAGCAACAAGTTGAACATCTTAGAAACCAAATGATTGAGAATCCCTAATATCTTAATTATTTTTAGATAATAATGGTTTTATAATGAGATTATTGATATGGATAGAGTAAATTGGATAATATTAACTGCCATGGAACTGATTGAAGAATTTTTGAATAATTCTTTTATGTTATAATTGATTAATTAAATAGTTTATTTGGATTTAAGTAATATATCTTATAATATATTTTTAAATAATTAATAAAGAAGAATGAATATTTTCAATATGTTTTTACGGTTATTTATGTTATTACCATGTTTCAAGAGAATACATGGTAAACGTATTAATAAGTTTTTTTGTGATGCTTTAGAGAATCATCATCTTTTTTGGATTAATGATAATATAATTTTGGAAATTTAATAACCATCATTCTAAATATATAGATCCATATTGTTTGAAATTCTCATATGGTTAACCATTTATAAAATGGTTTGTTTTAATTATTGAATGAGTTTTAGATATTAATGTATTACATCACCATATTATGGAACCTATTCTAAGAAAAAGTGTCAAAATATTTTGAGGAGAAAACAAAGGAGGATATTTTTCTTATGAAATGGGGTAAAATAATGTAACTATAACATCTCATGAATGTTCATCAACATTATGAAAAATGTTCTTGAAACAAAAATCTTTCACATTACCTTATATCTAAGAAACCAATAGTCTTATATATAATCACAAATTTAGGAATTTGACCCTCATAAATTTCAATTGATAAAAAACATTCTTGGGATCAATGACCTAAATCACTCTCCATTAGTATTTGGAGAGTATTTTTCTATTTCATGTACTTTATTTCATTTCCAAACTATGTTCTACTACTCAGAAATCAAGTCGTATGATTATTCGAGATAAACATTATAATCAATTTCCTTTCTTATTAATATGATGTTTTATGAACTATTTTATGATGTGGGGTTTTCAATAATAGTATTTAAAAATGTAAAATCCCAAATAATGAAGATTTATTTTAAATTTAGAGGATAAAATTTATTTATGGTGAGGAGAATGTAACACCCTGACAATTTTAAAATACGAACATCATATCTGGTAGCATGTATGACATAGTAAACACAGTGTAGAAGGGAATATAAAATCCCAAAACATTTTGATATATTTATTATTTTAAATAAATAAAATAAATTATATACCCTTTAATTCATGAAAAAATGATTTATCATTCATTACACACAACAATGAATCTCTTCAATGGCTTATGTTACACGCAAGACTGAGGTTTTCCAAATACTATTAATATTATTATTTAAAATGGAAATCATCTCCTATTACATTTGAATTTTTTTTAAAATAAAACTAAATAAATTATAAAAATAAAATTTTTAATTCATTGGTTTCTAGTTAATTAAAATTTAATTTAAAAACTAAATAGTTGAAAATAAAATGCTTTTATAAAAAAACATTATTATGCGCCAAATGTGCTTCATCCAAAAAAATTAAATTAATTAAAATTATTTAATGATATTAATTGAATTTATATATTGTCTATTCAATGATTTTTTTTGACATTATTACAAAATATTTGGTATGCATAATATAATAACAAATCCAATTTTATGCAAAAAAAGGTTATATTTCTTTAAAGGTAGTTTGGTCACCTTTTAATGGAGGAATTGTTCTAGAACTAAATTTTGACAATTTTATATATTTTATATGATAAAATAAATTATATTTTATAAATATTAATAAAAATATATTTTATGGTGTGTTTTTTTAATTTTTCTGAGAATTTTGATCTTTTGATTAATACTGAAAATACTAGATTTTTATTGAATACTACATATTCATCTAAATAATTTATAATGTAAAATTAATTTTTGAATTGGTTTTAAAGTAAAACAATATCAATAATAAATAAATTTAACCAGTTTAGTTAATTTTCATAATCTTTATATTGAGTCTAGATAAAAACATATTTGTGATCTTTTGAACATTTTTACATTAAAACCCCTCTTTCTCATCCTGCCTCTAGAAATAATTTTGAATCAATTTTTACCAAATGTTTAATTTTAATTTGGAATAATGATTCTATATTTTTAATTACAATAATTTATAATTTCTAATAATGTGTACTTAATTTTTTACCAAAATTATTACTACATGCATTTAAACCTAATTACAACAATGAAGATAAAAACGTGTTTACTAATGGTCTAAATATTAAACATAAGTTGCCAAATGACCAAGAAAATTTTCAAGAACATATTTAATGGAAATATTTAGACGTTATACATTATGTGATATGTTTTTTTGTACAATTGTATCCTATTAACAAGGAAAACCCTATATGGGATTCACTCTTTTGTAAATTTACATGTTTTCCACTCAACCCAATTAATAAAGGCATCCCCCTCTCCCACTTCTTCAAAACTCTAAAACAAATATTGGTTTATTAAATATATGATAAATTAACTCTCAAAATTACCTACTCTCATAAAATAATACCTATAATGGGATGAAATCCATCTTAGGAAGTAATTAGATAAAATTGGAATATGACACCTGAAGAAGAGATAATGTTTTTTGGAAAGCGTTATAATTTCATTTCATTCTATAACACAATAAATTATATTTGATATGTTATTATATAATAACATATTTATAATCAATATACATATTATTTTTGAAGTTATATTTATGACCTAAAACTTCACACAGTTCCATCAAATGGGTTATGGAATCATTATTTGTGTGTAAGGTGCACTGCTACCTCACAAACTGATAACCTTCCTTTTTTCATTAATTTCTTTAAAGGATTGGACTAATGATAGAAATAATATTTATAATATTTATATATATGATATTTATTATATATTTGTTATTATGAAATTATTATATAATAAATAACTTCATTCATTCCATTTTGTGGTAATATGATACCATTTATCATGTGTACAACGAACAACTGCCACATAATGTGATGTGATTCATTCATGAAAATAAAAATTATAATGAAATAAAAATTATGATGCGATGCGATGTGATGCGATGCGATGTGATGCGATGCGATGCGATGTGATGCGATGCGATGCGATGCGATGCGATGCGATGCGATGCGATGCGATGCGATGTGGTTTACATGTATTTTTTTAAGGGTAGATTTACTAAACATATGTGACATATATGAAATAAAAATTATAATGAAATGATAATATATATATATATATATATAATTTTCAATTCCTTCTTTAAATGAGATTAGAAAATAGAAACAGTGTTCATGCGTATATACACCCTACTGTATACATGAACAATGTATTTCATTTACTATCACCAAATATTATGAATTACACTAAATATATATCATATTTACATAACGGTTTAAATTCTATAGATCATTAAATCATTATCTAAGTAATATGATCAAGAAATAAGTCAAAATATACTTGACAAAAAGTTGTTATTACCCAAAATGATGAAAATAATGAATGATTATTAACGAGTAGGTAATAATGTGTTATAAAAGGATAATATATGGTATCAAAATTATTAATATTGTTCTGTAATAAGTTAATTTCATTTTTAATACCATTAAAAGTAGGTTAAATCACCTTTAACCAAAAAGAAGCATAATGTAATAGGTTTCGCCTAAATTTACATTACATTGAATCTTATTGGTTATTATCACCAATTAAATTTTATATACTGTATATACTACCCCTTTGATATGTAATATAAATTCTAATTAATAATTCATGGTATTTTAAATTTCATTATGAATTATTTATTCAAATGGTATTTAAATTTAAAATTACCAAGTGGTAAAATTTATTATATAATCTCACTTTCATTTGTGATTGTTAACTTTCATTTGAAACAATATCATACTTGTAATAATTTATCATTAGACATTTAATTTCTATAAAATATCCATACTATTTTATGATTGATATTATTATTGCCTAAACCATATACCATTTGTTACATATGGTGTATTCTTTGAATTTTATTTTATATATCTATGGAAATGTTGATAAATCCATATTCATTACTCAATATTGATATTTGATGATAATGTAAATTGTTAAATTGATTATATGATATTTTATGAATTATTTGGACATGAAGAAATGGATGTGTCCTTATTAATGATTGTGTCTCAATGCATAGATAGTCTCATGAGATGAATCAGTTATCCAAATCAGATGGGTTTTTACTGATTTGTTTTAAAATATCGTGAGAATATATCTTGATGGTAAAGTTTCCATGTACCTAGGAAGCATGGAATTAAATAATTAATAAAATAATGTATTCAGATTTTAATTATTATTATCCATGATATTTTCCCTGTAAAAAATTCTATGGATGTTTTTCCTTATCATCATAATGATTAAATGGAATGTGTGTTTATTTATTTACCTCCGAATATATATTATTCCTAATACATCTATTTTAATTTCATATGTGTTTAGTTTCTGACCTTTCAATATTGACTATTCTATATCCAATAATTGATATAGAATGCGTGTTTAGTTATTTACCATTCTGTGTTGAGTTTTAATTATTTATTCATGATTAATTCTACTCTACAAACCTTTTCTGAGAATTAGAGATCACCCTTAATTTGTTTTATTTCTCTAAGATATGAAGATGAATTATTAGAATAAGTTTTAGGGATGTTGATATTTTACATTATCTATTATTTATATATTTTTCATTTTGATTATGAGTATCATGTATGTAATCTGCTTTTCCAAAACTACTAAATTGTTCGGTCCTTTTGGATTTGAATCTTATATCTATAAAAATATAATGTAGCAAGGCACTAGCTCTAAGCTAATGGGGTCAGGGTAATCATAATTATATTTTTTTTGTCCATGGATTTACTTCATGATTCTAAATTTTTTAAAATCGATGTTAGAGATCCTATTTAAATTTATTAATTTAAGAGGAAGTATTTATTAAATAACCTCTATGATTTGAACATGAAATTTTGTCAAATTAGTTTATAATACATTAAAACATATGTGGTCTTATGTGAGATAATAGAAATTCATCAGATAAAATTGTATTATTTTTGTTGAATTATGATTTCTTTGAAGGCACTACTCATCCAACATTTTTTTACTATAAAGATGTCTAATGATATATTAATTTTGAATGTATTTTTTTGATGAAATTTTGTTTTTTCTTTAGTGGTTTATTATTTAATGAATTTTATCATTTGATTAAATGTGAATTTTATATGCATTTAATGGGTGAATATAATTTTTTTTCAATTTCATATTTTTTAAGTCTAATATGGAATATTTTGTAATCAATTTTCATATAATGTAGAGTGAGTCAAAAGGTTTAAACTTTGGTTTTGTAATCATTTAATTCTTCAATCGGTAAGAATTCATAAGTAGATGTATATAAATTTAGAATACCTATAGTTAGTAAAATATAATGTGGAATGATTTGAAGTATAATATATTTAATAACATATTGACATGATATTATTATATTATTATATCAGTTTATTTATGTTCTTGGTTCCAATTGAATCTTAATGAAATACATTTAATAGTTTTAAAGCCATATTTTGAAATGTTTAAAGAAATATAAAAATAAGATTATTTTACACTAATTGAAACTTTTTTGATTTATTATCATAGTATAATAATAATTATGGTGGTTTTATGATTGATAAAAATAGAAATTCTTATATATTCTATTTAGTTGGAAACAATTTAATTTTATAGAGATCTAAAAGTAAATTATCAGTTGTATTATCTAATTCCAAGGTGGATTATATTGATGCTTATATTTTTTATGATGTATTATTTGGATAAAAAAATAAATTAAATATTTATTTTGAAAATATACCTATACTTTTTGATGATAAATATTTTATATCAATATCATAAAAACCTTTACGTTATTAAAATGAAAAACATATTGATTCAATTAATCATTTTCTACAAGAGAATGTCAATAAAGGATATATCATTCCCTAATTTATTTCAATATAAAATAAATATTCTGATATATTTTCTAAAAAACTAAATACAGTGGTGTTTTTCAAAACAAAAAATCAACATGGAATAATAGAAATATATCATGAATTATTTTATTTACAAATTTTTATTAATATTTTTGTAAAAAATTCGGTCTTCAATATAGAATGTTCTAAATAAATTTTAATGAATTGATTTATATATTAGAGGTCACTAAATTATTTCTTTACTATATTAGAAATCTAATTTAGATGTTATAATTATGTTCACATGCATAGTGGGATATTCAAAGTAATATATCTTTACAAATTTGATTAATTTATATATTTTTTTTGGTTACTTGTTTACTGGATACTAAAATTTTTTGTTTACATATCTTATGGGGGATATTAATTGTTGACAATTGTTTTATTATAAGATGTATAAATGTTTATTGAAAAATGGACAGAGTTTCTATATTTATTATTTTTTATGATAAATATATTAAATTGGTAAAATGAATTTAAATGAATTTTTATTTTTGTAATATTTTGAAATTTTTCAAAAGGGGGAGGATTTTTGTAATCTTAATAAAACATATTTTTGGATTGTAATTTAAAAATATAGGGAGATTGTTAGTTTTATTTTTATTGATAAGGATATTTTTAATGTTATGATCGATCAGTATATGAATTTTTATTGACTCAGTAAATTTTTTTTTGTTTTATGTTTTTTATTTTCAATATTATTATATACTCATATTGTTTAAAAATACCTCTCAGGTTTAAATTAGATAATTATAATTTCTCCCAACTTGTAAAATCAATGTTTTATATAAATATAGTATTTTTAGGTTTATACTATTTTTTAAAGGATTATGTAGTCATTTTGTTTTTCTAAAGTTAATTTTTTTCAAATTAATATGATCACTGCCTCAATCATCCACATATATTGAATGTTGTTTACACATAGTAGAGTGATGATTGTGTAGAAGGATTAATTTGGTTTAGATAAACATGATTCATGTTTACACAGGAATAATTCGTGAATACAAATACAATATTCATGATTATGAAGAAATGAAAATTGATTATGTTATAATTTAAAATGATGGTTATACAAAATGATTTCTACAAAAAAAATTAAAATTTATATTTACGTAAAATATAAATAATGATTACTTATATAAAATATTATCATTTTAAGTGAATGTTGATATGTTTGTTTCTCATTATTTTAATATTTCAAACATAAACATGTTTAAAATACAATTTCTAATAGTTTTTTTGATTTTTTAAGATAAATATATATTCTACAAAAAGTTATTATGTATTTTTAATTAAGGATTCAATATTAGATATTTTCATATACAAGATGTTATATTATACCATGTTCTCATTGATTATAACAATGGATACTGGTGATTATCTTTAAATAAACACCAATGTGGTCATAGTTATCATAGACTTATTATTATTTCTATTATAGAATGAGATTATATCATCTAATCTAGAAATAATCTCAATATAAAAGAAAATTCTCATGAACTAAATTATAAAGAGTTAAACATATGTTACAAATAAAATTATTTCTCTCCTTTATCATGAAGGAACTGTAACTTAATTTTTTTAGGATGTGATATAAGATACGTCGAAGCTTCACTGTCGTCACTATTCTTCCAATTCTTCAATTTAACCAAGTTTTAAAATTTTATATCCGAATATTATGTTTGTTCCAAATCATTGGTTTATAATTTTCCCAAAAAAGTGATACCATATTTTTAGTTACACCTCCTAAAAAAGGAATGCTCTGGGTCTGTGACTGCCAAGAAAAATTTAATGTTCTTGGTTCTACTTTGGTCTATATAATTTCTTGAATGATAAGCTAGGGTATCCATCTATGTGAGAAAAATGAAGTATTTGTAAAAGAAAACCATTTCATTTAAAAATTGAGGATTTTAGTGAGTATAATTCCTCTCATTAAGTAGAGTATTGTGAATTGTTTATTATTCTATTTAAACTAATATAAAAAACATTTCTTCATTATTTAAAAAAATATTTTATTTTTCAAAAATTTCTAATTTTCATGAATATTTTTTTCACCATAAGTGAATAATATACTCTAATATCTTAAAATGTGATATAGTTTAAAAATTATATTCACCCCCCTAAATAAAAAATATTATTATAAATAGGCTATCAAATGGAATTTGAGATAATACCTCTTTGATATTGGTTCTGTTTATTTTATATTTTATTATGTTAACCTTGTCCTAGACCAAATAGTCAATTGAAATTGATTATTCTATATTAGTGGGAATTAACATAAATGAGGGTTGTTGAAAGGTCATAGATTAGAAATTCCCCTAACCCCATTGCATTTTCCTACGGCATAAAGGATTAAATGAGATATTTAGATCATTTATTATATCATTTATAACATTATTAATGATAAATTTACTGTGTTTATAAAATTTAATTTTTAATCTTATAAATAAATACATCTCTACATAGTGGAAGACATCCTTAACCTCATTGATCATGACAACTCTTTAATTATATAAGGGTAAATCCTTTTATCTTAGCTTTTTTAATAGTCTGATCAGGGTTTCTTTACTCGTGTAGGAGTGAAGTTATATTTTTTATTATCTAATAAATTCAAACCCTCCTCACGATTAGGTAGAATGTTCCATGTGTACAGTTAAGAAATGTTATTTCATTACTATGTCAAGGTATTATAGTTTTCTAATATTGCTCTATGGTCATCTAATATATTTCATTAGTGTAGAATCATATAAAGTTACTCTAGTAAAAATGCTTCTGATCTCATCTAAGGGTCCTTATGAGTTTCCATTTCTATATATGGGTACAATATGATATCATTTAATGGTAAGATATATTATTTCACTTTGTTAAGGTGTAACTTGGATCACATAATTATCATTAAAATTGCCAATATCATGGAAATCCTTATTGAAAAAACATAACTATTGTATTTAATAAAAATTCATATTTCCTTCCAAAATAACACACACAAAAATTTCAATAAAATATAATAGAATTTTAACATGAAAACATGTATTTAATATATGTTATGAAGAGATGGGACTTAATATTTGACATGAAAAATTATAGTGGATTTTAATGAATTATGTGATATAAAATAAAATAAAAATGGATTCCCATGGGAATTAAATATGGAACATTTAGCCAAGTATTTTTTAAACATCTAATATTTATGATATGTTACTGAAAAACTTTTGGGTTATTTCCCTTGTTTTTCCTTATTTACCCCTTCATTCTGGATAATCAAAATATCACCATTCGTGGTCTTTGAGCATTCAACTATTTTACTAGATCCTTTATAGTGTTTCTAGGAATAAATTATTATCTTCCTCACTCTCTATCTGTTTTTATACAGTGTATCATAAACCTCAAAAGGCCATGGGATTTAAAACTTCTCTTCTATTTTATGTTAACATGTGCTCATAACATGGGTTAACATCTATTGAATAATTATATGGCATCATACATAAATAAGATAATAATCATGAAATTATTTAATGAAATGGATGATAATATTGCATGTGGTAGATTAATATTAATATTTCAAAATATTTGAATTGTATCCAGTATTAGCATTTAATTATCTAAAAATTAAATAATAAATAATAATTTATTTTAATTTAGATTATTATTGTTTTCACATTATGGTAATTCAAGGAAAGTATTGGGTAAATAGACAAATTATTATATTATTATTATTTGTCATATTATTCTACATATTATGAATTTATCATTATTATGTGTGTTTTGTAGTATTATAACATACAATTTAAACTAAATAAGTAAGTTACTAAAATAATAATGAAATGGATACATAATGAGGAAATGGATTTAATTTTTTATTTTCCTTGAAATTGATTAAATATGGATAATATGTCGGTAGAATGTTTAAATAGGGGATGTAAATTCTATTTTCTACTTGAAATTTGTTCATAATTAACCGGTAATTTCTATGAACTAAATTGAAAAGGTTGACTTCTAAAGATAATTGTTTGGGTTTGAGAAAGACAATTTCTATTTTCTAAAGTCCTGAATTCCTTGGATCATTGGAAATGGTTAACCCATGTGTTTTATATGATAATAATACATATGATACTTTTATAAATTATGTGGGATGGCAAATTAATGATTTTATTTGATTGATAATATTGAATAGTTATAATAATTTATGAAAAATGGGATATATTTCTTAGGTTTCTTGTATAGGTTGATAATTGTAAGAGAATGATAGAATTTAATGTATTAAATAGTGTATTGTATGACACTAGGGGGTCAAGAATAGTTAGGAGTATGGATTTCCTACAGAATATTTAATTATTATTTATTCGAAATGGATAGTATAATATCCAATATATCCTTATGGAATGTTCTTGTTTTGGTTTTCATTTAAGTCTCTTCTCATTGGATAAATAAATGTCTCCCATGTTCATGTGTAGAATCAAGGGTTTTATGGGGGTTTGGTATTTGAAATTGAAGGAATAAAAGGATTTTTCTGGGCATGTTTCATGATTTGTGCACAGTTAGTGCAAACTGTGTGAGGGGAGGGACAACCCATAAGATTTGAGATAGTGACATATTACATGGTTTGTAAACTATTATAGTCTCCCTAGGTAACATTGTCATCCAAAATTTATTAGAATGTGGCTCACACACATTTTGCGCACGGTTTAGAAAAACATGTGGGTAAATTGTACGACCAAGTAAAGTTGTGAAAAATTAAAAAAAAATCTACATTAGGGTTTTATGTTATAACTCATTATTTTCCTTCATTTCAACAACTTAAACCCTAGGGATGAACCCTAGTGACCTAATATCCCAATGGGAGATTCTCCTTTAATCATATTTCGTTTGGATCACCCTTGATTGTATATCAAAGCTTCGGGTGAATCTAATCCCTCTCTTGATTATATTTTTGTTTTAGGGTTTGCATATCCCTCTTATCTTCCTATGAAGTTAAAAAACCCTATTTTTTATAAAGACGTCTTTTTTTAAGATTCAATGGGTTATTGAATTGAGATCGATGTGTATGATTAAAATTGAGTTCATCAATGGGTTTGAGGTTGGTATTCTACAAGTTATATCTCATTGTTTTGTTGTACATTTGTGCATGTCTAGTTTTGTTCTTGGTTATACATTTTCATCCTTTTGATTCACATGGTGAGATTTTTAAAATGGGTATCTAAATAATGAATAGAGACCCCCATGGTCCCCATGGTATGCATTGAGGATGATTTGACTATCCTAGATCCACCCTTAGAGTGCATAGATATTCCCAGACCTAGATATTGGTTAACTAAGTGCTTGGTTGTTGTTTGATAATATAGATAACTTATTGAGTGTATTGATATGTTTAATTTAAGTGAAAATAGAATATTGGTGGTGTGTCCAGATATGTTAATTTCATATGGGGTTCTTTGTTATGACCCAAAAATGCATTAATTGGGTAAAATGAGATCATGACATGTGTCCTGTGATTTATGTCATAAATGTCTAAGAGATTTAGTGCATAGGTAATGGTGAATATTTTAAATTGGTAATGGAATGTGAAATGGAAAATATTTTTAACAGTTTTTCATTAGGGACTTTAAGAATGCATGAAATTAGTTGATATAATGTAATTATTGTATATTCTTAGTGAGATATGCATGATAATGAGAATTCTATTAAATTGGCTACATAATATAATTACAAATAATTATTTTGGGTTATGGATTAATGTAAATACCCATATTGATTGTTATATATTATGATTGTTATAAAAATTGGTTTTTCTATTTGTGATATGGTTTATCTGTGGTGAATGGATGAATAAGCATGTGCACATGGCTTGAGGTGAAGGATAAAGGACAAAGGATCCTCCCATTGGTTGAGTTGGATTGATTCTCTAACTCCGCCAATAATGCATGGGTTATGGAAGGGGACAAATACCTATTCGCATAACATTTGAATTCAATTGGACTGAGGCTTTGTGGTATGGAAATTGTGATTTTGTGATATATTTTCCCAAGAGGGATGGGGACATAACTTATTCCCTTATGTAAAATTACAAATTCCTTGAATAATTGTGTGAATGATGTAAAATTTTATGTTGATGATGAACTAAGTAATGAAGAATATGTAAACAATTAATTTTTATAAATTTAACAATAGTTAAAGGAAAAAATGTTAACTAATAGCACCCAGTCCTATCTTTTATTTTCATATAATTTACTGAATAATTAATTGCTCTTTCAGTTTGGACTTTATATTGTATTTAAACCATTGGTGGTGGCCTACTAAGTTTTACTCGCACACTACTCGGGCCTCCATTGGGTACCCAAGAAGATACCAGGAAAGGCTTGGATCAGGAAAAACCTGATCCCCAAAATTATTAATAGAAAAAAAAATAAGTACAAGAAAAAATAAGTACAGCAGCACAAACATAAAAGCTTATATCATCTCAAAGCCAAAGCCATTCCCAACTCCATAATCTGAAACCTCATCATCCAGTTCAGCTAACTCCCATTCAGACGACTCAGCTTTCCTGAATAATTCCAGGTATTGTTTTTTACACTACAGCATCTCCTTAGATAACTTCGCCTTAGGTGGATGCTTTTCATCATGAAATTTAGTAACCATCTCCCTGCGCACCCTGGATGCAGACCTGGTTGTCATTGGTTTCGGCAAATTAGAGTAATCTTTCTTTGGTCTTCTTCTGCTTGGATTAGACCCACTCATTTCGTTATCATATGTCTTCTTGCCCATGCCCTGAACAATGGAACTATAACTAGGAGTCACATTCTCCTTGTCACTTCCCAAGATATCCCCCCATTTCTTAAGAGGGTGCACAGCATAGTCAAATTGACAGTCAGCATTCATACCCAGCGGTCGATTGGTCTCCTGCAGCATATCGTTTATCCCACAAGGGGATCTGCTCTATCTCAGCACCTCTATTCATGACACAATTCTGAATTTCAATAGGTTCCTCCACCTTATTGACCCTTCTAGATCCATAATAGACCAAAAGTGCAAGGGAGTCATTTCCAGACTGATATGTGTCCACAGCCAGTTCCACTTGCATCTGTTTTGCATTTTTCAGAGCAGCAAAACTGTTCTTCAAGAAGATGTCTGGACCATCAGGTATATCACGATTTTCACGTGTATATGTATCCTTCCTCATTGCTTCTGTATTTCCATTATGCACTAGACCACGACCCATATACTGAAACAGCATGTTTGAATTCTCCCAGTCCATATCTTGAGAAGGTGTGTCATCCTTGGCATGGTGAGTCTTCCTACCGTCAACACTCTTGCACATCTCCTCAACTGCTCCTGCCTCACCAGGTACAGCCATAATACCATGTTCCTTCTTCAGTCTCCCAAACACTTCTGAAACAGATGGCCCTACTGCATTAGGAGCCTCTTTCTCCACACATAAGGACTCACACCCTCCTAGATCTGCTTCAATACATCCTGCAGGATTCTGAATCACATCTCTAAGAAAATATTGAGGCATACTGACCTGATCAACATGTTGCAGCCCATCTGTTTGATCATCATGTGAACAAGAACATGCCTCACCCCTCACCACCTTTGCTATGGGTACCTCAGTTGGTGATGGATGTCTAGCATGACCCCCATTTTTATCACACTTGCGACAATCAGATACCCAGTGTCCCTGCCTATAACAGAAGGAACAAAACTTGACCCATGAATCATATAGTATGGATTGACCATACCTGTACTCCCCTTCAATCACAATCCACACCAGCTCTGGTGGTGGTTGTGCTAAATCCATTTCAACACAGATCCGTGCAGCCATTGGGTGTGAGAGCGAAGCTGTTCGATGATCACAACATAGAAATCGCCCAATGGAATTACCGATTGACCATAGAATTCCAATGTTCTGAAAAGGCAACGGCAACCCAGGAAGTTGAAGCCAAATTGCCGAGATTGGAGAGTCCTGATTCATATGAAGATCAAAAGACCAACGAAGAAGGTGAAAATAAAAACCATGAATAGATCTACTGGCACTTGACTAGGCTCTAATCATATCATCCTCCGCGGCGAAGTAGAGGAGAATTTGTTGCGGCCCCAAAATTCCAACAGACACTCGCTTAGTTAAACCCCAATCCTCATTAAAATCCTTGGCAAAGACCTCCACCAAAGTCCGTTGCCGCACAAATCTCGCAACTAAGGTCGTGGAAAACATTGAAGATGCTTTATTGAATTCCTGAACAGAGATTGGAACCATGGGCTGGCCATTGAAGCGACCAGGGACCTTCGGCGCAACATCTATTCTTGGAAATAAAGGAGAAATCGTACCTAAATGACAGAAAGAGCCTAGACCCCCAGACCCGACTCCCTGAGAAACATCAGTAGGACTCGGATGAGACCCCTCACCTGGAGGAGGAGGAGGAAGGACCCTGTGTTTAGGAGTTGGGCCATGCTTTAGAGGAACATAGATAATGATCCTAACTTAGATTCAGGACCATTTTGGGGATTCTTCTGTTTTTCTTCATTTTCCATTTTTTTAACTTGGAAATATATTATGAAATGAAATATTTACTATTGGTTTTGGTTTGTGCCCAGTTTTGGGAGATGGTTATTTATTCTTGTTCGTTGGTTTTTCTATATTGTTTTTTCTATTCATTTTTTTCTATGGATTACCCTGATAAAGAGGGTGTAGTCTTCCCTTGAAACTCTTCGGCCCTAAATTCTAGTCAACAACCTCTAGCATATGAGGATGTGTTCTTGAGGTCATCGACGACCCTACTTGGGGAACCATTTTAGTGGCTCTTGAGTCGGGTATGGTAAAATGTTGTATCATAGGGGCTCTTTTCTGTGAATTACTATTTGGGGTGATAAACATGAGCTTAGGAAGGTGTTGGTCCTTGGTAATGAGAACATTCTAGAGAGTATCTAACCCATGTACGAGGGAAAAACCAAGTCACCCATGGTGGGATTTGTTTTTGTTGTTGATTATTGTTACATTTGATGATATTTGACCATTGGGTAATGCACTTATTGTGTGATGTGATAGTTATATGATATTTTTATCATGACTAGAATTGAATTAAGTTGTACATTAATTGTTAATTCTAGGAACCTAAGTGTATAATTCAAATGAATCGTGGTAGGAATACACAGGGGTGGGTGTGTAGGATATAATGGGTAACACGCATTTGATTTTCTTGAAATTGATTAAAATGGTTTCTAAAGAAATGATGAAAATGGGTAAAAAGGGAAGTAAGATGTTAATTAATAATTATATATTTTTTATTAAAAAGGGTTTTAAGTGAGATAAACTGTTTTTAAGTATTTTTTGATATGGAAATAGTTTGGAAATTGTGTAGACTGTAAGGCATATAATTGTGTGATTCATTTATCCACTGTTAACTAGGGCCCATGGTAGGAATGGTTGAGGGTAGTATTCTAGGAATGTTACTTCCCTTCTTAATAATTTTATGTGAAATCGTTTTTTTATGGCTAGTGGTGAGCCTTCCTTTATATTTTGTGGATGTTTTATGGTTTTTTTCTAAATATTGTGTTTGCTATTATAGAGAAATTCCACCACGGAGAAGTGTTCTTATTGGGAGATAAGATAATGTCTGCAATAATTCTTCTCTAGTAGTGGAAAAGAATATCTAGTGGTTTTATATAATAGGGGAGGTAAGTTTTATTAGAACATTTGTAATTTTATAAAAATGATGGAACAAGACCTAGGGTGGGTTTCATGAATTATGTTCGAGCAGACCATGGAGTTTCAGATGCAGCACCCTCTGAACTTTATTGAATTGGGTGGGAAAGATGCATCTGAGTTCTGGATAGAGTGTATCCATAAATTATTGATTATCTGGAGACTTCTTTTGAAGGGAGATTAAGGGTAGATTCTTATATGTTACGTGACTAAGGAAATGACTTGTGGGAAATTATGGTTGGCATAGAGCATGCTGAAAGAATGATATGGATTTATTTTTTAGAAATGTTTCTAGAAAACTACTGCCCAGAGACCTTGATAAAGGAAAATGTTTTAGATATTATGAGCTTGACCTAGGGGGTTGCATTAGTGATGGACTATTCTAGTCATTTCACTAACATACATTACTTCATTCTGACATTGGTAGGAGATTATTAGACTGTGGATAAATGATTCTAGTATGGGATTAGGCATGAGATCATGTCAAAGGTGAATATATTTTCCTGAAATGGTTTGTAGATGTAGTGGACCATGACCATATCATAGAAGGGAACCTAATGGGAAATTCGTGTGGCAGACTTTTCATGCTAGTTGGGAAAAAAGTGGTGTAGCTTCTGAGGGTACAAATCATTGTTTTAGGAATTTCCAAAAGTGATAAATTGCACAGAGTAGTCAAATGATAGGGCAATTTTCTTAGGGTGGGGATCGGGTGTTCTGTTACCAATGTGGAAGGATGGGAACATGTAGGGTTAGTTTCCTCTATCACCAGTCATGTTTGATTTGTGTTGTACATTGGGACATATACAATGGTTCTGTAAGAACACTCGGTAACCTAGCATAGATAGAGGTCAGAGGTAGATTTTGAGTGTGGGAATTTGGTTTGTCACCCCATATCAGGCATGAAATTGGAGCTCCATGGGTTGTACCAATAGGGGTGGAGAATGTGGAACTCTAGGGAGAGATTTTCCATACTAGTAGGGTCGTATGGTGAAAGGTACCCATGCAGGAACCCAGGATAGAGGGGTCGGACAACTTCACGGAGTTCAGTCTACACCTAGGGGTGTAAAGTGTTGACCATCTTCCGTTCGAGGATTGATAATTACAGATTCCATGATGAATAATTATTTATTTTACATAGGTTATTCACATTCTTTTATATATTAATAATTTGTAGTTGTGTTGGGAATAATAATGGAAATCGTAAGTGGGGTTATGTCAATTGATACTCTATTGGGGGGTGCAAGCTGATAATTTCATAAAATGAAAGGGATTTAGTATAGTGGTTGGTGGATATCATTTTCTGTGGAACCTTTTTGTCATTGATATGTTAGGGTTTGATCTAATTTTGTTTATGTCCTAGATAGTGTTTTATCAAGACTATATTGATTGTTACCAAAAATGGGTAACTTTTACATCTCTTGATGGATATAATTCTACCTTATTAATGATTGGGATGTTTGATCTGTTGTGAAAGGCTATTTTTCCATGATTTGGGAGAAATCACAGCCCAAGTGGCTTTTCTTGATCTCAATGAAGGAGAAATTAATCCTCCATTCCTACCTCACATTGTGGATAAATTTTCAGGGTATGTTTTCCTACGTATTTCTCAGGGATACCACCGAAGAGAGAATTTGTGTTTATGATCAAGTTTTTGTCAGTGGATGAATAGATTTATATTCTACGATATCAAATGGAACTAATATAATTTCATAAATATAAGGTTTATCTAGAAGAGTTGGAAAAAGGGGGTCTATCCATCCTAGTATGTTTCCCTGTAACTCTCTTGGGATGTTTTCCAAGAAGGAAGACGGATCATTGATATTATGTTTTAACTATAGAAAGTTGAATCAGATGATGGTTATGAATTGATATATTATTCCCTAAATTGATGAACTATTTGAAAATATAAGGGGTACCTCAGTGCTCTACAAGATTTATTTGAGATCAGGATATCATCATTTGAGGGTGAGACCTTCTAACGTACCGCAAAAAGCTTTCCAGAGTAGGTATGGGTGGAATGACTTCTTGGTTATACCATTTGGGTTGACCAATACACTAACTATGTCCATTAGTTTAGTTCATTGAATATTTCACCCATACATGTAAAAATTATGTTTTATCATTGTTATTGAAATATTAATGTACACAAGAACCCTTGAAAGTCACGCAAAACATCTTAACATTGTTATGGGTACACTAAAAGAGAATATGCCTTATGGGAGGATCTAAAAATGTCAAATATGGATAGATAAAGTGAATTTCTTAGGTCACATCATTTCAGAGTTAGTTTTTTTCAGTAGATATATATAATGTGTAAATAGTTGTGTCTTTGTTGAATCCCAAGAATGTTTCTGATTTTATAAGTTTTTTTGGGATGGGCTAGCTATTACTGAAGACTCATTATGGATTTCTCCCATTTGGAAGCGCCACTATCAGGATTAACCAAGAATGGATTTATGATTTAGTGGTCAAATTAATGTGAGAATTTCTTTCTAAAGTGGTTGAAGTGGTTGACTTCCACACAGATTTTGATATTACCCAAACCAGGTAAGAGGTACAACTTGTTCTGTGATGCATCTAGTGATTCTCTTGGGGAAGTGTTGATTCAAGATAATAATGTTGTAGTGTATGTGTCAATACAGTTGAAGCATCATGAATAAATTAACCTAATAATGATATTGATCTATCTATTGTGGTTTATATCTTAATTTTCTATAGTAATTACTTGTTAGGATAATGGTTCACAGTGTTTACCGATCATCAAGTCTTCAGTACATATTCTCTTAGTAGGATTTCAATCTTCAACTAAGATGGTGTGTCAACTACCTATAATCCATTTACATTGATATTTTTTAAAAACCACGAAAAGGGGATCATGTTGTGGATTCTCTATGCCAAACGACTCAGAATCAAGTGGTTCAAGAATCTACATTTGTGTGGAGAATGATTGAATTGTTGTTGAGATGCACCTGGATGTGAAGTATAGGAATAAGATAATGACCCTTGCTTCTATAGCATTTGATTCTATTATTTTGAGCTAGGTCAATTAGAGTTATCTATTGGATATAGAGTGTTTGTCTATGAAGGAATGTCATAATGGTGTAGAGTCACCCTCTAGTTGTGATATTGGTGATGATGGAATTATTAGTGTTTGCAGCCATGTGGTTATTTTAGTGTGTATATGAGAAGAGTTTATTTTAAAGTTCTATGCAACGAAGTCATCAGTGCATATTGGTTTGAATAAGAAGTATCATGATCTTTTTTAGTAGTATTGGTGGTCAGGAATGAAGAATGAGGTTGATGGTTTTTTGGCACGATGCCTTACCTGTAAACAGGTTAATTTCGAGCATCAACACATATGTGGTTTATTAAAATAATTTCCCATTCTGGAGTGGAAGTTGAATAACATTGGCATATACTTTCAAAATGGGTCTTCTGAAGACACCACATATTAATGATTTGATTTGGGTGGTTGTGGATCAATTGACTAGGGTGACCCATTACTTATTGACCCAAGAGACATACTTAGTTGGCCTTTTGGGTGAGTTATATTTTTGAGAGATATTGATGTTTCATGTTAGGATAAGAACCATAGATTCATATCATGGTCCTCATTTCAAAAAATTATTCTACTAGGGATTACGCAAGGCACTTGGTATACATGTGATTTTGATTACCTCTTATCACCTAATGACAGATGGGAAGTTAGATCCTAAAATTTAAGTGTTGAAATATATGTTTGGATCTTGTGTTTGGGATTTTAGTGGTTCATGGTAGAGTGATTATCTATTGTTTAATTTTCCTATGATAAGATTTTCTATTCTATGATTTTAATAGAAACTTCTGAGGAACTCTATGAAATACCACATATATTTATATTGTGTTTGTTAGAATGTGGGGAGTCTAAGATATTGGGACCGAGTCTCATGTAGGAGATGGCATAAAAGGTTTTATTGGATTATAAGTGCATGAAAAATACTCAGAGTAGGTAAAATTCATATGCATATCATTGTCATATGACTCATATGTTTATGGTGGGTGATTATTTATTTCTTTAGGTATTGTAATGGTTGGGTCATCACCAAATTCAGAAACCGGGAAATTTGGAACCCATGTATTTGGGGTTGTTTGTGACAATGGAGAGGATTATAAAAGTGGAATAACCATTTTCTATTACATAGTGGTATTATGGCATGCATGAGGATTTTTCATGACTCAAAACTCCATCAATATGACTTTAGTCCATATCATGTGATAAATGTTGAGTATGAGGAGCTTTGGAATGATGATTCCTTTTAAGAGAATCCAGTTTGTATTTTGGATCGTAGTTAGAATGTCATGTAGGGAAAATATAATATCATAGTTTGATTTCTATGAAAACATGGGAATGTTTGAGAAGAAACTTGGGATCAAGAGTTATATGTACAGTCCCAGGGGTCCAATCTCCTTTCATGAGAAACATAATAATTCATGGAAGTGCGGATAAAGGATGAGCTGTTATAAGGTGGGGGAGGTTGTATGATACCGGATTTCCATAAGGTATTATGTTGTTTGAGTTTTTAATTAAGTCTCTTAAATTTATCTACATAAATGTTTCTTAACATCATGAGGAGGATCAGGGGTTTCTTGAGGGTTTAGGGCTTGAAATAGATGGAAAATGTATCTTTTTAGGCATGTTTCACGGTATGTACATGGTTAGTGTAAACCATATGAGGGGAGGACCAGACCATGTGATTTGAGATAATGATATATCGCATAGTTGGAGAAAGGTTTTTAAGCTATTCGGGGCTCTTTAAGAAACCATGAGACCCATCATGCCTTTGATAGTAGCTCACACATGGTTTGCACACGGTTTGACAAATCGTGCGGCTACACCATGTGACCCAGTAATTTTATGAAATATTAAAAAATGACACATTGGGGTTTTATATTATAACTTTATATTCTCCTTAATTTCACCTCATTCAACCTTAGTGATGAAACCTATCAACCTAATATCCTAAGAGTTGATTCGCCTTCAATCATAATCTATTTTGAGCATTTTTTTTTGTAGATCGATGCTCCTGGTGATTCTAATTCCACACTTTCTTCCCTCTTTTATTTAGGGTTTTCATATCTAATTCATATTCATATAAAGCTCAAAACACATTTTATTATTATGTTATATAGGTGTGTGATTCAATGGGTGGTTGAATTAGGATATAAGGATATGATTAAGAGTGAATTAGTCAATAGATTCTAGGTAAGTGGTCTATAAGTTATATCCTATTGTTTCATTGTATAGTTGTGCTTGTTTGGTTTTGGTCATGGTTATCACATATTATTATTTTTATTCCTATGGTGATACTTTGTATAATGGGTATATAAATTAAGAATAAAAACTCTCATGGTCCCCATGGAATGTATCAAGGATGATTTTACTGTCCTAGGTCCACCCATGGGGTGCACCGATATTCCCACACCTAGAAATCTATTATGTAAATGGAATGTAATTTTGGTATAATGTAGAGCCCCTGTTGAGTATATTAATTTATTTAATAGAAACTAAAATTGAATATTAGTGGTTTTTATAAATTTGGAAATGGCTTAAGGGGTTATTTAGAATGACATAAAAATGGTTTAATTAGGTTAAATGAGATCATGACTAGTGGTATAAAGATTATTTTATAAATGCCTCAAAGATTTAGTGTATAAAAATGGTGAATATGTTAAATTGTTAATGGTGTGTGAAATGTGAAATATTTTAAATGGTGTTTCATAAGGGAATTTAAAAATATTTAAAATGTGTTGATATGAGGGAATTATTGAATATTCATAGTGATCTATGACTGAGAATGAGAATTTTCCTTATTAGGCTATGTAATGTAAATAGAAATGTGTTATTAGTTTATGTATTAATTAAAATACCTTTATTTATTGTTATGGATTATGATTGTTATGTTTATTAGTTTTTTATTAGTTTTGATATGGTTTGTGTCTGGTGAATGGAATAATAAGAATGTGCACATGGATTGAGGTGTGGGATAAAATACTGAGGCTCCTCCCATAGGTTTAATAAAACTAATGCTCTAACTCCACCAAATATGCATGAGTTAGGGAATGGGATGAAGCTATATTCCATTAATGGTTTCATTCCACCCATAATGAGTCTTCGATGTGATGAAATTGTGGTGTTATGATACATTATCCCTAATAAATTAAGAACATAACTTATTTCCTTATGAAAAATGATAAATGACATTAATCATTGTATGAATGATGTAAATTCCTAACCCATGGATTAAAATTTGATGATGAACTATGTAAAGAAGAAGATGAAGATAAACATTTGTTCGAAAGGTAATAATAATTAAAGTTAAGGTTTGTAGCTAATGGTCCCTGGACTGTCTTCTATTTACATTTAATTTATTTAATACATGCATTCACTATCTGTTTAGATTAGAGATTTTGTAGACCTCATTTGGGGTGGCCTAATGAGTTTTACTCACACCCTACTCAGCTGTTATTGGGTACCTACAATGATTTCATGCTTGTAGGCCTGGAAAGGGGAAGGGCCATGTGCTTGGGAGTTGAGTCATTCTTGATAGGTACATAGATGAGGTTGAGGATATGGAGTTAGGAGGATTTTGGGGATTCCACTTTTATTAATTATTTTGGGTTTTGTTTCACATGGAACTATAGTATGTAATGAAATATTTACTATTAGTTTTGGTTTGTTCCCATTTTTGGGATATGGTTATTTATGCATGTTCATTGGTTATTCTATATTGTTTCTTATATTATATTTGTTTTATATTGTGGTTACTCAGGTAAAGATGGTATATTCACCCCACATAACTCTTATACCCTCGCTACTAGTTTGCAACCTATGGAATGCATGGATATTCTCTTGAAGTGATGTGATGACCTAGCTCAGGGCACTAGTTTAGGGGCTCCTTGGTCGGGGACATTGTAGAAGGTTTCTATGTGATTTATTTTTATTATTCATAACTACTTTCCACTATTTTTCTAATCATAGAAATTGATTCTTTGTAATTGGTTTCATATGATGAGTTCCACTATGCTTGGAAATTATAATTTCATAATTTAATTAATAAATAACTCGTGATATTGGTTGTTTTTAAGGTAATAATGATAAAGGATTTATATTATATTATAAAACATAGGATTTTTAAATTAAATGACTTAATTTTATATTAATTAAATATAGAAAATTTAGTATGGTTTAATAATCATGTCATCCTATAATGAATGAAGTGGTTAAACCTATATTTATGGTTGTTTAAAAAATTATTGATAATTTTTGGATTATTAAATACATGAATAGTAATTTGTTAAATTTATAACTGATTATAATAAAATATGATAATCTTGATTCATCTATGAATGTTTGAGATATTAACCTTAGAAATAGTAGTCGGGTGTCTCGATAGTCAATAAAGTCATATGATTATATGGATAGGTACATTCCCTTACTATGGTTTTGTGTGATATAAACTATATTTTTGAAATTTTTATGAATCACCACTCTATTCATCATATATAGAAACATCAAAAAAGTTTTGTCTTTATTTTTTCCAACATCTAGGAAGTTAAGGGAATGAATGTTTGGCTTTTATATCTCCCTCACACTCCATTCAGTTGTAGTATATTAACTGGGAATACCAAGGCTATATTTACAATTGAATAGGTATTTGAATCACATGTCTTAGTTTTCTTTACATTTATATGTGGTATGTTGTGACATGAGGTTATGACATATACTTGTATCTAGTCATAGTTTGAAATCTACTTCCATGAGATTACATTCATGGGATGAAATTGGTTAATGTATGATACATGGTAAATGGGTTATAGTCGCTTCCAACTATATACCTTGTAATAGATGAGACGATGATATTGATTTTATATTGAGTTTCATGGGGTGGTGATTTTAAATGGTATGCTTTCCCATATTATGGGAGGATAACATATGGGATGAATAAGCATAGAATGTGAGACACTGGGGAGTGAGAGTTACACAATAATGGGGAAGTGGTAGCGGTTTTCATCCATCTATATATATTATTTTATATGGTTATAATTCCTTATAATTATAACTTGGTAAGATATACTTGGAAGGGATTAGAAAATAGATTTACTCTCTTATAGGATTACATGGTTTCATGAGATAATTCATTGGTATTTAGTATTCAGCATTCACATTTTTTCATGATAGGTTATAGGGCGGTCCATACAAATTATAAATATTACACCAACCCTATGAATATATATACCATTTTTAGGTCCACTAGTTCTAGTTAAGGATCATGAAGGATTTTATTATCTTAGAGTGTTTGATTAGGAGTTGGAGTAGTTCATGGTCACTACAAATGTGTTGATTTTTATTATTCATAGTTTATTAAACATTTTTTTCATTTTAAATTTATATATTGAGATATATTAATTATTCTAACGTGGTACTATTAGTTGTATCTCCTCCTAAATTTTATTATATAAACATGAATACATAGGATAATGCCTCCAATTTTCTATTATATTCACACGGTACTAGTCACCATCCCATAGCCTCTATGATGTGGCTTCTAGGTTCATCCCTTTGTTTTAATTTCCAGCCTATTTGGCATACCAGTGGATGGGGGTTATATTAAAGTGGTATAAAATGTGATTGCTGAGATATAGGAGTTTGAAGATATGGGTCAGTGTTTAGGAAAGGTTTTTAGGGAGAAAGTAACATCAATTCATTGTATGTAATTTAATCAATGTATATTGGCTATGATATACGTATTTAGGAAACTATTTAATCTAACCAAATGATCATCAATTTTATTCCATACCCTTCCTAATATGAAACTTCATTTGGGGTATATTACTTATAAATAATCATGCATTATGATTTCGTATACATGTGTTTCAATTTGGGAGGACTAGGGAAATTTGGATATATTCAATTAATTAATTAATTATTCTTAAATATAAAACATTATGGGTAAAGGAGACACCAATATTTTTAGAAGTATGTATCATCATTAATTTCCCCCATCAGGTTCATGTTAGAGTCATTTATCATGATTTACAGTCATATTGATGTAATGTTGAGGTCTATAATGATGAAAATTAGAGGATGAAACTCATATATTTTCATTTCTATGATCAGTTGAAGTATGAGGTATTTTTCAAAGATCAATAGATTGATTCATGGTTATATAATGTTGTAATTTCCATTAGTCAAAGTCATGGTTAGATTAAGCACTATGTTTTATTTATCATGAAAATTTTGCATGTGGTTTCCTAGATATGGTTGTTATTTTCCCATTATTTATCAGGAGGAGTCAACTATTTTTTGATAGAATTTAAAATATTATTTTCAAGTGAATGTTATTTCTTCTAAAATTAAGGCTTCTTATTGGTAGAATATTTTACCCATTGAAATTAGAGTTTTTCTATGTAGTAGTTAAGTATACATTATTAAAACCACTTACATTACTCATTGTACATTTTTCTACAAGAGGATATAGGTCAAGGAAATATGTGGAGTCCTTGAAACCAAAAATCTAATTCCAGGTCACCCATTTTAGGTTTAAAAACTATAATTAAAAGCTAGTGGTGGATATAGACATTGTGATTTCTTTTTTTAGTAAAGTCTCATCAAAAGGTGTGGGTAGTTAAGATAATATTCAGAACTGATTTATGAATAGGATATCTCAATTTCATTATCAAAAGAAGAAGATTTTTCCTATAGGGTGTATGTTGCATCCATATTAAAACCATTTCACTAGATTTGGAAGTTCATAGACTCCTAACTGTGGATCAAGAATTTTTTTCAGTCAGCAGCGGTCATATCCATCAAAATAAAAAGTTTATAACCATTTTTGGATTTCATTCTATAGTTAAATTTTCTATTTAATATCAGTTGTTGCAGAAGATTTTGATGAGGCTACAAAAACATAAAATAATTTTGGTCTATGATTAGTAGAGAGGAGGTAAGGCGGTCATATGATAGTCCAATTATTCCACTCATCTATAGATACAATGATAAGTGTGTTACCATGTATGTAGATTAAATAAGGGATAGAGAGTTCACAAATCCAGATATAGTAATATCATTGAGTTATAGTATACAATTATAGGTAATCTAGATATTGTATAAGGTAATATATACAATTTTTTGATTTTTTTATCTTTCATGATTGAATTTTGATCAATGAGCTCTTTTGTTTCACCCACCACAGTCCATGATTTGGGACATAAGGTAGAGAAAAATTTTGTACCCTTAGCAATGAAAAAACCCATTATAGTCTAATCAGACATATATGATTTTAAGAGATAATTTTATTTGATTATAGTGAATAATCGATCATAGAGAGACTTATTATTTAAAATATAACCATACAACATCATTACCAATATTAATTAGTTGTATTGTTATAGGCAATTATGGGATGCATCAGGAGGCATAATCTATAATACAATACTAATAGACAACCTGATCTATTTATTTAGAGATAAAGAAACTGATATGCTTTAAAGGCCTATTGATTCCCTATTTTATTTGATGGCTGGGATGATATTGAGTTCAGTGAATGATTAACTGATGGCATTTCCTAGGGTTGTGAAATAGTACTCAATTTTTTTTCTAGAACGTGTTGGGATATTACCCCATTGATGTGAGATAAATTTTGGGAATGAAATATGGTATATCATCTCTCTAATATTGATTTATCAATATCTAAAAACCACTTCTGAGTTTTGGGAGATTCATATTGATGTTTATAATCTTCTATCGAGGTGATTCAATACAAATAGTGCGTAACCTTGGGGTTCTCTATTTTTAATTCTTATAATAGAAGATTTGTGTATGTGTTTTTTGTTGATTGTTATTGGTTAAATAAGATGACTGTGAAAACAGGATATTATCACCCATGTATAAATGATTTCTATGATCAGTTAAGGGGGGATAGATGGTTCTTAATTATCTATTCTTGGCCAGGATATCATCATATGTGAGTAATCTATGAGTATATCCCAAATATTTCATTTCAAAAAAATTATATAAATTTTAAGTTCATTTTGATTTCATTCAGTGGTATGAATTATCTTACTATAATATGGGAATAATCAATTTCATTTATGTTAGTTTCAATATCAGATTAAAGTTGTTTTTTATCAGTGACATCCTTTGTGTTCTGTGAGTTGTTGGATGATAATATATAGTTTCTACTAGCAACTTTTCGGGTTAGTCATCTTCAATATATATTCAGTATGATGATTAGGAGATATTTATGTGGCCATGATGTTTAAAAAATCATTTATCTTTGAGGGGTAATATTATATCCTTTTATGATTGAGGTAGTTGTTTCTTGGGAATCCCTTAGGAACATTGCAGACGTGTGTAGTTTCCTTGGGCATACTAGTTATTATAGGATTATCATTCCTAATTTATATCATATTATAAATTCAATAAATTTATTTACATGAAATGATATTATATTCATTTGTATTGACCAATTCTATGATACATTTGTGTATTTGAAGAAATCACTATTTTTTACACAAGTTAATCATTTGGAGGAAGTGGGTGTTTCATTTGATTTTTATTATGACAATTCAAATTATGGGAATTGTTTTTTTAAATACAATATATATAGGTTATATCTTATGTGTATTGGTAGTTGGTCCCTTGTGAATGTAACTGCACCACCCATGATCTTGATATTTCTATGATCATGTTTTTTTGATGTTTTGGAGAAAATTCCTCATCAGTGAATGCTTCAATGTCATTACATAACACAATATTTTTTCTATGTCTTTTTCCACTATGATATAGACCTAAATAAGTGATGTTGGATGGAATTTGAAATGTATTATGACATTGATATTTATTAAAAAAATTGGAAAGGGAATCTAGTTGTCTATTCCATTAGACTAAAGTCACATGGTGGGGACATGCATATGTTTAGGGATTCATGTAGAGTGATGGGGGAGTTATATATGATACAACTTGATATGGGAGATATTGATGGAAGATGGTGTCTTTATCATATTAAATTGAAATTATATCTAGTTTAGTATGTGAAGGATTCCCCACTAGTGGGTTCTGATGTGGAGGTCAGGTGAGATTGAGTTATTTAAATAGATACCTGAGGGATGGTTTGAGGGTAGACAACATCAGGTTTAATTATATGATAGGTCATTCATTCTTTCAAAAATGAGTTATGTGATTCTCTAAGAGTTACACATATTTACATTTGTTTACATCACTATTTTTTAAATATGAATAATTCTATTCAAGATCACTTTTTGTGGTATGGAATGACAAGATCAGTTTCTGTGTTTTTTTCTCGTCGTTTGATTTCCATGATAGTAAAGGCTAATAACAAGGTTATTAGTGTTTCTATTTAACCACATGATGTTTCCCATTGAAAGGGGAAGACGTTTTTATGTACATTGTAAAATGGTTTTCTTTAGATCAAAGAATTTTTTATGTGATATGGTTGATCATGTACTTCTTGATAATGTTATCTCACTGTTTTGGGATTAAGATTTCGATATCAGAAGAGGTTAAATTAAGGGAGTATTTGGAGTAGGAGGTGAGTCATTATAGAGTTCCAATAATTATCATCACTAATATTGATCCCCAATTTACATCTGGATTTTGTAGAGTTCACTAAATTGATTATACAATTTGTTTTCACGTTCCACTCATTTACATAAACATATGGATAATCAAATGGTGAGGATGATATGGAATGTAGAGGACACATTTTTTGTGAGAATTATATATTTTGTAAAATCTTTGGAGATGAACCTAAATTTTATTTGTTCTAATAAAATATATGTTATCACTCTACTGTTGGTATGTTTTTCATTATTGTGTTGTATATTTGACCTTTTTGATCGCTATTGTGTTGGACTGAGGTCAAATAGTCAGTAGTTCTTAGGTCAAATTTGTTATAGATAACAACAGAGAATGTCTTAGATATTCTCAAGAATATTATGGTAGAAAATTTTCATCAATTATTAGACAATAAACATATAAAGATTCCACCATAGATATATTTTTTAATATTGTTTTCTTGAAACTATATCATTATCATGTCTAGTAAATCATTGAACATTGTAGTCATATTTTCTTTATTTCTTAAAAAAATAGTTATTTGTATGTGTAAGATTTGTGGAGTATCAATGTTCACTTCCCCAAAAAAAATGTTCTACCTAAATGATAGATTGTATGTGTCATTTATTTTTTGATATTATCATTATTATTCCTATAAAACTGAATTGGGTGAGCCAAATATTGTGGATGATGAATCCTTAAATGATAAATGAATTGATATCTAGGTCTATTAAGAGATGGTGTTGCACAAGCATGATATTTTTTATTTTTCTTGTCTTATGGCAGAATTAATTATTTGAGAAGAGTACATAAAATTGGGAGTCAAATATACACACCCAATATCTATGTTTTTAAATGTTTAATGATTTTTTTGATCCATGTTCAGATTCTTTGTTGATCATTGTTAAGATGATTTGATGCTAATTTATTATTATTTGTTCTCTTCATAAATTTGGTTCTGGTGGTTGCATTATATCTTGATGAGTGGTATCTCCCCTAGAAGTGTGTGTTGGGAAGTTTGATGATGATTCATGTTTATACACCATATTCTTCTTATGTGTACTTTTGTTCATGTTTTTAAGAGATACTTGAGAGATATATCTTGAGGTTGTTGTTTTCCCATTCCTCCATCCCCTTATTTTGTTTAAAGTTTGTGAGGATGTGAATTTATGGAGATGAGTCTAATGTAAGGTAAAATTTTCCAAATTCCCCCATTTATATTTTTTGGGTCCTAAAACATGTCCTAATGTTTTTCATAACCATTATCATTATTATTTATGAGTTTATTGTATTAAAATTTTATTATTTTAAATTTTTATATATATCATATTGTTGGAACCCATCCTTATGTAGAGATAAAATTCAGTATCCTAAAGAGTACTAATAATTCTGTTTCTTTTTATGTGTACTCCCTTTAATAGAAGCTTGCATGAAGGTATTCATATTGTTTCATTCCTTATATAAGGTTTAACTTATGTTTTTAGTTTTTTAAAAAATGTATTCCCTCTTCATGTGTAGGTAGTATATTTATCAAGTAATGGAAATCCATTTTATATCCTTACTACAACATGGTATTCTAGTTTTTATGCTCATGTTTGGGTGATCTAATATTCCTACATTAGGGTAGGCCCACGTAAAGATACTCATGTAAGTGTATTCCAATGATAGTGTGAGGGTACTTTTGAGTTCCTATTTCTATATAATGGATGATTCATGTCTCATATATGGGTAAGTTTGTCTCTAACACTACATGTTATGAGATCCTCACTAACATAAATATCATTGGAGTTTCCCATACATAGTGATCCCTTCTATCATAGTTGTAACTATTTTATTCAAAACAAATCCTGTTTATTTTTAGAATTACATAATAGTCTATTATTAAAGAAATAAAATTTATTTTGAATGAAAATATTGAATTTGAAATATATTATTAGTAGAATTAATTAAATATTTTACTAGATTAAATATAATATAACTAAATGATCTTTCCAATGGAAAATAAAAGAAAACAAATTAATGTAAATTTAATATGGAATGTTTGACCAAGTATTTTGAATATATCTAAGAGTTAGGAAATTTTACTCTAAAAAAATAAATAATTCATTCCTTCATTTGTATTATTGTTTCTCAAAAAAGTCAATATGATCAAAATATCTTCATTCAAGAACTGAAAGCCTTCTACAAATTGACTCGATCCATTCTCATGAATCTATGCCTATGTGATTGTTTCTCTCTCTCTCTCTACTTGGTTTTCTACAACAAATCATGAATATAATACCAGATAGGGTACATATGAATTTTATTCTACTTTATATGAAATTTTGATTGTATTATTTCTTATACTCCTTTGAATAATGAAAAGTTTCCAACCATGAAGAAGATAATAATTAGAGATTATATGAATAAAGAGAAGATAATATCATATTATTTAGATTAATATTCTGATTCCAAAATGTGGTAAATGTATGTAGTGTTATAATTTCATTTTATAGAAATTGTTGGATTAAGAATAATATTTAATGGCTTGTAGACTATTGTTTTTTTTAAATATATAAATTTAATGAATTATTTAGTAGACTGAATGTAGAAATATTTTCTTAATATATATTGATTATTCAAGATAGTGTGAATATATTATTATTATGTTTTATTTTATGATTCATCGTATTATAGAATGCACGTGAAATTGAACAAGCAATGTAATGACAATATATTGAAATGGATATAGAAATGGGCATTGGAATTTAGTTATTTATTATCCTTTAAATCGATTAAATAAGAAAATTGTGTTGGAATCATGTTTAATTTGATGCTACTACTGTTTTCTACTATTATAAAATGATACATAAATAATCAGTTAATTCAATGTAGTAATCAAAATAGTTTTCGGTAAAGATAATTTCATGGGTTTTATGGATAATTTTTTTTTGTTTTTAGACATAAACTCCATGTATTCATGTCCTTATGCTCCATGTAACTATAACATGATGAAAACAAATTCTTGTATGATTTCTCAAGGATGATAGATCCTTGATATGTTGAGATAGATTATCTAAAATTGATAGAATAATATCCTTTCAATGGGTATTTTTCTAGGGTTCTTGTAGTGGGCTATGTCTATAATATTATGATAATATATAATTTTTGAAATGATGTTGAGGATGAAACCAAGGTGTTTGGTACTAGGTAACACATGGTCTTGCTTAATGTTTCTTTCAGGATTCATTATTTTCAGTGTTTTGTTTGAAGATATTGTGTTGTTTTCATTATCAACTTATTACTTGAGTTAGTTCACATAATATTAAGTATTTCATTTCATGTTGTATCTAGGGATGGGTCCTAGAGTACCCATAAATAATGTAATGATAATTATAAAAATATCAATCTCATAGGATGGGATGTTATTAATGATAATAGTGATAAATTATTTTTATTACAGTGGAAAACATAGGTTAGTAGAATTAAATACTCAAATATCATGGTAATGGCATCTTGATGATGTAAAATAGAATATAAATAATTTATTCTTATAATAAATAAAATGATTAATCTATGATTTATTATGGGTTAGTAAGTGATTGGTAAATGGTGGTTTTTTAAATTAATTAATAGTAGCTTTATAAATTACTGTATGAAGATAATTAGATATTATAATCTTTATTCATATTGGTATGTTTGAGATTGTTTCTGACACTTTTGTTGGGGTGTGTATCTGTCTGTGGATGAAATTATGGGTATTTCCCCACATTCTCTCTTTCTAATGGTGGGTGGAATCCATCGCTTATTCAAAGAGTTCTACTCCTTGATTGAAATGGAATGATGGGATGTCAGTTCCCCCTTTTGCAGCTTCCTCCTTGAAATTCATCACCTTGTTTGGTACTCCCTTAATGATTAAGATGTTGTTCGTGAATCTCATTCCTGGTGCCATATATTTTTGGATGCTGGATAATTACACTAGTTATGTCAAGACATTCCATGAGGTCAAGTCAGGGCATCAACCTTCGATCAGGGTAGTAGTCACATTGAACATCGCTGGCATGTCTAGATGGTGATAGAGTGATTCATCTGGGTTTCTTCTTCTTATAATAGGGATTCTCAAGGGCACAGAATCCAAAGGCATCCCATGAAGACTGCAGGGAATTATATTCCATGGGAATGTCCCTTAGGTCTTCCTCAGATTCCCATGTTTAACATAGGGTATGTTGTGAGTTTAATATCTAGCGGATAAAATCAGATTGACCGTAACACTAATAATAGTGGATCAGACGGGTATATTCCCAAGAGGTATCACTTGATGATCTTACTAGATGGGTGGATCAAGATGTCTAATTATGATGGATCTGAAGATGATTGGGACCCAAAAAAAGGGACATCAGGTTCTACCAATGGTTGGGATTGAACCTCTGGGAGGTTTTCTATGTACCCTGTCTCGAGAGACATGGATCAAAAACTATGTAGTTCAAAGTGGTGATGAATCAAGGTGTACACAAAAGACAATGACCTGGAAGAATACTGGGCATTATATGTGGATAGTGGCCCATCACAAGAGGGGTACTCTTGGTAGAATGATTATGGATTGTGTGGGTATTATGTATGGTCAGCTGCCCAGGTGGATGGCATGATATTACCAGGATGTGGTAGCCTGGGTAAGAATTTGGATGGATATGGATGGAGTATCAAATGATATAGTGATTGGGATGGAACTGACATAAAGATAATGATTATGTTGGTTAGGGCCTTCTATATTCTTTGTATATTTCCCCATGGAAGGGAATCAAATTCCACGTAGTTCAGTGGGGTGATGGGACACCTAAGAAGGTGGCCTATTGGAATGGACGCATGGATGGGACCCGGAGGAAGTACAACCTTTGGATTGGGACACGACCTTCCTGAAACTCAAATTCTCAAGGGGGAGACCAATATGGGATATGAGTGGTGGTATTTAACCTTAGGGAGTCTTACTACGTACCCTCGTGGCAGGGAGTCAAAGACCATACAGTTTAGTGGGGAATAGAATTAGGGTTTACATAGAGGATAGTGACCCGACGACATATTGGGTGTTACACATGGTTAGCAGCCCAAGAGTTGGTCTGATTCTGTTGGGACGGACTAAGGATGTGGGTTCCAACAAGTGGGACACTGAAGTTTACCTGTGTTTAGAGATGATCCTCAGGGAGGCTTCTTACATACCCTATCTAGTAGATAGGGATCAAAACCAGCATAGTTCACCCTTGTTTTGGGTTGAACCTCAGGGAGGCTTCCTATGTACCCTTCTTAGGAGACAGGGATCAAAACCCTCATAGTTTAGGGTGAGGCATAGGATTTGGGTTTGTACAGAGGATAGTGACCCGAAGATGATGTTGGGGCTTACGTGTGGCTAGCATCTCGAGGTTGATCGAATGCCCAAGTGGTAGACCAGAGCGAGAGATCCCAAAAAAAAGAGAATACAATAGCTTACCTTAGATTGGGATTGAACCTTGTGAAGGTTTCCTACACACCATGCCTAGGATAAAGGGACCAAAACCCATGTAGTTTGGATACATATAGTATAGTTTCATGCAGGGTGAAAATGGAACCTATAGTTTAACATCATGCGAGATGAGGGTGAACCGACATGAAGTATTCGGGACCGATGGGTATTGGGATTGAACCTAAGGAGTCTTCCTACATATCCTTGTGGGGGGGAATAAAATTCCACAAATTTCAGAATGGGGGGCTTGGTGCTTACACGCCAAGGTGTCCCATGAAGGATGCCATAGTAGATGTTTACTCTAATCCCACATGAATCATGCTCAGTGTCAGAAAAAAGAAGATTCAATGACCTAACAACCATGTTGTGAAAGGTGTGCATGTGAGGAATGAAGTGAGGGTTACTCATTGTTAGTGTCCCAAAAAGTTAACATGGGGTTACGCTTGGTTAGTGACCCAGGGAGATAGATATTTAAACTTACTCCAAGATGGAGACCCGAATGAGATAAATCCCAAAGGGAGAGGGATGGGGTAACAAAGTTCCCTGTGCACATATCTCCTAAGTACATCATGAATGGAAGAAGAGAGGAGGTGTAAGGATTTTACCTACTATAATAAAGGCTAGGGGTCTACACCAGGATGGTTTACCTTCCCCAGGGACATATTTCCTTCCATGCAAGGAGGATATCATTCTATTTGATGAATATCTCACTTCCATGGAGACCAATGGACATGGAAAATGTCCAAGATGGGGAAACTTGTGTATATTTCATGGGGAGATGCTATATTTTAAGATCATGTACTGAGGACGATGATTCTTGGTAGTTTAACGTCCTGCGGCTCGGACAATGAGGATGAACTCCTCACCCCTAGGACCAACATAACTAGCCCTCTTTAATCCTTGTTGATGGGAATGCACCAAAAATGTCATGTGGAGATGTGGTTGTGGAGTGATCCCTTAAGGGGGTCACGTTAGCGTGGATATGTAAAGAATCAATAGCAGTTAGCTTGCCTATGCAAAGAAGCACGGGTCTAAGCAATGTTATATCAAACACTACCCAAGGGGCCTTGAAATCACTTCATACAAACCTGGAGGGTCGTACGTGAGAAGGGTTTGTGAGGCCAAAGGGTTCACTGGAAAGGACCTTGCAAATCTCTAGTGCTCTACATAGTAGGGATATGTGGTAGGGCGCTGCGACCTTTCTCTTCGACGGACCTCTCCAATTGATCTCTACAATACAAAATAAGAAATTCTATGACTTTTGAGATGGAATATCTCACCAAGAAAATTCCAGGGTGGGTCCTTGTGGATGCGGCCTAGAGGGTAGTGATGGCTGATAACCTGGCCATCAAGGAATGCATGTGGAGACATTCGGATGACAAATATTTGTTGGAGATGTTTTCAAAAATCCAGAAGAGCTAACCTCTATGAAATAGAAAACCCCTATATATATTTGTTCTTATGGATGATGTTCTCATTCCCAATTCAATTAGGTAAGAGACAACCTATTGGTTTTGGAGTACGTTGTGCCATCTCCAGTGGTTCAGGGTGGCTGACGGTCATACTCAGGAGGATCATACACCATTCGATGCAAACTTCTTGTCCAATAATGTAAACAATTTTGATGGTAAGGAATTTTAGCCAGATGTATCTCCTCTATAGTACAACACTATTTTGATGGTGGACTTGGGGAACTGGAAGATGGGGTGGACCGACGAGTTGGATCTATGCCAGGGCAGTAATTTCATAGATGACTGGGCATGGGCTTACTGGGTTTATGCCCTCTTTGAAGAGTCTAGGGTGGGGCTGAGGAGAGTGGGCATGTATGATGCGACATGGGACTCCCAATTCTACATTTACCTGTAGAATAAAATGATTCCAGAGTTCCTGAGAAGGTGGTTGTTGAGGACCAATACTTTCTATATTTACCATGGGGAGATCAGTATTAGACTTTTGGACCTGCACAAAATCTCAGGGATTCCGATATTGGGGGAGATGTATGATGAGTTCCTACCCGCAAAGAATACATGGGAGGACCTGGAATAGATTACACCACTAGAAAAGTTATTGATGGACCTATTTCTAGAAGAGGATAAGAATTCGGGGATGGATGTCCACATCAAGTGGTGGTTCAAGTAGTTCATGAATTCCCCTTTATAGGGTATGTTTCCAATGAGGCCTCCCACATTCCCTATGGGGGTCGAGCACAGAAAATAGAACACTTACTAGCGACTCTTAGAGGAAAAACTGTGGAAGACATGGGGATTCCGTGTCAACACCAAGCAGCAACCGATTTTTAGGTTGGATACATTCATCTTGGCACTCATTTGAAGCTATATACTGCCAGTAAGGGAAAAAAATAGGAGTGTGGATGAGCACATTTATCAAGGAATCTATATTGGCGATGGGGGAATGGATCAATCTGGGGATCTCTATGCTGGTTAAGTTTCACAGATTATTATGGAATATCAGTGAGGGGAAGAAGCCACATAGGGTGTGTCAGCCACTCCATCTTCTTTATGGGTGGATAGTAGCGCATATGGGAACCTATGAATACCTAAACCCCATTTACCCTCTATGGTATGACTTATTACTACCTATTTTGAATGCGATGGGGAGTTTCACAACCATGTTGTCCCCACCGTTGGTGTTGAACCGGGTCTTGAAGGTGGATAAGTTCAACTACCACCCATTCCCATTTCCAACAGGTCTGTTCATTGATGATAGTCGGGGAAAGGAGGAGCATCAGTCCAACCTCATGGCCTTTCGGGATGAAATCCCTATGGTGTGAGTTGACCGTGAGCCTCTTTGTAAGTCTTATACCTCATACCACTTCCCTAGGCAGTTCAAGTTCATGAAAAGGGTGACCCCATGGGACTACTTGGGAGTACTACAAGAGGAAAATCCATGAATGATGAGGAAAATGAGGCTCATATTCACATGGGATGATGGGAAGATGTACAATGAGCTAGGACCACCCACAGTTGTATATGGGCTAGTGAAAGAGTATTCCAAGAGTTGTGAGGCAGCCTACCCAGGGGAGATATTGAAGTGTTGGACCGTGTTTTCTCGTGATGGGGTGCCTCCTCATCCTCGAGGTCAGGTCCAGAAAGCAGAAAGAACATCCCATGGTTGTGGGGCTATAGTAGTAGTGAAGCCTGCACAGATTGAGATGCAGGTTGTAGGGGAAAACCCAGCAGTTCCAGAGGAGCAATGTCAACCAAAGGGGAGGCCACCAAAGGGGTTCTATAGGATACCCACTCTGGCTTTGGGGGAGTAGTTGAGCCATATAGACATGCCTGAGGACATTGTTTTCCAAAATTCATGGGACATCTGGGATATTATCAGAAAATTTCTCAATCCTTCCTAGATTTGGCACCATCTGAACCATCACGGGATGTATTTTTTTGGGATTGGTCACACCAGGTATGGCTTCGTAGTATCTCAGGTGGAAGGGGATCAGCACATCACTGATCTGGAGGACTTCATGCACTATCGAGTGCTCTACATCCAATGACATATCAGGTGAAAGTGATGCTCAATCAAATAGTCCCTCTGCAGTTATTTGCTGCTGAATTGAGGGAGTGATTTCCCATAATGGAATAATTAGAAGAGTCGTCCTAGGGGAAGAGGCTAGTAGAGGGATCCCTCTGAAGGATGATGTGGTCACAAACTCGGAGATGGAAGAGTTTGTGGAATCTCTTGACGTAAACCCTAAACCATTATCATTTTTTCCTCATTCAGGTCACTTAGACATTCACAACTAACATTCGACCTGTGAAGGAGTTCCTCATACACAAATCCCACTCTCGCAAAATAGTGGTTGAAACTTTAGGATCAGCACCTGTGACAATGATGATTACCATGCCTAGTGGAGATGCGACACCTAGGGTGATTCTCTCGTAGTGTTTGGATTTCACTTCCATATATGGGGGTTATGCCTCAGGATTCCAGGGGAAACAACTTAGAGGTGAGACCAAATATTTTATAGCTATAATTCGTTTTCACATAAAATGTGGCTTCTATACACTGAATCAGGATAACTAACGTCTATTTATTCTCACCTGAAAAGTTCATAAAATGGTGTGGGTCGCATTAGCAATGATGGCTAGGGCTCCTGGTGTTGCCTTTACCAGGGGAACACCGATGGTCGTGGAAGTGGACATCTATACTGACCAAGGTTTAGCAGTCCCAATTATAGGTGTCACCATTAGTTGGACTGAACATGAAATCATGGAGGTGGAATCTGACAACGGGGATCAATCGGGATGAAATGATACCTGATCTACCCAACCAAACACCAGCTGAGGATCCTACTGATGAGTTTCTGGAGGTTTTCCCCACATATGATGTAACGCCCCAACCCCATCTTCCCAGAGTCTGTGCATTACTTCGTAACATTGGCATGATCACAAAAGATCAAGTCTCGAAAGACCGATTAGTTTAGTAGCCTTGGAAACACTAGATACATTCATAAATGTTACATTACATCATAAAGTGAAAAACTAATAACAAAGTCTTCATAGTCCACACTCATATCCTCTTATGACTATCCCTGCAGGTCATTCATAAAATACTTCTTCACATCATGGAAAATATTAAAACATTGAAATGGGTGAGCTCAGATGCTCAGTAAGGATAACAATATTGAGGAAGCTTTCGTAAATAAATATAAAAATTTAAGGCAATGTATAACTAAAACAAAAGCCTTTTAAACTTGAACATCAACATAATATGGAAAAAGTAAAATGAGATAATGTCATTCACTTCTTCACATGGATATTCTACTGGTCGAATAATCACATGCAATATCAATAACCACTTTCATAATGAGGGAATGTATAATGCCAGACATTCTGAAACATTTTGTCAAGGCCTCAGCCAAGACGTCTAAAATGATTAATGCCTCAGTCAAAACCATAAATCAAATTGGGAAAGGGCCTCGGCCAATTCCACGTCTAGTTGTCTCATGAGACCTACCGATGCATCGAGGAGCTATAGCGGGCTCCACCCATCACTTATTAATTCCAATACATTCCTCATATGAATAGGTTTAAACATATCATAAACCATAACATAATCGTATCACATAAAACATGCATAAAGGAAACATAACATTTCCACATTTCAATCACAAGATATCAATACAACACATTGATATAATAAAAACTCTTTCAAAACCATTTTCAATACCAATATAAAATAAAGTTAAAACTTTGTATTTATTTTTCATTAAAAAAATGATGGCTTGTAGAGGAAGACGAAACTCAAATAATGGTCACGGCGGCGGAGAAGTCGTTGTCACCGCATAAGTACGGAAAGAAAAACATTCCCTTTTTTCGTTTAGCAAAACGCTTCATATAAAAATATTCCTTTTGAATAAACTTAAAAGTCAAAGGGGTTTATACACCGTATAAAAGAAAGTTGTGTATAAAACCAAATATGCCTCAATGAAAGGGGATTGAGACGAAGTCCTTAAAAAGATCATTTTTTTAAATAAAGTACATCTATAATGTGTATTAACTATAATTACACATAAATAATTTAAAAATACAGGATAGGACATAATAATATCATGACATAATTTGAAAGTAGGAGATTAACCTAAAGAATAGAAATTGGGTTAAGAAGTTCCCTTACCTTGCGTCATGTCCTGACTCGACCGTTCTTTAACCTCCTGAATAATAAACTAGAGTTAATCTCTACCTTCTTAAGAACCTTTTTCAAGTTCATTATTCCTTTTATATCACTTATTACCATGTTATGAACATTATGTAATTATTTATGTTAATAACGGTCGTTTTGTCGATCTTTGGTACTTGAGTCAACAATAAACTTCTTATAATTACAAGTTGTTTATGTGGTAGAATATCCGTTATCTCCAGAATTATATTCATTATTTATATGTAATATATATCATATATATATCAAATATATACATTCATTTATAATATTACGTAACATTTAGAGGTAAGAAATGAAATGCACCGTTCATGGAGATGGTAAGCCGTACGTACGCATGAACGCTACTTTCATTTCTATTTCGTATTTAATGGAATGAAATCATAATGATATAAATTTATAATATAATTCCAGTATAATATAGTGTATAATACCATTTACTCCATCATTTATACATCCCACATATGGCATTAACGATTCAAATCACTTTGAGGGGGCGGTAGTCCGCACTTCCTAAAATGAAATTATCGCGTTTAGCCATAATGGAAATCATAAATTATGCCATAAATGAGAAATACAGAAGCATAAGTAAAACATAAACATATTATATATCATATATAAATATAGTGACATCTTAATGGCCACCTTTGAAGGTGTTATATGAGTGTTGAACAATCATCGTTTCGTGAGGCAGAAATTCACCATCCATAGAAACTGTATGTTCTTTAACCATTAGATGTAGGTGTGTGTAAGTGTATCTCTAATCCTTCTTATAACAACATCCTAGTATATTTAGTATACTGTTGTTTTTACAAAAGAAATGAATAAAAAGAGTTTAGGGGGTTGGAGAAGAAAAATAAAACAAAACAACATTAGAGAAGACATTACCTCAAAATCGGGTAACTCTTTTTTATTTGAGCCAAAGGCTTCCTTGGGAAGAGTTCTGCACAAAGTGAGGCTTCTAGGAGTAAGAGGGGGAAGTTGGGAGAGTATTTGGGCAGAGTTTGGCCGAGCCAAATAGCTTGAAAGTGTGAATGAGGTGGTAGAGGTGGGGGCCTTTTATAAGAGGAGAGGAGGGGCACTCTTGGAAAGTAAGGAAAGCTTACATTATTATACAATTCTTTTCGGATTCTAAAGGTCCTACACTTATATAATTCGTGGCTAAGGTGATAAGGGTTCGAAATATACCCATCCAATAGACTTTGGACAAGTTTAAGCCTTGTATTGTACATTATCTTTTCATTTTATTAAAATCGTTAAATAATGAGGTCATCGCTGCATCATAATGATGTCATAAATAATTTAATTTATTTAATGTCTAAAAATTATAAAAAAAATACTATGATGTAGGAAATATTTTTATCTTTCCAATTACTATTTATAGTAAAACATATGACTTGTATAACCCCATGTAAAAATTGTTTTAGTAAAACATTTCATGTTTGTGTCATTTTTTTACTTTAACATTAAATAAAAGGTATTTATGTCATTTTCTAACTAAAGTGGCTCCATGGGGTCCCCAAGTTGACCCATGGATTGTCTTGGTCGTCCATGGCACATTCAATGAGGGTAGGACATGTGTCAAGCTCATCACATATTATTAAAACATTATTTTTACCTTAAACTGCACTAATTACCTCTAATCGCGATTAAGAACTTAAAAGTTACTATTCACCAAAATTATTTTAATCTCATTGAACCACATTTTACTTCTTAATGACAACCATGTATGTCGGATTTTTGAAAATCAAATCACAGAAGTGGTAAAATTTCATTTAAACGAAAAAACAGTTTTTATAAGTACCACTTAGTGGTTTCACTATTCATCAAAAATTGAAGTTTTTTAGAAAAATCCCAAAAATTCACCCTAAGCTATATTTGATATTCCGATTTCAAAAATGATGTCTATTTTACAAAATTCTAAAAATATATGTTTCATTAATTTATTTTATAATTAATTCCCGTTGTCACAACAAATAGCATGTTTTTAAGAAACAATTTATATCAAAATATTGGTAATTGTTTATGTCCAATTTCAATGTTAAATTAATTCTAATGACCACCATTGGATAAAATGGTAAAAATATATTCTAATTATACATTAAAACCACTAAATAGTATAATTTATCACTATAAATTATTTTGATTAAAAAAGTTTTTTTTAAGTATTTTTCACTATTCATAAAAAATTAGAAGTTCTCAGGAAAATACCAAAAATTCAACATAGGCTAATTTAGATATTCTGAATCCAAAAATGAATTCCATTTTGAAATAGAAAATTTCTATAATTTTAAAAAGTGGTTATTACTATTCATAACGGCTACTATGATTAGTCGCGGTGTTTTAGAACTCGAAGTTGCGTACAATGCAAGCTATTGCATTATTGAATGAGAAGCGTATTGTGGAAGCTCGTGGTGTTACATATGAACCCACTGACCCTAGGGACCAGGATAAGATGACTTCGGATGAATAGGATAGCATGGTCGTCTGCTGTTAGTCATGGATATTGATCAAGTGCTTCATTTGGGAGACCCCACAAGCACAATGGATATATAATATGGAGAGGCTTCATTCATGGGTGCATGAACTATACTCTGGAGGAGTGGATGCCCAGTGTCCTCATATTCTCATTCAAGACTTCATGGAAGATAAAATATGGGAACATGACCATAGCCACAGTGTGGTTTGGAAGTCGAGAAAGTATGTGAACATCAAGAGACTCCAGGAGGCCAAAAATCCTATCAATCATTTGAGGGCATGAGCGAATGAGTATTCTTCATTCCTCAACGCACAATTGGGGATTGTATAGTGACTAAAGGACCAACTGGAAAAAGATGAATAATAGATGAGGTGAGCCTCTAAGGATATGTATACTATTCGAGTAGATGAGGATTGGGCTCAGATCAAGGCTGATGAATTATGCCCCATTCCCATCATGGAGGGGTGGGATCTTAACAGGTGACAGTGGATCATGGATGATAGCATCTAGAGAGTGGAAGAACTAGGATTCCCCATTGAAGAGGTCAACCCATCTATAGGATGATCCAACCCTTGGGTGATGTAATTTTCATGAACACATGAATGTAATTTATTTTGGTTGCAGGCATGAATCTCATTTTTTTTGGTTTGCTTCACTTCCATCATATTTATGAAATATCCAAGATCTATCCCTAAGATCACATGGGTTGTGCCTAATGTGAGGAACAAGGGGTGACCACATGGTTATTCTACTTGAATATAAGAGTGATAACTAGGCTCTGGGCATCCAAGGGATAAACAACTGGTCTGAAGTTATGGGAAGAAAGAGAGAGGCCTGACTAGACAATGAAGTTCTCAGAGTAGTTGAATGGTTGTTTTCCCCGTGTGTTATAGTACACAAATGGGGTAATGCAAGGGGTATTATAATCAATCCGAACAAATGGGAGTGTAATGTATGAATCACGATATCCAAAATTTTGAACACTCTAGGGATGGTGTGACAATAAATGATAAATATTGACTTTGTTAAAAAAATAGTATCCCTTTTGTGTTATCCTAGATTATGGATAACAAACGAGGGTTGACCGCTAACCATGTTTGAAACACAGAACCTTAAATGAAATTTCAACCATTAGTCTTCCAGAATGTTATCCTATGATAGAAGGAGAGAAATAGGCTGAGTATCCACACTATTAGGGGGTTCTTTCAGGCATGAAAGAAGACGAGGATCCAAAAACAAGGCATGAAAAACATGCAGGGTGGAGTGATGGGTTGTTCGAATGGATTCCAACACTCATGAAATTACACAACTATGATGAAAACATATTAGGTGAGAACATCATTCTGATCATGGATCATATTCATTTACTAAAAGGATCTATCTGGAGAGATTCTAGAGTGGCCTGAATTTTTATTTCATTCCAATGAGGATGATAGACATATAGCTTTACATCGTAAAATGAGGAAGGAGGCAATGAATAGTCCCACAAAGGAGGATGAGGCTAGGAAGGATGTGTTAGAGGGTTTTCAAGCACATGATTGGATCTGGGAACAATATGTACATAAGTCACTACGTATCCTTCTAGGGTATGAATTAAGCCATACGTATTTCTCGAGTACTTGTGTAGTTTAATGTCATGTGGTAAAGATACAATTGAGGAAGGGATCATTGAAGGGGTATGTGATGTGGTAACTGTAATCTTGACGTGAATAAGGAATGAAAAAAGACTGAACCACATCACATGCATCCAATAGAGATCTTAGGACAAGGGTTCGAAAAGAACAATTTTGGGATAGACCCAAGGTGAAATTCCTAGGTGTTCCTACGTATCCTATTATATTGGGAATCAATCCAGGCATAGCTTTCAAAGCATAGTGTGGTGAGTGACCGACACAGGTGAGGGAAAACCTCCCTTGTGGATATGTTAAATCATCCAATAATTATCATGGGTCATCCTAAACTTATCCAAGGTAGAATCATAGTTTATATTTATACATTGAAGATGTGGTTACCCAAAAATGAAATGTGGGGTGTGGTACATATCTCGATGTGAATAAAAACCATGTAATCCACACCACATCATGTATTACCAAAGGAATTATTTAGACCATAGACCAGACACACTCTAACATGGGGCAAGATCCAAGGGAATGTTCTCAGGCATTCCTACGTATCCCATGAGGATGGGGATCAAGCTATACATAGTTTTAAGAGTTCAGTTTAATGTCATGTATGACTAAAGGAATGTTTCACCCGACTACACGAGTACAAATTCTATAAAAACCACTAAAACCATGTCAATCTTACATGATGTGGGAAATAAGGAGTCATTGTCTGATTTTCATGGTATAGGGAGGCACACATTAGGAAAAATGGAACACTAGGTGAGTGATGTCCCAATATTATTGACCCGCCAAATTAACGCACATGGATGCATGGAGAGGTAAAACCAAGTGTTTTTGGAATTACACTTGAACATAAGGGAGTGGAAATATGTGAATCACAGTGCCCGAGATCAGGATCTCAATGATGGTGGAATGACGATAAAGGATAACTATTGACCATGTTTAAAAAATAGCATCTATTTCACATTAGCTTAGCTTGCAGACAGACAAATGAAGGTCAGTTGCTGACCATGTTTGAAACGCGGGACCTGTCACAAAGTGTCATCTGAGGTCTTCTAGGGCATTGTCCAAAGATGATAGGTAAGCCAATATGGCATGATACTAGGCCATAAAGGGGGTACCTTCATACATGGAAGGGTATGTAAATCCAACTAAGAGTCTCATGAAGTGTGAACATGAAACGAGAGAATGTCCACGTGAAATTCTACACAATTGGATCTTTTACAAGATGCATTTGAGTATGCCAATGAGACATGTTAGATAGAGGGAGTGGAATATCTTTCCAAGAACAAGGGTCTTGGGGATGAAAACTCCATGTTTAGGGTCACATAGTTGACCACTGAGAGGGGAATTGGTTTAATGGAATGTGTGATGGGTGGCGAAGTATCTAAACACGATACGTAGTTATTATAGGATGATCTTAGTTTATGGTTATAAAAATGAACCAGGTTGGGAAGAGACTAGGAATAAACATAGTGCAGTTGTTTCAAAACCTATTGTGAATGAGGAACTAAGAGGTAATCACCCCACAACATGAACCCAATAGAGTTCAGGCCAAGGGTGGCCCGAAAGATGGAAGGATTTGAGATACATAGGGCTCGAACAAAAGATGAAATTTCTGGGTGTTCCTACGTATCCAAAAATTATGGAAATCAAGCCACACATAGTTATAAAAGGGCATGGTAGGGTTCAAATTCTAGGGTAAATACTACCGTGTAGTTCTAGGCCATGCACCATGATAAGTGGGATTTAATGGATCTTGACTATTATTTTAGAGTGGATGTGTGTGTTTTTTGTGAATCAACAAACCTAGGAAAGAGAATATAGGCATCTCTACAAGAATCAATCCATATGTATGCCTTAACAAATGGCATGGTGGAGAACTGATACCAAACATGATGTCCCCTCAAGTGATGACAACACAGTGCGGTGTCATTTTTTTGTCATGCGACCAGGACGATAATGTCATAGTTTATGGTTGTATGATTGGACTAACCCACAAATTTTAACATAGCAAAATAGATTTAATAGTTTAAAGTAACGTGTAACTGGGCAGTATAGTTTAAGGTCATATGGAATTGATGCATATAGAAGAATGATGTTTTAGATGGAATGAACAAGGTGTGAAAAAGAATACCCGAAGTGAATCGGGACAAGGTCCACACCACACTGTGCTCAACTCCATAAGAGAACCCTCAGGCTGAAGGGCCAGAACAGATCAAAAGATATGGGCTAGACCCAAAGATGATATGTATGGGTGGTCATATGTATCTCATGAGGATGGGAATCAAACCACATATAGTTCTAAGAGTGCAGTTTAACATCATGCGGGGTGAAAGGTTGGATAGACTAGCTCTTAAAAGGGGAGTACGTAGTGTGGCAATTGCGAACCTAACATGAATGAGGACATAATCCCATATTCTCTTCACCACACAACCCCATTAAAGGCAAGGCCAAATGGCTGAAAAAAAGAGATAATTTTGGAGCTTGAGCTTGTCCTAAAGAAGAAATGTCTGGGAGTTCCTACATATCCCATAAAGATGGGAATCAAGCCATACATAGTTCTGAAAGATATCATTTAGTTTAGCATCATTTGACAAGAATGTGGGGAGATCATAGTTTAAGGTCATATAGCTCAGACCAAAAGTAGCGAGACTCATCCAAATAGGAGTAAACCTTGACCAAATCCCTAATACCACATGATCCATGCTTGATGTGGGAAACAAGGGTGGATAAGATCTTAGAAATGCGTGGAATACAGAGAAAGGGGGAAATAGTGCATAGCCTCAAATGACACCACATTTTGGATTCGTCCTCTTAACGCACAAGTGTGCACAGAGGGACATCACTAAGATTATCAAAATTCTAATTGGACATGAAAAAGTAGAAAAGGATGTGAATCACATAACCAATATATAAGTCTTAATAGGGGTGGCGTAATGATGGAGGATAGCTATTTACTGAGTTCGAACAACAACATCCATATCGTGTGGCCTAAAATTGGAACAAATTGTTGAGCATCGACCGATGATCATATTCATAATTTGGGACTTATATCAAATTTTCATTCAAAATCCTCGAGGAAGATGGCCTGAGATGGTTGGAGAGCCCTAGGGCCTAGAATCCATGTCATTCGGGGGACCTTTCGAATCTAAAATATGATTAAAGCGAATATAAAGGGGAACATGAAGCATGAAAATGTGTGAAAACATCTCTATGCAGAATCCAACACTCTAGGTCCTAATCCAGAGTTCTCTTGGGCACATTGGTGAGTTTCTGAAGAGAGTCAAGGGACCTAATTTGAGAGCTGAAGATTCAAGAAGATAAGTGGAGGAAAGGGGGATGAAGATCCCTCAAGAGAGATGTACGAGGCATGGATATTGGAAGCCCGGCATGAATGGGTACATAAGCCCATACCACACCACATACCCTCTCCTGGAGGACTCAGGCCAGGGGACCAGAGAGATGAGGAGGTTTCTAAAAAAAGGCTTCACCTGAAGTAAAAACATCTGAGCATTCCTACATATCCCATGGGGATGAGAATCTAGCCACACATAGTTCTAGAATATGCCATGTAGTTTAATTTCATGTGATAAGGACAAAGATAAAAGGGGGTACCTTGATGAGGAATGTGTATGACATGGAGAATAACCCGACGTGAATGAGGGCATAAGCCCACATACAACACACCATTCATAATTTCTAGAGATAACTCAAACCAAGAATCCTAGAGAAAGGATATATGAACTTGGGGCTAGACCTAAAGACAAAATGTATGGGTTTTCCTACTTATCCCATGAGGATGAGAATCCAGCCAAACTTAGTTCTCAAGATGTTGTGCAGTTTAACATCATGCAATAAGGACATGGTAGATATTATTTTCTGGTCATAGGGCTCAGACTGTAAATGGACAGTTTAACATCATGTGTATGGGAGAGATGGATTGAATGGATGAATCATCATGACTAACATTTGGGAGACCACTGAATGGAAACAATGATTGATGATAATTACTGACTATGTTCACAACATTATATCTATATCGTGTGACATAGAATGGGAAGACAAAATGAGCATCAACCACTGACCATATTTACAACGTGGTACTTGTATCAAATTGTCATACAAAATCCTAGGGGAGATTGGCCTGAGATGGTAGGAGAGCCCTGGGGCCTAGCATCCATGCCATCCAGGGGTACTTTTGGATGTGAAAGATGATGGAAACCCCAAATGATGGGATGCGTAATGTGGGGTGGTACCCATGTAGTTTAACATCTTGTGGTGAGGACATTGGATGAAGGAGGGGCATCTCAAGGGGATGTGTGTGGCATGGCAAAGATAGACTGATGTGAATGAGGATATAGAGTTCATACCACACCGCACAATCCAAAGTGAGAACTTGGGCCAGGGGGCCAGAAAGGTTGAGGGACCTAACGCTGGGCAACAGATGGAAAGTACTATACACTTTTCATTTTATCTTTATATGGGGAGAGTGATGAGTAATTTTACATCCTTCAGTTCAGATGGATCATACAGTTTAACATCATGTGGTGAGAATGGTTGTGATCTTAATTTATGGTCATAGAGATCGAACTGTGATTATATGACACTTTATATGGGTATTTCCTTACCAAAGCTCCTAATCTCGCATGATCAATGCTCATTGTGAGAAATAATTAATGGTATCAGGTTCTTCCCAACATATAAGGGAATGAAAATGAAGAAAAGTGGTTAGGAGGGGTCGATCCCAACCAGACCAACATCCCTGCTCGAGGCACACTAACGTTCAAAGGGACAGCAGGACAAAATGAATCACTGCACCCAATATTTGGGACATATAGGTGTGGTGATAATGATGGAGGATGGATGTTGACCATGTTCGAAACACATAATCCATATCGTGTGACCTGAAATGGGAACAAAAAAATGAGCGTCAACCGCTGAGCATATTCGAAACATGAGACTTGTATCAAATTTTCATCCAAAATCCTTAGGGATGTTGGGTCAAGATGTTAGGATCCCTGAGGCCTATTATCCTTTTTTTTTTGGGGTCCTTTCAGATGTGAATGATGATGAAAATCCCAAATGATGGGATGAGTAAACTGTGGATATGCCTGTTCAGTTTAGCATCACACGGTAAGGACAAAGGTGGTGGAGATCTCCATGGAGGGGGATACATGGTGCAGTCATGATAAACCTGACATGAATGAAGGAAAAAAAGGCATGCACCACACCATGTTTTTTGAGAAGCATCGAGGATAAGGGGCCAGACCAAAGTTGAGATCTTGAAGTTTGGTTCTGGGCCCACAGATGAAATTGGTTCTCTCAGTTTGATATCATGTAGGATGAAAAATTAGTTTAATGTCATACTATATGGGTTCTGGGTGGTTTTACATCCTTTAACATGGACCGGTCATGCAGTTTAACATCATGCGGTAAAAATAGAACAGTTTAATGTCATGAGGGACTAGGTTACTTTGGAAAAGTACTACTTGTGTATTTTGTAATTGGTGGGAGGAATTATATGCTCACCATCCATGGTAAGTAGGGAGTACGCATCATTGTGGTAAACCATGTGAATGATGTTAGGTCCTTCCCTTTTGGTCTCTAGCATGGGTGGTTTTCTACTAGTCATCATTCTAATTCTCAAGACCAATCCCATGTCACCTTGTAAGAAAGGGCAGAGGTCAAATTTTTTGTTGAAAGCAATGGCTATCTTATTCTGATGCCTCTCCGGATTGTGTAGGACATGAATCATGTTCCATTAAAGAACTTCTAGTTCATACAGATGGATTTCAGCTACCCTATCTGGTATCTGTTGATCGTAGACCATTGTGTGCAATGAAGGCAACTGAATCATGATGGGAGAGACTGCCTCTCTTCCATACACTAAGGTATATATGGTCACCTAAGTGGAATTACTAGTCATACATTGATAAGCCTTGAGAGAGTTGGTGAATTTATTTGGCCAACTATTCTTGTTTCAACCAACCATATTTTGTAAAATATTGCAGAGGGATTTGTTGGACACCACTATCTTCCCATTTTCTTGCACATGATAGTGGGAGGTGTGGTTGGAATAGATGTTGTATTTGACATAAAACTTCATCAATTCATCTACCTAGAAGTTTGGGAATTTTTTGGTGAGGATGGCATGAGGGACTCTGAATCCATAGATGGTATTGGAGCTTACAAATTCAACAATAGAATGGTCCTTGACCTCCTTGAGCAAAATTGCCTCTTACAACATGTAAAAAAATTCTCTACCAGTCAGGATGAACATGCACTTGCAAGTTTCCATCAGTGGAGTGGGTCCAATGACATCATGTCCCCAGACCGTAAAGTTCCAAGAGTACATGGTAGTATAGAGTGGTTGTGTCAGCTGATGCATAAAGTTATCATGGATTTGGCACACATGGAACCTCTTGGAAAACTTGATGTAGTCATGGTTCATGGTGGGCCAAAAATACCCCAATCTCTAGATCTGGTGAGAGATTTTCAGCCCTATCTGATGATCCCCATAAGAATCAGTTTAAAATTCCTGAATGACTTCAAAAATATCACCTTTATGAATTCAATTGAGGAGAATCCCATCAAACCCACATTGGTAGAGTATCTGATCAAGACTAGTACCGCTCTAGAGGGTGAACTGTAATGTGTGTTGTTGGCTTCGCTCATGATCAGCTTGATCTTCTAGGAGATTACCACTCTAGAGATACTCAATAATGGGGGCCCTACAGTCATGAGTCACTTCCAAAACTGCGAAAGGGGGACATGGGGGTCCTGATTTGGAGGTATCGGCAGTAAGGTGGCTTACTTGTGGGTTATCATCATCATTTGGAGTAACAGGAGCGATGACTCTCTGATGTGCCACATGAATAATCTGTCATCCTAGTCAGGTTCTCCCAGAGATGTGGCCAAGATGGACAAGGTGTCAGGTGGATCATTCTGGGACTGAGGGACATGAGTAACATCTGGACAAGTTGGTAATAGGGCCATCAGTTGGAGGGTGCGTTATAATAGTGGTACGAGTTTTGTCTTCCAGATGACGTAGTCACCGTTGGTCTACTTGATGACTAGTTCAGAGTCCTATTTCACATGTATATTGGGAACATAAATCTTGAGGGCCAGCTCAAGACTAGTAATGAGAACCTGGTACTCTACCTCATTGAAGGTACAGCCATCAGACAATAGGAATGAATATCGTACAATGTCTTGTGTTGGCATGATAAGGATGATACCCAGGCACACTCTATTGAGTCTGGGGTCATTGACTCTTCTGCTGGTAGGCATTTGGGAAGTGCCATAAAATTGTATTTTCCAACATGGAATGGATTGATATACTAAGATTATTTCCTCATCCAGAAAATCATGATCCAAATATTGGTCTGCGAGAGCTAGATGGGTGGCAAGGAAGTTTTCCAATTCTTGTCCCTTGATAGCCTTCTGGGGGAAAACTTGATGTCGGACTACCGGTGGATCACTTTTCATAGAGCTAGATGTCCTGTCATCATGGGGATGTTTAGAATGTACTTCAGTAGATCTATTGGAGACACGATCTGTATCTCATGATGTCGCAAGTAGTGTCGCAATTTTTTCATTGTGAATACCAGCACAATGAATCTATTCATGGTAGAGGAGTATCTAGTTTCTGTATCGAGGATAATGTAGCTAGGATAGTATAAACTACTCTCCATTCCCCCATTGTTCTTATGGGAGATAAGGGTGTTGAGATATTACTCTAGACCGATCACACAATGGACCAAAGCCTTTCTAGAAATGGGTGGAATCAGAACTGGAGGGTATAATAAGTACTAATTGATTTCCTAAAAAGTACTCTGACATTTCCCATCCCAATGATAATCAGAACCTTTCTTCATGAGCCAGGAAAAGGGCTTGAACATTACATCCATATTTTCAATGAATCAGTGTATATAGGATATGTGGCCTTGACAGCCTTGGAGCTCTCAAATGTTTCTTAGAGATGACATATGAAGGATTTCCTTGATCTCCTTCAGGTCAATCCCAATGCCTCTATATCTAAAAACGAATCCAAGAAACATTTCAGAGGTAACCCTGAAGGCACACTTCAATTGGTTCATATTTAGATGGGGGGATTAGAGGAACTGAACACATTATTGAGATCTTTGAGATTTTCCTTGTGCTATCAAGATTTGACCACCAAATCATTCAAGTAGCATTCCACCAATGTCCCAACAATCATCTTAAATATGTGATGCATAAAACGCTGATAGGTGGAACCTTCATTATTTAGATCGAAGGGAATCACCTGGTATCATAAAGTACCATGTTGTTCCCTAAAGGCTGTAGACTCTTCATCCTTGAGGGGTCATTTGAATAGGATTATACCTAGAATAACCATAATTTAATGAGAGATACTGGAACCCAGCAGTGGCATCAATCAATAGTTCTTTCATAGGAAGTGTAAAATAATCCTTCGGGAAGTGACGGTTGTGATCTCAGAAGTCGATGTAGACTCTGATATATCTGTTCTTCTTCCTAACATGAACAATATAAGTTAACCATATAGGGTATTGTACCTCATTGATGAAGTTGGACTTGATGAGCTTATCAACCACGTTCTCGACCATGGCACTGTGAGAAGGGTGCATCATTGTGGGAGGTTGTTTGAACCCACAATGATTTGTTAGAAGATCGAGGTAGTGGAAAACGACATAGGGATCTAACCCAAGAATATGTTTATAACTCCACGAAAATACATCATGATGCTATTCTAGGACATCCATGTATCAATATTTCTCTTTGATAGGCATAGCGGCACTAATCATAGTTGGTTCCAGATCCATGTCGTTACCGAGGATAACCTGTACCAATTCATCAACCATGGTGGATACACCATTTTCGAATACGGGAAGAGCATCCTCTAAATCCTCTTCTTTACTTGCGAATGAGGGATCCTCAACTAGAGGCAATTATTCTATGTTGATAGATCCCAATGAGACATTGGAACCAGCCTGAGGAGTAGTGAACATCACATCGCGGAGCTCCTGTACTACCGAAAGCATAATGATGAATGTTGTCGAACTGATCCCATATGGCCTTCAGCCCAAGGGTCCATGCTTGATGATATCAAAGAAATTGTGGCATGTCATCTTGTTCCAGTTTATCCAAGCCTAGATAATCAAGAAATTATGTTGTATTTTCGTTACCATGGGTCGAACAACCCTATTCGTTATAGGAGTAGGGGGCACATGTGCCCCATCCCAGTTGGCGAGGTTTCTCTATGTGAATCCACAAGACCCAGGTTTAAAACCAGGTGAAGTCATAATTCGAGGGTACTGAAATAGGAACTCTAGTAGGAACTATAGTAGGTGTTGTTCGATACTGTAGTAGCTAGAACTATTCACCTTAAGCCACCAGTTTGTGCTCGTTGTCCTTAAGGTCTTTAGGCCACCTAGGCCTATAGGTCAGTAAGGATTTCAGGAAACCTTTAAGGCCTTCGGGAAACTTCAAAGACTTCGATCCACCTCAAGGCCTTTGGACCACCTCAAGGCCTTTGGGTCACATGATCAATGTAGTTTCCCCAGAAAAACTCTACAAAAAAGGAGCAGCCCCAGAGGAGGACTCAAAGCAGGTGCACTCACTAGAGAAAAACCAATGGATTTGGAAAAATGTGTGAGTTTGTAAATTCCATCGGGACCAGCCTGTGCTTTCAAAGGAAGATTAGCTGGATTTTCATGAAAAGGTGGAGGGCTACCATCAGAATTCAGTTGTTGGGGTGGGGTAATTCCTTGTAGTTATAGTCTGGTTGGATTCCCTAAGACCTTCAGGTAATGTAATGTCACTTAAGCCTATGGGAAATGTAATCTCAAAAATCCTACAGGCCTTGTAAGGGTTCCCCCTTATCCCTTGAAAGGGGGTTATCAAAAATAAATAAAAATGATGGCATTCGGGCTATTTAGGCTATAGGATTAAGGGGATCTGGGATCACCCAAGCATGATTTGTATAGGAAAACGAGGTGATATTTTGGCATCCATTGGGCTTGGGAATGTGATTACCCCTCATTCTAGAAACAATAAATAATTTCCCAAAATCTAGAGTAATTTCCTCTAATTGATGGATCGATAAAATGTTGGCATCATTCATGTCTTTCCATGGGATGGTCACAGTCATATCATGTTCAAACTCATTATCCTAAATCTACTTTTCCTTACTCTTGTAGTAGTCAGCATCCAGGTAGCGGGCTTCAAAAGAGGTCAACAGATACACGTCACCTTGGAGTACACACACTCGACCATTAGGGGAGTACTTATGGCATTGGTGATAGGAAGAAGGGACCACCACATGTAGCTGGATCCATGGTATATCCATCAACATGTTGTAAGTAGTGTCTTGTGAGACAACCATGAATTTGGTGCTGGTTACTAGACCACCGAACTGGTTCTTCAGAAAGATATTATCGAAAGGTGTTTGTTACATCCTATCATAACCTTGAATTTTCTGGTCATAGGGACTCAAACAATCCTCGGATCACCCCATATTTTGAAGTGTATAGGTTGGGATAAGGTTGATCCCTGAACTTGTGTCAACAAGAAAATAATGAACCTCTGCACCATTGAAATGGCCAGTAATGTAAAGTGGGTGGATATACCCCTGTATGGGGGAAACATCATCTTCTCTAGAGAAATATATAATGGTATGAAATTCTTCATTCTTGGATACCTCATCATGGAAGGCTTATACGACAGCTACCTCTGCCTCAAACTGAAGGGGGTTTCCTAAAGCCTTGGAAAGGGCTTCATGCATATCCTCTAGTAGGAGAAGAGCCTCAATGATAGAGAGACTTGAAGGAATGCTAGAAAGATGCTTAATAATATCATTCAACTTTGACATGCATGAACTTATACTAACATGAGGTCATTCTATGGAGGGAGGAATAATGGGCCCTTCTGGATGAACTTGTAGCTGAGTGGTGCTCGGATTGTCCTACTACTCACTAGTTAAAAAATGTAGAGGGACTACCATGTGGGGGAAGGACGACAGAGGACGATCCACAAGAGAATGTGGCTTATTGTAGAATGATTATGGTGGCTCCACCAGATCATGTAGCATAAGCAGTGGTGGAGGCGGATCTGGTGAAACAAGATGAGAGGGTTGCGCATGATGAGCTCTATACTGAGCATTTTATCTTGTTTTGGTGGCATGCCCATATTGTATAGATGCACTAACCAATGCATCCTAGTGACTCATATAATAGTGAATCCTTCGACATTGGTGTCATCAAAGAACATTGGTAGGATCTTTCCGGATCTCTTCTTCATTAGGGATCATATGGGGATTTACCATATCCATGGTATTAATTGAAGCATATCATTGGTCATCACTTGAATAGTCCTCCATCACTGGGTGAATTATAGGGGAATTATCTAACTCTAGGTGCATAAAATGACCAATAGTACAAGAAGATGATGGCATCAGTGGGGGAATTTTTTTTCAATTGTTTCATCAATGCTTTCCCTTATGGGGGAGGAAGACTGAGATGTTGACTCAAAATTAGTGGTTTCGGGTGACATGGAAAATTTTTAAGTCTTGGTTCGATTCAGACGTGAATGGATAATACCATGAGCATGGGTGACTACATTACAAGCCATATAGTCATCATATTTTTGAGACCTCCAGTTAGAAACCAACTTCTACTCACATTTTCTATCACTCTCACTATCAGGATGTATGAATACACATGATACATTTGTCAGGGCCAGACCTAACATGAATATGTTGTTATCAACTTGGTATTGGATCCAGTATTTAAACACATAACAATTATTTAGAGTGTGTCCTAGGATTCGATGATATGAGTGGTAATTGGGGAAATTAGTGATATGTGCCACTTTGGGCCTCCTGCACTCTGGTAACTGCAGAATTCCCAGTTCCAAGGAACATCAAAAATAATTGGGGACATGAGCCTCATTAAATGAGTAGGTCTCATTCCATCTATCCAAAAGGGGGGATATAAATTTTTGGCCCTAAAAAGGGGCTGGAGGATCCTATCAAGGATGTGGAACTGGGTTATCTCTCCTAGGTGGTGGTGGTGCATTACGTGGGGGCACCTGCTGATTGTGAGGTGGGTGCTACTGGGCTGGATGTTGCGCCTGAGGTGGTGGGCCTTTGTGAGGCTATAAAGGTGGCTCCACTGGTAATAAATCCAGCTATCTATGGGCCTCTACTTGCACTACCTTAGTGGGATCAGCCTTAGGGACTCTTCTCACAGGAACTACTGGAGACAAAAGACTTGCCTGCTTAGCATGCTACAAGGCTTCCTCCATATGATGGGCTTTATCATAGAAATCATGGAATCCCCTAGGGTAATTCTAAGTGATGAGATAGGGGACCAGTTTAGTTTTGACATTCCCAAAAAAAATCAGTAGTTTTTTTATAGTTAGTGGCAAATAAAGGGAGTGGGTGAGGCCTTTCCATCTGGAGACAAAGTTTGCGACATGATCACCAGGAAACTATTTTCACTTGAAGAGGTCTACAATACTCGTCTTCCAAGGGTGGAAATGAAATGGTAAAGAAACTACATATGAATATCCTAGCATCTAGATACTAACCTAATGGGTAACTAGCTATATTAGACATACGCGGGCCCTTCTAATGTTTGTATAAAGCACCGAAGTTTGGTGACCAACTGTTGTGCTGGAGTTCCCAACATATGTCCAAACCTTGAGATTATGTGTGCCAGATGCTGCACCAGAACACCCATCCCATTTTAGGGGGAAAAGTTTGAATTTTTAATACTAGGGGGTTCAGTCATATCATACACCCATGCTGAATAAGGCTTCCCATCATGTGGAAATTTCACCTATCGAGTTTCCAAAACCACAAGGTGGGTAATGAGAAGTTACATCAGGTCAAATGGGAGGGGATTCTTGTATTAACAACTTTCCCTAACCACCTTGCATTGGAAGGATCTTAAATATGATAAGCAGGCCCACTGGATCGTGGATCAGCTGGTGGCATGACTAGCATAACTGCAGGGGAACGACCTGTGGAGTAGCTGGGGGACCCGAAGCTGGGTCCCAAGGACGGTAATCTTGTAGTTCAGGTGAATTTTCTAAGGAATATCATTCCCTGTTTCTATAAACCCCGGCCTCTACCTTGTCTATGTGGGGAGGATGGTCAATTCCATTGGGAGGAAACTCGTCGGGAGGAGGGTGTACCTGACCCTACTACCTTCGTCTAGGATTATTCTAGACTTGTTGATTTTCAACAACACGTTTAGTGAGAAGGACTTCGACCATATTTTTTTTCTCTATGAGCTGCTAATGTGACATACCCTTTTTGGGATCATCCTCCATCATTTTTACTGAGCCATACGAATCAGGTGGATTGACAACTCTTAGATGATCTTTGACCTTTTTTTAATTCCCACCAAGGGATAATGCCTCAATAGGTATAGAAAGACCCCATAAATTTCATTAATGTTGATTAACCCTACCCAATGTATCCAATATGTATTGGAATCTCCTAGGGGGTATGTTCTCTTCAATTATATCTTTCTCGATATCTCCCTCTGATAAGTCAACCATGTTAACTGTGACTATACCTGAAGTCATATCATCAATATCTCTGGGAATGTTGGGTTGGCCCCAAATAGAACTGAAATGAAGAGAAGAATACTGCCCCCAACCATGGACCTGAACATGGGGGGAATCCTCTTGATAATTCTACGGAGCACTTTAAATCCCTGAACACATCGTTGCTGGAGGGTTTGATGGTGACTGGGAAACTCAGAGCATTGGTCCACAGGGAGAAGATCCAATTCAACCATACAACATTGTTGGCCAATATCTTCAAAGTGTTCCTAGATCTTAAGGTAAGATAGTTGCTGATAATGGAGATGGATGTGTGTCGCCCAGAGATTTTGGTGAAAGAACTTGACCTGCCCCTGGGTTAGAGATTCTAGCATATAGAAGTTTGTTATTGCAACTGTCCAGAACATCTCTGGGAAATGGTCCTCTACAAGGATGCCCTACAAACTCATCATCTTAAACTTAGGGTCTAGAGCTTAGTTTCTCCATTAATAAACTGGGGGTTGGATGGGGGACTGGTAATGGAACTGAGGTAGACTTCTAAGATAGTAGACAGGCTGTTGGAGAAGACTATGAGTGAGCTGATAAGCCACCTCATGTTAGACAATCCTTGGAATTATGCAAGGACTACACCACCACATATCACTAAGACTGAATAGTGACTAGAGTGTCCTACGCAGGGGTTGTGGTTATTGATGGTGTATCATGCTATTGTTTTTCCTCCATCGATCACTAGAATAACTCTCTATGATCTCTAGTTGAGGTAGATAATGATCATGTTAATGATAGGGAGGATTTCATGGCAAGGCCTTGGAAAGGTGTTAAATATTCCTCCTTCTGGATTTATCTTGGGAGGGAGGAAAGAAACTGGTAGACCTCACATTCTAGAAGGATGAGGCTTATACACCTTTTCTATGCACTGTTCCCCAACATAGAATATCGGGGTGAGGGTTCCATGACCGAATTGTATTCCGCCTTGGAATCTAAAAGGTAGAAAGGTTTAATAGAGGTCTAAAACTTCTTGTTATTATTCCTTTAGCAGTGGAAGCCCACCCTCCTTCCCTAGGATAGTTCTTCAGGAGAGGTTAGGTTTTTACTACGAGGAGGACCATCAGCTGAACTAATACTAGGACAGAGTGGAATCCTGCCTGGGTGAGTCAGGGTGCGAGGGGAACCTGAAAAAATGTTAAATGGAACATTGGGATGGCATTTGTTTCCACTAGTTGGTGTGCAGAGGAAATCTCCACAGGATGTGTTGGGGCACGTAGGACCTCCACTAGAGCTGGTGGGAGCATGGACAGTACTCCCATGTTTTTTTTCATTAGCAGTGACAGTACAAGGGGGCCTTTATACCAGTCAAACTAAAAATGGGGACGACATCTACATTGGATGCAAATGAAGGGAGACAGACCTCTACTTCTCTAGTTTTCGAGATAAGGATGAACTTAATCAGTAGTGGTAAGAACATGGGATGATCCCCACACTTATATTTTACTGGGTGAGGAGGATCTTCGTATCTAATATCTACTATAGGAGTAATGGTTCCATACCTAGGATCACAGATGCAAATGAATTCTTCATTCTAGATGTTAGTACAGTGGTGTGGGCCTCCGCTTAGACTGACAGTGGCATTGTGAGGACCTCCATGTTGATCTTAGGAGTGGGTAGGACCTACACTCTCATTGGTGGTGGCATGGGGATGACCTCTATACTGGATTTCATCACCATATATTAGCCCATGTTGGGGACTTCCTATGTTGGTGATGAAGAGAGTCATCCTAACCTTCTCATGGGGTGGTTGGGGTCTCGATCTGACTCAAGTTTATAAGTTACCCTATTCAGTATAAGTGGTGAATTGATGGTATGTTTCAGTGATGGCATGGGCCATTGTACCCATTTATGATGACTCACCTAGTGTGTGTCCTCTTCCCCATGCACCCTATGTTGGATTCGAGTCAATCGGACTAGGGATGGTGGTGCAGGTGTATAAATCACATGGCCCTCGGCCTGTGGGACGGGGTGGTGGTGAAAACATAGCTTTGTGGGATCCCTCTTTGGTGGCCCCTGGGACGGGATCACAGTTGGTCTGGCCCAGACTTCCCTCACCTCATTAGCATAATGGAGCGAGTTGTCAAAGTGCTCTAGGGAGAGGCTCCCAAAATGGATTTTGGTTAGAGTGGGGAGTAGTGGCTCCATGTGTGGCCCTTGGGGGTGGTGGTGATGGTGAGGTTTAGAAGCCTCTAGGTCCTATCGGTCCATATCCCATGTTGGGATAATCCCTTCTTCCTCATATTGTCATACAAGGTCGTTAATCACCCTCCTCTAAACGTGTTCAGATGGTGAAATAGGTCATGGGTGCCCAATATCCATGTATGTGGATGTCATCGTAGAAGAGGTGGGGCCATGCGGGATTGTGTCATTGGTGTTGCCCCATCCCCTACATCAGTGGGTGGGTCGTGATCAGTTTCATGACATAGTAGCTTGGGTCCTACAAAGTAGGACGATTCAACCATTAGCATTGAGAGGAGGAAAGCAACGTCTAGTGCCTTAGCACCATTTTGTCTTCCACGATCGGTAAGAATGATCCACGTAGACAACATCCTAGACCGGGATGTCCAATGTTCAACTTCCCCAATATCTTGTGAGTTTCATGCCAGAACCACTATTTTCTTGGCAGAACCTGGAACCATATGGTTTCATCCTATGACATTCTTATCCACTCATGTCTCAAAAGATACTAATATTCAAATTAAGGAGATAAATTTAACGTTGGTTTCACCATTTTTGTTTCTGATGCTTTTTTTAGGGTGTGCATCCATCCATGGAGGCCACACTGGCTATTTCCCTGCATTCTAGCTTTACAAAGTCGGGCAGAATCCGTTGCTTATTCATGGATGTCTACTCCTTGATTGAAATAGGATGATGGGATGTCAGTTACTATATCTTTGGATTCATCTTCAGAATTTTTCACCTAGTACGGGCCTCCCATTAAGATTAAAATGTTGTCTGTGAATCTCATTCTTAGTTCCATATCTTTGTAGATGCCGGTTAATTTCACTACTTCTGTCAAGAAATTATAAAGGTTTAAGACATAACAGCATACATTGATCTGGGGAGTTGTTATGTTGGACATCACTAGCATGTCTAGACACTGACACACTGATGCATCTAATTTCTTCCCCTTATGATAGGGTTTCTCGAGTGCGTGGAAGCCAGAGGTATCCCACATCAAGTGTGTGGAATTTTATGCCATAGAAACTTCCCTAAGGTTTTCCTCACCTTACCATTATTAACACAGGGTAATCTGTGAGTTTAACATCTAGTTTAGATTGATCAAAATGATCATAACACTTATAAGAGTGGATCAGACTACTACATTCCCAAGAGGGAGCACCTGAGAATCTTACTAGATGGGTGGATCAAGACATCCAATGAATATGGTTCAGAGGATGCTTGGGTCCTGAAAAAGGGACACTACGGTTTTCCATTGGCCGAGATTAAAGATCATGGAGGTTTCATACATACCCTGTCTTGAGAGACAGGGATAAAAACTCGTGTAGTTAAAAGGGGTGAGGAATTTTGGTGTACAGAAGGACAAAAACCTGGAGGCATGTTGAGTATTATGCATGGATAACATACCATCTCAAGTGGGATACTCTTAGTATGATGCTTATGGATTGTGTGGGTATTATTCATGGTTAGATGTCCATGTTGATGGCATTATTTTACTAGTATGTGGCCGCCCTGGTGAGAATCAAGATGGATATGGATGGATTATCTAAGGATACAGGTAGTGTGGATAGAACTAACGTAAAGATGATGATGATGTTGGGATTGATCCTCATAGAAGCTTCCTACGTATCCCCTTGGTAGTGAATTAAAGTCCGCATAGTTCAGTGGGGTGATGAGACGCCTGAGGAGGTGTCCCATGAGAATGGACACATGGATGGGACCCAGAGGAAGTATAACCTCTAGGTTGGGACATGACCTTCCTAAAATGAAAAGGCGCAAGGGAGTGACCTGGATGGTGCATGAGTGATGGGCTCAATCCTCAGAGAGGCTTCCTACGTACCCCCGTGGTAGGGAATCAATGTCCAAAAAGTTCAGTGGGGAAAAGACTTGGGGTGTTCATAGAATACAATGACCCAATGACATGGTAGGGGTTATGCATGGTTAGCGGCCTAAGAGTTTGTCGGATTCCACTAGGACAGACCCAGTATGGGGTTCGTAACAAGGGGGACACCAGATTTTACTATTTTTGGGGGTTTATCCTCATGGATTCTTCTTAAATACCTTTTCTCTAAGACATAGATCAATATCCACATATTTTGAATTGGTTTTACCATTATTTGGGGTCGAACCTCGAGGAGGCTTACTATGTACCCTGCCTAAGAGACAGGGATAAAAATCTGCATAGTTCATTGTGAGGCATAGGATCAAGGTGTGCGTAGAGGATAGCAACCTGAAGATAATGTTGGGGCTTATACGTGGTTAGTATCCTGAGATTGATCTAACGACTGGGGTGGACTAGATAGTTGGATCCCAATAAAGGGGAATACAATGGATTACTATAGATTGGGATTGAACCTTGGAGAGGTTTCCAACATACACTTCCTAGGAGGCAGGGATCCAACCCCACATAGATCTAATACATATATTTTAGCATCATGATGTATAAGAAGGGGGAATACAGTTTAACATCATGTCGGAAGAGGGTGAACTGATGTGAAATGATCTGGACCGATGGGTGTTAGTCGTTAAGCTCAAGGAGGATTCCTATGTATCTATGTGGTAGGGAATCAAAGTCCACATAGTTTATAATGGGGGCTTAGGGATTATATGATAAGGTGGCCCAGGAAGGATTCCATGATCGATTCTTATTCTAATTCCATGTGATTCATGATCGGTGTGAGAACAAGAGGTGGAAAAAACCTGACAACCATGTCGTGAAATGTGCATTCATGGGGAATGAAGTGGGGGTTACACGTGGTAAGTGGGCCATAGAGGAAACAAGGGCTTATGCTTGGTTATTTACCTAGGGATATGGATATGGTGACTTACTCCAGGATGGAGGCCTAATGGCAATAAATCCCAAAGGGAGAGGGATAGGGTAACGAAGGTCCTTATTCCCATCTCTCCTCTAGCCTTTGTGCACGGAAGAATATAAGAGGGGAAAGGATTATACCTCCCGCAAGAATTTATAGGGGCTTACACTAGGATGATTTCCCTTCCCCATAGACATATATCATTCCATGCAAGGAGGATCTCATTCCATGTGAGGATGATATCACACGTGTGGAGACCAGTTAGCGTGAAAAATGTCTATGGTGGGGAACCCTATGTATGTTGCACAGGGCGAGGCTAAAGTTTAACGTCATGTTATGAGGAAAATTATTCTTGGAAGTTTAACTTCTTTTATCTCAGATGATAAGGATGCACTCATCACCCCTAGGACTTACATAACTAGTTCACTTTAACCCTTGGTTATGTGAAGGCACCGGAAATGCAGTGCAGGGATGGGGTTGTGGAGTGATCCATTGATGGGTCACATTATCATGGCTATGTGAAGAATAAATATCCATTAGAGTTCCTATTTAAATAAGCATGAGTCTAAGAAACACAATATGAAACACCCCCCCCCCCAAGGGACCTTGAAATAAATTTTTACAAAACTAAAGGGTTGTATGGGAGAAGGGTTTGTGAATCAAAAGTGTTTACTAGAAATGACCTTGAAAAGATCTGGTACTCCATAGAGTGGGGGGACTCTGCGAAGGGGTATTCTTTTCAAAGTAGAGTGTCCTAGACTAGGTGTGGTGTACGCCTGAATATAAATCCTGCTTAAAAAAGTGCAAGTGCATTGGTGGAGTAAGGATTTGTAGAGCATGGGTACCTTGAAAAGTGTGGTACTACGAAGTAATGTACCTCACGAATCATAATGATCATACTTTATCATGGGTTTCACATGTGCATGGAAGGTACTTCATGAATCATGAGTGCTCTGAAAAGACCTGAGTTCCCTCAGGGAGCTCCCTTGTTTAAAATTTCTTGTGGGCTCCACGAAGGTCATCCCTACTTGAAGAGGGGTTCTATTTGAGCTAAGGGAAAGGTATTTCAAAATGCTCAAGTACCTTGAGAAGGATTTTTTTCTCGAGGCTTCACAGATAAGAGGATGCTTTGCAATTTAATGACTGAGAAGGAGAATGGTTGGGGTATCCATCCTTTGGGTTCTAGGAAAGCCCGATATTTATAGGCGATGGGTAGCGTGAGGCTCTGACAGCACTTTGCGAAGCCACGTGGCACTTTTTGATCGGATGTGGATTGAATAAAGTTTGTTGTAACTGTGGAGTTGATCATCATCCCCTCCTCGGCGCAGGAGCCACCTAAATTCCCTCTGTGGCTATCACAAAGGCTTCCATCACTATCCAAGGGATCGCAGAGGAAATCAGGTTCCCTCCTCTATGCGAATCATTCCGTCAATTGCTTCATAATCTCAAAGTCTTATACCACTTTAATCTGTGGCGATTGTAAAGGTTTCCCTGGATTTGAACCATCCACGGTGTTGAGGGGTTCCGCGTTGGTTGTGGTGCTTAATGGCTTCATGAAGGAGCTTTGAAAAGTAGCCATTTAGGTACTGGTGTGCTCTTTTCATTTTTTTCCTTAGCACGCATTTTGGCACCAATAGATATCTTGACCATAGAGGTTATATATAGTTGTCTCAAGAGATGATGGTTGTAGATGAGCCTAAGGTTTAGTAGTTTCATATTGTGTTGTTGTGTGTGATATATATTATATTTTTTTATTTCATAAGATTCACCACACATATCGATAGGGTAATTGATTGAAAAATATTTTGGGTAAGGGGTGTTATCTTTAACATATAAGATAGTGAGGGAACATATGGTTGGTTTAACTCACTCCCCTTATATCCCTTCTATTATAGTATATTACATGGGAGTACTTGAGTTGTGATAGATTATCATATATGTTTTGGACCCACATGGGTTTTTATGGATATATGTTTCTATATATTTCTGTTCTGAATATAACTATATGAGGTTATAATAAAAACATGTATTCAGTAATGGTGGATTTAGCTTTAAAGAGTGGTTTATTCATTTTTTATGATGTATTTAGTTATAATTACAAATACATGGGATGTATCGACATCCAAAAAATCTATTTGGTTATAATTGACACAATTAAGATTTTTTATGATGGTTTTCATGGGATGTAGAACCGATATGATGTTATTTATTTGCTTAGGGTATCAAAGCTTATATGAGAGATGAGAATAATGCATGATTAATTTTTTTAATTATAGAGACACACATGTGGGGAAGTGGAAATAGGGTACCTTTTTTATATGTATAATTTGATATGTAGATTATTACTTGTATGTGTCACTTGATGTCCAAACCACTTTGAGGAATGTAAAATATTTTTACCTTCATATGTGACGAGTTAGTTTCATTTTCTTGTTCACTAGGCCCAAATATTCTTCTTTAATATTTTTCATGAGAGGCTCCATGAAGGAAAAGACTATGTATACAAGTTATACTCACCCTATGTATATATAAATTATTTTTAGGCCCACAAGAGTGGGTAGGTGATTGAATCATGAATTACTAACTCAGAGTAGTTTATTATAAGTTTTCAGAGTTCATTGTCTCCTTCTCAGAGTTTCTTCTTCCAATTTTTAGTAGTTTTTTTATTATTATAACATTATATTAATGAATATGGAATTCCCCTTTATTTTTTTCATGTTTTTATTGGTGATATCTCAACATATCTCATATTCTTTAAATATAGAAACATAGATAGATGTCACCCATTTATGAATATATAAACATAGTTTTTGTCACCAACACATGTCATGTTGGTGGTGGGAATCATTGTTCATCTCATTCACTTCATCATTTTCCTGAGAGGGGTGTTAGTGGAGGGGTAGATCATGAATATTGGATGCCAATATCCACCATAAATTGATGAAAATGGGTATAGTAAATTGTAGGCACAAATTAATTCATTCCAATTCCTCTAATTATGATCTACAAAAAATAGAGAAATATGAAATATAAAATATTATTGATGTATTTAACAATTATAAGAATATAAAGAGTGATTTTAAGTTGTCTAGAATAATTAATAAAAATTATTAACAAAAGTTATATATGATAGAAAAATTGTGTAAATTCAATAATGCATAAAAATAATCATGACATGAATATAGAAATAGTGGAAACAAGAAATTATATTTTCTATATTTTATATATGAATTAAAATAAATGAAATACAAGATGAAATAAAATAGATTTTTTTAGAAGGAAATATATGAACTAAAGATTATAATTCTAGTAGTGATGATATTTAAAATGATAGATAATTCACCAAACTATTCATAATGGAAACAATTATAAATGAGTTCAGTGATGAATTTGATTCTATATTAGGCTATAAATTTTAAAATTAAATAAATATTAATTATTTTATTGAAAAAAATGAAAAATTAGATGTTGATATTCTTATAGAAGATGATTATATAAATATTTAATAAAGGAAAATAATAATATTTAAAATAATAATAATGAAAATAAAAAACCTACATTATATCATTGAATGTACAATTATTTTTCATTTCAGAAAATAAAATTATAATGATTGAAATTATGGACACAAAAAATAGAATTATAGAATTAATTATTTTCTTTCTATGGATAATGATGGGAAAAAGGAAACTTAATAAGTTATTTAATGATTTGACTAAAATTGAGAAATAAAATAGGAAAATAAAACACTTAAATAAAATACTATGAAATATAGAATTATGTTCAATTTTTTAATTATGTGATGAGTTTAGAGCTACTGAAAAGGATAAAAAATTAAAAAGGAAATTTCATGTTTGAATGAAACATCATAAACATTTTTAAAAGGTAAAAAATTGATAAGATGAAGGTTATAAATAAACCTAATAATGATAGAATAGTTTTGGGTTACAATAAACAAGTACCTATCTTGTAAAAGGAATCATTTGTTAATGGAATAAAATGAAATGTTTATACTTTTAGAATAACTATAGATAATTTGAATGTATATTATAGAAATGAATTAAATTAAATATTTAATCAATATTTATGTTAGAATAAATAATTCACTTCATTGAATTTATTTTCTATAATACCCCTCAGTTAATGTCTTAAATATTAATGTGTGCCCAAATAATTTTTCACTAATCCAGTTGGACCCATGATACCATGGGTACCACAAACAAAATTATACTTAATTAGTTTTTTTATAAAATTTAATCCAAATCATAAAAGATGCATGGTATATGGAAAAGATATATTCTAAACACATTACAATTTATACTTGTAATTTTTATTTTTTTAATTCTTGTGATAGAGGGCCTATTAATATTAGAGACAATTATAAAGGAAATTCTAGGGTATTTAGATAAGTAAATATATTTTAATCTATCATAATTTATAATGTGTTATATGTTGGAGGTATTAAAATTAAATTAATTAGTACCTCACGTCAGTTTGATGGAGGAATGAGTGTTATGTTTGAAGATAAAGGGTTTATAGTTTTTTTTTATAAACGTGGTAACATGAATTGGTAACCCAATTCATGTCCCAAATAAATTTATAAAAAAACAAGTATCAGTACAAACATGAGGTGTAAGTAGCTTACACCATTAAGGAATGATGGGAATAAAAGATGGAAAAACAAAGAAGATCAAGTAGAAAGAATGATCCAGTTGACCTGTCATCATCTAGTCCATGAACTCTATCGATAGTTTCATGGAGGGAGTTATCCATGAATCCAACAGGTATCTTCAGATCTAGAGGAAATCATAATATGTATACTTTTAGTTCTAGGTCAAAGTAGTAATGTCATAAGATTTCAATTTGATAAGATAAGCTGAAAACAAATGCTTTCCTGACTATTGATAGAGCAGTGAGCATATGCCACTAGGGGCACACCCAATTAGGCTAAAATGATGGAGACTCAAGCTTATGAATACCAAAAGATCTAGATGGTTGCTGAAAAACTAAATAGCATGACACATCTACATAAAAGACAACAAATCAACATGGAGAGCTCCCCTATGAGTACAAAAAATCCTCAAAATCAGATAGTTCTAGTCTCAGAGGAAGGAGAAAAGCATAGTAAGGATTCTGGAAACAAGACTACCTAATGATAATCATGAACTGGAAGAAGGAATAAGTGAAACTGAAACATCTAGAAGACATCCATGCACTTCCATAAATAATTGAAATAGATAATTAGAAAATAGAGGGAATTACAGTGGAGAAAATATACCCGAAAGTTTGCACATGGGCTGGTCATCCATACCAAGCCTTCACTTTCATCGATACTGAAACATCCAGATATCATCCTAAAGGAGTTTCATGATTTTAATCCTTTTTAGTATGCCAAGAGAAATCTTTATCACTCTTATATGTCCATCATAGCATCAGAAATATCTGTCAAGAAGAAGAAGATACGAAAAAGCATGCATTAATAGTTGTTACATATGATATTTGAGCATACATCATCAGTGAGCATCAAAGGACCAAGTCCATCATTATATGGCCTTTATCAGAAAAGATTATTTTACTTAAGTTGTGAAAATTAATAATTTTTCTTCCATAGATTCACAAGAAAATCATTCAGATAGTCCATGGGAGCCACCATAATATTCATGTAGAGATGAAAACAGCCTATAACATCTCACTAATGAAGTTCTATTTGAGCCAATGTCTTCAGCCATAAGTGAGTAACAAAAAAAGTATAGACAGAACCTGGGGAAATTCCATCCCCAACACACCTAATTTATAAGGATCATGTCCAAAAATTTAAATTGATTAAATTATGATCCATCTCAAAAAAAAGTTCAGAACCAACATGTTCAGAGTAGGAGCACTCAAAATGATGGAAAAGCCATATAAATCCATGAAACCTTCCATTCTAAAGAATTCATGGTAAAAACAACAACGGAAAAAACAAAACTATTGACTATAAAGAAATACATAAAACAGAAAAAATCAAACCCGTGATATCTCTAAAGTTGAAATTATGATTCATATTGTATTCATTGACCATCCTTGTGAACATACATTTTGTAATTTCAAGGTATGTTTCAGTAGAAATATTATGATGGAAATTTTTTTGATGTGTCATTTAACCTGGTTCATCCATCCATGGACTAACTTCATCACTCACATCATCCACTATCAAATAGGAATATCTGTATAAAGGATCTTTGTAAGAGGTTCAACCAGATGGTTTAGATGATCATTATCTTTCATAAATACTTCAAGTAATCTTGTGACTATTGTTCATTAAATATCAGAATAGTGTCTATGTTTCCTAGTTTTTTGGGAATTTTGGGTAATAAATCCATCCTCATCCACCATCATTTTTTTCCTTTCTTATCACTTGATTTTGAGATAATTTTCATCAACTCATTATAATGGGTCTTATTCTTTTAAATGTTATATATATATATATATATGATGTTGTTTATAATGTAATTATGGGTCATGTTCATTATTAGTAGTTTTACAAACTGACCAAACATGGATATGATTTGGAAAAACTTTTGATTAAGTATACTAAGTTTATTTTTGTGGTTATTGATTAAAAAATACATATAAATAAACATTTAAAAATATTAATAGTGTTAATGGAGTTATATTTCTATAATTATTACATAATGAATTTTTTGATCATCTAAAAACATCAAATTTAGATATTAAGAAGTATGTTTTTTGAAATTATTAATTATTTCAATATATTTAAATGGAATCACCTTTTGACTCATAAGAGTGAAATATTATATATGTTTATGCAATTTTGTAAGATGGATAAAAATCCATAAGTGAAATTAATAATTTTCATTATAAGTGAAAAAGGATGGTATTTTTCTTATCTATAATTTGAATGATTTTTTTGAATATAATAGATATTTTCATATTTTTTATACCCCTTGAACTCCAAAACAAAATAGGGAAGTCGAATTGAAAATATAACTTTTAAATAAATATTTTGACCTAATGTTAATGAATTTATTCATCTAAAATTATTTGGTATGAATAATTTAATGTTCCTCTTTATATTTTACATAGGGTTGTTCTTAGACATTTGTTAATGAAATCTCCTTTATAATTGTTTAAATAACAGAATCTATAGATTTATCAATTTAGTTTATTTGTTTGTTAGATTTTTATTTTTAATATTAAAGATTATATGTATATGTTTGATTTTAAAATTTAAGAATGTATTTTTTTATGATATTCTAATAAAATAAATTTTATATTGTATAAAATAATATAATTATAATAGTTGATGATTTTGTGTGTGTAAGATTTAATGAAAATAATATCAAATATAATTCAAATTTATAAAGTTGTTAACAAGAATTTAAATGGATTATTATCAGTGAAGATACACATCAAAAACATATTATATGAGTTTATGGGGAGAATATAAATCTCATTATGATCCTAAACATTGGAATCATCTTAATGATCATCCACATTAAAAAAGTTACAAGAAATGATGATTATAGAAGTAAAAAAAAGAAAATATGTTTTAATCAATTTTACCAATTCAAAATTAATTTTTTTCCTTTTCTAATAAATATTATGTTGTTTTGAAATATAATAATTGGATTATTTTTTTACATAATGAATATAACCCATTTGTAATTAATTATTATTTTAATCGATTTAAACTTAAAAAAGACATATAATCTATAGGAACAAAAAGGATTTTTAAGAATAAAATAAACAATAATCAAAATGTCGACTGCAATAGATATACTTTAGTTTCATAATACTATTTAATAGATGATGGAGTTTATTTTAAATAATATTATTATCCATTTTATTTGATATAATCTATTGTAATTTTAATGAATTTTACATCATTTTATGGATTTAAATTATTTAAATTGGTTGCTAATAGAAAATTTATAAATGGTATAATCTCTGATTATTTTTTTCTAAATATATAGCTAGATCTGAGCATTAAATTTTTTTAAATATTGTTTTATAATTTTGAAAAAACTTATATGGTTTTATGAAGGCTACTAGATTTTGGTATTATGAAACATTCATTATTTAAAAAATTGTATTAATATAGAAAATTCTAATCAATATTAGTATATTAAGAATGATTTTAATGATATTTATTTTTGAAAATTTATTTTTATGAATTTTGTTTGGTTCATCAGGGAACTCTTTTGATATGAATTTTTAAATTTTAAGTCAACTGAATTTGAGATGTGTTTAATGGCTGAATTGAATTTTTTTCATAGACATAGTTTGTGATAAAGAAATGATAGAATATTTTTATATAAATATAAATAAGATAAATATATTTTTAAGAGTATTAAATGTGAATTTAGTAAAAAAATTACTACATTAAAAAATTACTAATAGTAAACTATATTTATATGAAATAGGAAAACCTTCAAATAATATGTTATACCGAGGAATGATAGAAATCCTATATTATTTGACATCATATAGACCTGATGTTGTATGTTTTATATGTCTGTGTTATATTTATCAATATAATCCAAAAATAATCTCATTAAAAAGATGTTAATCAAATAATTAGATATGTTAATATATGTTTAAATACTGGTTTACTTTACTCTAGTAAAAATTAATTTGATTTATCATCTTACTCTGATTAAAATTTTGGGTTTTGTGTGATTCTTAGAAAGGTATATTTTGGAATGTTTCATTCATGTGGTAAAATATTAAATATCATATAAATCAAAATATAAATTAATAGACAAATTTTCTAAATGTGGGGCTGTGAATATTTTTACAGCTAGTATTTTTCTCAAAATCATTACATAAAAGAAATATTATCTGATCTTGATGTTCATTTTGAAAAAAAAATATTTTTTGACAATACATATTCTCTTTAAATATAAAAAAAGTATTTTACAACATTCAAGGAAAATATAAATGATAATTTTTCTATAATTATTTTCCTAAAACCATTTTTGACGAACAAATTTGGTGTACTAGAGTTAATTTCATTGTTTTTTTATAAATTTGTATGGTAAGTACATGTCTCTTATATAATTTTTTAATTAAACTCTTTCCAGCAATAATTTATGCTCTTTAGATTTTTTTATGTAATTTTGTTTCCAAATTATAATAGTTTTTTTGTATATTTATTAAGGGTGTGCTTGAATGTTATTTTATTAATATAATTGATTTAGTGTTAATTAATTACTTAATTATTGTAAAAGGGGTATTTTTTAATAAACGTGTTTCATTATGATATCTTTATCAATTTGATAAAAAAAATTAGATAAATATTTATTTTAGTTACATTTTTTGATAACTTACAAAAGGTGATATATTTTTTGTAATTTAGGTCATATTAATTTTTAATATAGTAATTTTGAAATAGGTATATTATTACTATTATTTTTATTGATATTGCTATTGTTTTTATGATTATGTATCAGTTTGATGTTTTTTATTTTTAATAATTCACATAATTCACATTTTTTACAATTAACTTAATTATTTATGTTAGATAATTATTATAAACCATTGTATTGATATATCAATGTTTGTCCATTATTCAATAATTTTTTACGACAAAAAGTTTTTTAAAAATCATTCTATATTCATGGTATTTTTCTTAAATTCAGGTTTTAAATGTAATAAAATGATTTTCCCATTCCTAAACACATATAATACCTTGTTAATGTATGCTATAATTATACTTACATAGAAGATAGGTTCATGTTTACACATAAATAATTCAAGCATACACAAACTAGATTCATTCTAGCAGAGCAATGTAAAATGATGATTATGAGTTAAGGTAAAATTATGTTTACATAAAAACATTTTTATGTCAAAATTTAAATGATAATTATTGAAAATTTAAATTATTTTTACATAGAATATACTTTATAATTTTATGTTCATTTAAATAAATCACTTTCTCGCTATTTTAGTATTTCATATCACGACAATTTGATTTGTTTAGTTTTAACTTTTTTATTTAATTTTTAAAATACATATGTTTTATAAAAATTTAATGGGGAGTTAATTTGAATTGTTTAAGATGGGGTAAGATGAAAATATATCTATTTACATCTAATGATTTTATCCCTTCTTCATAAAAAATGTAATAATGGATACATGTTGCTTGATTTTAAGAAGAAACCACATTGGAATAATGATAAAATGTTTATTATTCCTAACATTAAAGAATGATCTTATATGTTCCAACTAATTAAGTCATTTGATAGAATAGAAAAGTTTCATGAATAAAATATATAAACTCTAAACTTGTACTATTAGTAAGACAATTTATTTTTAATAATTATGAAGTAAATTCAACATTAATTTTTTTCCAAAGTGATCAATGAAATATTAAATCTCAATATCCATCAAAAAAAATTGTTCTTATTTTCTTTCTCGTTTTTAAACATGTATCTTTATATTATATCTTTATAAAATAATTTCTTATTATTACACCAACAAAATGGCAGTATATTATTATTTATACATATTAGGAAAAAAAATTTCCTTGATTGTGACTACCCAAAAATATCAGTGTTCTTGGTTGTCCTTTAGTCAATATGAAGGAAAGATGGACATGCAAGGTTGTGTAATCAGTTGATAAAAAGGAGGCATTTGAAAATTGATATCATGTCCTTTTTAAAGCAAAGATTCTAGTGATAACCATTCCTCTCACCGAGTAGAGTAGTAAAGATTATATGGTGGTTATTTCCATAAATATATTTTAAAAATATTTTTTTCAGTCTAACTATTCCTCTGCATTATATTTTTTAACACTTAGTTGTCATACTCTTAATGTGAATACATATGTTCTATAGAAACATGAAATAATATAATCTTATCTTGTAATATTTTTAATGTTTTAAAATTAACAATCACCCCACCACCTCTAGACCATGTTTTTCAGCTTTTCTAGCCAAAGATAATCCTTGTGTATTACTCTGATTTTATACATGGGACTTTGATCCATATAATTTGAAATGATATTTCATGTATACATGGACACATTCTATTTGGTACATAAGTTATAAATGTATCTTGTATCATGGATCATGTTATTTCATATAGCCTTATATTCTATATATTTCTACAAAACATGTATCACTTAGTGTGTGTTTGGGTGTGTACTTTTTCACACCTTGGGAAATTTACCCAATTGTCCCACATGAAATGTTACCACAATGTACATGTCATGTGGATGGTGTATTCTATATCTGATATACGGATTTTCTATATGATGTATGTTCTAACATTACAATTCATGTGATTGGGAATTTCATATTTGTAATTCCAATGAACCATGTTATATTTAGGTTTTCATTCCAAATTGATTTTATATAGGCCACAGTCGATCCAGCAGTAGTTTTAATCCAAAAAAAATTAAAAAAATCATAAGGAAGAGGAAAAAACTGAATTATAGATTCAAACCCCATAGTGAATCACTGATGACTTATATTCCTAAACCAATGATCAAGGATCCATGCCAATTTTATCACTATACATTTCGAATATACCTCCTCTGATGTGGCTCTACCTATATCTATATTTTCTACTCAACTCATGAGGTCAATGCTTGGTATGCCTACTCCTTATCATGAATAACGGAAGAGGATATTGGGGGGGGGGAATAAAATTAAAAATAAAATTAAATTAAACACTATGAAATGGATCATCCTAAGAGATAGAACTCAGACTATGGTTATATCTTACATTGGTAAATTCCCTAAGAATAGACTCTATCATAATGTCAGAATTTTGATCATGGTATACATTTAGAATAAATATCCATTCACACATGTGGAAATAATTATTTTTAAAATATTTTTATGGTATTTTGATCGGGGAAATTACCATTTTTACCCTTTATGAATATTAATGGATCTATAATTCCAAAATAGTCTTCGTTTTCCATATGAAAAAACTTAGCTAACAGTATCCTCCCCACCTTCATTACTATTAATCCTCAAAAATAGAATAACCAAATTTTTCTATCCGAGAATCCCATAATCCATTCTCATGAAAAATAATTACACATCATCAAATTATCTTAGTAACTGTTGATGGTCAAAAATCTTGTGACCCAGAATGAAAAGAACTAAAAAATGCACTCCCTTATCCTCTATTGTATCATGTGAACATCGTATGATATTCTTATTCCTCTATAAATGGAATAAAACCTCAAACAATTATAGTGGAATATCCCAAAAAAGAGTTGATCACCTTTAGTGAATCTCATTAAGGATTTCCAAAAAATGCATCTCCTCAAACAAAATAACCCTCTAATAATTCCATCCCAAATAAAATACATGATACATCAGTTTGAATTTGGTAGGATTCATTAACCAATTCATTATTTGTGATGGTTTCATAGTCCTCTCTATGAAAATGGGGGACCTAGAATTTTCTCATAATGTTATAGTCAAATCATATCAACACTCTCTATTAGATACCTCTACGTATTAACCATATCACATCATAATATTATTTATTTATTCTACTATGCGTCGACAATTAACATTTGTCAACATAAATACTATCTGACTTATTGAAAGAGGATAACATTCTTCTTATCATCCTTCCATTCTATAATAATAAGACTAATATACATGCACCGAAAATATTAGAAAGCTTCACATCCACTATAGGAAACCTGATCTGTCTATTGTATGTCCCAAGGTAAACATTCATTGAAAATAAATATTCATGTCTAAAATCACATAGAATGATATAACACATTGTACATCCAAATATTCCACCAGGAATATTATTTTAATCCTGTATTTTTCCACTAATATTAATATATAGCTGAGATGAATGACTTCTAGTGAGTTTCATACTCACAAAAAAATCCATCAACATCATCTCATCCTTAGAACAAATATAATCCCATACCATTATATATCACATTTCACTATTCATGTAAATTTACCCTCTAAAATCCATAAAATGGAAGTATATATTAATATTTCTTCCATATTTTGTCCTAATGTACATAAATCATTCCAAAGTCCATAACAAAGAGTTCATCACTCAACTATATGAGTTCAACTATCATTAATAACAAACTAGAATGGAATTATTGTATTCCTATAATACCAAAAAAATTATATGTATATCTCATAAGGATCATAAACATAGGAACAACCCCTAGGTAACATACTATCTTCTACTCTATAGTTTTAGAACCCATACTATGTGACAATTAGGGGACATGAATTGTCATGAACTGAATCTGGTCACCACCAAAACTGGAGCCAAACCCAGAATGTGACCAGGATTGAAGGGCATTCCCAATCCCCACAGGCTGGCACAAGTGTTCGGGTATCATAAAATGAAAATTGGGAATTATTTACCTGAGTTTATAAACTTAATACAACAAATGAATCCAATAAAATGAATCAAGATTTTTCAAACCAAACATTTTTTTACAAAAATTCATAAATGAATTACATAGTTTAAAACAACTCACCAAGACTATAACAAAGGTACAAAACCAAAAGGGAATATCCCAAGAACCCTCACGGCAAGGGGCACCACCCTCAAGCCATCTCCATAAGACTTTACCACCAAGGACCTGTGAGAAACTGGAACCACTAGCACTAAAAACTGTACCCTACCTGTGGAAAAAAATAACCAAGTCTACTTAAAACCTAGGGTGTAATTAGGGTGTGAGAAAATTCCCAATAGGATACCACCACTAAGATATCCTATGTGATAAAAATTCAATGACAAAAATCTTGAAAGTTTTCATAAACAGGAAATGCTAGTCACAATTTATAAAAGATACAACTTAAAAATTAAAATAGTTTTCAAGTGGGATATCATTAAGAATCAACACTTTTAAAAATAATTTTAACACTACTGAATTTTCCAGCCAACCATACTATATGCCAATGGTAAGCACAAAGTAACTAATGAGCACAAGCAATAGGAAATAACACCTAGGCACTATCTCACTGTGGGTCTCAGGTACCTCGTATCTCGGTGAGAGTAACCATCACAATATTCGTTCTCATGCACGATCCACTATTATAAAACATGACCATAACCTAGTGGTCCCTAATCATCATCATCATAGTTTAGTTAGTGTTGTAAGAATCAATATTGATATGTGAAATTGAGGCCAAACCCCACAAATTCACTAGCATACTAGTACACGTCCACCCACCTAGATACTCAGTTTTAAAATTGTGCTCAAATAAGTTCAAAAAGACAAGAAATATAATTTTCACATGAAAATATAACTTCCACATCAAAAATTCAACAAAAATCCCACTTTTACATCACATATGTCACAAAATCCACTTTTTCATTCAACTTGATTTTGAAATCAAACTCACGCCAAAATAGCACACAACACATTTTGCACATCTTTTAAAATTCAACAAATCCTTTAACAATTTTATAAAATCTTTTACAAGATGATAAACATCACATAATAGACCAATCACATGTTATATAATATGATTTTCATAAAAAAAGTCCATTTTTTACATCACACTCACACAAAACAGCCAGAAAACATGTTTCACACCCACATCACAATTTCATAAATCACTTCAACAAATTACAAAACATTACCAAAATGTCTGAAATAAAAACTTACCACTTTATCATTCAAAAACTAATTTTAAGAAAATAATACCACCAAAATAGTACATAAGAAACCATTTAACACTTTGTGTAACTAATTAAATCATTTACAATTTTCATAAAATCAACCCAGGGGGTATAACTATGTTTTTACCGCAAAAATCAATTCTAAATCCTCTTTCAAATCCAAAATCACACAAATAAAAATCCAAATCAGAATTTGAATCCCTAGAAAGATTTATTTAACAACTCTCAATTATTATAAAATCACCTCATATAATACCACAAAATATGCACATGAAAAACACACATTTTCATAAAACACTTTCAAGAGGAAATACATGGTTTCAGACATAAAACCCATGAAAAAACAATATTTTAAACCCAAAGGCACCCAAATACCCTACAAAAGTAGAATTGGTAGCCCAAAGATATTTAGTGCACCAATTTCATATGTTATAAAACACACCCAAACAATACCCCAAGGGTTACACATTAAAAACACCGAATTTCAAACTAAAATGCAACTATAAAATTAAATGTTTAACCAAATCCATTATAAACAGTTTTTCACCACACACAGAATATGAGAAACATGAAAAATAAGTTATTCAAGCAAACTAAATCATCTAGAAATGATTGCAGATGGAATCACCTACCAAAAGTGTCAAAACCATCAAATATTGGTGTGAAACATCAACTGCAACACCACCACACCTCAAGGAAGTGAAAAGAAACCTAAAACCTCAATATCTCACCCAAAATATAGGAAGTTAGACCCTAGGCACGAACTCTAACTTATGGAAATTTTAGAACTTAGGAAAGGGTGAAAGAAACCCTAAGGAAAGAGAACAAATCAAAGAGATAAAGACTTACTTGTAGAAATCATTAAAAAATCACCTTAAATCCACCAAAATATGATTCTCTAAGTAACCAAAACTATTATGAAGGATATAAGGCGTCATAATAGGTCTTGTGGAGACTGAAATTGGGGGAAAAGAGTGAAAATTAAAGTATTTATGAAAGAATCAGTTTACCTATTTAAATCTAGTCAATTTAAGAAAGATTAAGAACAATCACCCTAATCTGTGGGGGAGATGAGCTCCAAAGAGGCAAACTCGCTAATGGGGGTGAGCCTTAGGATTTTTTCTTTGAGTATGAGGTAGAATTACCAAAAAATATTAAAACATGAATGAGATATTTAAAACTTAAAAAAAATTAAAGTAGGAAATGGGATTACGGGAAGGCTCAATACCTTAATAAAAACCCTCATCCATCATGATTATAGATTCCAATGTGGTCCAAATGGATATAGTAATTTTAATATACTAGGTTATGCCAATTGGGAGGTGGAATGTGCTTAAAATGTTGAAAAACAAAGGAGTTATAAAAGAAAAAAAATTATTTTTAAATCTGGAAATGGGCTACCGGTTTGGCCCAAATATTGAAAACCCACTATTTCCACCAAAATTCATAAGAAACCCCAAAAACAAAGCAAGAATGGAAATTAAATGAAAAATTCCTTATAATATAGTCATGGATGTGACAATTCTCCCCAAAATAAAACTTTTCACCCCTGGAAAACCACAACAAAGCCAATAGCAAAAACCAAACCCAATTGATAGACCAGAAATTATCTCCTTCACCAAGTTCAGTTTTCCCCCGAAAGGCCAAAACACCTTTAGTGACCAAATAATAAAGGAATACTCTCAAAAACCAAAACATACATAAATTTCCTAAAATTATCAAGATCATTCATACTTTATCCCCAAAAGGAAAATCATAAAAAACTATATGAACAAGATGCAAGTAATCTACCCATATGAACAACAACAACGAACAATGTTACACTTACTTTTCTCTAACTAAACTATTGGGAACTCTCCAATCCCAACGTTTACCCCAGGAATATTTTGTTAGTTAGATAGCTACGAATGAGACTACCTCTGACTAGGACAATACCAAGGACCAATATGAGTTACTAGTATGGGGATACACAAATGGGCTCCCCACCATAAGAGATTACTTAAATTTTCCCGAGACAGATTCAAGACACTAACAGTGGGAGACCTGAATGGAATCCCTAGTTCAAGGGGTAGAATTCCATCAGACCTTTACAAAATAAATTATATAAGACTCGTAGTGGGTCTCCCCACTATAATAACCAACCATCTTAATCAACCAGCATGGGTTAGTACAGAAAGACCCCAAAATTTAAAGAGTTTGGATGGTCGCACAGTTAGTACGCATGGTTTGAGAAACCATACTCTAACTATGGGGATCCTTATATCTACATAGTTTTCTAAGGCATGGTCACTACTAACCATGCACAAACCATGCGCTCAACCTATCAATCCAAACTTTAAACATTTCTCCAAATACATAGTCGAAACCAAAGGGGGAAAGTATGAACTCAGACTACAACATGGAAATGAGGTCCTCCAACTCTTTCCATTGAATGGGAATAATAAAAGGAAGATGACAACACCATAGGTTTAAAATATTCATATCATTCATACTGAGGGTAATAATTGTTCAATGGTTTAAATAACCCTAGTATTTCCCCTAACTACACTATATCTTCTCTCTATGACCTATGGCTAGAGCTCAAAATATTGAAGCATCTTCAGCCTCGCAGTTAGGCTTTGGAAACCCATGTATGGAACTTCTTCTTTAGGTTCCACAAACAACTACACTGCATACCCTAATGGGTTCACCAAGACATAACACACTTCAGAACTCACTTTACTAAAACATGACATTTCACTGATACAAGGATCAGAATATGCACACACATCACACCTTGTTTCTTCGTGTGAGAAACAATAGAAAGGGAGGACACATATAAATACCTTACTATATGATAGAGGATTTGAAGTTTTTCCCAAGGTATATGTACTCCCAACATAACATAGACCCCTAGAGGATTTCATAACCTTTACCTTTACAGTCAAATGAGCACACGACATCGCAAGGCATCACCAAAATGACCATTGCGGTTTATAGAAACAATACGTGGAAAGGGACATTATGCCAAGTCCCCAAACAACACACTATTCCATAAGGTGTCCATAATGTTATCTCATGACCAGATTTCCCACACTAGTGGTTTAACATGAACTCCTACTTCCAAGAGACTATGAAAGACCCAGAGGCCCTCTTAGACACTATCTAGACACTTATCCACTCTAACAACCCCAGACCACTTCCACCTTTGACGAATCAGGAAACTTAAGAAACTAATGTCTCTTTTAACCTTCCACTAGCACTCTCCTGCTACAAGAGGATCCACAAATCAAACAAAGGAAATTTTGAAAATTGAATATCCAAATCCTGAGAAACTGATTCTTTATATTGATCAACTGGAGGATTTTATAATGGCGAAACAATTCGGGTTGCACTTCAGTCATGCACTAACCCTTAATGGGGGAATACCTTATCCAACGAGAGAAACCAAGGAACCAACCAAGTTGGTCCATTGGTAAAAACATGCCACAAAATATATACAAACACATGATGGTAACCACCATAAATATGTCCCGAAACATATCTTAGAAGAGACTATTAACCGGTCTTTCTACCCAGCTTACTGACCAAACACAAACCAAAAACATGGTTCAAATAAGAGGGGTTCTTGGACTCAAAAAATCCCACAACATCAACATTTTCTAAAAAAATGTAATATACACCTTCCCAAACAATTCATCAAGACATCATGTTTTTCTTTAAAAACGTTTCTTTGAAAACAAACGGTTCAGCGGTTAGGGTATCCACCAATGGTACCCCATGCGACTCACACATACATGTTTCTATGCCACATTGGGCTCCCTAATAATATCTATCTCAGAAATCATCCAGTCATGCCATCAACCATACATCATCTCATATAACCCCATGCATGTGTTTTCTCATGGAAATACAAAATTTTAAAGCAAAAATTCTTTCCACTTTTCAAAACCAAAACGGTCAACCAACACATCCCTTTTCTCAAAACTGTTAACCATGAGATCAAAATCCCAATTAACATATTAAAAAAAAATTCATAAAGACACAATAATTCAAATGAAAACACACTTTCAATTCATACACATTAATTTCAAAACATCTCATCCCATTAAAACACCTTTCAATAGTTTAGAAAACTCTTCTGGAAATACTTTTTCAAAACCAACTTTAACATACTTCTTGGTTTCAAAAGAGGCTTAAACACACCATTTTCCTAATTCAAAAAAAATCTGAATTTTTAGTTCCACCATTTCAAAAATCAAAACCTTCCCTCTTTATTTAAAAAACATTTCACAAAAACCTTATGCTTCTTAAAACCAGGTAATTTTTACTTTAAAAATGGAACTTATGAGATTTTCAAACTAAAGGACACAAGACAATGGGAGGGGGAACTAGCTTCGGTGGGTGACTTGGACATATGGTTGGTGACCATATTCTATTCAATTCGCCATCACAGAGAGTGTTATAGAGAAATATCCTCAACTAAACATATATTTCTAGGCTATGTGAGCTCACTGAGACCATTAACCCAACTCTCTTTTCATTTCCCCTAATCATCATCAAACCAAGAAAACAAAAGGACTTAGATAAATCCCGACCTACCTTGGAAACTTGAATCCCGTCATGAGGTTTGGTGATCAGGCACACTAACCATAACTGGAATACCATGTCTCTACAATCCTAACTCTAGACTATCCCGACTCTTCCCCAAATAATAGGACCCAAAGAGTTAACCTGAACCTCCTCTGATACCATTTTGTCACAAACCGAATCTGTTCGCCACTGAAACCGGAGACAAACCCGGCCTATGACAAGGCCCAAAGTGTTTTCCGGATCCCCATGGGCTATCACAAGTTCCTGGGTTTCATAAAATGAGAACTGGGAAAGATTTACCTGAGTTTATAAACATAAAACAACAAATGAATCCAATAAAATGAATCTGGAATTTTCAAACCAAACAATCTTTTACAAATATTCAGAACTGAATTAAATAGTTTAAAACAACTCACCAATACAATAAAAAAGGTACAAAATCAAAAGGGAACATCCAAAGAACCCTCATGGTAAGGGTCACCACCCTCAAACCATCTCCACAAGACTTCACCACCAAGGACCTGTGAGAAACCCAAACCACTTTCACTAAAAATTGTACCCAACCTGTGACAAAAAAATAACCAAGTATACTTACACCAAAGGTTTTAAGTAGGTTTTAATCCAATTACTAGTAGGATACCACCAATAATAGATTCCATGTGATAAATATGAAAAGACAAAAAGCTTTCAAGTTTTCATAAATAGGAAATGCTAGTTACAATTTCTAAAAGATGCAACTTGGAAATTAAGTCAGTTTTCAAGTGGGATATCATTAAGAATCAACACATTTAAAAATAATTCCAACACTACTAAATTTTCTATCCAATCATATTTTATGCCAACAGTAATCAAAAAATAACTAATGATCATAAGCAATAGGAAATAACCCCAAGGCACTATCTCGTTGTGGGTCTCAGGTACCTCATATCTCAGTGAGAGTAACCATCCCAATATTTGTTCTCATGCACGAGCCACTGGTAAGGAACATACCCATAACCTAGTGGTCCCCAATAATCATCATCATAGTTTAGTTAGTGTTTTAAGTGTCAATCTTTCTACGTGAAACTGAGGCCAAACCCCACAGATTCACTAGTATATTAGTACATGTCCACCCACCTAGATACCCGGGTTTCCCTCTAGTTCTCAAACAAGTTCATCAAGACAAGAAATATAATTTCACATAAAGATATCAAATCCACATTAAACATTTACCAAATATCCCACATTTACATCACACAAGTCACAAAATCCATTTTTTCATTCAAAATGATTTTTAAATCAAACTCATGCCAAAATAGCCCACAACACATTTTTTACATCTTTCACAATTCAACAAATCCTTTACCAATTTTATAAAATCTTTCAAAATATGATAAACATCACATAACATCCCACTAACATGTTACATAATACACTTTTCATAAACAAATTCCTTTTTTCACATCACACTCACACAAAACAGCTCGAAAACATGTTTCACACCCACATCACAATTTCATAAATCACCTCAACAAATTAAAAAACATTACCAAAATGTTTAACATAAAAACTGACCAATTTATCTTTCCAAAACTCATTTTTAGAACATACTACCACCAAAACAGTACATAATCAACCATTTCACACTTTCTGTAACTCGTTAAATCATTTAAAATTTTAATAAAACCAACCCAAGGGGTATAACTATTTTTTTCCCATAAAACCCAATTCCAAATAATATTTTAAAGCCAAAATCACACCAATAACAATACAAATAATAATTTCCATCCCAAGAAATATTTATTTAATCACTCTCAAGTATTATAAAATCACCTCAAATAATACCAGAAAAGATACACATGAGAAACACACATTTTCATAAAACTCTTTCAAGAGGCATTACATGGTTTCACACATAAAACCCATTAAAAGACCCTATTTTAAACCCAAAGGAACACCAAGTCCATACCAAAGAAGAATTGGCAGCCCAACATTTTTTAGTACACTAATTTCATATGTTATAAAACACACCCAAACAATTCCCCAAGGGTTACACATGAAAAACACTCATTTTCAAACTAAAATTAAACTATAAAATTAAATGCTTAACCAAGTAAATCATAAATAGTTTTATCACCACAAAAAGCATATGAGGAACATTCAAAATAAGAAATTCAATCAAAATAACTCATCTATAAATGATTACACATGGAATAAGCTACCCAAAGTGTCGAAAACCTCAAATATTGGTGTGAAACATCAACCAAACCACCGCCACACCTCAAAGAAATGAAAAGAAACCTAATACCTCAATATTTCACCCAAAAGACAAGAATTTTGACCCTAGGCATAAACCCTAACTTCCTGACATTTTAGAACTCAAGAAAGGGTGAAAGAAACCCTAAGGAAAGAGAAAAAATCAAAGAGATAAAGACTTACTTGCACAGATCTTGAAGAAATCACCCTAAATCCACAAAAATATGAATCTCCAAGTAACCAAAACTGATATTAAGGCTACAAGGAGTCATAATAGGTCATGTGGGGTCATAAATGGGGAAAATAGTGAAAATTAAATGATTTATGAAATAATCATTTTACCTCTTCAAATCAGGTTGATTTGAGAAAGATTAAGAATGATTTCCCTAATATGTGGCGGAGATGAGCTCCAAATAGGAAAAATAGTTAATGGGGGTGATCCTCAGGTGTTTTTATTAAATTAAGAGGTGGAATCACAGAAAAATAGTAAATAATGAATGTTATATTGAAAAATTAAAAAAATAATTTAATGTAGGAGATGGGCTTACGGGCAGGCCCAATACCTTAATAAAAAACTCAAATCCATCGGGATTATGGATTCCTATGTGGTCCAAATGGATATGGTGATTTTAATATAACAAGGTATGAAAATTGGAAAGTTTAATGGGTATAAAATTTTGAAAAATTAAGGAGTTATTTAGGAAATAAAAATTATTTTTAAATCTTTAAAATGGGCTCTTGTTTTGGCCCAAATTTTGAAAACTCGCCATTTCCACCAAAATTCATAGAAAACCCCCAAAACAAAGAAATAATGGACATTAAATGAAACATGACTTCTAAATAAGTCATGGATGTGACATGAATGAATTATTGGGTACCAGGGAAAGATGTATATACTAATTCTAAAGGGATATATTTTATCATCAGTTGGGTCTCACTAAGTACTGAAAGTGAACCATGTCACATTTGATTGATTTTAAATCATTAAAAAATACGTCCATGTAACCAAAAATCAACTATGGGGGAGTTATCAATAACTAATGATATCATCACTCAACCTCACTCTACCATGGTGGGATCCTAGTAAAACCACTTTCTGTAATCCATCTAGAACTAGTGATATAAATGGTGGAAAATGGTCACCTAAAATAGGATTTTTATTACAAGAAGTTTTCATAAAAAAATATCCACTAAGATCATTGGTTCTAAAGTAATAATACCATTATATGATAGTATCACACTCTAGTGTTAATCAATTAACGTTACAAGGGGAAAAACACAACTCAAACCTAATGATATATAGGGATGTACATGATAAATTTATCTATAAATATATCCCATCTAAGAAACTAGTCACTATCTCTATAAGTTTAGTAAAAAATACCTAGAGGGGGAATGGGTGGTAGTGTATAGATACTTCATCCACCACATAATTATAGAAACATATTACAATGGTCACCATTCCCACCCCAAAAAGGTGACCAATCGTAATAAAAATTCAATATAAGGGATTCCACTCATGAATGAGGGGAAACATAAAGTCATTAATTTCTACCCAAAGTCTTATAACCCTTAAATTGATCTAATCATATCCATTATCCATTGAATGGAGGATCCCAATATGATAAAATCACTCAAAATCCCTATTAAGACTAGGATCACATGACTGGGTAGATGATCATATCCAATATATTTCAATCTAATATGACCAGAAGCATTACCAAAGGTCCAAATAAAATTGGGAAATTCACATATTCCATGGTCTATCACATGATCACCCACAGACTCAAGCATCATTCCAACACCACAAGTTTCTACCTATACTCTATCAATCTATGGTCATGTAATATATGATCCTAATTAGTAATATCATCATGTATCATGCATGAAAACACAAGGGTTAGTCACATTACCAGTCCCACAATTTAAATATCTCATAGATACTATAGAAATAACACTCACTCTTATTTTCTATTTAAAACCATGGAATCAAATGTGTTGATACCATATTCCTAATAGTGATTGAAATTCATTAATATCATATCCAAAATCATCTACCTGTGATTCTTGAATCTAATGGAATTCACATGTATAATCTATCCCATGCTTTGGATTACCCTTGCATATCATGGTGCAACTCTACCATAATACAAGACTCACTAATCTCCTTAGAAATATATCAAAAGAACCAGGCTCTCCTACCATCTAGTGATTTATATCTCATAAGACCTACAAAAAAAATTGTAACACACCTTATACCTTATCAATATACCCTATTAACTAATGTTCCAAAATAGAAACTCAAGTTTTCTTATATATATAGGTTTCTAGTATCACATGTTATGTCACTAGAATATGAGGGAACTATTCCATCCAAAGGATTTAATTATGGAACTACCCCACCTCAAATACCATGATCTCATCTATATACAGATATTTATAAAATAATATGACCATGATAATCTATTTTTACCATGAAATATTCATATTATTTGGTTAATAATAATTCCACCAATAATATATATGGTAAAACATTATATATCTTATTATTGAAACATTTAGTAATTAAACCCGTTTTTTTAAAACATGTAGTAAGGAATAAAATTAATACAACATACACTTAGGTTCACTATATATCACATACATAGATGGATTGTATTGTCATCATCATCAAGGATAGTCCCTCCGTAGATTCCACTTGACATGTCATAAAAAAGGGATAATTTACTATGGTCCATCTAGGATTAATGTCACCAAAAAGTATTATGGGATAACATTTATGAATTCTTTAGAAAATTTAACCCTATATTAAGTGATATAAGTCACACATAAGTCTAAAAATTATATTTAAATTATAAATTTGAAGAATGATGCATGTACCCAATCCTCTTTCCAAAAGTCCAAGATCTAAAACCTATAAATCATAAATTTAAAATAAATGGGAATCTCCCTATGTGAAATTATAAAACAATATAATTTTTTAAAAATAATGAAATCCTAGAACTATGGTAACCTTAAATTATTATTGGAAAAGGTTTTTACGACCCCAAAAAAATGAGGTGAATAAAATTATCTAAGATATTAATGTATAAAAAGATCTAATTCCACATTGTATTTCCCCATCCCAATAAAAATGATCAATGTTCTATAGAAATGAATACATGGAACACAAGTTCACCCCATGCTACTAGTTTTACACTAGCTACATGTGTATTTTTTGAAATAGTGTAGAGGTTATACCCCATATCATAGTTTTCATTAAGGAAAAATATCCAAAAAAACCAAGAATAATAACTATAAGAGTATAATATGTATAATAAATTCTATCATTATATTATAATTTTCATGAATAAGTAAGTAGTTATATAGACTTGTGTTCATAAAAGAAAAACATATCTAATCTCCCACTCAGATACTCACATATTGAAAATAAATAAAGGAAATAATAAACTTAAGATGCTACATAACCATCCTCAAGCCTCACCTCATCCAATATCCAAATCCAATAAAAGTAATACAACTATATTAAGATATGTTGGGATTCTACATATATTTAATATTTTTTCACTAAGGTCTTCTAATGTACCCAATTTCCATGACTACACAAATTGGGTGTGAATACAACATTGTAGGGCAGCAAAAATGTAGTGACATATGTAATATATAATTATAAATCATGTTATTATGATATTTTTGTAATAAATAAAAATAACCATATAATCATAAATAAACTAACCATTTTTTATCTTTAGAAAGTTATATGACACATATGATTGGCTATACCTGCATTGTTTATTGTCAAAGAACCTTTGATAAGGTCAGATAATGTTTCTAGCCAATATTGGTTTCAATAACTATGTTATAATATGGGAAACACAATATCCTTTAATGTATAGAATATATATAAATAGTAACATGTAAACTTGGATAAATCCATAAGTGGTGATATTGTGAATTCATCGAGTGGAAGGCATGTAGCTGATAGTATAATCCAGTATACTTCTGATTCAAAGATAGATTACCTGAGGAGATATAGTTAGACCTCAAAGGATTAATCCCTTCATCAGGGGAATCCCATATTTTAATATGATGAATCTAAGGGTATTTCATTTAGAATTCAAAAAATGGGAATTATAATTGAATCAAAGGGGAGTCCCCAAGGAATTATATAATCATTAGGCATAAGAAAAATCATGGTAGGTAATACTAATATTTCTATATAACATATTTCTTACATGATTGATATTACAAACCCATGATATCTGACAAATTCATTTTTATATATTACTCATAAGTAAAAATAAATCCCATAAAATCTCATTTCAGTACTGATTTAGATTATATAGTCACACCCACATTCATCACTATCAATTTCCAAATGAATCCTCTATGGTTCAATATATCACTTGAACATCCACTAAGATCACAAGGGTTATATCCCATCCCAGACACCCTGTATCACTCTTCAAGCTTAGTTTCACATCTTGGGTTATCAATTATAACTATTAGGGAAAAAAATTTATTTTCAAAAAAATAACAATAATAGGAACTAATACGCATTGTAGAAAAGTTGATTAAAAATCACTATAGAGATAATCTATAAGTCTCAATGAATTTATCATCTAATACTATATCATCTATTATATTCTCAAACTATATAGGTACATTAATTCAATATAGGGAATAGCTTATTATGTAATTAGATTATTGGGGAATAAACTATCATGACATTCTCTAGTCAACTATCATATAACTCTATGATATCACATAGTCTTATCATGAACTATATGGACCAGTTATTCCAATTTTCATTCATAAATTGTGATTGGATTCAGGGGAACCTATTCCAGACCACAGTAATCACTAAGATCATTTAAAACTCATCCATCAAAGAATGTATATCACAAGGAATATTTTCATAGCCATGGCCTCAATAATTTATGTCCAAGTCATTAATCTATTTCACATGGTACCCCATAATCCATGATAGTTTATCCATTAAATTCATGAAATTTTATTTTTAAATAAAAAAACTACTTAATAGTAATTTGGATTTCCAAAAGTGATACAGATGTGTGAAATAGGAGTATAGGGAAATTTATTTCACCAAATAAGGAATATATAGAAAAAACTACATATATCATGGGGCGATTACCTTTGAGAATAGACTGGATACTCTATAAGAATATTATCCAAGTCTAACTACCCATCATCAATCATTACAAGGCCCTATCTCAAGCCACATTTCCCCAAAATTTATTATAAAAAATTTAAAATCATTCATTCATTTTAATAATAAATATTTACATTTTATGTAAATTTAAAAAATTTAATAATTATTTCATACAAGTTGTTGGCCAGTCGTGTCCCAATGAATTAGTAGTAGACCACTATTCAAAGGCCCATAACACACTCCTAGAATGATCTTGGGATTATTACCTATCACACAAAATTTATTCAATCACCAATATAATTTAAATTAAAATAATCTCTTAAATATTTCATTAAGTGATATAACATCCATTAAATGGTATCCTATGATGAGTGATATTCATCATGGGGTATTATCCATCAATTCCACATAAATAATTGTTCATATGATGATTATTCCTCCATGGTGCAAAGATATTCCAAAAGAAACCCTATTTCTGGCTACCTAAAATTATAGTGGATTACATGGAAATAAGGAATGAGGATATAATCAGGTATGTGGACGAATTTACTATGAGAATAATCTAGAATAAAATTTAATATACCTTTAAATCCAATGGATATTAATAGAGACACATATGGATCTCTCTTATGTCATGACCAATTAATGAAATATAAAAATAAATAAAATATACTTTAAAACCCATGTGTTCAATTATTAGAAAACCATAAAAAAACTTATGGTAGGGAACCACTAAAACAATAACAAAACCATGGTGTACCCATAGAAAATAACTTGTGAACTGAAAACCTATTGAGGGAAACAATGATACCATCACCCTTTACCTTCCAGTGTTTTGAATATGAAAACTCTCCCTCACACCATAAAAATAAACACATTTTGGGACACTATATAGACATTTCAAAGAACCAAACATAGTCCCGTCATAGTGTACACATAGTAATTTTTCCGATCTAGATCACCATAGAGAACCATCAAGGCATTGATTCCTCCAAACTCACAAAAAAAACACCTGAATCCTATGAATTTTGTCTTCCTGTAACACATGACTAATCATATCTAACAAGACACCCAATGAAACAGCAAAGATAGTTGTTTTACCCCTTATCTGTTTACTATATATGAGACCTATTTCCCAAGATATCCACTGAAACGGAAAACCTATTCATTCCATAATTTTCATTTTCCATAAGTAAATGACCATAAAAAATTCCTTATAACAATCTAAATCCCATTCTAACACTCTGTTTCACCATTCACAATGGAAAGTGGTATTCCATGGTACAACTATCCATTTCCAATCAGTAGAATTCCATTGAAAAAAATATCATTGAAAAAAACCACTGAATATCCATTCCCACCCAAATTAGAATACCCTAGACTAGTCATTTCTTCCCCAATCACATTTATCTCCACTCTATAGTTCTCCCCATAGTAGGGAAATAACAACTAAAAAATTTGTCGCTCATTCTGAACATTGAAGTGCCCGGATCAGTGTGATCACTAAGAGGGGGAGGGGTGAATCAGTGATCCTTTTAAACATTTTACTAATTGATTCTTTATCAATTAAACCTATATGGATTGTTAAGGCCTCGATCCACTATTCTTGTATCTCTCAGCCTTTCCTCAAGTGATGCAGTAAATGTAAAGACACAGGACACAAGGATTTACAAGGTTCGGCTCCAAAGGCCTACGTCCTTGCCATGTTGGTTAAACTCCCCAACATGGTTTCTCCACTATAATTCGGTTAGTAATTAAAATGGTCGATACAGTGTCCCACTGTATCTCTCCTGAGTCCCACATGAGGTTCTTTATACTGCATCCCATAGTGCTACCAGAGTCTCACTGGCCTGCTTCAGCTTCCACCAAAGACTTCTCCACCCTGAGTCTCACAGGGGGTCTTCTCCTGGCTCCTCGAGTCACACGAGTAGCTCTTCTTCTACTGAAGCTCTTCAAGAGTCTTCAACAGCCTTGGATAAGGTCTGTTGGCCTTGCTCACTTCTTCTGATCACTTGTGGTGACTAGGACTTCTCTTCTTTGCTCGGGCTTTATCTCCTTCTTCTAAGGATGACCCGGCCACTGTCTTCAAGAATCTTGATTGGAAAATATGTTCTTGCACTCAGTATGCCCACTCAATCTTCTTGGTCTTCTCAACTACTGAAAACTCAGATGAATGATGTCTTTAACTTCAGTCTGGCTTTAGTCTCTCTTCAGTTCAACTTCATGCACTGAGTGCATGGAATCTATGAATCTTCATGCACCAATTGCATGGCTTCTCAATCTTCATGCATGACTTTCATGGAATCTCAAATATCTTCAAGAACCTTTGTTCTTGGACTTCTTAAATTCACACACACTGATTTGAACTTTGTTTGCATGTGCATGTGCATGCATGCAAGCATGCTCTCCCCTTTTCTTCTTGGTGAGATAAAACCTTAAAGGGTATAATCTCTTTTAGCACACACACACCTTTTTCTTCGATTCACACTCTTTTATTCTTTCTCACACACACAAAATTGTGCGTTGTTCTTTAGTGTGTATTACCCCTTATCTCTTTCTTCTCAAGGTGTTCACCAAATTGTTTACTTGTTCATATATGCATGGACATGCATGTGTCTTATTCCTTAACTTGGGCACACACACAAGAGGTATGGCCTCCTTCACTTGGGCACATACAAGACTTCAGCCTTCTTGTTTCTTTGCACACACACACAACAAAGATATGTTGTGGCCTTCCTCTTCACTTTTCACACACGGCCTTCTTTCTTCTCAATTAATCATTCTCTTCCTTCACATGTGCACACACACTTTGTTCTTATGTTAACATGCACATTAACTCCACCATGAAAGTACACTCATTCTTCAAGTAAATCACTCACAATCTTAATAGTTATGTGGATGGTGTAAGTGTGAGGTTTTCTTCTCAAGATGTTAACAAAGCCTCGGCCTGATGCATGTATTCTTCTTTGTGACAATACAAGGCCTCGGGTTCTTTTTCTTTTTGCAATATAAGAGTGCACAGTTCTTATTCCTCATGAAAACCAGGGAGAATGGGTCTTCTACACACCAAGAGTGCTTGGGTGCAATAGGCACGCAGGGTGCGGCCTTCTTCTACTGCACAAGGTGAGGTAACTTCTTCTACCGCTCAAGTGGCGCGGTAGCTTCCTCCTACCACGCAAGTTAGCGGGCAGAGAAGGAACAAAAGTGTGCATGGCTCATCTTCTTCCTACCGCACAAAGGGAGCGTGGTGTCTTCCTCCTGCCGCGTGAGTTCGCAGGCACAGAGGGCACGCAGGGTGTGGCCACTTGCTACCGCGCAAGTGTTGCGGGCAGTGGGCGCGCAAGTTCGCGCCTCGGCTTCTTTTCTGTTGTGCAAGGGGAATGCACAGGGAGTCCTCCTTCTAACTTCTTTTGCGCAGGGGTTGCGCGAAAGGATCCCTCGGAGCCTCGGGTGGCTCCGAGCTGCTCTGCCACACAGGTTGTGCGCGGATCTTTGAACTTCACTAGGATAGGAGCTTCGCGGGACTCCTTCACTTCGCGCAGCAAGGCTGCGCAAAAACTACTGCCCTTCACGAACCAGTGGGTTTCGCGGTTCCTCTGTTTATCTGGAGAAGCAGGAGCTTCGTCCTTCAAGAATGGAAGCAACCCTTCACGTACACAGGCTCCTCTTTTTATAGGCAAGGAGATCAATTAAAGCCGTGGGGTCCAAAACTTTGAATGCCCGAGAATCACTCCTTTGAATAACTGAGATATTTGGTTCTTTAAAAACATTCTACCCAAGTTTAAAGATATCCGTGTATCTCGGGTGTTTTCTTTTTCCAAACGTGGGATCCAATATTCGTGTATGGATTCAAGATCATATACCCGATACTCATGCATGAATCTCGTATGGATCCACGTGGCCTCGGCAACTCCGTTTTCCTTGGATGAACCTTTTTCCTCGAGATATCTCATGCATGCAAGATGTAGATTGCATTCATGGTCTCGGTTCGATTAGACGATCACCATGCAGTTGTTTTCGAGCTTCAACAGTGGTCAAGATTCAGCCACGGTGGATCGGTAGTGGCGACGGTGAGCTGATTCACGTCGGGTGGAGCTCGGGTTTCTGTAGGTTGAAGAAAACCTCGGTGCCTCTCCTCATCCATTGGATCCACGTTAAATGATCTCGGACGGCTGGGATTATATCGTGGCACCACCGGATTAGATGAGCGGCCGCGATTACACGCGGATCAGATGGACGGCCCAGATCAGCTCCGCGTCTTAAAAAACTCATCCCACATCGAATCATGTCGCGTCTTTCTCGCGGTTTAACAAACATCTCCTCCCACCATCGGCTCAGAAATCTCCTCTCCCCCTCTGGTGCTGCCCCACATTGGTTCTTTGTGGGCGTGCTTCTTCTCCCACTATGCTTCTCCGGGTGCGCTCTAGCGCCCTTGCTGCATGGGTTCATCACCGTGTGGCACCCGCGATCTTACACACGGCCCGCACCATGCCTCGAGGAGGCCTTGGCCTTGAGGACTTCCCTTAAGCGTGGTTGACCCTCGGGTCCCGCAAGTGCTTGAGGTGAGGGACCTCGGCTGGCCTCCTTGGTTGGCTTATTTTTTGTTAAAGTAAATAGTTGGTACTTTGTATAAAATCAAAGTAACCAAGTACAAAAATGTCAAACCATACTTCTTCTCCTCTTCATCTTCTTAAGAACTCCATATATCTTCTTCAACATCTCTTCTTCTTCTTATATTAAAGAATGGAATTCCCAAGGATCTCTCAACTATCTTCATCAAAAATTAATCATAAATCACTTGATCTTCAATGTTATTCTTTGATCCAATCAAAGATGAGGTTGGATCATCTTCAAATCCTCAGGCACTAAGAGATAGTGCATGGTCTTCTTCAAACCACTTCATCCATTTAGTAGTTGTGGATGGTTTATCTTTTCACTTCATCGACTTAGAGGTTGTGGATGGATCCCTTCTTCATTCCTCATCCACTTAGTGATAGTGGATGGCAATTCTTTATCTCCTCATGCATTGTGAAGACAATGCATGGACTTCTAACAATGTTGTGAAATTGCATCTTCTTGATACAAGTTCTTTGAACTTAAGATCAGCTCTATAATCGTCTGATTTTGTATGGAGAGTGTTTCAACCATTACCTCCTATGCCACTTAGTGATTCTCCTAAGTGACATTCTTCTTAGTACTATGGTAATTCTCCAATCATCACCATCACCATTACTTCCTTTTTCATTCACATATCCATTCAATCTTTGACATATTATTGAAAACATCACCATCACCATCACCTCCTTTGTCATTCACATATTGACACTCCTTGTCATCCATTCAATCCTTGACACCTTATTGACAACAAATGCAACACAGTGCACAATAATCTCCCCCTTTGTATTTGTTGTCAATATCACTAGAGAACATATGAATGGGTCAATATGTGTTCCAATATTTTCTCCCCCTTATTGGAAACCAAATTCAAAGGTGTGGTGTGGTTCTCTTCAAAATATTTCTTCCTTCCTTTAAATAGCATCTTCTTGAAAATCACTAAGAGAGGGATGATGTCACATGTTCACTTTAGCAAAGAGCCTTTAGTATATCATCTCTAAGTCTACTTGGGCTAACCCGGTGTAGAAAACAAGAGTTATGTAACCAAGGAATTCAATGATTTTCATAATTCACTATACATGTGAGATCATGCTTAGGCTTCAAGAGGTTGAAATTTTTCAGATATATCAATGAATTGCTAAATCCTGCACATACTTCACCAGACTCATTAGAATGTTCAGGTGCAAAGATAAATCTCCCCGTATCATCCATTTTTCTTTAATCAAACACTCCCCCTTAATTGACATGTTAAATACAATTAAGAAACAAGGGATTAAAGTGTGATTGGAATACCTTAATTCTTCCCAAGATGATATGAATCTCAAAATATCATCTTCTTCATATTAGCTCCCCCTCAAGGGGTGCACTCCATTCTGTCCATACCATTCTCAATTTGAGAGTGATCATCATCTTCAATTCCCGGAAATGTAAGAACATGTGTATATCAGTGATTAAGGAATATGATGGAACCTCCTTGGTTCATCAGTTTGAACAACAAGGTTGAGAAGATTCTCTCAACCGAGATGTTCCACTTTCTCCATTCTTCACACTTTCACATTTGATCTTCAATGATGTTTGTGCTGGTGTGGATCTTAACACCTCTTCAACTTCTTTGTGTGTGACTCCTTTCTCTCGAAGTTCCTTCTGAGCACTAGAATCTCTTGGTGAAATCTTCATTCTCTTGAAGAATTCTTTTTTAGCTGGAATGAGTGTCATACATTTATTACTAATATGACCAGCTTTATTGCACCTCACACACAGAACTTCATCTTCATGTGAAATCTTTTGGTTTTCTTTTGCACTTGCTTTGGCATGTTTATTTTCTTCCTTTCTCATTCTTTCCAAATATTCTGGCCAGATGATTAATATATCATTTGGAAGTGAGGCTTCAGATTTGGATGTTCCACATGGTTCCTTTGATGCTTTTAAGTTACCTTTCTACGGAAACTTATTTTCAATCAATCCCATCTTCTTCTTCTGGATTGATTGTCCTCTTGAGTGCGGTTTTCTTCTATTTAGTTCCATGGATTGTTTACAAAGATCCATGGTATGACCTGTCTTTCCACAGTAGAAGCATTTTTTCTTGGTGGTCCTTCTGGATGCATCACCCTTCTTGGATTTTAAATCCAAGGACTTATCTTTATTTTTCAAGATCTTCTTGGGAGAATTTTCAACTTTCTTCTGCTGGCTTCCCAAGGATACTTCTTCATTCTTAGCCAAGTTCTGTGATCTTATCTTCTTTTTAGCTTTGAAAACATTTGGAGATTGGTATGTATCATTCTTGTGACCACTTTTGCATTCATCCCAGATGTTATCAAACATTCCAAATCTGTTTGCAGTAAACAGATGTTTCTGGACCTGTGGATGTTGCTTCTTCTTATCTGGCTTTCTCCCCCTAGGCATGGGATTCCTTTGTGCGTTTTAATTTAGAGGATTGTACCAACAATATTTTGCACAATGTCCATACATGTTGCAACACCAACATTGACCCACAAATCTTGTCTTCTTGACTTCTTCTAATTGTTGGGTCTTTCTCTTGAATTGATGTGTTTTTTCAGGAGATCTCTCTTTCTTCATATTCTTCATCCATACTTGTTTAGAGTTATTCTTCCATCCTTCACTTTTTGTGGAAACACATTTATAATCATTAGTACATGATGGTATGGATGGTACCTTCTTCTTTGTATATGTTTCCCTTTCATTAGAGGATGTCCTTCTTTTGGAATCGTCCTTCTCAATGCACACTTCAGTGGCAACATTTCTACTTCCAACTGATTGGGAGGCTTCATCTTTGGGTGATTGCTGATTTTTCAATATCAACTCTAGCTCTAATCATTTGATGTTGAGAGATTTATTCTCATCCTCAATAGATCTTAGCCTTCCTTCCCAATTCTATTTCAGTTGTTTTGTCTGGTCTTCATGCACCTTCTTCATTTCTTGCAATGAATTTTCAAGATCCTTCACCCTTTTTACTTTTTCTTCTAATTGAGCATCTTTGACAACCATTGAAACATTGTGCCTCTTTTCCATTGCATGGAAAACTTCTTTAAACACTATCTCAACGAATTCTTTCTCACAAATGCTTCTTTGTAGTTCTCCAGTGACATCATCAATTCTTTCACTGCAAAGGGAAATGGTTTCATCTTTGGCCTTTACCAGCTTTGTGAGAGTGTTGGTTATGACAACCCTTCTTGCCAATTGATCTTCCATAGAATTGGGTTCTTCTTCTAGCTATAATTTTTCTTCTTGAAGATCATGGATACTTGTATTAATACACATTGCCACTTCCCTGGGGACTATCTTCCGAAGATATTTGAGTACATTTTGATAGTTCTATCATCATCATATCTAAAGAAGGCTTCATTAGAAGAGTGATAAAAGGAATTGTCATCTATTGTGACTTTCACATTACCTTCAATGGAAGGTGTTTCTCTATTAGTAGCAACCTTCTTCTTCATCTTCTTGACCTGTTTCTTCTTTCTATTTTTCTAAGTCTTGGCAGATATCTTCATTTGAGGGTGTTCTCTCATTTCCTCAAATCTTCACTTCATAAAGACTCCCTTTGATCTTTTAGAGGCAACCTCGCTCTGATACCAATTGAAGTGCCCGGATCAGTGTGATCACCGAGAGGGGGAGGGGGTGAATCAATGATCCTTTTAAACTTTTTACTAATTGATTCTTTATCAATTAAACCTCTATGTCTTGTTAAGGCCTTGATCCACTCTTCTTGTATCTCTCAGCCTTTACTCGAGTGATACAGTAAATGTAAAGACACAGGACACAAGGATTTACAAGGTTAGGCTCCAAAGGCCTACGTCCTTGCCATGTTGGTTAAACGCCCCAACATGGTTTCTCCACTATAATTCGGTTAGTAATTATAATGGTCGATACAGAGTCACACTGTATCTCTCCTGAGTCACACAGGAGGTTCTTTATACTGCATCTCATAGTGCTACCAGAGTCCCACTGGCCTGCTTCAGCTTCCACCAAAGACTTCTCCACCCTGAGTCTCACAGGGGGTCTTCTCCTGGCTCCTCGAGTCACACGAGTAGATCTTCTTCTACTGAAGTTCTTCAAGAGTCTTCAACAGCCTTGGATAAGGTCTGTTGGCCTTGCTCACTTCTTATGATCACTTGTGGTGACTAGTACTTCTCTTCTCTGCTCAGTCTTTATCTCCTTCTTCTAAGGATGACCCGGCCACTGTCTTCACGAATATTGATTGGAAAATATGTTCTTGCACTCAGTATGCCCACTCAATCTTCTTGGTCTTCTCAACTACTGAAAACTCAGATGAATGATGTCTTTAACTTCAGTCTGGCTTCAGTCTCTCTTCAATTCAACTTCATGCAATGAGTGCATGGCATCTCTGAATCTTCATGCACCGATTGCATGGCTTTTCAATCTTCATGCATGACTTGCATGGAATCTCAAATATCTTCAAGAACCTTTGTTCTTGGACTTCTCAAATGCACACACACTGATTTGAACTTTGTTTACGTGTGCATTTGCATGCATGCAAGCATGCTCTCCCCTTTTCTTCTTGGTAAGATAAACCCTTAAAGGGTATAATCTATTTTAGCACACACACACCCTTTTCTTCGAGTCACACTCTTTTATTCTTTCTCACACACACCAAATTATGTATTGTTCTTTAGTGTGGATTACCCCTTCTCTCTTTCTTCTCAAGTTGTTCACCCACTTCTTCACTTGTTCATACATGCATGTACATACATGTGTCTTCTTCCTTAACTTGGGCACACACACAAGAGGTATGGCCTCCTTCAATTGTGCACATACAAGACTTCGTCCTTCTTGTTTCTTTGCACACACACACAACCAAGATATGTTGTGGCCTTCCTCTTCACTTTTCACACACGACCTTCCTTCTCCTCAATTAATCTTTCTCTTCCCTCACATGTGCACACACACTTTGTTCTTATGTTAACATGCACATTAACTCCACCATGCAAGCACACTCATTCTTCAAGTAAATCACTCTCAATCTGAATAGTTATGTGGATGGTGTAAGTGTGAGGTTTTCTTCTCAAGAGGTTAACAAAGCCTCGGCCTGATGCATGTATTCTTCTTTGTGACAATACAAGTCCTCGGGTTCTTTTTCTTTGTGCAATACAAGAGTGAACAGTTCTTATTCTTCGTGAAAACCAGGGAGCACGGGTCTTCTACACACCAAGATTTCTTGGGTGCAATAGGTGCACAGGGTGCGGCCTTCTTCTACCGCACAAGGTACGGCAACTTCTTCTACCGCGAAAGTGGTGCGGTAGCTTCCTCCTTCCAGTCAAGTTAGCGGGCAGAGAAGGCACGAAAGTTTGCGCGGCTCAGCTTCTTCCATCCGCACAAAGGGAGTGTGGTGGCTTCCTCCTGCCGCGTGAGTTCGCGGGCACAGAGGGCATGCAGGGTGCGGCCACTTGCTACTGCGCAAGTCTTGCGGGCAGCGGGCGCGCAAGTTCACGCCTCAGCTTCTTCCCTATTGCGCAAGGTGAATGCACAGGAAGGCCTCCTCCTAACTTCTTTCGTGCAGGGATTGCGTGAAAGGATCCCTCGGAGCCTTGGGTGGCTCCGGGATGCTCTTCTGCACAGGTTGTGCATGGAACTTCGAACTTCGCTAGGCTAGGAGCTTCGCGGGACTCCTTCACTTCGCGCAGCAAGGCTGCGCGGAAACCACTTCCCTTCACGAACTAGTGGGTTTCGCGGTTCCTCTGTTTATCTGGAGAAGCAAGAGCTCCTTCCTTAAAGAATGGCAGCAACCCTTCATGTACACAGGCTCCTCTTTTTATAGGCAAGGAGATCAATTGAATCTGCAAGGTCCAAAACTTTGAATGCCCGAGAATCACTCCTTTGAATAACCGAGATATTCGGTTCTTTAAAAACATTCAACCTGCGTTTAAAGATATCCTCGTATCTCGGGTGTTTCCTTTTTCCAAATGTGGGATCCAATATTCATGTATGGATTCAAGATCATATATTCGATACTCATGCATGAATCTCGTATGGATCCACATGGCCTCGGCAACTCTGTTTTCCTTGGCTGAACATTTTTCCTCGAGATATCTCATGCATGCAAGACGTAGATTGCATGCATGTTCTCAGTTCGATTAGACGATCACCATGTAGTTTTTTTCGAGCTTCAATAGTGGTTAGGATTCAGCCACGGTGGATCGGCAGTGGCGACGGTGAGCTGGTTTATGTCAAGTGGAGCTCGGGTGTTTGGAGGTTGAAGACAACCTCGGTGCCTCTCCTCAGCCATTGGATCCACGATAAATGATCTCGGACGGCTGGGATTATATCGTGGCACCGCGGGATTAGATGAGCGGCCGCGATTACACGTGGATCAGATAGATGGCCCAGATCATCTCAGTGTCTTAAGAAACTCATCCCACATCGAATCGTGTCACGGCTTTCTCGCCGTATAACAAACATCTCCTCCCACCATTGGCTCAGAAATCTCCTCTCTCCCTCTGGTGCCGCCCCGCATTGGTTCTCTGCGGGCACGCTTCTGCGCCCACTATGCTTCTCCGGGCACGCTCTAGCGCCCTTGCTGCACGGGTTCATCACTGTGTGGCACTCGCGGGCTTACACATGCCCGCACCATGCCTCAAGGAGGCCTTGGCCTTGAGGACTTACCTTAAGTGCGGTTGACCCTCAGGTCCCGCAAGTGCTTGAGGCGAGGGACCTCGGCTAGCCTCCTTGGTTGGCTTATTTTTTGTTAAGGTACATAGTTGGTACTTTGTATAAAATCAAAGTAACCAAGTACAAAAATGCCAAACCATACTTCTTCTCCTCTTCATCTTCTTAATAACTCCATATATCTTCTTCAATATCTCTTCTTCTTCTTCTATTAAAGAATGTAATTCCCAAAGATCTCTCAACTATCTTCATCAGCAATTAATCATTAATCAATTGATCTTCAATGTTCTTCTTTGATCCAATCAAAGATGAGGTTGGATCATCTTCAAATCCTCATGCACTAGAAGATAGTGCATGGTCTTATTCAAACCACTTCATCCATTTAGTAGTTGTGGATGGTTCATCTTTTCACTTCATCGACTTAGAGGTTGCGGATGGATCCCTTCTTCATTCCTCATCCACTTAGTGATAGTGGATGGCACTTCTTTATCTCCTCATGCATTGTGAAGATAATGCATGGACTTCTAACAATGTTGCGACATTGTATCTTCTTGATACAAGTTCTTTGAACTTAAGATCAGCTCTACAATTGTCTGATTTTGAATGGAGAGTGTTTCAACCATTACCTCCTATGCCACTTAGTGATTCTCCTAAGTGACATGCTTCGTAGTACTATGGTCATTCTCCAATCATCACCATCACCATTACTTCCTTTTTCATTCACATATCCATTCAATCCTTGACATCTTATTGACAACATCACCATCACCATCACCTCCTTTTTCATTCACATATTGACACTCCTTGTCATCCATTCAATCCTTGACACCTTATTGACAACAAGTGCAACACAGTGCACAAAAAACATAATAAGTCATCCACTCAATAAACTGAAACACCTAATTTTTCTTGATCCACAACTATGAAAAAAAGGGGATGTTCCTAACCTCTAAATCTTGATAGAAACCTTATTATCAAAAAAACCCTCACTAAAATCAAAACATAAAATCTATACTACATTTCATAATCTGAAAAAGTATAACTCATTGAAACTATAGTCAAATGAAAGGCTCAATCAACAATAATTCTATAATGACTTTCTATGTCTCCTATAATAACTCATGATATGATACCAAGGGGATAGAACCTCCATCGTCCATGATGAACATAGCACAAAAAAAGTGTACTATTAAATACCCATCCTCCAATCTAGAAAATTTGTACCCACTCATCACAAGGGTTTATAGGATGGGGGAATCTATTAGAATATCCTCACATATCATTGACTCTACTTTTTCATCTATACAAAACTTCATGATACACTTTTCATATATATTGCTGGAAAACTCTAGCCAAAACACATTCATTCATGAATCATATATCATCTAACATCAAACCCTCAACTATTGGTAAACTACCTTATAAAAGATATCTGAATTCAATTGATATTACCAGAATCTTTTATTTGTAGGTCACTTGGGTTTTTATTTTCCAACATTTTTTTCAAATCATAATCATTAAAAAACAAAAAACATTATTAAAGTAACTCACTGATAGGATTTTATATTGTTAATGACTCAATTATAACATTTTATATAAACATATACTCTTCACAAACTATATATATGCTATAATATGGATCAAAAAATGTAAAAAAATGGAATACCCGCTTCATAGTGGAAGGTGTACGGCATGTACCATGGTTTACATGGCATGTACATCAATATCTTTAGTATATGTGTGTACCAGTGTCCCTAATAGAAATAATTTTCAAATATATATATATATATATATAATGACTCTGGATCTACATCGAATGTAGGAATTGGTTTAAAATTTTAAATTCTTATCTTGGATCATGGGTCATGTAATCTTAAACTACATGGTGTATACACTCAAAAAAATTGAATGTGGGTCCCTAGTTCTACCTATGTTTTGTTCCATTAATCGATCCATGTCATGTAACCTGTCATGGTTTGTACTTCAACATGCCATGTACCTCATACGGGGTTCCTAGTCATGTAATTTTCCACACCCCATGCTATGTTCCTAGTGTTCCTATATAACATGTTATCTTGACACACTAATGATCTACACTATGTGTCTTCAAATAGTATACATGTGTGATTAGGTATTATAGATGAAAAATTTAGTAAAACCATAAAATTATACCCATTTCAATACAAATTCTTCCTTCATGAGCCCTATTCTATTATTAAGTATCCATAAAAAATAATATTAAATTGAAATTGAATAATTATCAAACTAATGAATCCAAATCCATGGTTAATCATCAAATATTTAAGGATGAACACTATTATTTTTTATCCAAATCCACTATATCCTAATACAATTCTGATCAAAATCCTCTGAAATGTATATTTCACCACATCTATAATCTCCTTTGATCAGGATTTCAAAAGATATTTCTCTTCCCCATTTTTTGTAGGAGGAGAATATATTACGGAGGGGAAATAAAAATCCATAAAAGAATCAACATAGATCTCATACCTATGCTACGTTTGTACCTCACAAATTTTAGACTCAATCACAGAGACAAAATTTCGATTCAGAGATCCATTTAAGATATATCATCATTCATAACTCCAAGAATAAATAATATATATTTAATAGATTTAAAATATCATGAAACTACATTAGGCTCAAAATAACTCTAAATTTTCTCCCAATAGTATGTTTACCTCCCCAATAATAGCATAATAATCATAAAATATATCTCAAATAATATTCATCATCAAATTACCATTTAAAAATTCATAATGATTTAGGGATCTAAAATTCGATAATATGATAAGTCTTCTACATAAGAAAACCCAAATTGCTACACACTGCATTTTGAATAGTTTATGTAGTAGATCATTATCGTCCAATGGTCACTCTATTCTCTTCCTTTAAGATATACTCTAGATTATATCATGTTATATATATTTAGGTAAATTTTCAATTTATTTAAGTAATATTCACTCTAGGTTTATCATTTTTAATGTGAATAAAATTTATAAAATTGATGTACCAGTGTAAACTATATATAATGCTACCAAATTATAAATCCTGATATTATCAACACCTTCTATGAAGAGTTAAATCTGCGATCACCAAATAATTATTAAACAATAGTAAATAATTTTTTGAATAATGAATAATTATTTCATAATAATTGTCTACAAAATATAGTGTCATCCTTAATTCCAAAAAACAAAATCCCTTTATGTTCAAAAAATATAATCATAAATGTATCCTTATTCAGTAAAAAATAATCCTAACAATCATATTTAAAAAAAATAACATTTCACCCAATATATTCTTCTCCTTTCCAAGAACTTACATTTCATTTATATATTGATTTTTCATCCATCATCTAAAATGCACAACTAAAGTATCTTGATCTATGTAATATCACTAATATGGGTATTGGGAGAATCATTGATCACAATTTACTACAAATAGTTATTAAAAAATCAACTGGTTAAATTTCATAGTGTTACAATCCAATAAAAGATATCTCCCAACCTATCTTCATATGCGATAATAAAATGTGAGATACTAAGACATTATATTATCAATTTTTATTGAAATTACCTTATCATTTCTATGTTTATTATCCCCCAAGATGTATTATTTTATTAATATCTTTCAATAATGAATATTCATAAACATCATCTAATTCTACACCATAGTAATCATTCCTCTATCTAACCCTTATTCTACACCTAATCAATCTACTACCATAGTCGGATATATCCCACAACTATCCTTCTCATATCCACTTCCATTATAGCTAGTTATATGCCTCATCCAAAATCCTTTTCAGCAACTATTGTTACACAATATATTTATTTTATTCCTTATTATTATATTATCCATTATCAATAGATATTATTTTTAGATGTTCTTTTCCCATTATTGGGTTGGATCAGCCTTTTTTATGTACATAATTCTTGATTTTCAAGAACTCAGTTAAAATTTTGTTGTCTTAAAAACATCTTACTAATATGTTAATGACCAAGATAACTCTATGGAATATTATAGGGATATTATTGGAAATATTCCTTATAAAACATCAATATGATTGAGATTTATATGTTATTCCCTCCATTTGATAGATTATAATCAATTTTTAGTATGTCTCTATCCTATAATAATAAATAAACGCACTATCGACTGGTGAAACATGTTCAGATTAACCATACTCTAATTTTTATTCCTCATATAGTGAACTTTCTTCCACTAAGAAGAATCATAGTTCACAATTAATTCTTAGCTTCATCTTTTACATATGACACATGATCCAATACATCTCTATTTACCTAATAAAAATGGTTTAATTTTCTTCTTCTCGATGATCCTTTGAATAATTCTCCCAATTCAACTAAATAGAACCTTGGTTGGATATTGAAAAAATTCTTTATAAATTCCAATAATTTGTGTGTGAATAATATATTTCACTCATACTGTTCCATCTATTTCAATAGGTTCACTTGTTTTAAAAAATATTTGAATTTAAATGTGTTTTCACACATTACATAATTTTTTATTTTGGTCCTCCTGCTCATTTAAATTTCTATATAATCCCCTTAAACATTTTTGTATATTCATCAATATTCTTAAAATCATGGTTTATAATACACTCTTCAATCATACTTGAATTTCCATTAATTAACTTCTTCAATCTTCCTTATTTATTAATAGTTAAAAACCCATGAATAAGTATCACACCATCATCATTATTTTGTACTTTATAATTTTTTTGTAACAAAATTAGATATACATTAAAAAATGATTTTTTGAGGCACCTTTCTAAAATTATTTTTTCTGGTGGTACGAGTTCATAATTCTCTATCTGATGGACTTAAAATAAAAAAAAATCTATCTAATATGTATTTTCATGATTCTACCTTACTCAAAACCAAAATTCATTTGGGTTCAACATATATCTATCTAATAAAACTCAAATTTATCCTAAAATTTTTTATCCCTTCTCTTCATGGGTATCCTCCTTCCAATTGCATCATAATTTTTTTCTAATTTCCTCATAATACATGATATGTTGGATCAATCATTTGTTTTTCCAATAGACCATCATACAATGTAATATCATATATTTCTAAATATAGTGATCTATATTGGTTATCTCCATATAATAAAATTAGCATGATATCATAAATATAATATATTTTTTAATTGTATGTCAATGTTATTGTATAGACTTCACAAAATATACTTTATTACTCTTCTTCATCCAACCATCCTATATTTGGACATTATAACTCAACCACTTTAAGAATATATTTGAATGTTCTAACTCAATATTTTCATTATATAAATTTTTCCTATTTTCTTACACCTAGTTTATCTTTTTTCATGTTCATATGGTATACATCATAGATCTACCCAACTGATACACTACATATATTTCTTTTATTTCATCATTCTTAATTATATCCTGATCAAATAATAAAATCAAAAATTTCATTAATGAAAAATCATAGATCAATCATTATAAAGCCAAATATTTGAACAATTTAACTTAGAATACATACATATCAACTCATTCATATTGAGTATATCTATCAGATAACATTACAACACTTCATATACCAAGAAACTTATAGTTTCTCTAGAAACTGAATTCTCTCCCTTTCTACAAACTAGTGAAAACTCCACCACACCAACTTCGTACAACTCATTGTATAGTAACATAAACCATGTTATATCATGTAACATTAATCCCACTATAGCATGTACTTTATATAGTTATTTCCTCAATCATTATAATTTAGTATTCATATTGTTGTAATGTATACTTCAAACAGCTGCATCTTTGTAGAATCACATTAGTCTACTAAAATTCATCCAGTAACATTGAGTTTTTACTATAATGACCCAATCTTAATTAATATATATTCTATTTTAGTTAGAAAAGAATGAATTTTTTGTAATTCACAAATACATTTTAGGATTATAGTTTTATTTAATTAGTAAATATCACATTCATAGATTAATATTACAACATAAAGAGTATAATTAAATATTGTTTCCATTTTTTTCACAAAGAAGAACTTTTATCTATAACAGGTTTTATTTTTCATGACATATCATCACAATTTTCATCTATATTTCATATTTTTCCAAGATCATTATAAAAACCTTGCGAAACCCTTTTAAAACATGGGATAAGTAAAACAAAATTAATAATGAACATATAATAGAATGAAAAAAATTGTTAATGAATGAATACGTATAAATATTTTTCTTTTTTTAAAAAAATAATTGGGCTAAAAATAAACAAAATTATTACACATATAATAAAATTCACCTTCCAAATAATTTTACAATAAATTTCATCATAAATATTAAAAGAAAAATTAAAACTCATAAAGGTTTCTTTTCAATCTTGAAAAACACATGAAAATATTTTCAAAAAGTTATAATTTTCACCATTTTGTTGTAGTAAATAATTTTCTTTAATCATGGGATAATTATATTACCTAGTGAAATAATAATATTTCCATGAAACCCATATTATCATTTATTAAATCATGTTGGTAAATTGACCATTATTTTCATATAAGTCTCTCATTTTGAATATTTATTATAGTTACAAATTGAATAACCATCATGATAAAATTATAAATTAAATCATACACAGTGCATTGGAGTATTATCATGAAATAACCCTTATATGGTTCATAAAAAAACCATCTACCATAATAAATAATTCCCAATAACCATAACATAATAAAAACACATAAATTATAATCTTTTTCAACATTACACTCATAAAAATATCCTTTTTCACCCATAATAAAACAATTATGGATATTGAAAAATACATTCCACTTCAACCCCTTTTAAAAAGAAAAATTACATAAGAAAATATAATTTTTCATTGAAGAAAAAATAAAAAAATATACATGAATAAAAACGTCAAATAATATTTATGATGGTGGTAAAAAGTGGTGATGATGTATTAGTTAAAATAAAAACTTTCATTTGCCTTTTTATCAAACTGTTTCGTATACAACTCATAAAAAACATTAATTTTTAAAACAATTTATGGAATGTAAAAAAATTAAATAAAATTTATATTATAATAATCATATGTCCATATAAATACATTCATAAAATAATTTTCAATAAATGCACATTTAGAAAAAGGATTTATTAAATAAATCATATAAAACAAGGATTCTAAAGTAAAGTGTTCCTTACCTAGAGTCTCACTCATAATGTGTTTTCCATATATTATAGAATAGTAGATTAATGTTTATTATTTAATTTATTAAGAAAAATTTTCAATCTTATTTTCATTTTTTTCATTTATAATCAATTACATAATCAATTAACTTCATGGTGATTGTTTTAATGATTTTAGGATCATATGTCCAAATTGACTTAGGTAGTTAGTCAATGGTCAAAGATAACATTATTCCATTATATAAAAAATAATAACTAATAAATATTTACCATATATATATCAATTTTAATTTAAAAACCAACTATGAATGATGTTTTTGAAAAATTATATAAATTATATTCATAGAGATGGTAGGTCGTACGTACTCATGAGTAATGCTTCCATTTTTCAATGATTTTGATGGAACAAAGGTAAGAGTTATTTTTACAATAAAAAATTATTATTATATTATAAATATTAAATTATATATTTTTAAATAAACTTATATATTTATTATATGTGATGTGGTGCGGAAAAAAATATCATTACATCATGGAGAATCCAGTCCACATGTAAGAATGAACAATGTTTTCATTTTACAAGGAATAGAAACGCAAGAAAATAGATGATATATTATATTTATAGTAGGATACACATTTTATTAATAACAAATATATATATTAAATCCATCATTATTTCCAACTGTTATAGGTATTGGTGGAAAAAATCACTTCGGCTCATGAGGTAGTTGTCCTCCATACACAAGAATGATAGTTTCCTTTCAAATTTTATCAATGATGGAGTTAAATATTGGTTATGATATTAAAAAGTTAACCTCGCAATTTATGGCATATACTAATAATACTATATCATTATGGTTGAATTATATTTTAATTATTTGGAAGATGAATTAAAACTAAAACATTTTGTTAAAATTTATATCTCTTATTTGAAAAATATCATTAACATTACACATCATACCTATAAGGATGGTGTTATTACTAATGAAAAAAATGTACAATAAATTGTGGGATTTATGTAAGTGAACTTCGTCTTTCTAGTTTATTCTTATTTGGCCTTTTTCTCTTTACTGAAGGGTTCAACACTTATCAACTCTTTGAGTGGATGATATTCCTCTCAGTCTGGTGGATTTTCATTTTTTTTTCTCTCCCCTGTTGGACTTTCTTGTTCTGTCACGTCTCCTAAGTAAAGACACATGAGCCTCTTTCTCATCACATATCATATATTTATGGATTCTGATATTGTTTGTCCAGATCACTGGTAAGTCAAGTTGGTTTGGGATGTGCCGGATGAGGCTTTATTGGTGTCTGAGGAGGTGCATCTCATGTTTGGTATCATTGACATCATATTTAGCTTATTATTATCTTGATGGTGTTTTTTTATATATTTGATGTAGTGGAGGTTTTCGGTTTGTCTTCTAGTCTTCTTAAACTGGTGGTTCAATAGATGAGTTAATGCAGGCAGGTTGATCGTACTTGCATTAGATGGGGTTCGGTGGTCCTGGCACAGGTCATAGCTCAATGATTAGGTTAGAATCATCTCCAACTATGCTCTATCTTTATGTTCCATCATTCCTTTCCTAGTTTGTCTTGTGTAGTGGCCTCAAAGGGGCTTTGGGATGTGCTTATCTAGCTTTCAATGGCTTTTCAGGAGGCACACCCTATACATGATTGGTCCAATGGTGTTCTATGATGGTAGTGGTGATTACTAGTGGTACACATTGGATATGGATGTAGGTTTCTCATGTCTTCTATGAATTTCTATTTTTTATTAGTTTTTTTGGTTTTTGAATCGTGTGTTTCAGCTAGTTGTTTTTTGTGATGGTGATGTAGTATAATTTAGGTATGGGTTGTTGGTATATGAATCAGATGTTATTTTTTTAGGGTTCTCACTTAATCCATTGAACTTATTTTTTATGGAAATAAAAATATTGGCTTGGATAATACTTGAGATGGTAGTTTGAGGAATTACATTATGTGTTAAATTAATTTAAATTAATTTTCATCTTAAAATGGACTAAAATTGATATAATTCAAATACAATATGATGATTATGAGTCTACATAATATCATAAAATAAAAATTTTACATGTTTAGGTGATGTTTTCATCCTTATCTTTTGGTTTTAACCCCTATTAATACTTTCAACACTAACTATAGTATCAATGTTTTTTATAATAAATAAGTAACAAAACATACTATTAAAGGGAAAACAACCCATAAATGGAACAAGGATAATATTATAAACCACATAGAATTTAATTATATTATTATAATATTTTCTGAAATTCAAAATCATTTAATAAAACATTATTTATCATTTAATATCATTAATGTCAATTTTAGTACTGTTCCTTTAATTTGTCATTGAAAACAACATCATAGAATATAAATTTGATTTCAATATATTAAAATAACTATAACATATAAAATCTATGTAAAATAGTAATGTCATGGAATTCTTCAGACATAGTATTTTAAATTTACTATTATTAAAATCATTTATTTTATTTTTCTATTAATGGTATAAAAATTGTGTCATTATTGCATAAGAATATAATGTAATTATATCATCACTAAAAACTCAATAAAAATTAGCATGATAAGAAAATAATTTATATTTTAAATAAACATTTATAAAAAAACATAATTATTTTATACCTTTTATAAAATAATATAAAAATTGAAATCCAAAAATTATCATTTTTGATGTAATCTTTTAATTAAATATTTTATTGTTCAAAATCGATGTAATATGGATCTAAATTTCATTCTTTTAGAAATATGGATAGAAATGGAATCATTTAACAGATAAAATTGGTTAATAAAAAATATTAATGTCATTTTTTTGTTTTCTCATATTATTTTTATCCTTCAATACCAGATTTACCCTTACAATGGTGATAATTATTTCTTTCAGTTACTATTAATATGGACCAAAAATAAAAGGGAACTACATACCAAATATCAAAATATTGATTTCAAATATATAATCTATTTTTCAATATTAAATTTCACTAAATTGAAGATAATAATTTAAGATAAAGATACAAAATTAAATAAAAAACAATTTTCAAATACATGTGTTTTATACCTAAAAAAAAACATATACAAAATAAATAATAATGAACATTTAGTTGTTATTAATTAGATAATATATAAATAACTATGAATTTTATTTCATTGATATCAAATTCAAAGAATAATGGGATTTTTTAAATGAAATTTCAATTTTACAAAAACTAGATATTATCATTATTTACTAAAAAATAAACCATTTTGGAAAAAAAATCCATAATTCATCATAGGTTAATCTTTATAGGATATATTCAAAAAATAATTTTCATTTTTTAATGTTTAAATTAAATAATCATTAAATTAATCTTCTAAATAAAAACATATAATACATGGAAACCCAAATTTTTTTGAAATAAAGTTTATTTCCCTTTGATTTAAAAATTTTATAATTTTAATATAACTCTATAAAAATATCATTAACAAAAAAGAAAATTATTTATCATGAAATTAAATAATTTTTTATATTCTTCCCCCTTTTTAAAATTTTCTCCTTATAATATTATTCATTAATTAAACAATTAGGGATATTGTTCTCCCATAGTAGGTTATAATGCCCATGTTGCTTCATCAATCGTATTGTTTTTAAAAAAACATACCACAGAGAATCCCATTATTCTAGAACACCATATTTCTATGGTCAATAATTTGAATAGGTTATTTATCATATAAAATTATTTCTTCCAATTGAATATTTGAAGGGAACAGATCATGAGATAAATTTGTTACATACTTTCTTAACATCAAAACATGAAATACACTAAGTACCTATGATAGAATTTTAGGTAATGAAAAAAAGAAGAAAATGGCCCAAATTTATATTGGATTTCAAATAATCCAATTAATTGTTGAGTTTTCATCCCATTTTTACCAAAACACATATCACGTTTCTATGGATATATTTTAAGAAAAAAATATCCCCTACCATAAAATAATGATATTTCCTCCAATTATTAACATAAACTTTCTTCCTAGATTGATTAGTCCTCATTTTTTGTTTAATAAGCTTCACCTTCTCAACCATTTATTTTTCCAACTCTAATTCGATAAAAATATTTTTTTCTTACATTATCCCAAAATGATTTTGTGCGCAACCACTTCTTATACAATACCTCAAATGGTTATATCTATGTACTAGAATATATATTGTTGTTATAATAAAACTCATCCAATGAAAATTTTTATCCCAAAATCCATTGTAATCCATTTAACAAGAATAAATAATGTATTCCAGGTTCATAATAATTTACTCATACTATCAATCATATTAAAGAATATGATTTATATAAATTTAACTCAGTACCCAACGACTTCTGAAGTAATTTATGAAATTAAAATTTATCTAGAGATAAAATTAATATACAGTAGAAAGAGGAACACTATATAACCAAACTATATCTTTGATATTAATTCAATAAATATTATCTAAAGACCTAATATCATGAATGGTAAGGACTATTGAAGATGTAGTTAATTAATCCACAATTACCTAAATTCCTTTATTACCATGAGATGTCTTACATAATACCACCACAAAATTCATTGATATATTCTCCCAATTCCAATATAGCACTAGATAAGTATGAAGAACCCCCTTTTTTAATTTTAATTTTTCTTTAACATGTTGAAAATTCAATCATTTCATTGTAAATATAGAAATATCACTTTTTATTCCATCCCACTTGTAATACTCCCAAATTTATATATACATCATAGCGCTTCCAAGATGAATTGAAAATGGATATCTATGAGCTTTGATAAATAATTTTCTCTTCAATAGGGATTGAAAAGGAACACATAATTGTTTTCATAATAAATTAACACCTCCTTTATCAATATTAATCCTTAGAACGTCACAATTCATAAAATATTCTACCTTTACCTATAAAAGGTGAAAGTACTTCAAAAATATCTTACTTTATATAAAAAATTGTACAGACACCTCAATCCAAATAGAGGATGTTATTTAATGGATAATTTCTTGCCTAAAATCTATCAAATCATTAACCAAAGTGTCATATTCTAAATATATCATTTTGAATGTGGAATTATTTTTTAGATTCAAGGCATTATCTACATTGTTTTCCTTACCTGGATGGAAATTAACTATGAGTTTATATTTCATTATCAATTATATTCATCCCAACTGTCTCATATTTAACTCACTCTGAGTGAATATATAATTCAAGATTTTTTTATCATTATATATTTCACATTGTATTCCATAAAATCATTTCACTAAATTTATAAATAAATCACTATAGAATCTAGTACATGGTTATATGTAAGGTAACATTTCTTATGTGGTAGTAATTTCTATAAAGCATAAGTAATTACTTAATGATTCTGCATTAAAACACAATCCATACCTATAAAAGAATCATCATAGTAAATAAAAAGTTCTTAATTTCTAGATGGTAGGTCAAAAAATGAATAATTAATTAATATTTTTTATTTATGGTAAACATTCATAAAATTATTATATCTTGATGAACTTAAATACCTTTCGTGTTAACTTGGTTTTTGGGAAGTATAACTAGGAATATTTTCAAAAAAAAATCTTATAATTACCTAATCATCCAAAATAATTATAAATCTCATTAAAAAATTGGTTTCATTTATTCCTAAATCATATTATATTTATCATGACCAACTATATTTCAATGTTTTTTTACTATGTGTCCAAAAAAAATGATATCTTCTCTAATAAAAAAGCATTTTATAATTTTTTCATATAAAATTTTATCAGAAAGGGTTTTCATTACAATCCCCGAGTATTGTTTATGATCCTCATAGCATTTTTTATAATCCAAAATATAATTAATAATAATAAGAACAAATTTATATAAATATTTAGGGAAAAGCCTATTTATATGATCTATAAATATATGTGGTAAATTTTCAACCAAAAGGGAATATCCACAAACTCATCATTACCAAACATTGTACAAAATTATTTTTTCGGAATTTCAATATCATTAAACTTTAGTTGATGGTACCTAGAACTTAATCCAGCCTTCGAAAAATATTTTATTCTATATATCTAATCCTGAATTCATTTATATGAGGCGATAGATACTAATTATTAACTAAAATTTTTTACATGATATATATTCAATTGAAAGCCTCATAGAACTGTGTTTCATTTTAACAAACAAAATAAGAGAAACAAATGATGAATTAATATAATGAATGAAACCATTATTAATAAACCCATGTAACTACTTTTCAAAAAAATTATGATTGGATTGATCTATTTGATAAATAGTTTTTGATATTTTCTTTACATTAGTCATTAATTCAATAGTGAATTCCACATCATGATATAGTATAACATCAGAAAATGCATCAGGAATAACTTCTGTGAATTATTTTTTCTACTAGTATATAATTAATATTAATAGTTTAATTATTTTCTACAATATGTGTATCAAATAATTTATTTCCATATTTTAATAGTTTCTCAGTTTCATGATATATTATCAATAGTCTAAATTCAATCATGTATACAAAATAAAACTCATTATAAAACATAAATTTTAACCTCTACAGTCTATCATAGACATGTAAAAATATATCTAATATATATTTATAATAATAAAAAACACTACTAGAAGAATGAAAATAAGGATTTTAGTTAAGGTCTTTACATAGAAAACAATCAGAATGCTCTTATTATTTTATTTTATTTTAATACTTCACCCACGTGTTTTTACCATAAGTATTAGATTCATTTCAACAGGAGAATCATAAATTTTAGTAGAACATTTCTCATAAATTAAATAATGTGTAGTAACATAGTAAAAAAATACATTATCATATTCAAAACAAACACAAATGTATATGTTAACACCTTGTTTGATGGACCATCGTCTGTTGAAGTAGTTATAAAGTATTTCTCCATACGAGTCACCTAATAGTCCAAAGGGTTCCCATCATTAGAGTTCTTCTTTAGAAACTCAAATTCATTTTAATCCATCTCATTACATTTAAAAAAATTAATGCAATCTTATTAAAATTTGAAATCCCACTGACAAGATCCTTTTCATTTTCATCACATTCCATATTCCCAAACTTACCACATTAGATGCACATCCTAGATTTTAAAATGCATTCCCCATAGTTATTTTTTACCACACCTATCACAAATGTGAAATTTTATTTTCTTAATTTCATGTTTATTCAATGGGTTCTTTCCCATTTCCATTCACATAGTACATTTTTTCTTCTTATTTTTATAGAACACTTGATCATCAAAAAACTCCATTTATACATTCTCAAAAATTAAAAAAAACTTATCATAAAATTTAAATTCATGTTAATCCAATAACCATTAATATCCTAGACTCAACCACAAGTAAAATATAATAATATTAATATGATGATACTACATAACATTTAGAACATACCTTTACAATTTATTTATGTTTTATTCATTCGTGGCCACTAAATCTTCCTAGTTATGTTTCTACTCCAATATTTTTTCCATCCAATGTTGAGTAGTTTTAGAAAAAATATATCTTAATGAAAATATTATTGCATTCATGGAAATATGCAGTATCAATATATTATCTTTCTATAATATTCTTAACTAGTTACATCCATTAATTAGCTTCACCTTCAAAAATAGTAAGTAGAAAGAGATAAATTTTCATTATTTAAATAACCCATGACTTAAAATATATTTTATAGCTACCACTGGATCAGAAGATCCATTGAATTAAGGATGTAATTGTCTCATAAAATGATCCATTATTAACATGTTCCATTTTGGTTAATCTAATTTTTTATATCATGGATGCCTCCACCATTTTTATCTCTCCACAATTGAGAAAATATAGTGAGAAACTACTTAGTTTTAATTCCAACTATCCCATATTTCTAATTTCAAAGGATATTATCAACTTGGTTCCTTTCTACATTATATAACTTGGTTCCTTTATAAAAAAACAACTTGAACATGCATAATTTAGCTATTTAAATATGGTAATAATCAAATTATATATCATCATAACCATTAAATATAACCTCTTAATGGTATTTAATTACATTATCATAACATCTAAAATTATAAAAAAAAATTATATGATACCAATTTTAAGGACATGGCCTTAAACAATAATTATTCTTGTGTTCTTAAATAAGAACTCAATTATTTTCATTCTAATAGATCATTTTGGTTTAAAGTTTTATATAAATATTTCATCAACCATAAATAAATAGATATTACATCATATAGTCGAAACTTCCACTTAGTATCCATTTTTACCACAAAATTAAAATTTTAAGATATAAAAGTTTTATTTCCATAATATATCATGAAAATTTTCATCTTGACCTCATTCTCGTCCCTATTAATAATAAATCCTTTATTAATAACATTTCAAAACATGTGATGAGAATAGAATTCTTAATAATATACATATAAAATAAATAAATAAATTCTTAGTCTATGAATACATATAATTTTTTCCATTTTTTAAAAAATTATTTGGTATATAATACAATATTTCTTTCCCTAGAAATCAATATCATAGTTAAAATATATTCATAATACAAATCAATAGAAAACTAAATATCATAATTTTATCTATGTAATCATGAAACACTCATGAAATCATTTTCAAAAATTTATTCTTTTCAAACATAAGAAGTAGAAAATAATTTTATTTTAACATTGGATATGTATCATACCTTTTTAAATAATAATATTTCCATTAAAAACATTGCATCATAAATAAATCATGAAGATAGAATGAGGTATAATTTTTCTATCACTATTATATATGGAATAACCTTCATGTTCACAAATGGAACAACCTTCAAGTTCAATATCCAACATAAATATTACCCAATGCATTAGAGGTCTATCACAGACCCACACATCCATAATTTATAGTGGAACCAACCTTCATTATAAATAATTACCAAGAACTATAACAAAATAATAACACATAAAATCATGAATTTTTAATATTTCACTCATAGAAATATTTTTTTCACTCATAAGAAAACATTTCTCGATAATGAAACATCCATTATATTAAAACACAATTTGAAAAATACTAAAAAAAGAAAAGGGGGGTTTATAATGAAAATATTAAAACATTAAAAGGGATAAAAACATCAAATAATAGTTATAATACTAGATAAATTATTTATCTCGTATATATTAAAATAGAAAATTCAGCCTTTCATTTATGGAAAACATTACATATAAAACTCATAAAAATATTACTTTACAAAAACACTGAATGAATGCTAAAATAGAACTAAAATTTTGATTATAATTATTTTATTTCCATGAAAATGCATTCATATTTTTTTAAGATAAAATTAAATTGAAAAAAAATTATAAAATAAATCATTAAAACATTTAAAATGTGGATCTAAAGGAAATCATCCCTTACCTCATGTTTAAATTATCACTTACGTGCCTCATCATCTTGAATAATAAAATTATGTTAGTTATGTAATTACATAAAGATATTTTTAAATTTTATTAATCCTATTACCATTTAATAACCAATTACCTATTCAATTAACTTAATGATGGATGTTTTTATGATATTTAGCTTATATGTCTAAAATTACATCTTTAGGTAGTCTGTGGTCAAAGTGGTCATTAATATAGCATACATAGAATAATAATCATGTCATGATTATTATTTTTATATATAAATTATACTTTTAAAACCAACTATATAAGATGGTAATTAAAAATGATATATAGTACAATCATGGAGACGATAGGTTGTACGAATGCATGGGTAACACTTCCATTTATCAATGATTAGGAAAGAAATAAGGTAAGTGTAATTTTATATCTCCAAAATAATAATTATATCATAAATATCATGTTATATATTTATTTAAACATATATATATATCATATATATGATTTATTTATGGAAAATCAATCGCAATGCTCCATGGATGTGGTAGTCCACATATACGTAAGAACGACAATATTAATTTTCAATGACAAAAATGGTAAGAAAGTAGATGACACATTATCCTTAAATATGATATATATATATATCATGATAATCATATATTTATATATTTTTTAATATTAAATTGATCTTTATATCTAACTATGAGAGGAGTTGATGGAAAGTTAATTGCATCGGTTTGCGAGGTGGTATTCTTTTGTACACATAAACTACAATTATGTTTACCCTTTGATGGAAGAAGGATATGAATATTAGTTATAAAATGAGAAAAGGTATATATAAATATATGGGTTATACTGATGTTATTGTAACAAAATTTTTGAATATTTTTTTAAGGATGCAGGAGAATAGTTAAAACATAAACATTTTGTTAAATGATATACCACTTCTTCTGAGAATCTCAATTACATTAAACGTTATCCCTATAAGGATGGTGTTGTTACGAATAAAATACCTATCATATTAGGGGAGGGATCCAATTAAATAATATTTATGTGTCTTTTTTTACCTAAAAGTCTTTTTATGTGTGAACAAATGAGGGGATGAGGTTCCCTTTTATAAGATTTTGGAGGTACATTCAATGAATTGCACAATTTTTTAATTAATATTAATTATTTTTCATCATAAAACAGAAATAAATTGATATAATTATTTGGTAAGATGATTATTAATATAAATACTCTCATCTTATAATATTTTTTCATGTTTATTTTGTGTTTTCATCATTTCATTTTTGTTTAAACAACCCATTAACCCTTTTGGAACTTACAGTGGTATCAATGTTCTTTCACTATAAGAGCTAGGAAAGAAACTATATAAGGAACAACTAGCCATATATTGATCTTGTTTAAAATTTTAAACCATAAAAAATTATCATAGAAAGAAAATATTTTTATAAATTTCAAAACATCTAATAAAAAGTTATTGATTATTTAGTAACATTGCTGTCAATTTTGAAAATATTCATCAAATTTCAAATTTAAAATAAAAATTTAAAACAAAAAATTTAATATAATCCATAAAAATAACCCAATCATGTAAAATTATTCAAAAAAATATTTATGGTACAAATTAATTCACATGAATTAGGTTACTTACAATATCATTAAAGTCATTTATTTTATTTTTCTATTAAATTAATAAATACAATGTCATCATTGTGTTAGAATTTAAGATAATTATTTTATAAGTTAAAATCAAATTCACATGATAAAAATTAATAATTTTACATTAAAATAAAAATTTATATATAAATATATTATTTTTGTCCATATTAACAAATATTATAGATACTAAAGAATGAATGACACATTATTTACATTATCTATTACTTAAATATTGTAAAGGTCAAAATCAAATAAACTTGGAAAACTATTGGAATATTTTTGAATCGTGGATGGAAATATATTAAATAAAGTAATATAATATGATTATTGAATGTTTTAAAGACCTTTCTAGTCCAAATAAAATTATTTTTTATCATAATTATTTGATTTACTCTTACCATTACGACAATTATTTTCTACGGTTATGACTTATAATGACCAAAAATAAAGGTTTCATGTTCAAAAATTTTGGAATTCCTGATTAAAAATATAGAATCATTTTTTTATTCTATTTATATAATTGGTATAAATTAATTTAAGATTAAAGGGAAAAATTAAAAGAAAAACATTATTTAGAAAAATTGGTTTTAATCCAAAAAAATGATCATATACGAAAATCAGATATAATAATGATTTAGATGTAATTAATTATATTATATTTAGTTAAATAAATCATACATACGTTTTAGATCAAATTATATGAATAATGGGACTTTTAAAAATAAATGACAATTTTACAAAAATCGATATTTTTTACTATTCACTAAAAATCAATATTTTTTAGAAATATCCCCAAAGCTCGTCATAATCGTATTTTCACTAGATGAATTCAAAAAATGAAGTTAATATTATCATTTAAAAATAATATAATTTTTAAATTTGTCCTTTAAATAAAACCATATAATCATGACAAACAAATCTATTTAGAAGAAAAAATCGTTTTGAATGTAAATTTACCTAATATGAATATAAATGTATAAAAATATCATTAATGAATATATAAAAATGATTTATATTAAAATAAAATGGGATATTAAATTTACCATTAGGCTAGATACATTTAAATCCCCCCATTATACTCAATTATGGATCATAATAATCTTCATGATGTAAGGAACTGAAATATCATCAAAATATGCTTTAACTTTTGTATGAAAAAAAATCATAACCTTTAAAAGTAAATATTATTTAAAAAACTATGAAAAATTTTATTCTCTAAATATTCTCCATATTTATTATGTAACATTATATTCAAACACATGTTTACATATTGAAAAAAAATAAAACCAAACTAACTTTACTGCAATAATATTCTCATTTTTTTGTTATCAATATCCCTATAAAAAATTAAACATTTTATATTTTGATATGTGTGCCTAATAAATTTTCCCCATATTATATTATAATTTTTATTATCCACCTTATTAATAATAAAATTTTAAGTGTAAAAGAAGGATTATCTCAGATCATTTTATTTCATCCCAAAAACTAGAAAACATTCTTCAAGGGAAAAATAGCATCACATGAGTTTCATAAAAAAGTCCCATTAAAAAATCATAGTAAAAATGGGATAATGAAATATTGATAAGAATAGTTTATAATCTAGGTGATCAATGTATTCAATTCCATATCTATCATGTTATTAATTCCACCAGAACATTCAAACATTATTATATACGGTGAAATCTGAGTAAATCTATTAAGTTATATCTTTCACCCATCTCAACAAACATATCTACATAGTTCAATAGTATAAAAAAATATCTTACAATATCTTTTTTTCATCTCAACATTTAACTAAATATATTATTTTCAAAACATAGCTTCTTTTTTCTCTCACTTAATCATTTCACTCCAAACCTTGTTGTGATTTGAAAATTTACCATGATAAATGTCCATTCTTGTTGTAAGACTACTAAAATATTCATCGAATTGATCTAGTTTTTCTATTTGTATCTAATGAAAGATAGTATAAATATAAAATCATATTTGGAATAATTAAGTAAATCAATGATCCATATATGTAACAATCTAACTAGGAGTCTTAAACTAGTATATAAATCATCATATTATTCTTAGATTAATCATCGAATAAAAGTTTTTCATTATGATCATATTTTTTTATTTTTAATGGATTTTTTTCATATAATGAATCATTATATCAATTTTTCATATTTTTTAGCTTTAATAACTTATTTTTTTACAAGAAGTTTGTAACATACTGTTATGTTTTTCTATTGGGATGGTATAAAAGTATTTTAACTTTTAGTAACATGTTCAACTTTCTCACATATCTTTTACTTCTTCTGAATCATCAAACTAAAATCTATAGGAGATTTATTATCAACATTATTTACATCTATAAGCCCTATTTCATTACTTTTAATTTATTTTTTTATTCCTTAGTCAATGTACTCATATCCATTTTACTTTTATGAATAATAATAAAATCTTTGATACCATACTAAAATTTTATGATCATCTCACTTATTGAATTAATATATTTATCCTTACGAGAATTGTTCTCTTCCACTCATATATTCTTGAATAAAAATGTATTCACTGAATATTATTTAACCACCTATATTCATGATTTCTTCCATGTAAACACATACTATCCCATAATTAATATTATTAATTCACATATACTCCAAAACACCACATGTGACTTATGAATTTTGACTATTAATTCTAATAGTAGTACTGCTTTAAAGCTTGTTGTTACTGTTTCTTTATAAAATATGGGAGAATTTTATCGTGGAAATACATTATTGATGAATTATAATGGAGAGTAAAATATAAAAAATATTGTATTTTTATACTTATTTGTTATTTAACAAAGATATACATTGATATTGTTTGGGAATAAAAACAACCTAATTCAATGAACATAGATTTTATCCAACTTCAGAAGATTCCCTTTCAACCTCAATTGATTCGGTAATGTATTATCAAAACATTATAATATCACTTATTGTTCTATGAAAATTTGATTTTATTTATAACAACTATACTTCTTTCTCATCCAAAAATTATTTACTAACATTCAACATATTATCAAATTCATTCATCTTCTTCATATTTTGTATACATTTATTATCAAGTGTTTTATCTATAATCTTGAAATTAGCCTAACTAGTTGATGTCCCTTCACAAATATTAGGATTACTTTCAAGCTCATATAAACTAATTTTCTAAGAAAAAATCTCATTAAGAATTATTACATGATTTTGATTCTCTAACTTTTCTCAAAGTTATAACCATAACATATTTCTTTAACATCTTTTTTACCTTCATAATACATATCATTTTACTAAGTTTTATTCAAAAAATTATTTTATAATAAACTTATGGTTTGGACTCTCTGGTCTTCTATCATCATTATATAATGAAACATTTCCTATTATAACCAATGCAAAAAAATTACATGGAAATTATGCTCATTTCTAGATAAATGGTATTATTAGATGTTCTTCATAATAAAATTTTCTTTTTCTTGATTTGAAAACTTTTTTTATGTTTCTTACAAATTTATTTTCAAGGAGTCTTATCTCTTTCTTCATATTTATAATCATTAATAATATTCTTAGAAAATTTTCCAAAAAATTTGTCTTTATCCTTTAATTCCAACAATTAATATATTTATTACCTTTTCTATTCCAATTTCCATTTTTATATCTTTTAGAAAGAGGAGGAATGATCATTTTGAAGTCATCTTAATTTTACAAATAATCTAAGTCACTTGATTATTAATTTATGTTTCTATATTTCTTCTTCTATTTTAGTATAATATCAAATTATATCTCTTCCATATACTTATTTGGAATAGTTGTTTCTTTTCTCACATCATATGCCATAAGAATATTATAAACTTTATCTGGAATAAATATTTTGATCTTTTAGAGCTGACACATTGGAATTAAATCTATCTGGAAAGATTCCCCATCAATTTCATACATATATAAGAATATATAATCATATAAATAAATCCTCTATTATTTATAAAAGATTAATTGACTCTTGTAAATTATTCATCAATAATTTATTTATTATTCAACTTAATATATTCAAACTATATCCTCTAAATTTTTCTCTTAGATTCAATGATGTTTTTATTTCATATGTTGTTCTATTCAAACTAATCCCACATTTTATAGTTATTAGAATACCCATTATCATTATATAAACATTATCCAACATTTACACTAGAATATAATCAATATCTTTTCCATGAACATACAAATTTTTATTATAATAAACTATCAATGAAAACACATTAATGAGAGGTCGTCCAACTATTGTAGCATCTCTAACTACAAGTACAATAGAGATATAATAGAGTAAAATATTATTCTTCTAAATATGAAATTTTATTCACTTGAATACAATAACTCCACTATTATTCATTGAATAAATGTTATATATCCCCAATATATAGTTAGGTATTTTAGATGGAACCTGCTATTTTATTCCAAGAGAAGTTCCCTGATATTTATAGGTTTACTCAGAGAGGGTGAATTAGTGATTACTTTTTTATTAATTCTTAATATTAAATATTCCTATGAAACCTGATAGAATTATAGTATATTTAATTATTAATCGTATTCAAGCATCACCAATAGTAATATAAAGTGATACATCAAGAAATTATATTTATAAGTTTGGGTAGAAATACCTAGTTTTTTCATATTGGTTATTCTCCCAACATGGATTATTATACTAAATAATTTCTAGAATACAATATAAAATGAAAAAACTAGTTTTACACCCCTATAATCATTCCTCCAGATAATCATAGTTCTATAACAAATCAATCAAACATTATTCCACAATTTAATATATCCCCTACTATATTTATCATATCCAATTACTTCCTATTTATTTTTTCACCCATGGGATTAGAAAATTCAAAAACTAGTTTCACAACCCTGTTACAAGACCTTCCTTATTATTTTTTGATTCATTTTATATTGATCTACTTCAACAAATATTTTTTCATCATAATAATGTTAGATCACCTATATCTACGTAAAAAATTCAGGATCTTAAAAAAATATTTTATTTTATTTTATATTGAAACTTCTTCCTGACCATGGAGAGAATTATATTACTAAATATCACCTTATATAACTTTTTCAGAAAATTTACCACTGAAATAGTCTATCTGATTGAGACTTATAGGGTATTTCTTCCATCTGATGGATCATAATATTCATATAGTATATCTTTATGTTGTAATCCTCAAATATATGCACTTTAGTCTGGGGAAACTTGGATAGATAAACCTTGGTTCAATTATTATTCATATATTAATTCACTTCCTTCAACTAAATATAATCTCATGTGAAAATTGACACGTATATTCTTATCATACTAATGATACATTGTTTGATACCTCTTAATTCATAGAATTTAACTCAATTGGACGATTTTCTACTAGAAACTCCTCAGTCTTGTGTTTCACCTTTAACCATATAGAACCAATGTTATTTCATGATGGCATAAATTCTTTATCACTTACACTCCTCCATGTGTGAATAGTATAATTCTCTCACACTCTATCACCATTAATATAGGTTCTCTTTGTAACACCTTGAGTTTTTACGAACCATTTTATGATAAATAAAATTTCATTATAGGATTTCATTGCATGTTGCACCATTTTTTTCTTGTTTTATATGAATCAACATGTTAATATTTTTCTTTATGAAACACTAACTTTACATGTGTTACACGCAACATATAGTTTATACAAAACAAAATTTTATTATTATAATTATATAAAAAAGGGAGTTATAACCAATCCATTAAAATTAATAATATAAATATTAATATATACTTTTAAAATATTATTTATAATGTATTTATATGAAGAAAACATTTTCATTATAAAATATATAAATATTTATAAAGTATTCATATGTTTTGAAAGAACTTTTTTCTAAAAAAATGGGTTTTATTCCCTTATATAAAAAATAATATAATATTTTTTATACTTTTAGAATTATATTTTTATAAAATAAATTTCAATTTTAAATTCAATATTTTAAAATTTGACTACTATGAATTTTTTGTATTTTTCAACAATATTTCATTTTTTTCTTAATAGTGAAAAAATGAATTTTAATTAAAAATTTTATTTTCATCTACTTTATTTTTATATTTAAATTATCTTTTTAATTTATTTTAAAGTATAAATAGATAAATAATACAATAATTTTTTAACTAAGGTCATTATAATGGATTTTTAAATTGAAATTGGATATAAAAATATTTCATACTTTTGAATATTACCTTTTTAAAAGCCGATTGTTTCATCCCCTTTGGGGGTTAATTTTAAATTAATTTCTACCAATTATTTGAATTGAAATTTTAAAAATGGATTGAATATTTTTAATAATAATATATTTTAATTTCTAATAAGGTAAATTAAATTTTTTCCAAAGTGAAAACTGAAAACAGTTAAATTTAATCACAATAATGAACAAAAAAATTTACCAAGGGGATAATAAATAATCATAACAAAAAAATGACATATAAACATATCCAAAACATATTTTATGTACATATTTTTACCTTAAACCTTAACTGATAAATTTTTTCCATTATAGGATCAAAATTATATATCAAAATGCGCGTGGAAGTCTCTCTTTGAAATATTTATATGATTTCCACTCACCTCTCTTATAAAAGGAAACCCTTATCCCCTATATTTACACCTATCAAGAAATTTTTCTTGGGCACTACCTATAAAAATATATTTCCAACATATATAACCTTATCCTAGGATACTCAAAGTGCTAATAAATCAAACCAAGGTAGTCCTTTGGTACAAACCAAAAATTAGATACCCAAATAAGAAGTAATGTTCTTGAATGAACGTTTTTTGTTTTATTTAATCATAAAACCCATTTAATTATTTATATATCATGAATACATAATATCCTTGGTATCTTAAATATTAATATATTGTTTTATGTTAAAGTTAATATATACAACAACACAAACTACCATCATATGGGATACAAAATAATCTTTTTTTGTATACAGTGGACTACTGCCTCACAAACCAATTTGGTTTATTTTTCCATTAGCACCTATAAAGGTTGGTAATAGGGATTAAAAATATTTTTATATATATAATAGGTAGTATTTATATGATATTATTATTATTCTATAATTTTTATATCCCACATAAATTTGTGATTTCCATTTTTTGGGAATACAATAACGTCGTTCATGTGTACAGTAGACTACCGTATAGCGAAGCGATGTGATTCATTAATAATTTATATGGAATGAATTAAATATAGTTTTAATAAAAATATGTGATATATATTGAATTAAAATATTTCATAATTATAATATCTCATATAATTTTGTTTTATTAAATATGATGAGAAACTGGAAACGATGTTCATGCGTGCGTATGACCTACCATCTCCATGAATGGTGTGTTTCAATTCCTATTTGTATATTTTATAGATCATTTTAAATAAAAATTTATATAGAATATATATTATATTTTTATCATATTTATCATTCTTTAGATAATTAAACCATGATTAATATAAAATTATAAAAAATAACAAACCAAAAAATAAATGAAAAACATTACAGTTATTACTCAAAATGTAACATTATCATGGAATTGTTAATAAAATGAAAATAAAATGGAATAATAAATTTAAATATTGTATGACATAAATGAATATGGTTATTTAATACATATATTATAAAAATATATTCATTATACTAGAGTATTGAATTAGTACAACAGAATTCACCACTTAATTTGGGATATTTTCGTCTCACTTTTATTTTCTATTAGGCACAAGCCTTGATCACCAATTATTTATTGTATATGGAATGTATAATTCATAGGGATATATTTTATGATTTTATACTAATATGTAATGGTATTTTAATATCCATTTTAGGATCTCTATTTCATTGGGATTAGGTTCAAACATTACCAAATTGGTAAGGGAATTTTGCCTCAATTTTCATTCTTTATGTTTCATATTATGTTATACTCTTTTATTATTTTATAAGGTGTATATAAATCCATTTGAAATTTTATATCAAGAATAAAATTATTTTAATGATATTTTTAAATTCATGTAATTTTATTCTTTCATTGGGATTAATATTCAATGTTACCAAAGTGGTAAGAGATTATTTTCATAATTTCATGATTTATTGTGATTGTTTATTATTATTCTTCCATTAATGAATTTTGTTGATCCATCTATCAATATTTCTCATGAATTTTATTACACATTGTTTATTCAAGATATATTCATGTAATGGTACCATTATTTCACTATTTATTACTTATGATAATTAACAAAAAAATCTATGAAAATTTGATATTATTTATGTTTTTGGTTAGAAATCTGTTTTTTTTTTCAAAACTATATTTTCTAAAAATGTATTAATTTTTTTATTAATGTCATATGATTTTTAATATAAATTATTACATATTGTTTAATTTATTAAAAAAATTTATCAAAATAATCTTCATGTTGTTTTCCAAAATAATAAAAGTTTGTACATCGCTATAAATGTGAAAGAAACATTGTTTTCTTCTTAAAGAGCATGAATAGAATTTTATGATGTTATGATAAATAATTAAATCTATGATTACTTATTATGTATTAAATGTTTTTTATGAAAAATGTTTTTAAAATTATTTATGTATTATAAGATTATTTTTTCAAAGATAGAATTATATTTTCCTCAAAAATGTTTTAAATGATCTTTCAAAATTATTTTCTATATATAATGACATTTTTGTAGTTACTCAAGCCTTAATATGGATTCTTTCCTATTATACCATTAATATTATTTATATGGATGGTTTATGTATTTATTTAATGACATCTATGAAATGTGTTTCTCTTCCATAGGTTATATGTTTATGAAACCCACTTCATTTCACAAGTTATACTATGATGAAATGATTATGAAACGTGTCTCTTTTCAACATGTTATGATATGGTGAAATGTTTAAGTTAACCAATTAATTCAAAGCCTTATAATATGATGAATGTTATTATTTGGTGTCACACATATGTTTGAATTCATTATGTGATGGTTGGGACCTATATCTTTATCTGGTGCATTGGGTGAAGATTTATATCTCTTGAGATAGACATACCTAGATTAGGAACTAAACCTAGTTAAACAAATGAATTTTTCTATTAAGATGATCTTTGGAGTAAACCTATACTAATAATATGGTTTATATAGTGAAACTATTCCTATAATATATCCTTTGTAGTGATCCTTGGCTACTATGGAAATAATTTTACATGATTATTTGTTTGCTGAAATTCTATTTCTTATGCCAATGTTATGATATAATGGCTCATGTACATTTTTTACCTTATGATTAATGTCTTATAAACTACAAATATTTATTACATGACTCGTAATTATGATCATTAATATGCATGGTATGGTTTTCAAATGTTATCCCCATGCTCTCATGCACTTATGTTCATGATTATGCTTACATATTTCACTTTCTTACCCTTACCGGGCATCTGATCACACACTTTCTTATGTTTCCATAACACATGTTATGAATATATGTATTATATGTGATGTGTCTAAGAAGGTTTCTAGTTATTAATAACATATTAGTAGATTATGTTTCCCATTTATAGACTATTATTTTATATTTCTATGTTTCCAATGCCACTAATGTAATATGGTCTTTGTGTGTGTGTTTGTGTAATCAATTAAATTTTCCACAAATATGATGTACTATTTATATATGAAAAGTTTGGGTCACTATAGTGGGTATAAGATAAAAGTATTACATAACCTTTTTAATTTTGGATGATAAAAACCATAGTGATATCCCTAACATAATTTATATGGATATGTCTAAGGATGATTCATAAATTATTGGAATTTTTCTTGGAATTATAATCAATGATAGAGTGAGTGGTTTCTAGGAAATTAAATCCTTTTCTAGATAAAAAAATTGTGGATTTCTCTCTATAATATATGGAAATAGGGTTAACAACCCAAAAACATGATTTTTAACTAGACTCAATCAATAACTACTATACAATAATGGGCCTTTCTGTACACCTTTTTTGACACTCCCAGAGGATATGCTTTGGTAATTAACAGACTCATTATGAACCATCATGAATGATTTAAATAGATGATGACTATGAATAACCTATGATAAAAATATGGTTTCATATATTTAAAAAAATAAGGATTTGTGATTTACATATCCTACATATAGTTTTTTATGATTATGTTTCCCCCACTATTGTTATTGTTTATTAAAATATGATTTCTGGTTTTAAACAATTGATGAAACCTGATGGAACTGGGTAAATGTTTCATGTGATATACAATTAAATTATTTTCCTCATGATAAACTAAATTCTATGGGATCTAGAGTACAAAATCATTTTTCTATGTTCACAAAACTTTCTCAAGCAATGAATTATGCTGAAATCCCAAATGATCAACAAAGGGAACTGCATTTAGATGAGTCCATCATGAGAAATTTCTTCCTTATTTCAATGGGTTTTATAATCATCTAGTGGATCAAAAATTTACAAGTAACACTTAAAATATATTTTCAATTCTCCATTTTTCAGAACAAAAAAAAATTCATTCTAGCTTTTTATCATTAATAAAGTGAAGCATAGTAGTGGTGGACTCTAATAAACAATATGTGTAACACATGGATATTTTTTGGAAATATTTTCCTAAAATAATTTTTATTCTTTAGTTTCTTGTGTTGTATGAAATTTTAAGTTTAAATGAACTAAAATATTCCATTAGTATAAAATTTTTGTTATAGACCATCCATTAGGTTAGCGGGAATAAGTATAACTAACGTATGAAAATGCATTGTAAATTATTTTGATATCAATTATTTATGGAAAATATAAATTAGATATTTTTATTTTTGTGTGAATTACTATTGGTAATTAAATTATTAAGATATATAAGTTATATAAACTATTTTTATATTAATCTAATGGATATTTTAATCAAAGGTTGTGAATAAACCATATTTGTGGTATAAAAACCTATATTTTTTTAATGGAAATTTTACACCTTTGAATGAAGAACCCCTTTTAAATTAATATTTTAACACATTAATAATTTTATATGACAACATAAACATTTTTTCTTAATACGATATATAAAAATTTATTTTAGATGAATTTCTGATATTTTATGATGACATTTAAGTATTGATGATTTGTAAAAACACACTAAATTTTAAGTGAAAATAAACTCTTTCATCAAAATATTTTATATGGTAAATTTATAATATTTTATGGTTTTAAAGTATAAATAGAATATATATTTATAATTTAATATACTGTATGTTATTATCATTATTTTTACATTGAATTCGTATGAAAAAACATTTCAATATTTTGCAATGTTTTAACTCTTAAAAACATATTCTCTCATTATGACAATAGGATTTATTTAAAATTAATTTCTTCCAATTCATTGTTATGAATTTAGAAAACTGGATTCCATATTTGGAATCATAAGGTTCAAATAGTTTAAATAGATATCTATTATTTTTTCCATTATGGATAGTAACTTCAGTTATTAATTTTATTTACCATGGTTAAAGGGTAAATCTGGTAAAGATAGGTAATAAATAATTATATAATAATATAAAACAACTTTAAAACGTATCTAATACTATTTTATGATATATTTATGACCATGATCATCATTTGGTCAATTTTAAGACCCCATGGAGACACTTGGGTGTGATAATGACCTTTTATAATTTTTTATTTAAATTAAAGAGAAATATAACATAAACAAGTATCTTTTACTAAATTTTTTTATTATAGGGTCATATAAATAATTTCTTTGACTATAAATATTCATTATAAGGAAAAAAAATATTTTCTACATCATGTAATTTTATTTTTAATTTTTAGAAATCAAATAAATAAATTTATTTATGACACAATGATGATGTAGTGATAACCTTATTAATGAAAGATTCAAATAAATGATATTATAAATATTAAAATAAATGCAATTTGTACATTTTTATTCCATCAAATAATTTTATGTATTATTAAGACATTTTATATTTGAGTTAATATTGTTTTTTCAAATGAATAAATTTTCTATAACTTTAACAAAAATTAATTACTAAATTGTGTCAAAATTGACATAAATGAGTGTTTAAAAAATATTATTTAATTAAATGATATAATAGTCCCAAAGATCTATGATTCTAAAAATTAAATATATAATGGTAAAAATTACATTAATGATCCACTTTTGGTTTTCTTGGCATTTTTTAGAAACTATAGTGACCATATATTATGAAAATAGAATAACACATAGTAAGAGTTAATGTTTTTAACTAAGGGTTAAAGCTAACAGATAAGGTTAATTTTGTGACCTAAACTTTTCAAAATATTATTTTTTTTATAGGATTTAGACCCGTACTCATGTTATAATTGAAATATAACACATTCAATATATTATAATATGAAAATCAATTTATGATTAAATAATATTTTAAAACATTCCTAAAGTTCCTCTCCTCCTTCTAACAAAAGGACACCACCTCTACCCAGTCACTCACACCTCCAAAGCCCCTTATCTCATACAAATTCTTCTAAAATAAGCTCCAAAAATCCCTCTCTTCCTCTTAGAGGTCACACATTTGGCATAAATTGTTCTTATAGAGAACTTTTGTTCAAATAAAAACAAGATACTCAAAAAAGAGGTAATTGTTTTATCACCCCTTTCAAAGGTCTTTTCTTCTTATACATAATATTCTTATGTTGTTTACATAATAAAGTAATAAATCAAGTATATTATATATTATAAAATTTTATTATAATAATGGTACAACCTTATACTTCCTTTTAACCATCCTAAATATAATAATATCACATTTTGTGTGTACGTATTGCTTACTGTCTCCACAGCATGGTATAATTTTCTATTGAAAATACTCTATCTGGATGGGTATAATGAGAGTATAATAGATTTAAATAATTAATATAACATGAAAATTATTTTGTAAAATCAATATACCTTCCAATTCCAAATCAGTTAACCTTTATATGAATTAAATCATTTCTCGTGCTTACGTTCAAGCTACCATCTCCATTCATTGTGCATAATATTCATTAAAAATTTAGTATATACATGAATGTAAGGAATATATATGATATATATTATACTAATATCATTATATAAATGATATAAATATAACTGATGAAGTGGAACATGAACTCACCTGACAAAACATGTATAAGAACATAAAGTAGTTAATATCTGAATAATGAGTGACAATGAAATGTTACTAATAAAAAGATGATAATATAATCATATATGATATCAGAAAAATTATTATGGTTCCATAATGTGTTAACAACATTATTTAAATCCTTATACAATAGGTTCAAATACATTCCAAGGATATCAGATCTAAGGTAAGCGATACTTTTTTAATCTCATTTTTAAATGAGATTGTTTATATGTATGTATTTACTGGGGTATATTTATCATACACATATATTTTCCCTAATTATGTAATATTATTTCTATTATTATATAATTTTGTAAAGTTTATTTTACCCATTGGTTGATATTTATTAAATGGTATAAATGGAATCTATTGTCGTTATTCGATTTGAGGTACTTTTTGACTTTTCTAGAAAAAGTTTGAGGAGAGTGTTTTTTTAACTTATACGACATGAATATATTTTTATAGTTCCCTAACACCATATTTTCATGAATCATTCTCTACATGACATCAAGTTTATTTTAAAATAAAATATTTTCTTTTAAAATTTCATGTCAGTTTTAGAAAATAAAATGTTTTTGAAAAAGGATAAGTTCTTCAAAATTTAAGTTATCATGTTTTATTAAAATTATTTTCCATATAAGATGTAATATGGTTGTGTTTCTATCCATATTATCACATTGATTTTTTTGTGTTTATGATGGAATTATTTTTATTAAATCCATTTATATTATATGGATTACGATGTAATGATGTTTAAGAAACCCATTTTTTGTTCCTTAGGTTAGGCTATGATGAATGGTTTATGTTTTTCTGGAAATAAAAAAATGATTTAATTATGATATGGGTGGGACCTATATCTCCCTTTAATTCATTGGGTAAATATTTTTATCTCATGATATAGGCATGATAAGAACGGAAAGTAAATTTGTTTCAGTATTGCAGGGTATGAACAATAAGAAACCTAGTTCAGTAATGGACTTTTTCTACTATGATGGTCCTGGATATGAGCATTTTCTAATATGGAAATGATTTTCTATGCTTATGTGTGTGCCAAAAAACTTCATTTGTTATGTTTTCTTTTTTTATTAGGTCCATTAATTCTTATGATCTTTTATCCAATGACATGATATTTTGATCTTTCATATACAGGATAAAAACTTCAAATGTTATGTTCTTCTATCTTATGATTATGATATGATTGATATTCTCCCTTATTTAACCTAACTAAGAATTTGATCTCACCCTTTCATAATTTTCATTTCCCTAGGTCATAAAGAAGGGAATTAAATATGATATGCTAAAAAGTATTCTAGTTATAATGAAATAAGAGGGATACAATCTAAATTTTTTATAGACCAGTTGTTTATATTTCCTAGTTTCTAAAGACATTGTACTTATACAGTCTTTTTGTGGCCTAATTATATGTTTTAATGAATATACAACAATTTTTAAGTAATGTCAATGAATTTAATGTATGGGTCTCTATAGTTTGTATTATAGGAAAGATATAGTTAACCTTTGTAAATTATTGTGAGAAAGAAATAGTAAGAACCCTAAGGATATGTCTAAGTATAGGATATAATCCTAGTGTTTTAGAAATGACCATGAATATCCTAGGATAAAACCTAATGTGTCCTAAATTGTTATTTTATTTCTGATTATATGGTTTTATTATTATGATTATTGTTTTTCACACTATTATTCTTGGTTTTATTCAATGGCTAGAACCTGAAGGAACCACGTTAATGCTGAATATGATGGGAAATGTAATGATTGTCCCCCTAAGGAACCAAATGTTATGGGAGATGGAATTCAAAATCACGTATACTTTCTCACACAACTTTCTCAAAATATGAATCATGTAGGACTTCCAAACAAGCTAAGTAGGGAGAAACATTCTATTGAGTCCTTTATGAGGCAGCATCCACCTTCATTCAGTGGGTCTTCTGGTCTATTAGTGTTTTAATAATGGATCAGTACCATTTAAAAAGATATTTTTAGTTCCATAATTTTCTAAAAAAGATAAAATCACCTTGCAAGTCTATCATTTGGAAAGTGAAGCTAATCAATGGTGGAATGGGATGAGATGAAATTGTGTACATGGAATGGGATGAGTTCAAGAACAGGTTTTTTTAATAAGTACATTACTCGTATTCTTCAAAAAAAATATGCAAAAGGAGTTCCTTGCAAATAAGAAAAATGATGATGAATCTATTAGTGCATATGAAGAAAATTTTACAAGACATGCTAGTTACACTGTTAGAATTATTATCCAACCCGATAGTAAAATTGATCGATTATTTAGTGGCTTAAAACCAAGTCTTTAAAGGTAATTATCCATAAAGCACTTTAATTGCTATGATGAAATTGTTTGATGTGCTCTCAAGGTTGAGATGGATATTTATGTAACCCATCAGTCATATGGGTATGATTAGAAGAGAAAATTGAATTCAAAAGAAAATATATAGACCAAACTAAAAATAAGTTGAGTTACCCCTTATTCGAAAAGTGTGGAAGAAACATTGATGAAAGTGTATTAAAGGTAATAGTGAATGTTTTAAGTCTGGAAAATAATCTCATCGGGCAGTTGAATGCCAAAGTAATGCGAAAATTATGTATAATTATGATAATAGAGAAAATAATACACAGAATTCACCTCCTACACTTCAATACTACAAGTGCAAGGAAATGGGTCATTATGCCAATCAATGCCCTAATCTGAGGGTTATTGATGATGATCAACATCATCAAACTCTTAAGGAAAAAAACAAAGGAAGGTCAAATTCAATCACTATCAATGATGTGGAGTATGATAATAACTGGTTAAAGGTGAACATACAATCCACTATAAAGTAGAAAATGTTTTATTTGATTTTGGATTGACCCACTCATTTATTTCTAAAGAATTTTTAAAGGGTATCACCATATTACCTAAAAAGTTAAATTTTGAGATAGTTATGATGTCTCCAACGAGAAAAACAGTCACATAAAAAGTTTATAATTCTTATCCAATTGAATTTTGTGAGGAATTTCTTCCTGCAAATCTTTTTATCCTTCTTATAGTGGAATTTTCTGTGATTATTGGCATGGATTGGATATCTCAATATGGAACTCATATCAATTTCCAAGGAAGTGAAGTCACATTTCATAATATAGATCAATCTATGATCATATATCAATATAAGGATTAATATAAACTTCCAATATAAATTTCATCCATTTTATTATGTTTGATTCCTATTAGTGAAGGTTATTTATCTCAAATGGTTTGGTAGAAACTCGCAATTAAGAATAATCCCATTGTACGGGAGTTTGATGATGTCTTTCTAGAGGAATTTCTAGGTATTCCACTAGATATAGAAGTTGGGTTTTTAGTAGAACTCTTACAGGGTGGTATCCCTATTTCAAAAACACCTTATAGGATGGCCACAATTGAGTTATCAGAATTGAAGTAAAAAATCCAAGAGAATCTGGATTAGGGATTCATACACCCTAGTGTTTCACCATGGGGAACACCTGTTGTGTTTGTACAGAAAAAAGATGGATCAATGATACTCAGAATTCATTAATGAGAACATAACAAGAATAATATCAATAATAAATATTTGTTTCCCTGTATGTATGACATATTCAACCAACTACAAGGATCTCAATAAGATTGATCTTCATTAATGATATCACCAATTAAGCGTCAAAAATAAAGATATATTGAAGAAGACATTAAATAAAATGTATGAAAACTATGAATTTATAGTGATGTCTTTTGGTCTTAAAAATTTCTCTATTATCTTCATGGATCTAATAAACATGGACTCTAGAGACTATCTTGACCATTTTTTGGTAGTCTATATAGACAATATTCTTTTTTATTCCAAGAGCATAGAAGAACATGAAGACCGCTTAAGAAATGTACTGAAGACCCTGATAAAAGAGAAGATTTATGAAAAAATTACCAAGTATAAATTTTGGATTTAAAATGTTTCACTTTTGGGTCACATAATATCAAGAGATAGGATATATTTGGATCCATCATAAAGATAAGTTGTTGAAAGTTAGACAAGACCAAAAATAGTAACTGGAAACTGAAGTTTTCTAGGTTTGGATGGATATTTTGGACATTTTGTGAATGATTTTTCAAGATTATATAATCCTCTCACCAAGTTGACTTAGAAAAGAGTTAAGTTTATATGTATGAAATAAGGTGAAGGTAATTTGAAAGAGCTAAAAAGATTTTTAGCTAGTGCACCTGTTCTCACACTCCCCTGTAGTGGAGAAATATTTTTGATATACAGTGACGAATCTAAGAAGGGGATGGGATGTTTTCTCATGGAAAATGATATGGTGATAGCTTATGCCTCACGGAAGTTGGAAATAAATGAGAAAAATTACCCAACTCATGATTTGGAGTTAGATTTTGTAGCCATTACATTAAAGATATGGAGGCATTATCTTTATGGTGAAAGGTTTGATATTTATAATGATCATAAATTTTAAAGAATATTTTCACACGAAAGGAGCTGAATATGCACTAAAGAATATGGTTGTAGTTGATAATAGATTAATATTGGTCAATAAATTACAACCCTGGGAGAGTGACCAAGGTGGGAGATACTTTTAGTAGATAAGACCATGATATCATATCTTTGATGATGATCACAAAAGATCAAATATTTATAGATTTGAAAAGGATAGATCATGAAATTTTAAAGGGGGAAATATTATTTTTAACAAATGAATGTTTAACCATCAATATAAGTGAATATTAAAGAGGATAAAAAGAAATATTTAGAGATAAAAAATAAGGTTAGAAATGTTCTTGAATTCAACCTTGACTGTGATGAAATAATAAGGTTCAGAAATTGGTTTTGTATTCCTCCCATACCAGAATTAAATATGGGGTGATTGGATAAGGCTCATAGATCTTCATTCTCTATTCAACCTGTAAGAAAAAATATGTACACTGACCTGAAAGATTATTTCTCATGGGATGGCATGAAAAGATATGTCACCAAATATATCTCTTGATTCTTGTTTTTTCAGCAAGTTAAGGTGGAGAAACAGATGTCTAAAGGGATGTTACAACCATTACCCATACCAGAATTGAAATGGGAAAACATAAATATGAACTCTGTCATCAGATTTCACAAAACAATCAGAGAAAATAATGTTATCTGAATTATATTTTATCACTTTACAAAGTTAGAACACTTAATTGTTATTAGAGTGGATTTCTCTCTTTATCATCTTGCTAGGATATATGTAAAATAAGTTGTAAGATTCTATGGAGTAACATTTTCCATTATATCTGATAAGGATCCAAGATTTTCCTTGAATTTGTGGAAAATTATTCATCATTCTCTAGATACAGAGGTATGTTTCATCACTACATATCATCCTCAGATAGATGGTCCATCTGAGAGGACAATTCGAACTCTAGATGACATGTTGAGAGATTTCTCTATGGATTTCAAATGTGGTTGGGATCAAAATCTACCATTGGTGGGTTTTTCATACAATAATATCTTTCAATCTAGTACTTATATGACTCCTTATGAATCCCTCAATAGAAAAAAGAGCATAATTCCAACTTGCTAGGATGAAGTTGGGGAAAGAAAGCTATTAGGACCTGATCTTGTTGGTGAAATGGTAGAAAAGGTCAGATATATTAAAAACACATAAGATCATCTCAGAGTCAAAAAAATATGATGATAACTGAAGAAAAGACCTTGAGTTTGAAGTGGGTGATAAGGTGTTTCTACGAATATCTCCCTAGAAGAGAGTAATGAAATTTAGAAAGAAGGTTAAACTGAGACCTGGGTATATAGATCCTTTTGAAATTCTAGACCGTGCTAGGATGGTTTCTTACCGATTGGTGCTTCAACTGAATCTATCTCAAGTTCATCATGTGTTACATGTATCTCTCCAAATAAATTACATACCTAATCCTTCACATGTACTAAACTAAGAAGTTATAGTGCTAGAGAAAGATCTTTCTTATGAAGAACAACCAATATAGATTCTGGATCGTAGCGAAACATTTATATGAAACAAGACCACTTTCTTTGTTAAAGTTGAATGGAGGAACTTCCAATTTGAATATGCTACATGGGAACTTGAGGATATAATGATGTATTGGTATCCTCCTATGTTTGTTTCCAAGTGGTGAATTTTGAGGGGGAAATTCATTTTTAGGGGGGTATAATGTAACAAATGGATGTTTTTAGGAAATATTTTCATTGAATAATTTTTATTATTTAGTATATTTTTTTCATGAAATCTTTAGTTTAAATGAACCAACAGATGCACTTATCATAAAATTAGCATTATATTCTAGCTATTAGGTTAGCGGGAATATGTATAACTAATTAATGAAAATTCATTGTGACTTCTTTTTATATCAATTATTTAGGGAAAATATATATTATATATTTGTATTTTTGAGTAAATTAATATTGGTAATGAAATTAATGAGATATATATATTATATAAAATATTTTTTATATTCATCAAATGGATATTTTAATCATAGGGTATGAATAAATTCTATTTGTTGTATAATAACCAATATTTTTTTAATGGTTATTCTTACACCTTTGAATAGAGAACCCCTTTTAAATTAATATTTTGACACATTGATAATTTTTATATGAAAAATAATCATTTTATTTTATATAGGGATATAAAAATTTAATTTGGATGTATTTCTCATGTTTTCTGACTATATTCATGTTTTGATGAATAGTAAAAATACAATAAATGTTAAGTGAAAAAAACTTTTTCCATCAAAATAATTTTTATGTTAAAAGTATAATAATTAATGGTTTTAAATTATAAATATAATATATTTTTATTATTCAATTTAATATATTTAATTATCATTAATTTTACATGGAATTCATATGAAAAAACATTTCAATCTTTTCCAATGTTTTAACTTTTAAAAACATGTTCTCTCATTCTAACAACATGATTGATTTGAAATTAATTTATGCCAATTTTGTGATTAGAATTTAGAAAAATGACTACCATATTTGGAGTTATAAGGTCCAAATTTTGTAAATAGGTACCTTTTATTTTTGAACATTATAAATCGTAACATTATTAATTATTTATATTTACCATGGTTAGAGGGTAAATCTGTGAAATAAAGGTAAAACAATAATATTATAATAATATAAATCTACCATAAAACATTTCCAAATACTATTTGATGAGATATTTATGAATATTATCATCCTTGGGATTATTTTGAAACCCCATAGAGCCACTTGGGTGTGAAAATTACCTTTTAGATCTTTTAATTTTATGTAAAGAGAAATATTACATAAACATGTATCTTTTATTAAAAAAAATAAAATTGGGTAATATATATGATTTCTTTGACTATAAATATCTATTAGAAAGATAGAACTATTTATTAAATCATGATATTTTAATTATAATTTGAAGATATTATATAAATGAATTTATTTATGACACAATGATGATGTAGTGATTACATTATTAATGAAAGATTCAAATAAATGGTATTATAAATAATAAAATAAATGTAATTTGATCATTTTGATTACATATGTAAGAACCCGGATCTTCATTCAGGTATGTTTTTCCTTTTTTCTGGATTTTTTAAGAAAAATGGTTTTTCTGGAAATTTTCAAAGTACACGCCGTGTACTCTGATCCAGCTCGAAGTCGTTTGCTGGTCGTGCCCGGGCCACACACACGGTGTGTAGGGGTGACATGGAGGCCGTTTTTGGCGGTGTACAGAAAGGACCCAGTACACGCCGTGTACTCTAAAAGTACATGCCGTGTAATTTCTTTTTTTTCATTAAACAGATCGGGGTCACGCCTAACCCCTATTTTGGTCTTCTTCTTCAGTTTTCGACCGTCCGAGAGAAACAATACGGCCGGATCTTCGATGGAGTCCTACCTCATCGTCCGTTCTCCGATGCGAGCATGGTCAGTTGTGTTGGAATCATAGTAGTGAGTTCTTCCTTCTGCTTTAGCCTCGTTTCTTGATTCCTCCTCGTTTCCAAGTTATCGTGGGATGAACGTTTTGTGTGTTTTCTCAGATCTACATCATTCTAAGGGGAATTTTTCATCGAGGTTCACGTATATCGATCTCCTAGGATCGAGGTAGGTGGTTTGTGCCTTTCCGTATAAAGTTGATGGATATTTTGTGCAATTTCAACCAATACCCTTGAACGGGGTATTGCGTGCTTCCTGTTTTGCCTTGTTACTTGCCTACTTTGCTTTATTGATTTAGTAGAGGTTATTGCATGTGATTATAGTATTTTGTTTGTGCTCAGTTTGCTTGCCATGCTTGTTCTGCCTGTTTGGCATTTTTCCAGTTGTCATGCCTAGTTGTAGGATTGTGGACTATTGTTTTGTTATTGTTGTTGAGCCGTAGAATGATAGCCAAGAAGTTCTTGAGGTTTACATGGATGATATATGTGCGCTGATCATGTTTAGTTATACTCAGGACTGTGAGAACCTAGAGTAGTAGACCAAAGGGAGAATTGATGGAAGGGCTTCTCCAGAGTGTCTTTTAATTACAATGCGAGGCTATAGGGGGAATTGACGTTGATTGCTTCCCCAGAGAGTCTGTAGATCCACGATGTGGGACACAGGGGGAATTGACGTTGATTGCTTCCCCATAGAGCCTTTAGCACGATACGAGACTATAGGGGGAATTGACGGTGAGTGCTTCCCCAGAGAGTCTGCTTAATTGCATAGCTGTACCAGAGGGGTGAGATTGTGTGTGCTTACCAGAGGGTTTCTAGTACTTATAGGTTGAACCATAAGGGGTTAGACTGTGAGAGCTACCCAGAGGGTTACCTGTTTCTTCTTTTGTTGTTGGATGCTTACTTGTGTGCTATACTTGTTAGAACTGTGGTTTGTATCTTTTTGTGCTTTTTTGTTTACTGCTTCTTTTTTTAGTACTGCCATGTATTCATTGACTGTTAGGCACAAATCTTTGGGGTGATTGCCTACTGGGATTGTATCTCACACCCTGTTTGGGCCATTCTTTTGGGCCCAAGAAGACTATATTGTTGCAGGTATAAACAAGGGCAAGCGCCCTTCTACTTCAGGATCTTGATTGCACCAGGAGCTGGGGAGCATGGAACCGAGCTGTGGCTCACGATGCTGAGGAGATTATTTTGTTTTTCTTTTGCACTTGGTTTCAGTTGTATTTCAGCACATTGTTGTGTTTGCTGTTTTCCTTAGATACTTGTACTTGCTTCATCATTTTCATCATAGTTATATCTCTACATTGCTTCCTTGTTTGGTTTTTGTTGTTATGCATGATATTTACTGCTTCCTCCGGTTATTGTTGTTTCTTTCCTTGTATACATTACCGAATGAGGGCATAGTTTCCCCAATGACTCACCAAGGGCCTCGCTGCTAGTCGGCAGCCTCTCGCGTTCAGGGGAACGCGCTTGAGGTCATGTGGTGAATCGGGTACGGGGCACCAGTGGAGGGGCTCCGGACTCGGGATGTTACAAAGTGGTATCAAAGGAGTTCTTTTCTCTTGCTTTACTATTTGGAGACCTTATCTAGGTATAGGACGGATTCGGTACTTGGCATTAAGATGTTCTCGGGAGTAGCTAACCCGTGTACAGGGAAAAGCCATACTACCTCGTTAATTGCAGTTTTCTAGTTTTGAGATTTTATGGTTGGTATGTTTTCACCTAGAGTGATTTGTATGACTTGTGCGGTTATTGTTTTGATATTTTAGTTCTATTTCTATCACAACCCGATGAGATGAGGGTATTCCATCTCATGCATCATATAGGCACTTGTAGAAATCACATGTCATGCATTCTTGCCATGCCATCTAGGGTGCATTAGGGATTGCATGCTGTTGTGATAGGCTTTGTGTAAATTATGCATGCTGTTGTGATTGATGCTAGATAGATTCTCTGCTGTTATATTAGAAAACTGTTTGTTTTGTTCCTTTCTTAAAAAAATTAACGCTGAATTTTGGGTTCTTGAGGTGTTATGGGCCCTCACGGATCAGAGTTTGGCACCTTTTCCCTTGTTTTAGTGTTTCTGGAAATCTGCGCAGTTTCTGAGCTACTGCCCAGAAAAACCCAGAATACACAATGTGTACTTTTTAGATACATGTCGTGTAGTTTTTAGGCCATGTCACTGACCATGTGGGCAGAACACGGTGTCATGGGAGTAACTTTGGGAACACGCCGTGTACCAGTGGTACACGCCGTGTGAGTTCGGGGTCGTGTACCCGGTCGTGTCACTAAAAACACGGGCCGGGGAAGCTTGGGTAAGAACATGTTGTGTCCATAGGGAACACACCGAGTAGTCTTGTCCAGGTACCCGGCCATGTCATGAACAACACGGGTCGGCGTTACCTTCCTTTCCACACGTCGTGTTTGTTCGGAACACACCATGTAGTCTTTCCCAGGTACCTGGCCGTGTCACGAACAACACGGGACGGTGTCGCCTTCGCCTATGCACGCCATTCTTGTTCGGAGCACGTTGTGTAAGGTCCAGCCATGTAGACGGTCGTGTACTCAACAACACAGACCGCCGAAGCCTTGTCTATTGTGTTCCATGTTTGTTTCGAACACGCCGTGTAGTCTCGGGTTGAGTCAGACCGTGTGGGTTAGCCGTGTAAGGAGACTCGGGTAGGGGAATAGTTTTCAAGTACACGCCGTATGTGGGGGTCAACACACCGTGTAGTTTGTAGTGTACACAACTTGTAGGGCAGGAGTACACGCCCATGTCAGGGGTTTAAGAAGACGCGCTGTGTAGTTTTATACACGTCGTGTAGTCGTGTTTTTGCAAACTTGTGTGTTTTTTTCCCTGTTCCCATTTTGTAATCTTGTGTTCTCTATCCTTGTTTTCTTGGTCCAAGGTGTGCTTTTGATCTTTCAGAGTTATGCCTCCAAGACGTCCTTCGGTCGTACGTCTGTCGTCAGGCAGTGATCAGATGCCAGACAGGGTTGATCAGGGACTTCCTGTCGATCCCCCAGCCGAGCCATCCTTGGCACCGGTTGTAGTACCAGTTGTGGGCGCCGATGCGCAGTTCAGGAAGGGTTTCATGAGGATGGTGCAGGCCTTCCAGGGAGCACCGCCTCCTGCCTCATCTATGTTAGACTTGACGCAGGTCTTTCAGTAGCAGAATCCTCCCACGTTCTCGTGGGAGGGAGGACCTCAGGCTGCAGAGTCATGGCTGGAAGCCATACTGACTATATTCGAGAATCTAGAGACGCCTCCAGAGAGGTGGGGAAAGCTCGCCACCTATATGCTCTGAGACTCCGCCAAGAGGTGGTGGGACGTGATCTCACAGGCGGTTCAGCAGCAGGCTATGGCTTGGGAGCAGTTCCAGCGCGTGTTCTACGACTACTTCTACCCGGAGACCCTGAGGGCCGATCGAGCCTGGGATTTCATGATCTTAGAGCAGGGTACTCTATCTGTCATGGAGTATTCCTCTCGTTTCACTAAGTTTCAGCGTTTTATACCCCTTCAAGATGGCAGTGGGGTGTTCTTGGCGAGGAAGTTTGAGGATGGACTCAAGCGGGAGATCCGCTCACAGGTGAACATATTCTAGCTGACTTCCATTACTTCCATCGTCAACCAAGCTTTGATTGCGGAGCACAATCTGAGAGACTCTGGGGCTGCGAGTCAGGGTGGTTCTGCTTCCAGATCTAGATTCCCTTCATATGACAGCAAGAAGCGTCGTAGGGAGCCTACGCGCGGTGATGCGAGGAAGCGAGACGCATCATCAGGCAGCCTGGTGACATGCTATCAGTGTGGCCGGATAGAGCACACAAGGCCGTAGTGCCAGAGAGACCCCGTGGAGTGCCGATCTTGCGGCAAGATGGGTCACCTTCAGCGTTTCTGCCAGGTTTTCTCACCAGCAGCTGGTGACCGGGGTTCTTACATGACTCCTCATTCAGGAGCAGCCCCACCAGTCTCTCACCAGTCAGGGAATTGGAGTTCTTCCGGCCGTTCGGGCCGAGGTGGAGGTCGAGATCGTGGTGGTTAGACACCAATCCCTCAGCACCAGCAGGGAGGTTCAGCTTAGAGTGGTCAGTCAGGGGCGCAGGGCCGCGGTGCAGGCCAGTCTTTCACCGTGGAGCAGACTTATCATGAGCAGGATCCCGGCCCTTCTACTATTCGAGGTACGATTTTAGTAGCCTCAGTTTTATCTTTAGCCCTTTTTGATACTGGTACTACGCATAGTTTTATCTCTGTTTCCATTGTGGAGATCCTTGGACTATGCATATTTTCTTCTTCCGACTCGTTGACACTAGACACACCTTTGGGAATTAGGACATCTAGTATACATCAGTTTAGAGAGTTCCCTCTCGAGGTTTCAGGGTATCACTTCTTATGGGATCTCTATGTCCTAGAGATGACAGGCTATGATGTCATCCTCGGCATGGACTGGTTGATTCCCTTCCAGGCAGTCGTTGACTGTTATCGTTGCAGAGTCAGTTTCATTTCACTAGAGGGTGAATCTTTCCTTCATAGAGGCGAATGGTACGTTTGGGTGAGTCGGGCAGGACTCGAGCATCTTGGGATAGGAGGAGTGAAGGGGCAGATTTCTAGTCTTTATCTGGATGATCAGGGGACTCCACAGTTGGACCTTCCTCCAATGGTGGATCGCTTCTGGGATGTCTTTCCAGAGGACTTTTCAGGTCTGCCTCCGGAGCGTGAGGTAGACTTTTCTATTGAGCTCGTGCCAAGAGCGGCACCGGTGTACATTCCTCCCTATAGGATGGCCACACCTAGGTTTTAGGAGCTCAATAAGCAGTTGGAGGAGCTAGAGGCTAAGGGTTTCATCAGACCCAGTACTTCTCCTTGGGGTTCGCTTGTCCTGTTTACAAAGAAGGTAGACGGTACCCTTCGGCTTTGTGTGGATTATCTAAAGCTGAACCAGTTGATGGTCAAGGATAGATATCCATTGCCACAGATTGATGACCTTTTCGATCAGCTTCTAGGATCTTGGGTGTTCTCGAAGATCAACTTGAGGTCTGGTTATCATCAGTTGCGTGTTATACCATCAGATATACCTCTGACAGCCTTCAGAAGTAGGTACGGTCTTTAGGAGTATACAGTCATGACCTTCAGACTCACGAACGCACCTGTAGTTTTTATGGAACTGATGAACCGAGTGTTCCATCCTTACTTGGATTCCTTCGTCGTGGTCTTCGTGGATGATATCTTGGTGTACTCTCACACTCGACACGACCATGCCACCCATATTGAGATCGTTCTGAGTACACTAAGAGAGCATTGGCTTTATGTTAAACTCTTGAAGTGCCACTTATGGATGGATCATATTCACTTCTTGGGTCACATCATCTCAGATGTAGGAGTATCTATGGACCCAGAGAAAGTGAGAGCTATAGTTTCCTAGGAGCAGCCGAAGAACGTTTTTGAGGTACGGAGCTTCCTAGGGTTGGTTGGATACTACCGACGCTTCATTCGGGAATTTTCCCGTTTAGCATCACCCTTGACAATTCAAACCAAGAAGGGGATGAATTTCTTCTGGACAGATTCTTATGAGTCAGTCTTTCAGGAGCTAAAAGGGAGGTTGACATCAGCACCGATACTAGTCTTGCTAGAGCCAGACAAGAGCTACACTGTTTACTGTGATGCTTCGGGTATTGGGCTGGGAGCTGTGCTTATGCAGGGAGATGGAGTCATTGCGTACGGGTCTCGGCAGTTGAGGTCACATGATAGGAACAACCCTACGCACGATCTGGAGTTGGTAATTTTTGTTCATGCCTTGTGCTGTTGGAGACACTATCTTCTGGGAGAGCACTTTGTGGTCTTCACTGACCACAAGAGTGTCAAGTATATCTTCACTCAGCGTGATCTGAATCTGAGGTAGCGCAGGTGGGTCGAGTATCTACATTATTTTGACTTTGAGATTTCCTATATGTCAGGAAAGGGCAACGCCTTGGCAGATGCGTTGATCAGGAGAACTCAGATTCAGGCAGTTCAGGAGGCTAGTAGTGAGTGGAAGCTGATGGCTCTGTTCTCTGATATGCATCTAGAGGTGCATGACAGACGGGGATAGACTTTTCTATCTTCTGTAGCTGTTACCTCCACGCTAATTGATCGGGTACGGATGAGGCAGCTATCAGACTCGGAAGTCTTAGTCCTGTGGGAGAGTGTGTCCGGAGAGGACCCTCTTCCTAGACGGACAGTGGGCGAGGATGAGATCTTGTATTTCCAAGGATGCGTATGGGTTCCAGTAGACATATGCGAGGAGATGATGCGGGATTTCCATTCCTCAGTTTGGGCAGTTCATCCTGGCGTCACCAAGATGTATCGGGATCTTCATCACTAGTACTGTTGGCCAGGTATGAAGAAGGATGTTTCTGGTTTTGTCATGAGATGTTCTACTTGTCAGCAGGTGAAAGCAGAGCATCAGCGACCAGCATGCCTTTTACAGTAGTTACCCATTCCAGAGTGTAAGTGGAATGATGTTGCGATGGAATTCTTGACTGGGTTGCTGAGGTCACCGCGAGGGAACGATGTTGTTTGGGTTTTCGTCGACAGACTTACGAAGGTTGCTCACTTCTTGCCGATCAAGGAAACCTTTAGTGTTGATGATCTGGGATGACTTTAAATCAGAGATATTATGCATCTGCATGGAGTTATGCGCTCTATTGTTTTAGACAGAGATGCGCACTTTACCTCTCGGTTCTGGCAGGGACTTCAGAAGGCCTTGGGTACACAGGTACTTTTGAGTACAGCATACCATCCCCAGACTGATGGTCAGTCTGAGCGCACGATCCAAGTGCTTGGGGATATGCTCTGGGCTTGCATCCTTGACTTTGGCGGTTCTTGGGAGAATCATATTCCTCTGGTGGAGTTCTCCTACAACAACAGTTTCCATGCGACCATTCATATGGCACCATACGAGGCTTTGTACGGTAGGCCATGCCGATAACCCTTATGCTGGCTGGAGGCAGGAGAGGCAGCGTTGCTGGGACCTCTTCTTGGTCAGGAGACTTCAGAGCAAATAGAGTTGATTCAGAAGAGGATGGCTACAGCACAGTCTCGACAGAAGTCTTATGTTGATCAGCGGAGACGACCTCTAGAGTTTGAGGTCGGTGATCAGGTTCTCCTGCGTATCGCACCGAGGTTGGGACAGAAGAGGATTCGGAGATAGGGAAATCTTTCACCGCGGTATGTCGGGCCGTTTGAGATCTTGGAGAGAGTGGGGTCGGTCACCTATCGGTTGCAACTACCTCAGAGGTATCGGGCCATGCATGACGTCTTCCACGTCTCTTAGCTCCGATGTTACTTTTCAGACCCATCTCACGTCTTTCAGCCCGAGGAAGTCGAGCTTGAAGCGGATGCATCGTTCGAGGAGCATCCTATCCGGATTGTCGATCGTAGTACGAAGGTTCTCCGCGGGCGGTCTGTTCCTCTGGTACGGGTGCTATGGTAGCACGGGCGAGTACAGGACGAGACCTGGGAGATGGAGGCCGATGTACGATCACAGTGGCCGGATCTATTCGTGGATTCTTCTTCTCCACCTCGTTAGGGAAATTCGGGGACAAATTTCTTTAAGGGGGAAAGTTTGTAAGAACTCGGATCTTCGTTCAGGTATGTTTTTCCTTTTTTCTAGATTTTTTAAGAAAAATGGTTTTTCTGGAAATTTTCAAAGTACACGCCGTGTAATTTTTGAGTACACGCCGTGTACTTTTTGAGTACACGCCATGTACTTTGATCCGGCTCGAAGCCGTGTGATGGTCGTGCCCGGGCCACACACACGGTGTGTAGGGGTGACGTGGAGGCCGTTTTTGGCGGTGTATGGAAAGGACCCAGTACACGCCGTGTACTCTAAAAGTACACGCTGTGTACTTTCTTTTTTTCATTAAATGGACCGGGGTCGCGCCTAACCCCTATTTTCGACTTCTTCTTCAGTTTTCGACCCTCCGAGAATGACCGTACGGTCGGATCTTCGACGGAGTCCTACCTCGTCATCTGTTCTCCGATTCGAGCATGGTTAGTTGCATTAGAATCACAGCGGTGAGTTCTTCCTTCTACTTTAGCCTCGTTTCCTGATTCCTCCTCGTTTCCAAGTTATCATGGGATGAACGTTTTGTGCGTTTTCTCAGATCTACGTCATTCTAAGGGGAATCTGTCATTGAGGTTCAAGTATATCGATCTCCTAGGATCGAGGTAGGTGGTTTGTGCCTTTCCGTAGAAAGTTGATGGATATTTTGTGCAATTTACACCAATACCCTTGAACAGGGTATTGCATGTTTCCTGTTTTGCCTTGTTACTTTCCTTCTTTGCTTGATTGCTTTAGTAGAGGTTACTGATTGTGATTAGAGTATTTTTTTTGTGCTCAGTTTTCTTGCCATGCTTGTTCTGCCTGTTTGGCGTTTTGCCAGTTGCCATGCCTAGTTGTAGGATTGTGGACTGTTGTTTTGTTATTGTTGTTGAGCCGTAGAATGATAGCCAAGAAGTTCTTGAGGTTTACTTGGATGATATACGCGCGCTGAGCATGTTTAGTTATACTCAAGACTGTGAGAACCTAGAGTAGTAGACCAAATGAAGAATTGACGGAAGGGATTATCCAGAGTGTCTCTTAATTAAAATGCGAGACTATAGGGGGAATTTACGTTGAGTGCTTCCCTAGAGAGTTTGTAGATCCACGACGCGGGCCACGGGGGGAATTGTCGTTGATTTCTTCCCCAGAGAGCCTTTAGCACGATACGAGACTATAGGGGGAATTGACGGTGAGTGCTTCCCTAGAGAGTCTGCATAATTGCGTAGCTGTACCAGAGGGGTGAGACTGTGTGTGCTTACTAGAGGGTTGCTAGTAATTATAGGTTGAACCATAGGGGTTAGACTATGACAGCTACCCAGAGGGTTACCTGTTTCTTCTTTTGTTGCTCGCTGCTTACTTATGTGCTATACTTGTTAGAACTGTGGTTTGTAGTTGTTTGTGCTTTTCTGTTTACTGCTTCTTGTTTTAGTACTACCATGTATTCATTGACTGTTAGGCACAAATCTTTGGGGTGATTTCCTACTGGAATTGTATCTCACACCCTGTTTGGGCCATGCTTTTGGGCCCAAGAAGACTATGTTGCTGCAGGTATAGACAAGGGAAAGCGCCCTTCTACTTCAGGATCTTGATTGCACCAGGAGCTGGGGAGCATGGGACCGATCTGTGGCTCGCGATGCTGAGGAGATTATTTTGTTTTTCTTTTGCACTTGGTTTCAGTTTTATTTCAGCACATTGTTGTGTTTGCTGTTTTCCTTAGATACTTGTACCTGCTGCATCATTTTCATCATAGTTATATCTCTACATTGCTTCCTTGTTTGGTTTTTGTTGTTATACATGTTGTTTACTGCTTCCGCTGGTTATTGTTGTTTCTTACCTTGTATACCTTACCGAATTAGGGCATTGTTTCCCCACTGACTCACCAAGGCCCTCGCTGCTAGTCGGCAGCCTCTGGCGTTCGGGGAAACACGCTTGAGGTCATGTGGCGAACCGGGTACGGGGCACCAGTGGAGGGGCTCCAGACTCGGGATGTTACAACACACACATATTATATAGATGATTATGACATGTTATATTTATGGTAGTGTAGTTTTTCCTAATAAATAAAGTTTTTATGAATTTAATAATAATCAATTACTAAATAGTGTCAAAATTTACATAAATCAATGTTTAAAATAAATAATATTTTATTAAAAGATATAATAGTTATAAAAACCTAATATTCGACCAACTTACTTATATAATGTTAAAATTTTCATTAATGACCCACTTTTGGTTCTCTTGTAATTTTATAGTAACTATAGTAACCATATATTAGGAAAATATAAGAAGACAAGGTAAGAGTTAGTGTTTTTAACTAAGGGTTAAAGCTAACATATAAGGTTAATTTTGTGACATAAACATGTCTAAAACCAATTGATTTAGAGTATTTCGACCCATACTAATCTTATACTCAACATTTATCACATTTAAACTATTATAAATAGAAAATTATTTTATAATTAAATAAAATTTCAAAACATTCATAAAGTTCCATCCCTCCCTCTTATAAAAGGCCACCACCTCAACCCACTTACTCACACCTATCATGCCCCTTGTATCATACAAATTATTCTCAAATAAGCTCCCAAAATCCCTCCCTAACATTTATATGTCACACATTGGGCATAAATCCATCCTAAGGATACCTATTGTGCAAATCAAAGTAGGTACTCAAAAAATAGGTAATTGTTTTATCACCTCTTTCAAAAAAATCTTCTTCTACTTCATATTATTATGTTGTTTCCATAATAAAGTAATAAATCTTGTATCATATAGATTCTGAGATGTTATTATAATTATGGGACAACCTTATACCTCCTTTTATCAATCCTATGAATAACTATATCACCATGCGTGTGTGCGTAAGACTTACAATCTCTACATAGTGGTGTAATTTGTTATTCGACAATAATTTATCTGGATGGGTATACTGATGTGTATAATGGATATAAATAATTAATATAACATGAAACTTATTCTATATAATTAATATACCATCCAATTCTATATCATTTAACCATTAAGTTAATGATATCGTTGCTCATGTATACGTATGACCTACCGTCTCCATGATGTGATTAGATTCATTCTACATAATCTTTATTAAACCATGATTATATACATGAATGGAATGAATAAATATGATATATATTATACTAATATCATTCCTCAAATGATATAAATATATCATAATAATTGGAACATGAACTTACCCTTAACAAACATGCATAAGAAAATAAAGTAGTTAATATCCGAATAACGAGTGAGAATGAAATGTTACAAATAAAAGGATAATCATATAATCATATATCATATCATAAAACTTATTATGACTCTGTAATAAGTCAATAACATTATTTAAATCTTTATACAGGAGGATTGGAAACATACTAAGGATATCATACCTAAGGTAAGGGATAATTTTTCAATTCATTTTTATCTGAGATTGTTTATAGGTAAGTATTTACTATGATATATTTATCATCCACATCCATGTTTCCTAATATGGTGTTTGGGAATGTGTTTGTGTAATGTATTAAATATTAAAAAAATATATGTAATTTCAATTTTTTGAAAAAATTGGTCTCTATAATCTTCGTGTAAAAAAATCCAGAACCCAAATGTCTTTTCCCAGTAAATTAAAATGTTGATTTCAAACATCCCATTTATTTCAATTTCAATTGAAACATCTCAAACATTAGGGAATATTCTTATATATTATTAAAAAATTGATGCATAAAACCTTATATGAATTTTCGTAAATGGAATTTGGGAACTTATTCCAAAATCCTTAACCATCACAAGATAAAAACAACTGAATGAATAGATTTTCATAATCACTATTAAGGAAATAAAAAGGGTTATTTAAGGATCTCTAGATCTCCATTTAATAAAATAATATTGAATGTGAATTAAAATAATTACTCTTATTTGTGGAATATCACAATAATTCTCCATATGATGTAATCAAAAACAAAAAAAATTGTCTTGTATGACTTAACATGGTTCCATTCTATAAAGAAACCTCTCTCTATTGGGCTCATTAAATCTATATTGGTTATAGGTCAAGATAGTTTCAAACATATCATACCATTCTCTACATGGAGTTCCACTATCTTATGGAATCTCAATTCACCGTATAATTTCATCCTAATAACTTTTCCATTAAATCATTATAATCTATTTATAATAAACCATCATCCAATAGAGCCTCATATATTTTTCATTCTGGTGATTTTCACTGGTTATATCTTTAATATATAATTTATATGTAATCCACCATCCAATATATATTTCTATTATTTACATTATACTTTATAAATGATTCACAAATAGAACTATGTAACACAATTTTTCATTTATTCTCCTAAATATACCACATTTAGAATTTGAAACCCAACCTTTTTAGTAAAAAATTGACCATTAGAATTCCATTAATTCCACATCACTCTTTGTCCACCATTATTCTTTCAAGTATGAATGTGTCAACTTTTGACTAGTATGCCTTATCCATATTTTTAAATGATACACAAAATATGTTTTTTCCATAAAATCACCATTCATTATATCATGATAACATCATAAATAAAACATTTAAGGGAATAACATCATAGAATAACATTCATACATCTTCATATTTTAACATTGTAAATTTGAATGCAGACATATATTTCTATTCAAACTGATTCAATTAATCTAATAATATTTTTTATCTTCATATATACCAAAACTTAATCATTCTAGGGAAACCCATATCTCATCCATTGTACAATCTATTGTAGACTGAGAAACTCCAACTTCTTATAACTAAATATCTAGTAACTTTATCCATGTTCAAAATTTTAAAATTATTCGCACCATAACATGAAATTTGTCGAAATATTTCCTCAAACAATACAATACGGACATCATATAGAATTAATGTGGACTTTATACTAATGTATCTCTATATGATCACATTAGTCTGGTTAACTTTTTCTAGTAGCTAAAATTCATTACCATAATTATTAAAACCTAGAACTCCCCCTTTAAACTCAATTGTGGATCATGATAAACCTCATGATGTTAGAAAAATGTAGATCAACATATCATCATCTAAATTTTGTTAAAGAAACTATCATAACATTCATAAGAAAGGTTTCTTATATAAACTACAACAATACATAATCTCTCATGAATCTCTAAATTTCGTATGTGACATTCTCTCTAAACACACCTTGACATATTGAAAATTAATTCACCTATACTCACTATGGAAGGAAAACTACAATCTATCTTATATATCCTAATAATTTTAAATTTAAATACAAAAATTTAATTATCTTTCAACATAAAACATCATATAATTAAAATCATTCCCTTAGATTATCATCCTATAGATATCCACATTTGAATATTATATGGGATTTTAAATTTCAATTAATTATTGAAGAAATGTTAAAGGACTGTCAAATGAATATAAAAGATTGCAATCTCCAATTTCTCAAAAAACCAAAAATTTCCTGAAATCAAAGAACTCATATAGAGCACTAGATCGGGTCAACCATAATTTTTCAATCCAAATACAATGTATTATAGTTTCTCTATAGACAAAATCCATTAAAACATCTTCCTCTAGACTTATCATCTCATTTTTCTTCAACTTTATGAAACCTAATTTCAAAAATGAATTATCTTTTGTACGGTTCAATTCTAGTACACTATTTTTACTAACATTATTTGAATCCTCCTTGTATTTTATGTACATGATATTTAATCTCACATGAGATCCATCACAACTTCTACAATACCCATGATATAGTACCCCATATGAAATTGAGACTCTTTAATCATAATATAATCTTTACTATGATATAGTTTCCCCCATACCCTCAATATAATTCAAATATCAATCACCATGATCTGAAATCTCCTAGTTAAAGTTACTCTATTTCAGTTCAATATATCATGTTCTTCCTTGATACTCATTGTTTAAATGTATCATAAATTTAATCTATAATGACTTGACTATCCTTTACATGGTCAGTTGATTATCAATTATACAATATAATTATTATTATAAATAATAAATTATTTTTGGATCTCTCTATCAATAATTTTTTATGATTAATAATAACCGCTTATTTTTTAAAAATGGGATTCCCTACTAAGGGTGTGTAAATTTGGATTTTTTTATAATTTAAATTAATTAAATTAGTTAACTATGTTACATTATGATATTTTTTAGATGATGTAAAATTGTGATCAGAATATCAATCTTGATGGAATTATTAGAGAAACATACATGTATATAATGGAAAGAGAAACAAATTCAAGAAAATAATATTTTACTCTCTTCTCCACTAAGGAATAATTCATGAAGTAAACATATAGTGATGTGCTAGTATACCCAAATCCACTATTTTACTTTTTAATTTTATAAAAGTTCCATCATGGAAACTATATTCTATAGAAAACTTCTAATCATGTTTTAGGGTTTGGAAACTCATCTTCCATGGGGAACTCCATATTCTTAGCCTCTTCACACTATATCATTGAATTCTATATCATTTTATTGACTATAAGGTTACTCCATGTTCAATAAAGTAAGCATGATTCTATGAATCCTAAAATATAATATGATTTTAAAATGATATACTCCTTGTTTTTCTTTTAGTTCCCCATTGCTTAATGGGATTGAGAAAATCTAACAATAGTTTAGTCTCTTCCTTTCACAATATCATTGTAATAAAAAATCTTTCCCTTGATAAATATAATTCAAAACTGGAATTACTTAGTATCTTACCTTCTTTAACATAAACATATGATAGTGTGTCAATTATAGTCTTCAAAAATCTCCCTTATATAACCTGATATGATCAATGGTAATCGCCTATAGTTCCACAATCATCTTCTTTTTATATACCTAAATCAGTCAGTATGTATATAAATTCATCCTCTTTTATATACAGAGAAGATAATTAATTTTTTAAACAAACTCAATACCCATTTCTTCTCAAGAAACAACATCTTAAAATATTTTCCAATATTATCTCATTGATTGAAATATGTACATTTTAGAGAGTATTTGTGTTTTTTTCATCCACCCCTTGTAAAAGAACCTGGTCCATAGGCAACTCGATGGGAAAAATAAATAACACCATGAGATTTTGTGTTTTTTTTCAAATATAGTAAATCTTTTTTATATTTTATGTGACATGAAATAATATTTTTATCATTTTTACAGCCAATTCCAGGTTTATCATGCATTATACATAATGTAGAGTTTAATCTAAACATGAAATACTATTTAAATATTATAATTTGTTTTGGTCGGAGTGGATACTCAAGAGGGGGGTGAATTGAGTTCCAATTAAAATTTCTGATAAAAATAATTTCTATTAAAAACCTCAATTTCAAAAACAGATTAAACTGTAGTGAATTTATACAGATTATAAAGGTTCAATTAGTTTCTCAAAGATTGATTAGTTCTCAGTTAACTTAATCTTATGATTAATTTAACTTTTGAAACTAACTTACTGGTTTACAATAAATATAAACACTTGCGAGTTTAACTATCAAAGTAGCCTTGAAAATAAATTATATTTCAAAGTAATAGCAGCGGAATATGAAATAGATATGTATTGTAAAAATATAAACTTTAACTAAAAACACAGAGGAGTTAACCAAGAGGTTCAATCTCAAGTCGAGACTTAGTCCTCTCAAAAGTTTATATAAGGATGATCCACACCCTGGATCGGGGTTCAACAGTTTACAACTTTCCAGGTCCAAGACCTCTACCACTATTATCCGTGGGAAACAAAACAACAGCAACCAGCTGTCCAGGTCACACACAACCTCTACCACTATCCACAGTGGGAAAATGAATGAAAAGGTAGTGAGTGAGGATTTACAAAATCCTCCAGTTAAGGTTTAGGAGACAGTGTGTGTGTAAATTACAACAGATAACACACACTGCTCGTAATGTAAAAAGTAAATCACAGAGATAAAGATTTAGAGATTAGAAATGGCTCTAGTGATCTTCATGCAGCTCTTGACTCCTTTTGTTGATTAGAATTCGTTCTGAGTCTTCTTCTGGTTTTTGTCTGGAAAACAGAGTACCATCTGCTTCCTTGACTTCCAGGTTCAGCTTGCTTATCGGCTCAAAGAATGATGAGTTTTGTGTAGTTCTTCTTTAGCATAGATTGCTCGATGCATGCTCTATGTTCTGGAGGCTGGTAGTAGTAGTCTCGTGAGTGCAAGTTCTCCAGTTGTTCTTAGCACGTTTTTGAGCTTGATCACCAGTGTGTTCTGTGTGCTCGATCTCTTCTACTTTTATTGTCTCTCACACACCCTTTTTATACATACATGATGTCCTCTTTTATGCCCCTCCTTTTTTGTCTTTCTGAGAAGAAGGAATGATTACGCTTTTCAATCGTACTTGGTACGGTTTCCTGAAATGGCAACACAAATCATTTAATAACATTAAATGCATCAAAAGTAACAAATGTAACTGTTAGTATAATAAACAAATAGTGTCGAGTATATAGTGTCGAGGATATAGGATTTGACTCTGCAGTTCATTATAGGTAGCCGTTTGTTTGTAGACGTGTACGGTTGACTCGGTGTAGGGATCTTCCATCGGTAGCTCTTCAAACTCTTATCGGTGGCTCTTATCGGTAGCTCTTATCGGTAACTCTCTGTGCATCGGTAGCTCTCTGTGCATCGGTAGCTCTGACTATCGGTAGCTCTCTGTGCATCGGTAGCTCTGGCTATCGGTAGCTCTGGCTATCGGTAGCTCTGGCTATCGGTAGCTCTGGCTATCGGTAGCTCTGGCTATCGGTAGCTCTGGCTATCGGTAGCTCTGGATTTTATGCAAACCACATCTAATTGACTTAGAATTGTTCCAAAGCTTGTATAAACAAGGATAATCGAGATTAACATAAATCAGAGATTATTTAAACATTATTATTAACTTGATCACTGATATGAAAGAATTAAAATGTAGATCATCAGTAATTGAGAATATCATAATATATGAACACATAATTGGGATTATCAAAATAGGCGAGGTCAATAATCTCCCCCTTTTTGATAATCACAACTTATGATATGACCAAAAATAGTTAGAATATAGTATAAGAGAATATAACATTTATATTGTAATTTCTCAAAGAAGGCAGTATCAGAGGAAATAGAGGAAATATTAATAGAATGAGATAGATCGAAAATTATCATATTTAGTGTTAAATACAATAGGATTAGAGATAAGTTTTGAGAGAATTGGTACCAAAGAATGAAATGTAAGAATAGTATCAAAGGCTCAATTTCTCCCCTTTGATATTTCTCCTCCTCTTTATAGCATATGTCTCCCCCTCTCTTTATATTTTCTCCCCCTTTGTGATAATCAAAAAGTGGGAAAGCAGACATAGAAAACTGATAAACAGAGATAGTGTAAAGAAAATCATTTGTATTAGACCAGACAAAACTTACATAAACAGAATAGAAAAGAAAAAAATGAAGAGAGAAAAAAAATTCCTATCAAACAGCCGGGCCACTTTAGCAATCCGGATCTTCAACATGAGATTTTCCTTTTGGATCAGAAGAGGAAGCAGGAGTTGAGGATGTGAGTGAGGTCTTTGGAATCCCAGAAATGATCACAGGAGGCTGAGCCACTCATACAGTGTCTGACCTGTATTGGGAAGTTTTTTGAGTGATCATAGGTGTGAGGCTTCGGATGGCCTGAGCAGGAGTCATCTGGACTGGAGACTCAGTAGAGGCAGAGGCAGGCAAGGCAGGAGGGACAATAACTGGTCTGGCATCAACATGCAAAAAGGGCAACAACAGATTTCTGAAATCCATAATGATTCCTCCTCCTCTTTCCATAGCATATATAAAATCATCTTTGTTCTCCATAAATTTTTCTAAGGCAGGAGTCAGCTGCCTTAGCTTGCTCACTTGTTCTCGGAAGGCTTGAGTGACAGGGGGTAACTTCATGTTTTCCAACATCAGTTTGAAATGATGGGTGAGTTGTTGCTTGGTAAAAATCCTTTGTAAATAATAATCCACCTTGTTCTTGATTTCCTCCTGAGAGGCAGAGGCCTCTTTCATATGGTTGTGGACGATTGTCACTATTTCCCTGACTGAATCTCTTGTAGAGAGCACTACTCGGCTTAGATCTGATGATTCCACAGAGCCACTGGTTGAAATAGAACCAAGCTCCTCCTTCATCATAGCTCGTAGTTGATTCAAATCAAATTCAGGTCTTGAAGCTAGAGGACCAACTGAGAAAGATACAGTTTCTTTGAAACTTTTGGTCAAGCCACTAATCAGAGTTTGCAATTGAGAGTCCTGATTTTTAACATGATCCTTTATAGAAGATTTGAAATCTTCAAATACTGAGACCATTTGGCTTACAACACTTTTCACATAGGCTAAATCCTTATTAGCTTGAGGCTTTGAGCTCATGTAAGAATCTAAACCAGTAACAAACTTCTTTAAGGTTTCAAGATCTGCTTCTATTCTAGAAGATTGGGTTTGGCACTCTTTGACTGCTTCCATCAGCTCACCCATAAAAGTTGACAGATTGAAACCAAGAGAAAGCTCAAGAGATTGTTCTAACAACTTCATTTCTTCACGAAAACAGTGCTTCATCTCAGCAACTGAGGCACTGAAGGATTCTTTCAGCTCATGCTTTAGGGATTCGAGATCAGACTTTGTAACAAAATCCATAGGAGCAACTGTAGTAGATACTCTTGCAGAAGCTAAACTGACTACAGAATCATTCATGACTGATTGAATCGAGGAAACTAAAAAATATTCCATTGTATTTACTTATTCTACAAAACTGACTTTGAGATTTTCTTTCAGCACATCTAAATCATGTACTCGGACCACATCATCAGGTAATAACTCAGAATTGATGTCATAGCTGATATTTGGTCTATTCAAGGATACTTCATTATCTGAATCAGGATAATCCAAACCACAGACTATAAAACCTGGGTCTTCTACCCAGTCTTCACTCTCAACAGCCACTGTTACATTTCCAAGATTGGAATGATGCTCCCCCTCAATGGGTGCATTCTTATGTACAACAACTACATTCTCTGCTGGTCTTTCTTCATCAGAATCTTCCACAACAACTTCCATCTCAGCAGTAGTAAGGAGATTTTCTGAAAAAGGTACAGCTTCTTCTCTTTCTTTTTCTACTTCAGCAGTAGGCACAACTGAGTTTCCAATCAATGGACTCAGACTCAGCCTAGCAGAATCAGATGATTCAGATACATTCTCTTTTTCTCCTTCTTGCTGAGGAACTGGCTGGTCTTCCTCATGAATAGATAACACTTCCTCTACTTTTCCTTTTCTTGAGTATACAAACTCAGTAACAGGACTTGGGGGCAAGTCTGGATCTCCTCCAATATCCATAGGAGTTTCTTCCTCTTCTTCTTCTTCTTCTTCTTCTTCTAACTCATCACTGTACTCGAGTTCCTCTTCATCAGGTCCTAAACCTAGATCTTTTTTATCCTTTGGCCTTGAAGGATAATCCACAGGATTAAATTTATCATACACCTTCTGGTCATCACTGACCCATTCTCCTTTCCACGGGTTCCAATTGATTTTCATGTACTTACAAACTGTAGTAGTGATACAGAAGTTATTCTTAACTACAACTGTCTCATCCTGAGACTCAGCTATCCCTTTCACTTTTATCATCACAGAGATCATTTTGGCAAAGAATAAAGCATTAGTCTTTGATTTTGGCCTAATCATGTCTTCCATTTGACTCAACAGCAGTCTGCACAGATTAACTTTCACACCATGTCTTAACAGATGTAGAAGATAAATATCTTGATATCTCAGATTAGAAAAATCTCCTCTCCTCGGTATCAAAACATGTTGAAAAAATTTGAAAAGCAATCTGTTCTCTCCATCCAATTCAGTAGAAACCACTTGCCTTTGACATCCATTACCCGTTAGTTCTTTTAAAGCGGTCTCATAGTCAAAGATGTTGCTGGTAGGTGGAATTGCTCTTGAGACATACCCGGATACACCTTCATGCGGGACTTTTAAACATTCTGCCCACTCTACTGAAGAAAATGACATTTCTTTTCCATTTAAAAAAGAACTTACCCGACTCTCATTCTCAGACTTCTCGAAGCTTACGAATTCATAGAACTATTTCACTAACTTCAGGTAGTAGGGACCATTGTTATTTGAAGAACAATCTACCCATCTCTAATATTTCAGAATTTCAAGAACCAAAGACTTGCTTGGTAGCAGCCAATCTACGCATAGCTCCTTTTCAATCACAATATCTCTATTCTGCAAATGAGGGTTTTCTGGTTGCTTTCCCGACCTAGTTCTGACATTGCTTCCACTAGCTTCTTGCTGCACTTTCTGCTTCTTTGTTTTAGGCTCTACACTGTCATCTCTGCTGGCAGGAATCTTGGTTTTTGCCATCGCGGATTTAGGGTTCTCAGTCGAATAGGGGGCTAAGGTTCGAAGGTGAAAGGTTTTGGGTCCGGTGGAGTGATAAGCGGTTTAGGCTTAGTTTTATCATGTAGGAATCATAAATAAATGAATAAAGTAAAATAACATAAAAATAAAACGATTCATATTCTTGGCGGCAGACAGAAGTTTTAAAACATTGCATCGGTGAGAATTGATCATCGGTGAGAACTTCAGCATCGGTGAGAATTTAACATCGGTGAGAATTTAACATCAGTGAGAATTTAACATCGGTGAGAATTTAACATCGGTGAGAATTTCAACATCGGTGAGAATTGATCATCGGTGAGAATTTTAACATCGGTGAGAATTGATCATCGGTGAGAATTTCAACATCGGTGAGAATTTCAACATCGGTGAGAATTTCAACATCGGTGAGAATTTCAACATCGGTGAGAATTTAACATCGGTGAGAATTTCAACATCGGTGAGAATTGATCATCGGTGAGAATTTCAACATCGGTGAGAATTGATCATCGGTGAGAATTTCAACATCGGTGAGAATTTCAACATCGGTGAGAATTTCAACATCGGTGAGAATTTAACATCGGTGAGAATTGATCATCCCCAGCTCATGCCTAATGTAACTTAACCTATCAGAACTTAAAGGTTTAGTGAAAATATTGGCTAATTGATGTTCAGTGCCAAAAAATTCAAGAGTAATATCACCTTTTTGATAATGATCTATCAGAAAATGATGTCTTACATCTATGTGTTTGGTTCTAGAGTGAGATATAGGGTTCTTAGATATTTTTTTTCCACTAGTGTTGTCATAGTTAATTGAAACATGTTTAAACTCAAATCCATAGTCCAATAAAGTGTGTTTCATCCACAGAATTTGTGCACGGCAACTACCAGTAGCTATATACTCTGCTTCGGCAGTAGACAATGCAACTGAGTTCTGTTTCTTACTACACTATGACACTAGGGATCTTCCAAGTAAATGACATGTTCCAGATGTGCTCTTCCTTTCTAACTTACATCCAGCAAAGTCAGCATCTGAATAGCTAGTGAGGTCAAATGATTGTCCTTTTGGATAAAACAAACCTAAATTTACAGTATGATTAAGATATTTAAAAATCCTTTTAATAGCTAGTAAGTGTGATTCTTTAGGATTATCTTGAAATCTAGCACAAATACATACACTGAACATAATGTCTGGTCGACTAGCAGTAAGATAAAGTAAGCTCCCAATCATACCTCTGTAATTGGTTTGATCCACTGGTTTCCCAGCATCATCTGTATCCAACTTACAGGTAGTACTCATAGGTGTATCATTTTCCTTAATACTATCCAATCCAAAACGTTTTAAAAGATATTTTGTATATTTACATTGATTTAGAATAATTCCATCTCTAGTTTGAAAAATTTGAAAACCAAGAAAATACTTAAGCTCTCCCATTAAGCTCATTTCAAATTCATTTTTCATACTTTTTGAAAAATCAGTACATAAAGAGTGTTTAGAATATCCAAATATAATATCATCAACATAGATTTGTATAACTAAAACATCTTTAGAGATTCTTTTAATAAAAAGATTTGGATCAGAAATCCCTTTAGTAAAACCTTTTGAAATAAGAAAATTATTGAGTCTATCATACCAAGCTCTTGGAGCTTGTTTTAAACCATATAAAGCTTTAGAAAGTTTAAAAACTTGATTTGGAAAATGAGGGTTTGTAAATCCAGGTGGTTGTTCCACAAAAACATCTTCAATTATAAAACCATTTAGAAATGCACTTTTGACATCCATTTGATATAACTTGAAATTCAGATGTGATGCATATGCAAGTAAGATCCTAATAGCTTCTAGTCGAGCTACAGGTGCAAAATTTTCTCCATAGTCTATACCCTCTTCTTGACTATATCCCTGTGCAACTAGTCTAGCTTTGTTTCAATCTATGTTTCCTGATTCATCAACTTTATTTCTAAAAACCCATTTTGTGCCTATTGTCAAGGTGTCCTTGGGTCTGTCAACTAATTCCCAGACTTTGTTTCTTTCAAATTGATTCAACTCTTCTTGCATGGCTATTACCCAGAATTCATCGTTAATAGCATCATTGATATTTTTGGGTTCTAGGTGTGACAGAAAAGCTTGATGTTCAACCTGGTTCCTTAGAGAAGCTCTAGTTTGTGTTCCTCTATCAAGATTACCAACAACAGCATCTAAAGGATGATTCTTTAGAATCTTAGTCGATTTGGTAAAGGTTGGACTAGAAACTTCAGGTTCATCTATAGGTTCGGGTTCAACAGAAGCAGATTCTGGAACAAGTCCAGAACTGGACGTTTTTATAACAGGTTCTTTAGATTTATCATGAAGGTCCAGAATAGACAAATCTTCTTCAAGATTCTCAAGAGAGGTTTTAGGCTCATGTGGATCAGTTTCATCGAATTTGATGTGAACAGATTCTTCCACACATTTGGTTCTCTTATTGAAAACTCTATAAGCTTTACTTGAAATAGAGTAACCCAGAAAAATTCCTTCATCGCTTTTGGGAGCAAACTTATCCATATTATCTTTAGTATTAAGTATAAAGACTTTGCAACCAAAAACTCTGAAGTAATTAACCTTAGGCTTTCTATTGTTCCACAACTCATAAGGGGTTTTCTTAAGAACAGGTCTGATCAAGACTCTATTGATAACATAAAAAGCTGTATTAACAGCTTCAGCCCAAAAGTAAATAGGCAGTTCATATTCATTGAGCATGGTTCTAGCTTTTTCTTGAAGGGTTCGGTTTCTCCTTTCTACTACACCATTTTGTTGGGGTGTCCTAGGGGCAGAGAAATTGTGACTATATCCATTTTGTGAGCAATAAGATTCAAACTCATGATTTTCAAACTCACGACCATGATAAATTCTTAGGGTTTTAATCTTAAGTCCACTAAGGTTCTCTACAGACATGGAATATTTAATAAAGTAAGGACAAGCTTCACTTTTGTGAGCTAGAAAGTATACCCAAGTATATCTAGAAAAGTCATCTACAAGGACATAGATATAATGCTTCCCATTTAATCTAGAAACTCTTGATGGTCCAAACAAATACATGTGAACCAACTCAAGTGGTTGAGAAGTTGAGACTTCTTTCTTTGATTTAAAATAAACTTTGTGTTGTTTTCCCTTTTGACAGGGATTACAAACTTTGTCATTTGGGAATTCTAATTTAGGTAAGTCTCTAACTAAGTTTTTCCTAGCCAGTTTTCTGAGTGAGTGAATGTTGCAGTGTCCTAATCTTATGTTCCATAGCCAAGATTCTTTATGAAAAGCATTCAAACAAGAAATATTTTGTTTGGATAAAGAATTTAAATCAACAGCATAAACATTTTCATTCCTTAGAGTAGAAAATACTAAAGAATTTTTGGAGTTAAAAACATCACACGAGTCATTTTCAAACATGACATTGAAACCATCGTCACATAATTGAGATATACTAAGCAAGTTATATTTAAGTCCATCAATGAATAAAACTTTAGAAATTAATACTGAGTCAGTGTTACCAATCTGGCCTAGGCCGATGATTTTTCCTTTAGAGTTGTCACCAAAGGTGACATGACCTCCATCAACCTTTATTAAGCTCTTGAAGCAAGAATAATCTCCAGTCATGTGTCTTGAGCACCCACTGTCTAAATACCATATCTTCTTGTGATAGATCTTCAAGCAATTCTCCTATAAAACAGATTTAAATAGGAAATGACTTTGGTACCCAGATTTTCTTGGGTCCAGATAGGTTAGCAATCAGGGCTTTAGGTACCTAGATTTGTTTTATTGGTTTTATACACTTAACAGAAGTAACAGATTTTGAAAGATAGACTTTATTTGGTCTATAACCATATGAATATCCTATTGAGGCATATGAATTTCCAAAACTGGAACTAGCAATATTTTTTTCAGACTTTCGAATAAATCGTGTTCTGGTGAACTGTCTCTGTCCTGGTTGGTATCCTAAATCAGTAGCATATCTAGGTGCAACTTTCTTTCCTAGCATTTGAGTTAGAGCATCCTTTCCATTTGTGAATTTTTTTAAATCCTTTCTAAGTTGCTCATTTGACAGTTTCAGTTCTGTATTTTCCTTTAATAGTTGAGCATTATTTTCCATTTGTATATCAAGATCAGATTTATGCTTAACACTTAAAGCATATTGTTTCTTTAAACCTTTGTATTTGTCTTTAAGCTCATTACAGGTTTCTTACAACATATCACAGTACTCAAATAGTTCAGATTTTGACATGTTTTCCGAATCAGAATCATCTCCAGAATAATATGAATTTAACACAGGAGTGTGAGATGTTACCTCAGAAGTATTTGTCATGAAACACATGTTGGCTCGATTTCTTTCAGAGTCCGAAGATTCGGCTTCACTAGTGCTGTCTTCTGAAGCACTCCAGGTAGCCTTCATGGCTTTCTTGTACTTCTTGTCTTTGTAATCATATTTCTTTTTGAATTTTAACTTTGGATAGTCTGCTTTGATATTTCCTTTTCGCTTGCATTCATAGCAAACAACTTCATCAGTCCTGTCAGCCTTCTTCCAATCCTTTTTCCATTTGCCTTGTTGATCATACTTTCCTTTGTAATTCGTTTTCCTAAAGAATTTCTTTTTCCTATAAAACTTCTTGAATCTCCTGGCTATTTGAGCCATCTCGACATCACTGTCAGATTCTGAATTTTCACTCGTTGAACTCTCAGTCTCCATTTGTAGTTTATCCTTGTCTTTACTCTTAAAGGCAGTAGTTTTAAACGCTACAGATTTTCTTTTGGGTTCCTCATATTCTTCTTTATTTACCTTAAGCTCTTCTTCATACATCACCAGCTTACCAATTAACTCCTTGATAGGCAGTGCTCCAATGTCACAGGATTCTCTAATTGAAATGGATGTACCCCTCCATCTATCTGGCAAACATCTCAGTATTCTCATAATTTGTTCTTTTGCAGGAACAATCTTTCCGAGTGAGCTCATTGTGTTTACTATCTCATTGAACCTGAGATACATGTCAGAAATAGGTTCATCAGGCTTCATTTTGAAATTATCATATTTAATAGTATAAGTGTTTAATCTCATTTCTTTAACATTAGTTGTTCCTTCGTGAGAAACAGCCAGGGTATCCCAAATTTCAAAAGCAGTTTTACATGCAGAAATTCTATTAAATTCTTCATATCCTAGAGCACAGTATAGAGCATTCATAGCTTTACAATTATTATTGTAAGCAGTCTTTGTAGGTTCATCCCAAGTAGATCTATTAGTAGTGGGAACTTTATATTCAGATTCAATAGCAGTCCAAATATCAAAACTCATGCTTTCTAGATGAATTTTCATTTTATGTTTCCACTGAGCATAGTTATTTCCATTAAAGAAAGGTGGCCGATTAGTAGCAGCACCCTCAAGTCTATTATCCATTATAAACAAATTTTAAAGAGATAAAAATTTAGAAATAACAGAAATTTTAAGAACTTTAAAATAAAACTAAAATCACAGTTGAAAACAGAGTAATTTAGAAGGTATTAATAACCCTCTGATACCAAATGTTGGTCGGAGTGGACACTCAAGAGGGGGGGTGAATTGAGTTCCAATTAAAATTTCTGATAAAAACAATTTCTATTAAAAACCCCAATTTCAAAAACAGATTAAACTGTAGTGAATTTATACAGATTATAAAGGTTCAATTAGTTTCTCAAAGATTGATTAGTTCCCATTTAACTTAATCTTATGATTAATTTAACTTTTGAAACTAACTTACTGGTTTACAATAAATATAAACACTTGCGAGTTTAACTATCAAAGTAGCCTTGAAAATAAATTATATTTCAAAGTAATAGCAGTGGAATATGAAATAGATATGTATTGTATGGATATAAACTTTAACTAAAAACACAGAGGAGTTAACCAAGAGGTTCAGTCTCAAGTCGAGACTTAGTCCTCTCAAAAGTTTATATAAGGATGATCCACACCCTGGATCAGGGTTCAACAGTTTACAACTGTCCAGGTCCAAGACCTCTACCACTGTTATCCGTGGGAAACAAAAAAACAGCAACCATCTGTCCAGGTCACACACAACCTCTACCACTATCCACAGTGGGAGAATGAATGAAAAGGTAGTGAGTGAGGATTTACAAAATCCTCCAGTTAAGGTTCAGGAGACAGTGTGTGTGTAAATTACAACAGATAACACACACTACTCGTAATGTAAAAAGTAAATCACAGAGATAAAGATTTAGAGATTAGAAATGGCTCTAGTGATCTTCGTGCAGCTCTTGACTCCTTTTGTTGATTAGAATTCGTTCTGATTCTTCTTCTGGTTTTTGTCTGGAAAACAGAGTACCATCTACTTCCTTGACTTCCAGGTTCAGCTTGCTTATCAGCTCAAAGAATGATGAGTTTTGTGTAGTTCTTCTTTAGCATAGATTTCTCGATGTATGCTCAATGTTCTGGAGGCTGGTAGTAGTAGTCTCGTGAGTGCAAGTTCTCCAGTTGTTCTTGGCACGTTTTTGAGCTTGATCGCCAGTGTGTTCTGTGTGCTCGATCTCTTCTACTTTTATTGTCTCTCACACACCCTTTTTATACATACACGATGTCCTATTTTATGCCCCTCCTTTTTTGTCTTTCTAAGAAGAAGGAATGATTACGCTTTTCAATCGTACTTGGTACGGTTTCCTAAAATGGCAACACAAATCATTTAATAACATTAAATGCATCAAAAGTAACAAATGTAACCGTTAGTATAATAAACAAATAGTGTCGAGGATATAGTGTCAAGGATATAGGATTTGACTCCGCAGTTCATTATAGGTAGTCGTTTGTTTGTAGACGTGTACGGTTGACTCGGTGTAGGGATCTTCCATCGGTAGCTCTTCAAACTCTTATCGGTGGCTCTTATCGGTAGCTCTTATCGGTATCTCTCTGTGCATCGGTAGCTCTCTGTGCATCAGTAGCTCTGACTATCGGTAGCTCTGTGTGCATCGGTAGATCTGGCTATCGGTAGCTCTGGCTATCGGTAGCTCTGGCTATCGGTAGCTCTGGCTATCGGTAGCTCTGGCTATCGGTAGCTCTGGATTTTATGCAAACCACTTCTAATTGACTTAGAATTGTTTCAAAGCTTTTATAAACAAGGATAATCGAGATTAACATAAATCAGAGATTATTTAAACATTATTATTAACTTGATCACTGATTTGAAAGAATTAAAATGTAGATCATCAGTAATTGAGAATAGCATAATATATGAACACATAATTGGGATTATCAAAACAGGTGAGGTCAGCAATTTGATATAGTAGTTATTAACTAGTGGTTGGAATTAATGTTATAATTATGTTTAACAAAATTATGAAAATATGTTTTACATGTGTGTATATAATAAATTCCTTGAAAATAAACCACTTTTGAGAATTAAAGAAAATCTTTTTTTGAAGACATTTTTTATACGTAAACGTCTGTTATATATAAATAAACTAACCAAATAACTTTTGGCTAATTATTTTAATTACATTTATATATATAATTAAATTTTTTATATTCATAATATATTTTTTTCTATACAATAGATAATAATAAACCCAATTTCCTTGTCAAAATAGTAGTTTTAAAAACAATTGTAACATTTTTATGAAGAATTTCTTTTAAAACTAAATTCTTCAACTTTTAAAAAATTGAAATTACAAAATAAAAATAATTTTTTAAATTTGAATATAAAAATTATTTTATGGTGAGTTTTTTAAATTTTTTTGAAATTTTTCATTTTTAAAGAATAGTGAAAATACTCAATTTTAATTGAAAATGTCTTTTCAAAAAAATATTTACAAAGATTATTTATATTTCAAATTGTTCTATAAAAATAGTTAGATAAATTATATATCAATTAATCCAATTAATTTCATTGGAAATATACTCATATTGAAATTGTATACTAAAAAATTTTAAACATTTGATCTTTCTCACATCAGAAATTTATTTCTCCCACATGTCTACAGACTAAATTTAAATTAATTCATTCCAATTATATGATTGAAATTTAGAAAAACTAATTCCATATTTTGAATCAATATAATATATATTATTTAATACTTTTACTTAATTTTTTAACATAATCAATAATTAAAAAGTATAAAATTAATTAACATAATTAAGATTAAAACGAGGTTTTTCACATTACATGCACTTATATTGAAATTAATTTTAAACACAAGAATAACTTTTATTTAATGAATTTTATTTAATATTTAAAATAATTATGTATATATTATATAATAAAACTCTTTTTATATTAATTTTAATGAATAAATTACCTAGGTAAATAAAAATATATAAGTTACCTCGGTAAAAAGTATAATGAAAAAATTGAGTAAACATAATGAATAAGGAATAACTTGATAAAAACGTTTTTATTTTGTATTTTTGTGGTTTTTCTATGCAATTTAATCCCTACCCTCTATTATTAATCAATTTTTATTGCCACCTAAGTTAAGTGAGACCTCCAAATAGTGAATACTTTTGAGAATTTACAATAGTATCACTCCTTCTAAACTATTAAAGGGAACTCACTCTCACCACTTATTCACACCTCTTAAGACATTTTGATTAACCAATGTCTTCCAAAATAAATCCCCAACCTCAATAACCTCATTCTCGAAACCTTATTTTGGATATAAACCCATATAAGAGATGATTTAGTGAAAACCTATGGAGGATCCCCGAATAAGAGGTAATGCTTATGAGTGAGAATTTTCATTTTATTTCTTCCTCCACCATAAATAAATTAATCATTATACCATGATTAAATAATAAATACATTATCATCCATATAATTATATTTTTAATATTAAGTTTATAACTAGAAACCACAATCACATCCAAAAAATGGGTTATGTAATCATGGTTTGTTTTTATGGTGGCGTACCGCCTAGTGAACCGAAGTCATTTACTTCCATTATCAACTCTCAAGTATGTCCATAATAATGGATTGAAAATTTCTATGTTATATTTATAATATTTTTGATGTTATTATTAATTTTAAATTATTTTATTACATATACCATCATATTCTCAATTTTTTGGTAATATGATAACATCGTTCGTCTGTACGGTGGACTACCTTTTCGCAAAGCTACAAGATTCATTCACTATTTACGTTGAATGTATTAATGGTTGTTTTTATTTTATATATATATATATTAAATAATAATTATTAAAGAATTATAATATATATCCTTTAATTTTCTTTCTTTCAACATAACAAGAAAATGAAAAGGAGTGTTCATGTGTATCTACGGCTTACTCTCTCCATAATCCTTGTATTATATATCATTAAATTTTAAGGGTTATTATTAAAACATATATAATGAATATATATGATATTTTTATAAAGGTTATAATTATGGAGATAATGTAACCATGATCAAATTAAGTGGACAAAAATATAAATAATAAAAACATATACAAAAAACAAAGAGGTTATTACAAAAAATACAACATTAACGTGTACTTTATAATAAACCAGTAATATAAGGTCATAATAAAATTATATCTATTATGATATATGTTAATATAGTTTTATAATATATTTATGATAAATTTATATATATTATACAATAGATTTTGACCATGTGTGATAGATGTCAAGACTTATGGTAATGGATTTCTAATCTCTCTTATATTTCTATGCTACAGGTGAGAATTCACCACTTGTTTCATTGGTTTGGTGTATATACTACCTATTTAACATGTTTTTTAATTAATATCCTCATTTTCATTATATTTATTGTTTCATTTTATGTTATTATTTAATTTTTCTTATGATTCCAAATATTACTAAAGTGGTAAGACATTTTCATCTCACTTTTATTATCTTTGAGAATAATGACCTATTCACCACTTGTTTCTTTTATGTGGTGTATATAATGAATATGATTTTATTTTATGGTTAATTTCAGGAAAATTATTGGTAATTAAATATCTATTTGAGGATCCCTATTTCATTAGGTTTTACAATTACAAAGATACAAAATTATTAATGGGTTTTGTCTCAATTTTCTTTCTTTGAGACATATGTTATGTTATGAAACTATATTTCTTTATAAGGTCTATATAAATCCAATTTTAAATGTGATATAAGGAATTTAATTATCCTAATAATATTATAAGTTAAATTTTATTTTATCCCATTATGGTTCTTATGATTCAATGTTACCAAAGATATAATGATTTTATGTTACAATCTCAATGTTTATCAGGGTTGTTTGTGATTATGCTTCCGATGATAAAATATTTTGATCTATATGTCAATAATTCCCATGAATTTTCATATCCTAATGTTATTAATGATTTCTTCATGTAATTGTATAATTTTTCACTCAATTGTACTTAATATTATTAAGAAAATATTTTTTAGAAAATATGACTATTTACCTCTTTGGTAGGAAATCAATTTTCATCCAAAACTGTGCTTCATAAATATAATTAAAAAAATGTTTTTAAATGATATTTTAATCTATTTTTTAAGGAAAATTATTTTTAAAATGATTCATGTTTTGAAATTTTTTTCAAATTATTTTATAAAAAAAATTCATATGTTTTCAAAGTTATTTTTAAATAAAAGTTTTTCAAAAATGTTTTATGTTTTAAAAAAGATTTCTTCAAATTAGAAAGTATGTATTCCACAAGACATGTTGTAAATGATCAATCAAAAATACTTTTAAACTATAATGACATCCGTTGGTTTTACATATTCCATAATGGTTATATTATCAAAGGATGCCATTCATATTCATTATATGAGTGGTTTCTCCTTTGATGTTTATGAAGGTTGTTTCTCTTAGATGGGTTATACTATGAGGAAATTTTTATGGAAACCACTTCTTTTCATGGGTTATCCTATGATTAAATTATTATTAAGCCTTATTATTTTCCATAGGTTATGATATGATGAAATGTTTATGATTTCAATTTCATTTCATGGGTTATGATATGATGAATGTTTCTAATCTTATGGAAAATATAAATATAATTTTCATCATGTGAAGTTTGAGAAATATATCTCCACACAATGGATTGGGTAAAAATTTAAATATATCTTGAGATGGAAATGGCCAGAACAGGTAGTGAACACTGTATAGTAATTCAGGTCTATAATGGGAATCAAACCTCATTTATTAGTACATCTTTGGAATGATGATTTAAGTGTTTTTAGTAAATGAAATTTGTCTTCTTTGTTTAACTTGGTAGTAATGCTAACCAATATGGAAATAATTTTCTATTCTTTTTTTATGCCATAAATTCCTCATGTTCTTAAAATGTAATGATCTCATGGATATGTTAATTTTTTCCATATGATTCATGTCTTATGAACTTTCAATCTTTATGCCATGATTTAAAGATTATGATCTTTGGTCTATAGGGTATGCTTTTAAAATGTTATGCTCATGTTCTCGCACATTTATTCTCATGTAATGTTAATTTATCAACCTTTTTTACCATAATATGAATATATGCTCACCATTTCTTATTTTCCCTTCAAATTGTTTTGAAGATATGTATTATGTATGATATTTCAAAGAAGGTGTATAATTGTGAAGAATGTAGTGGGAGATATTGTAGATATTATAAACTAGTGTTTATGTTTCCACATTTTCAAATAAATTAAACCACTATGGTCCTAAGGATATTTTTTTAATAATGTCTATAATATTCATATAAAATAATTAAATATCCTTATATGAGAATCCTATGTCAATTTAGTTGGTATCAGATATATGGTTTAGTTAAATGCTGGAAACTAGGATGAAAAAAAAAATTGTGAGATACCTATAGATATTTCTAAGGATATGCATGGGTATTTATCTATGGATATGTCTAAGGATGAATCAAAGTATAAGAAAATGCATTTTAATTTTGGTAAAGTATAGAGTGAGTGGTTTCAAATAAGTTATATCTATTTTTAGATACAACAACTGGATGTGGATATGGCATAGATATACATAGGGGTAAACCCCCCCACCCACCCACCCACACACATATTGAGCTAGACTTGATCAAGAACTAGTACACAAAAAATTATCCTTTCTTCCAGCACAGTATGACGGTCCCAAGTCATATTCTTTGAAAATTCACTACAGGATTATGATCCATTAAGAAGGATTTAAATATATTATGATCATAATTAACCAAGGTTAATTATAAGGGCTCATATATTTAATATATTTTGTGATTATTTACAAATTCAATAAGTGATTTTGTATAATTATGTGACTTTCCACTATGATTAGTGTTTCTCACAATATGTTATGTGGTTTTAGTCAATAGAGGTAACCCAATAGAACTTGGTTAAAATTGAATGTGAAAGATAATGTGCTAAGGAGAATCCAAATTGGATGATTACTATGGTACAGGATGTAGTGATTATGCCCAATCAGTTTACATGGAACATGATTAATAACGTCTACCTTAACTAACTCTTAGACTCACCAAAGAAAAGGATGAATGAGTTTGATAAGAGTTCAGTTGATGGTAACCATAAAAGAAAAAATACTTAATTTCTTATATATATTTATTTGAAATGAAGTGCCCAAGTGAGTGTATTAGGAGAATGAGAATATTTTTTGACTGTGGAGAAAGACTAAAAACATTTCAAAGAAAAAAATGAAAATTTTGGTCAACACAATAGATTATAATAATAGTCTTCCGATGGAATAATTTCTAACGGATAGTTTTAAATGTGGAAAGAATGAGAATTATTAAAACTGACTTCATAATAGTGAAAGTACTATGAAGAGAATCATCAAGGTAGTATGAGTAATGGTTATATTTCCAATTATAAAGAAACTAAAAATAAACTATGAAAGGAATATGTGTTAAGGAATCACTACTAGATAAGTAATCTATAGCCACTGACCTATATCCATGGTTTTGTAGGTCTGTGGCTATATCACAATTTATAGACATTATTTAATTAAAATCATGGATATATGGTTATTTGAAGCCATAGTTTAATAAAAAGTATTATACTGGGGTTTATTCCACCATATGGCTCTGATCCTCTCTAAGACCCCGTCTCATTACTCTTGTTGACTCTCCTCTCGGTGAACCATCTCCACCCTCACGATATCTCCTATCTATGATGCTCCTCCACCAACATTTCCACCCAATGAAACCACCATTCCTCCCTACCAATGGTTTTCTTTGGTGGGCTCCCCACCTCCTCCACCCATGCACTGAAAATTCCATCCCATCAAATTTATACCATGATTTTGAAGAAAAAAAATTAGTACACCATATATTTCTATTCATTCTCGTCGACCTATCATTATGTATAGCAGGTTCTAGATCACCAAAACCTAGCACATATTCTTCATCCATTAAAATATTCTACTTACATTTATTATTTTCTTTTATTCCAATATTACCTCTAAAAAAAATTTGAATTATTTATCTCACCTCCCACTATCATCCATTTTGGGGTGGGGATATTTGATCAGGAAAATGAAAATTTGGTCCACATATGAATATTTTTGTCTACCAAGTACCTGATAATTAAAAGTATCCATACACCACTACCAGCTTCTTGAAGGTATGGACTTTTAAAAAATAGTATTTCTCTTATATATTTTATTCTCATTATTATTTCATTTCATTCATCACCTTAGTGAGAACCATTTATTTTTTCATATACTCACTACCTTATGATTTTGATTTTTATATTTCATTTTCATCATTAATTTTTAAACTTATTTAATAAAATGTAACTGATAAACCAAATTTTAATCTATTTTTTTCATAACATATATCCCTTTTTAATTCATATCACTCTCGTACTGAATTTTGATATCTTAGAATGATTTCTAGGTTTTGATTATGAATTATTGATTTTTACCTCATTCCTTTTTTTTTGAGTTTTTTTTTGTATCATGACATGAAGAACAGTCATCATTTTTGAAAAATAGTGTCATTGATTTTCTAGTATCTGTAATGACTTACAATTTAGAATTATATTTTATTTTTTACTCATTAATTTATTAATTGAGTTCATTAGTAAAAACTACCCAACCCCAATTTAATCTTTATTTTTTTTAGCATGAAGTCCAGTTTTATTCATTTCTAATCCTTATTTCATTTTGATTTTTTTTTTGGTTTTTTTTTGTGTTTTGCTTAATATTGCATGATTTTTTTTCTTCCTAACATCATTTCAATAAGAAAATTCTGAATTTTTAATGATTATATATTATACCATGTATACATATGCAAGGTAAGGTAGGATATAATTGTATTATTTAATTATTATTGTTATTTTTTATTATTTAATAGATATTTTTCATATTTTACTATTGCGTTTCATGATCAAATTAAGAGAATTTTTAGAGGATAATTCCAACTTCTAATTTAGTTACAAGTGTGATATATGATTATTCTTATACCAATTTTACATTATGAACTCTTAAATTACATAAATTCACTATTAGTTTGGTTTCATTACATATTGATATCTAAGTTTTTTCATTATTTAGTATAATATAAAAAGTCATAATATTATATATAGGAATCATTCTTATAGTCCTTATAGTGGAAACATTTTATTTTATTTTATTCATTTTTTTATGATTGTATAATTTTTCATGATTTTTATTCTCATTTAAACTATAAATTGATATACATAGGAAGACATATATTTATTTTAATAAAATATGGTAATAATTTTTACATTTTATTTAAATAATTTTGTATATTATGTTTTAATGTTTTTACTATACATAAACAATGTATTATATTTATTCAAAACACCACTTTATTTTTTACATATTTGTATTACACCATCAATTATGATAATTAAAATTTACAAAAAGTGTTTTTAATGTTACTCTACGTTTAGTATAGATATTTTTCACATTATTTTTTATTATATAACAATTCTTTCATAACATGTATATTCTTATATATATATACACATATACAAATATATATATTTGTGTGTAGAACATATAACCATTTTCCCCAAAAACCCAGGCCCTACATAAATTCATCAATAAAATAAATAGCATGTCTATGGTGTTTTTATTGAAAAATAATTAATGATTTACTATAAATAAAAATAGTTTATATTATATCTCATTTTAAAGTTAGTTCATTTTTTATATCATATATTTTAAATCTTATATTTTATATCAAATAAAGAGAATAGGGAAAGGAAATGTAAACTGTTGATTTTCCCTGAAGGTGTCATCTCATGATGGTGATCCTACAAATTTCTCTCACATATTAAAGTACTGGATGAGTTATCATTCATTTTCTAGTCAATATTTTCTTTAATTATTTAGTAACTATTGTAGATTATTTATCATTTTTCTTTGAATAGTGGTCAAACTATCTTTCTTTTCCTTGATCAAAACATTGTTTTTATTTACCTATTGGACATGAAATAATTGTTTTATTGTTCTTCCCTTAGATAATGCCTTCTGTTATTAGTTATTGGATGATGAGTAACCTACCCAATTGAAACTATGCAGTATCAATTCTATTTGATTCATATTTAAACTATATGTGTGTCATGAGTATTGTCAAAAAAATCACTGTTTTTAGAGGATATTTTTTCTAAAATTGTCTATTATCAATGAGTCATTTATGAATTTACTAATGGTTATATATTATAAAATTATTTTTTTATTTTTTTATTTTTTTTATTTGTCTATAACTCAATGGTATGATTTAAATATATGTTAGCATCATGTTTGAATAAAAAATATTATAGTTATTTTAGGTATATTTCTTGTTCAAATTATGTTGGGTATATTCTACAACACTATATTCTCCCAAACTGATACATTTTGAATTTTCAACATCTTATGGGTTGAATGTTTCTATTTATTACATATTTTATAAAAAAATTCTAATTCCCAAATAGATTTTTTTAATTAAGACGTTCTATATTATAGTTACATGTATTATGACTTTTAGGATGCTGGGATATTACAATTTTAACATTTATGTGATATGTTACATTTTGATAAATTCCACATGTTAGGTAGCATATTAAAAAAATTCCACAAATATTTTTCTTTCACACCTTGATAACTATATTGGGTTATTTTATTATAAAATTATATCAATATCAGCAAATGAAACATTAGGGAAGTACATAGACTAATTGGAAATTTTTTATAGAGAATAAATTGTTATTTAACATGCATAATTTCTTTATATAATCATTTAATGTAAACTTTATTGACATTAATTTTTTAATTTTAAAAATAATAATGGTATAACAATGAACTGAACACTCTGGAATACTTCACCTTACAAATGATGTATTTCCTTAATTAAAACTCATGCACAATCATTATTTTAGTGAGATGTAACAGGATAATAAAATACTACCAACCATTATGATATTTAAAATACCAAGGTTTTTTTTTATTTACACATATATAAAAAAAATTCTAAACATATAGATATCTTAAAATTATCATTTTATAGTTTCTGCAATTGTTATTACAAGAATGATTGGTAAAAACCCAATATATAATCCTAATATTCCATCATTGGAGAAGTTAAATATGAGTGATTTATTATGTTAAATATATACATTCTTTTGAATAAATACTCTACTTGATTTTTCATGTTATTAATATTTAGTTATATTTTAAAAACTTCATACATCTACATAATATATGTAAAAATAGTTCACACATCTAATTAATCTTGATCATCAATTTTAGATCTCTGCCTCTATCATCTTCTCAACATATTATTTTGACATCAAAATAAATTATAACATACATTTTAATTATTTTTTATATATCATTATAGAATAAAACCTTACATTAGATCAATATATGTCAAGAGGTGACTACTTACAATATTTTGTTTTCAGTTCTAATTGAAAAATATCAATCTTATGGTCATTGCATTCCTATTTTTTATAGAATTTGGTTTCCTATAAGACGTTCCACACAATTAATAATATGTGGTGAATGATACTTGATTTAAGTTCAATACCCATTATTTATTTCACACCCAATTTCCCTGCTGTAATTTTTAAATTGTTATTGATATATTGAATTTCAGCCAATTAAAAGCTATATTTTTATTTAACATATAATTTAAACAATATTAATAAAAATAAAATAAATACCATCATATTTTTGTTTCTTAGATATCCCATGGTCTTTCTATTATCTAAAAATCCACGTCTATGATGTCTAAGGTATGAATGGTATGAAGCTCATCCTTATTGGTGAGGACTATTTTCATATCAATTTTACCCCATCTGTTATTATCTCTTAGTGTAGAGGATATGTAATACTAATATAAAACCAGGAATCTTTCATATTTCATAATGGTATATGAATATCATTCCCTTTACACAAAATCATTCAAATATTAAGAAATTTATATAGCTTTATTGTTAGAACATGCTCATTTATAATCCATACATTTTGAATAATATCATGCATTGCATTGGAGTCCCTATTTATTTAGATGACAACATTTTGACATGTATATTTGGTTAATATGTAAAAATATGTATCCAGTAAAAAATTTATTCATTTTTTTATATAAATAAATATCTAATTATCATTTAATAATCAATTGTCCACATATTATTTATGTCAGTTTTACTTATGTTTATATTCATGTATTATTAATTTTTTTCATTACTACATATTTTTCAGTGCATGTAGAAACATCCATATATACTAATTATTTGTACTATTCATATATATATAACATGTATTTTATTATGAAAAATTCCCATTACTCTTAATATTTTCTTCAAATGAAATTATAATATTGTATGGTGCATTAATTGACCTCAAATTTTAATGCATGTATGTCATATAAGTAAGTTATTAAATAGAATTATTCATTATTTGAATACTAAAATATGTGGCATGTTTAATAAGTGTTTTATTAGCCTCTAATAAGAATACATAATTTCTAAAATATCGAGTAAAATTAATATGATTGATAATGATGGATGTATCGAAATTTTCCAATTTGAATACCTTGTCCAAAAATTTATATCAACAATATATATTAATTTGTGTGAATGACTAAAAATATTATATTTTTTGTGTGGGTGTTATATTTATAATAAAAATATATATTCACTTTATAGGAAAATGAAGAGTTTTGATTTTATAATATCTTAAATGTTTTCAAATATCAAATAGTGCTTCTGACTATTGAAATATCAAAATTCAATCTATGAAACACACACTAACCATTGGAACATAAAATATTTATTGTTTTCTTTGTTAAAAATATTGTATAACACATCGAATATTTCAAAAATCTTGAAAACAAAAACAATATATAAACTTAATACACGTTTTACATATGAAAGACATTCAATTTTATTAAAATTACATACATTATATTTTTATAAGGTATCTATATTTTGACTTATTTATTCTTTATTTCCTGATATAGGGTTTCTTCATATGCAAGATCCAAGACAAATTACTAATGTACAATATCAATGAAACCTGTTTATCCAGTGGTATGTTAAAATTTTTTTCTTTATCATTTACTTATATAATATCAATTAATATTATTTAATTCACATTTTATTTCAGTATTTACTACTGTTATTTATTCTATATATATATAGATAAATATTTTACCATAATTTCTTGAAAATGTATGAAAATTATTTAACATAAACATTATATACATTGAAATTGTTCACAATAGAGAATAACTACCACTATTTAAATATTGTAATAACACATTAGAATTAATATAGAATTAAAAGTATATTGTTTATATTTATACATGATAATTTCAAAACCCATATTTTTATACAGTCACAATGTATCTTATATTTAAAATATGTTCATATTTTATTTATACATGAATTTTTTTGAATAACATAAATATAGAATTTAAAATATATAGAAGTATGTTTCAATAATTGAAACTGTAGGAAGATGGAATATGAAAATACAATGTCTTTCTGCTATTTATTTGTTCAATAATATTTAGTGGACTCCATGTTTTAAAAAAATCAAAAATTAGAGATCAAAACGTCAATTTTATTATTAATGATGCTATTTGGAGAAACTCTATTGCAATATTCAACCACATAAAGAGTTATAACAAGAAAGGATACCACGGGGAGAGGAACTTTCATACATTTTCCAAGAATATGGTTCTTCACCAATGCATATAATATGGTTAGTTGACTTGGTCACTACTTCAATTTAATTTTAACCTACAGTCGGTCATATTTTTTTATCATTAAATGGTTCTTTTTTTGAATGTGTGATATATGATTCTACATTTATAATTTCTAAATTTATTCATTTTTATATAACTATATGTAAATGATACATGTGTATGGTTTTCAAATTAATTATAGAATAAAATTATTTATAATTTTTTCAAATCAATTAATGAAAGAAAATTATTTTAAGGATGAATATAATACATAAAGAATGATTAGTCGTATGTATAGTTAACTCATATATGTATACATTATTAAATTATCCACATCATTCATGCATATTATATGTTATTTAGTCATATGTTTTTATTTTAATGTTGTATTTATGGTTGATAATGAATCTTGAACTGCTAATCTCTGACTGTTTGAATTTTCAGCTGAAGAAGCTCATCATCACAAGTAAGAGTGTAAAGGTGAAGGCCTCCTTCAAACTATCATTGATGGATTCCAATCCTAAAAAACAAGTTGAATAATTTCTTAGCTACTAAAATAAATTCCGGATCCAATAAAATGCTGGTTATGTAAAAACAAAAGTCCCCAGTGAAGTGGGATTCAAAGGAAAATACTATAGCGAAGCCGAAGTTAGCACCAGTAGCTGCGAAGATCAAGAAGAATCAAAAGAATGTGGCTATGATTCCAAATCCTGTAAAATATTCAGAGAAGAAAATCATAGAGCATTTAATTGAAAGGTAGATAATGTGAATCTATAGGCCAATCTAATGAAGTTCATAAGGATATCAATGAATATTTTTCTAGAAAAGAAGGAACTAATGGTGACTAAATTTGACACAGACAAGAAGTTGATTCCGTAAAAGGGTAGTGTGAAGCCTAATATAGCCATGAATGGTCCATAGAGAGGTAGTGAGAAGTTATTTAAGGTATTTATCATTTTGTGGTCAACATAAAGACATAATTTGAAATTTGAGGTGAGATATTTTGGGTTTTGTTTTAGTATTGATTATGGGTATATTCATAAATATATGGTTCTATTGTGTTTATTAATTCTCAATAAAAAGATAAATTTATTATTATATATGTGTTTTTGTAGGGTTTAGGTTATAGGCCTATTGTTAATTTTTATTCTAGAAGATAGTGGACGTAAATATGATTTTAAACAATAGAAATATACCATATTTTTCTATGAAAATGAGGGGAAATAGCCACAATTGTAAATAATGGTATTAGACCAAGTTCAATAGTTTAAATTGTTCCAAGAGGCTTATATTCATGGTTTCAAACCATCGAAATAAGTTTGCATTGTAGAATCTATAACCATTATTAGAAACTGTGGCTATATGTGTACTTCCATGGTGCAAACTGTGGCTATAGACATTTCCCTATTTCCATTCCAATAGGATATGTGGTTCACCAAACCTTGTCTATTACCTATACTCACATTTTTTGACCAATACCCATAGTTATAATACATAGATATAGCCTAAATTTCTAGTAGTTAATAAGATAAAAAATATTGGTTAATGGTGTATAAAGATATCGGAATGATTGATGTATTTATGTATTAGGATTCAATGATTTATATGTATATAAGTGGTATTTTGGTTAATAAAATAATGAAACATCAATGGATTATTACACACATTTTTTACATTATATAATCTCAAGAATATACTAAATGGTACTAATAGACTAGAAACGTGATTTTATTGTAAATTTAAAAATTTTATTAATGGAATATAATCCATAATATGTTATTTATGGTGATAAAATGGTTTTTGGTTTGGATAAAGTGATTTTGGATAAGAATAAATTAAATTAGATAGTACTGATTACCTTAGAACATGTGAATGATTTTTTGAAAAGGTGTATTTTTCTATAATAGATGTAGTTTACAACATTTTTGGATTTAAGGAATATATACAATATTTTATTTTTTATATAAGGAATGGGAGAAAATGTTTACTTTAAATATGGTTTTATAGTAGTTTGGGTTATTTCAATTTTTTAAGATAATAAATGGTGAAGTTGTTCACATGTTTGGTATGTGATAATCAAGAGGTACATTATGAGATATGGGGGATTAATGTGAACCTTATTTTGAGAAACTTATTGAAATTTTTTCTAATGTTTTTTATTTTCATCTTTTTGGAAGGGTTAAAGAGGATAACCATTTATGAAATGGTTTATTTTTAACTTTGAATGAGGTTTTATGTATTAATGTATTATTTCACCATATAAAGATTTATGCATATTGAATAATGTATTATAACCATTTTATTTATGATAAATAAAGATAGAAATATTTAATTTTCATTATATCTATAGAACTTATTATCCATTCATACTTTAGGAATAAAAAATTCACCTTAATTTATTAAGATATGATGTGTAAATTTTTCAAGGAACAAACAATGGGTGATATTGTTCTTATGAAATCGATTGAAATCAAGTAAGTATATAATCTCATAAAAATTATTCAACATTAGGAAATGGGTCTTGAAATAAAATTTTGTCTTGTTATTATTATTCTGTATGATAATAATGAACTTTTCATTCCTATTCCAATTATTTGTTTTATGGATGATATGATTCTATGGATAACCCAATTTCTCGGGATCAGTTATCTTTATCACTCTCTACGATTATTTATGCTTTTTCCATGTCCAAATATTCACATTAGAACTTTTTTATCCTAGGTAGAATCCAAGTTATGATTTACTTATGGTAACCATTATGTTTCCAACATTCCCTTTTTAAGGGTTTTTTATTCATATGTAAAATATGGGTTTCTATGAATTAATTCTCAAATGTTAAACCTTTAATGACTAAGATTAATTTTGAGGGTAAAAATTATTTTAATGGGGGTAGAATATAACACCCAGATCTTTTGTGTGTGTGTTTTTAAAATTTATTTAATCTTTTTGATATTTTATGTTACATGAAACATTGATTTTATATTTCATTACATTCAATACTATTTTTTCCTTATGTTACACATAAATAATAATTTATCTTGTGTTACATGCAACACCATATTTAAATCAAACATGACATAATTTTTAAATTTGTTATATAATATAATAGTTATGAACTATATATTGGAATGGTGGTAATGAATAATATTTCATAAAATATAAAAATATTATTTACACAATTTTATATTATGAATTCTTCGAAAATAAAACACTTTTGAAAATTAAAGTAAATTGTATCTCAGAAAACTATTTTTATGTGCACAAGGGTGTTATATAAAAATAAATTAATGAAATAAATTTTTTATTTATTTAAATTAAATTATTGCGTTAAATTTTTTTATCATTAATCTAATATGATATCTAGACAAAAGATATGAATAAACCCAATTTTATGCTTAAAAATGTACTTTTCCTCAAAAACTGTTTTTAACCTTTTCTAGTGCACTTATTTTGAAAGTGGTTTTTTATAATTCTATAAAATGATAATTAAAAAATAAATACCATTTTTTAGTTAATATTATGAAAATTAAATGTGGGTTTTTTGACAAATTTTCTTTTTTTGATAAAAAGTAAAAAATAGTTAATTTTAATTAAAAGTTTTCATTTCAACTAAATTATTTGAAATTTGATATTATATATTAAAAAAAATTAAATTATAATTAGTTTAAATATATATCAATTAATACATTTTATATAATTAAAATCAATTTCATATTGAATTTTTATATAAAAACATTGTAAGCTTTTGATATTGTTTCGCATTATAAACTTGCTTCTCATCATGAATGAATAATTAATATTAAATTTAATTCAACCACTTATGTAGATATATTTTTGAAGAATTTATTCCATATTTTGAATCATCATAATTTATATTATATAATATGGTTAAAATAGTTTTTTATCATTTTTATTAGAAAAAATTTCCAAAAATATTTAATATGATTTATGTTAAAATGGGGTTTTGTGCATTACATACACTTGTATTAAAATTAATTTTTCACATAAATATGATGATTATTTAATGAATTTAATTTAATATTTAGAATTTTTAGTTCCTAATTATATTATAATTTTCATTTAATTATATTCTTATAGGATAAGATGCCTAGGTAAATTAAAAATAAAAGTTACATTGGTAAAAAATATAAGATTAAAATTGAGTAAAATTATAGACGAAGTAACAAAATGATACAAAATGGGTTTATTTTGTGTGGTGGATGTGTTTCATTACCTAATCACACCATAAATCCATTATTAATCAATTTTGGATCCATGTGAAGTATGGGAGACCTCCCAAAACTAAATAATTTTGAGTATTTAAAAGAGTACCAGTCCTCCTCAACTGTAAAAGGGAACACACTATCCCCACTCATTCACAACACTAATACAATTTGGATCGGACAATATCTACCAAAATCACTTTCCAAATTCTGTTACCTAATCCTAAAATCATTATTTTGGACCAAATATCCAGCAAAACATGTATTTCAGTCAAAACTAAAGAGGATACCCAAAGAAGACGTAATGTTTATCAATAAGCATTCTCATTTTATTTCTTCATCCACCCCCATTGAATTTTTATTATAACATGAATATATTATAACCAAATTTTCATAAATATACTGATTTTTTGTTATGTTAAGGTTATTTCCTATATCCACACACTCTTATATCAAATGCTTTTTGTAATCATCATTCAACTGTACGTCAGACTACCGCCTCACAAAATGATATCGTTCGTTTTTTCATTAAAACCTATCAAGGTTGGTCATAATGATGGATTTATAGTGTATACATGATATTTATAATATTTTTTATTTTTTATTGTTCTTTAATTATTATATCATGCATACCTTACTACTCTCTATATTTTAGTAATATGATAACATCGTTCATGTGTATGATGAACTACTCCCTTGAGAAGCGATGTGATTTGTCTACTCTTTCATGGAATGTATTAAATATGGGTTTCATAAAAATTTGTGATATTTATGACATAAAACTTATTTTATAATGATAATATATATTACTTACTTTTCATTCTTTTAACCTAACAAGAAAACAAAAAACCACATTCATGCTTACATACATCCCATCGTCTCTATGAACGATGCATTTTCTATCACTAAGTTTTATGGACTAAAATAAATACATATATAATTAATTCATATTATAATTATATAATGGTTATCATTATTGATATTATTAATCCATGATCAATTTAATTGGTTAAAAATATAACAAACATATAAGATAAATAAAGCGGTTATTACCCTAAATGCAAATTTAAACAAGAAATTGTTAATAAAACAGTAATAAACAGTCATTAGAAACTCATATATGTTATTATATTTATGAATATGGTTCTATGATATATATATATATGTATATAAAATAAAATTTATTATATAGGATTTTTTACTATATGAAAATAAATTCAATACTTAAGGTAATGGATTTTTAGTATCTCTTTTAATACTAAGAGATATAAGGAAATTCAATAATAATTTAATTTTTGTGGTGTATATACTGAATTTTGGACAATTTATATTCTTAATATACTCATTTTCATGATATTTATTTTCTAATTTGATGATAATATATATTTTATCTTACAATTTAATAGATTACTAAAGTGGTAAGGGATTTTCATCTCACTTTTAATTTTTTGTGAGACAAATGTTATATTAACCATATGTTTATTTTATTTGGTGTATATATATACCATGAATGTATTTTATTATTATTATACTTAATATTATTTGAATTTTCATATACATTTTAGGATCCTTATTTCATTGTCGCTTTCGATTCAAATGGTACCAAATCAGTAAGGAATTTTTGTCTCAATATTATTTCTTTGAGATGTATGTTATATTGTGAACCTATATTCATTCATGAGTTGAATATAAAACCACTTTTAAATGTGATATAATTAATTTATTTGACCTAATTATATTTTAATTTCCATTTTATGTTATCCATTAATGGGGATTATGATTTATTATTACCAATGAGGTAATGATTTTATGTAACAATCTCATCGCCTATTTGGATTTTTTATGATTACGATTCTAATTGTAAAATAATATATATATATATATATATAATTATCAGGAATTATATTATCAATGTTTTATTTATTATATCCTCATGTAATGGTAACATTTTTTCACACATCGGTACATAAAATTATTAGGAACATGTTTTTAATAAAAGCATACATTATTTAACTCTTATATGGGAATTTTATTTTCTTCCAAAGCAATATTTTATTAAAATGTTTTATATTTTTTTAATGTTATATTATGCTCATTTTCAAGGAAAATTATTTTTAAATTTTTTTGTTTTTTTAAAAGTCTTTCAAATTTTTCTCAAATCATCCTTTATAAGCATTGAAATTTATTTTCAAAGAAAAAGGTTTTCAAAAAGGTTTTATATTTTCAAAATTGTATTTCAAAGTGGAATGTTTTATTCTACATGAAAGGTTTTAAATGATCATTCAAAATTATTTTATATATATGATGAAAGCCATTGGTATTAATTATGCCTTACTATAGATATGATCCAATGATACCATTCATATCATTTCTATGAAGGGATTATATTTTTATTCTTATGAAACCCATTTCTATTCAATTGGTTATACCATGAGGAAATTCTTATGAAACTGATTAATTTTCCCATGTTACTTTATTGTTAATTGAATATAAGACCTGTGAAATTCCTATAGGTTATGATATTATGAAATTTTTATGATACCCAATTCATTTAATGTTTATGATCTTGTGGAACACATAAATATGGTTTCCATTATGTGACGGGATGACCATTATCTCCCACCAATGAAATTGGTAAATATTTATATATATATTCATATAGAAATTGATAGAATGAAGAGTGATCCCTTTATATTAATACATGTATATAATGGTGAATGATCCCAATTCAATCAGATAGGTCTGGAATGAAGAGTGAATTTGTTTCTGTAAAGGACATTGTCCACAATGATGGTCTTGGAAGGAAGACTTGAAAAATATTGTTTTTTTATTATTATTATGAGTATACCACAAATTATATTTCTTATGATAATATTTTTGTATCAAGGTCATGTTATTTTATTTCTATATGATTCATGTCTTATGAATAGCCAATCATTATTCCTTGCCTTAAAGATTAAAATCTTCGTTATGTAGGGTATTCTCTTAAAATGTTATTCTCATGTTCTCATATTGTTATGCTCATGTTTTTCTTATATATATTCCTTATAATCCTATACTGAGAATAGTATATCACCCTTTATTAATTTTTCTTTCCCCAAGTTATAAATTTATGTATTATTTATGATATGTCTATAAAGGGAGATGGTAATAAAGAACATAGTGAGAGATGATATAGCTCGTATGGAAATGTATTTTTGTTTCCATGTTTCCAAAGAAACTAAACTACTATAGACCAGTTGAATTTTTGTTAATGAAATTAATATTAAATAAAAATAAATTAATATGCATGTATTATAATCATGGGTTTCTATTACTAGGATTTGTCCACTACAAGTCCTTAGAAACACCTTCCATTATGGCATAAGTTGCAGAACAGCAATGTGTGTCTAAAGAAGTACTATAGGGAGACTATACCTCTATTCATAGATAAAAATAATCAATAAAATAACAAATTATTATATACAAGAAATAATAATTAGAGTAATTTTGATGTATAAAAAAAGAAAAAAAACTAATAATATGAAATAAAAAAGCAGTACAATCATCAAGACATGATCACCCACATGGATGATCACTTTTTAAAAGGGATTAAATTAAAGAATAAAATAATTTACAATATGAAAAAATAAATCATTTAGCCTTTAATCAAGAACAAACTCTAATGTTGTTTGATCTACTAAACTCTATAATCAATATCATATTGTGCTGCTTCTCTTCTTGTGTCTGCAAGAAGTGAGGGTTCTACCCAATTACCTAAGTTCTATAAACCCCCATGTGGTTTTTGAGTATAAAACGCATTAGGTAACTCCAATTTGGTATCATATGGAACTAATATATGAAGTCTATATTGATTTGATATGGTATGATACAATATATAAACAAGATTTTCTAAACAAATAACCAAAATACTACCTCCTTTAGCATGTTTCAAGGTGACTTTGAGTATATCGTGATAATCATTCCATCTATAACTGCTCAGGGAGACCATTTCCTACCTTGGATAAAGTAACTGGACTCAATCCTCAAACTGGTGACCTTGATTGATGATAAATGCTTCACTGAGGGTTGGGGTTTCTCTGAGCACATCATGATAATTGTGAAAACCATATAAAAAAATTATCCAGGGGTATAACCCATGAATCCTTGATAATCATGCTCAAATTTTAAATTGGATCATTATAAATGGGATAATAGTCATATCTCACACATCTTTGGATTATCTCCAAAATCTATGTACAAATAATTCATCATATATTATTTGCATTCATCCATATAAATCACTGAATGAAAATATTCTCTATGTCACCATCCTAGGAATATTTTTTTGAAACATGTAACATCATCCATAATTACTAGATAGATCCTTGGGATGACCATATAATTCCATCATTAAAATAGTGATCATAATATATTCCATATTTCTAAATTAATAGATCCTAGAGCTTCTAGGAATCCTTGTGGCCAATGTCATCCAGGAAATCTAATATAGACCTAAGGTTGTTTGGCGGAGAAAAAGGGAGTGATGGCAAGAGGGGGGGTGAATTGCCTTTTAAAAAAAGATTAAGAAATAAAAATCAAAGTTAAGATGCAGCGGAAAATAAAAGAGGCAATCACACAAGAAATTGTTAACGGAGTTCGGCCAAAACCCAGCCTACGTCTCCGCTCCCAACTAAACCGTTGAGAGATTCCTACCGCTTGCTTTTCAATGGTTTTAGCAAGAAACCCACTAGGCTTTGAGGTAGCACTAGAACCTATTACAGCTTGCTTTTGAATTGGTTTAGCAAGAACCCACTTGCTTTTAATGGTTGAGCAAGAACCCACTAGCCTTCTTACAGGTGAAGGCTAGCTCACCTATGACACAAGCCTTTTAAAAGGAAAGGCTTGAAGAAACCTCTTCACACCTTAATGGTGATGTGAAACCCAAAAGAAAGAGGGATGAAGAAAGAGTTTGGGGTTTGTAGGCACAAACCCAAATTTAAAGCTCAAAAAAAAATATACAATAAAAACCGTATATGAGAAGAAGCCTTGGGCGCCTTTGAATGATTGGAGATGTTGAAGGCCGCTTCCAAGCTTCTTTGGTGGAGCTCCTTGGATGTGGAAGTTGTTGTAGCACTTGAGGTTCCTTTGAAGGAAGTCGCCGGAGGTTGGCCAATTGATACAAAATATGTCTTGTTGGCTTCGTATATGATCCGGGTGGTGTCCGGGGCTTCCTTGGCCTTTATTTATAGGCATGGAACCCTTGGAGAGTCTTCGGAGCCGTTGGAGAGGCTTAAAGAGCCGTTGGAGGCCAAATGGGAGTTGACTGGTCAAAGCCAACGGCTAGTTTGACTGGGCTACCGGCTGGCCGGTGCAGGGCCACCGGCTGGCCGGTGCCTTGGATGTTGAGAAGGCCTTCTGCCCAGGCAGCACCGGCTGACCGGTGACAGAGCCACCGGCTGGCCGGTGGTGAGGCAGTAGCCATCACTGTTGTATCAGGTTGCCACCGGCTGGCCGGTGACAGAGCCACCGGCTGACCGGTGGAACCTGGCAGTGGGCAATGCCTCTGCCAGGTCCACCGGCTGGCCGGTGCTATCACACCGGTTGTCCGGTGGACTGAATTTCAGTCCACTTCTTGTCCATTCTTGGGCCAACTTCTTGGCAACCTTGTGCCTATCATTCAAAAACATTTCAAACAAAATTAGACAAAAAATAAGGTGATTGTGATCATGAAAATTAAACCACGAGGGGATACGAGAGGTACAACAATCTCCCTCTATTTTGATGATCACAATCACCAAAACAATTAATGTAAAATACTGAAATTGAAAGGAAATGCTAAGCATGATGAAAAGGATTCTCCCCCAATCAATCAAGAAATTTCTCCCCCTTTGTGATTATCAAAATAGCACGGGGCATAAAACTTGATTGAGGGAAATGAAAATTTGAATAACAGTTTGAATTGAAAGTTTTGAAAATAAAATTGAATTGAAAATTTGAAACCAAGAGTTGAAATTGAAATGAAAAATTTGAATTGAGAGTTTTGATACCAAGTGTTGAAATTGAACGTTGGAAAAAATTTTGAAATTTAAGTTTTGAAAGCGAAATTTTCTCCCCCTAAATAAAACAATGAATCATCGGGGAGAGGGATTTTGAAAAGAAACAATTTTAGGTCCGGAGAGACTCGCCAAAAGAGATTTTTCAATCCAAACTTGTCTCATAGCGGGTCTTCTCCTATAAAATTCGTCCGAGAAGAAAATACTTTTGGGTTAACCATACCGGGCGTTTTTACAATTACATTCATAAATAAGGTGCCCGGTTTTCTTACAATAATTGCAAAATTTATAACTAGAGCTCCCCCTTACAAAAACAGTGGGTGCATGGGAGGAGGAAGCTATATTGGTGTAGCCAAGTCCATTGGTGGTTCTAGATACTCGTTGAGAACCTAAGAGTTTGGAAAAATTTTGTTCACCTTGGGTGAACTTGGCTAGGGATTCTCTAAGGTCCTTGATGGTTGATTCCAAAGAATCAACATCGGGAAAATTCTGGATTTTGAGGGACATCTCCTCCTTCTCTTTGAGAAGTTGTTCTTTTTCGGAGGAGAGTTTTTTGAAATTCTTTTTTAAAGCAACAAATTTTGACGAAAGCTCATGAAAACCTTTTTCTAGTTGGTCTCTAGCGTGTGAGAGTTCTTCATAAGATATATGATTAAATGAATTAGAAGAACTAGAGGAGGAAGAGGAGGAAGAGGAGGAAGATACCTCATGTTTTGCCATTAGGCATTTGTTACCTTGGTCGCTTGAGGAGAAGGAGGAGAAGGAGGAGCTATCACTCCAAGATGCCTTTGAAGCCTTCTTCTTTCCCTTCTTGGCCCTTTTCTTGTGAGGTGGGCAAACGGGCTTGATCTTTTCATCGGGTTCTTGCTTTTGATCGGATTCTTGCTTTGGAGCCTCTCTAGTACCTTCATAGGTTAGTTCTAAAAATTTCCAAAGATCGTAAGAAGTAGAGCAAGTAGAAATACAATTAAATACATTTCGGTCTAGCCCACAATGTAGAGCATTCATGGCTTTGCCATCAAGCTCGAAATTCTTAATATCTATGGTGGTCCACTTAGACTCATCAGAAGAAGTGAGGGTAAAACCATGCATAACAATTCTAAAAATAGGATAGCCAATACTTTTAAGAAATGTGGTCATGCGGGTTTTCCAAAAACTATAATCGGTTCCATCAAAGAATGGAGCATGATCCAAAGAAAAGCCTTTGGGGGCGTAAGAGGTTGAAGCGGTAGAAGCCATCAAAAAGGATCTTTAATTTGAAACCGGTTAGGGAATTATTCAAATACTTCCTCTGATACCAATTGATGGGCGGAGAAAAAGGGAGTGATGGCAAGAGGGGGGGTGAATTTCCTTTTAAAAAAAGATTAAGAAATAAAAATCAAAGTTAAGATGCAGCGGAAAATAAAAGAGGCAATCACACAAGAAATTTTTAACGGAGTTCGGCCAAAACCCGGCCTACGTCTCCGCTCCCAACTAAACCGTTGAGAGATTCCTACCGCTTGCTTTTCAATGGTTTTAGCAAGAAACCCACTAGGCTTTGAGGTAGCACTAGAACCTATTACAGCTTGCTTTTGAATTGGTTTAGCAAGAACCCACTTGCTTTTAATGGTTGAGCAAGAACCCACTAGCCTTATTACAGGTGAAGGCTAGCTCACCTATGACACAAGCCTTTTAAAAGGAAAGGCTTGAAGAAACCTCTTCACACCTTAATGGTGATGTGAAACCCAAAAGAAAGAGGGATGAAGAAAGAGTTTGGGGTTTGTAGGCACAAACCCAAATTTAAAGCTCAAAAAAAATATACAATAAAAACCGTATATGAGAAGAAGCCTTGGGCGCCTTTGAATGATTGGAGATGTTGAAGGCCGCTTCCAAGCTTCTTTGGTGGAGCTCCTTGGATGTGGAAGTTGTTGGAGCACTTGAGGTTCCTTTGAAGGAAGTCGTCAGAGGTTGGCCAATTGATACAAAATATGTCTTGTTGGCTTCGTATATGATCCGGGTGGTGTCCGGGACTTCCTTGGCCTTTATTTATAGGCATGGAACCCTTGGGGAGTCTTCGGAGTCGTTGGAGAGGCTTAAAGAGTCGTTGGAGGCCAAATGGGAGTTGACTGGTCAAAGCCAACGGCTAGTTTGACTGGGCTACCGGCTGGCCGGTGCAGGGCCACCGGCTGGCCGGTGCCTTGGATGTTGAGAAGGCCTTCTGCCCAGGCAGCACCGGCTGACCGGTGACAGAGCCACCGGCTGGCCGGTGGTGAGGCAGTAGCCATCACTGTTGTATCAGGTTGCCACCGGCTGGCCGGTGACAGAGCCACCGGCTGACCGGTGGAACCTGGCAGTGGGCAATGCCTCTACCAGGTCCACCGGCACCGGCTGACCGGTGGAACCTGGCAGTGGGAAATGCCTCTGCCAGGTCCACCGGCTGGCCGGTGCTATCACACCGGTTGGCCGGTGGACTGAATTTCAGTCCACTTCTTGTCCATTCTTGGGCCAACTTCTTGGCAACCTTGTGCCTATCATTCAAAAACATTTCAAACAAAATTAGACAAAAAATAAGGTGATTGTGATCATGAAAATTAAACCACGAGGGGATACGAGAGGTACAACAAAGGTCACATCCTAGAATCACAGTAATTATTATATATCTCAAAAGTTAAATCCATTAAAGCTAATATATGAATCCATTATAAAATCATCATGTCTAAGTTGTATCCCACCAACATCACATAAGGCTCAAAATTTGGATCCCACGAAGAAAATTTGGGCATCCACAACAATCTTGTTACTTCTCATCAAGCCCATTTAACATGTCCCATGTAGCATGTATGGTAATATTTAGCAATATGAAAAATAAGTTTGTTAAATTGTTATCATAAGTTAGGTGATTGGTAAATTATTAAACCTATCACCTTTATCAACATTCATATAACATACAAAATTGGTAATGTCTTTAATGTGAAACTCAAAACTATCTCTACTGATTGTCATGTATTAACTCTCATTAGGGTCATAAGTAAAATGGGTTCCTTATAGGGTACAATTGGGCCTCACAGAGGCCTTATTATACAGATTGGAATCTCATACTAGGTTTATTTCTTATAAAAAAACCCATTATCTAGAATTCCTAGGTCAACCTAAACACTCGACCCGTATGTCAATACTTGGATGGGCTTACTACCTAAGTAGTCACATACTTGTGGAGAAGAACACTCTCCCAATGATTATCTCAATGATATATATGGCTCTAGGTAATCACACATAGATAAAACCATTTCCATAAATCCCATGTCACACGGTTCAAGTCATATTTTCGGCCATCAGTAGCCAAGATTTTCATCCAATACATGAGGCCCCATTGGGCTATCATCACTTCATGCATTTGTTCGTAGGCTTCAATTTTTTTAAATGACATAAAAATTTAAAGAGTTAAGTTTCATAAAGTAGTAGAACTATGCATTCCACATTCATATAAATAAATTCATAATATCAAAGGGTATATTCATACAGACCACCAATAATTAACTGAAGTGATTTTTTTCTCAAAGAAGCTCAACAACACTTATCGAAGTTCATCAAGGAGGTATGACCATTTCCTAAAACACCTAAGGAATTACCTAAAAAATAATCCATAAAATTATTCAATTATAAATAAATAATAACTACAAAATTAGCAATCAACAAAAAAAATTAATATTTATTTAAACACAAATATTTTCTTAAAATCTCACTGGTCGATCGCATCTTACTGTAACCATGACTAGCATCTCTCCAATGGCCCGTGGAATGCTATAATCCAAGAACTATGAAAAATCCCTAACACGTGATGATAAAAAATTAATTTAATTTAAATTTTTCTCAAATTATTTTAAATCACACCAAATCAACATACCTCAATATGATAATTGACAATGATGAGAGGATTTCATCTTATGATACCCTCTACCAGGTTTAACAAGATACCCTTGATGATTACCTGATTACAAAACAATCTAGTTTAATAAGCATCAAATACCAAAATTATAAAAACAAAATTATATTAAAAGAAATGAGGATAAGATCTGACTATAATTCTTTTAGATACACACCTTATATTAAGGAGTAATGACTTCAAAAAATCACATTAATGTAAATTGAAGAAGGGAAGTGAAGGATATTGGTTAGATAGGGCATGCGTGTGAGGGGGGAGGATAAAGTAACAACCATTACCCTTATATCCTAGATTCAAAGTTTATTTTATTACCATATAATATATACAATATATCACATTAACAGTGATTGATCGATTTAGTAATAATGAAGAAAAAGATATATACATGGTTCCCTTGTTACAAAGGTAATTAAACTTTGAACATAACAATGAAAAATAAACTATTTCTTTGACTATTATTCAAATTTTTTATCTTTATAATATTTGGAAGGGAAAAAATAAATGGGGGAGATAAAATGATAAGTATGTGTTTTGTGAATAAATAATAAGTAAATAAAAGTCAATAATTCATAATCTTTATGGAAAAGTCAATAAATTAAGAACAAATTCCATCAATAAACTAAGAATGAAAATGAAACCACAGATTTTTTCATGGTAAAAATCTCATGGAAATTAATAACTAAATTCTGACTAAATAGAATGATTAATTATTGAACATCATGTATCTAGAATAAGAACCACAACCATCAAGACCTTTCAAAAGATGATTCATGTATGTGGGTATAAACTTGTTATATTCTTCTAATAACAAAACATAAAGTGTTGGTTTCAAAATGTTTTGTCTCTTGTGACCTATCAATACATCGAGGGGTGATATATTGTCGGTCCACACCCTTCACTAGAATTCCATGAAATTATTAATTAATATATTTAATTCAATAACAATATTCCTTATAAAAAATATCTATATTGAGAGGAGGATAATGATTCATAAATATTTTCCCAGTAAAAACTAATTTCAAAATAAAAACTATATGTAAAAATGTTATATAACTAAGAAAATAATTATTTACATGATATAATAAATATTAATATTGCACAAAATATTAAATTAATGGTCATAATAAATAATAAGGGGAAGTATACATACACCACACCCAAGGAATAAGTTGTTATTATGGCATATCTCACAAAAATAAAAGTGAGATGAGAAACACCTTTCATTATGTTGCAAAGAATTTTGTACTTGAACGTATTATCCTGTATAATAATATTAGATTCATTAATTACTTAATTCAGAACATTTTCAACATATTTTTATTTATAATAATTTTATTAAGTTAATTTATGTACATTCTATTGAGTTATAATATTTAATTCCATTGTTTATAGATAGTTCATTTCATTGTTTAATGCTCGTTTCTGTTGGGTATAACTATGGGGTTACTTGTAAAATGGTAATAACTTCACTAGAAGTGAAATTATTTACTTTTAATGAAAACATATGTGATTAAATTTTTTTATAAATATTTTTTATATGTTATTAAGATGATATATTAGATAAAATATAAAAATTATTAGTTTATTTTTGAGGTTTTTACGACCATTATGAACTAGTATCATTTTATTTAATATTATGTTTAATACATTTCCAAGAAAATTAAAAAAAATTAATAAACATATTAAATTTTGGTTTAACTGTAAAAATAGGTTTATGACTATCCCGGAATGTGGTAATGAAAACCTACAACTTTTCATCCACAAAGGTGGTGAATTAACACCTCAAAGATGATATTTTCATTTTTTTTAAATTAAAAGGAGGACAGATGATATTCATTTATGGATATTCAGTTGACACAAAAAAATATAGTATATATATGATAATAGTGTAATTATTACTCTTTGGATAAGATATATGAGGAGTGGATATGAAAATAAAATAAATTGAATGAGAAGGATTGAGGGGTTTACCTTCTGAATTTCTTATCCTTGTGATCCTCCTTAAGATACTTGGGTTTTGTCTTTTATTGATAGAAAAATCTCTTCAACATGATAAAGATGATTGGTAGATGAATTTGGTATAATATAATAAGTCTACAAGTTTTATATGGTATGAATATAGTGGGTGGTGAGGCGTGGTATTTATAGTGGACGAGAGCGGTGTTTTTTAATTAGTATATTCATTAGTGTATTATTTGGGCACAAGAATATCAATATTAATGATTCATATGATCAATTACAGTAACTAATGCATGTGAACTTGAAATAGTGGTTCTTACATCATCCATACATCATACAAGACTCAATAATTCACGTATATAGCTAATACGACAAATTACCATGTCATTATTTACAAAAAATTCTACTATTTTCGAAAAATACCTAAAATTTACCCAAACAATTTTTCTATGTGTAGATTTAAAATACAGACTCCATTATTTGAAAATATTTTTCTAAATTTGAGTGATTATATTTTTAATTAAATTAATAATTTCTTAAAAAAATATAATTTTTATATTATAAAAAACTTATTAACACATTGAACCATTAATTAAAATATCACAAAATTATCTTAAAATCATAAGACAAAAAAATAATAAATTATGAATCTATTTTTATAAAATAATTATTTTAAATTATTAGGTCAATAATAAAATTTTAAAACAAATGAAGTTTCACAAAACACCAACACTTAATTAATCATTCTCAAAACATCAGTTTACTTATTTCATAACATAAATAAAACATATTTTCATATATAGTATGCCTAAATTTTCTTTATATTTTCATAGGAGAGGTTATTATTCGCATGGCCAAATTATTATTACTAATGGTCACATTATTGTTACAATGGTCATGTTAATATATAATAGTATATCATGGTTCTTTTATGCACAGTTCCGTGTGCAACATAAGGTATTGAGAAAATATACTTTATTTAAAAAGATATTTACCATAAATGTTGGAGTGTTATATTCTCCCCTTATTTGGAAATTTCAGCATGGAAGTTTTTCATTAATATTTCCTTCTAAACAGATGAGGGTGGTTCTTCTTTAAAACATCCTCAGATTCACATGTTTCTTTTTCCATTTTATGGTTTATCCAAATAAATTTTACTAATCCACTCATCCAATTTATCAATAAATTATCTCTTGTTTCAAGAATCATTGTAGGTTCTTTGTGGTAAGAAAAATCAGCTTCCAATTTCATTTCTTTAAATGTGATAACATGTGTTGATTCTGAAATCTACTTCTTTAAAAATGATATAAGGAACGCATCAAGATTTTTGGAGAGACTTGGTAGCATTACTACTTAGTAAGCTATAGCCTGAATTATTTCCATAATTTTTTATAGTATAATATACCTGGGGATCAATTTCCCTTTCTTATCAAACTGTATGACACCCTTCTATGGATATTTTTTCAGAAAGACATGATATTCAACATGAAATTCCAAATCATTTATGCATTTGTCAACAAAACACATTTTTATAATTTTAGATTATCTAATATGAGCTAGAATAGTCTTTTCATTTATCATTGTCTCCTTAATAAGTATTGGTCCCATAATATATCTCCCACCACCTTCATCCCAACAAGTTGAAGTATGAAATCACATTTTATATAATTCTTTATATAGTGCTATTTGAATACTATAATGGAAATTATTATTGTAGGAAAATTATACCAAATGTAAAAACGTTTTCCACATACCTTTAAAGGTAGGAGATCATGGTATAAACATGTCTTATAATGTTTAAATTATCTTTTGAGACTGCTTGTTGGTTTGAGGGTGATTATCAGTACTCAAATGAAGCTCAGTATCCAAATCCTTTGAAAATATCATCCAAAATTTTGATGTAAAACACGGATCTAGATCAGACACAATTGATAGATGTTCACCCTGAATTCATGAAACATCATTAATAAAGAGTATTCCTATATGTATAATAGATAAATTTTCTCTTATAGTATGAAAATGTGTTGATTTTTTATTAAGATCAGCAATAACCCATATCGTAACAATCTATCTTGGGTTATTTTGTAATCCACAAAAAAATCCATAATAAATTCACCCCACTTCAACATATAAATATGTATAGGATTCATGAATCCTCTATGATTATTTATCTTAGCCTTCACATGTTGAAAAATTAGTCATCTTGAAACATGATCATCAATTTTCCACAACATATTATCCTAGTAAAAATGTTCCTTACATATATATACATATTGTCACTACAAGAGTGTATAGAGAAAATTGATAAATGTGAATAATATAATAGTTCCATTTTTAGATCTAGTATTGATGGAACACATAACCTTGTTCCAAATTTTATAAGCCCATCCTTGTACACGAAGTCTACAAATATTTATTCCTTTATGGTTTTAATTTTCTTTTTAAAAATATCAACATCATATTGAGAAAAAATATTATTCTCTATTAAATATTTCTTAAAATTAACTTGAAAAAGGATTGATCTTTCATATTCTGTAAAAATTCCCAAATCGATCTTTTATAAATCCATGAATATAGGGTCCCTATCAATCCTAATTTAGGTCAGATGTCCATCATCTTTTCTTCTTAATGCAACTTCTACCATATTTACATTTCATGGGTGGTAGTTTATTGAAAAATCATAACATTTGAGTAACTCATGCCATTTTATTTTCCTCATTCTGATTTCATTATGTGTAATGATGTATTTCAAATTGGTTTGATCTGTATATATCTAACATCTTTCACCATAGAGATATTGTCTCGATATCTTTATAGAAAAGATTATTAATGATAAATCAAGACCATGATATGGATAATTTTTCTCATTAATCATCAAATTACTTGATGCATATGCAATAAAATTATCATTTTATATAAGTACACAACCCAGACCTTTCTCTATTGAATCATTGTTTTTTAAAATCCCATCATTTTTTGATGGTATAGAAAAAATTAGACCATTCACATATATTCTCTTCAATTAATAAAAAAATTGTATATATTATTTTTTCCATACAAACTTAACCCTTTTACATGTGATATTGGTTAATGGGTTAGCCAATTGGAATAAATTCTGAACAAAATAGTGATACTAACATGATAAACCAATGAAATTGCATACCTAATTTATGTTTGTTGGAATAGTATATTATTCTATTACCATTTTCTTCATAGGATCAACTGATATTTCATCCATAGATACAATTTGATATTTAAAAAAATTTATTATATCCAGAATTCATAATTTCTATATTTAACATATAAATCATTCCTTCTAAGAGACTCAAGAATGATCTACAAGTTGTTCTTATAGTATTCATATCATTTAAAATATAATATAATGTCTTCATTGAATACTATAAGTCAATCATCAAGATATTCCTTGATTAATATTTCCATTAGGTACATGAAAATAGAGGGTGCATTAGTCAATCCAATTGGAATTACTATAACCCATAATGTCCATACCTCATCCAAATATATGTCCCCAAAATATCCTGCTTCTTTAATCGCAGTTGATGATACCTAGAACAAATTTCAATATTTGAAAATTATTGATATCCATGAAGTTTATCTAATAAATAATCATTGTGACACATAGGATACTTTTTATTTATTTTAATAGTATTGATTTATCTATAGTCATTGCACAACCTCAAGGGTCCATCTTTCTTTATAATAATGAGAATGGGGGATACCCATGGAGAAACACTAGGGACAATAAATCCCTTATTACTAAACCACACTTTTTGTTTCTTAATCTCCACTAATTAAATATTATCCATTCTATAAGGAGCCTTTGATATTGGTTTTATAATAATGACTAAATCAATGGTAAATTGAACTTCATGCTTTGGGTGGGTGTCTAGGTGACTCCTTAAGAAATAAATCAATGTATTCTTGTATAGTTGTTACATACTCAATTTTAATATTACTTTCATTATCCTTAGATGTTTTTTTATTCCTCTCCAAGAATTTAATTTAGTAAAGATACTGGGGTGGATCTATATAATAATCGAATAATGAAGTTTCTTCTCTAAAGATAAGTGATTCTACATCATCCACACAAATCAAAATTTCCATATTCATGCAATAAATTTTCAAATAATATTTCCAATAAATGTCTATAATGAAGATTATATCAATTTCAAACAAATGTATGATGATAAAGTAAGATACTAAAGCATATTTAAGTGTGTTAAAGGGGGTCGAGCAAAGCAGTTTTTTTTCAAAGAGACTTCCCTTATGAGTTTGAACTAAGAAATTATTTATTAAATCAAAAGGTAAGTGAATTATTTTCATGGAAATTTGGGTAGATTTAAAATAGTGATATGATAAAAAATCAAATAAAGTATAGGATAAATTTTAATATATGATTAATTTCCCTACCACCACATCATTGGGTAATTCTACTTCAGTTGTTGTGATTTCATGAGCTTGGACATCTCCCCTTAGCCTCATCTATAGTATATTTCCTTGACACTTGGGACATTTATTTGAATAATTCTCTAATTCATTACAATTAAGGTACTGAATATCAAATATTTTTTTCTTCCCCTTGTATTCATTTTCTTTATTACCCTTTCCCCACACTTGTAAAAAAATCGTATTCCTTTCAATAATTTCCTAGGATAATTAATTCCACAATCTTTGTATAATGAAAATTGATTCTTTCCACTCTACTTATTTTACAATTTTCCTTTTCCGTGGTTATCATAAAACTCTTATTATAATTATTTCCTTCAAACATATAGGATATGTAAAATTCCTCCTCTATTTTGATGGAATTTAATACTATTTTATCATGTGATGATAATTTTTGAGAATATGGTGTCCTTATGCAATTTTATTAAGACCATAAAATAAATGATCAATCTTGTTTTATAAATCACATATTTAATTTGTAGAATACCTTTATAGTATTTTTAATGTTTCTTCATACTCTATAGCACACCCATAATAAATTTTCTTTAAGATAATAAATTTTATCATCATTTTAGTTCATTTCTATCAAAGAAAATATTTATCGAATAATGTTTCTTTATCGGATTTCCACTACATGTATTCTATTTCATATTCTTCAATATTATTATAGATCAATGAAAACCATTTATTGTATCTCCTTTGATACAATATACCATTAGTACTACCATTTCATTTTAAATTCATCCCAATTCTAGAAATATCTTTTCATCGGGCTTGATCCACTGCTCAGCTACCTCTACATTAGTAGCCCCAATAAAAATTAGGGGATTATTCCAAATGAAGCAATTAAACATAGGTTTATTATGGTTATTTGTCATAACCTATGTACATTTTTTATATGGTCATGATCTTCTCAACTCCAACACAATCTGTGTTGAATTGCTCTGTGGGGAAATCCCTATATTGTCTGAGGATATTGATTCCCATTCATGTATTAGGCACCATTAGAAAATAATGGAATGCATCGATTTATCTCATAATCACCATAATTATTATGCCAAAAATATAACTATAATGAATTATTGTAATTATCATGTTTAATTAACATATAGTCCCCATGGTTTCTACTAATCATTATCTAATATCAACTATAACAATTTCAACCCCAATAACCATGAGTCAGTAGTTATTTTATTATGATGGAATAGATACAAGAGATAGCACCACCAAGGATCGATTAGATTAGTCATCTTGAATAACTAGATACATAAATTGTTCTATTATTACATTGGTAATTAAATGTATAACATAACCATGGAAAATAAACTAATTCATTTAATCCTATTCAAAGATTTAATCTTCATAACCTGGGGAAGGAAAATAAATAATAAGGTGAGATACAATTACCAATAAGGGTTTCATGAATCAATAATAAGTGTCGAAAATTCAACAAGTAATAGTTATTATGGATAGATAAATAACTAAAAACACATGCCATCATTAAATTGATAATGTAAATGCAACCACAGATTTTGTAATAGTAACAATATCATGGAATGTAATAACTAGAAATTGAATGAATAAAATACATAATTATTTGAGACTATTTATCTAGAACATGAGACACTATCTTTAAGATCACTCATGATATGGTTTATGTATCTGGGTAGAAATGCATCAAATTATTCTTGGAAACAAACATAAAGGGTTTGTCACCAATGGTTTTGTCTCATGAGACATGTCGATACATCAAGGAGCTATATAATATTAGGCCCCAACCATCATTTAAAGTAAAAATAATTATTCATACAAATATTTAATTCATTAAACATATTCCTTATCAAATAACCCATATTTATTTGCATCTATATATTAATCAATATTTCCCTAGTTAAAACAACATTCAAGATTAACACTGTACTTAAAAAAATGGTATACATCAAAGAAAATAATTATATCCATGATACAAGATATATATATATATAATGAAATATTTAATGATTGGTGATAATTAATAAAAGGGGGATGTATACATACACCACACATAAAGAATAAATGGGGAATAAGGCATATCTCACAGAAATAAAATTGGGATGAGAAACCTCGTACCATCTATACAAAAGTGTTCTGAATAGTACTTAATTTCTTGGATAATAAAATTAGATTAACTAATTAATTAATTAAGAACCTTTTATACATATATTTTATTTATTATAATTGTATTAACTTAATTTATGGAAATTATAATGAGTTATAATGTTTAATTTCGTTGTTTTATGAGTGTTCATTTCAAAGTTTTGTGGTTGGTTCCCTTGTATATAATCATGGGAGTTCCTGTCAAAGGGGAATAACAACTATAGAAGTTAAATTTCTAGTATTAATAATCATATTCAATGATAAATGGTATCATACATCATTTGGTTATATGGTATGGTTATGATTCATTAGATAAAATGTAAAAACAAAGAGTTTATTTTGGCGTTTCTTATAACCATTACGAACTATTATAGTTTTATTTAATATTATGTTTATATAGATTCTCAAAAACATTATATAATTTTTAAGAAATATATTATAATATTTTTTAACCATTAAATTGGTTTTATGGACAACCTTGAAGGTGTTAGTGAAAAATAAAAACTCATCACCCATGAAGGTGGTGAATCAACACCTCATGAAGGATATTTTTATTTTCTTATTTAAAAGAAGGATATATGGAATTTAATTATAGATATTAAATTAAAAATAATAATATTATAGTATATATATTATAATTTATTTAACATTAAACTTTTTATATTATAGTAGACTATGGGATAAGAAAAGAGAAGAAATTGAATGAGAAATATTGAGGCTTTTACCTCATCGATTTCTTCTCCTTGATAAGCTTTTTAAGGCACTTGAGTTTTTTCTTTTGTTGATGCCAAAATCTATTAAATTTGGGGAAGCAGTTTTTCAAATGAATTTTTTAGAATATTATCATGCTAAAAGGATTGGAATTTTTGGTTATAATGGGTGCTGAGGGGTGGTATTTACATTGGAGGATAAGGGTGTTTTTATTTAATTCATTAATTTATTATTTTGGCTCAAGAAAATCAATAGTGATGATTCATGTGGCCATGTATAGTAAATAGTTTCTATGAGTTAGAAATAATGGTTGTTACAACATTCATAAATCATCCATTACATAATGATTCACATATTTTGAAAATAACAAAAATTATTCTACTTAACTATTCACCAAAAATTCAACTATTTAAGAAAAATCTCAAAAATTTACCCTAGCCGTTTTAATATGTGTAGATTTGAAAAATTTAAATCCTTTTTATATATAATTTTCTAAATTTTTTGTATTTAATTATTATTTAAAATCATCATTTATTGAAAAAATACCAACTTTAAAATTATAACTGAATTTTTGACACTTTGAAAATTTTATTAAGATCTCATAAAACAATCATGTAATCATAAGAAAAAAATAATTTTATGAATATATTTTCTGAAAATAAATTTTCTTTTAAATAACTATTTTAATTATAAAATGTTATATAAACATTTATGTGTCAAATAAATACAAATAGTTAATTTATCATTTTTTAAAACACTTATTTACTCATTTGATAACATAAATATATCATATTTCAATTTATTAGATATGATAATTTATTTATTTTTTTATAAGTGAGGTTATTATTCTAATGGTCACATTAATATTCCTAAGAGTAAATTTAATATTCCAAAGTTTATGTTAAAATTTAACAGTATATCAAAGTTCATTTAAGCTCAGTGTTGCATGGAACATAAGCTATCGTGTAAATTTAATTTTTTTAATTAGATACATACCATAAATATTGGGGTGTTATAAATAAGAGGGATAGTATTTGAAATAATTTAGGGTAAAAGTGTTCTTTTACATCTTTTAATGGGTTGCACGATTTGGCCAAACATTTTTTAAAACCATGCACCAACTGATTGGATGGAACCTGGTCAAACCCTTCACCTTATATTATTTGGTCACGTGATATACCAACATGTTTGAAAACCCATAGAGGTGTAATTGAAACCCCTCTATAAGACACAAAGAGTTTCATCTCCAACAACACATGGTTTTACCCCAACCATTATCTCACTATGCATGGAATCCACAATCAATAATAATTGAACCGAAAACCTACTCATGATCAGGGTGCCAAATGGTATCTCCTAAAATATGAATCACAACCAAATTTTCCTTGGTAAAACCCTCCAAAACCATCATAAATTAACCTGAAGCCACTGAGGCTAACCTAAACACTTTATATACATTCCAATTTTAATTCCATATCAAAACCTAATTCATATTATAATTTTCAAATTTTCTGAATTAAATTCTAAATTTCTTATCAATATTTGACCCATGTAATAATAAAATACTCTAAATATTAAATTTCCTCAACAATTTTATGAAATATATAGACACAAGGTCTTATATTATCCTCTCTAATTCATATATAATTAATTGAATTAATCATCTGAGATATTCATCTATTATTTTAATTTGAAATATTCAAGAAAATCATGAAATTATTTTCAGAGTCAAACAAATCTTTTTGATGGTTGGATCTTTATACAATAATATCTATTTTTTCAAATATAAAAATTATATAATAAATAATTATCAATTCTAACTTTAAATTATCTATATATTTCATGATCATTATTAAATATCAATGTCCCCGTTTTTTTTTAAATCTAAGATATTCCATTACTATAATATTCTTCCAAAAATTATGATTGATAATATCTATCATAATTTTAAAAAAAATTCTTTATTCTCCCATTCATACTATAACACCTCATTATATTATGATATATTTATCTTTAATAAATTCCATGTTCATGATATGTTTCATTACAAACAACATCTACTTTAAAAACCCACGATATAGTATTTAATTATTATTATTATATAATGTTGATGTTATCGCGTTTCCATGGAATTGATGGTTTTTAATACATAAAGTTATATTATGTAGTATTATTTTTTACTCTTGTAGAATATTAATTCATTGTTTATCAATTGGTTGAAAATAAAATAAAATATTTGAATGAAAAGGGAGATGTTTTTCACAAAAAAACATTTTCTATTCACAAAATTTGATTATATTTTAATAAATTAAATTAATCATTGTTGATGAATAAATTAAGTTAAATTTTTATTTAATATGTTTCATAAAATATTTTTAAATTCATCTGGTTTTTTTATTATGTATGAAATTAATGTAAACTCAATTTTAGTCTTAAAAACCTATTTAGTTATAAGTGTGTATGTTGTGTTTTATACACTTATTTTAAAATAAATTTATTCCACTTATTTTAATTTAATAATGTAAAATAGATCCCATATTTTCAATTATATTATTTAATATTATGTAATAATTTCAAATTACTTTTTTCTCATTATAAGTAGTAACTTTGGTTAATAAATTTGTTTCCACATTAAGATCTAAAACATGTTAGAAGGGTTAAAGAAAAAAATATAAGGGTTAAAATAACATAAAAATTATAAATCTTATTGTATGGTCACAATTCAACCCTATATCATTCAAATTTATGTGTTTTTTAAGCTAAATTTATTGTTTAAGACATTAATATATTTTAATATTTTTAAAATTTCTACGTATGTACTCTCCCTTCCTTAAAAAATGACACCACCTATCTTCTCTTTCTGAAACATATTTTGTTTCTTATCTCAGTGAATCCCTTACCAAATAATTTCCAAAAATCCCTCCACATTCCCTTCATTCTTGGTTTTATCATAAATCTATTCTTTAAAGGATATAGGTGTGTTCTAAAGGAGGCATCTCATTAAAGAGGTTTAACTCTTAACCGTGTACATTTAATTTTATTTCTTCTTAATCCTTCTATAGATATTTGGTATGAAATTTCGGATAAAATCTCAATTATCATAAATATAGTTAGTTTTTATTATTATAAAGTAAAAAAAATTCTAAATTTCTATAAAATTGGAAATAAATTTACTGATCATGCCTACGTATGAACTATAGCCTCCACCTAAAAATTAGAATCATTTCCCTTCACCATTATTCCTAGATAGTTATAATGAAGGATTTAATAATTATATATTTTATTTATGACAAAATAATTCTTATTTATTTAAAATACCCTTTTTAATTTCTTTATTTTTATTCATTGTAAAATTATAATGGCTCACATGCATACATGTGAGCTACAGCCTCCATGAATAATTTTATTCATTTTTCATTTATTCATTAAATAGATTGTAATAAAGATTGATTTAATAAATATATGTGATATTAATTATATAATCATTATTCTATAAATTTGGTTTATTAATTTCTTATATTTTCTTCCATCCATCAGAAAGTGTAAATATAACTCATACTTACGGAGAGACTGTCATATCCATAAAGTAATGTTATTCATTTTTCATCACTTATTTATATGAATAATAATAAAGATTTATATGATTAAAAAATATGATATCTATATCATGATTAATATTTTATATATATTGAAATCGTGACAATGGTATATGAACTAGAACCGTCGAACCGCAACGTGGATCAAAAATAGAAAACATTACACTAGAAAGTTCATTTTAAGGAAGAAATATTAATAATAAGATAATTTAAAATATTAATGTAATTTTTCAAAATATTTTATTTATGAAAAATGTTTTAGAATATATTTATGATAAATAATTATTTATTATACATGATATATGATTTTTATGAACAATCATCATACATTACAAAATATTTGAAGTTATAATCTCATTTTTTTCGGTGTTTTATATGCTAAATTTACATTGAGGTTAATTATTAGAATAATATAATTTAAATCACATATATTTTCGTATCATCTAGTTATTCCTGAAAATTTTATTTATTATGAAAATATCCTTCCATTTGGTATGTACAAAGACCAAGAAAATGTATTTAAACAGAAACTAACCTTCTACCCTTTTGGTAAACTATTTTTTTCTTCAGCATCCCTACACTTCAAAATTTTTTATGGTATTTTATACCAATAAATTAAATTTTAATTATGATTTAATTTATTTATAATTATTTATATTGAATATTTTTAAAGAAACATTTTTTGAACAATTCATTTTTAAATTTTTACAAGTGTGAAAATATTGTTCTCTTTTAACGTATAAGATATGTAAAAAATTTCCCCTATTTATGAAAATATATTATATGAATGTACACATAAATTTTTCCATAGTTATATTTATTTAAAATAATTTTTTCAATTTTATGATAATTTTGGGAGAATTTTTTCAATAAAAAATGATATTTTTCACATGTTTTCAAAGAAATGTTTGAATGACCATATAATGTTATTTTTCATCAATGTAAATATTATTAAGGGTTGTTATTATTAATTGGGGATATGATCATATGATAACATCTTCTGGTTGGAGAGATAAACTCTGTGGGTGGGTGAATCGAGTTCTCAATAAAAATATTGTTAATAAAATAATTAAAAACTAAATCTTCAATTTATTAAAATTTACATCTTAATAAAAATAGTAGAAATATGTAAATTTTATCATTCAAATAATTTCTTAGAAGTGAGATTTTGGATTAGTTAAAATATATTATAGATATGTTATATTTTAAATATATGTAACATAGTAAAACTCTTTATATAACACAAATTAAGACTAACTATAAATGTAAAGTTATGTTTCAGAATTGAAAACAAAAATAGATTTTTATTTTAATGCTACAAAACATAACAAAATTAATGGTAGAACTAAATTAAGGGTTTAGAATCAACCTGATAATTAATCCCTTCCACTTATAAATCACTTGTTACTATATAGTTTATTATAACAATATACATATCTATAATTTTGATTGGTCTTTACAATATATATACCAGATTTTTATCTATGACTGGAGCCTCTTTCATAGTTCTATATGGAATAAAAAGGGTACTAGATCAAACATGACCTCTTCAATAGTAATTTATAGGGATAAAAATAAAATACATTGAGATAATATCATATATTCTTTAGTTTAATAATAGGAGAGAGTGTTTACTGATAAATAAAGTAAAAAAATACATTGTTCAAAAGTAAAGAAGAAATAGGAAGTGACAATTTTTATAAATGAAGTAATGTAGTGATGCTCAATCCTCGATGTTTCAGTTGTTCTAAGTGATTGATTTTTTCATCGGATGGATCTTTATCTAGTTTTCAAGTAATTTCAAGAAAACAGAGTGTTATAGAGGAATCTCATGTAATTATCATTTATTATTCATTATTAGTTAATAAACATTAAGTCCACACAATAAAACAATATTCTTTAAAGATATATTCATCAGAAAAATTCATTATAGAATAATCAATCCTCATTAAATGCATCGACTCTTCAATTAATCCATAAAAACATTCCATTAGTGATTTTAATTGATTCAATACTAAGATAGGCATGATAAGTTCTATTCAATTGGATTATAGTTAGTTGAACTCATAGTAACTTAAAAAAAGTAATCTGATACAGAAAGGTGGTCTGGTCAGTTCATCTCTTCATATCGAAAACTCATTTCTTCATGAGTTAATTAAATGACTTTTTGCGGTAAACTTTTATTTCATGAAGTAAGTACATTGGTAAAATATTTTTATCATATTAAATTATAAAAAATTTCATACCATCTAATAGTAAATTTATTTCATCATGTGATAAGTAATTTTGGTAAGGTAGATTCCTTCATGAGATAACGTGGTTTCCTTCATGCGGTAAGGTTATTATGGTTTCATGGAAAGTTGAGTATTAAATGTGGGATAAGATCATGAATTAGATATATTTATTTCATATAAATCATTGTAATATAATTTTGTTCATATTTTTAAGTGTAAAAAATATAGTAAGGTAATATGGTCACTTGATCATCACATGGTAAGGTGGCACGGTAAGCTCTATACATATTAAGTTTTTTAATTTTTCTCAATAAACCATTTTCTAACATAAAAAATAAAGTTTATTAATATTATGATAAACATTATTTGGGGTCAATAATTTAATGTTTTTCTAGTCTAAGACAAAAATCTATTCCCTTTTGATGATAAAAAATCATGACATGTGAACAGAATTGAATTAAATGCATCAAATGTATGTTTTAAAATGATTGAAATAAATTTGTAATGTGTTTTTGAAATCATATAAAGGGTTTCCACTCTATTCATTTTTTTTAAAATATTCAAATTACTCTCTCTATTTCACATTATTCTTCCCCTTTTGATATTATCATAATGAAACACGACAAGAAATAAGATAAAAGACAAATGGGAACAAATGAATATGGCCTTAAAAAGGTTAAAATATATTAAATGAAATCCATATTATAAATCATCATCTAATTATAATTGAGGTTAATCTGCAATTTATTTATGAAGGATAAGATCATTTTTATTATATGTAGAGGAAATGGAAAAAGTAGTCTCGGAAGTATTAGAGGATACAAGTTCTCTAATAACTACACACCTAAAAACTAGTCTAAGGTACTGAAAAACATTAGCAGGATTCATGAAAAAATGACACATTATAGTCGAGGTAGTATAATGATATAAAATAATTAATTATGGGGCTAGGAAATTAGTTTGATAGGTATAAAGGTAACGGTCCATCGACTAGATAAACTCCTCGATTACCCGGGGACCATGCTCCAAATCTTAAAGGAAGTCATATTGATTCACCATAAAATATACCAAAATAGGATTCATAGAATTAATCTTATTAACTTGAGATGTAAAATCTTGAGTTACAAGAGGAATACTCAAATATAAATCAATAGTTATAAACATAACATTCATATTATACTCTATACATATAATTCAAAAGTAATAATCAATTTCCCATTTCATTATCTCTTAGTCCTAAAAAGATTTTTTGGAACCTTTACATACTAAAGTGAGGTTCTTAGAAGAACATGTATGTAACCCATCACACATATATTCACAATTATTATTGAATTCTTTAAAAAGAACACGATTCTCATCCTTAATGAGTTTTTTTGTCTTTTATTCATCAACTCGAGGATCCTAAGACATAGGTGTAGGATAAAACACAATATTGACAATCATATGGTCTAACTGAATCATAATATAAGATATATTATCTTTAATATCACCTATATCATCCCTCATGCATACAATATTATATTGAATCATTTTTATTATAAAATTAAATTTATTCTAGAGATGGTTGATGTCCATGGAAATTGCTTCAAAAATTTACTCTTCTCATACTCTATTAAAAGATTTTCTATTTTTATCACATTCATGTTCAAGTATCTCCAAAATACTTAATTTAAACCCAACCATGTACTATTTAGTAAGATATGTAGATGATGTAATAGATGGTTCATGAGAAGAATAATATGTATCACTAGATGGATGCCTACAATCTACATCAGGTAAATTATACATCAGATTATCTCTCATAGTCTGAACCTCACTTATGAAATAAAATTCAAAACAATCATTATCTGAATCATTAGTAATATCTGTACAATCCAAAAATATTTATGTTTTTATTCTTTATCAAATATAAACATAAGAAATCAAGGATCCTTCTAATGTTATTCTAATAGAATAATTTTTAGTTCCACCATGTCTAGGTGGATTCCCTTCATGATCTTCATCATATAGACAAGGATACTCTAATCAAAAACAAAAAAATCTAGCGGATTGATCTCCATGATAAGGTGCATCATTTAGAGGTTTTCTAAGGATAATAACAACAATACAAGATCCATATAGGTCTAAAACTACCCGCATTATATCAAATTGATTTATCCCATTATAGCTCATCCTCATAGGATAAATGAGATTCTTCATTAAAATCTAAAACCTCTATTTAATATTATTATTATTCTTTCAAAAATATATATTATTTACCTACTTTCCCTTCTTGTTCAGTGTGAGAAACAACATCAATATATTACTCTACAACCTCATCAATTTCAAGACCTGAATCTACTAGATCTCTTTGTTTAACTGGAAAATTTACTATGTTAAACTATTCATACAATTTCTCTTGGTTATCCACCCATATTTTTACATTAATTAAAATTAACAGAAATCATCATTCAAATATTTTAAGTATGATAGAATCTATAAAAAGTAGTTATTTTATACTCTTCCTAAAAAAGTAGTCCTTTTACTCCAAAAAATAATAAATTAACATAGCATATGGTAAGGATATGAACCATGAACATAGATTACACAACTCAACCAAACATTACATAATAAATATTAAAATATTTATTTGAAAACCATTCTCCATTAAAAAAAATAAAAAATTTCCTAATGCCTCAACATAAAATATTCTCATTTACTTGGGCATATAACATGCTAAATAAAATTAACCAGGTGCCTACATTTACCACTCAACTCAATATTCGTTTTTCTTCAATGAGTTCCATTCACAATGAGTTCACACATGGAATTATAAAACATGAAGTGTGGATGATTAATATGATATAAAATTTGATAATCATTATAATATCCACTATATGGCATGTAGAAAAAAAATTCCTTATTCTTAAAAGGGAATTTGAAAACATAACAATTTATTATTGATTTTACATTATCCATATTTTCTCTAGGATAGAACTCTTGTTTTGCATAAAATTACTTGATAAGATTTGGATGGAACCTTTCAACCATTTTCATTAAATCATTAAACACATCCTTGTTCCTAAATATCATTCCAAACTAGTAATCAACTTAACTCTAACCATTGATCATCGAATCCTTTCTCCACTAAAACAAGATGATCAATGAGATACAAATTCTTTAATTTTACTGAATAAATTGAGCTGAAATTTTTCTTCTTAAACTTATTTTATGGATTTTACTAAATAATAAATTTTATGGACAATATACGCTTCATCCTTATCATTTGATTGAAGACTAGATCTTTGATGGTTAAAAAATGAGATGTAAAATAGATACATTTGAGATGATAGAGAGAGAGGTTTGAGATGATCAAAAATGATCCACTCAAAAGATCTTGTATAGATATAGGATATATAATGGTAATTTCAGTTAAAGGATTAGATTAAGATTTGAATTTAAATTTAAATCATTTAGGGATTAAAAAATAATAAACATAAAGTAAATTCCACCAAAATATTTTTTGAAAAATTGTATTGTATAAAGACACGGTATGTCTAATGACCATGGATTAGTAAATAATATAAGTACAGTAGGCATGATAACTATAACATAATGGTAGCTTTGTTAACTATATTATCCAGAATTTCATGATATGAATAGTAACCATAAGTTAGTGTTCATGGTAGGGATGATGATCTGATGAAAAATAAATAAATTTTAGTATACTAATGATGTAAATTATACTTCATATTTATTTCTAAAAAACATAGAGTAGATATGTTAAATCATTTTAAAATAAAAAGTAATATCTAACTCAAAATTAAAAAAATTTCAAATAAATTATCAACCCCAATACATATATGATATATATTATTCATGAAATATTTCATAGTCTTTGTAAATATATCAGCATGATGATGCTCGATATATATGGATTCATGAGTTTTATCACCTTTCTAGAGTTGATCCCTCGGAAAGTGATTTTTTATTTCAATATTATTTTTTCTAGAATGTCATATAGGATTAATTGAAATTTTTATTGAACTTATATTATGAAAATTAATAGGGAAATCTATGAATTGATTTCTATAGTTTAGAAATGTGTGTTTCATTCACATAATTTGTCCATAAAAACTACCCACATCTTTGTATTTAGATTTAGTAGTGGATAATACCAAAACATGCTTCTTCTTACTACACCATGATAACATAGACTTTCCAAATAAGTGAAATGTTCTTTAATTACTTTTTATAACTAATTTACAACCAATAAAATATGAATCTAAATACCAAAAAAATCAAATGTTTTTTCTATTGAGTAAAACAATACTACGTTTATTGTTTTCATTAGGTGTTTGAAAGAAAATAAAACTAGTAAATTTTATTAATTTTTCTTTTCTAGAAAATGATAAGACATACACACATTATACATAACATATTTTTATCTAGTAGTTATGAATAGTAATGTTCCAATCATACCTATGTAACTGTTTTGATCAAATAATTTCCCAAATTCATTAAGATCTTATATGGATCTAATAGTCATGGGAATGTCACCACCTTTAGTGCATTATATAATAAATCATTTTATAATATCTTAGGTGACCATTATTTTACTTAAAATAATTCATTATTTATTATGAAAAAATTTTAAACATTGAATGAATTTATGTTCACACATTAAATTCATTTCAAATTCACTTTGCATCATTTTTGAAAATTCAGTACATAAAGAATTTCATGATGACCCAAAAATAATATCATGAACATAAATTTTTACAACTAAAACACTATTCAAAATCCATTTAATAAATAAATTAGTGTAAGATATACCTTTAGAAAACACATTTTAAATTAGAAATGATTTTATCATATAATATTATTCTCCATGAGGTTGTTATAAACCATATAAAGATTTTTAAATTTAGAAACATGACTTATAAAATGTGGATTTTGAAATCCAAGGGGTTGTTCTACAAAATAATCCACAACAATATAACCATTTAAGAATTCAATTTTATCATCTATCTAATATAGTTTGAAATTGAAATTTTCATCATAGGAAACTAGTATCCTAATAGATTCAAATATTTATTATATTTTAATGGTTTCCTCAAATTCAGTGCCTTCTTCTTGACTTTATCACTGTTCAATCAATATAGATATGATTCTAATTCTAGTTCTTAATTCATAATTTTTTTCTAAACACCAATTTAGTACCAATATTTATGTAATATTTAGGTCTATTCACTAGTATTTAGATATCATTTATTTAAAATTGATTATTTTCTTCAAACATATCCATTACCTATAATTGATCATTAATCATATCATTGATGTTCTTAGGTTTAGGATGTAAAAAATGATCAATATTCAACCAAATTTCTAAAATAATATCTAGTTTTTGTTCTCTATTTAGGTCTCCAACTACAGTATCTAGAGTTTGATATCTATGAGTCCTAATGGTTCTGAGAAAGGAAGTCTAGAATATATCAATATCCACTATAGGTTCATATTTGGGTTGTTTTTCAGAAACAGATGAGTTATTTATAGAATTTCTAAGAGAATTTTCACTAGAATTTTCATTTATTTCCATACTAGAAAGATCATTCTAAATATTTTCTTTAGAGGTTTTAAGATGATGTGGTTATGTCCCATAAACGTTTACATGAACAAATTCTTCTACACTTTTATTTCTTTTATTTAATACTCTATATGACTTATTACATGTTGAATATCCAAGAAAAATTACACTATCACATTTAGATGAATTTTTTTACGATTTTTCATTGTATTGAGAATAAAGAACTTGTAACAAAAATATCTTTAGTAGTTAGAATTTTTCTTTCTTATACTCCCCATTTCACAAGGTGCTTATATTTAGAGTTGTCTAGTTAAAACCATATTGATTATATGATAAATAGTATTCATAGATTATTCACTAAAATAAATAAATAAATCATACTCATTGAGCATAGGGTGGGTAATTTCTTGAATGTTATTATTTATTATTTTTACTAAACCATTCGGTTATGGTTTTCCATGAGAACAATGTTATGATTATAAACATGTCCTAATAATAATGATTCAAATTATTGATTTTAAAAATCATGACTATGATCACTTAATAATTTTTTATTGATTTATATATATTTATAATATTTTATAAAATATTAATAAGATTTATTTATATGATCTATAATGAATAACCAATTGTATCTAAAAAATCATCAAATAAAACATAAACAAGTTCTTACCATTTAACATTAAATCTATTTAGGTTCCAAACAAATCCTTGTAAACCAACTATAGGGGTTGAGAAGTTGAAACAGCTTTCTTTGTTTTGAAAGAGATTTTGTTTTTTTCTATTTTGACATGGGTTATAGATTTTATCATATGTGAATTATAGTTTAGTAATATCATTGACTAATCATTTCCTAGTTATATTTCAACATGAAATAATATTCTAATGGACTAGTTTAATATTCCAAAGACAATACTTTTCATGAGAGGCATATATACTGGAAATATTTTCAGAGAACGAAGAATCTAAATTAACCACATATACATAATCTTTTGTCAAAAAAGTAAATTATAAATAATTTTCAAAATCAACAAATATGTATGAATTATTTCAAAATTTAACATTAAAATGATCATCAAATAACTGTGAGATGCTAGTAATATTATATTTAAATCCATCTACAAATAAATTTTTTGAAATTAAAATCGTATGAGAATTAAAAATTTTGAAAAGACCAATTATCATTCCACTGGAACTATCACATAAGGTGACATTCCCACTATCCACATTAATTATTTTCATGAATCATGAGTAGTCCCCAGTTATGTGATTGGATCAACCACTTTCCAGACACCACATATATGAGTTTCATACCCATATTTTATTGGGTCAATAAATGTTACTAATAAGTGAATTTGGAATCCATAATTGATTAATTGGATTACTATAATAATTCCTTAATCTATAAAAAATCTAAAATTATTTTGGTCTAATATAATAAAAATTATTAATTGATTTAGTCGAACTAGAGCAAGAAATGAATTTATTTTCAGTAATCCTTCTTTGTTCGAGCTGACATCCTATTCTAGTTTTATATTTATATACAGTTTTCATTCTAATAATTTGGTTAAGAGTTTTTCTTCCATTGTTAAATTTCCTCATATCATTATTTAATTGTTAATTTGATAAATTTTCACATTATTTTCTTTTATTACAACATCATTTTTATTATTTTCAATAGTTAGATTAGTTTTAATGTGACTAGAAAAATAAATAATATTCATTAAAAAAATTAATTTAGATTTTAACTCATTGAATGTTTAATCCATAGTATTATGATCATCAATCATTTATTCAGTAGAAATTTTTCTTCACAATTTTTATTTTAATAGAATATGAAATTATTAATAGGATATGTAAGAAAAATTTTTGATAGCTCATATATGTTTCTTATAAAACACATATTTGATCTATGAGGATTTTCCTCTTAATTTGAGTGTGAATTACTTGAACTAACTTCTCATTTAGTCCTTGTTTGTTTCATATATTTATTGTGTATTTTTCCCTTATCCTCATATTTTTTATTAAACTTAAACTTATGAAAATATGGTTAGATATGACCTATTGTTTTACATTCATAGAGAACTATTTCATTTGGTAAATTATCCTTCTTCTAGCCTTTTATATATTTTTTTCATACATACCTCATTAAATGGATTTTAAGAAAAAATTATTCCTTTTATAGACGTCTATCCATAATTTTCATATCTTTATCACTGTCATCTAGTGAATCTTCATCACTTGAGATTTCATCTTTGAACTTCTATTTTTGTTTTGAAGAATTAGCTTTAAAATATAAAGATTTTATATTAATTTTATACACATATTCATTTTTACTTGATGTTATTTTTTTCATACAGCATTATCATTCCAATAAGTTACTTTACTAGAATTGTTTTATGTCATGTGATTCTATTATTGATACAGATATTCGCCATTATATTTTTGGTGAGCACCTAAGAAGTCACATCACTTAATCCTAGTTGTTATTTCTATATCCTAGCTCATACATCTTGTTTATTATATCATTGAAATTGACATAAATGTCACATATATATTCATTTTTATTCATCTTAAATGTCTCATATTTAATAGTTTAAGTCTTTAAGTGTATTTATTTAACATTAGATTTTCTCTCACGAGAGATAAATAGTGTATTGAAAATTTCTATGGTATTATCTCAATCATATATTATATTAAAATAATCTTAAACTAAATAGAATTATAAACCATCCATATCTTTAAAATTATTTTCAAATATTAATTTAATAGCATCACACCATGTAGCCCTATCAATTTTTTGTTTTTGATATTTATCTTCAATTACTATCAAACTATCAAACCCCATGATCTCTAAGGTAATTTTCATCTTATTCTTACATTGAGCATAATCAGTTCCATTAAAATGAGGAATACTACTTTTAATTCCTTCTTATCCACTATTATCCATAAATAGTTAAATTTATAAATGATATAGATTTAAGACCTTTAATATATTACAAAATCATAATTTACAAGATGTTTAAAAATCATATGATACCAAATGTTTTATAGAGTAAGTAACTCAAGGGGGGATTGAATTTTTTTCATAATTAAATTATTTTATATAAATAATAATTAAAAATTAAATCCCCAATTCAACAAAAAAATCACAATTATTCAATAAGTAGAAATATATAAACTTGATCTTTTAAATAATATCCTAGAGACAGGATTAAGGATATGTTATAATTTATTATAAATAAATTAATAGATGAATCTAATTAACATTATCAAAAACATTATATAAAAAATTAATACTAATAATCAATGTAATGTTTTGTTTACAGTTTTGAAAAAAAAATCAAATTGTGGTTTAAAAGAATAAAATATTAAAAAATACACAGTATAATTAACCAAGGGGTTTGGTCTCATGTTGATACTTCATCCAAATCCCCTCCACTTATAAATAACTTTTTTTCATGATGTTTATCACAATAATTAAAAGATCCAAAACCCATATGGAGTTTTATAATCAACAGTTGATAAGGTTTTCCAGGCGCAAAGTCTCTAAGATGGGATAAAATGGTTACATTATCATATTTGGAATCTTCCATAGTTATTAATAGGAATAAAAATAAATTTTTTTGAGATAATATCATGTATTATCTTATTTAAGAATATGAAATAATGTTTATATATTAATATATTACACCAAAACACTTCTCTAATGTAAGGAATAAATAATAAGAGAAATAGATTATAAATTAATAAATGTAGTGATGATTAATCTATTGTACAATAGTTGTTATGATTCCTTGATTTTTTTCATTAAAAGGAGCTAGAACATGTTTTCCAATAAGTCTAGAAAAACAGAGTGTCATAGAGGGTACTCACATAATGATCCCCCATTATTCAATTTTATTTCATTATCATTATCTCATCATTGTCAGACAAAATTCATTGATAAGATATTCCTCATAGGTATCTATTATTGAATAATCATTCTTTATTAAATTCATTTTCACTATATTTAATGTATGAAAACAACACATTTGTGATTTGAATCTCCCCACTATTATTTTAGCAATTTTAATCATTCTTCACTTGAAGTATGTTTAGATAATCTCACAGTAACATGACATGATAAGCTGGTGTGGTATGGTGACGTGGTTAGATCATATCTTCATAAGGTCAACTAATTTTGTTGTGTGCTATGTTGATGAATTTATGTAGTAATATTTTCTTAATGTAGTATCTACATTAGAAAAATAATATAACTATATTTATTTGTAAAAATTTACATACCTTGGCATAGTAACCTGAATTATTCATTTGGTATATAATTTTGGTAAGGTAGTTTACTTAATTAGGTATGATGGTTTCCTTTATTCAGTATGGTTATTCTTATTTCAGGGTAAGATGAGTCTTCAATGTGTATCTAGATCATGACATAGACGAATTTCCATCATCTTACTCATGGTAAGGTATTTTTGTTCATAAATTATGGTGAAATAAAACATGTTGTAAGGTGATGTGGCCACTTGACCTTCACATGGTACAGTGGCATGGTATGATCTACAATTACTCAAAAAATATCTAGTGAAACATTTTCTAACAGAAAACATAAATATTATTAATAAGTCAATAAATATGATTTGCAATAATTAAAATAAAGAGGTTTTGGTCTAATCCAAAACCAACTAATTTTATTCTATAGATGGATTATGACGATGATGATTTATGGTTTATTATGTGATACCCATTTCATTACCATGGTATAATTTAGTTATGATGAAATTGTTGTTAAGTTAATTTCATTCCATGGGTTATTATATGATGAAATGATGTCATATTTATGAAATCTATTTATTTTCCATGGGTTATTATATTATGAAATGATGGAATGTTTATGAAACATATTTCCTTTCAATGGGTTATGATCTGATAAATTGATGAATGTTTTATGATCATGTGGAACATATATGTATGATTTTTGGTATATTATGTGTCAGATCAAAATTATATAGACCTCTAATTTAATGGGTATGGATTGATATCTCATAAGAAAATAATTCATATAATATGGAGTGAACCCAATTAACTAAGATACATTTCCTAATATTATATTCTTGGTAGTCAACATTGAATAAGGAAATAATTGAATAGAGAGTGAACACAATCCACTATTATAGTTTTGACCATGATCCATAAAAACCGAAATGATTTTATATACATAATTATATGAAATAAAATTAGTTCTTATTATTACATATGTTCTAATGGATCTTGATTTAATATTTTTGATTTCAGAAACATAAAAATTATGTAATTTTCTTATAAATCATTATACAATGAATTATGAATAATGATAATTGATTGATTTGGTATGATTTTCATATTTTATGATCATGTTCTCATTCCATCATGTTTATCCTATAATTATTTATGATCATTGATTAATATCACTTATGGTTACCTTTACCAACTATCTAAGCTCAATCTTTCTTCTGCTTCCTTTACCTAGTTTATGATGAAATGTTTTATGTAGGTTTTGTCTATGAAGTGTACTATTTAAGAATAATTTTGTGGGAAATGTTTATTCTCATTCAAGAAATTTGATTGTTATATATAATCTCCAAATAAAGTAAACCATTACAATCCTTGAGAATGTATTATTATGAAATTCACTAAATATTCATCTAAAATGATTTAATATATATGTATAAAATTATTGGGCCACCTGAATTAAAATAAGAGAAGGGTGAAGTTTTTATTTGATATGAGAGTTATAATTTTTTTTGAAAATCCTGGATATAAATATTTTAATAGGATAACGTCCTAAAGATTTGGTAAAGTATATATTACATGGTATTTATTAAAAATCTATCCATCACTTGGTACTAGAAACTAGACGTGGATATAGCATAGATACACCAAGGGGTAATAAAAATGAATAAGGTGCATTGGGGATTAACAAAATCATCATCAGTTCTTGATGAGTGGGGATAACAGTGCACACCAGTAAAGAAATTAATAGGTGATATGTGTGGGTAAATTCATATATTTCTTATAAATCATTAAGAAGGATTTAAATATATGCATGCCATAAATTACATAGCTTAACCCTGAACATTCATATACTAAAAATAAATTTTCATGATTTAGATTACCTATGAACAACTTTTCATGATTATATGATTATTTTTTTATTTTTATCCACATTATTCTTTTTGGTTATAGTAAATGGTAGGAAATAAGATAATTCATGTTAACACAAATTATGACAGACTATTTGATGATTATTCTTGTGATAAAACAAATAAAATTGGAAAAAAATTACATGTGTGATTATATATACCAAACAATATTACTATATTATTGAAAACCTCATATTTATTGAGTTTACTAGAAACAACTAATGAGAAATAAATTATTTTTAATGGGATATTAGTTGATTAAGATCGTATAGAAAAGGAGATTCATCTTCCTACATGTTTATAATTTTGGATATTTTACCCTAAAAAGTTTTTTACAGGAAAAAGAAGACATTTTATCTGTGGATGATAATGGAACATAGCTACTAATTTTGGAAGAAGAAAAAATATTTTGGTGGAGGGAAATAAAGTACATCAAAAAGTAACACTTATATTTCAAATGTCTTATTTGTGGGGAACATGGGAATTATTCTAGTAAAGGAACTAATCCATGGGATAACTCTTAGAAAATGGAAGATACTATGTTATTTCAATCATGGAAGTAGATCATAATGGTTAAGGACCAATTGTCCATAACACTATAGTTTTTAATTGAATGTTAATATTTGAAAGTATGTACCCAATAAAAATGTTATTATTATTTATTAAGTGAAATTTAATGTACTTTATAGCCTTGATTTTCTCTCTTAACATAGATCCCTTATAAATTTATAGATTAATGAAATCATATTTTATATTCAAAACTATCCTATGATTTTATTTTAGGATGAGGATTAATATAAAGTTTGAATGGATGATACTTCTGTTGTATAGGTATAGATTCGTATTTATGAGTGATATTTATCTCCAAAATGTTTTATACAAACTAAAAATAAATGCATTCCTATTGTTTTGGATTATGCTAACTTATTTCCTAAATACATGACTAGTATTCAACTGAATCATGAAGTTGGATTTTCTATGTAACCCATACCCAACATTAAAGCTATTTCAAATACTCAATTAGAATTGGTCACGATTGAGTTTCATGAATTAAACAAGTAACTCCAAGATAATCATGATAATGGATTTATATTACCTTATTACTCACTATGGGGTCAACATATTGTTTTTGATAAGAATAAATATGGATCCATGAATCATTATGTTTATTAGTAAGAATATAATAGGAACATTGTCATGAATAAGTGTCATGAAACCTATATTGATGACTAGTCTGATCAACTATGTAGAGCTTAATACATTTCAATGATTACCTTTGTTCCAGATATCATTAATTGAAAATTATAAAGGAGGATATGTTGATCAAAACCATTAATACAATCTATATCCATTATGAATTTATTTTAATGATTTAAGGACTTACCAATTCCAATGTTGTCATCATTTGATGGTTTTATTGAAGACCATGATGAAGGATAATTTTTCTTCCATATTTATGAAGTGTAAATTCTTGTAACCCAAATTTTCATTATTGAGTCATATAATCTCGAGTCGGGGAATATTGGTGGATTATTTAAAGATAAATGTTATTGGAAAATTTCCCAAACCAATAATGGTTACCAAGATCGAATGTTTTCTTAGTTGGTTGGACATTACAAATTATTTGTAAGGTAATTTTCATGGCTCTCTAATTCAACAACCTTTTTGACTGAGAAGGGATGAAGTTCCTTTAGAAGAATGAATGTGAGAAAAATTTAAAGAACTTAATAAAATATTGTATGTGTACTTATGATTACACAAACCTTTTGTGGACAAGGGTTTGTGATCTATAGTGATGCATCGAAGAATAGACTATGATGCATACCTATAACAACCATATCCCTATAAGCCCAAATAATGTGGTTATTTTGTTACAATGGACCTAAATATAAGGGGTCAAATCCTAAGTGGTCTAATATAATAGTAGTCATGGAAAATATTTTGTATTATTGATCTCACACTATATTTGAAAACATAAAATACAGGAGAGTTTTTCTTTAAGAATATTATTTTTTCCTATTGAATATCCATTCATATCAATGAAAGTACACTTCATTTCATCCATAGAAATGAAATAAAAATAAAATGGTGAACTTATATACTCATTTAGAGAATGTGTACAATAGAATCTATCATAGAATTAATTAGTAATGAATATATGGTGGTAAAAACTATGTTTCAATAATTGTATATTAATAATCACAGGGTCCTGAAACTTATCCATGTTAGAAAAAAAATCCATTAATTACATGGACATGAATAAATGATTTCATAATGATGGAATGTATAATTTCACACATCATAAACTTAATTTCTAGGACACATTTAAAGTCGTCATGCAAAAATGGGTAATTCCATTTTCAAATACCCAACATATTTTGTCACGTGAGGCATACCAAAACATCAAGGGGATATTTAAATTTGATCCCAACCCATTACATAATAATTCAAATAGATTAATTATATTTATAAACAATACAACTAAATAAATGTTCTTTAATAATCAATAGTTATTCATATTATAATAACTATCATATAGAATTTCAGTATTACCCTCATTCAAAATAATCAAAATCTATCTATTGAAATATATTTTATTTTATCATCAGTGTATAACCTATTCAAAGTGTATGATTCATTATATTATTTTAAAATAGATTAAAATACATTTTCAATATTAGTAGAAAATTTCATGAGAAAAATATACTTTTCATTTTGAAATAAATTATTTTTATTCAATAATTTTTTAAAATAATAGGAAAAACATTTTCTTTGGATATGTATTTACCTGATGTTTTATAAATGAATTTCTATTTTCATATGAATAAATTCCTTATTATGTAATGAAGTTATTGAAAATATAGGATTCATGGATCATTTGGTTGAATATTTGGTAACATTTTTTATATGGGGTGATTTGATATAAAAATATAGATCATAAAATCCTAAAATATATATTCACAAAATATGAACTCAATTTTCTCTAGAAATGGTGATAATATCTAATCATGGATTGTGATTTTTCAATCTATTATCATACTGGGATGGGAAAAAACAAGTAGATTCTTTGTGTAGACAGCATCATGCAACCCTATTTATGATGATGATTGAAAGGGATCTAATATTATTTGACATAAAGAGGATGGAAATGGGAATAATAAAATGATATTCAACCAACCTTACATAAAAAAAAATCTCAACGAACTATTATTAAGAAAATAAAGGAGTCCCAAAAATATGATGACATGTTATATAATCATATAGTGAATATTCAAGAGTTATACTTTTGTAAATATAGAGTTATAATGTATGGAACCTATGTATGTGTCCCATTAGAACATAAAAAAAGAGAGAAATTTAAGATTATGTACAAATCACATCCTTTTTTATTCATTCAAGAAACACTAAGATGTATTTAAATTGGATGAAGAACTTCTAGTTAGATGACATAAAGGTGGGTATTGTATAATTTGTTTCTAAATGATTAGAACACCAACATGTCAAGGATGAATGATTGATTTTAAAAGGTATAATGAAACTATTTCCAATACCAGTATGAAAATGGTAAAACATGACTTGGATTTCATTATAGCACTCCCTATGACTTCTAATGGAAACAACTCATTTTGTTTAGTAGTTTATCGCCTTATAAAGTCAACACATTTCATTTTTATAATGTAATGTTTATCTCTTATCAAACTCGATATTATATAAATAATGTAATAGGTAATATTTCATGGATTTACACTCTCCATTGTATCTTATTATGATATGGGGATTACCTCAAGGTTCTGGAGAAGTATATATTGAGAGTTAGATACAACGATGAGTTTCATTACTATTTATAACCATCATATGGATGTCCAGTGTGGGAGAACAATTAAAACTATAGAGGATATGTTGAGATCATGTTAAATGTATTTCCAATGATGTTGGGATAAGTACATTCCGCTATTGGAGTTCCCATATAATAAAATTTTCTAGACTAGCATTCAAATTTCACATTATGAAGATCTATATGATAAGAGGTTTTGGGCTCCAATATATAGGAATGAAATTAGAGATATAGATATCCTATATTAATATATCATATACTTGATTTTAAAAAGGAGATTCCATCCATTAAGATTCATATGAAATACATAAAATGTAGAATAAAAATGTATACATAATATCAAAAAAAATTCCTAGATATTAGGGTTGGATATAATGTGTTCCTATGTATATCATCAAGGAAACAATTCATTATGTTTGGGAATAAGGGAAAAGATTAATCCTAGATACATTGTCCCATTTCAAATCCTTGATCACATTAGATTTGTGTCCATTTGACTATGAATCCTACATAAAATATCCTAAGAACATGATGTCCCCCTTGCATCAATCTTGAGGAAGTACATACCTAACCCCTCACATGTATATAATCTCGATTTTATGTTCTTTGAATCATGAAAAATTTCCTAGTAAAAGTGTTATGGAAGAGCTACATGTTTGAGGAAGCAACATGAAAAATTGAAGAAGTGATGAAATATAATACCCCTCACCTATTTTAGTGTATTAAATAAATAATTCTAGGGAGAAATTTTATATAGGGCAATAATGTGATGACCTGATGTTCTATAAATGAAATTCCATTTTTAAATTAATAAATTAATTATTTATTAATGAAGTTATTTAAAATGAATTCACTAATTAGGCTATTTTATACCATTATAAGTTATATTATTTTAGATTCGAATGATAATTAAGAATAATAAAAATTGACAATATAGTCATTATACAGTTACTATTATAAATTGTGTATATTAGGGGAGATGATAAAACAAAATTGATATATATGCAAGAACGGATGCCCTAGACTAGTAGGATTGTACACTATGAGGTTGATTTATCTGAGTTTCTTAGGGAGATGTCATAATTGGGATTTCACTTAACCAATCCCAATCCATGATTAATCAACTAAATCATGATTGAAACTATTTCTATGAGAATTCCAATCTTATTTAGTTCATAACCCAAACCATGTTCCCCAAACCACCAAAAGAATGTACCACCATCGCACACCTTACCTTTAAGGTGTACACTGGTGTAATAAGGGGTTATTTATCTCAAAATTAATAGTATTAATTTTAAAATTAAAATTTTAATCGAAAAATTATTATATTTATCCCATTATTTAATTATTTTGATAAAAATTATAGTTGGATATGAAGAAATAAAAATTGTATTTTTTAGGGATATAAATATATTAAATTACGACATACTTTTTTTTATAAATTCAAAAAAAAAATTATATAAATTTTATTTAAATAAAATATTCATATTTATAAAATATATTATTAAAACTAATATAGTATTATAATTTAACAAAGTCCAATAAAATATTTATAAGGGTCAAAAAACTAGTAACATTGTAAATACCAGTATTTTTCATAAATGAAAATTTTTTATTCAAAAGAATATATTCTCATATTTTTAAAATTATTTTGGTAAAATAAAAATTATTTTTGAAATAGAAAAATTAGAAAAATCCAAAAGTGAATTTTTCATATTTTTTGAGAAAATCGGATTTTTTATAAATATATATATACGATATAAATATACAATATGTATTCTGACATTAGAAAGTCCCAAAAGTGATATAATAAATACTATTAATATTATTCAAGTCCAAAATTATGTTTCACCTTGACAATTATGTGTTCAGAATGTTATTTTATTAATTTTACAAACCCTTAATGAATCCCCCAAAACCTATATGATATTGAAGTTTTTGAGTATAATTCATTATGAACATGGATCACTTCCGCATCACCAAGGATATTATTTTAGTGAATTATATTATTTTCATTTTAAAATATTTCAATCTAATCATATTTTACATAAACCAATGGAAAAATCCATGGGGAGGTTTTTAGTTCTATTTATTTTATCATATAGAATCCAAAACCTACATTTAGAAATTAATAAATAGCACCCCTAACATTTTCTATAAATAACCTCTCATAAATAAATTACCCTTCACTAAAAACACATTTATCCCAATTTTAATCATCCCTTCCCACCCTATATCCCTCCCACATATTGTCTATGCTCTTAATAAGATCATAGTACTCCTTAAAAACACCCTCTCAAGGTAAGGAGGTTTATCATATTCTTTTATTTCAAGTTATTTATTTATACAAATATTTTATGATTTCATATTATAAATGTTCTAATGTGGTTTTACACATCCCCATACCTTCCTTATGAATACCATGTAATGAAACCCCACCTTCCACTAGGATTATAACTTTCTATAAACCTTTTTGTACATCTATTATACTGATGAAATTATCTACACGTTTTATAAGGATAAATATTATCTAATAATTATTTATTTAAGGTGTATTAAAGATTTTTTTTCCTAATAAAGTTCAATTGAAAAATTTAAAAATATGCAAGGGAAAAAGTATTCCATGTTGTAGGAAAATTTATTTTTGTTGTGATTGTTAAATTAAATATTTAATTTCAACATTCATTAAAAACATCCTCGTTCTGAAAATTAGAGGGAAATTCATTTTAAACATTTTTATATAAAGTCAATATTGGGTAAAAATTACACGAATAAGTAATTGTAGAATATTTAAAAAATTATTGAAAAAAATTAAAGAAAATATGGACATGGGAGAAAAAGATTAAGGACCAAAATAAAAACAATGTCTATTTTCCTGATGATTTTTTTGGAATTTTCAGTTCTTAAAGTGAATAAAATACAAGTATTGTCAATAATTTCAATAAATAACCATAAATAAAGAAAATAGATTGGATTTAGGATAAACATGTCATATGACTCTCCTATAGGAAACATAAATATAAATAATCCTAAATAGTGGTGAGATTGTGAAAATAAAACATTAAATCATGTATGCCTTTCATTATAATTTAATTTATCCTCCTTTCTAATAAATTTAATTTATTATCATTATACACCATAAAACTATAAATACATATAATATCTTATATGATCTAGTTATAACATCTCAACACTCGATTATTAATACCCTAAACGATGTAATACATGAATTTATCACCCAACCCATATTCCATAAAATTTATTAAATAAAAATGAAATATCAATGAATACATGAGTTATAATTAGATTACACCATCTATATATTGAAATAGAGGAAAAACATACATTCCATCAAAAAAACACTATTGAAAATTACTGCATCCAATTGATGAGGATATTTTGTTCAATCTACTACAACATCTTTAAATATATCGACAATCATCCAATTAGTATACTAACATCTAAAATGAATAAATAAAGTCAGTAATTCACCATTATAGTGAACCATAACATTAAAATTCTTTTTATAAAGAGTAAAAACCCATCTTCATTCAATATATGTAATTAATTATAATGATTTTTGAAAATTGGTGACAATATCCTCCAATAGTGTTCATAAAAATCCCTAAGTAGTTAATGTGGAATCACATCCATTAATATAAAAGTATCTTGTTCTGTTAACTTGAATTTAAGTTTTTTTTGGGAGAAAACCCATGCATCCTATCCTCCATAGACCATGTAGAGAAAATAGATTCCAAAAATGATTCCAAAAATTCTAAATCCATCCCCAAATCAATACCAACATTAAAACATCATTCAGATAAAATCTTATAAATAGAATAAATATTCATTTAATTGTATTCAACATAATATTTTTCAACCAGATGATCATTTTTATGCAATCATACCAAAATAAAATTAGTATCAATAACTTTTTGTAATGATCGTTAAAAGTAATGAGAAGATACACATAAAGATTTTATACAAGGTTAGTGTAAAAATACCCCATTTTATTCATATCCTCTATCCATAGAAACCATGATGCACTGATGATCATATGAGTGATTGAAGAGAACACCATGAAACACCAACCTCTTTGTAATCTTTAGTATAAAGATACATAATAACCATTAAATAATAATCTAAGATGGTAATTTCTCATTATGTAACCCATCAATATCACCTCCACATGTGATACTCACATCACATATAAACATGATATTTCTAATAAAGGTGATGGTATTAGAATTTGAGATCCCTTTCAAATCCCATATCAATTTTATAAATGTTGTGCACACTAATTTTCATTATTCATGAGTAGTTACCTCTCCATTTTTATATATTTGGATGGTTGAAGAATCATGACCCAATTTATATTTATAAATATCTTCAATTATTCCCTTCTCAAAAATCCTTGTATTATTATTATTCATATATTTAGTATCCATATTTTCTTCATCAATGATTGGGGTTGGTTATTTGACAACATCTTCATTGTGGAGGAGTGTCCAATTTAATATATTCACATATCCCAAATGTTATGGTGATAATTGTTCACTCTAATTTAGAATAATAATTACTCTAAAATTTCCTATTATAATGAGGGGTATTGAACCCATATAGGTAAACCACTATTTCATGACTTTTTCAGCACTCTAGTGGATTATACCTTCTTCATATTCACATTCATTACTATGTACATCTTGAATTGTTTGTGAAATTCACTAGGGTCGTCATGACCCCCCCCCCCCCCACTAAGGTGGGGAAAATAATCGTAAAAAAATGTGTGATGTTAAAATAATCCAAAAAATCCATAAGTTTTTATACCTCAACTATATTTCTCAGAGATTTAAAACTCATTAAATAATAAATGTTTTATTAAAATTGTTGTTTTCCAGTGTCAATTGTATCTTATGCCATTAAAATTTTGGTTTGGTATTTTCTTTCACTAAATATTTGTCATGGTTCCATAATATATATAATTTTTATCAAGATATAAATATCATAAATATACATTATTTACAAATTAAAATCTTCCTTGAAATTCAAATGTTAAAAATAAATCACACCACTTCATTGAGGTGGCAGACCACATGTATACACGAGTGATGTTATCATTGGTTAATGAGAGGAAGGGTAAGAATTTATATGATATATTGTATTATATAATCATAATTAGTTTATTGGTATCATTTATATTCATTATATCCATCCTTAAAACTATCCAGTTAATGTGGTGATGAAAAATTAATTACACTTATTTGTGGAGTTGGTAAGATGTGTGTATGCACGAACAGTGTTTTAATTTTTCATATGATGGAAAGAAGATGAATATGTGTAGTTACACCAGAATAATATCATTTAATTATATTTATTATATTTATTTTATCAAATGATCACTTTTATAGAATATTTCAACGAGGTATAAGAAGAAGTAAAATGAAAACAACAATTTAAAAGTTATACCTCTACTTTGGAAAGCTGCCTTTGGCTAACAAATTAAACCTTGTATGTTGGATCTATGATGATACCAGAGCCTATAAAAAATAGGTATGAATGTTTTGAATATATTTTTTCATGACTTTTTTTAGATAAGTTTCTGAATAGGTGTTAATAAGATCAGTTAATTGGTTCTCTTTTTTATGTGAGGGAAAAACACGCATAGATTTACTTAAAAGATTTTAATAATATAAATAATTTAGGTTGGGAAAATGGATATAAATTTATATATAATATTTTATTTTATTTTATAATTATAATTATAAACAACTAATGTGGTTTATAAAATTTTAATCTCCATTTATACTCATATCTCTTAGATTATCCGCCCTGGTAAACTCATTGTAAACCTAAATGCGGTAACAAATTTTTACTATTTTTAATATTCATTGCAAAAAAAATTAGTTAGCCTTATTAAATTATATAAATTATTATTATTAAATATATATAATAAATTTAAGATGATTTAGTTTTTTATTTTTGAATGATTAATTTTAATAAAAATGACAAGACACAATGAAAACTCATTTCTTAAAAATGATTGTTTCAAGTATAAAAATATTTTTTAGGTAAAAATAGTATAATGATGGTCATAATGGAATTAATTATAATATGTTAAATAATATGATATTTATTTTTATTTAGAACCAATATAAAACCAAAATTAAAAATTTAAATACTTTATTAATAGAAAAAAGTTACACAATTTTTATTTGGACAAAAGGATTCCTTGATTTTCTAAAATGTAAAGAATATATTTCTATCTTCAAAAATACATATTTATAAGAATTATATTACCTATTTTAAATTTATATTTTTTATAGAATATGGTTTTAATATCTTATAAGTGATTATAATTTCATTATTATTTCATCGCTATGACAATTATGGAAAAATCGGTATTTTCACTATTCACCCAAAAAAATCAACTATTTATAAAAAGTCATAAAAATTAAATATTTGATAATTTTTTCATGATTAATTTAAAATAAAATAAAATTCATAAAACTAAATGTAAAAAATTTATAATTTATGTTTGAATAACATTCTGTAGAAAAATTATATGCATTGTGTTATTGTTTCTCTATAAATAAAATCATGTCACAATTGAACCTTGGGTGTTAAATTCATTCCTCCACCAAAAAATCATTTCTATAAATTTCTATAATTTCACCTAATGAATAGATTTAGTTATTTACTCATCATAACTAATCCATATTACCTTTCCAAATATTTGATCTTATTATTTCTCTAAATTTCATTCACTAATCGAGTCATCTGATTTCACAACACAAGTTCCCTAGTGTAAAAAAATTGGGATTGGATCTTTATAGTAATATAAGTCTAATTCAATCTAAATTTCATTATAGGTGATAAAATTCATCGGTAATATAATTTAATTCCTTTAAAAATATATATATAACACATCATGAACTTAGATAGGCTCGGTGGCATTGCCAAACAGTGGGCTACATCTTAAAATCCATCTAGAATTTCAAAATGATAGGAATACATATGACTTAGTTACCCTTTATTTCTCTACATTAGAACACATTTCCATGGTTATAACTTCATTAAAACATGATCTTTCACTTAAAATTATATATCATTCCTTTGGTTGTCTACATATCTCTTTTTCCTTCTTTGATCTTCCTTGATATGATTCTGAAAAGTCTTCCTTTCAAGGTTTCTCCTCCATGAGACCTAAGCCTACAAGAATAATATCACCAACTTCTTCCAAGATATTTAGACTGTGACACCACTTATCATTCAATATTTCTTATATATATAATTAAATTCCTCAATGGATGTTATTATTATATGTGAATACCACTATAGGTAAATATTAATCCCACATACCATGAATGTCAATCGAGTATGAAATCAACATATCTTCTATCATCTGAATAGACCTTTCAGAGTACCCATTAGTTTGTGTATGATAGGTTGTTCTGAAATGTATTATAGTGTTAATATCCTTTGAAACATGATTGTAGAATTTTTTATATGAAACATATATCGTGATTCGATAAAATTGAAATAGGTGTACCATGAAGTCTTACAACATCATTAATAAATAGTTGTGTAAGGCAGTCAAGAGGTATATATTCCATTATATTAATAAATTATGTGTAATTAGTATGAAAATCAACAATAATACATATTTAATCCTATATTCTATAAGTATTTTTAAATCTAGTGATAAATACCATAATAATATCATCATATTTCCATATATGAAGATATAGAGGTTTCATAACTCCTTGGGGATATTATCTATCAGCATTTACTTAATTAAAAAACAAGAATATTGAAACATAGTCTTCAATTAATCATTTCATATTATCCCAAAAAAATATTCCCCAACTCCCTTTACATTTTTGTTCCGCTAGGGTATATAGAAAAAATATAAGTTATTGGATTCACCTTATAATTCTATATTTAAATTGTGTATGGATGGAACTGATATCCTCTTTCTATATTTCATCAAACCATCTTCATAAACAAAATGTGATATTTTTCCATCATTAATTGGATTATTTTTCTTTTTTAAGATATTATAAATACCCTAGGAACTATTTATCTATTCTGATATGGATGGTTTGGAAATAATTTTTAAAGGGGGTGATGTTTTCGTTTCCCTAATAATTCTCATATCTAAAATTATTATGACCTTAAATGAAGAATCCTAATTAATACTCATCTTTATAAAAACTCAATGATCATTCCTTCTCATTGTATTAGCTACCATATTGATCTTCCTTGAGAAGTCGTGTATTGAGAAATTTGAATCCCTGATTAGTTCTATCCATATAATTTTACTAATGTTGAGATGATTCTTTGAAATGATGCATTTCAAGATCTTATGATACATATAAATTTTATATTTCTATGATAGAGATAATATATTCATATATTCAAGGAATCCATTATGGCTACCAACTCAAGGACATGGGTTATATAGTACTATTCCATGAACTTTTAGCTGTCTTGATGAATAGGAAAAATCATTATCATTCTACATAAGGTCACATACAATTCCACTCTTTAATGTGTCACTATATTTCATAAATCCATCCCATCTCAATTATAATGAAACATCAGTGTATTGATAAACATCCTCATTAACTAATCATAACATTATTTTCATTATTCTATCCATAAAAACATAACCATTTTTGTGTCAAATTGGTTAATGGGATTTCTAATAAAGAAAATTTTAAACAAGTCTTTGATTGTAACGTACTAACCCAAGGAAACTATGTACCTTAGTGATTTTTTCAATTTTATCTATTCTATGAATACATTTTTATTTTTAGGATCAACTAATATTCCATCATTTAGAGACAATATTTCTGAGAAAAGAAACTTTCTTGAGAAAAAATTCACCCTTTCTAAATTTTACATAAAAATAATTTTCAATAACAGTATCATGAATGGAAACACCTAGAGAATTTATGATATATTTCTCATCTAGTAAATCTAGTTTCATTAATATTTTTTGATACATGAAAACCTAATATTAAATGAACCATTATATTATTTTCCATTATAACCTTTCCATTAAATTCATGAAGTGAATAATAATAAGAACATTTTAAAAAAATTATTAATTTTTTAGATAAATATAATATACTATTAATTAATTAATTAATTTTTTTGTAATTAGTTCATATATTTAAAATTTTCGGTTTTTTTAATACCCTTAATTTTTTTTATTAAATCTTCTAATTTAAAAGTCCCATTATATTTTGGAATTGGTATTATAGTGAAATGTGTTAAATTTTATTTATAATAACTTAATTAATTCAATTTTAATCATAAATATCCACGTTTGTAATATAAGTTAATTTTTTCCTTAATAACATATTTTTCTAAAAATGGGTTTTTTAGTTGTGTATTGCAAATTTATATTAAAATTTATTTATACCATGTCATGAACTGTCCCAGAGGGGCCTATGTCATTATTACCCCAAGACCACCACTGATAGGCTAGGGGATGATGACTAGCACCGAGTAGGAATATCCCACAGATGGGAGTCATTTTCCAAAGTAACAGTACACACACACACACATATCCAAGACCAAAATGGGTAAATGTAAAAACACTAAGTAAACAATGCATGCATAAAGTAAGATACAACCCACATATTACAACAATAGAAAAACTGGAAAGTAAATAGGGCCAGAATACAATCCCACCCAAAGAAAAGTCTGCCAAAGTTAATTCACAAGTTTATGAAACTCATCCACATAAAAACCAACATAAAGGGTAGGTGTATGATAGCTATCTAAATCTATAAGAACACACCCCATCTATTTGATCACTCTATACACCACATGGTCCCGGTCAACCTAGGACTCCATCATAGCATCGATCATCTGCACAAGACACAACATGTATAGGAAAATCCTGTGTAATGGGAAGTAAAATAATACTCAGTAAGACACCCCAAACCACAAAGTAAATACCAATAAAAAGTACAAAAATTATACCAAAAAGGAAACACACAAAGTGCACCACAACTAAAATAAAAAAAGTACAGTAAATATAGTCATCTCACACAGGTATAAGTCTAAAGCTTGAAGATAGAGATTTTCAGTTGTAGTTGACATATCTCTCAGTCTCCATGACACTAAAAGTGTCAAAGGTGCATGGAGCATTAATGGTACATGAAGCATTGATGGATCACAAATAATCAATGGCGTATAGAGCGTCGATGGAACACTAACCATCAATGGTGGCTATAGTAGTGATGGTTCTCAGGGTGTCAATGGTGCATAGTGCATTGATGGTGCATTAAGAATTGATGTAACACAGAGCATCGATGGTGCACAAAGCATCGATGGTTCACAAAGAATCTGTGGTGCATAAAGCATTGATGGGTCATACATCCCCTATGCCATGTAGTCCCCAAGATCACATAGTCATAGCTAGTAGTAGGATTCTTCTCATAGCATGATTATTCTAGGAGAACCTACTATTAAAGCCATTAGTTCATATTCCAAAATTCACAAAGACTCAATTAGAGTACATAAAAAGTAATGTCCCATCATAAGGTTCCCAATCCCACAAACATCTCTTCAAACAGACACATGGTTTGAATGATATAAAAATTACTGTAAAATGTCCTGACCCGAGTCTAACTCGATCTTCCAGACCTGACCCAATCATCCTAATGACCCAACTTGATCGGTCGACTCGACCCAATCTAGTTTGGACCAAACCGGCCCATCCAACTACACACGTCCCACTGGGTCGACTGGACATGGCCTGTTAGGTCGTTGGGTCCAATAGGCTAGACTGTGTGCCTCTGTCGGGTCCACACAGTGCCACCGCAGTCAACACAATCAGTCACCATGTTCCACCTGCCCAATGGCCACGCCGCCACCAAGGGTTCCATGTGGCTGGCCAGCCACATCGTCTGTCATCATCATGGCCTCCTAACATGGCTCATCTCCCATGTCTCCTGATTGGGCCATGTCCTTGTGGCCGATATTGTGGCCTCCTATCAGGACCCCAGGTTTCTACCCATGGAATCAGCTACCATAGGCTCCCATGGACACAGTCTTTCCTAGACCATGTCCTTCTACCTCTGACAGCCACCCTACCATCAGCTCATCCTGACGCACTCTTCTTGGCTCGTCCTCCCTTGTCAGGTCAGTGTTGCCTATGCTTTTGGAGGCCTTGCCCTGCCGTGCTATTCCTAAATCGTCTAGAGCCACCATTTCTATATGCTACCACCACCTTAGGTAGTTGTCATCCATCCATGGTGTTTCCATAGAATTGATTCTCAATTTCGATTTTGGATAGGGTTCCAAAGGTGTAAGGAGAAGGTGAATAACACGTGAATAATGAGATAGGTTTATGCGAGAGAGAAGGTATAATGAATGCCCTGAAGAACAAATCATTTCCATGTTCATGTAGGCCTTAATATTTTTATTTTAGAAAGTTTAATGAGGAAAAAGAATGTACAATCAAAAAGATCTATTTCCCTTTCTAAACCCTGTAACAATTTACCCATCCCACAACATACGATCATTCTGTAGGCTAATCTGTTTTTGGATTACTCCTCATTATTCATATAAATAAAGAACGGGGAAATAGGAAATCTCAAGAGATCAACATCCTACATAGTGGTTCGATAAACTATTGAAAAAGTATAGTGGTCTGTGGTTTCGTCCATCCTCATACCATCGGTGTTTGTCATTTTTCATTGAAGTGGTTTCAATCTCCTTGCCTCAAAGGAATTTACATTGTTATAGTGATAACCCTAGATTCCAGACAATAGGTCGTAATTTAAAAGAAATCAATGTTGAATCAAATAAAATATTTTTATTAAAATATTTTAATTAAAATTACATCCAATTTCTAACATCCACAATTGACCCATGTAGGTCGATGTTAGTCCCCTCCTAATGTAAAGTCGATGCAATGAACACAACGGTGACCTCGTATTTCAGATTTTGGTAACTTTTTATAATTTATTCTCATTTTAAGAAGAAACCTTTAATGAGATTTATTAAAAACATAAATTTTTTTATCATATCATTCTGGGAACACCAGGCCTCAGAATCTTATGTCATCTTAGCGCCAGGTATCTAAATCTTCCAAATTAATTTATAAAAATAAAATCAGAGAAAATACATGTCATTACATTCTCCAAACATTAGGGCTTTACGTCCCTTGAAACCAAAAAATGGTATATTAAACAAAAATATGGGGATATTGAGAACAAATATGAACCTCCAGCTCCCATGTTCTCTTCTATGAATTCATGTACTTCCACCAAACATGCACCATATTAATGGGCCACCCACAAAGCATCTGATCATATAGATCCTTGATCCCCATCAGGTGCTCTATGAAATTATCTCCATCATCAATGTCGATATCACCCTAGTCGATGATGTGTAATGGATCATGCATGTACCTCCTCAACAGTGACACGTGGAATACATCATGCACCTGGTGAAACTACAGGGATAGAGCTAGGTGGTACACTACCTCATCAACTCTACTCAAAATATAAAATGGGCTGATGTATCTCGGAGATAACTTGTCTCCCTATCCAAATATCTACAATCCCTGATGAGGTGATACCCAAAAGAACACATGGTTTCCCTTCTCAAACACTGGTAGACTCTTTTTCCTAATAGAATATGACTTATTCTGGCTCTGTATAGTCCTTATCCACTCTTTTATGATCAGCACATTCTCGATGGTAGCTTGTACCAACTCTGGACCCATGAGTGATGACATGGTTGGGTATGTCCATCATAGTGGAAAATTTCATGGTCGCTCATACAAGGCCTTGAACGGTGCTATACCAATGGTGGAGTGATAGTTATTGTTGTACAAAAACTCCACCAATGGTAGTTGATCCTCCCAATTGCTGCAAAAGTCTAATATGCAAGCTTGTATCATGTCCACAATACCTGGATGGTCCTCTACATCTATCCATCCATATGAGGATGAAATGGTATTTTCAAATGAAACTAAATCTCAAATGCCTCATGTAGTCCCTACCAAAATAGGATGTCAATTGTCCATCATGATCTGAGAGGACTGTAGATGTAACTATAGTAATTTGAACTATCTACTTCACATAGAGGCATCCCATGATATCTACTAAACTCTACTCACATATCGGAAAGAATTTGGTGACTTGGTGAGTCGGTAAACAATCACCTAGAATGTATTGTGTCCCCTGGTAGAACCGTCATTAAGTTCATTGATATATCATCCCACTTCCACTATGTCACCACATGTGGTTGGGTCAAGTATGTGGGGACCTGGTACTCAACCTTCACTTGCAGGAATGTGAGGCATCGAGAAACAAAATCTTCCACTGCCTTATTCATCCCCAACCACCAGGACTGATATAGGAGGTCCTGATACATCATTTACAAACCTGGATATACCACCAAAGGGGAAGTGTGAAACTCCATTATGAACTCCTCCCATAACATCACTGTTACTGTTGTGCACCCTCTGAAGAGAACAACATGCACCCCACCTATCAAATATCTATCAAGGGCATGCACTGTAGACAACATAGCACGTCAGTTCTCACAGTTTTTATCCCCAAGTTATGCCTCCATGAATCTCTATAAGAGTGGATGGTTGACAAGCATCGATTGAAGGTAAGTTGATATATCTCCATCCATAAAGGATATCTATAATGCAACCAACTGATCGGACACCTCGCTCAGCAACTTCAAGATGTATCTCCTACTGAGAGAATCCTCTACTATGTTCCCCTTGATATGAGTATAGACAATCTCAAATTCTAAGTCCCATAGGATCTATATCCATCATATCTATCTCAAGGTTAAATCCTTATGAGAGAATATATACTTGAGACTCTTGTGGTCAGGGTAGATGGTAAACCACTCACCCATAAGGTAGTGTCACTACATCTTCAATGTGAAGAGTACAACTGCTAGCTCATGTTCATGGGTCATGTAGTTCTAATAATGCCTCATCAACTGGTGAAAACCATAAGTAATAACCAATTTCCCCCTTATCAATACACAACCATGACCAGTCCCTGATGCATCAGAGAACACCATGAACTCAACACCCTCCTTCAGTAATCACAATATCAGGGTGCTCCTCAATATCTACCTCAGAAAATGAAACAACCATTTGAACTTCTCTGTCCACATAGAAGTCTACCCATTTCATGTGAAGGTCGTCAAGGGTGCTGCTACTCCTAAAAATTTGGGTACAAACCTCTTATACTACCCAAACAAACCAAGGAAACTATGCACCTTGGTAACACTCCTGGGTGGTTCCCAAGAATGCACCGCTTCAATTTGCACCTGGTCTACTGCAACACCAGCCTATGAAATGATGTGTCCTAGAAAGTGGATCTCTTGAATACAAAACTAACACTTCAATAGATTCCCATAAATATTCTACTCTCAAAGATTGTGTAGGACCATCCTCAATTGTATTGTGTCCTCCTCCTCAGACTTTGAGTACACCAGGATGTCATCAATAAAGACCACGATGAACCAGTGTAATTAAGGATGAAGAATACTATTCATGAGTCCCATGAACACTATTAGGGAATTTTTCATGTCAAAAATAATCACTAAGTACTCGTAATGGTCGTACCAACATCTGAAGGTTGTCTTTTGGATTTCCTCATCCTCTATACAAAGCTATTGATAACCAGATCTAAGGTGTATCTTTGAAAACCATGTCGCTCCCATAAAATTATTAAAGAGGTTATCAATCCTCTTTATTTGATACATATTATTTTCCCTCACCTGGTTTAGGTGCTGGAATACCATAAATAATCTCAATATCCCATTTGAAATCTTGGAAAACAAAACTGTGATCGCTCAAGGTAAAACACTGTGTCTCAAGAAGCCCTTCTTCTTCAAGTCCTCTAACTGTAACCTCAACTCATTAAGATCGGAGGGATCCATATGATATTTAGGTGTACATATTGGTTTCATCATAGCGTATATATCAATATTGAAGTCTACCTACATTTGGGGAGTAAATCTGGGGACATCCTCAGCAAAGAAATCCACAAACTCCACCACCACTGCAGCAAAATGACGATTCATATCATCTATTATGTAAATGGTTAGTCTAAACATCTGATGTTTTATCAGCTACACCCTTCTATGTGTAAATCCTTCTTATGCTACATGTGTTTCATTTTTACCAAAAAAGGAAAACCTATTCACATCACTACGGAAATACCATACTCTACATATAAAACATTTAATCTGGGCGTAAACTGTGGATTACTAGTCTATACCAATAATGACGTTGTAGGGCCTCGACACTTCCACCAAGTGATTCCAACCAAAAATATCTCCCCTAATTTAAGGGAACACTATTGGCACTAGTGTGTGATCATATAATCTCCCCCATAGGTGTCTCTAAGCATATGGATCGAGTCAACGATTATACTTGAATATTCGAGTCTCAAACAGGCATCATGGTGAGAAAATACTGACTTCCACCTATGACTATAAAAAATGTAGATATGGTGGAAAAGACACAGATCAAACCTAAAATTATATTTGGACACCATGGTCATAATCCGCCATATCCTGAATCAAGACTTTTCCATATCCACAAGATTCCTGAGCCAGTTGTGCACCAACTGGGGGTGGTGATGGTAGTATGTCAAACCTCCATCCACTGCCTTCTTCTCTTTCTACTCATATGCCATGTCTTCCACCCTATGGACTACCCTAATCCAGTATCTTCCTATGCATCAATGGTCCCTAGACAATCATTTGATCATTCGCACGACATTTTGGTCAATCTTGAGAATTGTACCCCTGATCGTCACACATGTAACATAGTTAGTCCTTCGGTTGAGTCGCTCTACCCTTGGGGACCTACAATACTGATCCTGTAACCTAGGGTTGTCCCCTTAAGTTCTTTACTTTCTTGGGTCCCTATGTTTATTATCAACTACCCACCCCCAATGACTTTGCTACCTGGTTCCTGATGGTAGCTCCAACTATTGGTGTCTCCTCCTCCAAAAATATCTCCACTAGAAGGGATCGCTCTAGTGCCCCAGAAAATGTAGGGATACTAAGAAATATCATAGATTACCTAATCATCCAGAGTAGACCCTGTTCAAAGGTTTGGGGCATAAAGAATGGGTCCTTCACTGTATTCGTAGAGTAGCAAGAAAGATCCATAAATATCACTGAGAAATCCCCTACTACCTGACTTACTTACTACAGATGCAGGAGCTTATGTATGTGCATTGGGTGTAACTTCATCATAAATAACTCAACCCTGAAGAGGTTCTCAAATTCTACCCAATAAAGATTCATCTCGTCATGCTTCTAGATCACTAAGATCTACCATTTCCTCATTGATCCATGAAGAATGCTTGGAGAAAGAACTGCTATCTGGTCAGAAAGTGTCTTCACAAGGTGGAATATATAATTACCCACCTCCATCTAATCCTCAGCTACCTAGGGTTCTTTCTCACCCATAAACCTAGGTGGTCACTACATATGGAACTCATTCAATGCATTCATCTAGCAGGCATCCTCAACTGGTATAACTAGTTTAAACTGCTTCTCTCTGGGTTGTGGTATCATAGGTACACCACCTGGGGGTGCTATATATGGTACTCATCCATGTACCAATGCCTCATATCTAGGAGGATAATCCTCGTGATCATGCATCAGAATCTTGGTTGGTTTTCTTCGTAGAGGCATCCTGAAATAGATCAAGATATACCACACTCAATAGAGTATACCTAATGATATTAATTAAGAAGTACATGAGAATAAACTCAAAATATTATATGATGCATGTATAATTTATTTTCCCTTAACTAGTGTTCTCATGTACCAAGTCTAAAACTAGAATTTAGAGTCCTGGTGTATGGATACATCGGTCGTCATACCAAAACTAGAGTCCCTAGTCTGAATTCTGAACTCCAAACACATAACAAGAATTCTACAAAACAATATCATAGACTCGTGGTTATTTAGTTAGAAACAGCCTCATATGATACCACTTGATCACCACCCATCCCATAGGGGCCCATTCTGTGACTACGCCAAGTATGCCTCCGATAGGCCAGGGGCTAGTGACTTGCACTGAGTATAAATATCTCACAATTTGGAGTTATTTTCCTAAGTACTTGTACACACACACACATCTCCAAGTCCAAAATGAAGAAATGTAAAAAAACTAAGTAAAAATTGCATTCATACACTAAGATACCAACCATGGAGTAAGAAATTATGAAAACATGAAAGTAAATAGGGCTAGAATACAAGCCCACCAAAAGAAAAGTCTTCCAATGTGAATGTACAAGTTCCTGAAGCACATCAGTAGAAAACTCTACTTGAAGGGTAGGTGTACGAATACTCTCTGAATTAATTGGATCAAACCTCACATATCTCATCACTCTAGGCACCACCCAGTCCTGGTCCTCCTAGGACTCCATAAAATCATTGATCATCTATATAAAACATGACACATGCAGGAAAATCCCGTGTAGGGGTGAGTAAATAAATACTCAGTAGGACACCCCAAAACCACAAATTAAATACCACTAATAAATACATGAATTATACCACAAAGGAAACACATAAAGTTCAACCCAAAAGAAAACACACTATTTATAGTTAATATGGTCAACTCACACATGTATAAGTCTAAACCATAAAGAGTTGTATTTTCAGTTGTAGTCCATAGATCTCTCAATCAACATAACATTAGAAGTATCAATGGTTCATGAAGTGTCAATGCCTCATGTATATTTTATGGTGCATGGATTTTAGATGGCACATGGAGTATCGATAGTGCCCGGAGAATCAATGGTGCATGGAGTGTCGAAGGAGCCCAGAGCGGTGATGGCGCTTGGGGAGTCAATGGTGCACGGCACGTCAACAACACACGGAGTGTCGAAGGATCATGGAGTATCGATGGAACACATAGAATCTATGGTGCACCGAGCATATATGTATCATACATCCCTCAAGCCACATAGTCACCAAGATCACATACTCACAGCTAACTGTAGGTTTCTGCTTGTAGTCCTCTTGTTCTAGGAGAATATACACCTCAAGACATTATTCCATATTTCAACATTCATAAACACTCACTTAGAGTGTTTGAAAAGTATTTTCTCATCCCAAGGGTTATAACTCCACAAAAATATCATCAAACAGATGCTTGGATTGAATGATATGACCATTGTTTGTAAAACGGCCTGACCCAGGTCCAGTCTGTGTATGACCTGATCTGCTAGACCTAAACCGACCCACTGGCTAACCCGACCTGGTCCGGCCGACCCGATATAGCAACCCAGTCTTTTCTTACATTACTATTACATCATTAAGATGATAAAAACATAATATTATTACACCATGAGGTTCTATAGGTTTAGTTTCTTGGGAAAACTAGGACCAAACATAACATTTACAACATCAATAATAAATATTTATTTAATTCCTTCTTCTTTAGCTTCTTATTGGCTCTTGATATCTTCTTAGTACATGTAGTCACCTAGTGATATACATCAAAAAGGGGTTATCTAAAATCCCAGTAATAGTATGGATATGAATAATATAATAATGGGTGAGCAAAATCAAAACATAGGCAAAGGATCATGAATATGATAGGAAACATTAATAAAATACTTGAAATGTGAAAATGCATAAATATGAAACATCATGACATAGTGGTAATCTACCACACATAGTTGTGAAAAAAGATAGAATCATGTTCACACATCATTTCACTTTAACTCATGAGATTCATCACTTTACCCAATTCATTAGAGCACTGTATAATTCTAAGTGCACTTGTCACATCATAAAATTTATTTTGCACTATATAATTATGGGTGCACCGGTCACATCATAATATTATCATTATAAAGCATTCCACATAGAACATATATCAAAAATGAAGATAAATAAACCATGTAAAGGAATGGGTTTTATCTCATAATAAAACATTCATAAACATTGGGTTCCCAAAATAAAGAGGTAATAACATACTTGATACAAAAACCATCAACCTTGAGTGAGAAGTAAAAAGTGTGTTTTTGAAAGAAGAGTTCTTTTAGAAAACATATGTTTGACATAAACACTAGTGGAAAGAATTTATATCCAATAAAAGGTAAGATAATAATTAAAAAATTATTTTTAAGGAGTGACCATATCAAAAATGGACTGAAAGAGGGAGAACCCGAAGAAAGAAAGTTAGGTTCAAGAATTTACCCTTACATTGTATCCAAACGCTTTCTTCAATATAAAGTCCTATATAACCAAATTAGATTAACTAATTAAAAATTAATGAACCTTGTTTAAATGAATATGTTTTTTTCATTAAGTTATTTTATGGTACTTTTATGAGTTATTGATTTTAAATATATTGTTCATGAATTTTCATTTTTATGGTTTTCTTGATCGGTTCACGTGTTATCATAAATGGAAGTTTGTGTAGAACATGGATAAAAATACAGAACATATATTCATATTATTAATGATATTAAAATATTTTAGATGATCTAATAATGAATTATCGTATATACCACATGGATGAATAATTATATAAGAATTTAATGATGATCGTTTGGGTTAATTCTATCGGTTTTTCGACCCCAAATAAATTGTTTTGTTTAATAATTTAGTTATATGTATATAATTTTGATCCAAAATACTAAATAGGATATAATAAATATAAAATAATCTAGTTCAACCATAAAAAAAGTTTTCATGACCAGATCTAAAGTTTGTAAAGAAAAAAATAAAACATGTCTTTCTTGAAGGTGATAAATTAACACCTCGCGAACAACGTTTTTGTTAGGACCAATAGGGGCCTATATACCCTGAGAGGGGGGTGAATCAAGGTATGGATATTCTTTTTCAAATTTCTTCCTACCCCACTAGATCTTGACCTCTTTGTTACAAAGGTCACTTTGTTTTCACTTGTGTGTTCATTATGACCACTTATTTTCTTCTTTATCTTATTATGATGCTTTAAATGCAATGCAGGGAAGCAAGCAGGTAAACACAGAGATTTTTACTTGGTTCACCCTCATTGGGTTACATCCAAGGAGCATACAACGGAAATGTGTCACTGTACCAAATCCACTGAGGCTCACTGCCAATAATGTTCGGGATAGATCACTTCTATGCCTAGGCTCACTGCCATTACAAAGCTTAGGGTTAGCTCACTACTTCCCAAGGTTCAATCCATGTTCCTCTCTCTTTGGCTCATTGCCAGCAGAAAGGATTACCTTCCTCCTCTTCCTTGGCTCACTGCACTTGTAAGGGATCCACTCACCGTTTATAGACCTATAGGTCTCTTCATTCTCATGAATGTATGCATCCTCAACTGTTGATAGATGCTCTATTAAAGTCCAAATTTCATCCATTGATGAATAACCATTTTCCCCTGAACGCTGGTCAATTATTTTGGAAACACCTTCGCAAAGCACCCTACTTTGCGAGGCTCCTAATTTCACAAAGCTAAAACAAGCCTTCACGAAGCCCCTGCATTCTCGTGAACCAATCTCGTAAAGCTCAAGACTTCGCAATGCTTAGGTCGTCACGGAGCTCCTGCCTATTCGCGAAGCACACTCCTTAGAGCACGCGGCCTCGCAAAGCACACTGCCTTTCACGGAGCCAGATTATCCACCGTGAAGCACCTCTCTTTCGCGAAGAACACTATCTTCGCGAACCACCTTCACGAACCGATAGAAAAATATTTTTTTTGAAAACTCTCTAATTCTCTCAAGGGGGTCGACCTCTATTTATAGGCAATTCCACCAACCCTCGACCCTTCTGTGCAAAGTCCATGCTACGTCATCACCAATTGCGAAGCTCCGGAATTTCCACCGGAATTATCTAAAAAACGTGAAGCACCTTCAAAATTATCGAATCGCGGAGCTCGTCGTAATCGTAGAGTGTTCTGTCAATTACCTCGTGCCGCCACCGTGAAGATCCCTCATAAAGCCCTTCACCACTGTGATGCGCTTCAACCTCTGCCATTCGCGAAGCTTTTCGTAATAGCGAAGAATCACCGCCATCATTCTTCTGGTCTTTGCGAATTCCAAACCATGAAACCTCTCTTCGCAAAATTCATGCCTTTTCCATATTAAAATATGATCTTCATGGAAATCCTATTTTCGAAATGCTCACCAACCTCCAAATTTTGGACCCCAAAAATTTGGCATACACTGGAAAATGGCGCCACCTTGTACTACTCTTTTGTACCACCTCCAGATCGTTCTTTCCTTTGTCATCGTTCTTTTTTCCACATGGATTGTCAACAAATTCTTTGGAACTTGACAATTTCTTCATGAAAACATGCTTTGTCAACAAACCCAATCAACCCAAAAATACTGTAATGTTACCTTGAGGGATTTTTTCCTAACAATCTCCCCCTATGGGTTTGTTGACAACTCTTCAAAACTCTTCTCAGAATGATTTTTTGCACTTTGATACCTCTCTGAATCTCTTTCTAGCCACTACCACCATTTTCCTTTTGCAATTATGATAGCATTCAAGGAATTACTTAACACATACTCTAAGCCCACATGAGCAATGCTCGGCATGAGAAACAAGAGTAGTGTGAAAAGTTCATTAATGAAACACTTCATGTTAGACACTAATTGTCGATTCCAAACTGATACCAATTGAAAAATTGATACCAATTTTTTAACCACTCTGATACCAATTGGTGATAGCTGGAAACCTTCTTACACCATTCCAATATCACTTTTCTGATTTTATCATGATCCTCAACTGTCGTGATATCTATGCTTTGATCGATCACTTCTAGCATCGTCAGATTGAAAGACGCTCCCCCTATCTCATTGCTCCACCTGTCAGCTTCTCCCCATATCATTCATGATTTCTCAAATAGCCACACTCACTCCCCCTTGAACAATTACTGTTTTCTCCCCCTTTTTCAATGAACCCAAAGGGAACTCCTCTGCGGTCTATAATAGGGTAAAAAAACATATGAGAACATTAGGAAAAAATAAATCATACCTCAGGGAGAGGGGGTCATTCCACATCCACACTCTTTTAAGTCTGGGGAGTCGACTAAACTCCCAGAGCCAGTCGATGCCTTTCAAACGCTTCCTTGGGTAAGGCCTTTGTTATAATGTATGTAACCTATAGTTCTGTAGGCATATACTCCAACTTCACAATTCCTTTCTCAACCTTCTCCTTGATAAAATGATACTTTATCTCAATGTGCTTTGTCCTTGAGTGATGGACCATATTTTTGCTGAGATTTATAGCACTTGAGTTATCGCACTTGATTCCGATCAGAGACTTCACTTCAATGCCCATATCATCGAGCGGTTGTTTCATCCACAATAACTATGTGCAAGCTTGAGTGGCAGTAATGTACTCAGCTTATGCAGTGCTCAATGAAATTTATTCTTGATTCTTGCTTAGCCAAGAAGCACACAGTCCGCCAAGATAGAAATTACCTCCTGACATTGATTTCCTATCATCTACTGAATCGGACCAATTTGCATAAGTATATCCCAATAATTCTGACTGAGATTTATCACTATAGATCAAGCTGAATTCCACTGTGCCCTTGATATACCGAATTATTCTTTTCACTGAATTCATGTGGGTTTCCTTGGGATTACTCTAATTTCTTGATGCTTGGCATGTGGCAAATATAATGTCAGACCTTGTCGCAGTCAAGTACAACAAACATCCAATTATTTGCCTATATTCTATGATATAAACTGCCTTTCCATCCTCATATTTAGATAGTTTCATCTGGGTAGCAACTAGAGTCTTCATATCCTTGGAATTTTCAATGCCAAATCTTCTCAAAACCTCCTTGGCATATTTGGATTGAGTAGCACCATCATCCTTGGATTATTGTTGTTGTTGATGTAGAGATTGTAATAAACTCCACCACGTTAAAATCCATGCTTCTTAAAATACTAATCTAGCCTTGAGTACTATGCTACTGGTGATTTCTTCAACCCATATAGTTCTTTCTTCAATCGACAAACTTTATTCTCATCTTCATGAATGAGAAAACCATATCGCTGCTCAATATACACCTCTTCTTCCAGAACCCATTCAGAAATGAAGATTTGACGTCCATCTGGAACACTTTGAACTTTTTTTGCACTGAAATGGCTAGGAATAATTTGATTGTCTCCATCCTTGAAACCAGTGCAAATGTCTCACTAAGATATATTCCCTTGATCTAGGAGTACCCCTTGCACACTAGTCGTACTTTTTTCCAAATCACTATGTCATCTTCATTCATCTTTTCATGATAGACCCATTTAGTCCTGATGACATTTTTATCTGCTGACCTCAAAACAATCTCCCATGTCTAATTCATTTCTGAATCGGCATCAATCACTTTTTCTCCCCCTGTGTTGATTTCTTCCTCAACACTTTCATCAGGAAATTGATCACTATTTCATTGTTCAGTGGCTTCATTTCTTTCAGCTACTTTTCTGAGATTCTTGCTAATATAGGGTTGATACTCTCTTGCATCTTCTTGGTATCCTGAAAACCGTCAGCTAATACCACTTGTTAGAACAAAATAGATAAGCATGAGATGCATGATTATTGATTCTTCTCCCTGTGTTTCTTTCTTCCCTCGATAGGCAACACCTGATATGGGTCATCCAATTATTTATTTCATGGCTCTTGAATATGATTTTATTATATAATTCTCCCCCTATATAATGCAATACTTCCTGGGGTTAGTCCCACTGTTTAGACCCATAACCATTCTTCTCCTCATGCATCATTTATACCAATCTGGCACTCATAATTGAGCCATTAACAAAATCTCTAAGCCTACTGAGTTGAAACTCCATGTAGGAAACAAGAGACAAAGTTAATAACACAATCACTTCTTATTGTGCTTTGTTTCTCCCTTTCTTCTTCAACTCTGGTTCCTGATTTGAATCAATTGAAACTCTGGAGCATATCACTTCTCCACTTTGCATCTTTAGATGCCACTTCCCCTTGGATCATATCTCCCTAAAACCTAAAACACTTGAATCATCAGTTAATAGCATTTATATACATAGGGATAGGGGTCCTTCTGGAATCCTCAAGATAAGGATTGTGGTTGATCCTGATGGGTCAACCCTTTGATTTTTTATTGCAGAGCATCACACTCTTTCCTTGCTTCCTCCAGCTACCTAGACAATATCAACTATTCTAGAAATATGACTAGGAATTCTTTACCCACATTCTAAGCCTTTTTCTGATATGTAGATTCGACAGGCTTGGCCTTCCTCACACTTTTAGGTTTAAACCCACTGGTAGACACTTCCTTCATTGATGTTCCACCAAAATTCAATTTCCCTTGATTCCTTCTCTGGGTAAGAATTTCTTTACTTGTCATATTTCCTTTTGTCTTCCACCATTGCATGGATCCTTATCTTTCCTCCACTTCTCACTGAGGAACACGACATTCATATTTTTTAATGCATTCATTGTTCATCTTTCTTTTATCAGATATCTGAGTCACCACTCTATTTTTCACCGGTGGTGAGTCCCCCACTGAACCTGCATTCTTCTTACTTACAACTGGAGAATTACCTCCCTTTTTCCTCTAGATTTGTTCATGTACTTTCTTAGAGATCGGTTGGGAGTATGATAGAGGAGATGACCGATACATCTTTCTTTCATCTCCATATGATTCCCCTGAGGCTCTAAGCCTTTTCTTCAACTTACCACTTTGTCTTCCAATGCAGGATTTCTCATTATACACCACTAGAGTCGTGAATCTCCTCTCCGGTTCCTTTTTCTTTCCTGCTTTCTTCTTGCTACAATGTCTTTCCATATGCCCATAATTGGAACATATAAAACATTTTCCATAAAAGGAATACCTCATTTCAACATTTCTCTGTCGAGATGTTGATGCCACTTGAGTTCTTCATTTGACATTGAGCTCGTGAGCTTCCAGACACATACTCATGGTGTGTCCCATTCTTCCACAATAATAGCATCTAACGAATGCTTTCCTCTGAGAGACTCTTCTTTCTAATTTCTCATGACACATCTTCTTCTTATTAGATCTAGTAATGTTTCTATTTTCATAGCCTGAGATGTATTCATGTGACTCTGAATAGAAACTTGTTGTATGACCATGAATCCCACAAAAATAGCACATGTTATCATTTATTCCTGTAAAATCCTTATTAGGTCTATCTCCAGCACCTACAAGGTTTTTCTTACCTCTAGAGATTTTCACTACACTTTTCCTATCACACATAAGAGTGAGATAATCATATCCAATTCCATATTTTCCAAAAATGGATGGACTTTGGGATGATACAATCCTTTCATGCTTCTCCTTTGATTTAGAATATTTGGCTTTCATTTTATCATCATCTGTCAAAGGATAATCAAATAATAAGTTTAATGCATCCTTAAACTTGGTCTTATCTTTGGATTTAGATTTCTCCATTTCTTTCTTGACTTATTCTATTTCTTCCTCCAGTTTTTGAATCTTTTTATCTCTTGATTCAAATTGAGCATCAAGTTCTCTCTTGAGAATCTTTCCTCTACTCGTCTCATCTTCCAATTCATGTGTCATCTTATCTACCACACCACCTTGATCCTTTACTTTAAATTTTTCCTGAGCAACAGATTCAGAGAAGAATGCATTCTCTTGTTGTAGCCTTTGATTCTTCTGAACTAGCTCAGATATCTATGTAGCAAGATCAACATTTCTGGATTTCAAAATCTCAATTTCATCTATGTCCAGATTCTTTCCCTTAACATCAGCTTTGAGATTTTCTCTCTTTATAGACAGATTTTGCAGTTCTTCAGCTTGAGAATCATTCTTCTCCCTTAGATCAGTGGACACATCAATAAGCCTTTGATTTAATCCTCTTAGCTTGTTAATATCAATTTCCATTCCTTGGATCTTGATTTCTTTAGATTTCATCTCTTCATCCAATTTCTGATCCAATTCCTTTGCCTTGTGGACAACTTCCACTTTTTGACTTCTGGGAGTTTCTTCATCATCGGTAGTTCCAATATCACTTGGCATGTTAGGTTCTTCACTCATTCCTTCAGCATCATTGAATGAGTATGAATTTTCACTGTACAATTTATCCAAATAAACATTTGGTTCACTACTATATTCCATTAACTAAATCACACTATTTCCACAGACACTTCCGCACTGAGAGATGCCACCTGACTTCTGCTTCTTCTTTGACGTTTTACCCTTTGTCATGGAAAACTAAGATAAGAGTAGACGGATTCTTTAACCACACAAATCAACTGAACCAAGTCAGAGAAAACAAATCTGATCAAAGAAACCTATCCCTCTGATACCAATTTTTAAGACCAATAGGGGCCTATATACCCTGAGAGGGGGGTGAATCAGGGTATGGATATTTCTTTTCAAAGTTCTTCCTGCCTTACTAGATATTGACCTCTTTGTTACAAGGGTCACTTTTTTTGCACTTGTGTGTTCATTATGACCACTTATTTCTTTATCTGATTATGATGCTTTAAATGAAATGCAGGGAAGCAAGTAGGCAGACACTGAGATTTTTACTTGCTTCACCCTCACTGAGATATGTCCAAGGAGCATACAACGGCGATGTGTTGTTGTAACAAATCCACCAAGGCTCACTGCCAATAATGTTCAGGCTAGATCACTTCTATTCCTAGGCTCACTGCCTTTACAAATTTTAGGGTTATCTCACTAATTCCCAAGGGTCAATCCCCATTCCTCTCTCTTTGGCTCACTACCAGCAAAAAGGATTACCTTCATCCTCTTCCTTGGCTCACTGCACTTGGAAGAGATCCACTCACAGTTTATAAGCCTATAGTTCTCTTCATTTGCATGAAAGCATGCATCCTCAACTGTTGATAGATGCTATGTTAAAGTCCAAATTTCATCCACTGATGAATAACCCTTTGCCCCTAAACACTGGGAAATTATTTTGTAAACACCTTCGCAAAGCACCCTACTTCACGATGCTCCCAATTTCGCAAAGATAAAACAAGCCTTCACGAAGCCCCTACCTTCTCACAAGGCACTCTCGCGAAGCTCAAGCCTTCGCAATTCTTAGGCCGTCGCGGAGCTCCTTCTTATTCATGAAGCACACTCCTTAGATCATGCGGCCTCACAAAGCGTACTGTCTTTCGCAGAGCTAGATTAGCCGCCGCGAAGCACATCTCTTTCACGAATAACACTATCTTTGTGAACCACCTTCGATAACTGAGAGAAAAATATTTTCTTTGAAAACTCTCTACTTCTCTCAAAGAGGTCGACCTCTATTTATAGGCAATTCCACCAACCCTCGACCGTTCCGCACGAAGTCCGTGCCACGTCATCAACAATCACGAAGCTCCAAAATTTCCGCCGGAATTCCTTGAAAATTGCAAAGCACCTCAGAAATTCTCGGATCGTGGAGCTCATTATAATCGCAGAGCATTCCGTTAATTACCTCGTGCTACTGCCGCGAATCTCCCTCACAAAGCCCTTCACTACTACGATGCGCTTCAACCTCTGCCATTCGCGAAGCTTGTCATAATCGCGAAGAATCACCACCATCATTCTTCTAGTCTTCACGAATTCCAAACCATGAAACCTATATTCACGAAATTCATGCATTTTCCATATTAAAATATTATCTTCATGGAAATCCTATTTTCGTGATGCTCACCAACCTCCAAATTTTGGACCCCAAAAATTTCGCAAACACTGGAAAACGGTGCCACCTTGAACTGCTCTTTTGTACCACCTCTAGATCGTCCTTTCCTTTGTCATTTGTCCACATGGATTGTCAACAACTTCTTTGGAACTCGACAATTTCATCATGGAAACCTACTTTGTCAACAAACACAATCAATTCAAAAATACTGCAATGTTACCTTGAAGGATTGTTGCCTAACAGTTTTATTTTCTAAAATAAAAAGAAGAGAGGAAGGGAGTTGGATGATATATTGTCCCATAAGTATCATGAAATTATAGTATATGTGAGATATTCTAGTTAACATACCATTTTGATAATTATGGGTGGGGATACATTAAGAAAATAACTTGAAATTGAAATAAAAATAAAGGAAAGAGGGAGAGGGGAATTACCTCTTGAATCCTCCTCTTGAGATCCTCCTTAAGGAACCTAGGCTTGGTCTTTTGATTACACCAAAAGTTCTTGGACTTTATGGAGGGTCAAGGGAAGATGTTTGGGAAGTGTTTATACTAGGATTTAATCTCAATAGGTGTAAGTAAATGAGGGTGTGAAGGGTGGTATTTATAGTGGAGGGGAGAGGGATTTAATAATATTTTAATCATTAGTTTATTAATTTTCAACAAGATAAGAAATATTGATGATTAAATAACCAAGAAGGGGGCATGTGAGTTAGATATTTTGGTTCTTAAATAACTTGTGATTTTAGTAATAGTTGATTTAAATTATAATGTATTTATACAGTAAATTAATGTATTTTACTATTCATAAAAAATTTCAAGTATTGTCGAAAAATCCTAAAAATTCACCCTAACCATTTTTAGACGTATAGAATCCAAAATTTAATTCCATTTTTCAAAAAATATTTTATATATATGATTAATTTAATTTTTAATTAAAATCATAATTTACTTGAAAAATACAGTTTTTTAAAATAAATTGGATTTTATAATGCTTTCAAAAATTACATAAGGTCTTATAAAATTATCTGAAAACTAGAAGAAATATAATTTTTAATTAATGAAAAAAATTTAGTAAAATAAATTTTCTTTAAATTAATTAATTAATTATAAATAATTATTTATGACTTACAAAATTACCAATACTTTTACTATGGTAAAATTATTACTTCTAAGATGCCTAGATTTTATGTAATCATTCATGGGTAAGGTTACTATTATTTTGGAATATTTACTATTAATAAGGGGAATACTACTATTCATAACGGTAGGTGAATATTCATAAAGGTAGGTTACTAGTCACTAAAAATTATGTTTGTTCTATTAGACTACAAAAATTTTACTAATCACAACTGTGTATGTCAGATTTTTGAAATTCAAAACATAGATGTGGCAAAATTATATTTAATGATCAAATAGTATTTAGTATCATGATATGTCATTATGATTCCTAATGTGATTATACTATAAGGTATAATTATAATAAGGTAATTCTATTGATAAAACATTGTGTCATTACATTCTTCCCCCCTTAGGAAATTTCACCCTTGAAATTTTGTGTTACACAAATAGGTGAGGGTACTTCTCCTTCATCGCCTCTTCAAGTTCCCATGTTGCTTCTTCAAACTTATGGTTCCTCTATAACACTTGGACAAGGTGGGTTGTCTTGTTTCATATAACCTTATCTCTCCAGTCCAAAATCTTCACTGGATGCTCCTCATAAAAGAGATCATCTTCCAGTTGTACCACCATTGATTTCCATACATGTGAGGGAACTAGTATGTACTTCCTCAGGAATGATACGTGAAAAAAAATCATGAACTTGATCCATATTTGGTGGAAGTTCAAGATGATAGGCCACGACTCTTATGTGGTCAAGGATATCAATGGGGATAATGTACAGTGGGCTTATCTTTCCTTTATTTCCAAACTGCATGACTCTCTTCCATGGTGATATTCGATATAAGACTTTATCTCCAACGTCGAACTCAAAGTCCCTTAGATGATTGTTAACATAGCTCTTTTTCTAACTCGAAGTAGATTAATATGTTTTTGGATGAGTTGAACCTTCTCTGTCATCCCTTGCAAAAGATAGGGTCTATGTAGCTTTCTTTATCCAACTTCATCCCAACAGGTTAGAGTTCTACATCTCTTTACATAATGAGCTTCATATAGATCCATTTGAATACTCGAGTGGAGGATATTTTAATATGATAACTCAACCAATGGGATATACTGATCACATCCACCATTTAATTCTAAAGAGTAGGATTTTATCATATCTTCAAGTTTCTGAATAGACCTTTCATATTGGCCATCAGTTTGGGGGTGATAGGTCGTGCAAAAAAAATTATTCATTACTCAAATCATATTGAATACTTCTGTAGAATTTAGATGTGAACTTTGGATCATGATCAGATACAATCGAGATTGGAACACCATGCAGTCTCACCACTTCTATCACATAAATAATTACAAGTTCTTTAGGTGATAGATATTCTTGAATAGTGATAAAATGGTAAGTCTTGGTGACTCGGTCAACCACAACCCATATCTCATTATTTCCCTTAGATGTATTTGAGAGACCCATGACAAAGTCCATAATGACATTCTCCCATTTCCACATGGGTATAATAAATGGTTGCATCATCCATTTGGTATTTTTTTGCTCTTCTTTAACATACTGACATACCAATAACCTTGAGATGTATTCTGCAATATCCTTCTTCATGTTGTCTAATCATAAGTTTTCTTAGACATAACGGTACATCTTGGTACTACCATGATGGATAGAGAAATTTGATCTATTTTAATTTTACAATAGCTCCTTCTTTATCTTGGGTGATTAAGGCACACAAATCCTCATTCCAAACCGAATCACACCATCATCATTGATATGGAACTCTTACAGCTTCCCTTCCTTTACTGCATTCACCTTCTTTTGTAACTTCAGATCACCCCTTTGTACCTCCTTAATATTCTCTTCGATATATGGTTTTAACAATAATTTGGGCAAGTTAAGATGTATCCCTTGCCCTTATGATTTCCAAATCCATCCATTTCATATCCAAGAAGATAGGGTCTTTCTCAATCTGCAACATGGATATAGTAGCAGGTTCTTTTCTTCGTAGAGAATCAGCTACCTTGCTTGCCTTTCCAAGATGATCGAGAATACAGCAATCCTAGTCCTTGATTAGTTGTAACCATATCCTTTGATTCATGTTGATGTCCTTTTGTGTGAATATATACTTTAACATCTTTTGGTCGGTGTATATGTCACACTTCTCACTATAAAGGTAGTGCAGCAAGATTTTCAATGAAAAAATAATGGCTTCTAGCTCTAGACCATGTGTCAGGTACTTCTTCTTATGGATCTTCAACTACTGTGAGGCATAGGCTATCACATTATCATTTTTCATGAGTACTCAACCCAATAATTTCTTTGAATCGTGAATTTATATCACAAAACTTTCTCCACATTTCATTAATGTGAGTACAAGTGCAGTGATCATCCTTCTCTTTAGCTCCTTGATGTTTTCTCACATTCTTCCATCCAGACATACTTTACCCTTTTCATGGTTTAATTATATAGTGGGCTTGAATATCATGATAAATTTCTCACAAAACATCATTAATACCCAGCTAATCCACGAAAACTACATATTTTTATGACACTAGAGGGTTTAGGCCATTCCTCAGTCGCCTTTTTTTAAGGGTCCACAGAAACTCCCTCACTTTTGATCACATGTCCCAAGAATGTGACTTGCTTCATCCAAAATTCACACTTTATAAACATGGGATACAAATTCTCTGTTCAAAATGTCACCAACACAAGTCATAGATGTTCTTTATCTTCCTCCTTTCTCTTGAATTATATGAGAATTTCATAAATAAACACTACCAAAAAAATTTCAAGATAATGTCTAAAGACTCTATTCATAAAATACATGATAATTATAGGGTAATTTTTAAGTTTTAAGGGAATCACTAGAAACTCATAGATCCCATACCTTTTACGGAAGGTAGACTTCTTAATATCATCCTTCTTCACCTTTAGCTGATGATATCCAAAACGATGATCCACCTTTCAAAAGTATTGATCTCATCTTAACTCATTGAACAAGTCGTCAATCCTTGGAAGAGGATACTTGTTCTTTTTGTTGATCTTATTGAGTTCTCAATAATTAATACACAACCTCATTTTTTCACCCTTTTTCTTCATAAAGAGCAATGGCACACCCTAAGGTGATACACTAGCGCATATGAACCCTTTATCCAAATTATCTTCCATATACTTCATTAACTCCTCTATTTCAATAGGAGTCATCCTATAGGGACACTTTGAGTTAGTAGTATCTCTAGGTATGAGTTATATAGATAAATATACCTCATAATCTGATGGATTCCTGGGTAACTCTTCAAGAAATATGTCACTGTATTCCCTCATGTTGGGAATTTCCACAAGGTTGGCACATTCCTTTGATTCAACCATTTAGGTGAGGTATTCTTCTTTATAGAGTATCAACAACCACACTGTTGATGGATTTTCCAAATGTGATTCATGATCTTAATTCATTTGTAGAGGATCATGGGGTGGTTTAGAATATAAAAAGATATTTCCTTTCCCAACAATAGATATTTTCTCTATATAAAAAGAATCAATACATTCCCATTAAAGCATTGAATTCCATTAAGGAAAGTATTATGAGATTCATTGGAAGAATATTCCCTTATACGCCAATATGAGAAGAGTCAAAAACTTGGGTTGAAATAATTGCACCACTTGGTTTTTTTACATATATCTCTACATCAAGGTTTCAGGGATTTGATTCTATAGTTATATAAAACATGAATGATATAAAGGAATGTGTAGAACTAGAATAAAATAATACTTTTTCCATTCTTGAGTGAATAGGAAGTGTACCATGTATGACTTCATTATATTGATCTACTTATGCAGTAGTGATGGAATAATTCTTCCTTTGTTCCTTTGGATTTGGTGGTTGTTGATGCTGATTACCCATAAGGAATTGAGGTTTAGTACACTAGCTTGCACAGAGCCCTTGCTCCCTATAGTTATAGCATTGGACCATGGGTGGTTCTCCCCTTTCTTCCACTATATTCTCCATCCTTCTCATGTATTTTTGACACTCTTGATCATGGTGTCCTTCTTTCCCAAAATTGAAGAATTTCCCTATCCTTTTAAGGTAGTTCATATGATGCAACATCCCACATTTTTTGGCATGTGGGTCATTGAGTTTTCTTCCCACCTTTATCATTAGATCCCCCAACTTGAAACTCCACATTTCATTTCTTATCAACATATCCATGGGACCACTTTCCAAACTCCATATCCACCTTGAGATCACATTGAACAAATTATTTATAACTCCTAAAGTCTTGAATTTCAATAGCCTTCTGAAGGTGTGGTTTTAATCCACTAAAGAATCTATCAATTTTTCTATCATTGTTGAAAACAGAACCTGAATAATACATTGAATTCCTTGTGAAATTTTCTTCATAGGTTGCAACATATTCTATTTCCTTTTTCTTAAGCTCTTTGAATTATATCTCTATATTCATACAAAGATTTTTTCGTAAATACTTGTTAATAAACATAATCTTAGAGTCTTCCCATTTCATCTCTTTAATTTTATCTCTTGGCTTAGTGTTCTTAATCAAATCACGCCATTGATCAGCCTCTCTGTATAGATGATAAATTTCTAGTGTCACCTCTCCATATCAGAACATTTTAGCACAGAAAATATCTTATCCATGGAGTTGACCCATTGTTCTGCAACTAGTGGATCAGAAAATCCACTAATCGTCGGTGGTCATTTCTGCCTAAAACACTCGATATCCAATTTATTTCTATTTGGTGATGGAGGATATTCCCCATTATTTTTTTTATTGTTTATAAACTGATATAGTTGGGTAAGAATATCCATGAAGTTTGGAAATCCACCTCCCAAAGCAATGGGGATTTCATTTGGGCAATTGCTGCATTGGCACTCGCACGGGTTGTTTGCCTATTTTCTCCTAATTCCCACCATTTTCTAAAATAGATAAGGTTAGAAAAAAACTACAAGTCATGAATAAATAAATTATTCATTTTTAAAATTTGAACTAAAATAGAAACTTATGGGATTCCAATGTAAAGCTTCTTTTGTGCAAATTTTTACTTAGTATCATGCTAGTGGTTCTCTCTAGGGTTCACTAATCCTAATTCCCAAATTAACTAAACCTTGAATCTGATGCCAAATATAGTGACCCAGTATTTTCTTAATTTAATATTAAATCATTAAGAAGATAAAAAATAGTATTACACCACGAGGATCCAGAGGTTTAGTGTCTGGGGAAAACTAGGACCAAACATAACATTTACAACACCAAGCATAAACATTTATTTAATTCCTTCTTCTCTAGTTTATTATTGGCTCTTGAACTCTCCTTATTACATGTATTCACATGAGGATATAATCAAAAAGAGGTGATATAAAATCCCAGTAAGAGTATAGATATGAACAATATAAAAATGGGTGAGCATAATCACAACATAGGCAAAGGATCATGAACATTAGAGGAAGTATTAATAAAGGACTTGAAATGTGGCAATGCATAAAAATGAATCATCATTTCTTAGATTTCATCTACCACACATATTTGTGAAAAAATATATAATCATGTTCAGATATAATTTCAATTTAACTCTTTAGATTCATCAATTTACCTAATTCATTGGAGCTCTTTATAATTCTAGGCACACCCGTCACATCTTAACATTCATTTTGTGCTATATAATTCTGGGTGCACCCATCACATCATAACATTCTCATTATCATGCATTCCAAATAGAACATATATAAAAAATGAAAAAAAATAACCCATGTAAAGTAATGGGTTTCATATCATAAGGACACATTCATAAATATTGGGTTCCCAAAAGAAATAGGGAATAACATACTTGATACAAGAACCAGCAACCTTGAGTGTGAAGTAAAATGTGTGTTTTTGAAAGAAAAGTTATTTTGAAAAACTTTTGTTTGACATAAAATAAATTTTTAAATATATATATCCCAGAAAAGGTATGATAATCACACAAAAAATGTTTTTAAGGAGTGACCAAACCAAAAATGGACTGAAAGAGGGAGAACCCAAAGAAATAATGTTGGGTTTCAGAATTTCCCCTTACCTTGTATCTGAACGCTTTCTTCACTTTAAAGTCATGTATAACCACATTAGATTCATTAATTAAAAATTCTAAAATAATTAAACATTTATATGGTTTATTTTTGTTTCATTAAATTATTTTATGGGTCTTTTTATGAGTTATTGAGTTTAAAAACGTTGTTTGGGAATGTTTGTTTTTACGGTTTTCTTGAGCGGTTCACGTGTTTTCATAAATGGACATTCATGTAGAACATGGATAAATATACATAAATATTATTTAAAGTTATTAATGATATTCCAAGATTATAAATAATCTAATTATGAATTATTTTATATACCAGGTGTGTGAATCATTATATATGAATTTAATGATGATCATTTAGGTTAATTTGAGCGGGTTTTCGACCATAATGAACTTGTTTTGCTTAATAATTTTGTAATATTTACATAAGTTTGACCCAGAACACTGAATATGATATAAGAAATATAAACTAAATTGTTTCAACTATAAAAATTGTTTCATTACCAGATCTAAAGGCGGTAAAGGAAAAAAGAAAACATATCGTTCTTGATGGTGATAAATTAACACCTAATGAACAACGATTTCTTTTCTAAAATAAAAAGAATATGGTAAAATTGTTGGATGATATATTGTCCCATTTTTATCATAAAATTACATTATATGTGAGATATTTTAGTTACCATACCATGTGGGTGAGTATAGGTGTGGATACATTAATAAAAGAACTTGAAATTGAAATGAAAATAAAGGAAAGAGAGGGGGTTACCTCTTGAATACTACTATTTATATCCTCCTTAAGAAACCTATGATTGGTATTTTGATGATATAATATGCTCTTGGACATGGGGGAGTGGATATAGAAGATTTTATGGTAGATTTTAGACAAGGCTTGAAGTTGAGATGTGTGAGAAATTGAGGGTGTGAAGGGTGGTATTTATAGTGGAGGGGAGAGCGGTTTTCTTAATATTTTAAACATTAGTTTATTAATTTTAGAAATATTGATGATTCCATGACCAAGAATAGGGGATATGATTTTGATATTTGGGTGCTTATGTCACTTGTGATGTCAAAAATAGTGGATTTATATTATAGTGTATTTATATGGAAAATTAATGTATTTTAACATTCACCAAATATTCAAGTATTTTAGAAAAATCCCAAAAGTTCACCTTAACCATTTTTATATGTGTAGAATCCAAAAATGAATTCCATTTTTCAAAAATAATTTTATAAATATGATTAATTTATTTTTTAATTAAAAACATAATTTACTTTAAAAATATAGTTTTCAAAATTAAAATTGATTTTATAATGCTTTTAAAAATTACATAAGGTCTTATAGAATTATCATAAAACCAGAAGACATATAATTGTAAATTTATGAAAACATTTTAGTTAAAAAAAATCTTTTAAATTAATTAATTAATAAAAATTAATTATTTATAACTTACAAAAATATCAATACATTTACTATGGTCAAATTGTCACTTCTAATATGCCTAAAATTTATTTAATCTTTCAAGGGTAAGGTTGCTATTATCTTGAAAGGTTAACTATTAATAAGGGTCATAATACTATTCATAAGGGTATGTGACTATTCATAAGTGTAGGTTACTATTCACCAAAAATTATGTTTGTTCTATTAGAATCCAAAAAAATTAATGATCGCAACTGTGTTTGTCATATTTTCAAAATTCAAAACATATAAGTGGAAAAATAATTTTTAATGGTCACATAGTATTTAGTATAATGATATGTCATTTTTCTTCCTAATATGATTATACTATAAGGCATAATTATAATAAAGAAATACTATTGAAAAAACATTGGGTCATTACACCTGACCTGGCCTGAATTGGCATGGCCTGCTGGTTCCCTGGGTCTAGCCTGCTAGACCACGTGCCTCAGTCGGGTCAATGTGGCGTCGCCATGGTCAACACATTCAGTCGCTACATCCCAACTCCCTCATGGTCATTCCTCCATCATGTTTTCCATGTGGCCCACCTTTAGTATATGTGGCATATGCCTACCGTGACCCCCATTAGCACTACGGCCGCCTTCCATAACTTGTCACCCATGTGGCCCCACTGGGCTGCGTACCTGCTTCCGCCACTATAGCCTCCTTCTGCGGCACTTAGTCAACACTCATGGCATTCGATGTTACAGGCTCCCTCTAATGTGGTCCCACATGGATCGCATAATTTCGTCGACACCAGCCACCCCAATAATAGTATGTACTACCACGCTCCGCTAGGCTTGGCCTCCCTTGTTGGATTGGTGATACCTCCTCCGCCATCTACCCTACCGCCGGCCTTAACCTACCACGCTCCACCTAAACTAATCAAAGCTGGCAACTCTAGCCGATGTCACACCTCTAAGGTGTCTCCACAAAATCGAATCTAAATTTGGATTTATCATAGGGTTTCAAGGGCACAGGGATAGGGTAAAGAGAACGCGAAGAACACGAGAGGTTTAGGGGAGAGGGAAGTCAAAAATAATTCCCTAAATAATGGATCTCATTATTTTTCATTTCAGGATTGATACTTTCATGTTATATGGTTTAATAAGGAACAAGAACCGATAATCACTAAGATTTGTCTCCCTTTTTAATCCTCACAACAATTTGTCCGTCCCAAAACATATGATCAATCTTTGGGACAATTTGTTCGTGGATTAGTCTATGTTCATTGTAGAAAACAAGAACATGGAAAGAGGAAATCACCAGTGATTAAAATCTTACCTCATGTTTGGATCAATTTTTTATGAAGAACAGAGGTTTGTGTCGTCATAAATCCATGATCCTCTGGAATTTATCATCGTTCGTCGAAGAGGTTTCCATCTCCTTTCCTTAGTATAATTTCCAGGGTTATGGTGATAAAAATGGATTTCTGAAAATAGGCCTTAATTTAAAATAAACCAACAAAGCTTCAAATAAAATATTTTAATGATGGTTATTCCAATTTCTAACATTCACAGTTTCCCCGCACCGGTGGATGTTAGGCCCAGCCTGAGGTAAAGTTTGTGCTTTGAATGCAACGGTGCCCTCAGATTTCTAATCTGGGAACCCATTTATATGTCATTCCTTTTTCAAGAAGAAACCAACCACACACATTATTAAAAACTTATAATTTTTTATTTTATAATTCCTGGCACATTAGGCCTCAGAATCTCATGTTGTCTCAATGCACAATCACAGAATTTTCCCAAATAATTTTTAAAAATAAAACTGCAGAAAATATAAGTCATTACATACAAATTATATATATTTAACAATTAAAATTATAGAGAATATTTTTAATTATTAGGTTCAATTTGGGTAAATAGGTCCATTCTATTTATGGTCTTTTTGAATAGTAAAAATGCTAAATATTTGTTACCCTGGTAAGGGAAAAATGGGTGAACAACGGTTAAAACTATGAAATAAGTTTTCAATATCAACCAAACACATACATTTATTCAATTATATGAGAATATATTTTCCATATCCATCCAAACATTAAAAATGTGACCTTCTTTTCATTTATATTTGATTATTACTTATATAATATTTTTAATAAATAAAATTTGAAAAAATTCACTCTCTCGATTTTAGAAAAATTATATATTGTCAGAGGGATAAAAATATTTGAATGAATTTTAATTTTAAGTTCAGAAAAATGAAATTTTTTATTATGTTAAATTAGTTTTAAATTTTATTTATTTTATAATTACCATAATTGCATATACAACACTGACATAGTTCTGGTACAGGTAGTACAAAAATCATGTAAATGATATTAAAATCATTGAGCAAAATTTAATTTAAAAGAATTATTAAATTACACTAATTTTGTAGATAAATAGAGCATATTATTAATGTATTAAAGGTTAATATAAAAATTTAATCACTATTTTTATGAATTTAGTGTCAAATTAAATGAATAGTTTCAAAATGACAATAACGATATTTTATGAAAAAGAATATTTTACTAAATTAATAAAAAAAATATAAATATTAAAATATGACTATGGAAATATTATATGGTAATTTTTTAATATAATTTATATAAATGATATTTGGGAAATAATAATGATTTTAAAATTATATTATTATACTTACATTCCAATCCATTTGGAAATGATAATGTTGCTCATGCGTATGTGTGAACTCCTGCTTCATCGAAGTGATGTTATTTGTTTTTCAATCACTCCATACATGGATGGTAATAAGAATATAATATAAATATATATATATATATATATATATGTGTTATTTATTGAATAGTTATGGTTATTTAGTGACAAAATAATATTTATCTTCCTTTCGTTCTTTTTAATAGAAAATGAAAATTGTATTCATGTGTACGTATGACCTACTATCTCCATAAATGATGTAAATACTTTTTTATATTTCTACCTTATATAGATGATTCATAATATGTATATAATGAATATATTTGATAATTATTTCATAAATAAAATTCTGGATATAATGGAACCATGATAATTGATCGTGACCATCACTTATGAACTGGAAATCCAATGAAAATATGGAGTTATCATAAGGAATTTTGATTTTAGAAAAGTAATATTAATAAATAAATGATAATATATTACAATTGAATAATATATTATATTATATGTATGAATATGATTATATAATATATTTATACTAAATATACATTTATTAAACATGGTATATGAATGCTTAGGAAGAAATATGAGACTTGATATATGGGATTAATTTTTTAGTCTCATTTTTGCAGGGAGTCTGTATTCCTAAATTTAAAGATAAAAAAATTATAAAATTCATTTTCGATAATATCCAATAATTTTTTTATTCATAGTATTTACATTAAATTATCATGTAATAATACTATATTCATCCCGTGGAAACATAAAATGATCCATATTTGTTTATTAAAACCCCAAATTTAATTCTATATTTAGTTGAAAATACATTTACTTCTATATCAATGTTTTATATTATTGTTTTCAATTACATTTTTTCTATTCTCATATGATTTTTTGAAGTAATTTTTAATAATTTTTTAATTTTTAAAATGGTTTAAAAGGGATCTTATTATCCATTTATAAATTAGGTATATTTGAATTTTTACTAAAAATGTTAAAGGGGTCTTAGTTTTAATGTACAATACATGAATTAAATTTCCCTCCATCATGTACAGTTAATTTTTTAAAGTTTTCCTTTAATTTTGGTCATGGTTGCTATAAATAAAATTTTTTTATTGAATAACTTTTTAGTGTTTTTTTAATGTGTTTTTTCAAAATTAATGGCTTCCTTTCTCATGAATAATTCTAGATATATTTTAAAGATAATTTCCATCTTTGATAACATCCTTGGATTTTAAGTAAGCTTTCCTAAGGTTATGATCCAATGGAACCATCCTTATTCATTCTCTGGATGCTATATCATCTTGATGGTGATATTTTTACAAAACTCATTAATTATCTATGGGCTATGATATGATAATAAAATGAATAATTTATATAATTGTGAAATTTAAATGAATGTATTATGATTATGTGATAGCTGGTTCAATTATATCACCACAATTAAATGGATAATATTATATTGATATCTAATGATAGGATTATGAAAATAGTGTGAATGATTTTGAAAATGTGTTTTCACATATTTATGTGTGTCTATTATTGATTCTTGTTATTCTCAGATGAATTTTCATGGAATTGATTATGAATAGCTTTGTTTAAATTTGGATGTGTGAGTATTATTTCATTCTAGATATTCTCATAGGATTATGAATGGACATTATTGTGTTTATATATATTTAAAATATTATGATTGATTTTAATTATGTTTAAAAATTCCTATATTATTACTCTTGAATGATGGTTACTACATTGACATTGTTATTGATAATGTTAATTGAAATGAATTGATTTAGGGTCTTTTGAACTATGATTTTCATGGTATTAATATTTTTCATTGGTAACAAGAAAATGAATATTTTATCATTCGATTGTGATCATAATATAATCTAATAATTGATATTTCCCATTTTTACCCTTATTAGGCATTTGATCTCACTAGTTATTATGTTTCTTCCCCTAGGTTTTGAGGAAAAGTTACATGATTTATTAGTCCAAAACGGTACCTTGTGTAAATAAATGTGTTTGGGATGTTAATGATTATAATTAAATAACAGTTATGTGTATATTGTCTCTAAATACATTAAAATGTTATGGTGGTAGGTTGTTTATTATTATTAAATGTGTTGAATATTCATCTAACATGATCTGATATTTGTATATGTTCTTCACAGGGAACTATAGTTAGTATAAGGTGTCAATTAAGTTAATAATTGGAGGTAGGGTCCGAAAAACATTGGTGAAAACCCTAGAGATATGTCTAATTGTTGGATAAGAACCTAATATTTTTGTAAGGAAGGGATTATATGTCATTCCATGAAATACATCTCTGTATGGATACTACATGTTCTTGTCATTTTGGAAAAGATGTATCTATAAGTGATAAAACTAAAAGATTTGTTTTAGAATTTCAAATCCATCATTCTGGTGCATGTTGAGTGTTCCCTTATTGACCAACTAGTTTCACACTCCTGGAGGATATGTATAGTTTGACTCTAATTTTCTTTGTGAAGAATTATGATGGATTTAAATAGAAGATGAACATATATGACCTTTGTTAAATCCAATGTTTCATTGGTTGATAATATGTTTTCATAATTACTAGAATCTCAAAATTTTATTTTCAGGAATATATGATTGTTCACTCTAACTATTCTATCATAATTATTACACAATATTTTTTGTATTATCCATTGTTGGACCCAAAAGGAACCATTTGACCTAATAAAGTGAAGTTCAATGAGAAAACCATCCTCAAGAGAAACCAAGTGTATTGAGAGCTCGTAATTAATATCTTGTGACTATGAACACTCAAATATCTCAATCTATGAATAGTAACACAGATCATGTTGAGCTTCCAAATGAAATTATGTGGGAGAAAATTGTCATTGATTCGTTAATGGGAAAATATTCACCCTTCATCTTTAAGAAATATGATGCACTAGTTTTTTATAAATGGATCTATTTGATGGAAAAGATATTTTCATTTAATTAGTACCAGGGCCATGATAAAGTTGTCCTAGAATTATATTAATTAGAATGTGAATCTAATCAATGGTGGACTCATATCAAGAATATGAGGTAAGTAGAATAAATAAATTCCACATAATGAGAAGTGTTTAAGATGGTAGTTATCAATAAACACATCTTATATTTCTTTATAATAAGATATAAATAGACTTTCTGGATAAAAATATAAAGGATGATGAATCTGTTGGTACCCATGAGGAAAACAGTCCAAGTCATTCAAGTTATACTTATGGATTTATAATTTACCATTCAGGGAAAATTGACCAATTCATTAGTGTCCTGAAACAAAATCATCAAAGGGGGATAACCATAAGATAAATTCAAAATAATGATTAAATATTTCAATGTTCTATTAATGTGGGAATGGAGATTTAGAATCCCAATTATTCATCTAGTTTATGAGAAAACAAGATAAAAATGGAGCTTCATGGAAACATGAATGGAAAATATTAAGGATAAAATAATTTACAACCACCTACATGAAAAAAATATTAGGGAAATAATTCAAAAAATTATCTAAATTGAATTGGGATGTGATTTAATTATGTAATGATGACCATAGATCCAGGGATTGTCTATGGGGGATGAAAATGACATAAGGTTAAATATAGAATAATGTGTTTTCAACCACAAAAATTCAATGCTTTATATGAAGGGAAATTTTTATCTATGGTATTCATTGCCCTAATCCAATAGATAATAATGTTAGTGGGATTGAAAAACACCAAAAAAATAGATAATTGAATGAAATTTTCTACCACAACTGATGTAATTTAAGATAATGATATTGTGAAAGGTACACTTACCATCCACTCTAGAACTCTATATTTTTTATTTTATTCAGGATATACCTTTTATTTTATATTGAAATAGTTTTCTATGTCTGTCAAGTCACCACCTAAATGGTTATATTTTTAGTTGTCAATAAAAACACCTACTGGCACAATTATTTCAACTCTAGTATAAAACTCCTCCATAATATGATTTTATGAGGGTTTTTTTGTTTAAATATTTTGATTATTCCATATATATAATATGATTTTGGGAATTTATTAGATCTCTCAATATATATCCCTTGTCAAATTTTTGATTAAGGGGAATCATATTTTATATTCCAAATCAGCTAATAATTATCAATATTTGTGAGTATGAACATGAACATCAAATATATGTTACTTATTTTATGATCGTATTATTAGCTATTCATGAGGGATATTTATCACAAATGGTAAATGAAAAAACACAACATCCAAGATAACTAACTTTTAATTAAAATATTAGGTTATTTTCTAATATATTTCCCATTTATCTGCCAAATTTTGAATTTTAATTTTAAATTAAACTCAAACCTTGTGAGACAACTATTTAAATGAACCATTATAGAATGACATTGATTGATTTGTAGGAATTAAAGAAGAAATCCCATCAGAATCAAGATAACGGACTCATTTAGCCTAGTACTTTACCATAGGGTGCACATGTTCTTTTTTTAAATAATAAATATGAGTAAATGTATATTTTCCTTGATTATTGAAAAATTAACTGGATCACCATTAAGAATAAGTTCCATCTACCATGTATTATTACCTTTTTTGATAAAATATTCTGAGATTGTCACTTATCTAATATTGATCTCAAATTTTTATATCATCAATTGAGGTTTAAGGGAGTGGATATATCTAAGAAATAATTTTGTTTGACGTATGGTCATTATAAATTTATTGTAATTCCATTTATATAAACCAGTTCTCTTATTGTCTTCAGGGATTTAATGTATAGAGTCTTCAGATATTACAATGATCAGTATGTGATATTATTTATAAATTATATTCTAGTATATTCATATATAAAAGAATATTACAAATAATATTTGAGGATTATGTCGAAGTCCCTGATGACAGATAATCTATATTCCAAATTTACCATGTCTGAATTTTGGCTATAGAAATTCTCATTTATGGGAAGTATAATTTTATGTTAGGTTATATTGGTAGGTCCTTCAAAGGTAGAAGATATTGACAAATGGACAAAAAAACAGTAACATATATCCATAGTTTTCTATAATTGGAAAGAAAATATCAATGCCTTTTGAATGATCTATAATCAAAATAAAATCCAATAACTATGTTGACTTGGAAGAGAGATAATTTTATTTGGACAAATGAATTTGAGGAAAGTTTCTAGGAGATAAATGGAAGGCTGGTTAACAAACCTTTGGTTACATTACCCAGCTATTTTGGAGGGTTTGTAATCAATAATGATTTATAAAATAAGGGAATCTGATGCATCCTTATGTAATATGATATATTAATATTTTATGTCTCATGGAAATTGAAAATTAATAAGAAAAATTAGCTGACACACGATTTATTATTGGTAACATTAATTTATTCAATAAAAAAATATATGAATTATACTTTTGGTGAATGGTTTGAAATATATACCAATCAAAAAATCTTGAAGAATTTTTTGACATAGAAAGAGATAAATATCAACCATAAAAGAAGGTTAGAGTTAATAAAATATTATTACTACTTAATAATTTTCCTTCATGGGAAGGAAAATAAGGTGTTTGATGCTTTAAGTTAGAAATTCCATTGATTTTTTTCCATGATCAAGATTTAAATAGATCCAATATTTATAGATGTATATAACATAGATCTTTAAATAACATAGAAAAGGGATATATACTATCTTTATCTAATGAATGTTCAACCATAAATTAAGTAGAATATTAATGAGGTACAAAATAAGGATATATAAATATAATAGGAGGTATGAAATGATCCTGAGTTCAACCATCATTATAATATAATGATAAGTTTCAAAAAAAGTGTATTTTTTAAATCAATATCATATTATAAAACAAAGATAATTTCACAATTATTAAATATTCTATATTCTAAATGGGAAGATATCACCACAGATTTCATCATTAGACCCCCCCAATCATCAAAATGGAACAATTATACTTGGGGTGTAGTTGATCAACATATGATGTTTTCACATTTTTTTAGAGAAAGAGGTGGTTTTTATCTTGATCATCATTCAGAGTTGTACATTAAGGATTTAGCAAGGTACCATAGAGTACCACATTATTTTTCATCTGATAAGGATCTGAGGTTAAGCTCAATATATTGGAGACATCAAAAACATGATATATATATAACACTTTATTTTAGTATTTTATATCATCCTCAGCTTGATGATATGTATAAGATATCTATTCAATATCAATAGGAAATTTTAAGATCTTGGTTTATATATATTAAATGTTGTTGGGATTAATTCCATCCTATTTTATAATTTCTATAAGATAATATCATTCATTCAAATATAAAAATGTCTCTTCATGAAGCCATCTATTCATGGTAGTGGTTAACTTCAACATCATGGGTGATTTTAAATAAATAAATCTTCTTTTTACCTCTATTAGATATGGAAATGGTATAAAATGATAGAGTTATTTATCTTTGGATTGGGGAAACTCAAAATTGATATAAATGTCATGCTAACAATCATCGGTGAGATCTACAGATTTTAGTTGGTGATAATGTATTCAAAAATATATCCCATTTAAAGAAGGTTCTGATATTTTGAAAAAGGGAAAACTAATCCCTAGATATATTTTTTCACTTAGAAATTCTTTACTTCATTATGATGGTTTCTTATCACTTAAAACATCCTTAAAACCACTATCAAGATCATGATGTGTTCCATATATCTCTCCTAAGGAATTACATACCATATCCTAAACATGAACTAAACTTAGATATCATACCACTTGGTCATGACCTACCTAGATATATTTTTTCACTTCGACATTCTTTATTTCATCATGATGGTTTCTTATCACTTGACAAATCCTTTAAACCACTATTAATATCATGATGTGTTCCATATATCTCTCCTGAGGAATTACATACCATATCTTAAACATGAACTAAAGTTATATATCATACCACTTGGTCATGACCTACCTTATAGGGAAAAATTGTTGAAGAATCTAGATCAAAGGTATAAGGTGTTGTGAAACTGGACCACTCACCTAGTCAAGGTTTTGTAGTGAAGCTAAAAATTTTAAAATGTTTTATTGGAACTGGAAGATTTTAAGTGGAAGATGTATCCTAAGTTATTTTTTATTAGAGTGGTGTAATTTCAATTGAAAATTCATATAATTAGAGTATATTTTAACACCATGATATGTTATGATATATTTCACTTCAAATAAAATTAATTTCTTCAACAAAATGTGATACATGAAAACCTATGTTTAAATGAACAGCAATATATTATATCGATATATCATACCCATTAAATTGAAAGAGTGAATAGTAATAAACAGTTTATGAAATAATATGTATAAATATTTTAGATAAATATAATATATTGATAAAAACATACTCAATTACTAGAAAAGTTTTTATATGCTTCAAAAATTCATTTTCATCGAAATAATATTTTTATTTATTTTTGTGATAAAATAATATTATTATTTTTTAACAATTTTATAAAATGTAATTGAGAAAATAAAAATAATTTTTTAAAATAATCGTATCAAAATTTCATTAGTGAGAAATTTTGGGATTTTTCTAATATTACTTATTTTTTCTATAAATACTAAAAATCATTTTTTTCAAAAACTCTATTTCATTTTCATTAAATAAATTTAATTAAAATTATAAATCTAATTTGGATTTTGAAATAATGTGAAAAATTACCCATTTTATTTAAAATAATCTATTTAATTCAATTTGAATCAATTATTTTCATGATTTTAATATAAGCTAATTTTTAATCTTGAAAACCCATTTTTCTAAAAAAAATTATTTCATTGCATTTAAAAATTTATGTTAAAAATTGATTTCTACCATATCTAAATATTTAATAATTAATAATTTATTTAATATTTGGAATTTTTATTTTCTTATTTTATAAATCATTCCATTTTATTATTTGTATGTATCAATATAAATCATGGAAAATATTTGTTACTTTGAAAAGGTTAAAATGGTTAAAACATGATTGAAACTATGGAACAAGGTATCAAAATCAACCCAAAACATGGATATATTTAATTTTCTTATTATATTTCGTACATAATCATCTTAATATTTAAAATTTTTATCTTTTCACATTTTTATTTTATTAACATTATAATATTTTCCGAATAGAAAAATCCATAATCAACTCTTTGACTTTTAAATATATTTCATATGTTCACATAGGGAAAATTTTGTGTTTTAAATGAATATTAAATTTAATTTTTATAATAATAAAGAAAATTATGATGGTAAATTATTTTTTATTTATTTTAATTATATAATTACCATAAATTTTTATACCATGCTGACATGGTTCTTGTGAAATCAGTAGAAAAATCAAGTAAGTGATATTAAAAACCTTATAATTAATTCAATTTGAATGAATTATTGAGTTAGATTAATTTTTTATATAAATATTTGATATTATTAATTTCTTAAAAAAATTAATTTCATTACTGTATTCATGTCATTTAAGTCAAATTAATTGTATGTAGTCAAAAATTAAGATAATGATATATATTAAAAGAAAATTATTATTAAATTATTTTAAAAATTAAATAATAAAATAGTAAAAGGTGGATAATATATGGTCTAAAATATAATCACTTTCCTATTTATGACACAATTTTCATCTTATAGGAAAAGTATAATTCCTATATTTAAAAATTCATTACCATGGTTAAGGTTAAAATTGTTTAACCAATGGAAAAACCCAAAAGATAGATTTAAAAATAATAGTTTAGAAAGTATAAATTTTATTGGTTGATTATATTAAAATTATATCCTTTTTATCAACAAATCCATGTCATTTTTGAACCATTTTACATGAGTTATACACATATTATGATATAATATTTCACGATTCATTAAAACTGCCCATCCCCTCACTTATAAACATACATCACTCCTTTCTATTCTTTAGAACACATTAATCCATCTAGATTGATCAAATCCTTATTAATATACATATCAAATTTAGTATCCATGAGTTAGATGTTTTTTATTCTTAAATTTCCTTTTAACAGGTACTTAAAAATGGAACTAAAAGAGGAATATCAAATAAGATGTAATCATATTACCCAACCTCATTAAATTTATTTCTTCTTCTACATCAAATTAATATTTCTATTCATCATAATTTAATAAATTTAGTATCCTTAATAAATGTAAATTTTATTATGATCATGTACCCTCCATTATTCATCCTATTTTGTATCAAATTGTAATTGAAAGTATCAATCATGAATATGTGTGGACTACCACATCCACATGGTGATAAAATCCCTATGAATTATTATTATTATGTATTGGATATATATATATATATATGAAATTTATGATTTAATAAATCTTTTGGAAATATATTATACTTCTTACCTTTCAATCCATTAGAAAATGATAACATCGCTCGTGTGTACATGTGGACTTCCACCACCACAAAGAGATGTGTTTTAGATTTTTATCTTACATGGATGGTACTAATAATATATATATAATATATGTGTGAGTGTGTGTGTGTGTGTGTATATTAGTGTGTTTTTTGTTATTTATGATATAATTATTGGTTTTTGTGTAAAATAATATTTATCTTCTGTTTCATCTTTTTATTAAACATTGTAATTACCCCTCATGTGTGTGTACAACCAATAATCTATTTGAAAAGTGTAAGGCATTTTTCTTTCTATAACTTATATGGATGATTATAAATATGTATATAATGAATATTTATGGTTCTTATATCATGACTAAAATTGTGAAGATTTTGGAATGGTGGTCAAAGTATAAGTACTAGCATTTCCAAACCAAAACATCCATGAAAAAATGAAGTAGTTATCACCTAGAACCATGATTTTAATAAAAAAATTATTAATATATGGGTGATAAAATCCTATAATTAAATAATATATGGTCTGATATGCATGAATATGATTCTATAATATATTTATAATAATAAATATTTATTATATTAGATATTTTAACACATATGAAGAAATATGAGACTTGAAGTGTGGGATTTATGTTTCAATCTCATTTGAATCATGATTGTTTATTAAAAAATATCCAATGATGGAAATTATATGATACTTTTCTGATAAACCCCTTTAATATTTTTTTATCTTTTTACATTCTAATAAATATTAGAAAATGGTATTATATTACTATCATTATGTAATATCTCAGCTGAGGGCTACACACCGGTTCCCTGAGCCAGTCGGTCACATGACCTCAAATGCTCCCCGATGTATACTTGAGGATTCTTCTTACTAGCAGTAAGGGTCTGGTATGTCAATCATTATGAGACAATACCCACATTTATCTAACTATTACACCTTTATAAATAAATAAACATTAGGGGAAGCTTATATAATAAACAAATACCAATATCTCAAGATCAAAAAATTAGAAAATATAATATCCAACGTCAATAGAAAACATGTTATGTTAAAGTGAGTGTCAAGTGCTAGAATAAAAAACAAAAAATAATGTCACTAAAGACACCCAAGAGGTTCCCGAACCATGTCATGTTCCTTAATCCAAGATCCATTTCAAAATTATAAATCTAACCCATGTCATTTTCCTTTAACTAGTCATGATATAATATAGTCTATTTGGGTAACAATCAGGAATCCTGAGTAGGGTATGAGTACAACTTAGTAGGATTCCACCAATGGTGTCTAAAACACATCTAGTATAAAAAATATATGCATTTATATAAAGTAATAAGTTCAATTATTAATTAAACATTTATCAAATTATCAAATATTTCTTATTTAACCACATAAACCACCACGTTTCTGAGAACACCCACACCTCAATACATGCTTCAACCCATGCCGGATTCTGACTCATTTCACATTTTCAAATCACAATTCAATAAACTATTATGGTTTTAATATCTATTTCATTTCAACATATTGAAATAGATAATTTGAACCATATTCCAATGCCAATAACTTGGGTCTAGGTCATCATGCATAGGACCCCATGGGCATCGATATCAGTAGACCATGTCTCACATAGGTTTATTACTATGGGCTTCAGAAATAGCAGACCATGTCCTGCTCTCATGGTATTTTGAAATATTAGACCACATCCCACACATTTTCAAGAAATATTTTATCACTATGGGCTTATAAAATAGTAGACCATGTCCCACTCACATGGGATTTGGAAACAAAAGACCATGTACCACTCTCATTTTTCAAACATTCATATATATAACACACAGAGAGATAGATATATATATAAATCACCAATATCAAAAAAATAGCTATATCACATCAATCGCGGTTAATCAACATTAATCTTATTTTTATAACAGTTCTCATTAATGGATCTTAAAATCAATTAATCACACTCATACCATTAATTAATTTTATAATTCATTAATCACATCCATTATATAAATTAATTAAACAATTAATAAAATCCAATTCAGTAATTATAATTTCTAATAATTGATTCCAAAATTAATTATTTAATTATCAATCTCAATATCTCATTTTTAATTCACTTATTAATTATTAAATTCATAACATCATAATCACATTATTAATTCACCTATTAATTATTAAATTCAAAACATCAATATCATATAATTAATTCACTGATTAATTATTCCCAAATCCCACAATTTCAGAATTCCATCATTAATTAATTCACAGAAATTTATAAATTAAATGAAGAACCACAATTTATAAACAATACAAACTATTCTAAAATTTTCATACATGTAATCAAAATCAATACTATGGGATTTGAATATTATACCACCTACCTCACCTTTCTTATGAAGGATCCCTCAATGAAAATAACTAAAATTGAGTTGCACAAAGACATAGAATGGGATCCTGATCTAAAACTCTAAATCAAGATTAATCAATTCAATATCTCTTAGACAATGATGTGGATCCATAAAACTATATCTATATTCCTTAAATATATATCTAGATCTATAAAAAATGGAATATTTCAATCTCCAAAGTAATGAGAGAAAAAATGAAGGTTAACAAGAAATCAGTAGGAGAGGTTCCACTGATAAAAAGAGATGCATATATTATATATAGGCTTCAAATCACTAGTAAATGAGGTATAAAGTCCTTGGAATCCCTATAGAAATGTCTAAAATTGTCAAAAACTAAGTTGTTCTCATTTTGGATTAAATAGGGACGTTTCAGGGGTCCAGGTGGACTAAAAACTAATTTGTGTACCATTGAGAATATCACACATGGTTTTCTGGGAAGAGGCACATAGTTTTCCCTAACCGTGAATGAACCATGAACCCATTATTATGGGGTGAATTATTTCTCATTTTAGAGGTTATGATTTGAAAAACCATGCACAACTTGTGTGGACCCCCACTGTCCAGGGTTTCATGGTATCCTAGGCTTGGCTGTATGATTTTCTTCAACTATGCGCCAACCATAAACAACCCCTTTTTTCTTCTATTTTTCAAAATTTTCTCCCTCACAAAACCCAATGTAAAACTCAAATGAAATTTACTCAAAACTAATAAAAGGTATATGAAATCATGTTTGAGACCACTCCATAAATGGTATGGATATTACAATATCCACACCTTATAACAAATCATCCTCGAGCTACACTCCTAAGATTCTCTAAGATTCCAATAAAAAAATATATGGCCATAGATCCCTTATATCTAATTCTCGTTCCAAAGTCTCCTCATGCATATGACTATTTTTCCACAATAATGAACAATTAGCATAGTCATCCCTACAACACTTTCTCCCTACAGTCCAACACAAGTATCAAATGATCCTCAAAGGATGCATCTACCTCATGATCAACATCATCCACATAGATCACATGAGAAGGTTCAAGGTGATATTAAAATTGTTGTGACATGTTGAAAATTTCATTCATAGAACTTTTTTTCTATGGAAGATCCATCAGTATGCCAAAGACACAATTCTATTCACAACGTCAAATGATCTAACGAATCTGGGCACCACCATTCAATGTCTTTGTATCATACAATGACCCAATATAGGATCCACTTAAAGGAATAAACAATCACCTTTAGTAAATTATTGGTTTCATTGATGTATATCTTTACATGACTTCTGTCAGATCTAAGTCATATCCATACGCTTCTAGATCAATTAAACCTACTCTGGAATATTCTTCCTGGGACTTAGTCCCAACAATTATGACTCACCAGCCTCCAACCATCATAGTGTTGATCTTCTTGTCCTACCATAGAGATCCATGTATGGTTTCACCTGTATAGTTTACTAATAACTATTGTTATAGGAAAAATCCATTATATCAAAGTGCTTCTCCCAAGACCAACCAAAGTCAAGAACACATGTCTGTTATATATCCTCAATCACATTTATAGTACGCTTAGAATTCCCATGTGTCTATGGGTAGAAATCCATACTTAATAATGCATGTGTACCGAGAACCTTCGGTAAGCCCTTCCAGAATTGTGATGTGAAGCATGAGTAACATTCTAAACTATAGTTTATAGAAACCCATGAAGAATAAATATCTCCTGAACATACAAATCTTCTAGTTGTTCTACTGATAAAGTCTATTCTATAGGAAATAAATGTTCTACTTATGTCATTCGATCCATAATAACCCAAATAGTGTCATTATTCCTTATATTATTCAGGAGAGCCACACATATTCTATTATAACATCATACCACTTTTATAATAGAAAGGGTAATGGATTTAGCAAGACCCCAGGTCATTAATGCTCTGTGTTCACCTACTAATAGGTGTAACATCGTGTCATGAACCCTACAATCTCCTTTTTCATTCCCTGATGTCAAAATAGTCATAATAGGCCATGGTAAATTTTGGTCACACATTGATGTATCTCTCACTTCAAGTCATGAAATTTACACATTATCTCCTCTCAATTAATCATATTCATAACAAATCGATTCATTAAAAAGATGATCTCATCCTCATATATGCTTAGATATAATGTTTCCTCCTTATCTTGAAGGCTTTACCTCAAAGGAAAAAAATCTATATCCTTATAATATCTACCACTAATCCATCTCAAAAGTCAAGAAACTACTAAAACTAGTAAGAGATGTGCCTAATAATGACTCTTATAAACCACAATGTGCATATCAGCAAGCAATGTCTTCATCCTCTACTAAGCACTAGACTCTCAAACCATCTGAGTTTGAGTTTTCATATTCAAAGCATCATCAAAATTATTCCCCTTTTGGCAATATATGATAGATCAAAATAAAATATCTACATATACTTTAAAAATTTTCACTTACTAAGAATAAAAAATAATTTCGAAAATATATACCTTAAACTATTGTGATATGTATACACAGTAAACTTTTCACCTATGTATAATTCCTTGAACACATCAGAACATACACCATTACTACTAACTCAAGGTCATGTGTAGAGTAGTTTCGTTCTTGTGGATACAACTACTTAGACCCATATTCCACCACACAATATCCCTGCATCAACACAACCCCATGTCCAATCACATAAACATCATAATACAACATATACCCATCACCTAACTTAGGTAGGGTCAAGATTGAGGCCTATGTAAAATTATTCTTAAACTCATGGAAGGCCTTCTCACATGCTTTGGCTAATATAACATTATACCCTTTTTGTGAGGCCTAAAATATGAACTACCAAATGGGAAAATTCTTTCCTAAATCTCTCATAATATGCATCTAACCCCAAAAAATATCAGATATCAAAATGAGTCTTGGTATGGCCCCAATAAACAGTTGGAAAAACCTTCTTTAGGTCTAATGAGACACCTAACTCTGATAATATGTTTCCCAAAAAAGTGTACCTGATTGATCCAAAACTAAAACATAGATAGATTGGTGTATATATGATTCTCTCTTCATGTACTTAGGGTTAGTTCAATATGTTTTCCATGATCATCCTGAGTCCTGAAATACACCAATATGTTGTCTAAAAATACATCAATGAATAGATCCAGGTAAGGGGAGAAGAATATTTTCATCAAGGCCATAAATATTGATGGTGCATTTTTTAACCCAAAAAACATTACAATGAACTCATATAGAACATACATTCTTTTTAAAGCAGTATTTTTTATATCTGAATTCGGCACTCTCTGATGATGATACCCCAATCTCAAGTCAATATTTTATAATAAATAGGATCATCTCAACTAGTTTAATAGATTATCAATACATAAAGAGGATACCAGTTTTTCATTTTCTTTGGATTCAACTTTTGGTAATCAATGAGCGGATTTAGAGTCCCATCTGATTTCTTAGGAAACAGTAATGGAGAACACCTAGGTGATGTACTTGGATGGATAAATATCTTATCCGCAAACTCCTCCAACTGAGTCTTGAGTTGTTGAATCTGTATCAGTGTCATTCTATATGGTGGAATATAAACTGGATCATCCCATGGCATGATCTCAATAGTGAATTCCACATCTCTCTATAGTGGACGCCTTGATAAGTCATTAGGAATAATATCCTAAATATATTAAACCACTAGAGGAAAGATATCATGATTTAATCCTCCATCATCCAAAAATATACTAGAAACCAATGTTATTATTTCTCTCAGTTATTGAGTAATTGTTCTAACTCAGCCTTCATGGATATCCCAATCTCCATGGTGAATATATTTTTCTACCATAGGGGAAATAAAATTCACTCTCTTCTAGTGAGAATAAATTTTTTCCTAGTATATTACTATCCACTACAGACACGTGATTAGGTTGAAACCTAACATGCCAAGAATATTGAGATCCTAAAGAAAAGGATACACCTTAATCTCAAGAGAACATACCTTTCAAAAATATATGTCTCTAAACCGTGCTCCCAATGTTGTATCTATAGTCATAACCCTTCTAATTAACTCCACCTCCAGGATCAAACCATTAACAAGTTTTGAAAATACAAAGGAATGATAAGAACTAGTATCAAATGTGTCAATAGCTAATATAGAAGCTTCCAAAATAGTTCCTCTCACAATTGATGGTCCAGCCTCACTATCCAAAACTTTAGGTTTCACCGCATGTAACTTTTCTTCTCCTCTTCCTTATTATGTCATATAACTCTACTGAGTTGCACCACTCTACTAATATGGGGTCTCTTTCACATAGGCACCATGTCCACTACCTCTACTTCCACGTCTAGTAGAACTCCTACTTCCAGAATGATATAGCACAGAAGACCCCCTTTCCACAATCTAGTTTAGTCTTACTCTTCAATTACTAATTGTATTATGTGTGTTCTTGAAAAACCTTTATAGATGTCCCATATTACCATAGCCTTGACCATACACTACAGGTCGGGACAATGTTTCTAGTATTTTACCTTCCTACCACACTGGTGGAAAACCACATGAGTATGTTCATATGAAACTAATCCCTCATCCTGTTTATTTTGTTTCCCACTGCTCAGAACATCCTTTTCATAGTGATTATTCCTTCTCTTAGAAGTCGTACCCCCTGAATATGCAATAATAACCACTTATAATTTACTATAATTCTCCCACAAGATCCCCTCATCTATGATAGCTTGATCCCCCACCTTGTAAATCTTATTTAATCAAAAATGGTTAACATGGGACTTAATCATTCACTTACATCCATCCTGAAAGTGTCTCATCATAGTTGTCTCGTCCTCTTCCAATGATGAAAAAAATAATTGTGAAACTATGAAGTGTCTAGAAAATTCCATCACAAACATGGTCCCTTAAGTCATTATCAAGAACATAGCATCTCTATCTTGTCTCTGTGACTCTGGATATAAGTGATCCAAGAACTTCTCCAAAAGTTATATCCATAGCATCCAACCATCCGGTACATTATATGCATGAATGGCCCACTATCTCTTCATTGATCCTCATATCATATAATTGGACAACTTGACCCACTTCTCAGTATGATTCTTTATGTTGTAGAGTATTATGTCGATGGAATCAACCCATAACTTAGATCCCTTAGGTCCACTATCTCTAATAAAATCCAAAGGGTGTTATAACTGAAACTCCCTCTTCAATTAAAACATATTCTTCATAGCCATCCCTCTCTAGGAATTAAAAGAAGCAAGTGATGTTCTTTCAGAAATTCTCCCCTTCCTCACCCAGCACTATCGATGCCACGGGTTCCACCACAGGAGCATCAACCACCACCATGTTCTTCAGTTGTCCTCTCAACAAGCATATTTATGGATGAATAACACCACAATGTGAAAAAACACCATAACACTCTTTTCAAAACATTAATATGTCTAAGAAGAAGGAAAGTCACAACAATTATTTTCCCCAAGTCTCACCATGCAGTCAAAACTGACGCATTATCACTACCCTTAACCATCATACACCTAGTTCTTGGTTAAAAATATTAAACAAGTTCTCATTATTTACATTCATTAGAAACTCATTTATTCAAATTTTTCACCCTTTTACCATTATGAATTTTATATTAGGCAAAATTTTCAATTTAATTTCACAATTAAATAAAACAATTCATGTTTAACAACTTACCCATAACATGTTTTCTATGTGTACCAAAAATGATGCATGTCGCATTAACCCTAATATCCTCAAATGATGCACATAAACTCAACACTCATTCCATACAAGGCCACATGTTCAATATAAAAAATCATTTAAACAATATTCAAATCACACCTCAAGCGTGTCTTCCCGTATGCTAAACATTGTCGACTTCTAGTGAGTGTCTGGTAAGTAGATCACGAGGATATTATACCCTACTTTATTAGAGAAATACACCAATAGAAATAAATAAATAGTAGATGAAGCTTATATAATGATAACAAAACCAATATATCAAGATCATCAAAGAAGGAAATAAAATATCAAACTGAAATAGGAAACGTGAGATGCTAAAGTGAGTATCAAGTGTCTAAAATAAAAACTGAAAATAATAACATTGATTACACCCAAGTAGGTCTCAAATGATACCATGTACCCTCATCTATTCTTCATTAAAAAATCAGCAATCTATCCCATGTAATTTTACCATAACCTTTCCTCAAACAATAAATTATATTCAGGTACCGATCAGGCAGCCTAAGTAGGGTGTAAGTACAACTCAGTAGGCCACCACAAATAGTGTCTAAAACTAATCAAGTATAAATAGTTCATGTAGTCGTATAATGGAATAATTACAATGCTTAATTAAATAGTTTTTACATTATCAAATATTATTTATTTAACCACATAATCCACTAGTTTTATGAGAATAGTAGCACATAAATACCAGATTCGGCCCTTGACTAAGTCTGAATCATGTCACATTTTTAAATCCCAATATAATAAACTAATGGTATTTCATTATACAATTCAATTCAAAATATTAAAATTGATAATTGGAACCATATTTAAATGCCAAAAATTTGAGTCTATGTCGTCATTCCTAGGATCCCATGGACTTTATAATTAGTAGATCGTGTCCTATACAGGTTTATCCCTACTGGTTTTAAAAACAGAAGACCATGTCCCACTCTTGTGGGCTTTGGAAACAACAAACCATGTCCCACACATGTTCATCAAACATTTTATCACTACAGAATCTATAAATAGCAGAAAATGTCTTGCTCATGCGGACTTTGCAATAGTATACCATGTCCCACTCATGTTTATCAAATATTCATATAAATAACATATATATATATATATAACCAATATCACAAAAATCACTATTTGATACAATAAAGAGTAGTCAAAAGTAGTCTTCTTATTACAATAGTTCTCATTAATTGTGTGGATAATAAACTAATCACACTCATATAATTAATTAATTCTAAAATTATCCAATAACATACATTATATTCAATAATTCAAAAATTAATGAAATACAATTCAACAATTACAAAATCTCATAATAAATTCCATGATTAATTTTGTAATTCTCAATCTCTATATCTCATAATTAATTCACCAATTAATTTTTCAATTCACAAAATCATTATAAAATGATTAATTCACCAATTAGTTATTAAATTCATAATATCAATATCATATAATTAATTCACCAAATAATTATCTCAAATAATTATCTCAATATCACTTAATTAATTCACTGATTAATAATTCCAAAATCCCCCATTTTCCCAATTCAATCATTTATTAATTCACTCAAATTAATTAATTAATACAAGAAATTAAATTAATAAAAATACTTGAAATTATAAAATTTTCATACATTTAATTAAAATAATTACTATGGTATTTTAATATTTTAACACCAACCTCAATTTTTTGAGGAAGGATTACTCAATTGAAATCCCTAAAATTTAGTGTCACAACGACGTCGAACAAGATTTAGATCTATAACTCTAAATTAATATTAATCAATTCAAGATATCTTATATCTATATGTAGATCTATAAACCCATATCTATCATAAATAAGAGATAATTATAACCAAACAAAATAGAGAACAAAGGAATATGAATGAGATAACAACAGAATGGAATCCACCTACATGGAGATATGTGGATCTTTGATTAGGGATTTGAATCACAAAAAAAAAGAGGTTGGATGCCTTTTAAATCCCTAAAGAAGTTCTAAAATAATCAAAAACCATGTTGGTCCAAGTTTGGGTCAAATGGGGGGTGTTTTGTGGGTATCAGTGTATTAAAAACTAATTTTTGGTTCATTTAAAATATCACGCACGGTTTCCTAGGTAGGGGATCAAAATTTTCCCTAACCTTGTGCAAACCATGTGCCCATTATTTTGGGGTGCATAGAATCTATTTTTAGGGTATATTATTTCAAAAACCATTCACTATTCATCTGAACCCCCACTATCCAGGGTTGCATGGTTTTTTCTTACCATGTGCCAACTATGCACAACAATATTTTCTTCAATTTTTCTCAATTTTCACCCACACACACCCAAAAGTACAAACCTAAGGAAAAGTAAATGTACTAAAAAATAGTACTAGTAAAAAATTTCATGACTGCTCTAAAAAATTTTTGTCTCCTATACATCGGTACATAAAGTGATTGGGAATTTTTATTTAAAAACCCAACTTTATTTCCCTATTTAGTTAAAAATTATTTTCCTTCCATTTTCATGAATTATAAAAATGTTTTTAAGAATGTTTCTATATTATCATGTAATTATATATATCCATTTTTACCCATTTTTTACATTTTTTAAAATGGTTTAAAAGGAATCTACTTATCATTTTCCAAATGATTTACTTTTTAGTTGTAATTGAAAATATGAAACAAATCATTGTTTTAACGTACATGAAAAAAATATGAATTCCATATATTATGACCGCTCTAGGTTTTGAATCTTCCATTTTTTGTTTTCATGGATCTTCTCCAAGAAAATAGATTCCTAATTTTTTTTTGGAATATTTGGATATTAATTTATTTATTTGAAAACGAAATTTTATTTTCCTCCATAATAATCTCATATATCTTTTATAGAATTGTTTTTGTCTATGATAATATCCATTGATAATAATTATTATTCACTAGGGATATGATCTAATGATAACTTCATTGTTCCTTCTCTGAATTCTCTATGATTATAATAATGAGATATTTATAAAACAGATTTAATTTTAATGTGTTATATTATGATGATATATTATATTTTTTATGATCATGTTACCTTTAAATGAGTATATTGTTATTTTGTAATGGTTGGGTCCATTATATCCCTCCAATGAATTGGGTATTTTTATATTAATATCCCATGAGATGATTATAGGAAACATGGACATGATTCAAAATATATTATTACAAATATTAATGTGTGAGTATTTTTTCTTCTGGCTATGCACACAATAATATGTGTGAGAATGATTGAAGATTATTTGTTCAGATTATTATGTGTGAGTATGATATCTTTATATAAATGCTCAAAATATTATGCACAAACATGAATGATTTTAACTATGTTCATAAGATTATGATTCATTATTATCATGATGAAATTTTAATATGTTATAAATCATGTATGTTGATTACTATATTCACACCCTTATTGTTCATGCTTCTAGAAATGAATTATTTTGGAGAATATGGTCTAACAGTTTTGGTTTGAATATTTTACTTTATGTTCATGAACATGAATATGTTATCATACCATTATGATCATATTATGATCTAATTATTGATATCTCCCTTTTATACCCTTACTGAGCATATGAGATCACCCATTATTATGTTTTCCTTTCACATCTATTAATGAATGGTCTTATGTTTGATTAGTCTAGAAGGATACCATATATAAAGAAATATGTTTTGGATAACAAATATTATACTTAAATATGACATTTATATAAATATTCTCTAAATACACTAAACCAATATGGTCATTGGGAATGTATTCTTGTAAAATTTATTTAATATTAATCTAAATTGATATATTATTTTTGTATGATGTGCTCATGTCGCTTTAAGAGTGATTCATAAATGAAATTTAGGATCCTAAAAACTTTTAGATTATACTAAGATATCATCAATAAATATGACTATAAAATTATCAACATATTTCCTGAACACTATGTTCACTAGACCTATAAATACATAGGACGCATTAGACAATACAATGGTAATTACTATAAACACATAATGTCTACAACTTATACAAAGTGTTTTCTTTGAAGTATCTTTCTTTTTTACTTATAATTTATGATACCATGAATAAAGAAAAATCTCCATAAAATATTGATCTCCTTCAATTTGATCAAACATGTCATCAATATGAGAAAGATGATACATGTTCTTCCCTATAATGGCATTGATTTACGATTAACCAATACACAACCTCATAGTCTCATCCTTCATTTTCATAAATAAACTAAGAGATCTCTAAGGTGAAACACTTGTTCATCTAAATCCCTTTATCATACAACTAATGTAGATCTTTCTTCAAACCCATTATCTCCGCTATGTACATTCTATAGGGAATCATAGATAAATTTTTCTCATCAAGGATATGTTTAATTAAGAACTCAAAATCATTCCCAAGTGTATGTCTGAGTAGTTCTATAAGACTCGCATCAATGTATTCTTGAATAATGAGAACATAATCTATCCTTGGTTAACTTTCCCATTCATAGGTTTTCTCTAATATTATTCTCTTAGAATTTCATTAAGAAGATCTATTGATGTGGATCCATACATGATTCGGATGATAATGTATCTTTTATAAAGATAATAAATTCTACATCTTCATCACCAATACAAATCTCCTTCCCTTTTCAATAATTTTTTTATATCATACAATTAATACCAATCCATAAAATGATTTATAAAATTTTTCCATTGTTATAATAATAAAATTTGTGAATATGGTACGTCTATGTATCATAATAGAAATTTACTGACATATATTTGTTGTAATAACACTTCCCCAATTTGTATTCATTGATTACTCCCTTCTTAGTATACTAGAAAAATATTAAATTCTATTTGAAAATAACTATTGACATAAATGAATGAATATATCTAGAATCTAATAAAGAATTGGTTATAATTGAATATCTGATCATTATACATCCCACCACTTATTAAGGATCTTTAACTGCATCTATAGTAATTTCATAATCTTTTCCTTATCCCCTTGGACAATTATATGGAAATTTATCTTGAAGTTTGGGGTATTGGATGGAATAATGTCACATGTACATATAGTTAAAGCATTCTATTTTGTTATCTTCTCCCCCACCCATGAATTTATGATCATGATAGTATATCTCTCCACACATGATGAAAAATATTGTTCCCTTTAAACATGTACCAGTGGGTTTCCTTCTAGAAATACCAAATTGTTGAAATTCTCCCTTCTGTACTTCCCCTTATCCCTTTTTTCTTCATGATGTGTTCTTTAATCCTCTTATTATCATGAATTCTCTTAATTTCATAATGTTTAATGATTTAATTATCTAGCTTCATATAACATGATAATATATCCTTTATTTATGAGAATTTTTTGGAGAGTAGTTACCTTAAAAATATTATCTTTTCCCCAGTAATTAAATAGTTAATCTTACTCATTAGACTATATATATAGTCCACAACATCCTTTTTTAACCTTTTATGGTTATATTCATACTGATAAATATTTTCTTCTTCCTTTGGATGTCAATATTGGAATTTCACCTCTATTACTTCCCATTGATCATGAGGAAAATATTTTTCCTTGAAAATTAACCAAATTTACTTCCACTACATGCTTGATTTTTCCTCAATATACTTATTATTTTGAATTAATGACCACCATTGATCAACATCCTCCCAATGAGATGATAGACATTCATGAAAACCTTATCTATTTTATTTCATCCTAAAGTGAGAAATACCATATCTATATAACATATCCATAGATATTCTACTAATTGATTTACAATTCCATTTAATGATGGAAGATTATATGACATTAAATGGATTAATATTGTTACACTACATTGTAGATCACCTTTTTTCTCCATATGAAATTTTATTTTTCATATATTGATCCAGATAACCCAATATATTTATAATTTTACAAATATAACTCCATCTCTCACTCCTTCTGTAAATTTATTTTCATGTACAATAATACAATCCCTAAATAGATTACGTGAACTAATGTAGTTTTTATTACAAACACTATGAACCATATCTGAATAATAACATACACCCATTTAAAAGATAACATTATAAATTAGAATAAATAATTCGAAAAGTAGTGATAAACATAATATGAATTGAAAATTTATGCATAGTTAATCTCATAATAATAAAATTTGTAATATTTGAAATATCTTTGAAACATAATTATATTTACAAATACTTCATAATTTCTTACCACGTTCACGTGAATCAACCTAATAATATCCTCCCATGACTGTATATCAAGGTGAGTAGTCTTATGCCACCTCATCATGCACTTTTAATGGTCATGTTAATACCAAATGTACCCATTTTAGAGTTTTTACTCCTAGTTTTACATATCCCACAACCATATACACTTTCTATTATAAAAAAGGTTGTATTTTATTGGAAACCCATAAAATCTCTTATTTACCAAAACATTATGATATTATCATACACATAGACTTATCCTCAGAGTCTATCATATGGTTATCTTCTATAATCTATGTTTTCTTCAATTTAATTCCCAAGATTTATAATAATCATTCTTTGATACCAATTGTGACATCCCTAACTACAGTAGCTAAAATTTACTGAATCCTGAGGGATTGACAAGATATTAGTCTTAGAAAACTATATACATGATTGAATGACACATTAGATTAAAAAACATAAAATACAACATAATATTTTTTTGAGGAAATGGTTATTCCCATTTAGAATATATTTTAATATAAATCATTTTACACTTCCAGGAACCTGATAGAAATGAAATAAATTAAAATTGTGAAATTAGATTCTAAGTAATGTAGTGAATATAATGAAAACTATCATAGAAGAAATAAGAAATGAAAAAAAATGTAATGAATAAATTATGATAAAATAATAAAATATAAATAATCTCTTGATATTGTAAATTATACATGGATAACATAATTGTTTTGAATAATCATATTGGAAACCATACATTAGTTCTTAATGATGGAATTAATAATGTTGGATATCTTAAACCTATCATTGAATATTTGATCCAAGACATCATACATAAATCTATAAGGCCTTTTCCAAATACCCAACCTATTTTGTCTCATGATACCTACCTATTTATAATAGGGTTTTTTAATTATGGTATAAATTTTTACATATTAAATAGAATGCATTCATCATATTAGTAAATAATACAACTTAATTTACATGTCTTACTAATAAATAACAGCTCAAAAAGGATAAAATAGCATATGGAATATCAATACATTCCCATGAAAAAATCATCATAATTTATCCAAAGAAATATATTCGATGTTATCATTAGATTATATCATCACTAATGAAAAATATTTATAAAAAGATATTGAAATAAATAAAAATACTTTTAAAATATCACGAGAAAATTTCATAAGGAAAATACATATTTCATTTTTAAATTACTTATTTAAAATAAAAAAAACATAAAATGTATTAGGAAAAACATTTTCTCTATAAAGAACCAGGGACCACGTTAAAGGAATGCTCAAATAAAATATTATTCATGATAATTGGAAAAGAAAATCATGGCATGTACATTAAAACATTGATATCATTCAAACAATTTGAAATAAGTTCCTTATTTAGAAAATGATAAGAAGATATATTTTATACCATTTAATAAAAATTCAAACATGGGTAAAATGTCTATAATTGATCATTGGGGAATATTAAAAAATTATTCAATTAATTTTAAAGAATATGGGGACAAGAATGAAATGATTCTGAATCAAAAGAAAAAAAATAGTTTTCCTTAAAATCATTCTTCCAGACTTTTGTGTACATAGATAGGGGTGATTGAAGTAAAACATTTATCTTATAGGAGTAACCAAAGGAGATAAAAATATTTTTTTAAGATATGAATATCATATAATTCTATAAAGGGAATTTTTAATTTAAAAAATATTGAATAATGATGGGATTTTGAAATAAACCCTTACCTTAGGTTCAACATTCATTGTAAGTGTGTTTAGCCTTATTTTTAATAAATTTAAATTATTATAAGATTATAAAAATACCATATATATACATATAATATATCATATAATCCACTTATTATTGAAATAGTGTATCCTAATCTATTTGGATGATGTTGAGATGATGGATAGTGGCCCATAATGCGCACCCAACTTCATGTCTAATTTTGGATCCTTTACAGTGTAGCAGCTGGTTGTTTTAGGGGTTTGTACACCCCTACTCAGGGTTCTAGGGAACAATGGGACTAAGAACAATTTTTGGCACTATAAAATATCTAAATGGAATGAAGAGAAGTTAAATATGGAAAACTGATACAAAACTATAGTATTGTACACTATTATATATTTACTGCAGCATCTCAGTCATCAGAGATAGAGGAACTATATCTTCAAAGACTTTTGGACACTACTCACTATATCATAGTTTACTTACTATGTGGTTTCGGGAATAGTTTCATCATCTTATTTATTGTATAATTAGATATTATATTTTTATGTTTGACTTAAACTCTAAAATTGACCTATAATTCTACTATAAAGTGATATTTCTTCCCCTCCAGAGATATAGGGATTAATTTTCAAAAAACATAATTTGTTTTTTCCTGTGATATTTCTCCATTTATTTTGTTATTTATTTTCCATCCATCCAAATCAGATTTTTATTTGAAAAATAGAGAGTACAATGAGGAAAATGATCTAAGGGGGGCTAAAATAGTTCAAGTCGAGGGCATCCCCTATGACCAAATTCATGCCCTCTGCTTTCAGGAAATTATTAGAGGTGAGTAGAGTACTGATGAAGCTATGGTAAGATAAAGAGTCATGATGATCTGTGACCCTATTCTACTCACACCGTGTATGGGTTACTCGGATTTTATCTAGCGATGCAAAGCGGGCTCACGGCCCGCGGGCTTTGCGGGTATGGGGCGGATGTGGGGCGGGGTGGGCCAAAAACAATTTACCGTTTAGAGTGCGGACCAATGCGGGTTAAGCCTGCGCGGGTGCGGGTTAATGCGGGTTGAGCCCGCCCAGGTGCGGGCTTGCCCGCGGGCTCGATTTAAAAAAAATACATATTATTTTTACAATATATGTTTCTTTAACATTTAATTTTTTTAACAAAAAAATCATGGTTAAACAGTGACATATGGTTTCTCGCCGTAATGGTCATATTAATTCACCATTTATTCACATGTGAATTTTAAATAGGTCTATATTTATTGTTTTAATATGATAGTATATTATTTATATAGTAATTATTAACCATATTCACATGGTGCGTCAACCCATCTCTTGAAAAATGGAACTCATCACCCTTGTGCATGGTTTCAATTCTATAAGAGCTATTATAATCATAATATTTATTAGGTCGATTTCATTTTGTTATTATTTAATTTTATTTTGTTATTAAGAGAATTGGATAGAACCTTGTCAAAACACTAATAACTTCCTTTGAAACTGGTCTTTACCTGGAGAGACTTCATTCATTCACAGGTTTAGTTGTTCACATCACCACATAACCAGCATTATCATTCATCGCCCATCACCGATCACTCACCTACTTTCTATCGCAACAATTCACCACCACATCGGCATTACCACATGCCACCATTAACCCACAAAAAAATGTTCCATCACATCCTTTAAAACTCTAGTTATTGTTAATTTATACTTCTCCCCACAAATACCTTTAAGAATGATAAAAAATAGAGTATTTAAATGATTATAAATAGTATTTTTTTTGTAAATGTAGGTAAGCCCGCGGGCAGCCCGCGGGAAACCCGCGGGTTTATGCGGGGTGGGGTGGGTTTGAAATTTTTTGTTCGCATTATATGCGGGCTTTTGTGGACAAACCCGCGCGGGCTCAAACCCGTGCGGGCTTAGCCCACCCTGCCCCGACCCGCCCGTTTCACATTACTAATTTTATCACCCATAAGGGATCTACTTTTTTGAACAATGTATAATATAGTCCAAGGATGAGATCCTATGTTGTGCATGGAATCATCTAATTTTATAGGGTTAGTCTCCACCTGAGTAATTCCAAGGTTCTTCTACATACAGAGGGTTAGTCCAATGAGCGTCATGTTAGTCTCATCCTAGTGGGAAGAGCCATTGTCGTAGAATGAAGTGTAAGGTAGAACAACATTTCCCCATGATCCACGAATGAATCCCCTTCTGCTTATGGCTCCCATCTTACATGATCCATCTGAATTCAAATTGAGACCACTAACAGGAGGGTACCAGCGGACCCATCTCCCTTGCAGAAGGGTGGGAGAAGAGGAAGGGGACCTAACCTGAAGAATCCTTAATGAAGGATCCCCTCTCCAGTCTATGATGGGAGAAACCATGTCTACCAATAGTAAGTGAGTCCTCACAATGATGGACCGCACCAAAGGAGTATGGCCATCAAATCTAGGCTAGTTTATAGCTTTCCACAGACGCCAGCACCCGACACTAAAAATCACAACCTGAGCTATCTATTCCATACAAAATTTTTTCGATCTGTGGAACTATCTATCCATGAATGGAGAATCCCTTATTTTGTGTGAAAAAATGAAGTAAGGCCACCAAAGACCATCCACATTACCTGATTCCATTCCCCTTTGTAAAAAAGATGGTGGGATCTATTTTCCTGCCCGATTCTTTAGCAATGGAACCTTAAAGCCAGACTAATACCCACCTTCTTGATATTCTCATCCGTGGATGTGGCCTGGTTCCTAATGTACCAGGACAAAAATTTGAACTTCACTGGTATCTCATTTCACCATAACACATCTTTCTAGTTATCCTGATTGTTCTATATAGAAACCATCATGCGAAAATACTTGGAGGAGAAGACACTTGAGGAAGAAAGAGTAAACACACATTTATCTGTCTCTGAGTTGAACTCGATAGAATCAAGGAAGTCCTGTTTTTCCCCATCCAGGACCACCTTCATGAATCTTGGGTAGAGTATCACTTCCTTCACCGTGATCAGGGGAATTGGGCGGCCAGAGAATGCGTGAAAAGATTTGAACTTGTTTTGGTTCCAAATGTAAATATTAACCACACCAACCAACCAGTGGGAAGACTATTGAAGAGCCTAAAAAATAGGGAATATGATTGACCAGAAAGTAGAGGTATACCCTCTCACATCCTCCACAGATCCTCCATAGATATTAGACATGTACTTACCCCAGAGAGTGCACTCCTCTATAATCTCCCATGCAAGCTTGGTGTGCATGCAATGGAGCATAAAATGAAGACACCTCACGTTAATCCCCCCATCATGAACCAATCTCACCAACCTATCCCATGATGCCCAATTATTATTACCTTTAGACATTGCGTCCCAGATAAAACTTCAAATAACCTTATCAATAATTTGAATAACTCAATGTGGTACATAGGAAGAGGCCTTCACATGGACAGGTATTGTGGACAAGATGCTATTAACCAGGCCAATATGACCCCCAAATGATAGGAAATAGTTCTTCCACTTAAGTATGTGGCACGTAATCCTATTCAAAATTTGATCAAAGTCACAAACATGAATCCTAACTGAGGAAATAAGAGAACCCAGGTACTCCATGGGTAAAATTCCACATTGCATGTTGAGGCAGATGCACATGGATGAAACCCACCTGGGAGCACATCTGTGAGAGATGAAGAAGTGACTCATTTTATTACTGATAAATTTCCCACTCCAAAAAAAATAATCATATAGTATTTCATGATGTCTCAAATATACCCCATGCCTCCATTTGTGAAGATGATTGTATCATCTGCGAACATCAGGTGATAGATCGATGGAAAGTTCATCTTCCTTCTATAGGGTAGGATATCTCCATTGGATAAGTCTCGGTTGATAAGGCAGCTGAGAGTGTCTTGATTGTGTATAAAGATACTGGGTGAGATCGGGTTCCCATGCCGAAGGCCCCTCATAACCTTAAAGAAATTGTGATTGTTCCCTAAGAAAGATATTGTTATCCATGAAGATATAAAGCTCCAGAAAATGAGATCCACTACCTTGGATGAGAACCCCAAAGCCGCAAGAACTCTATTGATAAAACTCCATTAGATCTGATCATAAGAATTATTTATGTCCAATTTGATAACCAGATTAGAACCTGAGGTCTTCAAATTAATATCCTGCATCACCTCCTGAGCTAGTGCAATAGCTCCCTATATGGAGCACCCACGAACGAACCCGTGTTGCTCAATGGATATACATTGAGGGAGAAGTTTAGACAATCTATGGTTGATATAGCTTGCTGGGATCTTGTAGGTTAAATTACATAAACTCACTAGTATATGGTGTGAAAGAGAAAAATGGTCCTTAATCTTAGGGATGAGAATCAGAGTGGTATCACTGGCTACTAGGGGTAGGCCCCCTCTAAAAAAATGGTCCTGAATGGCCTCAATTATTTCCCCTTTTCTGTATCCCACACCCCCCCATAAAAAGATCATAAGAAACTATTCGGGCCAGGTGTGATCTTGGGGTTGAGTTTCATCATCACCAAGTGAATTTATTCTTCATCCGGGATCACCTCCTTGCTCTCATTATCCAGGCTTGAGACCACCATGGTAATAACCTCCCAGAGTGCAGCATTTCCACTTGGGTATCCACATGCCCTCTTCATATTAGGTCCGGCCAGGATATCCCTAAAGAGAGAGTGTGCCATGATCCCAACTATATCCATGTCCTCAGTGTAAGTCCCATCCTTGAGTTGAATGTTGGGTTTGTTCATGAATCTCCTCTCGCTAATAAAGGTGTGAAAAAACATTGTTTTTTTATCCCCCTTATTTATCCATCTCACCCATGATCTCTCCCAAACCAGTCTCTCCTACTTAAGGATCAGTTGCTCCCAGCGAACCTTCTTTCCAACTAACTCCTCAAAGACAGAGTCTCTCCAAGACTCCTCTAGAATGGACTTCAGGTTATCGATGCTCTGTTTCAAGTTCCCTATATCTTGATTGAAGGTAGGAAGCCCCCTGGACCACTCCTAAAGCTTGAGCTTCAGTTTTCGGAGTTTATGATGAAGTGATGCCCAGGTATGCCCATGACTCGGCTCACCCCACAACTTCCTAATGATCTGATGGTATAGAGGGATTTGATACCATTGATGATAATACCTAAAAGATTCTGGAAAATATGGTCTGGGAGGAAGAGAAACCAGTATCAGTGAGTGGTCATATATACCTCAGACAAGATGACGCACCTTAGCATTAGTAAATGTGTTGACAACATTGGTTTTGGCCAGACACCAGTCGAGCCTGCTCCATCTGCGCCTGATCAAGAAGGCCCTTACATACCATGAAGCATATAAAGTTCAAGATGGAATGTTGAGGGAAAGTACCTCTACCTTTCTTCTCACTAGGGTCAATGATAATATTTATGTCCCCCGCCACTAACCATAGGAGGTCCTCTAGATCCAAGGAACCGAGATCTGACCACAGACACTTTCTAGCTTGAGCATCATTGCTACCACACACAAAGGAAACCAGGAGGAACTATTAATCCTTAGTGACTTTCAAAGTGATGAATTGGTCAGCCACACTAATGAAATCTAAAGAAACCTCCTTCTTCCAAAAGATAAAGATAAGACAATTTTTAATGTCTGCTTGAATGTATCCATGTATTCTAACTTTGGGACAGAACTATATGAGATTAGTATGGTTCCGATTGAATTCAAGTACAGAAACAATAGAAATCATGTGTTTCTCAACTTCTAAAGTAATAAAGTCATAATTTACCCATGCACCCAGGCCATGGGAATTCCAGATGAGCATAGATAACATTTAAACAAGGGGGATCCCAATTTTGGCACCAAGATCAGCGGTATTTTTGGAGAGGGAAGAATAACCTTCCATAGTTGTCTCATCCTAGCTTGAGTACACATTCCTTGGCTCTAATCAGAGAATATCAGAACTAATGGAGTCATTGTACCCTATGATCCAAAGTTGATATATAGATACCCATAAGCCTATCTCACATCCAACCTTCTGCATGCTACGAAAGAGGCCTGATCAAGGATAAAGTGAGGGTCGAAACACTCAGGGTGGAAACCCCAAGTATGAAAGCTACAAGGTCCATGTAGGGAAAAAAATCACTAACAGAAGAGATGGAGGCCAGGTCCATGCATGTGGGATCACCCAGGGGGGCCTGAACATCCCTTGTCTATGTAAAAGACTCTCAAGAGGAATTTGACTTGAATCCCCCCGACCTAGGGGAAGACGATCATCCACCCAAAAGGGCCATATAATCATGAAAAGGGCCACCTTTCTTTTGGTTCCTAAAAAAATACCTAGAGTGTCCCTAGAGGCATTATTAGGAACAAAAATGGGGAAAAACCAGAACACAATTTCATGGTCCCAAGCCACCACATCCTGCACCTTTAGATAATGCTTTTTGAGAATCGGCTTGGAAAGGTCCAAATCCACACACAAACAAGGAACCATGATGTATTTGTAGGAAAGGGTGTGATTGTCCACACACAAAACCTAATAATCCCTATGGCCTTTAGAAATGATCCATTTTGGAAAGGAAGGGGAAGACTAGAAAGTCCCAAGAAAACCACCACTTGGGGTCATTCCTTACCCTTATGAGCTTATAGAGACCACAAGTCCAAGCTCAACCTCTACCTCCCAAAGCATCTAGAAACTTTGAACAGGTTGTGGAAAAAATCCACCTCCAACTCCATAACTACATAGAAGGAATATCAATGAATCGAATAAATCCACACCTGACCACTTAAACCCCAAGAATCAGAAAACTTCCAAAAATCCTTAAAGGGCGGCTTCGCCACACCAAAATGACCCACAAGCATCCACTTAAGGAAGGAGATGACCTCCTCAAATACTACTAGGGGAACTTCCACCAAGACACAAGATCCAGTTCAGGACACCACCGGAGAGACAAGAGCCTCCTTTGGGAAACATATTTTCTAGAATCCACGGGATGAGCTGCACAAAGCATCGTGAAAGGATCTCTCAGGCGGATGAGACCAAAGGGGAGATTCAGGGGGTTCCTAAGGGAAAGGGGGATCAACTCTGGTAGAGACACTAGTATCAAAGGTTTTCAAGAATAGAAACGCCCCCTGAGCACTGCCAGTTGGGGAAGCAACGGTCGAGAAATTTTGAAAAACTCATAGCATGTGGGGTGTGTTCTTTTGAGCTGAAGAATCCATTACCACTCTCATGTTTTGTTCTTTATTTTATTTATATGACAAAAATTATATATCTATAAATCCTATCATTTCTGTAATAACTTGTATCATAGGTTGAGTTTAAAATATTGAATATTTGTTTTTATGAAATAAATGTTAGTTATGGAATAATGAAAGGTGATGATTGATCAATTTGATTAATGTAATTTCTTATATTAGAGGATATATATTGAATATTATCTTTTTTTTAACATGCTCTTACTTGTTCTAGGTAAATAATAGATAGGTAAGTAAAATACAGAGTGGTAGCTACTGAATCAACATGTTTTGGTGTTTTTGGAAACTATATTGGCCAAAAAAATGGTTTTCAACATCATGGAGGATAATAAAATAACACAGTAGATTAAATAACTCATGAATATATGAAATAATAAATATTAATTGAAAAATTTATACTTGATGTATTGATTTTTCAATATGAAGATGATTTATGAAACAATTATTGGTGATTGCATTAATGGATTCAACACCATAACAGGTTAGTTGACATCGGTCGAAATTACTCTTTATGATGAGGTATCTGTACTAGTTTTCCTCTAATTATTACCTAATATTTTGGGACTGATTATAATAGTTGTGAAAAGTACTTTAGGGAATAGAATTCTAGTTCTGAATTATGTGCAAGACCTGATCCACAATGAGAAAATTAAAATAAGTGCATTGAGAAGATTCTCTGGTTCTATTCTAAACATGGATGGGAGAAGCATAAGTATGTAGTGATATAATTGTAAAGGATGATCAATGTAAATGATAATGATCCATTAAATGGAAAAGGGGGAGGTAAAACTAGTTATATTTTTGGGATGAAAGGAAATGTCATGAAGGAGTGAAAATAAAAATGGAAGGTTCCTAAAACTAACCTAAAAAACATGATATCCAATAGAACAAATGGTGGGTTTTTATTGAGCACATATAGTCCTATAGAGTCTTGGATTTTAGTATCCTACAAAAAATTTTATTCAAAATTTGATAAGTGTTTCCTAAAAAATATATATTTTAGGAAATTTTTGAGAGCTACATCATATTGATGACAAAGCAGTGAAATTTTTTTGGAAGGTTGATGCATGGATCAAGACCAAGGAGGGAGGTTTTCCCATTATATAAAATTTTATTTATTTCATAGGATTAAGAATAAATATAATTTCTATAAATAGTATTTATGATTTAGGTTTTGTTAAAACATTCACTAGTTGAATATGGACAATTACCAAGGGATCTATGGTCATATCTTGTGGAGTAAATAATAGAAACATGTACACCATAACAAATACTTGCATGGAAATTCTTGAAACATTAATTTTTATCATGGATTAACAACTATGGAACTATTGTTTAGAAATAGGACTAAGAATGGGATGAAATTTATAAAAATTAATGGAATCACACTGGTGTTGAAGTCAGTGGATGTTGAATTGTGTGGAGATTTTATTTTTTAAAAGTAAAAGATGGTATCCTTTGAAAATTTTGGAAGAATATTGAGGGTTGGTAATATACATCTAGTGTACACTGTTGTTTGGGTGATTTTAATAGTAAATTTCCTTGGAGGGTTATAGTATTATGAAACATTTACTTATGAAACAATTGGTATGTCATGGGTTTACCTTCTTAAAATAAAATCTAATGTGTTTGACAAGTTTTGTAATGGGGAAACAATGGTGTTGAATGAGTTAGGATAAAGATGAAATTATTGATGATTGAAAATGGTGGAAAATATAGTTGTTAGGAGTTCGGGTAATTTTCTGTTGATAATGGACATTGGTGGGAGAAGACTCCTCTAGGAACATCATAATAAAATAATGTAGCTACAAGGATGAAAAGGGTGCTAAATGAATGCGATAGGAATATGAGGCTACACTCAAGGTTACCCCAAAACATTTTGGGATGACTGAGTGAACATGGAAACATATCTTATCAATAATTTCTCATATATACCAATGGAATAATGTCTACCTAAAGAGATATATTCTATAAATTAAGTAAGACTCTCACAATTTACGGTTAATTTTTTGACATATATACATATAAATGCTGATTATAGGGAAAATATTGATGTTGTGTGACAAACATATTTCTTTATTGGATTTGGTGTTGAAGAGTTTGGTTATAACTTTTGGGAGAATAAGAAAATGATTATCATTAGAAGAAATAATTTGAATTTTAATGATGTTGTTGTATATAAGGACCATCATGAAGCTAATTGTTATAGTGGGAATAAATAATTAGAGATCCAAGAGAAAATTGAGCTTGAAGGTGTACCTGATCATGTGACACTGAAATAAGTAGAGCTTACTTATTAAATATTAGTGAGATAATCGATGATGGTGAAAAAGAATTTTCAGATGTGTTCATCAGAATTATATTATTTTTTATTAATTAATGGTGGAGAAATATAACTTTTTAAAGAGGTAATGAAGTTGATGAAGTCAAACAATTGGTTGTTCAATATAAAGGATGAGATCTCATTATTTCATGATAGAAATACATAGAAGCAGAAACTATTTTGAAAAGGAAATAAATCATTATAGATCAAATGGGTATACTGATTCATGGGATAAAATTATGATAAGTTTGCATACAATTAAAGGCTAGTGGTGAAGGGTTTTAAATATAAGTAAGGGGTATATTTAACTATTATTTTAAAAAATTTATTGAATCTTTCTCTCATATGTGTTGTTCTTAGTAATTTATAATCAAAATACTTACATCTTTAGAATAATTTTCTTAATATTTTTTCTATTACACTCCATTTTTTATGAAATATTTTCTTCGAATAAATAAAATTTCTTCTAAATCATGAGTTACATGCGACACTGAGTTTTAGAAAACCACATTATAAAATTAATATTATTATTAACACATTAATGTTATAAACTAGTTGTAAAACATGGTGGAATGAATAGAAATATAAAAAAATTAAAAACTAATTATAATGGTTTTTTATAAATAAATATTATTGATAAAAAATTAAACAATTTTTGGAAATGTATTTATATTATTTAAAAATATTATTTTCTCAAAAAAATATACTGATTTTTGGGAACAGATAAAAAAATGTAATTTTTTCCCTTTTATAAAAAAATTGAAAAAATAATTTTCATTTTTTAAATATACATGTCAAATCTTTCTTGGAGTAAACATTTGACAATTTTATTAAAATATTAATATTTTAGTCAATATTGAAAAATTTATATTTTTAATGAAATTATTCTTTTCATTTGATGCATTTTCAATGTTATATAATACATAAAAAATTAAATGTAAAATTATTTTAATTATTTTATAGTTAAACCAATTTATTTCCTTGGAACCAAATTATTGTTTAATTTTGATATTTCTATACTTATAAAAATTTTCTCTTCATAAAACTGCATTTTCATCATGTCTATGAGATTAAATTTAAATTAAAATATTGTCACTTATGAGAATGAAATTTAAACAAATAGATTCCATATTTTTAATAATAATAATTAATATTATTTAATAAGGTAAAATTAAATTTTGGTCAAATTGTATAGTAAAAACTGTAACAAATAATTGATGTGCTTAAGGTCAAAACATGTTTACTGGTGTTAAACTAAAAAGATAACATGTAAATTATTCAAAAAAAATCCAAATCCCATTTTAAAGATATATTTTTACCATATATAATATAAATTTTTTAAATTTTACATTTTTTAGCCATTTTTCTTTTTTTTAAAGTTGGTATGCCTTCCTCCTTTTGAAATTTCCATGTGTGTCCTCTCCCCAACTTATAAAAGGGAACCCCATACCCTCCACATTTCACAATTTTAAAACAAATTGGTTTATAAAATTCCATCCCAAAGACTTCCCATAATTCCCTCCATAAATCTTATAGTCCTTAGATTTATTAGGAATCTAACATCGAATGGTTTTTGGTGTAAACCCAAGGAGGTTATCCAAAGAATAGGTATCATTCTCAACCAAACATTTCTATTATATTTATTCTTCCACCTATTTTAATTATAACTCAATTTTTATGATATAATTACATAATTATATAAAATATAATTATATTTTATTATGTTAATGGAATAAGATACGTTCACCCATTCCTCTATCAAATGTGAAATAAAACATTCGATCGTGTATATTATAGTCTAACACCACACGGACCGATATAATTCATTTTCCATCACAACCTCTCAATCCTATATATAATTATGGATTTATAGTATATATATTATGTTAGTTAAATTATTATATTTTTTAAATTTAATATCACATATACCTTAATATTATCCATTTTGTGGGAATATGATACCATCAATCGTATATACGGTGGACTACAGGCTCACGTAGCGATGTGTTTCATTCTTTACATAAGATTTACAGGAAATATAATAAGGATGCATTTAATTAATAATTTTGATATATATTACATAATGATGATTTTTAATTTTTTATTAATTATTTAATGTTCCTTCATTCCATCCATCGAAAAAATGGAATCAATGTTCATGTGTATACACGACTTATTATGTCCAGGAATCTTGTATTTCATTTTCTATCTCTAAAAATTATGGATTAATCTATGTAAATATATAATGAATATATATGATATTAATTTCATTGTTAAAATTATGGATTATATGGAATCATGATCCAAATAAAGGGACTAAAAATTCCAAACCAAAACATACATAAAAAAGAAGTTATTATGTGAAACATGATTTTTATAAAGAATTTTTAATATATGGGTATTAATAGTTTATAGTTAAAAAATATATGAAATTTTATATATGATTTTGGGAATTAAATATATTTATAATAAAGCTATTTTTATTATAGTTTATTTTTATATGATTATGAATGAAGTATTGACTTACGGTAAGGTATTTTCATCTCAAATTTATTTTTGTTGGACACATGCCTTATAAAAAAATTCTTTTGTGTGGTGTATATTCTATTCATTAATTTCTTTTATGATCCTTTTGTTGAAAATTATGGGATAGATATATCCATATGTTTTTCTTGAATTCATGTGACTTATGATTCAAAATATTATATAGTGGTAAATAATTAATGTTACCATCTCATGGTTATCAATATTATTTACTACATACATACAATGATGGTATATTAGGATCTACCATCCATGAAGCACATTGATTTTATTCTCATATGGTTATTTCACGAAATAAAATGTTTTTCTTTCATTTTTTCTTGATTTACACACTCAATATTCCAAAATATTGTTTTAAGTATATCATTATTTACATCAATCTTATATTGAAAAATATTTTTTCATTCATATCAATGTTTTATACAAAAATGTTTTAAAGAATATTTATAATATTCTAAAATTATTTATTAATTTAATTTCAATACTGGTTTTACTTTTTAAAAAACTAAAAGAATCTAATTTCTATTTTTTAAACATGGCTCTATTGTTTTCATATCAAAAATGTGAATGTAATGTTCATTTTAACATCTCCAACATGAATGGTTTTTCATCTTTATGAACACTCTATATTTTAAGGATTTATTTATAAGTTTAAAAGGTTATTTTCAATAAAAAATGGTTTTCATGATTTTTTTTTAACTTTCAATTTTTAGAATGTAATTTTCAAAACTAAAATGGTATTTTACTTAAAAAATGTTTGAATGGATGTTTCAAAATCATTTTCCATTTTAGATGACATCCTTTGATGTTTCATAATATTTACTAGAGATATGATCAAATTATACCATACTTATTCTTTCCCCATATGGTTTGTGGTTATAATGATTATATTTTTATGAAATTGATTCCTTTTCCATGGGTTATGTTATGATGAATTTATGAGTTTATTATGAAACTAATTTCTTTTATATGGGTTATGTTATGACAAAATGTTTATGAAACCATTTTATTTTCATGGGTTATGATATGAGGAATGTTTTATGATATTGTGGAAAACACATGTATGATAGTCATTATGTGACATATGGGACCTATATCTCCCTCTAATTAATGGGGTAAGGTAATATATATCATGAGATAATGATGGGAAACAATTAATTATGTATGATCCACAATAGAAAATAGGTCGATGTGCTTGAAAAAAATGCGAAATGGGTGATGATTTCTGATCAATTGTTAAATTATAAATATGTTTTAATGCATTATCTATTATTATTTAATTGTATCGAATAGTAAAATTTCCATAAGAAATGGTTTCTATACTTGTTATGGTTCCACACTTATATTACATGATATTATGGTTCACGATTTATTTATTATTATTTCTCACTCTAATGGTTCATGTATTTTGAAATGATAGTTTTTTATGCCATGTATAATGCTTATGTTCTATGATAGAATTTGTATAAAAATTGATAGTTTTATTCATGTTCTCATTCCATTATTCTTATCTTATGCTTTGATATGATCTTCTATTGATATCTTCCATGTTTACCATTACTGGGATTCTAAGATCCCCCCTTCTTATTTATCCATTCTATAGGTTATGATGAAAGTTTTAAGTAGGGAACATGTATAAAGAGTAATAAATGGTAATATATTTATTTTATATGTTAAAGATCATTCATGAAATAATAATATGGTTTATTTATTCTCTAAATACACTAAACTTATATGGTCCTTATTCATTTATTTGTCAAATTTACTAAATATTCATCTATTAATATGTATTATTTATTTATGAAATTCATGGGTCATAAAAACTCGTATCAATTCATAGGTTTATTTAACATTCAGAAATAGGATTAAAAACCCGTAGTGAGAATCCTATGGATAACTCTAAAGATAATTCAGTGTATAGGAATATGTCCTGGAATTTTTGTATATGATATAATTAGTGGTTTCCAAGAAATTATATCCTTTTTTTGATAGTACAATTTGATGTGGATCTAGCACAGATGTATCTATGGGTAATAACTAAATAACTTGAACATGTGTATTTTACTCAATTGTTACCTAGTGCATAAAAACGGTCATTTCGGCACACCAGGTTTTACACTCCTGGGGTATATATATTGGATGATGAAAAGTTATTTACAAACCAATATAAATTATTTGAATAAGTATTGATAATAAATGATATAGGATAAACCTAAGGTGTCATTGATTGAAACAAATGGGTTGTGATCTAGAAATCCTAGGAATTATTGATCACTCTAATCAATGATGTCTGGTAGTCATGTTGACTATTTTGTTTTCACTATGGGATTAGAGATAGAATGGTAATTATGTGGTGGTAATAGGTATGATAAAATATTCATGTAACATATTTGAGCTTAGTTATAATATTTTTTGTATATCGTGAAATGTAAAAATGGATTTTCATTATTAACCTCAATGATTAGATGTTAAATGTAACATCCTGGTTTTAGGTGCTGCTAAAAGGTGCCCCGTACCTGGTTGGTCACATGGCATGAAGCACATTTTCCCAAATTCCATAGGTTTATGATTAGTAGAGAGGGAATTTAGTGTGATAGTGGGGAAACTATGCCCTCATTGGCAGAGTAACATGACAGAAATAAATAGTAAACAGTAGCGGAAGCAGTAATATCATACAACAAAAGTAAACAATGGAAGACTACTAGTATAAAAACTATAGAATATATAAAGAAATGATGCATGTCACGTGTATTTAGAAAATCAGACAAACATGTCACAATGCTGGAAATACAATACTGAAACCAAAGTATAGAAAATAGTAAACTCCAAAATCATCGCAAGCCTCAGCTTGGTCCCATGCTCTCTACCTCCAATGGAAATCATATACCTGGAAAAGAAAGTTTCTTTCCCTATCTATACCAACAACCATATAATATGTTTGGACCCAAAATCATGACCCAAATAGGGTGTGAGATGAATCCCAATAGGAAACCACCAGAAGATATGTTCCCAACTATCAGTGAATATAAATAGCATGTAATATGCAGAAATGAAGTAATTAAATAGGAAGTACTGAAAAGTAAACAATCCTGCAGTTTCAATTACATTTATTTAAATTTATTAATTATTCAAAAAAAATTATAATGTAACCTTTGGTAGTAGCCTAAGCTCTGTATCCCCCTGTATATTTGTAACAAAACAGACGTCTCAGGATACCATCTAAACAATCTATTGAACCGAGTCTAAGATTGTGCTTTGGCTTAGTAGAATCATCATAATCATTTAATTATCCACATCAACCCTTTTAGTAAGTTTTAGATGGTATGTCTGAGTATGATATACTCTATAATACCAACTGTAGGATTGAATACGTAAAATGAGATACAAATACAAGAGGGGTGAACTGTATACTTTTAAAAAATCCTAAAGGAAATTTTTGTATAAACAAAATTTACAACACCTCTAAGTTCTAATAACTTTCTTGATTCCAGAAAAGTGATTCCAGAAATAAAACTTAACAAAAGTTTACAACAAAAAAGATTTTACCTTAAAGCGTATAGAATATAACTAAAATCAGAGTACAAGTATAAGAAAGTATAAGATAGTTATACTTTCCTCAAAAATACAAATGCAGCGGAAAAACTTGTAACAAAACAAGTAACAAAGTAAATCTTTTAACCCAAAAAGAAGGGTATCCAACAACCTTGGATAAAGGTCTCTTGATTTATACTTTTAACAATGTCTGTCTTACCCACACCAGGGTAAGCCCTCGATTCAAAGATCGGAGTCTATCTTGCTATCCATGCAAGCCCTCAACTATCAGGTAGTCGACACCTCTGTCTTCCTATCCCCGGGAGACCTCGATTGTAAACAGCAACAATCAGAGTCACACAAAGAAAATTTTGAACAAGTCGTTCAAACATTCTGCACGAAGCCTGAGAGTTTATAAGAGCCTCTCTCTATAGAAATCACTTCAACAGCATGTAAGCACAGTTTTCAAAGTTCAGTGTTGATCTCTTTTCAAATGAGCTCCTATTTATAGACATGGTTCCAATGGTCAGCTCCCTCCTCCAATGGTCCCATTTTTCCTTGAATTTAGGAGGGACCTGTACATGTGTCACTCAAACAACGGTTAGTGAGTAACTGAAAGCACGACATCGTTTCATAACTAAACAGGTGTAAGCATAACCAAAAAGTGATATTCGGAATGAAAATAAATGAAAGTTTATTATCTAACCAAAAATGAATTCGGAGTCTATTAATACAAGGATATTCAGATTCTGTTTTCTAGGAATTCAGAACTTGAATTCTGTAGAATTCTGGAGTCTGAATTTTAAGGAAATTTAGATTCTTGATTTACAAGAATTTGGAACTTGAACTTACAAAGTTCGGAGTTAGAGTTCATGAGAATTCGGAGTCAGAACTCATAAGAGTTCGAAGTCTATATTCAAAGAACTTGGAGTCAGAACTTAGACAAATTCGTAACAAGAATTCGTAATCAGAATTCAGAGTCAGAACTCAGAAGAGTTCATAATTAGAATTCGTATTCAGAATTTGTAGTTAGAATTTGGAGTCATAACTCATCAGAGTTCATATCTAGAATTCGTAGTCAGAATTCAGAGCCAGAACTCAGCAGAGTTCGTAACTAGAATTCTGAGAATTCAGATCCTTGAACAGAATGCTTCATATCTTGTTATTTTTAGGATTCCAAGGTTTTGGTTTCAATGTGAATTTTATACTTAAGAAAAATATGATATGGACAATTAATCATAGTAAGGGTAAATTCCCTTGGGGAAGGAAATTTTCCTTATAGAGGTAAAACAAGGGTAAAATGAAATTTGCCTTAAGAAAAGGTGTTTGTGATTTTCAAAACAAAAGGAATGATAAAGTCATAAAGAAAGCCTTAATGTCTTAACAATCTCCCCCTTAAATGAAGGAATGGAAAATTCATAAGGAAAACCTTATTGACTCAACAATCTTCCCCTTTTTGGAAAGCACAAACATCCTTATATAAAAGTATAAAGGACTTAGAAGGATTTTTCTACACTTTGGAAATAAAACTTATCTCCCTTTCTTCATGAACAACAGTGAATACGACTAACTCCCCATTAGGCTTTGTAACACTAAGGATCGTATTCTAAATTTCCAGAATGAGAATTTTCATTTGAATATGGAAATATTCATAAAGCTAAATCCCCCTTACTTAGGGATATATCATCTTATACTTAGAATTATTTTTCCTTCTTCCCCTTAGAATTATTTTCCTTCTCCCCTTTTTTGATTTTCAAAAAGAGTTTGAGGGAATGGAAAAACAATATAGTACCTGAAATATTAGTATAGACATCCAAACAAAATAAGAAACTAAAATTTCATTACGATTGGAAGAATTAATACAAGGAAAATACAACAAAATATCGGACTTGGGTCTATTTTTTTCTTTTTCCTTGGGCATGATATTCTTCACGATTGTCTTTAGCTTCTTCATCTCTTTGTGATCTTTATAAGCTTTCTTTTCTAAGGCTATGATCCTATCCTATTGAGCCTTCAGTATCTCTACCTAAGCCTTCATAAAGTCATCTTGCTTCACAATCTTTTCTTGCATCTCAATCCGAAGATCCTTTTCAGTTTTCCATCTTTGGAAAAAATAACTCAGTTTCCCATTCAGATCTTTGAAATCTTGAATCCGAGAATTTTGTTCAAGATTTAGCTTTTCCTAGAAGATGTTTATAAGATTCTTGATTTTGGTATCTTCAGTATCAAAGGCTTCCTTGACATCTTCTTGAAATTGATAAAGATATTTTAAATATTCAACAATTTTCTTAGACCATCTGGTCATTTTCTTATAGGAATTTCCGTGGACTTCATAATTGATAAGGAAATTTTTGTGATAGGCCTCAATCTTAACACATATGTCCATCACCATGGATACGGAGTCTGAATTTTGATTCATAATGTGCTGGAGCATCTGGCATATGGATTCAATTGCAGGAAAGATCGGAATGGTATCCACCAACTTCTTTAGGGACTAAACAAAAAAATCATTCCATAAGGCAGATGACACCAAATCATACATTTTACTTGGAGATAGTTCATCCTCTAACTCTACCAGCTTCCTCTTAGAGGTTCCTCTAGTTTATTTCTTCCTTAGAATTTCTTTGGTTGGGGTGTCAACAACCACTTGTTTCCCCTTGCTGATTTTTTGTACTACTTTCTCATCAGGAGATTCATGCTCACTTCCAGATAACTGTACAATCTTATCTTCATCAATTTTCTCTTTTTCAGCACCAGCCTCAACTTCTTCAGGAAGAATGAATTCATGATTATGACTTTCTTCTCCTGACAACTTATTCACTTCCTCTTCTTCACCCTTCTCATCAGCTCCAGGAGTAGCCAGTTTTGAGGATCTGGCTTGAGAAGTCCGGATTGACAACTTTTCGAAAGCACTTTCCTTTTCCTGATAATATTCAACTTGCTTAATCACATCATCAGAGCCACCACTAGTATCAGCTTGTTTTACTTCTTCTATAGCTTCCTTCTCTTCCACAATCTTCTCTTGTGGTTTTTTCGGAGTGATAAACCTCTTACCCGAAGTCTCAGGTAATTTTTGTACTAAGAAATTTTCCGGTACGGGAATTTGTTCAGATGCAATTTCGGTATCCCTCAGAAGAGATTGGAAAATTTCAGCCTCTGGCATTTTTTCTTCAACTTCTTGGGTTTAGGAGGTGCATATTGGACTTCCTTAGACTTAGGGGTTTTGCCTTCAGCTACTACTTCCTTTAGCTTCATTTTCTTCCCAGATTTCTTTAATGGTTTAGCCTCTTCAGTAATTTTCATAATGGCTTCTGACTCATCCTCTGGCAGATCATAAAATTCTCCTGACTCTTTGGATAAACCAACCTTTATTCTCTTGAGGGTGTCATCACTGATCAGCATCACCTTGAAATTCCTCGGCTTGGAGCTGCAGGGGATCTTGAAATATTCTAGGCACCGAACTATCAACTTAGAAATTAAGGCAGGATACATAATAATCTGAGCTCTCAGATTTCCATTCTTGATATTCTCAATCATAATGAGAATATGCTTCATGTGGTTGAGCTTCCTAAGGTTTACCAAGAAGTCCAAGATGTACATGTCACTTTTCTTCATGGTTTCCTTGTCACCCTTCCTCAGTACGGTAAGGCCTTGAATCCATAACCATAGAATCTGATTGTTGGTAGATAGAAGGGAAATATTTTTTGTCTTTACATCTTTGAGCCCAAGGCATTCCATAGACTTTGCCTTAACGAAACTTCCTTGAACCTCTGGAAATTTGTGGGAGCAAAATTCTGCCTCCCCTTTGTAAGATAGCCCCACCAAGCTAGAAGCCTTGGTGTAATAGAGTGGATAAGTATTTCCATAACTTTTAAAGGAAAAATTTTCCCTACCATCTTCCTTAAAGAAGCAAATTGTTTCATAGAATTATATGAGTAAATCCAGATAGACAACATCCTGAGCTCTTGTATTTGAAATAGCTATACTTTCCCATCCATTGAGCTTGATGTTATTGGAAATAATAGAGTCATACTTATTGAAGAAGTTCAGATGGACTAACCTCTCCCTGTATATTTGTCACTCCGTAATCAGCTTGACTGAAGACATTTCTTGAGAGGGAACTTCTACAGACATTTGGACTTGAGCACTTCTGAAGAATTCGGAATGAGATTTTGTAGAGAGGAAGAGCTTCGACATGCACAATCTTGAGAATCGGTGTGGGACAACCCTTCGAGGGTCCTTTATATAGGTGATGGAGGTGACCTTTCATCTTTCAAATCAAATCTAACGGTTGGGAAACCTCCTAATCAGATCTGACAGTTGATATGATAGTCGCAAGGAAAAATTGGGTAGGATCTGATCTTTTGAGGTTTTTAAGAAAAACTAGAATTTGATAATTTTAAAATCAAAAGAAACTAACAGCAAGTAAAAGGTAATTATGAAAACTCAAGAAAGAATCATACCTTTCGGATTGCTAGAAATATTATACATACTGAGGAATATTCTTCTTGAATAAATTTGGATTCCAAAAAAACTTGAGTATGAAAAAGAAAAAGAGTACACAGATCTTCATTATGAAAACTTTCATTATGAAAATCTTTATTATGAAAATATCACTATGGAAATCTTCATTACGAAAATATTCATTATGAAAATCTCACTATGGAAATCTTTATTATGAAAATATTCATTACGAAAATCTCACCACGGAAATCTTCATTACAAAAATCATGAAAAACATTATTATGAAAAGCATGAAAAACATCATTATGAAAAAAATGAAAAACATTATTACAAAAAACATGAAAACATCATTATGAAAAATATGAAAAACATCATTACGAAAAACATGAAAAACATCATTACGAATGTACTCCCCTTATGAAAAGGAGTTTATTACTGTAAGGATATTGATGTACCAAGAAGTTTAATCAAGGAAGATTACCTTATGGTTATCATTCCTAACTTCTGTTTAATGTATTCAAATCTATCGGAGGGTAAAGATTATGTGAAAATATTAGCAAGTTGATCTTGCATTCCGATGAATTGAAGATTGATATCTCCAATTTGTGTGTGATCCCTAAGAAAGTGATGCCTAATATCTATGTGCTTTCCACGAGAGTGATGTGTATGGTTTTTACTAAGGGAAATGGAACTTGTGTTATCACACAAAATTGGTGTTTTGGTGAAACTTAATCCATAATCTGTGAGTGTGTGTTGCATCCACAACACTTGGGCATAGCAACTTCCAGCTGCTACATATTCAGCTTCAGTAGTGGAAAGTGTTACTAAGTGTTGCTTCTTGCATGACCAAGGAACTAATGAATCTCCTAAGAAATAACAATTTCTATATGTACTCTTTCTATCCATTCTACATCCACCAAAGTCAGCATCTAAAAAACTTTTTAAAAAAAAATCATTTCCAGAAGTATAGAAAAGTCCTAAATCCATGGTTCCCTTTAAGTAGTGAAAAATTCTTTTCACTGCCTTTAAATGAGATTCCTTAGGATTGGATTGATATCTTGCACATAATCATACTGAAAACATAAATTCAGGACAACTAGCTGTCAAGTAAAGTAAACTTCATATCATACCTCTAAATGTTGTTTGATCTACTGGTTTCCCAGCTTTATCCAGATCATGTGTGTTTGAGGTACCGATGGGATTACTTATACTTTTAGTGTTTTCATATCCATAATTTTTAAGATCTTTAATATACTTATGTTGGGATATATAGATTCCTTCTGGTTTTTGAGAGATTTGAAAACCAAGGAAAAATGTTAACTCACCCATCATACTCATTTCAAACTCAGATTTCATTAGATCCGCAAAGGAATCGGTTAAAGATTGCTGAGTTGAACCAAATATAATGTCATCAACATAAATTTAAACAATCAAAACATTTTTCTTATATTTATTTATAAAAAGGGTTGGATCTGCATTTCCCTTAACATAGTTATTTTGAAGCAAAAATCCTGTAAGTCTATCATACCAAGCTCGAGGGGCTTGTTTAAGTCCATACAGAGCTTTGGTAAGTATAAAAACATGATCAGGATGTTTTTTATCTTCAAAAACAAGAGGTTGTCCAACAAAAACTTTCTCTTGAACATAACTGTTAAGAAAAGCACATTTAACATCCATTTGAAAAAGTTTTAAATTGAAGAATGTTGTAAAGGCAAGTAAAATACGAATAGATTCAAGTCTTGCTACTGGAGCATAGGTTTCTTCATAGTCTATTCTTTCTTGTTAATTATAGCCTTTAACAACTAATCTAGATTTATTTATTACAATGATTCCATTTTTATCACACTTATTTCTAAAGACCCATTTTACTCCAATAACATAAGTTTCCTTAGGTCTTTCAGCCAAGGTCCAGACTTTATTCCTTTCAAATTCATTTAGCTCATCTTGCATTGATTTTATCCAATCATCATCACCTAAAGCTCCATCAGTGCTTTTTTGTTCTAATTGGGAAAGAAATGCTAGATTTTCTACTTCATTTATTAAGTAACTTCTAGTCCTTACAGGTTGATTTACATCACTAATGATTCTATCACTACGATGATTCTTTAGAAATGACTGATTTGGGTTTTGTAAAACCTATTCATCAACATAGGGTAGGAAATCTTCTGGGGTAAATGTTTCAGAAGTATCTTATTGAACATTTTCCTTATTAGAAGGATCTTTTATCAAAGGTTGATAATCAATTTTTGAAAACACATCTGAATATGTAGGTTATGGTTGTTTAAAAACAAAAGGATCAGTTTCATCAAATTTCACATGCACTGTCTCTTCAACAGTACAAGTGTTTTTATTGAAAACTATATAAGCCTTAGAATTTGTGGAATAGCCTAATAAAATTCCTTCATCATATTTTGGTACAAATTTATGTAGATTATCTTTAGTATTTAAAATGAATACTTTGAAACCAAAAACCTTAAAGTAGGAAAGTCTGGGTTTTCTACCATTTCATAACTCATAAGTAGTTTTATTAAGAAAAGGTCTAATAAAAACTCGATTTATAGTATAACAAGTAGTACTTACAACTTCAGCCCAAAAATGTTTGGCTATAGAATACTCACTCAATGTGGTTCTTGTTATCTCTTGAATAATTCTATTTCTTATTTCAACAACACCATTTTATTGAGGTATTCTAGGTGCTGAGAAGTTATGATTAATGCCTTTTCTACTACAAAAAGTTTCAAAATATGAATTTTTAAATTCCCCACCATGATCACTATGAATAGTTTTCAATGGAAGGTTTTTATCATTTTTAAATTGGGCTCTAAAACTTTTGAAATAAAAAAAATCTTCAGATTTATTTTCTAAAAAATAGACCCACGTAAATCTAGTGTAATCATCAACTATAACAAATACATAATACTTGCCTCCAATACTTCTAGTTTTTGTAGGACCAAAAAGATCCATATGCACTAACTATAATGCATCAGTAGTTGAGACTTCACCGATTGATTTAAAACTTTATTTATGTTTCTTTCCATATTAAAAAGGGTTACAAACTTTTGAAGAATCAAATCTAAGCTCCGGTAGATCCTTAACTAGTCCTTTATTAGAAATTTTTCATAAGTTCCTAAGGTTACAGTGTCCTAACCTTCTATACCACAACCAAGAATGATCTTCCATTGCACTAAGTCAAGGTAGATCTTGTCTCTTAAGGTCTTCTAAGTTTAGTGTGTAAACATTCTCTTGCCTATGGGTAGAAATAATAAACTCTTCCTTGGAATTATGTACTAAGCACTTGTCATTCCTAAAATTCACAAGGTAACCTTCATCACATAATTGTCTTATGCTAATGAGGTTGTGCTTAAGACCCTTAATGAATAAAACATTTGAAATTAAAGATTTTCCAAGAAGAACAATGTTACCTATACCAATAATTTATCCCTGAGCATTATCTACGAAAGTTACTTTTCCTCCTTTTGTCTTGATAATCTTTTCAAAATAGTTTTTGTTACCAGTCATATGCTGGGAACATCCACTATTCATGTACCATGTATTACTGTTGGTACCTTCTCTATTTTCCAGAAAATAAAAGAGTTAGACTTTCGAAATCCAAACATTCTTGGATCCGGAAATTTCAGAAAGAAAAATTTCTAGCACCCACAACTTTAGAGAAAAATAGGCATTATTAAATCCTAAAGATTGGGTTTTGTTTAAGAAACAATTTTTTACCCAGTGTCCACCACACTGACACTTAGTGTAAAAATGAGTACTTTGTGGAACAAAATAATTGTTAATAAAAACAGGTTTAGAACTAGTATAACCAAAACCATAATTATTCCTTAGAGGTCAGATTTTAGAATACATCTTATCAAAATTTTCCTTACCTAAGGTAAAGTTTGACAAACACTTCCTCAAGGAAAATATTTTCAATTTGAGTTTGATAATCAAGTTATTATCTTCAAAAACATTTGATTTTGAACTAGAGCTAGGCTCGAAGACGTCTTTCTTAGAAATTACGTTTTCTAGATCTTTAGAAAGCTTATTCTTCTCAGAATTTACTTCCTCAAGATTTTTTGAAATACTTTCAAAATCAGAATTTTTCTTATCAAGATATTTAGAAAGATATGATATTTCCTTAGTAAGAATGGTATTCCTAGAATTTTCCTTCTCAAGTTTTTTCATGATTTTTGAATTCTCAATATCAAGAAGTTTGGAAAACCTAGAAACTTCTTTATAGGTAGGTAAAGTATTATCTTCATCAGAAGAATATTCTTCCTCCAAAGAGTTATAATATTTACTAGCATTAGCATTTAAAGAAACATTGGTCAATGATTCAGCATTCTGTACCTTATCCATTAAACAACGATTGTCAATAGGTAGTCTGGCTATTATACCAAGATTCTTTTGTCCAGAAGATTCATAATCTAAGGATTCATCTGAAGAGTCACCACCACTAGCACTCTAGGTGTCATTATCTTTCAAGACTTTCTTAGCTTTATCCTTGTAATACTTCTTTCTATTTTTCTCAGAATGCCTTTCCTTTCTTTATTTTTTCTTAAGCATGGGACAATCAGGTCTTATGTGGACAGCTCTCTTACATTCATAACACATGACTTCTGAATCTTTCTTGTATTTCCTTTCCTTTTTCTTATATCTGGATTGAAAGTTCCTATGTCCATCTATCTTTTTCATACTTTGAGCAAGATTGGCTAATTCATTCTCTGAGGACTCACTTCCACTAGATTCAAATTGGATAATAACTTTCTTAGATTTGGATCTGGTAACTCTCGTAGGATTCTTAGCTTTAATATGATTAGAAGTTATAGAAAAATCAATTCTTCCATTCCCATTCTTCTTCTTTATGTTATCAGAATCTCTCTTCATTTTAGTCTCATGCTGAAGAAGAGTTCCAAATAGTTCATCAAGAGTAATCTAAGTAGCCTTTTTGTTCTCATCAATAGAATTTCTCTTTGATTCCCATTCATTGGGAATGATCTCTATGATCTTGTCAACAAGAGCTTCATCATATAATCTATTCTCACCCATTGATTGTAAACTATTCACAATAGTCATGAACCTTTGTTTCCCATTACATATGGGTTCTCCATAAGGAAAATTAAAACCATGATATTCTTCTCTGAGCATGGCTCTTCTGGTTTCAATAACTTTGGATATACCAAAATGTGTAACTTCAAGTTTTTTCCATATAGAATTTGATGCTTCACAAGATGATATTTGGATATATATATTTCTAGTCATAGAGCAAAGTAAATCATTGTGCACCTTATAATTCAGTTGATATTCATGCTTTTCTTGATTGGTAAAGTTACTAACTTCCTTGTCTGGAATTTTATATCCTCCAATAAGCATAACAAAATTATCTACACCAGTGTTGATAATAAAAGTCTTCATATGATCTCTCCAATACTCATAGTCATTTCCATCAAAGATAGGTGGTCTAGTTGGATTGAGATTGTCTATGGAACCAACATTTATTCCTATCATCTTAAAGAAAAATCTTTCCACACAAAAACTTGTTAATAGAAAAAGAGTGTAAACAAGGTAAATATTCCTAATCAAGGAAAATATAGAACAAGAGTATCTCTAAGCGAAAATAATAATCTGAACTTTACGAGTCTGAAAAACCTATTCCAGAAAAATATGATTCTGAAAAAATATAGAAGAAGATGAATTCTCTTCTAAATCTAATCGTGAGATTAATTCAGACTGAACCAATGCTCTGATACCAATTATTAGATAGTATGTCTGAGTATGATATACTCTATAATACCAAATGTAGGATCGAATATGTAAAATGAGATACAAATACAAGAGGGGGGTGAATTGTATACTTTTAAAAAATCCTAAAGGGAATTTTTGTATAACCAAAATTCACAACACCTCTAAGTTTTAATAACTTTATTGATTCCAAAAAAGTGATTCCGGAAATAAAAATTAACAAAATTTTACAACAAATAATATTCTACCTTAAAGCATATAGAATCTAACTAAATCAGAGTACAAGTATAAGGAAGTATAAGATAGTTATACTTTCCTCAACAATAAAAATGCATTGGAAAAACTTGTAACAAAACAAGTAACAAAGTAAATCATTTAACCCAAAGAGGAGGGTATCCAACAACCTTAGATAAAGGTCTCTTGATTTATACTTTCAATAAAGTCTATCTTACACACACTAGGGTAAGCCCTCGATTCGAATATCGGAGTCTGTCTTTCTATCCCTACAATCCCTCAACTATCAGGTAGTCGGCACCTCTGTATTTCTATCCCCGGAAGCCCTCTATTGTACACAGCAACTATCAGAGTCGCATGAAGAAAATCTGCATGAAGAAAAGTTTGAAAATTTTGTTCAAACTTTCTGCATGAAGCCTAAGAGTTTATAAGATCCTCTCTCTCTAGAAATCACTTCAATAGCATGTAAGCACAGTTGTAAAAGTTCAGTGTTGAGCTCTTTTCAAATGAGCTCCTATTTATAGGCATGGTTCCAATGGTCATCTCCCTTCTCCAATGTCCACATTTTTCCTTGAATTTCAGAGGGACCTATACACGTGTCACTAAAACAACGGTTAGTGAGTAATTAAAAGCACGACATCATTTCATAACTAAACAGGTGTAATTAGAACCAAAAACTGATATTTGGAATGAAAATAAATGAAAGTTCTGAATCTAACAATAAATTAATTCGGAGTCTATTAATGCAAGAATATTCATATTCTGTTTTCTAGGAATTCAGAACTTGAATTCTGTAGAATTCTGAAGTCTGAATTTCAAGGAAATTCGGAGTTTGGATTCACAAGAATTCAAAACCTGAACTTACAAAGTTCGGAGTTAGAGTTCATGATAATTTTGAGTCAGAACTCATAAGAGTTCAAAGTCTATATTCAAAAAACTCGGAGTCAGAACTTAGAGAAATTTGTAACCAGAATTCATAATCGGAATTCGGAGTCAGAACTCAGAAAGTTCGTAACCAGAATTCTGATTTAGAATTCGGAGTCAGAACTCAGAAGAGTTCGTAATTAGAATTTGTATTCAGAATTCGTAGTCAGAATTCGAAGTTAGAACTCAACAGAGTTCGTATCTAGAATTCATAGTTAGAATTTGGAGTCATAACTCATCAAAGTTCGTAACCAGAATTCTAAGAATTCGGATCCTTGAACAGAATGCTTCATATCTAGGTATTTGTAGGATTCTGAGGTTTTTGTTTCAATATGAATTTTATACTTAGGAAAAATATGATATGGACAATGAAACATAGTAAGGGTAAATTTCCTTGGGGAAGGAAATTTTCCTTATAGAGGTAAAACAAGGGTAAAATAAAATTTTCCTTATGAAAAGGTGTTTGTGATTTTCAAAACAAGAGGAATGATAAAGTCATAAGGAAAGCCTCAATGACTTAACAATCTCCCCATTGAATGAAGGGATGGAAAAGTCATAAGGAAAACCTTATTGACTCAACAGTAAGCTCTCATAGTCTAACCACTTTGGATTAACATAACACAATTCAAATGAAAATTACCACCTTAGAAGCTCTCACGGTCAATACCCCTAGGTCCCCATGGCAACAATAAATTTATACATGACCCCTAGGTAGCTCTCACAGTTCATACCCCCTGGGTCAACATAGTATAAATAATCATAAATGGCCTCTTGGGTAGCTCTCATGGTAAATACCCTTGGTTCAAGTCCACACCAAGGGTCGCATGGTCCTTTATAAACAAACATGGAAACCCCCATAGTTTTCCTAGTCCAAGGATCTCATGGTCCATTGGAAGATCAGCGTGCATATAATATCAAGGAAAAACATGTAATCATTAACTACTACATGAATAACATTCAAAAGCACAACACATGAAATTTTATAATCAATCAACTCCATCCTAAACAATTCAAGGCATAGAAACAAGGTATGCCTCGTAGGAAACCTAGGCCAAATGGCCATAAATAGTCAAATAAGAGAACGCACCTATGGGGTGTCCCATAAACAAGGGTGTACAATATTATTCATAGGAAATAACCCTTTAAACAATAAACCAAACCATATCAAGTATTAAACAGGGTCAAAATCCAAAACACACAATACCCCAAACATGGGTATTTTGTACTTTAGGAATATATAATCCAAATACAATTAAAAAAAGCACAAACCACAAACCATGATGTTGTACAAAGAACACACTAGAATGTCAGCCATTTAGTAGGCCAAGAATGATGTAGATCTATGAAAAGAGTAAAAAACGATCAACCCTCAATAACTCATGAGTGAGAAGAAATTGAGAGAAGAGGCTCTAGAAGAAGGATTAACTCATCGGTGGGATTCCAACACACCTACCAGATTTCAAATTGGAACTTGGATGGAGAAACAGTAGCTCATACTTTGATCATCTCTCCCAGTCACTAATGGATGAACCAAGGTTAGAAGAAGGTATTCCTGTAGATGAGATGCGACCCCTCACCGCCTCATCAATTAAAAAGAAAAATACATAGAATGTTTATTTAATGTACATGTCGTGTACTAGCCACAACCGGCCCCCGCTTTAGGTGGTCCGCCAGGTCACCTACATTGACATGTACTCAACTGTTACATGGCCAGTACATAGATACACATGGAAGTTGGGTACACAATGTGTACTTATAAAATTTTCAAACTCTTCCTTTTTTCCTAAAAAAACCCAAAATAAAGATCCACACATGAAATAAAGATCCAGGGTCTTACAAACTTTCCCCATTAAATCATTTCATCCCTAAATTTCCCATCCTAGGGTGGATAAGAAGAAACTTCAAACAAATTTGGCCACTCTGGTCGTACGTCGGCCTCCCTCTCCAAAATATCATCTTGTACTCACCTGTGCTACCATAGAACCCATACTAAAGGAACAGACCGTCCACAAAGAACCATTTTTCTGTGATTCATAATATGAATAGAGTGATCCTAGAAGGATGAATTCACCTCCAAATCAACCTCCTTTGGTTGAAAAATGTGAGATGGGTCAAAAAAGTAACATCGTAGCTGAGAAACATGGAAGACATCGTGCATTGGCCAATACCTCTGAGATAACTGAAACTGATACAAAACCGAACGGACTCTCTCCAAAACCTCAAACAACCTTAAATATCATGGTGAAAGTATCTCATGTATTCTAATCCTCTGGTGTCCCAAACTCGGTGTGAAATGTAAGAAAACATGATCTCCAACCTTGAAATCCAAAGGAAATCTTTGTCAATCATCATAAGATTTCAATTGAGATTGTGCAGTAGTCATTCTCTTTTGAATCAACTCCACCTGCTCAGTGGTCTCCTGAACAAGATGATGTCCTAGTATATCTAACTCTCATGACTCCAGCCAACATAGGGGTTATTAGCATGGCCTACCATACAAAACCTCATAATGTTCTATCTGAATTGTTTCTTGGAAACTATTAATTTAGTCAAACACCGCTATGGGTAACTGTCTCTCCCAAGACACCCCAAAATCAAGGACACATGTTTTAAGCATGTCCTCCAAAACCTGAATCGTGCGCTCAGACTGGCCATCTGTCTTGGGATTGTATTATGTACTCAGAAGTACCTATGTCCCCAAATCCCATTATAGTCCCTTCTAGATAGGAGAAGTAAAACGGGTATCTTTATCTAAAATGATAGAGTGCAGAACCCCATTAAAACATACAATCTCTCAGATGTACAACCTTCCAAGCTTATCAACACTAAAGGTCTCCTTGATCTGCAATAAATGTGAAACATTTGCGAGTCTATCAACAAAAACCCAAACTACGTCATTCCCTCAAGTTGACCTCGGTAAACCCATCACAAAATCCATTGCAACATCATTCCACTTCCACTCGGGAATGGGTAATGACTATAAAAGCCCTTCTGGTCACTGATGACCCACCTTCACCTGCTAACAGGAGGAATATCACATAACAAAACCTACAACATCCTTCTTCATACCTGGCCACCAATACTAAAAGTGTAGATCTCGATATATCTTGGTGACACAAGGATGAACTTCCCAAAATGAGGAATGAAAATTCTACATCAACATCTCACTTATTTCTTCTAACACCCATATGTGTCCCTAAAAACAAAAAACCTCATCATCATATATGGTCCACCAAGGAGTAGGGTCCTCATATGACACACACTCTCGTAGTAATTGGCCTTTGAAATCTGATAGCTTCCTCAATCTCACTCAATCCATTAGAGTAGAGGTAAAAAATATAGAAGAAAGAAATTTCTAGACCTGTCTATCACACACCAACAAATTCATCTCAGAGAACAAATCCATAAGTTTCCACTCACTACTAGCCTCCTAAACTGACTGTATTTGAGTTCTCCTACTCAACGCATCATCCACTATGTTGTCGTTCCCAAGCGTGTAGACAAGATCATGTCAAAAGACTAAAGGTACTCAATCCACCTTCTCTATCTCAAATTCAAGTCATGCTGAGTAAACATATACTTGAGGATTTTTTGGTCAGTGTAAACCAAAAAAACACTCTCCAAAAAGATAATGTCTTCAATGGTGAAAATCATGAATAACTTCAACTAACTTGAGATCATGCATTGAGTAATTCCTCTCTAGTGGCCTCAACCTCCAAGACCCATATGCAATGACTCCTTCCCTCTGTATAAGAACTGCTCCTAACCTAACACTTGTTGCATCGTAGTATACAGTGCCACTCATTCTCAACTCTAGAAAAATTAGTATCGGTGTTGAAGTAAATATCTATTTTATCTCTTGAAAAGATGAATCGCAAGAATATGTCCACAAGTACTTTTCACACTTCTTAGTTAGGCCCTTCAGTGGCGCTTCAAAGAATGAAGAGTCATGTATAATGTGCCTGTAGTAACCAGCCAGCCCTAGAAAACTTTGCACCTCAAGGATGTTATTCAGATGCTCCTTGTACATTACTACTCTCACATTCTCTAGGTCTACTAATATTAATTTATCTAAGATAACGTGTCCTAGGAAGTGAATCTGGTCCATTTAAAATTGGCACTTTTAGAGCTCAACATATAACTGATGATCTCTCAGAGTACTCAATATGACATAAATATGGGTGGCATGGTCATGTTGGGTGTGAGAGTACATCAATATATTATCTATGAAGACAACCAAAAAATAATCCATGTAAGGATGTAACACTCGGTTAATCAGTTCCATGAAAATTGTTGGCGCGTTTGTGAGAAAAAACGACATAACCAAATACTCGTATAGACCATACCTATTTTGAAAGGTTGTAAAAGGTATATCTGATGGTACAACATGAAACTAATGATAAACCGATATCAATTCAATATTTGAGAACACCCAGGATCCTTGAAGCTGATCAAAGAGATCGTCGATCCTCGGCAAGGAATATTGATTCTTGATCGTCAACTGGTTTAGCTATAGATAATCCACCCAATGTCTGATGGTACCATCCGCCTTTCTCACAAAAGGGACAGGCAAACCCCAAGAAGAAGTACTGGGTAGGATGAAACCCTTCATCTAAAACTCTTATAACTTCTTCTTAATCTAATGTAACTTTGGTGTATCCATCCTATAAGGAGTAATGGACACTGTTTCCACTCCAGAAACAAGTTCAATAGAGAAATCTACCTCTCCATCCAGATGTAACCTTGAAAATTCATCTGGAAAGACATCCATGAAACGATCCACCACAGAAGGAAAGTCAATATGTGAAGTCCCCTGGTCATCCAGATATAAGCTAGAAATCTAGGATGTAATTCCTCCCAACCCATGATACTAGGGTCCCACTTTACTCACCTAGTAATCTCATTCTTCCTTGTGTAGAAAAGACTCGCCCTCTGGTGATGTGAAATACACACTATGGTGATAGTAGTCAACAAAGGCCTGGATGGAGACCAACTAGTCCATTCTGAGAATTACATCGAAGCATGTCATCTATAATACATAAAGGTCCCACAACAAGTGACACCACCAACCTTAAGAGGGAACTCCAGGTACTGACGTACATTAGCTATCCTAAGCCCAACAAAGTTTCTAGAATCATAACTACCTCTGATGTAATGATAAAGAGCCCATGGATCTCTATAAAAACAAATAATATGAAACTATGGGAATCCCTTGTATCAAAAAGATTAGAATCCAAAACTGAGAAAACTATAATTGTACCTCTAACCATAGAGTTTCCAGGATCTTGCTCATGTTGGGTCTGCTCCACTATAAAAGTTTGACCTACATCGTGGCCCTACAACCCTGAATGACTACCCTGATCTGATCCACCCTACTGTCACTAAAAACCTATTGTCTAGCCACCACGACCGTGACCACCTCCTCGTCCTAAATGGCATGACAAACTCCAGTTCCCTAAATGAGGAGAAATTGGTGGTCCTTCTCCTAAACATGAAGTCATAATTAATCCCCTCTCACTAGTTTCTAGTGAGAAAAACCAATAAAACAATAAATATGTCCCATTTTCTGCAATCTCGACACTCAACTTAGTCTCTTGGGCACTGAGGTCTCATGCTCCCACTCTTCCCACACCTGTAGAACCTCACCTGGATACCTGTAGAAACATCCCTACTACTGGAATCATTACATGAAGTCTCTCTATGGCATTTCCTAATTTCAAATGAAGGAGTACTATCCTTATTTGATAAACTGTCGTGGCTTGTAGCTCCCAAATCCATCCTATTACTCTTGGTAATCAGTGCCTTGTTCACTATAGCCATCACAAAATCCATCCTGAAGACATTCACCTATGATCGTATTTCATACCTGATACCATCCTAAAATTTCATAGCCAATGATAACTTGTCACCTCCAAGAACAGGTGCATAGTGCTGAAGCTCAGTAAAACGAGAAGAGTACTCCATTAGTGAAAGAGTGCCCTGCTTCAAATGAATGAACTATTAGGCTTAGTCAGCCCTCAACGTCTTAGGGTATAAGTAGTCATAGAAGGTCCTATGAAACTCTTACCAAACCATATCCAGATGATGTCCCACCTATATGATAACATCCCACCATCTCTTGGCAGAATCACGCATCATGTATGTCGCAAGCTTCACCCTCCTCTCCAGAGGCATCTCCAGATACTCAATGATAGCAAGAATGACCTTAAACCATTACTCTATAGCCTATGGTACTCCATCACCTAAAAAAGTGGGAGTATACTACTACTGGAACACCCATATCAGCTCTTCCATAGACGGGGCAGGATACGGTGCTCCCTGAAAAGTATGTAACATCCTCAAAAAGCCTTCACGGAACTATGCATCAGCACCTATTTCTATAAAAACAACTAGTTCCAAGACGGAAATGATGAGAGGATCTACAGGTTGTCTCTAATCTACCATTTTTGGTGTCTAGTAATCACTATGTACCTGGCGTACCACCAGAGGACATATCGGCAGCATGAATCTGCAAGTTCAAGAACACACCTCAGTTTAAGATTATCAAGGACTGAAACATAGAATTGCAAGAAAGGAAAAGGATATGAAATAATTGAAGTTTTAAAAAATAGGGTTACACAGCATGTATAAACTCTACACGGTGTGTTCTATTAATCATTTAACATGGTATATACCTCTTCCAATCTTGGTCGTGTATCACCCCTTACACACAGCATGTTCCTCCTATGACACAGTGTGTACCTGAATTTTCTCCCCTACCCAAGAACCTCTACATGACTAAACCACATGGGATCTGATGGCGTAACACTAAACAATATGTTCACCCTAGACACGGCATGTACCAATTAAATTCCATGCACCCGTTTAATTAGTCACATGGCTAGATACCCAGTCAATTTCTACACTGTGTGTTCAATATGGACATGGTGTGTACCATCCAAAATTCACCCACCAGTGCCATTAGTCACACGGTTGGATATATGGTCTCTTCAGCACAACGTGTACTTTCAGTACAAGGCATGTTCTACCAAACATATATCAACCCGTGTATTTTCTCACACAGTCAGGCACACTGTTAATCACTACACGGCATGTACTCCCAGTACACAGTGTGTACTGAATAAAATTTGTTTCTTCTAGAATAGAATAACACATGGTGTGTTTTCATAACATCACACACCATTTTTTCTGGGTTTTTAGACATTAAGCCTCATAAAATTATCTAAAACCCCTAAAAACGTAATATTTTGTCCAATGCATGACAAATTCTGACCCATGAGAGCCCATACTCCTGCAAATCAAAGTTTGGAATCCTTTTTTTCACATCATAACTTGTCAAAATTAAATTAATGTTCAAACATGATCCACCAAATTCTGATCTAAGAGGGCCCATAACAACTTAGGGACCAATGTTTTTCATCCATCCAATGAAACTTTACAGTTTCCAATACCCTATCAAAAATTTTGGTATCTCTATCATTAAATCTATCAAAACATCATACATATCTAGCATAATATCTATCACAATGGTATGCAATCAGTAACACACCCCAAATAGCATGACCAGAATGCATGGAAAGTGATCTCTAGCTATTTCAAATATGATGCATGAGATGGAATACCCTCATCTCATCGGGTTGTAACAAAAATAGAATCACAATAATATCAAAAACAGTAGCACAAAACAAGTGAATCACTTAATGGTGAAATCAAATCAATTGTAACAATTGAAAAATCAAAAAAATTGAAATATTCGAGGTAAATTGGCATTTCCCTATACACGGGTTAGATACTCTTGGGAACATCTTATTACTAACTAACTATTCCTTTTTATCCATATATATAGGCTCCAAATAGTAAGACAAAGCAGAAAAAAAAACTCCTCTGATACCACTTTTTAATGTCCCAGTTCTGGGTGTCGCCCAAAGGTGCCCCGTACCTGGTTAGTCACATGGCCTCAAGAGAATCTCACCAAACTCCATAGGCTTCCAACTAGCAGTGAGAGCCTTGGGTTTAATAGAGTGTAAACCATTCCCTCATTGGCAGAGTAACATAGTGAAAATAAATATTAAATAGTATAGGAAGAAGTGATATCATACAGCAGAAGTCAATAGTGTAAGACTGATAGTATAAACAACTATAGAATATATAATAAAATGATGAATGTGACATGTATCTAGTAAATTAACCAAACAAGTCACAATGTTGGAAGTGAAATACTAAAACCAAAGTACAGAAAACAGTAAACTCCAACAGCATCGCAAGCCTTATCTTGGTCCCATTCTCTCCAGATCCAATGATAATCAAGTACCTGACGAAGAATGGAAGTTTCCATTATCTATACCAGCAACCATATAATCTGTTTGGGCATAAAAGAATGGCCCAAATATTGTGTGAGATGAATCTCAGAAGTCAAACACAAAAAGATCTATGCCTAATTGTCAGTGAATATATATAGCAGGTAATTTTCATAAATAAAGCAATAAACTATGAAGTACTCAAAAGTAAACAATCCTTCAGTTTAAATTACATTCATTAACATTTATTAATTATTAAAACTATTGAATAATTTAACCTTGGGATCTATCCAAATCTCTTCATCTCCCTATATATTAGTAACAAAATAGATGTCTCATAATACCATATAAAAAATCAAGTGAACTGAGTCAAAGCTTGTGCTTTTTCTTGGCATACTCTTCATAATCATTCAATTATCCACATCAACCCTATGGGTAAGCTCTCAAGGTCTAACCCATTTGGTTTAACAAAGAACAAATCAAAAGAAAACGACCACCTAGGTAGTTCTCATGGTCAATACCCCTAGATCCACATGGAATCAACAAATTTATACATGACCTCTGGGTAGCTCTCTGATCAATACCCCCATGGTTCAAAATAGTATAAATAATCAAAAAGACATCCTGGGTAGCTCTCACGGTCAATACCCCTAGGATAAGTCTACACCAAGGATCTCACGGTCCTGTGTAAACAAACATGGAAACCCCAATAGTTTTTTTGGTCCAAGGCTCACACGATCCATTGGAAGATCAGCGTGCATATCATATCAAGGTAGCACATGTAATATATAACTACTACATGGCTAACATTCACAATAACAAAAAATTCAATTCTTATAATCAATAAAATACATCCTAAACAATTCAACGCATGGAAACATGTTATCCCTCATAGGCAACCTAGGACAAATGGTCATAAACAGTCAAACAAGGGAACACACCCATGGGGTGTCTCTTAAAAAAGGGTATACAATCTTATGCATAGGAAACAACCCTTTAAACAATCAACCACTCTATAGAAGGTTTTAAACAGGGTTAAAATCCAAAACACATAATACCCCAGACATGGGTATTCAGTACTTTAGGCATTAATACTCTAAATACAACCAAATAAAGGAATAAACCTATAACCATGATGTTGTACGAAGAAAACTCTTGAACATCCTCCCTTTTATTAGCGTAGAATGATGAAGATCTATGAAAAGGTTAAAAACAATCAACCCTCGATAACTCATGAGAGAGGAGAAATCCAGAAGAGAGGCTCTATAAGAAGGAAGAACTCACAAGTGGGATTCCAATGCACCTGTCGAAGTTCGAATCAAACCTTGGATGGAGAAATGGTGGCTCAGACATTGATCGTCACTCCTATACAATCCAGGGTTAGAAGAAGGTATTTCTAGAGATGAGACACAAACCCACTCCAACTCATCAATTAAAAAGAAAATACAAGGTGTTTTCATTTAATGTACACATTGTGTACTAGACTCAACCGGCCACCACTTTAGGCGGTCTTCCAGGTCACCTACATGGACATGTTCTCGGTCATTACATGGTCAGTACATGGCTACCCGCGACAACCGGGTATGCAGCGTGTACTCTTAAGTACACAGTGTGTACTTATAAAATTTCCCAACTCTTCCTTTTTCCTAAAAAACAACCGAAAATAATGATCCATACTTGAAATGAAGATATGAGTTCTTACATTGAATTAGCATTGAAAACCCTTTTTGGTATAATGATTTAATCTCATGTATATAGTTCTTATCCAATTGAAGATTGTGGTAATGTGCTCCATGAAAATAATTTTAATCTTCCTCTAGTTTTTTTTTATGTTATCTTAGGGATATATTTTATTTATCTATATCAATACCACATCAATTACTATATAAAGAATGTAACATTTGATAATATAAACAAAAATATGATCATCTATCAGTGTGATGAAAGATATGAACATTCAATGGAGAAAAGATCTATTATTTGTGTCTTGAATCCCATTAAAAAGAGTTTTTTTTTCTCATATGGTTGGACAAAAACTCAACATCGATGATATGGCTATTTTTTGGAAATTTATTGATGTCTTTCTATAAGATTTTCCTAGTATTCCACTAAATCATGATGTTGATTTCTCAATATTACTTTTATTTGGTTTCATAAATATTTCAAAGACTCTCTATATAATACCCCTGGTTGAGTGTAGGATTTGAAGATGAAACTCTAGGATAATCTTGACTGGGGATTTATTTTTCCATATGTGTCTCCTTAGGATGAACTATATATTTTTCTTATGAAGAAATATTGATCACCATGACTCTTTATTGACTACTATGAATTGAACAAGATTAGAATCAATAATTAGTATTCTCTACCCCATATTGATGACTTGTTTGACCAACTACACATATCTCTATAATTTTCCTAGATTTAATTTATTTTTATATATCATCAATTGAGGATCAAGAAGGAGGATATACCCAATACATAATTCCATAAAATGTATAGAAACTATGAATATATAGTGATTCAATTTATTCTTACTAATTCCACCATTATCTTCATGGATTTAATGAATATATTATTTAGAAGTATTCTTGATCAGATTGTGCTTGTATTTAAAGAAAATATGTTACACCTCATTATCTTCCATTAGGTATGCCTTGTTGTTTGTTTTTTATTTCCCTTTTTTCAATGGGAATAGTGAGGTTTTTAGGAATATAGGTTATTTTCAAGGTAAAATGTCCAAAAGTGAGGGGATTTTTGTTAGTTTAAATTAATGTAGTCTGAGAATAAACATGTAAATGGATCTCTGGCATTCTCCCAGATCATTGAGAACACCAATGTTGGTTAGGGCTATTGTGTTGAATCTGGAATATTTTTTGTCAACAAGATAAATCCCCGATGTGAGTGTTTTACACTTCATGTAATGGTTTTGGGAAATATTTCATGACTTTTTTAAAATAATGAAAGGTTTACAGACCATGAATCTCTTTCATGTCATGAAATTATCAAATTTGGGATTTTTAATATATGGAAATTCTTTTTTGGGTGTATCTTTAATTTTTGGGATTTCACACCATGAAAAGGATTCACAATGTGAATTTATTATGTTAAATTATTTTAAACACTATACATTTACTAATCATTATTCATTTATCCATATCTTTACCTCTTTATACCTAAGATCTCTCCCAGGTGATTTTGGTGATGTCCTCTCCCCCCAGATCATTCATTCTCAAATAGATCATCTTGGTTATTGCGGTGTATCTCTCTAGTTAAGTGGTATCTACTTATTTGTTGACATTAAACATGGATATTTACTTGTATAAGTTTATGTTTATTATTTTTTATTCATTGGTTTTTATCAATCATTCCTTTTCAGTTTCTTGTCATGCCTTGTCTCTCAAATGCTAATCCATGGGTTTTCAATCTCTATTTTCAAAGGAAGATTGGTTTCCATTATCCTTAAGGTAGGTAGACCCATAAAAGAGTTTATAATTATTTTATTGATTTATGTTCTTATTGAAATTTTTTTTATTTTGTGACATTTTTTTTTAATTAAGTGTGATCATTGTTAAGGATTTTTTTTGAAAAAACATAGAATATTGGGAACCTTGGGCGCATCAATAAATATAAATATTTGACCATAGTGTGTATGGAAAACTAGAGTTTACTTTTGTGATATTTATAGACTATGGTAGGAATTGGTATTAGTTTGAAACAAATTTTTCATGGTTTAAGATTCATTTATGTCTAATATCTATTCCCATATAATACAACCCAAATAGTGTGTTTTTTCTTTTATATTTGGTTTATCACATGATGGTTTTTTTCAAGGATATTTTTTTACAGGTTTGGTTAACCATTATTTATTTTATATTTGATATATTTCTATATTTTTTTAATATGGTATAAATTTATAAAAAAAAATTAAATGTTAAAAAATTTATTTTTTTATGAAAAAGATTTATAAATTATATTTTTTTAAAGCAAGATACTGGTATAAATTGGATTTTTTTTCTTTCCACATGCATGGTAACACCCCAAGTTTTTATGAACCATTTTTTTCTAATAAATTAAAATTTTCATTTATATCATATAATGGACTACTTCAAACATTCCTTTCATACTAAACCGACTTGTCTTATGTTACACGCAACACCGAATTGGCATACGATACACACAACACTGAGTATAGATTTTTTTCAATGTATAAAAGAATAATGTTTGGATTATGTTATACACAATACAAAATGAATCTTTCACTATAGGAAACACTGAATTAGCTTGTGTTACATGCAAGATTGACCTTCCTCAATAGCTTGTGTTGTACGCAATATCAAGTTTCACTAAATAATGATATATTATTAAAATGTTACTATTTAATTGGATATAAACTTATTGTTATGAATAGTATTAATAAAATTTTTAATTTTATTTAACATTTAAATTCAGCTTATGTATTTTCTAGACATGATATAAGAACAAATTTAATTTTTCAGATAAACGAAGTATTTTTTAAAAATGTAGTTTTGCGGGATTTTGATAGAGCACCCATTTAAAATATAATTTATAACACTTTTATATATTATATTTGAAAAATTAAAATTCTTCTTTAGAATAGGGACTTTGAAATTTACTTTGGTTGAATATTTGGTATTTTTCTGATAAAATTCATATTTTAATGAATAGTGAAAAATAATTCATTTTAATTAAAATATGTATTTTCATATAATTTATTTATATAGTTCGATTATATTTTTAATTAGTTTTAAAGTTTAATTGTATTATGTTTTTATCATTTAATAAAATGTTGGTCATTTTATGTAATTTCACATTTAAATTGGATGTAAAAGCATGTCAATATTTTGATAGTTTTTACTTCTTAAAAACCTGCTTTATGGTTATAACAACCGGAATTAATTTTAAATTAATTTCTACAATATGTGTTTTGAATTTACAAAAATTGATTCCATATTTGGAATCTGAAGGTCCAAATTATGTACATAGATATATTTTATTTTTGGACATTATGAATAGTAACATCAGTAATTATTTTTATTTATCATGGTTAAAGGGTAAATCAGGTAAATAAAGGTAACAAATAATATTATAATAATTTAAAACTACTCTAACATGTGTCAAAATCTTATTGGATGAGTCATAGGAGACAAAAAAATCCCATAGGCCTAATTTTTGTCATTTTAGAACCACTTGAGAGTGAAAATGACATGTTATAATAATTAATTTAAAGTAAAGGGAAATATGACATAAACATGCATCTTTTTACTAAAACAATTCTAATGTGGGGAGATATAATTGTTCAATATTACTATTAATAGTATTTATAAATATAAACTATTTCCTACATTATTTTATTTTATTTATAAATTTTAGACACTGAATAAATAATTTTATTTATAACACAATGATAATGCAGTGATTAACTTATTAATGAAATATTCAAATAAATGATATTATAAATATTAAAATAAATGTAATTTGAACATTTTTATGTCATACATGGATTTTTTATAATTAAATTGACATGTTAGGGATGATTTGATGCATTTGGTTCAAAGGAATCAATTTTTTACAACTTTAACAAAAATATATTACTAAATAGTATCAAAATTGACCTTAATGGGTTTTTAAAAAAATATTGTTTTTATAAATGATATAATAGTCCTAAAATATAATATTTGTCCAAATAACTTATATAATGTTACAAATTTCATTAATGATCCACTTTTGGTTCTCTTAGAATTTTATAGTAACTATAGTAACAATATATAATGAAAATACAAGAAGACATATTAAGAGTTAATGTTTTTAACTAAGGGTTCAAGCTAAAAGATAAGGTCAATTTTGTAACCTAAACTTGTATAAAACCTATTGGTTGAGAGTATATAAACCCATACTCATCATATCATCAAAATAAATGAGTTTGGGAATATTATAAAATAAAAATCAATTTATAATAAATTAATATTTAAATACATTCCAAAAGTGGCCCTCACCTCTCCTATAAAAAGGAATTTCTCCTTATCTTTTATTCACACCTCCAAATCCATTTGGCTCGGCCAACCTAGGCCCAAATAGCCTCCCATATTCTATCAAATCATCCTAGATGCCACACTTTGGGCAGAAATCCATCCTATGGAGACCTTTTGTGAAAATCAAAAGGACATTCTCGAAAAAGAGGAGTTTCAGCCAAATATGGAAGAAATACAACATAAGGTAAGGGATAATTTCACAATCTCATTATTATTTGAGATTATTTATATGTAAGTATTTACTGGGGTATATTTATCATCAACAAACATTTTTCCTAAATATGTAATATTATTTTTATTCTTCTACAATTTTTTGAAGACAGTTTTACCCATTTGAAAATTTTTATTAAACGGTGTGAAAGGAATATTTTGGCATTTTTTGATACTTGGTACTTTTTTGAATTTTTAGATAAAAGTACAGGGATATTTTTTTTCAATTATACAGCATGACCATATTTTTACTTCTTCTTAAAGACTTATTTCTATGAATCTTCCTCTATACGATTTCAAGTTTATTTTGAACTAAATTATTTTATTTTAAAATTGCACGACATTTTGAGAAAAGAAAACATTTTTGAATAAAAAGGGATATTTTCCTTAAGAATTATGTTCAAGTGTGTTAGAAAGATTATTTTCCATATAATATGATTCTATATAAATTGGGTTATGTTTATATCCCAATTATTACTATAATTTGATTGTTTTAATGATTGAGTGTATTTTATATAGATTATGTAATAATGGAATGATGTTTAACAAACCCATTATATTTCATGGGTTATGTTGTGAAGAATGATTTATGTTTTTGTTACACATGTAAGAATTATTTCACTATGAGATGGGTGAGACCTATAACTCCCTCTAATGAATTGGGTAAAGATTTATATATCATGAGATAGACATGAATGGAATGGAAAGTAAATCTGATTTAGTAATATAGTGTTGGAATGGCATGTAAATTTGGTTCAGTAATACATGACTTGAATTAAAATTAAACCTGATTCAGTAATGGACTTTATCCATTATAATGGTCTGGACAGTAATTTCTTGGCTACTATAGAAATCATATTATGTGCTTATTTTTTTCCACAATTCCATGTTTTATGCCAATGCTATTTTCCTATGGTTCATGATTCTATTATAATTTATTCCTTATGAACTACTGAGATTTATTTCATGACTCAAGATTTTGGTATTTTTTAAATGTGGTATTTTTTTTCAAAATATAGGTTCATTTTTTTACATTATTTTGTTTCGATTTTGTACGATATTTTCCATGATTATCCTTACTGATTATTTAAGCTCACCCTTTTTCATGTTTCTATTCCACCAGGATATAAAGAAGAATATTAAGTATGATGTCTCAAAAGGGATTCTAATTATGATGAATAAATCAATATATAATGAGATGTTTTATGAACCAGTTGTTTATTTTTTGAGTTTCCAAAGGTACTAAAATAATACGATCATTGGGAATCTTTTTGTTTCATGTATTAAGTATTCAGAAAATGTAATGTAATTTCCATGTACGATAAGCTTGGGTTGTTACAGTTGGTATTAGAGCAAAGGTTCAGTCATCCATTGGAAACTAGGATGTGAAAAATTTAGTGATATCCCTATATATATTTCGATGGATTTGTCTAGGGTTATCCTAAGGATAAGTAAAGTATAGGTTAAAATCATAGAGTTTTTGTGATAATCATGAATAAACTAAGATTAAACCTAAGATATCATAGAATGAATTATAATAAGTAATTTACCTTACTTATGTGTTTTAATCTTTGATATATATTTCTCATAGTTTTATTTCTAGTCCTAGTCAATAGCCAGAACTACATAGAACATGGTTATCCATTGAATGTTTCATATGTGGAAATTATGGGAATAATAAAGATCAATTTCCTAAGTGGAAATATTATGAAGAGAATCATTAATATGGTATGATTATTGGTTATACTGTTGAAGTTAAATAGATTGTAAATGAAATGTGAAAGGTATGTGTTGTTCTTTCAGAATATTTTACCTTAAACCTAAGAAGCATGAGTTTGAGAAACCATAATACATGATTCATATTTTAGGAAATACAAAGATGATGGATCTTGAGTAATGGTTTAAGAATAATATTGGATGATTGAGGTGTATTTGTTTCAGATTTCAAATATTATGTTATATGAATAATGAAATATACAATAGTTTTTATTATATGTTTTTCATTCAGGATTGGAAAGGATATGTTTAATAGTTTTAAGGATCCAAAAAGGTGATTTAATGGTAAGGTGATATACATGGAGAACACATTATTAAGGGAAATATAACCCTTAATATGTCATTTATGTTCAGATAATGATGTTTGGATAATGATATATTGGATTTTAATAAGTAAATTAGATGGTTCTAGTTTCTATGGAACTAATTATAGATTTATTGACAAGTGGGTTATGCTAACATGGATGGAGTATACATATTTTTGGGACTTAAGGAATATATCCAATAAATTTTTTAATAAGGAAACATGCATGTTTTCAATAAGGAGATATGGTAATTTAGGTTATTACTATGACTCAAGATAATTTATGATGAAGTCATTCAAATTTTTTGGAATGTGTTCAATAAGATATATCTTATGATATATGGGTGATAAATGGAGGTATTCACATGCTTGTTATATGGAATTTCTTGTAATTGTTATTTTTTACAGTGAGTTTGGATAGAAGTATTTTGGATAAGTCTAAAGGTTGGAATCCATTATATGGGAAATCATATAGTTTTGTTTAAGGCTACAACTTTTTTTAAAATTATTTCTAGAATGTTATAATTCTATAGTTTTAGAAAAAGGACAACCCTCAAGATGGGTGACACCAGTCGTGTCGGACAAGACTGGGGGAATCGAACCCACAACCAAAGTATGACAAGCCTTTTTCACCTACCACTCCCTACAGGAATTCCTAGGTTAGTATAAATTAGTTTTATTTTATTTAATTGGTATGATATATGAATTATAAGTCTATTTTTGGAACCATATACGATTAATATCACCATAGATGGACTTGTCTATATCTAATAACTTTTTTATCCATTTTGTGATAATGATATATGGAATAACCTATTATTCTATTTATGGATCATATTATCATCCAACACTTCAGAAATGAAAAATTCAACATCATTTCATTGAATAAAATGCAAAGTGAAAATTGTTCAAGGCACGAACAACGGAGAGATTATACCAAAATCAAATAAGTATTTATTACCATGAATACTCGTAAAATTTAGGGAAAGTATCTTGAAAACCAAACATGTTATCTTAGTAACTTTTTATCATATGAATCAGATAGTACCTTAAATCATCATAGATTTATGGCTTTTTTGTTGTTAACTTTTTCAAACCTTGTTCTCTATCTCTCTCCATCAGAACATGATGGTTATATTTTTTCTTCTATATCCATGTTTTCACTTCAAAAATTTGTTCTCCTATTTGGAAAACCAATTATGAGTTACTTTAGGTAACCGTTATTTTTCTATATTTCCTTTTTAAAATGAATATTTAGTATTCCTTTTTTTATGAAGTGGGTTTATATGAAAGAAACATTCAAGTAGTAAACCTTTTACAACCCCGATATATTTAGAGGGTGAAATTAATTTTACAGGGGATTATAATGTAACACCCCAAGTTTTTATGGACCATTTTTTAGCATAAATTAAAATTTTCATTTATATCTTTCTATGCACTATGTCAAATATTCCTTTCACACTAAACCAAATTGTTGTATGTTACACACAACGCTGAGTTGGCGTACGAGACACACAATACTTAGTATAGATTTTGTTCAATATATAAAAAAACTATTTTTGGATTATTTTATACACAATACCAAAGAAAGGTTTCACTACACACAATAATAACATGGATTTCATTACACGCTAGAGTGACCTTTCTCTATAGCTTGCATTGTACGCAATACCGAGTTTCACTAAACAATGATATATTATTAAAATATTATTATTTAATGGGATATAAACTTGACTTTATGAATATGATTAAACAAATTTTTAATTTTATATAACATTAACATTTGTCTTATATATTTTCTAGATATTATATTAGAACAAATTCAATTTTTTAGATAAAAGAAGTATTTTTTTTTAATGCAGTTTTTCCACCTTTTGATGGCCCACCCATTTCAAATGTAGTTTTTAAAATATTTATATACTATATTTGACAAAATAAAAGTCTTATTTTGAAGCGGGACATAAAATTTACTTTGGTTAAATTTTTGGTTTTTTCTGATACAATTCATATTTTAATGAATAATGAAAAATACTTCATTTTAATTCAAAACTACCTTTTCAACTAATTTATTTATATATTTAGAATATATTTTTAATTGGTTTTAAATTGTAATTAGATTATGTTTTAAATATTTAATACAATTTTGGTAATTGTATTTAATTTAATATTTAAATTGGATATAAATGCATGTAAATCTTTTAATAGTTTTTTTCTTCTTAAAAACCCGCTTTCTCATTTTGACAACGAGAATTACTTTTAAATTAATTTCTAAAAATTAAATGTTTTGAATTTCAAAAAAATGTATTCCTTATATTGAATCTGAAGTTTCAAATAATTTAAATTGATCCCTTTTATTTTTTTAAATTATGAATAGTAACTTTAGTAATTATTTATATTTAACATTGTTAAAGGATGTATCAGTTAAATAAGGGTAACAAATAATATTATAATAATTTAAAACTACCCTAACATGTGTCCTAATATTATTATATGAGTCATAGGTGACCAAAAAACCCCTTAGGCCTAATTTTTGGTATTTTATAACCACTTGGATATGAAAATAACATGTTATAATAATTAATTTAATGTAAAGGGAAATATGACATAAACAAGTATCTTTTTACTAAAACAACTTTAATGTGGTTTTATATAATTGATCTATTTGACTATAAATATTCATTCGAAAGATAAAAATAATTCCTACATCATGTTATTTTATTTATAAATTTTAGACAATAAATAAATAAATTTATTCACGACACAATGATGATGGAGTGATTACCTTATTAATGATATATTCAAATAAATGATATTATAAATATTAAAATAAATGTAATTTGAACACTTTGATGCCATAAAAAATTATTGGATTCCATTTAAATGTTAGGGATGATTTAATTCATTTTTATCTAAGTAATAAAGTTTTTATAACTTTAACAAAAATCAATTACTAAATATTTTCAAAATTGACATAAATGAGTTTTAAAAACAGATACTATTTTAATAAATGATATAATAGTACTAAAATTCTATTATTTGGCCAACTAAATTATCTAATTATCTACATATGTAATTATTTATATACTTTTTGTTATTTTGGAATTTATAGTATCTATAGTAACCATATATTATGAAAATACAAGAAGACATAGTAAGAGTTAATGTTTTAAACTAAGGGTTAAATCTACAAGATAAGGTTAATTTTGTGACCTAAACACGTCTAAAACCTATTAGTTGATATTATTTTGACCCATAATCATCATATAATTGAAATAAATGAGTTTGGGACCATTATAAACCAAAAATAAATTTATAATAAATTAATATTTAATGACTTTCCTAAAGTGCCCCTCACCTCTCCTATAAAAGGGCACTTCTCCTTCTCTTTTATTCACACCTTCAAAGCCCATTGGCAAGGCCAAACCCTACCCAAATATCCTCCCAACTTATATTAATTCATCCTATATGGAACACTTTCTGATGAAATCCATCCTAGGGTGACATTTTGTGGAAATCAAAAGGAGACACTCGAAAAAGAGGAGTTTCAAACACATATGGAAGAAATCAGACCTAAGGTAACAAATACTTTAAAAATCCCATTATTATTTGAGATTATACATTCATAATTATTTATTGGGATATATTTATCATCCAAGTACAGGCTTCTCAAATATGTAATTTCATTTTTATTCTTCTATAGTTGTTAGAGGTTAATTTTACCCATTTGAAAATTTTTATTAAACGATATGAAAGGAATATTTTGGAGTTTGTCGATACAATGTACTTTCTGAATTTTCCAATAAAATTTTGAGGATAATGTTTTTTTAACTTATATGACATGAAATGATTGTTAAATATTATTAACTAGTTATTTCCATGAAGCTACCTCGACAAGATTTCAAGTTTATTTTCATCTAAATTCTTTTATTTTGAAATTGCACGAACTTTTGGGAAAAGAAAACATTTTTGAAGAAGAAAGGATATTTTTCTCAAGAAATAAGTTCATTTGTGTTATCAAATTTATTTTCCATCTATGATGATGCTACTTAATTAAGGTTATGTTTATATCCCTATTAATAATATTATTTTATTGTGTTAATGATGGAATGGTATTTTATGTTGTGATGGAATGATGGTTAAGAAACCCATTATATTTCATGGGTCATGCTATGATGAATGATTTATGTATTTGTGGAACATATATAAATGATTTCACTATGAAATGGGTGGGAACTATATATGCCTCTAATGAATTGGGTAAAGATTTATATCTTATAAGATAGACATGACTGGAATGACATGTAAATCGGGTTCGGTAATACAGTGTTAGAATGACAAGTAAATCTGGTTCAGTAATACATGGATGGAATGGAAATTAAACCTAGTTAAGTAATGTAAATTTTCCACTATAATGGTCTTTCCAATAATTCCTTGGCTACAATTAAAATTATATTATGTTCTTATTTATTTGCCACAATTCCATGTTTTATGTCGTTTCTATTTTCTCACAATTTTTTATTACATTATGATTTGTACCTTATGAATTACCAAGATTTATTTCATTACTCATGATTTTGGTATATATTAAATGTGGCATATTTTTTTTCAAATGTTATGTTCATGTTTTTACATTCTAAACTTTATGTGTTGTAATACATTTTCCATGATTATCTTTACTGATCATTTCATATCACCACTTTTTGTGTTTCTCTTCCCTTGAGATTTAAAGAAGGGTATTAATTAATATGTGTCAAAAAAGGGTTCTAGTTATAAAGGATAAAGTAGGAAACAATGTAGATGTTTTATGAACTAGTTTTTTATGTTTTTTAGTTTCCAAAGGCACTAAACTAATATTCTCTTTGGGAATCTGTTTGTGTCATGTATTAAGTATTCAAAAAAAATTAATGTAATGTCCATGTACGACAATATTGGGTCATTACAGACATCATTTATTTTATATTTCAAATATATTACTAAAAAAGTTCATAAGAAATAATTTTCATGATAAAATAATACTTTGGTTTTAATTTAAAAAATTAAATATTAATGTACACAAAGAAATATGACATAAAATTTATGCACGAGGTATGAGAATATGAAATAAATATGATTCAAGCATCAATATTCATATCCAGTGAAAAAATAGTCATATCAATATACAAGAACATAAATATCCTAAAACCACCAAAGGAAATATAAAAACACAGGGGTCTACGTAATGATGAAAATAAACAGTAGTTGTTAAAAATGAAATATAATATTTTTAAACCTTGGAACCACAAGATTATTTCCCTAAGGAACCTCTCTTAGTGATAGTTAACATTACTAGGGAATACATGTGTCTACATTTCCCTAGTAGCCCAAGTTTATCCCACAGGCAATTACACATTCATTTCATTCATGATACCAGTTAACAATTCATAGCAAAATTTATATAGAAATATCACACTACTTCCATGCATGAAAAAAACATTTTCTTCACAAAAACATCATTGAGGAAATTTATCAAACACATCATGTGTATTGAAATAGTTTTAAATAAAAATTTAGTTTAAAAAATATCCATATCCCTAAAATATCAACAAAACTCTCATGGATTTAAAATCATCAATTTCCCAAATAAAACCCAAAGGGGGTCATAAGATCATAATTCATGACAAGGAATATATAATTGGATAGATACACCTACATCAATATTGATGAAAACCTCAATGCCTTCTAAACTGATGATGGTAAACAAAGAGATCTGATCCTCACAAGCCGAGATATATAAATAAATAATAAATTTTCAACCCAAAACCTTATATATGATAATAAAATCCTTATTAAGTTATAATGGATCAAGGGAAAAATAAATTGATGGTAGATCTAGTGAAAAGTGGAGAGAATAAGACCAAAACCAAATATACCATGAATAGATCCACTGTAAGTGATCAAGAAACTCCAAAGAATAAATGGGAGATTCATATGAAGTATTTTTTAGTGTATCATCCATAATAATAAGGGATTAAGAGGATATTGTACGTAAAAATAACCAAGTTAATTTGGGAATTTTTTTTGATCTTTAGATCTGGTTAATAGGTTAGGTCGTACATCTTCCTAGGAATAGTGGCATCATTTGAAAACCCATGCTCAACTAGTGTGATGACCTCTTATGGAACCCAGTCCTCTAATATGGTTTAATTAGATACATTTACTATTAGATGAACCATGTTTGAACTATATATATTTCCACTATAAATCACGTACCTATATTTCATGGTTACTACATGTTAAGTATCTAACCATGTGCCTAAACCTTGCACCTGGCATGTTTTTTCTAATACAAAAAATTTTCAACCACCTAAATCTCAAAATCCTTTATGATGTATAATATAAATTAACCAAGCTCAAAAAATGAAAATATTTATGACTTATAGGGAGTAACAATTCTACCCACCTTAAAAGAATTATGTTCCCAGAAATTCATATAATCACTAACCTGAAAAGAGATATGACCATTTCTTTATCATTAAGGTCTTACACTTCCATGTTTAATAGTTGTCCCTACAAATTGTATTATTGTAATGATCCAAACTTCTATTAATGAAAATTCCTCTTGATTTAATTAAATGACTTATTCTATAAAATGTCTATATAACATATGTGCTTCCATGGTTTTATGTTTTTGAATTTCAAAATACCATTAATAATTGTGACCATTGATAACATAGCTATTGAACAATGATCACATGATTAGTATAAATATAGGGCTTTAACAAATCCAATTTTCTCAGAAAAAGGAATCGATGGCCTAATCCAGTAGAATTTCTCCATATGAAGCCCATTTATCAGAGCTGAGAAAGGAGGTGGTGTCACTGGGATTCGCTCTTGACCAAGCCTAGGATGAGCTTCAACACGTTAAGCTTGAGCAGAACCACCTACGAGAGAAGTGTAAGTTAATATAAATTACCACCCGAGCGATGTTTTTTGAGCCTCCCCAAGAGTATATCACTATCGCAACTCCTACACATTATTTTTATGCAGGTATTATAATGGGTTATTTAACAAGACCCTAGACCTATGATTATTTGCATTATTTTTGTACAGAATAAAGAATATACATTCATTTTATTATTATTACTTTGTAAATATTTTTTCAAAGCACAAATAGTATTTTTAGTCAATATTAAATTATAAAATATATTTTGATGAATTAATGGATTTTTCAATTAAATAATATTTTAATAAAATATTATTACTAAATTAAATTTCATTAAATATAAATAATCTTATAATTTTTATGAATACAATTGTAATTTTTATTACGGTTTTAAGTTGTTTTGGTCAAAACCCCTAAATTTTCAATAAATTTCAATTTTAAATTTAAAATTAAGAATTAAAATATTTATAAAATTATTTAGATAAAATAGATCTTATTTTTTGAATTGGGACATCAAAATTATCCAATGGTGAATTTCTCCAAATTTTCCGAGATAGTTGATTTTTTGGGTAAAAATTAAATACCGTTTAAATATATAATGTGTTTTATTACATCATAATGACCCAATAGTGATTTAATAAAATACTGTAAAAATTATTTTTGACCGATATATGATTTAAATTTAAAATAATTTGATTTTAGGTTTGTTTTATTTATTTTACAAAGCCTTAGTGGACCCTCCAATACTTATTAAACATTTTAACTTTTTAAAATGATTTCCTTGAGAGTGTGACTCACCTCCACATAAGAAAGCCCAATATTTTAAAATTTTCTTCCATTTTCCTTATAAAATAATGTTTTCCACTCCCCTTTGGAAAAAACCATGGGGAAAAACCACGGTTTGGTTTGTGGTTTTAATTAGTTTAATGTGTGGTGTCCAAAACCTAAATAATAAAGAATTCATTCTCTTTTACTATATAAATCAACCCAAGCTCCCACTTCTCTTCACTAAAAACCCTTTTATAACATCCCTACTCTTACCTCATCTCTCTAGTATCTTCCCAAGGCACCCCAAGCTCCCAAGAATCCTCTATCAATCCCATCCCAAGCCTTTGGGATCACACTTCCAAGTAAGGGATTTCATCTTTTCTCATTTTGTCCAAGTTTCTTTATGTTGTTATACCTTTTTAATTTCAATTAAAAAATTTGGGGTATGATTTAACACCTCCCATATACTGAAATTCTTATGTTTTAATGATGAGATACCCCTTTCTCTCTCAGTAATTCCTCCCTTGTACACCCATTACCATGCCAAAATTTCGTAAGAGTTATTTCATTTCTCCTCTTTCTTCAAGTTTCATTATTATGTTATGCATTCTATTTCCAAATTACATGTGTTGGTACATGTATATATATGGCCCCAATTATTGTGCATTTAATTTACATATGATGAGATACCTCTTTCTCTATCATCAACTATTTTTATGAACTTTTATGTCACCCATTATGCTGCTGAAATTGCGCCTCGATTTTCCAAGCCGAAATCATTGTGTAGCGAATACCTTACCCATTTCCATATCAAGGGTATTCACCTTTCCAAACATATAATTATTTAATGGTACATAAATTTATATATTCCACATTATTTAATCATGGAATATCTTATGATGTTGAATGATTCCATGTTATATGATCCATGTGGAACACTTATGCATGAAATGAAATGATTAAGAAGGGTGTGCCCTGAAAGCACTCCAATGCATGGGTAAAGATTAGTATCATGATACATAAAATTGAAATGAGGGTTTAATCATTCTAATTAATGTTTAATTAGGTTTTAATAATAAAAATTAAAGTTCTATGAGGGTTTACTCATGCTCTATATGTAACGAGCATTGCCTCATGCTTATATCATGTTAAATGTTAATGCCACATTTCCAAGTTATGATAATTATGTTATATCATGCATTTATGTTCATGTTTCTCTTATGCTCCATTGATATTCCTATTTCCTAACATGTACTATATTCTTCATTTTATTCCTTGTTTAATCTCTTACTGGGCATTATAGATCACCCTTTTATTATGCATGTCTTCAGGTTATCCCATGCAATGCTAAGTACGAAGGAATGTGTGTGGTCATGTAAAAGAAGTTTTCAATAAATATGTGTATTTAATGTTTTAAGTTGTTATGTAATGTTCCTAATCCCCAAATACACTATACCTCTGAATATTCCATGTTGTATCATGTAAAGTTTTTATGTAATAAAATATTTTTAAGTGTGAAATAAAGACCAGGGTTGTTATAGTTAGTATCAAAGGATGTGTTTAGTTATTTTTTGGATTAGGATTATAAAACCCTAGTGAAATAATTAAGGATAAGATTGAGTATAATAAAAACATCCATAAATTTTAGTGAGTATTGAGTAAGTGGTTCATCAAACAAATACATCCATATCTAGATATGAGTAGGTAGAGGCAGCTCTAGCACAGATGTATCTAGGAGTAAAACCCAAAAACACTACTTTGACCTAGACTCGAACGGGAACTGGTGCACGACAACGGGCCTTGCTTCCCTCTTGGGTGTGACACTCATGGGTGATATGGTTTGGTAAATTCATAAACTTAGTACGAACCATTATTAAGGGAATAAAAAAATTCCCCTAAGATATTATATTGGGAAGTAGATCATGGATAATGTAGATTGAATCTTATAAATTCTTAAGTTAAGGAAATAAAAGTAATTTATAAGTCAACCATTTTTTTCTTTAGATTACCCTTTATTTTTACCCCTAACTTTCCTTTTCTTCCAAATAATGTCCGGTAATAGGAGGACTCGGGCTAACAATCGATGAGAAGATCAATGTAAGGACTGTTCTAATGAGATGCTCAATCCGATGGGAGTGGGAATCACGAATTTTTTCATGATTCTATCTCAGTTAACTAATTTTTTTAATAGAAACATTTGTTATGAGGAATTTTCAACCCCTAACAAAGAACAAGTCACAATTGAGAGCTTCATGAGACAAAGTCCTCCTACTTTTAATGGATCATATAATACCTCAATTTCCAAACAATGGATCAACTCCATTGAAAAGATATTCTCTATCCTTAAATGTTCCGAAAAAGAGATGGTTCTTCTAGCTGCTTATCATAGGGAGGGTGAATATGATCAATGGTGGACATTGATCCAAAATACAAAGCCCTAGGAGGAGATAGAGTTATTGGAATGGAAGGATTTCTATAAAAAATTGATAAACATTTTCCTCTCACCCTCCAACTTAAGATGGAAAGGGACTTCCTTTACCTCAAGAAAAAAGATGAAAAATCCATCAGAGCGTACAAGTAAAACTTCACAAGGCTTTCACGATATGCCACTGCCTATGCCGTTACCCCTGAATGCAAGGTTGACCGCTTCTTTGGTGGGCTAAAACCTAGCCTACATAAATACCTAGCGATTTTTGACTTCGAGAGCTATGAGGAAATCGTCTGATGTGCCCTGAAAGTTGAAATGGAGATTGAAAAATCTCAGGGATATCATGGGGATAATAAGAGTAAGGTGGACTATAATTTTGGAAGTCTGATGGATAAATCCAATAGTGCTAAGAAAATAGTTCACCCCACTTTCCAAAGCACCCAGGAAATTTTCTGAAGGGGATGAGTAAATACTTTATGTTTGGAAGAGAAGGGAACCTGGCTATTAATAGTTGACAAGAAAAACCCACTACAATGATAGAAGAAATGAATTCTTTATTTGACCCTCAATGCATTTTTCATTTCTTCAACTACAAATAACCAAGGTAATTTTCAAACCAGTGCCTTGGTCCAAGGGTTTTCGGAGGCAACCAACAACCTCCAAGGCAAAAAGGGTGATCTTTTTCCATCACTACCACCGAAGGGAACCCTGAAAATGAAGTGGTGAAAGGTACGCTGGATACTCATTCAATAATAGTGAATGTACTTTTTGATTCTAGTTCTACGCATTCTTTTATATCCTGAATGTTTATTAGAACAATCCCAACACCACAAAAAATCATGGAAGTAATGATGTCAGTGAGAACGATAAATGGGGAAATCATTGAAACCCATGAATATAACTCCTACCCTATCACAATTTGTGGTTTGAAATTCTCGGTGAACCTCTTCATACTCCCTTTAGTGGAATTTGATGCAATTCTTGGCATGTATTGGATTTCCTTATATAGAGCCAACATAAATTTTCCTCAGAGGGAAATCACTCTCTATATGGGGAATCAACCCTCAATTATATACAAGTTCAAGGAGGGTGATGATTCTTCCTCAGCACCATCATCTCAAGAATGGATATTACAGCCATGTGAGAATGTGTATCTTGATCAGATGATTTAGTCTAAGGAAGCAATGATCCCTAAAGACATTCCTTTTTTAGGGAATTTGATGAAGTGTTTCTTGAGGAATTGACTGGTATTCCTCCTAGAATAGATGTTAAATTCTCAATTGATCTTATACCTAGGGCATTTCCAATATCCAAGACTCTGTATAGAATGTCTATTGTAGAGCTTGAGGAGCTGAAGAAATAACTACATGAGAATCTGGATAAAGTGTTTATATGACCAATTTCTTCACCATGGGGTGCACCAGTCCTCTTCATCAAGAAAAAGGATGGGTCAATGCGCCTTTTCATTGGTTATCATAAGCTCAATAAAATCATGATAAATAACAAGTACTCTCTACCCCAAATTTATGAATTGTTTGAACAGTTATGTGGATCATAATACTTCTCCAAGGTGGACTTACATTTGGGATATTAACAAGTAAGGGTGAATAAGGATATCCCCAAGACTTCTTTTCGTACAAGTTACAAGCACTATGAATTCATAGTAATGTCTTTCTAACTCACTAATGCTCCATAAATCTTCATGGACATGATAAATATAGTCTTTAGAGATTACCTCGAAAAATTTGTGGTAGTATTTATAGATGATTTTCTAATGTACTCCAAAACCAAGGTTGAGCATGAGGATCATTTAAGCACTGCACTAGAGACCTTGCGAAAGGATAAGCTCTATGAAATGTATGACAAGAGTGAGTTCTAGTTGAAGAAAGTATCATTCTTGGGTCATATCATCACAAGCAATGGGATATCTATGGATCCCCCCAAGATAGATGCAATATAGGGTTGACTGAGGCCAAAATTAGTGATGGATATCCGTAGTTTCCAGGGGTTAGCTGGATATTATCGTCGATTTGTGAGAAATTTATCATGATTTTCCAACCCTCTTACTAAGATAACTCAGAAGGAAGTAAAGTTTTCATAGAGTGATTAATGCGAAGAGAGCTTCAAGGAGTTGAAAAGGAGTCTTATCACTGCACTCGTGCTCACACTACCATCAATTGGAGAACTTTTTGTGGTATTTAGTGATTCTTCAATGAAGGGAATGGGTTGTGTGTTGATGAAAAATGAAAAATTCATTACATATGCTTCAATGAAATTAAATTTCCATGAGAAAAAATATCCAAAACGTGATCTAGAGTTGGCTGTAGTAATATTCTCTTGCAAAATTTTTTGATATTAACTCTTTGGGGAGAAGTGTGAAATATATACAGAACACAAAATCCTCAAGTATATATTCACACAGAAAGAGTTGAACATGCACCAAAAAAAATGGTTAGAGCTGATCAAAGACTATGATTTCTCAATCCATTACCACCCTAAGAATCTGAACAAGGTGGCAGATTCTATAAGTAGAAAGGACCCAACGATTATATCATTGATGAGAATTGAAAAGGATCCAATATTCTTTGATTTGATGATGATGGAAATGGGAATCATAAAGAAGGTAACATCATAAATCCATTCACAAATTATTGCTCAACCATTTCTTTTGTAAATGTTAAATGATGCTTGAAAGGATGATGTGGGAACTTAGAAGAATGTGGAAACTATCAGAAAAGGGAAATCCTCAGATTTCAATGTTAATGAAGAAAGAATTGTGAGATTTGAGACAAGACTATGTGTTCCATCAAATACAGAGTTAACAAATGAACTTTTGGATGATGGAAATAGTTTGAATTTCTTCATTAACCCAGGGAACACAAAGATGTATCGAGAACTATGAGAGCATTATTGGTGGTATAACATGAATAAGGAGATCGTTGAGTATACATAAATGTGCCTAGTATGTCAGCAAGTGAAGGCTAAGAGGCAGAACTATAAGGGGATGATGAATCCATTACCCATACCAGCATGGAAATGGGAGAACATCACCATGGAAATTTTCATTGGACATCTAAAGAAATACAAAAGAAACAATACTATATAGGTTTTTGTGGATCTTATTAAAAATACTACACACTTCATTTCAATTCAAGATGATTTATCATTAGATAATCCATCACATATATATATATCAGAGAAGTAGTAAGGTTGTATGGAGTACAAGTATATGTTGTATCCGATTGAGATCCAAGATTCACCACTATGTTCTGGAAGAGTCTTCAGCATGATTTGAATATTGAGCTGAACTTTAGTATGGCTTATCATCCTAAAACTGATGGATGATCTGATTGGACTTTCCAAACACTTGAGAACATGTTGAGAGCATGCCGAATGGACTTCAAATGAGGATGTGATCAACATCTTCCTCTGGTTGAGTTCTCTTACAATAAAAATTTCCACTCAAGAATCCAAATGGTTCATTATGAAGCCCTATATAGGAAGAGGTGTAGAACACTGATATGTTGGGATGAAGTTGGGGAATGAAAACTCCTAGGCCCATAAATAGTCGAAGAAATGGTAGAGAAGGTTAAGACAATCTAGCAGCACATTAAAGCTGATCAGAGTCGAAAAAAGAGCTATGCTTATAATTATCTAAGAGACATATATTTTGATGTCGTAGACATGGTATTCCTCTGCATATCACTGTGGAAGATAGTTATGAGATTTGGGAAGAAGGGAAAGCTTAGTCCAAGGTATATCAGCCCTTTTTATATCCTTGATCACATTGGATCAGTGGCATATCGACTAGCACTCCCAATAAACCTATCTCATGTACATGATATATTCCATGTATCACTTTTGAGGAAGTACATACCTAACCCATTTCATTAATCAATCCAAAGGTGGTACCATTGGAGAATGACCTCTCTAATGAAGAGAAGTTGATGAAGATCTTAGATCATAGGGAAAAAATTCTATGAAATAAGACAATGCCCCTTGTCAAGGCGTTGTGTAAAAACCACAAGTTTGAAGAGGAAACGTGAGAATCAGAGGAAGTGATAAAACAGAGTTACCCACATCTGTTTTAGTGTGGGAAAAGAAAATTTTGAGTGCGAAATTTATTAAGGGGGGAATATTGTAACAACCTAGACTTTTATTAATGAAAATTCCTCTTATTTTAATTAAATGTATTATTATGTAAAATGGTTATATAACATATGTACTTCCTTGGTTTTATGTTTTTTGATTTCAAAATACCATTAAGAATTGTGATTTTTTCTAATATAGCCGCTGAACAGTGATCACATGATTAATATAAATATAGATCTTTATAAAATCCAATTTACTTGGACAAAGGAAGTGATGGTCTCATATAGTAGAATTTCTTTATATCAAGCCCATTTTTTGGAGCTCAGAAAGGAGGTGGCGTCACTGGGCTTTGCTCTTGACCAAGCCCAAGCCAAGATTTAACATGTTAAGTTTGAGTGGAACCGCCTATGAGAGAAGTGGAAGTTAATAGATATTTCCACCCGAACGATGTTATTTGAGCCTCCCCAAGTGTCTGTCACCATCGCACACCTTACCCTTCGGTATTATGTGGGTATTATAAAGGGTTATGTAATAAGACCATAGCACTATGATTATGTGGATTATTTTTGTATATATTAAATAATATACATTCATTTTATTATTGTTACATTGTAAATTGTTTTTTAAAGCACACAGTAATTTTAGTAAATATTCAATTCTAGAAATATATTTTGAGGAATTAATAGATTTTTTAATTAATTAATATATTAATAAAATATTATTACTAAATTAATTTTTATTAAATATAAATGATCTTATAATTTTTATGAATACAATTGTAATTTTTATTATGGTTTGAAAGCTATTTTTGTCAAAACCCATGAATTTTCAATAAATGTAGGTTTTTATTTTAAAAGTAAAAATTCAAATATTTGAAAGATTATTTAGATTAAATGGATATTATTTTCAGAATCAGGATGTTGAAATTATCGAATGATGATTTTTTCATAACTTTCTAAGACAGTAGAATTTTTTTGGTAAAAATTAAACACTATTTAAATATATAAGGTGTTTTATGACATCATAATGACCCAATGGTGATGTAATAAAATACTAAAAAAATTATGTTCATCCAATATATGATTTTCCTTTAAAATAATTTTATTTTAGTTTTGTTTGATTTTTTTTACAAAGCCTTAGTGGACCCTCCAAGACTTATAAGACATTTTAACTTTCTAAAATGATTTCCTTGAGAGTGTGAATCACCTCCACATAAGAAAGACTAATATTTTAAGAAGTTAGTCCATTGGACTTATAAAATAATTTTTTACACTCCCATTTGGTAAAAACCATGGGCAAAAACCATGGTTTGGTTTGTGGTTTTGATTGGTTTAATGTGTGTTGTCCAAAACCTAAATAATAAACAATTCCCTCTCTTTTCATATATAAACCCACCCAAGATCCCACTTCTATTCACTCAAAACCCTTTGAAAACTTCCCTAATATTCACTCATCTCTATAGTATCCTCACAATGTGCCCAAATATCCCAAGAAGCCTCTCTAAAACCCCTACCAAACCTTTGAGATCACACTTCCATGTAAGAGATTTAATCCATTATAATTTTTTCCAAGTTTATTTATGTTGATATACCTTTTTAATTTCAATTAAAAATGTTGGGGTATGATTTCACACATCCCTTATCATTCCCTCATTCTATTTTAATGATGATATACCCCTTTATATCTCATTAATTCCTCCCATCTACACCAGTTACCATGCCAAAATTTCGTAAGAGTTATTCCATTTGTCCTCTTTCTTCATGTTTCTTTATTATGTTACGTCTTAAATTTCCAAATTACATGTGTTGGTACATGTATATATATGACCCCCTTACTATAAATTTTATGTACATATTATGAGATAACCATTTCTCTCTCATCAACCATTTTTATGAACTTTTATGTCACATCATTATGATGCTGAAATTACACTTCGATTTTTCAAGCCGAAATCAATGTGCAGTGAATACCTTACCCATTTATCTATCAAGGGTATTAACCTTTATGTGCATATACTTAATTAATGGAAATTAAATTTATTTATTCCACACTATTTAATCATTTAATAACTTATGATGTTGAATGATTACATGTTATATGATCCATGTGTCACACTTATGCATGAAATGAAATGATTAAAAAGGGTGTGCCCTGATAGCGATCCAATGCATTGGGTAAAGATTAGTACCATTAAAAGTCAAGTGAAATGAGGGTTTACTCATGATAATTCAAGTGAAATAATGATATACTCATTATAATTCATGTGCAATGAGGGTTTACTCATGATCCATGTGCAATGATCCTTGGATCATGCTAAAATCATGTTAAATGTTGATGCCACATTTCCAAGTTATGATAATCATGATATATAATGCCTTTATGTTCATGTTTCTATTATGCTCCATTTATATTCCTATTTCATAACATATATTTTATTCTTCATTTTATGCCTTGTTTACTCCCTTACTGGGCTTTATAGCTCACCCCCTTCTTATGCATGTCCTCAAGTTATCCAATACAATTCTAAGTACGAAGGAATGTTTGTGGTTATATAAAATAATTTTTCAATAATGATGTGTATTTCATGTTTTAAGTTGTTATTTAATGTTCTTAATCCCCAAATACACTAGACCTATCGATCTTACATGTTTTATCAAGTGTAGGTTTTATGTAATAAAATTTGTTTACATGTGAAATAAAGAGTAGGGTTGTTATAATTATCACTCAAACCAATGGGACCATCTTTCCATGAATCACATTATCATGTAGGTCCATTATCTAGATAGGCCTTTCAATAAAGTATTTGATTGGTTTAATTTCAACATCCTCTCACTTAATCATGTTTGTCAAAAATGAATGATACCTAATAAATTAGTAAGCACGACACATCACATATTGAATTAAAATGTGTATGTAAGTCTAAATGATATTCCAACAAAGTCACTCCACACTATCAAATGAGCCGATAAAATGTGGTGTGAACTTAATCTACATCACCCAATGCCTTTTTCCTAACTTAGGTGAAACACTAAGGAAAACTCAGTCACCAACATCAATCTCTAATTGACAATGATGTTGATCGGCGTATGATTTTGGGTGATTCTAAGCTGTTGATAACATTTTTATGATCAAATTCAAAATTTTCATCATCTCTTAAATGATAATTAGTCCAACCAATGACTGCTCTCCAATCAATTTCCTACAAAGAGTTGATCTTCATGTACTCTTAAACAATCCCTCAAAAGGAACCACTATAATCAAATCCTGGTAAATATTGTTACGAGAAACATCCAATAAGGGTATATATTTATCCCATGATACACTATTGTAAAAAATGCATTCTTGAAGAATGTATTCAAGAATATGGATAGATATATTAGACTCACCATCCATTTTTGGGTGATATATACTGATCATCTTCAACATAGAAGACATTGAAGTATGCAATCCACTCCAAAATTAGGATTTTGAGTGATGGTCTCTATTTTAAATTATAGTTTATATCACACTGTAAGGTTTTAAAATGTCCTTCACATACAAGTTAGATATTCACCTTCGTTATAATCATGATAGTTAGGAAATGCATTGATTTCATTAGTTCATCAATAATCAATGATGTCATATCCTTACCACTCTATGTTTTATGAAGAGCAATCAAAAATTATTTTTTTAATTTTATCCCATTTCCATAATAGAATAGATAAAGGTTCCAGCAAACCAGAAATTTTCTAATATTCCCACTAAATTCTCTAATATTTAATGAAACAATACACAAAACCCACAATTGATCACCTCATACTCAACCAACAGTAATGAAATATTAGGATATGATATATTTTTATAGTTATAGAGTTCAAAAAACAATTAGATGGTGTCCGTTACAAATCAACTCTTGTCTCAGGTCAATAAAAATAACCATCCTACTAATATACAATACTTTATCAGGAGATCTATACCACTCACCCGATATCTCCTAGCCATAAAGATTCATGTAAAAGAATTGACACTCTATATCATATGCTTGTCTAAGTATAAAATGATCTTCCAAAGGTGATCTTGACCAAGAAATATCCATGAAAACATATCTATTGGATCCCTCTTCATCCAAGTAGATCTCGGTAAACAATCTCATCAAGAACCACCCTTTCACTGATTCCTTCACTACTTGAGTCTAAAACATTCTCCTCGAATCTCTATTAACCATATTTCTTTTTTCCATGATCATATATAATATCAATATCAATGTTATGAAGGTACTCCATTTAACATATTATTCTCAAGTTTAAATCCCTCTAAGGATAATATGGAATTTAGTATCTTATTGTATAAATACACTATAAAATACTCCCCATAGAGGTAGTATCACAACATCTTACGAACATGCATCACTACCACCAAGCCAAGATAACAAATGGTATAGTTTTTATCTTGAAGGAATAAATAGTGAGATTCATATACTATTAAGTATCTCACCTACATTATAACGCAACCCAAACCTGTACCTATGGTGTCACAATAAGTGTTATATACAAAACATGACTTATGGAGAATCCATACTAGAGATGAATTCAATCAAACTATTAGTAAATATGCATACTTGGATTAATCCTGAACAAAGAACCTATAATAACTAGATAATCCCAAGAATATTATTATTTCAAACAAAATTATAGGTTTCTCCAAAAAAAAATCACATTCAGAATGTTTTGTGTATCAACTGTGATTCCCTTTTCAGAAAAAACCGGGCCCAGAAATTTAAGCTATGGAATCTATAACTAGCATTTGGATAGATTTCCATACATATGATTTTCTTCCATGATATTGAGAACAATATTAAAATAATCATTATTATTATTTTCTAATATAAAATAAACTAGTGTCTCATTATGAATTACACCCATGAAATTACCTTTGAACCAATTAAAGATTCAATTAATCAATTCAATTATCATTGTAGGATCATTACTAAGTCTAGACATCATGAATAGATACTTGTAATTCCTATACCTTCTCATGAATATTTTTCTAAGTATATATGCCTCTAAAACCCTCATTAGATAGTATCGTGATATCAGTTCAAACATTTAAAATCATCGTGCTCCCTTAAGCTGGTCAAAAAGTTCATCAATCTTACAAAAGGGGCATTTGTTCTTGACTATCACCTAGTTGAGTTTCTGGTATTCAACACCATGTCGGAAACTTTCGACCACATTTTTTTTATAGATCACTTTTGATAACCATGGTGAAATACTAGAATGAACAAATACCTTATCCTAATGATCCAAATTATTTCCTTTAATTCATTCATTTTCATGTGTGACGTATGGTATGAAGGTAAATATATAGTCCCCTTCCCTGAAAGAAGGTATATGGTAAACTCGTCTTCCATCATAGGCATCAAACTAGATAAATCTCCTAGAAAACCATTGGGATACTCACTCACCACTTATGAGATAAGGACACTAATACACATATAAAAAAGATAGAGAAACATCTTTGATAACTATTATGAGATCATATTAGAACTAGTAATAATGGGACATGATATCCTCGATCTAGGATCCCACACTCCCCAAAATACTTTTGTTACAGCATCAAATAAAAAATTCTTGACCAAATGATGATAGTAATCAATATGGAATTTATAGTTAATCATCTAATCTATGAAAATGATAATATAAAATATATTGAGACCGAAAACTAGAACATCTCATATGGTTTCATTGTTAGTGATCATAATCCGATAGTTGGGACACCTAAAACCATACTCTAAGTTTAGTCCCAATGGAGTGGAATGAGTCACCATGAAATGAATATGATCTAATCAGAATTCCAACACATTGATAAGATTGTATGACATAAATAAATGAGTTAAAAAATGTAAAATAAAGTTATGACCATCAATGATGAAACAAAAACCATGCCTCATAAGGTAGAATTTATTTCCTATGACTCCTCTTGTTCCCACTCCAATACATAGACACATCCATCCTCAATAATACCTTTATCGCAACCTAAGAATCACCCTTGGAATGAGGTTTAAATACCACACTATATGTTAGATCATATCTAAACTAATATTCTTTAGTTAATGGTGGATCCAACTCAACTTCCCTGATATTCACTCTCACATAAAATATGAAGATGAAAATATTTCAACAAGTATGATATAGCCTTGTTGTAAACATGCAATATGGTTTGAGGCATTCCTTTCTCCCACACTAGTAACTGAAAACATGACTCTAAACTGAAATATGATGCACACTCTGACCATTTCTTCAATGGTGTTCATCACACAATATATTCTATCAGGAAGATAATCTCTAGCTACCTCTCGTAATCACTGATACTCTAAATAGGCATATCTTCCTTGGTATTTCTTTATCAACCATATCATCCTTGTACACAACTATCATAATGGTGGGTAAGAATATAAGAATCGATATAGTCTTAATATTATGCCTCAAAAACATTTCAAACCATTGTGCCTTGAGATAGTCATTGGAAACATACCCGAGAGAAAAATACACCAACTTGTCAACCTGAATATCATACTCCATGAAAAAATGGTCTATATAATACCAAAAATGATCTCATGTTTCTTCACCACTATCAATGTCTCCATATAGAACATATGATCAAAAGATTTCTTCATAGTGGTCCAGTGAATATCTTTATTCAACATGGTATACATAATAGATTCCTACTATTTGTTTCATGGTACATTAATTGTAATGACCCGCCAATTCTCATTGGCTTGAGAGTACAACGTGTCATTACTAGGCCTTAAGCGACATCCCCAAGATGCCAAAGGCTGGAAATAAATGCCAAAGGGTTTAAAATATAAGTTGTGGGATGATTTACCCTTTGAGAAAAAAAACCCATAAACCAACCATAACCAAACATTCACTATATGATGCATGAATAAAAGAAACAACCAAATCATGCATTACCAAAAGAGAACTACACTATTTCACAAATCACTACATAACTAACATAAAATCAGAGTACCAAGCGGAAGACTAAACAAAAGACCCAACACAAGCCAAGACACACTCCATGGCTCCACACCGAGATCCATGCACCAAGCACCACCACATCTTCCAAGCATCACCAAGAACCACTAGTAATGAGATGCCTTACCTTTACCTGTGTCTCGGAATACGACATCTGCAAAAGAATCAACATGCCAATGCAGGGGTGAGTATAAAACTCAGTAGGTTTTCCCTCATTACTTCCCTACTCATGCCACTAGGATAGAAGAGTTAGCAACAATTATATAAAAATAGTTTATATAAAACATTTTCTCAAAAGCAGTTTATAACTAAATATAAACAATTTTCCAAAACCATTCGTAACCAAAAGCATCAAAGAGCAACTGAAACCAATTTTCCAACCCGTTATTTTTTTAGAAAAATAAACAATCCAGCCTTAGAACCATTTCACAAAATCCCTTTTTGGAATACCCAACCATTTCACAATCTCATGCAACCAACCATGCATGCTACCTGGAAGAGGGGAGAATCCCTAACCCTTATCCATCCCAACCATGATGGGGGATAATTATTACCCTTATCCAACCCAAATGAACATGAATGATTGATAGGGGAGAGACCTTATCCATCCCAACACTGATGGGGGAGACTCCTAACCCTTATCTATCCTGAATGCAATATGAACACACACCTTCCCCATGTTCCATTAACCCTTTGGAACCGAGCACAAGGTCATATTTCAACTAAGCCCCATACATGCAATATGAACACACAACATATATTCCCATCAGTCATGACAAAACTCCCTTTTCAATAAAAACACCTTTTTATTGAAAACCATTTCCATCAAAACCATTTCAATTCCAAACCATTTCAATTCCAAACCATTTCAATAAAACTCCCTTTTTATTGAAAACCAATTCCATCGAAGTCATTTCAATCTCAAACCATTTCAATAAAACACCCTTTTTATTGAAAACCCATTTTTCATCAAACCATATACAATTTTATCAAATACATAATTTAAAATCAACATTTTAAATTCAAGAATCCAAGTCACTTTGTACAACAATATACCAAGATTTCACAATTTCATCAAAACCATAAATCATCACTAAAGAAGATTTATTCCATGATTTTCACAATCAAATCCATTCAAACAAAACAATTTGAAACTGAGCCAGTAAATTCTAATAAGAGGAGTCGAGAGTGAAGCCTCCTACCTTTAGGGTTTCTGAGAAATCGACCCATAAGAAATTGCACCTCAAAACCAGTGAACGCACCACCAAAACCTATATAGATCCTCTTCCCTAACATCCACAAGCCTTAAAATTAACATACAAGGCAACCACAACCCTATATCTACACACAACGGGTGTAGATCTAAAAAAATGAGAGATGGGGAGATGTAGATCTAGAGAAAACCACAAACAACCATGAGAGAAGACTTAAACAAGAAGAACCGCCTTCAAACCACCATGAAACCCCTTCGAATCGCTTCCAAAATGAGTGGGAGATCCCCTCCAACCTTTAAGAACCGAGAATCCTGAGTGAGGATCAAGTGGGAGAGGATTTGGAGAGGAATGAGGCAAGCCCGAGTGAACCCGGGTTTTAAAACCCTATTTTTAAGTGGTCGCACGGTTAGCCCGTACGATTTGTCAAACCATGAAATAACCGTGTGCACGCTACTGACCCAAGATAAAGGGTTTGCACGATTGCATCACACGGTTTGGAAAACCATGCACAGGCCGTGCGAACCCTATTGTCTCCCTTGCACGGTTTCCTAGAGAATCTGCACGGTTTCCACTAACCATGCTCAAACCGTACACCCATAGAAATGCCTCTAGACTCAAACAAAACCATTCCAAACTCTCCTAACCACTTCTCAACTCATCCCATGCACTTTAAGAACATAAAAATAATAAAAAAAGGTCACATACCTCAAACTGGGGGTACTACATTCTCCCCACCATTGTTCCTTCTGTCCTCGAAAAGTAGTAAACCTAACCTTTGCCGAAGAGCTCGGGCCATTGCTCGACCATCTCTTTCTCCCACTCCCAAGTCTCCTCTTGAATCTGACCATGTTTCCACAAAACACGAACTAAACCGATGCTTTTACCACACAAGACTTTCTCTTGCCTGTCCACAACACGCACTGGCATATGCAACAACGAAGCATCCGGTTCTAGCTCAACATGATCCCATAGAATCACTTGGTCATGATTCGGCTAATACTTTTTCAACTGTGACACATGAAACATGTTGTGCACCGCACTGAACCTAGGTGGAAAATCCAAATGATAATCCACCTCACCAACCCACTCAAGAATTTTAAAAGGTCTAATATACCTCGAAGATAACTTTCCCTGCTTCCCAAACCGACGATGTCCCAAACTAGGAGAGATCATCAAAAAAAACATGACCACTCACCTAGAACGACAACGACTGTAGACTGTAAAGTCCCGGAAATTTCAAGGATTTTTTTTAAATATGTTGGAATTTTACGAGTCTGTGGCTTCTAACGGCACTTGATTCTGAGGTCCGGTGTACCCGGAATCAATTTCCAAAGTTTAACTCGGGTGTATTCAGTAAACGAACAAGTGGGTTTTTCTATCTTTTGAACCGGTGCTCGAAATTGAAATCTGAGGGCACCGATGAACTCGCAGCACTGGTAATTGCTTAAGGGGACCTTTACCACAGTTGCGTTTTAAGCGAGTTGAGAATTATTCTTTGGGGTTTAATTAAAGAAGTAAATAAAATTGTTTGTACAATTTTATTCTATATCTAAGGAGGTTAATTACTCCGATGGGAAGTTGTTGGTGGGGCCCACACCCACCCAACTTCCTATGTGTGGATAATTGAAAGTTGGGGCCCACACAAGCCCCAACCTTTCACCTCCCCCCTAAAACTCCTTAACCCTCTTTAAACCCCCCATTAAACTCCCAAGTTAATATTGACAACTCTCCCATATTTATGAGACCTCTCACATCCTCCTCTCTCCCTCTTTAACTCTTGCCAACACATTAATTTAATAAATTCAACCACATAAATTAATTAAATGAAGTGGTTTGAATTTGAATTTTAAATTGCATGTGATAATAAAATAATAGGAGAAGCCTATTATTTTATTTTTGGGGAGAGATTTTGTTTTGCTAAGGAAGATTGGGAGAGCTTTCGTTGTGATAAGGAATATTGGGAGATCTCTTGAGATTTTGGAAGAACACCGACCTCCGACGAAGAATGACGTCTCCTTCGATGAAGAACACCAGTTCCACGAAGAATGACAACGCACCTTCCATTCTCTTCTCCGCGACAAGTGAGGAGATACTGCTTCCTCCTCAGACGTAATCCGTCGATTTCTACGAATCCTCAACTCGCGACACCATCTACCGTGACACCGACGTTCGTCATCAATTTTTGAGGTAGGGGTTTATTCTTGAAAGTGAATTTTTTCGTACCCCGTTATTCGTTGGAAATCGTGGTTTATATACGGCCAATTGCTATCACTTTACGCAGAGGGCGCGGGCCGAACGAACACGACCCGACAACCCTCCGTTGATCTTTAATATTCTTAGAATCAGCAACCGAAGCCTAAGGAGGCAATACGTCATCGCACCATGCCGGGTACGCGGTGAAAGAAGTTGGCGCTGTCGCGCAGGCTGTACAGAAGGAACCGCAGCCCGAAACGCGGGGCAATTTGGCGAAAGAACTGGCCGGCCCGTCGGCCGGCTGGGTGAAGGGGAGCCACGGCACCTGGAGGGCACCGCGCTGGAAAACCGGTCGGCCTGTCGGCCGGCTGGGCAGAGCCGGACAGCAGCGCCAGGAGGGCGCCGCGCTGAACAATCCCGCGGCCCGCCATGCGGGCCACGTGCGCCAGAAGGCCGACCGGCCTAGCCGGTCGGTTTGAGAAGGGTAGAACCACCGGTTTGGATAGTCGGGGGGTCCTGCCCCCCTCAAAAATGCTCATCCAGCAGGTCGAGCAATCCGGGCCGCGCTCCTGGTCGGGCCGCGCCGGGCTGCACCACTTCGGGTCGGGTTGCGCCCCTTCAGGCCGGGCTGCGCCCTTCGGGCTGAGCTTCGTTTTTCCTTTAGACTGGTCTGACACCCCTGCCGGGTTGGACCCGTCAAACTGGGTTAACCCGACCCGTCGGCCCACTGGGCTAAACGGGTCGGGCCCGTTATTCACTTAAACGTGAATAACTTAAAGACCGCGTGTTCGATCGACGCGCCGTATGCGGCACTGGAACTCTTTCGGCGAGATAGTCCTTTTGCATTACTCTATGTGATTTTTGGATAGCTTTGGTAAATGGCTGGGTTTGGAAGGAGTATATTTCCAACCGGGCCCCTGGAACGGAAAAGCCAATATCTCTTAGACCGGGCGTCCGTTTGACGCACTTTCTATCACATTGGGTTCCTTTTGATGAGACGGAACTTCAGGATACATCAAATCTAGACTTAGTGACAATTGATGTATCGAAAACTTTTACTCGTGGAGCGGATCCTCCCAGAATCGAGTACGCTGTGTGCGGGAACCCTAGAGTTGGTTGTGACTACGATGATGATGACGACTGTACTTGGATCCTACGTGGGTTCGGCAGTAATGGTTACTGTACTTGGATCCTACGTGGGTTCTGCAGTGATGACTTCTGTACTTGGATCCTACGTGGGTTTGGTAGAGGAGATAATTCAGAGGCTACATCTAATCAACCTCACCCCTCTTCATGAGTAGTATACCTATATGAGATGAGTCTTGACTTTCAATCATTATCATAGGAATGATTGACTACTTTCCTGTATGGACTGTATTGTTCTTGGGCTTGGAAGTTGGATCTGAACTGAGATTGTTGACTTAGGTATATGTATGGGCATATACCTAAGTAGAGTTGGTTGATACTTTGTGTTTGTACCTTTACTTTGTGGTTATCCTTTTTGGATTCTAGGAGACCTTCGGGGGTCTCGAGGTCCCTACTGAGTATCGTTATACTCACCCCTGCATGGGCATTACCCGCACTACGTTGTGTTGGTTGCAGACGACGGACATCACTGATCGTGGTCGAGGCTTGTGGAGATGGATGGTACCCGGAGGTGGACTACCTAGTGGGACGTACACGGAGCGGACGGACAGACCCGATGTACTGACGAGACTATTTGTACCCACCCTTCAGGTGGGATTCCCGGAGGACAACTCGGTGGTTGTTTCTTACTTTACAACTGTTGAACTTTATTTCTCAGTTGTACTGTACTTTCAGTTGGGTTTGTATACTGGCCTATTTACTTTCCAGCACTTACTTTTGTACTCAGTTTACTTAGTGTTTACTCCATATTGCGTACTATGTTGTGTTTGTTTACTTATATAAAGGCAATGCCTTCCCTTTTATTGGAATTTATGCCTTTGGTGGTAGTCGTCATCCCTTGGCCTATGGAAGGCGGGCTTGGGGTAGTCACGGCATGGGCCCCGAGGACAGGTCGTGACAAATTGGTATCAAAGGAGTCAGTTCTACCATAGAACTCAGGACTCTGATAATTTATTCTCTATAAAGCAATAGTATTAAGAATATTGAGTGTGGTTTTCAGTCTAGGGATTTCAGTGTTGGTGCGGCGGCCGACGTACCCAGACACCAAGACCTTGACATCTGATTTTTGACTCAGTGCTCGAAAACACTGATTTCATGTGTGTTTCAAAAGTTTTCTTTGTGATTACTTTGTGTCAGCTCACCAGGTATACTGTATTAAATGTGGAACACCTATTTCTTCTCAGGATGGCCCCACGAAGGCATCCATCTAGGGTTCCTAGTTATGTGCAGGATGGCAACCCACCGAGCGACGAGGCCTCGGTGCAGGGCCCCATTACAGCGGAGGCACCAGCGGTACCACTACCCGCTGGGCCACTGATACCACCAGCCCCAGCAGCGGAGAGTGCACGCCACCTGAGTGCATTGCATGAGTTTCATCAACAGAGGCCGCCCAAGTTCCGCGGAGAGACGAATCCTCAGGAAGCCGAGGATTGGCTGGAGGCTATCATCAGAGTCTTCAGATTGGTAGGGACACCAGCAGACCTTATGGTGATCCTTTTCGCGAGTCTCATACACGCAGAAGCAGGTAGATGGTGGAGCCTAATACTCCAGGTGCACGAAGGGGCGTCTCTACTTTGGATGGACTTCGAGAGACTCTTCCTCTCGGAGTTTGTTCTAGCCACCCTCAGTGAGGTGCACATCCAAGAGTTACTACAGCTGCGGCAGGGCATCATGACAGTAGCCCAGTACTCGGTGAGATTTACCGACCTCTTGTGCTACTCCACAGACATGGTACGGGACCTATTCTTCCAAGCCTGGACCTTCGAGCAGGGACTGAGGCATGAGATCAGGGCTTCAATGATCTCCCTCAGCATTCCGACATAGGCAGGAGTACTGGAGAGAGCCCTTCTTATGGAAAGCTTTCTTGCTGATCCTATACCAGCAGTGAGGCCTACCGCAGGGCGACACGTAGCGGAGTCTTCTGCAGCCGGCAGTAGACAGATTTCGCAGAGGTCCAAGCAGACCAGGCCATCAGGTGGGCGACCTCAGGATACTGGTTCGGATGTGCGGGGAACACGCAGCATATTCATTCTACAAGAGGCAGGCAGTTTTATGCATGCGGCAGGCAGGGCCACATGGCTCATGACTGCCCGACTCACCATGCAGAGGAGCAGCATATAGTAAAGGGACCTCCCAGGCAGAGGCAGAGGTTCGAACGTGGAGGTCCTCAGGGAGCAGGCGAATGAGGCAGAGGAGTTGGCTGAGCAGTAGGTGGTGGATGATGCTTCGAGGCTCTACCACCACCACCACCAAGAGGGCCACCCCAACAACAGGGAGCTGGAAGACAGGGGCAGGCTCAGCTCCAGGCAGTCGAGGCCTATGACCACGGCTCACCTGAGATGATTCTAGGTACTATATGTGTCTACTCCATCCTTGTTGTAGTTCTTATAGACACAGGAGTGAGTCATTCTTTCATTGTCGCTTCCCTTGTTCAGAGCTCGGAGATTCCGACAGAGCCGTTGGCTCTATCCTTAGGACTAAAGACTCCTACGGGAGCAGACTCTACGATTATGCACTGGTGTCGGTAGTGTGAGCTTACTCTAGGAGGCGAGAGCTTCGGCTAGGATCTTCTTGTAGCGGCGTCAAGGCCTTACAACATCATCTTGGGCATGGATTGGTTATCTACAGTCCATTCTCAAATCACTTGTATTAGGCACAAAGTGCGGTGTTTCCGTATAGATGGGAGCAAGTTCACCTTCACCAGTGAGAAGGGAGCCTTGCAGCACAGGATGGACTTATGTAGAGGAGAGGGCAGCTGATCACACATTAGTTGGCTAGTCTCATCCTCGGAGTAGTTGATGTGCGGAGTCTGAGTTTTCCTGTTGTGGTGGATCAGTATGCGGACGTTTTTTATAACGACGTTCCAGGACTACCTCTTCACAGAGAGGTAGACTTTTACATTGACCTGTACCCCGGTACAACACCGATATCTACTCCAGCATATCGGATGGCTCCCTCCGAGCTTCATGAGCTGCGGGTACAGCTGGAGGATTTACAGGGAAAGGGATTCATCCGACCCAGTGTTTTACCCTGGGCTTCTCCGATTTTATTCGCCAAGAAGGCAGATGGGAGATTACAACTACATGTCGACTATCGTCACCTGAATCAGGTGACCGTAAAGAATAAGTACCCACTCCTGAGGATTGAAGAAGTCTTTGATCAGCTCAAGGGAGCACGATGGTTCTCGAAGATGGACCTCAGGTCAGGCTATCATCAGCTCAGAGTTTGAGACAAGGATGTTCAGAAGACAGCCTTTAGGTGTCAGTATGTCCACTACGAGTTCTTGGTTATTCCCTTTGGCGTAACCAATGCACCAGAAGTGTTCACGAGTCTCATGAACAGGATCTTCTAGCCTTACCTCGATCGTTTTTTCATAGTCATCATTGACGACATACTGATTTACTCGACTACTGAGGAGGAGCACGCCTACCACTTACGGGTTGTACTGGACACACTTTGAGAGCATCAGCTTTATGGTAAGCTCTCGAAGTGCTAGTTCTGGATTCGAGAGGTTCACTTCTTGGGGCATGTCATCTCAGAGGCGGGAGTTGTTGTGGATCCTAAGAAGATCGAGGCAGTACTTGCTTGGGAGCCACCCAGGAGCGTGACGGAGGTGCGGAGTTTCCTAGGTCTGGCTGGGTACTATCAGAGATTTGTGCCAGAATTCTCTAGAGTTGCAGCACTGCTTTCATCTTTGACTAAGAAGGGGAAACCCTTCGTTTGTTCAAATAGATGTCAGTAGAGATTTCAGGAGCTGAGATAGAGATTGACCAGTGCGCCCATCTTGAGGCTACCGGAGGAGGGCGTAGGGTACGTAGTTTACTGCGATGCATCAGGGACTAAACTCGGGTGTGTCCTGATGTAGGAGCGGGCAGTGATCGCCTATGGTTCATGATAGTTGAGGCAGCATGAGCATAAATATGCTACCCATGACCTGGAGTTAGCAGTAGTGGTGTCTTCGCCTTGAAGATGTGTAGGCACTATCTGATGGTCGAGCGCTTTACAGTCTACTTTGACCACCAGAGTCTCAGGTACATCTTCTCGCAGAAGGACCTGAACCTGAGATAGTGGCGATGGCTCGAGTTCCTCTAGGATTATAACTTTGAGATAGTCTATATTCCTGGAAAGGGGAACGTTGTGGCTGATGCTCTCTGCAGGAGATCGAGCATTCAGCTACTTAGAGAGGTGACAGAGCAGTTAGCCGCTTTGCAGATATCCTACGTGGATAGAGATGGGGTAGCCTTTCTACAGTCTCTCACAGTCACTTCTCCACTACTTCAGCGGGTCAAGGAGGCACAGTATGGGGACGTTGATTGTGAGACGCTACGTGCTCAGATTTCCACAGGGTAGGCACCTGATGGATTTTCTGAAAGAGGAGAGCACGTCATCCTCTTTAGGGGACGTACCATGGTACCAGTTGCACTGCAGGAGGAAGTACTGAGGAAGTTTCACACTTCCCCTCTAGCAGTACATCCTGGAATGGCGAAGATGTACTAGGACCTCAGACGATAGCACTGGTGGCCGGGTATGAATAAGGTTGTAGCAGAGTTCATTTCACGATGCCTCACTTGCCAGCAAGTGAAGGCGGAGCACTAGGTACCAGCAGGCTTGGTACAGCCCTTAGAGGTTCCAGAGTGGAAGTGGGATGGGATATCCATGTATTTCGTGACGGGGCTTCCACGTACTTCCAGAGGACACGACTCCATCTGGGTGATCATAGACCAACTCACCAAGTCGTCCCACTTCCTACCGATCAGAGATAAGGGCTCAGTAGAGAGCTTGGGACGCCTCTACATTCAGGAGATCGTACGGCTTCATGGTGTGTCATTGTCTATCATATCCGATCGAGATGCTCACTTTACTTCCTAGCTTTGGAAGGGGTTGTAGGAGGCTTTTGGGATGCATGTACACTTGATCACCACCTTCCATCCTCAAACGGATGGTCAGATGGAGAAGACCATTCAGACACTCGAGGACATGCTCCGTGCATGTGTCCTTGACTTTGGTCGCAGCTAGGAGGATCACCTACCCTTGGTGGAGTTTGCATACAACAACAGCTACTACTCCACCATCAGGATGGCACCATACAAGGCATTGTACGGCTGACATTGCAGATCACCTATGTGCTGGACTGACCCTGGGGAGTCAGCACTCGTAGGACCAGAGATGGTTCAGGCTACGATGGAGAAGGTGCAGATCATCCAGGAGCGGATGAGGACTGCACAGAGCAGACAGAAGTCCTATGCTGATAGGAGGCGGAGACCACTAGAGTTCGAGGATGACGACCACGTTTTCTTACGGGTCTCACCTCGACGTGGATTACGGAGATTTGGCTGGGGAGGAAAGTTATCTTCACGCTTCATCGGACCATTCCAGGTCCTCAATAGGGTAGGTGGGGTGGCTTACCACCTGGCCCTTCCACCTTAGTTGCACAGGGTGCATGACGTCTTCCACGTATCTTAGCTGAGGAGATACGTGCACGACCCGACTCACATCATTGATCATGGGGAGATAGACATCAATGATGGGGCGACATTTGCGGAGGTCCTGGTGGAGATCGAGGATCGATAGGAGCGGGTCCTACTTGAACGGTTGATTCCTCTTGTGTGCATTCATTGGTAGCATGAGAACCTCCAGGAGAGCACATGGGAGCGGGAGGCTAAAATGCGTGCTCAGTACCCTCATTTGTTCCCCTAGTTTATGTTGTAGCTTTATGGGGACGTAAATCCCTAAGGTGGGAGTAATGTAAAGACCCGGAAAATTCAAGGAAAATTTTTTCTTCAATGCTTTGGAATTTTACAAGTTTGTGGATTTTGACGGCACTTGATTCAGAGGCCCGGTGTGCCCGAAATCAATTTTTGAAGTTTTTCTCAGGTGCGTTTAGTAAACAAATGAGCGGGTTTTTCTATATTTTGAATCGGTGTTCGGAATTGAAATCTGAGGGCACCGATGAACTCGTAGCACCGGTAATTGCTTAAGGGGACCTTTACCGTAGTTGCATTTTAAGCAGGTTGAGAATTATTCTTTAGGGTTTAATTAAAGAAGTAAATAAAATTGTTTGTATAATTTTATTCTATATATAAAGAGGTCAATTCCTACCATGGGAAGTTGTTGGTGGGGCCCACACCCACCCAACTTCCCATGTGTGGATAATTGAAAGGTGGGGCCCACACGAGCCCCAACCTTTCACCTCCCCCCTAAAACTCCTTAACCCTCTGTAAACCCCCCCTTTAAACTCCCAAGTTAATATTGACAACTCTCCCATATTTATGAGACCTCTCACCTCCTCCTCTCTCCCTCTTTAACTCTTTCCAACACATTAATTTAATAAATTCAACCACATCAATTAATTAAATGAAGTGGTTTGAATTTGAATTTTAAATTGCATGTGATAATAAAATAATAGGAGAAGCCTATTATTTTATTTTTGGGGAGAGATTTCGTTGTGATAAGGAAGATTAGGAGAGCTTTCTTTGTGCTAAGGAAGATTGGGAGAGCTCTTGAGATTTTAGAAGAACACCATCCTCTGATGAAGAATGACGTCTCCTTCGATGAAGAACGTCGGTTCTATGAAGAACGACAACGCACCTTCCATTCTCATCTCCACGACAAGTGAGGAGACGCCGCTTCCTCCTCGAACGCACTCCATCGACGTCTACGAATCCTCACCTCGCGATGTCGTCTAACGCGATGCTGACATTCGTCATCAATTGTTTAGGTAGGGGTTTATTCTTGAAAGTGAATGTTTTCATACCCCGTTCTTCGTTGGAAATCGTGGTTTATATACGGCCAATTGCTATCGCTTTACACAGAGGGTGTGGGCCGAACGAACATGGCCCGACGACCCTCCGTTGATCTTTAATATTCTTAGAATCGGAAACCGAAGGCGGAGGAGGCACGACGCTGTCGCACCGTGCAGGGTTCATTGTGAAGGAAGCTGGCTTCGTCGCACCAGCTGTGCGGAAGGAATCGCGGCCCGTAATGCGGGCTGCTTCGGCGGAAAAATCAGTCAGCCCGTCGGCCGGGTGGAGCTGAACCGCGACGCCAGGAAGGTGTCGCGCTGAAGAATCTCGCGGCCCGCCGTGTGGGCCGTGTGTTCCAGAAGGCCGGCCGGCCTAGCTGGCTAGTTTGGGAAGGTCGGTGCCGCTTGGCACCGCTGGTTCGGACAACCAGTGGGTCACGCCCCCCTCGGAACCGATCGACCTTCGGGCCGAGCCGCTTGGCCAACCGGCCGGGCCGCACGCCCAATCGGGCCGCGTCGGGCTGGGCTGAGCCAGGCCGGGCCGTGCTCAGCCGGGCCGCGCCCTTCAGGCCGAGATGCGTTTTTCCTTCGGACCGGTCTGACACCCCTGCCAGGTCGGACCCATAAAACTAGGTTAACCCGACCCGTCGGCCCACTGAGCTAAACGAGTTGGGCCTGTTATTCACTTAAACGTGAATAACTTAAAGACTGTGTGTCCAATCGAAGCGCCGTCTGCGGCACTGGAACTCTTTAGACGAGATTGTCCTTTTGAGTTACTCTAAGTGAGTTTTGGATAGCTTTGGTAAATGGCTGGGTTTTGAATGAGCATATTTCCAACCGGGCCCCTAGAACGGAAAAGCCAATATCTCTCAGACCGGGCGTCTGTTTGACGTGCTGTCTGTCGCGTTGGGTTCCTTTTGACGAGACGGAACTTTGGGATACATCAACTCTGTACTTAATGACAGTTGATGTATCGACCCCTTTTACTCGTGGAGCGGATCCTCCCGGAATCGAGTACGCTGTGTGCGGGAACCCTAGAGCTGGCTACGAATGCGACGACAATGACGACTGTACTTGGATCCTACGTGGGTTCGGCAGTGATGACGACTGTACTTGGATCCTCCTTGGGTTCGGTAATGATGACGACTATACTTGGATCCTATGTGGGTTCAACAGCGATGGTTACTGTACTTGGATCCTATGTGGGTTCGGCAGCGACAACTTCTGTACTTGGATCCTACGTGGGTTCGGTAGAGGAAATGATTCATAGGCTACATCTAATCATCTCCACCCCTCTTCATGAGTAGTATACCTGTGTGAGATGAGTCTTGACTTTCAATCATTATCATAGGAATGATTGACTACTTTCCTGTGTGGACTGGATTGTGCTTGGGCTCAGAAGTTGGAGCCAAACTGAGATCGATGACTTAGGTATATGTATGGGCATATACCTAAGTAGATTTGGTTGATACTTCGTGTTTGTATCTTTTCTTTTGTGGTTATCCTTTGTGGATTCTGGGAGACCTTTGGGGGTCTCGGGGTCCCTACTGAGTATCGTTATACTCACCCATGCATGGGCATTGCCCGCACTACGTTGTGTTGGTTGCAGACAACGAACATCACTGGTCGTGGTCGAGGCTTGTGGAGCTGGACGATACCCGGAGGTGGACTACCTGGCGGGACGTACACGGAGCGGACGGACGGACCCGAGGTACTGAAGAGACTATCTGTACCCACCCTTCAGGTGGGATTCCCGGAGGATGACTCAGTGGTTGTTTCTTACTTTACAGCTATTGAACTTTCTTTCTCAGTTGTACTGTACTTTCAGTTGGGTTTGTATACTGGCTCATTTACTTTCCAGCACTTACTTTTGTACTCAGTTTACTTAGTGTTTACTCCATCTTGCGTACTCTATTGTGTTTGTTTACTTATATAAAGGCAATTTCTTCCCTTTTATTGGGATTTATGCCTTTGGTGCTAGTCGCCATCCCCTGGCCTATGGAAGGCGGGCTTGGGGTAGTCATGGTACGGGCCCCGAGGATGGGTCGTGACATCGACGATGATCCACAGACGATTTATGACGAATCTGAGCCATATCCATTGTCTTCCTGATTAACTTTATCTTCTCCATAGTCTCCTGTACAAGGCTCGGTCCAACTATCGAGGACTCACCCGTTTCCACCCAACATAGTGGAGGACGACACAGCCGCCCATACAACGCTTCAAACCAAGCAATATGTATGGACTCTTGATAAATGTTATTGTACGAAAACTCAACCAAGGATAATTGCTCCTCCCACGAGCCACCAAAATCCATGACACAAGCCCACAACATATCCTCACTACTATATATAAGGCCATTAGCGACCGCCATTGGCGGTCGATAAAGGGCTTTAGCGGCCGCGCAGCGACCGCCAATGGCGGTCGCTATTCTAAAAAAAAAAAAATTTTAAAAAAATTTTTATTGAATTGAATATAAATATATATATATATATATAATATATTTTAAATGTTTTAATATATATTTAATATATATATAATATCAAATCATTGTGCTATAATATATATATACTATTAAATACAATATTTTAAATACAAATCATTGTGCTATAATATATATATACTATTAAATACAATATTTTAAATACAAATCATTGTGCTATAAATATATATATATATATACTATTAAATACAATATTTTAAATATATATATATATATATAATATATTTTAAATGTTTTAATATATATTTAATATATATTTAATATATATATAATATCAAATCATTGTGCTATAATAATTTAAAAACTTCAATTCAAGAAATAATCTCATTTCAGGTCGTTCGGAGCACGTTTGCTCCGAATCGGACCGCCGCACGCCGTTTTGGTGTTTAACGGCGCCGGAACCGCGTTTCCGGCCGCCGCGGTCGCACGGCACCTCCGAATGAGGTGCCGTCTGGCCGACCATTTCACAATTGACGCCCCGGATGTTGTCGTACGGTTTCGTGGCATTCGGAGGTCGTTCGGGTGGTTTTGACCCCCCAACGCGCCATTTCAGCGCGCGCCGCGCTGCTGAAAACGACACAATCGGGCGTGCCGCGCGCACCGCACGTCTGATGGACGTGCGGCCTCCTCCTGCATCTCAGGAATAATATTCCTCTCGTCCCCGTGCGGTTTCAGGTCGTTCGGAGCACGTTTGCTCCGAATCGGACCGCCGCACGCCGTTTTGGTGTTTAACGGCGCCGGAAACGCGTTTCTGGCCGCCGCGGTCGCACGGCACCTCCGAATGAGGTGCCGTCTGGCCGACCATTTCACAATTGACGCCCCAGATGTTGTCGTACGGTTTCGTGGCATTCGGAGGTCGTTCGGGTGGTTTTGACCCCCCAACGCGCCATTTCAGCGCGCGCCGCGCTGCTGAAAACAACACAATCGGGCGTGCCGCGCGCACCGCACGTCCGATGGACGTGCGGCCTCCTCCTTCATCTCAGGAATAATATTCCTGTTGTCCCCGTGCGGTTTCAGGTCGTTCGGAGCACGTTTGCTCCGAATCTGACCGCCGCACGCCGTTTTGGTGTTTAACGGCGCCAGAAACGCGTTTCCGGCCGCCGCGGTCGCACGGCACCTCCGAATGAGGTGCCGTCTGGCCGACCATTTCACAATTGACGCCCCGGATGTTGTCGTACGGTTTCGTGGCATTCGGAGGTCGTTCGGGTGGTTTTGACCCCCCAACGCGCCATTTCAGCGCGCGCCGCGCTGCTGAAAACGACACAATCGGGCGTGCCGCGCGCACCGCACGTCCGATGGACGTGCGGCCTCCTCCTGCATCTCAGGAATAATATTCCTCTCATCCCCGTGCGGTTTCTGGTCGTTCGGAGCACGTTTGCTCCGAATCGGACCGCCGCACGCCGTTTTGGTGTTTAACGGCGCCGGAAACGCGTTTCCGGCCGCCGCGGTCGCACGGCACCTCCGAATGAGGTGCTGTCTGGCCGACCATTTCACAATTGACGCCCCGGATGTTGTCGTACGGTTTCGTGGCATTCGGAGGTCGTTCGGGTGGTTTTGATCCCCCAACGCGCGATTTCAGCGCGCGCCGCGCTGCTGAAAACGACACAATCGGGCGTGCCGCGCGCACCGCACGTCCGATGGACGTGCGGCCTCCTCCTGCATCTCAGGAATAATATTCCTGTCGTCCCCGTGCGGTTTCAGGTCGTTCGGAGCACGTTTGCTCCGAATCGGACCGCCGCACGCCGTTTTGGTGTTTAACGGCGCCGGAAACGCGTTTCCGGCCGCCGCGGTCGCACGGCACCTCCGAATGAGGTGCCGTCTGGCCGACCATTTCACAATTGACGCCCCGGATGTTTTCGTACGGTTTCGTGGCATTCGGAGGTCGTTCGGGTGGTTTTGACCCCCCAACGCGCCATTTCAGCGCGCGCCGCGCTGCTGAAAACGACACAATCGGGCGTGCCGCGCGCACCGCACGTCCGATGGACGTGCGGCCTCCTCCTGCATCTCAGGAATAATATTCCTCTCGTCCCCGTGCGGTTTCAGGTCGTTCGGAGCACGTTTGCTCCGAATCGGACCGCCGCACGCCGTTTTGGTGTTTAACGGCGCCGGAAACGCGTTTCCGGCCGCCGCGGTCGCACGGCACCTCCGAATGAGGTGCCGTCTGGCCGACCATTTCAAAATTGACGCCCCGAATGTTGTCGTACGGTTTCGTGGCATTCGGAGGTCGTTCGGGTGGTTTTGACCCCCCAACGCGCCATTTCAGCGCGCGCCGCGCTGCTGAAAACGACACAATCGGGCGTGCCGCGCGCACCGCACGTCCGATGGACGTGCGGCCTCCTCCTGCATCTCAGGAATAATATTCCTGTCGTCCCCGTGCGGTTTCAGGTCGTTCGGAGCACGTTTGCTCCGAATCGGACCGTCGCACGCCGTTTTGGTGTTTAACGGCGCCGGAAACGCGTTTCCGGCCGCCGCGGTCGCACGGCACCTCCGAATGAGGTGCCGTCTGGCCGACCATTTCACAATTGACGCCCCGGATGTCGTCGTACGGTTTCGTGGCATTCGGAGGTCGTTCGGGTGGTTTTGACCCCCCAACGCGTCATTTCAGCGCGCGCCGCGCTGCTGAAAACGACACAATCGGGCGTGCCGCGCGCACCGCACGTCCGATGGACGTGCGGCCTCCTCCTGCATCTCAGGAATAATATTCCTCTCGTCCCCGTGCGGTTTCAGGTCTTTCGGAGCACGTTTGCTCCGAATCGGACCGCCGCACGCCGTTTTGGTGTTTAACGGCGCCGGAAACGCGTTTCCGGCTGCCGCGGTCGCACGGCACCTCCGAATGAGGTGCCGTCTGGCCGACCATTTCACAATTGACGCCCCGGATGTTTTCGTACGGTTTCGTGGCATTCGGAGGTCGTTCGGGTGGTTTTGACCCCCCAACGCGCCATTTCAGCGCGCGCCGCGCTGCTGAAAACGACACAATCGGGCGTGCCGCGCGCACCGCACGTCCGATGGACGTGCGGCCTCCTCCTGCATCTCAGGAATAATATTCCTGTCGTCCCCGTGCGGTTTCAGGTCGTTCGGAGCACGTTTGCTCCGAATCGGACCGCCGCACGCCGTTTTGGTGTTTAACGGCGCCGGAAACGCGTTTCCGGCCGCCGCGATCGCACGGAACCTCCGAATGAGGTGCCGTCTGGCCGACCATTTCACAATTGACGCCCCGGATGTCGTCGTACGGTTTCGTGGCATTCGGAGGTCGTTCGGGTGGTTTTGACCCCCCAACGCGCCATTTCAGCGCGCGCCGCGCTGCTGAAAACGACACAATCGGGCGTGCCGCGTGCACCGCACGTCCGATGGACGTGCGGCCTCCTCCTGCATCTCAGGAATATTATTCCTCTCGTCCCCGTGTGGTTTCAGGTCGTTCGGAGCACGTTTGCTCCGAATCGGACCGCCGCACGCCGTTTTGGTGTTTAACGGCGCCGGAAACGCGTTTCCGGCCGCCGCGGTCGCACGGCACCTCCGAATGAGGTGCCGTCTGGCCGACCATTTCACAATTGACGCCCCGGATGTTTTCGTACGGTTTCGTGGCATTCGGAGGTCGTTCGGGTGGTTTTGACCCCCCAACGCGCCATTTCAGCGCGCGCCGCGCTGCTGAAAACGACACAATCGGGCGTGCCGCGCGCACCGCACGTCCGATGGACGTGCGGCCTCCTCCTGCATCTCAGGAATAATATTCCTCTCGTCCCTGTGCGGTTTCAGGTCGTTCGGAGCACGTTTGCTCCGAATCGGACCGCCGCACGCCGTTTTGGTGTTTAACGGCGCCGGAAACGCGTTTCCGGCCGCCGCGGTCGCACGGCACCTCCGAATGAGGTGCCGTCTGGCCGAACATTTCACAATTGACTCCCCGGATGTTGTCGTATGGTTTCGTGGCATTCGGAGGTCGTTCGTGTGGTTTTGACCCCCCAACGCGCCATTTCAGCGCGCGCCGCGCTGCTGAAAACGACACAATCGGGCGTGCCGCGCGCACCGCACGTCCGATGGACGTGCGGCCTCCTCCTGCATCTCAGGAATAATATTCCTCTCGTCCCCGTGCGGTTTCAGGTCGTTCGGAGCACGTTTGCTCCGAATCGGACCGCCGCACGCCGTTTTGGTGTTTAACGGCGCCGGAAACGTGTTTCCGGCCGCCGCGGTCGCACGGCACCTCCGAATGAGGTGCCGTCTGGCCGACCATTTCACAATTGACGCCCCGGATGTTGTCGTACGGTTTCGTGGCATTCGGAGGTCGTTCGGGTGGTTTTGACCCCCCAACGCGCCATTTCAGCGCGCGCCGCGCTGCTGAAAACGACACAATCGGGCGTGCCGCGCGCACCGTACGTCCGATGGACGTGCGGCCTCCTCCTGCATCTCAGGAATAATATTCATGTCGTCCCCGTGCGGTTTCAGGTCGTTCGGAGCACGTTTGCTCCGAATCGGACCGCCGCACGCCGTTTTGGTGTTTAACGGCGCCGGAAACGCGTTTCCGGCCGCCGCGGTCGCACGGCACCTCCGAATGAGGTGCCGTCTGGCCGACCATTTCACAATTGACGGGGGGGGCTGTACGGGGGTGCGAGGGGGGCTGTACGGGGGTTCGGGGGGCTGTACGGGGGTGCGGGGGGGCTGTACGGGGGGTGGCGGGGGGCTGTACGGGGGTGCGGGGGGCTGTACGGGGGTGGCGGGGGGCTGTACGGGGGTGGCGGGGGGCTGTAGGGGGGTGGCGGGGGGGCTCTCCGGGGGTGGCGGGGGGCTGTACGGGGGTGGCGGGGGGCTATACGGGGGTTCGGGGGGCTGTACGGGGGGTGCGGGGGGCTGTACGGGGGTGGCGGGGGGCTGTACGGGGGTTCGGGGGGCTGTACGGGGGTGCGGGGGGGCTGTACGGGGGTGCGGGGGCCTGTACGGGGGTGGCGGGGGCCTGTACGGGGGTGGTGGGGGGCAGTACGGGGGTGCGGGGGGGGCTGTACGGGGGGTGGCGGGGGGCAGTACGGGGGTTCGGGGGGTTGTACGGGGGTGCGGGGGGCTGTACGGGGGTGCGGGGGGGGGCTGTACGGGGGTGCGGGGGGGATTTACGGGGGTGCGGGGGGGGGGGGGGGGCTGTACGGGGGTGGCGGGGGGGCAGTACGGGGGTTCGGGGGGTTGTACGGGGGTGCGGGGGGCTGTACGGGGGTGCGGGGGGGCTGTACGGGGGTGCGGGGGGGCTGTACGGGGGTGCGGGGGGCTGTACGGGGGTGCGCGGGTGGCTGTACGGGGGTGTGGGGGGCTGTACGGCGGTGCGGGGGGCTCTCCGGGGGTGCAAAGGTCATCCCATTGATTACAAAAGTGAAAAATAAAAGTGATAACATCTAATTAATACATATTTCTTTTATCGATACCATACAAAAATTTATAAAAAATATATTGGATAATACATAATCTATAATATCAGATCTATTGATCTGTTGGAATTAGTTCGACTTTTTCAAATGTAGAATCATTCAAGATTATCTGATCAAAAACTCAATATGTGTATAAAATATTTAAAAGACCACCATGGATGGTAATAATGCATTACTTAAATGAATAAATACAGTACATCAATGTCAACCCTACCAGTAAAAACAAAAAACATATCTCGTGAATATATGGTGCGTCACGCGTTGCCATCACTGTTACCTCCTTCTGGTGGACCAGGTGCCTACAACAAATAAACATTATAAATATTTTAATAACAAAAATAATTTAAATTAAATAAATAAATACAGTATATACCTGCGTCGTATGATCCCCTGTACCATCAGCTCGACGCACATATTCCCGCAGTGCTCTTACCTCAGCTGTCAATTGCGCATTTGTCTCCTCGGAAGCGCGCAGTCGTGCCTCAAAATCTGACATCTGCTGTGTCATATGAGCAACAGCAGGTCCGACAACCGCAGCGCGTGACACTACAGAACGAGGAATCCCTGCTCCATAGGTCAAACTATAGCCATGCCCGTCCCGACCAATAATGCGATGAAAGATCTCATCCCGTCGCATGGGAAGCTGTCGCTGGTCCTCTGGCAGATGTTCTAACTCAGCTTCAAATTGATCCTGTGAAATATTTAAATATATATAAATATATATATGTTAATATAAAGATTTATGTAATTATTGGTAAGTACAGACACTTACTATCAATGCTGCAACCTCTGGATCATTGCGATCACGAGTCCTTATCCACACCGACATTTTATCAGTTGCTGCACCTTGCCCTCGCAACTGTATATTAAAAGAATATAAACACAAAACCATATTAATTAATTAATTAAAAAGTGAATAATATATACCTCATGTCGGATTTGAGACACGTGACGAGTCCCGAGCCTGTGAGCTGGTCCCTGCAACGCTCGATTCTCCGAATGGCGTGTTGACACCTCCTACATTCAATTCATTCAAATTTCAAACAAATCACATATTCTTGAAAATATATATACAGCAAAATAATTAATATACTAACCGCAACACCCTCAGTAGACCAATATGCAACCAAGTCACGCCACTGAGCCGGGAGGACACCTCTCGGGACTTTTTCCAAAATGTCAGGGGCACCCACATTTGGCACCCAGTGGTCCCTCTTCACTTTGCCTTTATAATCTTTCCACAGCTTACGGCATTTTCTCATACACACGGGCCGAAACTCTTCAGGGCATACTTTCAAATTTTGCTATAATGAAAATAATCAAACATATTAGTATTATTTATAAATAGAAAATAAAGTAAAATTATTTTCTTACCTGAACCTCCCTCCATAGACGATCTAATGTGTCCTGAGGGATAGAATCCCAATCACGCGTGGTCAATGGAAATCGATGTGGGTCACGTATGATATGACCCAGCTGACGAATAAATGCCGGGGCATTCGGTCCCACGGGATGAAATACCTCATCAAATGAAACATCTATCGTCGTGTCGGAATTCCATGCTAATATGCCACGACCAGGGCCTCTCCTGCGAGAGGAAGAAGCAGCCGAGTCTGATCCTGTTGAAAACAATTTTATATATAAATTGACAAATGTTATATATATATATATATATGTTAATTACATAAATAATATAGATAATGATTGTCAAACATACCTCGACCCTGAGACGTAGATGCCTCAGATGGATGATGTGGATTTTCTGCCTCTTCCCCTGACATGTCTGCAATCATACAAAATATCAGTAATGAGTCCAAAGTGTTTAAAAGATAAATTGGATTGTTCTTAATAAATCAAACTTGTACAACTGTTAATCAAACAAAAAATGGATTGAATAATTAGTTGTGAATGAATTTTAAAAAATCAGAAAGTTAATCAACCTAAATATTTATGACTGAATTAACTTACAAAAGTGAGGATTAAAACTTATAAGGATTTATAAAATGATTAGATAATTTATGATATCCTAGGACATTCTACTGAATAGCGGGAAAACAATTATACCTTTCATTAAGCATGCAAATCGACCGTTTCTCCTTCAACAGCCGCTCTGACCCAATAAATATCTTCTTCACGTTGAACTACGGTATGTTGATCAAGTTGTTGGTAAACAAACGGAACAGTCTCGGGTTCATCTTCTTCAAATAAAAACACTCCTCGCCGAGACATTTTGACAACAACTTGCCAACTTGGATCCGAAGGCAAAGTAACGAAGAATACTTGTTCCGCTTGTGATGTCAAGATGAAAGGTTCATTCTCAACTCGTTCATTATTTCTGTATAACATGTAGTTAAAATTCACCAATGAAAACTGATATTGATCGACTTTACATCCACGCACTGGATCAACCCAATTACACTTTAACAATATGTACTTCAAACCGTGTGTGTATACAACTTCAATGATGTCTATCAATTGACCATAGTAATAACCAGAATCGACAAAGGGACAACCGATTCCACTGTTTTGTGTTGCTCGTTTGTCATCAACATCTTTAATGCGAAATCGAAAACCATTAGCATCAATAGCTTTATAACGACGAGCGGTTATAGATGGACCCTCAGCCAGTTGGATAAATACTTCAGGTAACGTGGGGTCCCCTAACTCCCTCAGCTTACGAACCTACATAATTTATAAAAATCAATACTGATATATGCAGAAAGAATTAGTTTAATACTTCACTCATAATGAAAATCAATTTATACATACATAATCCTTGAACCAATCATGAAATGCCGCATAATGAGATTGTTGAATTTGCAACTCAGTCGCACGATGCATCTCTTCTTTTATCTCATTAATGTGTTTCCTGCAAATGATTACGCGATGTTTAAAAGATCAACTTATGCAAAGAAAACATGTAAAAGTTATACAAGCACATTGATAAGATACTTACTGCATTAATGGTGCAACTGATGGAGTATTGAACAAGATATATCGATGTGCTTGTATCCACTCGATGTTGTCCATATCAAATGTGGTTCCTTCTCCAACTGGACCATCATGAATCCGAGAGGGCTTATCTAATTTTGTTTCAACATCCGTAAGATATTCTGCACAAAAGGTAGTACACTCGTCCATCAAATAACCATTGGCTATTGATGCCTCTGGACGAGCTCTGTTGCGTACAAATCTTTTCAATGTACTCAAATACCGTTCAATAGGATACATCCACCTGAATTGCACTGGACCAGCAGCCATTACTTCATCAGTTAGGTGCACTGTTAAGTGGACCATAACATCGAAAAATGAGGGGGGGAAAAGTTTCTCAAAGTGACAAAGCGTAAGTACAATTCGGTCCTGCAAACTTTTTAAATCACTCATTCGTTGATTTCTTAAACAAAGTTGTCTAAAAAAATTACTCATCTCAATCAAGGGCTGAACAACATTGGGGGATAAACAATCACAAATTGCAATTGGAATCAACTGCTGAAGTAATATGTGATTGTCATGACTTTTCAACCCTTGCAATGTCTTGCTCGTCAGATTCACACACTTTGAAATATTAGAAGAGTAACCATCAGGCACCTTGACCATCTTCAAAATGGAAAGAAATGTCTCTTTCTCCTCTGTAGTCATCGAATACTGTGCAGCAGGCATATATGCCTTGTTTCCCTCAGCTAACTGTAAATGCAACTGTTTCCTTAAACCCATTTCTTCCAAATCACGGCGTGCATTAACATGGTCCTTTGACTTTCCACTGACACCTAAAATGGTCCACAATATGTTATCACAAACATTTTTTTCAATGTGCATGACATCCAAATTATGCCTCAACATGTTAGTTTTCCAATACGGAAGACTATAAAAAATACTTTTCTTTTTCCAATTGTGACTGCGCTGCCTACCCGCAGCACGAATATTACGTACTGGAGGAGCCACCAAATCCTGAATTTCATATACCGTGCGGATGTTTTCTTCCTCAATCTGCGATAACATTTCGACTCCTGTCATGATCTTTGGTGCTGGGCTGAACTCTCTAGAACCATCAAATGTCACTCTGTCCTTTCTGAACCTGTGCTGGGGAGGGAGAAAACGCCTGTGACCCATGTATGCCCATTTTTTGGAATGTTTAAGCCATACAGATTTTTTACTTTTATTGCAACAAGGGCAAGCAAATTCCCCTTTCGTACTCCAGCCTGATAAATTTGCATAAGCTGGGAAGTCATTGATTGTCCACAATAAAGCTGCATGCAGTTTGAACATTTCATTCGTTTCGCAGTCATAAGTCATCACACCATCGCCCCAAAATTCATTCAACTCATCAATCAATGGTTGAAGGTAAACATCAATCTTATCCCCCGGACTTTTAGGTCCATCAATAAGAGTGGAAAGTAATATAAATTGTTGCTTCATACAAAGCCACGGAGGAAGATTATATGGAACCAACACCACGGGCCATGTGCTATGAGTTGCACCAACCATAGACTTGAATGGATTGAAACCATCTGCTGCCAATCCCAATCGGACATTACGAACATCTTTAGCAAAGTCGGGATGTCTCTTATCAAAATCCTTCCATGCATGAGAGTCTGCCGGGTGGGTTAACATGTCACTTTCATGAACTCTTTCTGCATGCCATCTCATTAAATTAGAAACTTTAGATGACATAAAAAATCTTTTCAACCTCGGTTTAAGGGGAAAGTAACGCATTTGCTTTACGGCAATCGGTTTCCCCTGTATCGCAATCTGACTTTGATGAGTCTTATTTCCCCTGTTCTCTTTCCACCTGGAAGCGCCACAAACCGTACAGATATCCAAATGAGCAGTTTCATTTCTAAACAACATACAGTTGTTTGCACATGCATCTATAGTCTCATATGTAAAACCTAAGTTCTCTGTCAACTTACAAGCATAGTAATACGACTCAGGAATCTTAGCGTCGACAGGAAGAACTTTTTTCAATAAAACCAAAAGCATGTCGAATGATGTGTCTGACCAATTGTTCAAAGTCTTCAAATGAAACAACTCCACGATGAACGACAGTTTATTGTAAGAAGTACATCCAGGATATAATTCTGTTTTCGCATCATCAAGTACTTCATAAAACCTCCTCGAATCACGATCTGCACCAGAGCGAAGATTTATCTCACCGGTCTCAAGATTCTGGATGTCAATGCCTTCAGGATCAAACCCACGTACCATTTCAGTAAGCATTTCATGCATTGGATCAGTCATCCTTGAATCAACATCCATCTGAGCTGCATCTGTATTTTGACAACGAACATATTCTTCTCCATGACGAGTCCAACTCTTATAATTTTTCAGAAATCCATTAAAGAAAAGGTGCTCCCTCACAGTATCTCGTGTGAATTGATATCTGTTAGCACATTTTCTACATGGACAACTAATATAGTCACTTTCAAATCCTCTCGTGAAGTCAATAAACTGCATAATGCCATTGAAATATTCTCTAGACGTTCGATTTGGAAGATCAATCCAACTCTTATCCATAATAATATCTGTATAACAAACATTTACACAATACTTATTACATTTACATTTTTCAAATCAACTATATTCAAAATAAATATTAATCATTTGTTTATGAACCATTGATAAAATAATAATGTAACTGAAAGCTTATGTTACCTGATTGAGCAACAAACCTGAAAGGGAGGGGAGCCGAAGGCGGTGCTGCGAGGGAGAGGAGCAGCGAAGGGGAGCCGGAGCCAAAGGCGGTGCGGCAAGGGAGGGGACGGGCGGCGGCGGCGGCGGGGAGCTGGAGGAGAGGAGGCGGTGAGGGGACGGGGGACGGGCAGCGAGGGGGGGGTGTCCGGGGTCGGGGGGGGCTGTCCGAGGTGCGGGGAGGGGTGTCCGGGGTGTCGGGGGCCTGTCAGGGGTGCGGGCAGGGGTGTTCGGGGTGCGGGGGTGTCCGAGGTGCGGGGGAGGGGGGGCTGTCTGGGGTGCAGGGGGGCTGTCGGGGGTGCGGGGTGGGGTGTCCGGGGTGCGGGGGGCCTGTCCGGGGTGCGGGGGGGCTGTCCGGGTTCGGAGGGGGGGTGTCCGAGTGCGGGGGGGGGGGGGGGGGGGCTGTCCGGGGTGTGGGGGGGCTGTCCGGGTTCGGAGGGGGGTGTCCGAGTGCAGGGGGGGCTGTCCGGGGTGCGGGGAGGCGTCCGGGGTGCGGGGGGCGGTCCGGAGTGCGCGGGGGGGTGCTGTCCGGGGTGCGGGGAGGCGTCCGGGGTGCGGGGGGGCGGTCCGGAGTGCGCGGGGGGGTGCTGTCCGGGGTGCGGGGAGGCGTCCGGGGTGCGGGGGGCGGTCCGGAGTGCGCGCCGGGGGCTGTCCGGGGTGCGGGTGCCGTCCGGGGTGGGGGGGGAGGGCCGAGAGGCCGGAGGGCGGCGGCCGGAGGCCGGAGGGCGGCGGCCGGAGGCCGGAGGGCGGCGGCCGGAGGCCCGAAGGCGGAGGGCGGCGGCCGGAGGCCGGAAGGCAGGCGGCGGGGGAGGACGGGCGGCGGGGGAGGGCGGGCGGCGGGGCAGGGCGGGCGGCGGGGGAGGGCGGGCGGAGGGGGAGGCCGGGAGGCGGGGGAGGCCGGGCGGCGGGGGAGGCCGGGCTGCGGGGGAGGCCGGGCGGCGGGGGAGGCCGGGCGGCGGGGGAGGCCGGGCGGCGGGGGAGGGGAGGGCGGCGCGAGGGAGGGCGGAGAGGGGTTAGGGCAGAGATCGAGAGGGCGCGGGGGGGGGGGGGGGGGGGGGGGCGCAGAAACCCCCCGAATATTTTTAGGGAGGTTAGCGACCGCCATTGGCGGTCGCTAAAGGTGGGCTATAGCGACCGCCAATGGCGGTCGCCCGAGTCAGGGGGCCTCCACTGCCCCCTTTTCTAGTAGTGCCTCCAAAGTTTTTATCATCCTCTCAGATTGACCATTCGTCTGAGGGTGATACATCGTGCTCATAATCAACTATGTCCCTAGGTCTTGCTGCAAGGATTTCTAGAAACGAGATACAAACCTTGGATCTCTATCTGATACAATCGAAACTGGAACACCATGCCACTTTACCACCTCTCATATATAGATTTTGGACAGATCCTCCACCGTATGAGGTTCACGAATTGGAATGAAATGGGCCAACTTCGTTTGCCGATCCACTATCACCCCAAATGGAATCATGCTTTCTGACTGTTCTTGGGAGACCTGTAACAAAATCCATCGCTATCTACTCCCACTTCCAAACATGGATTGGTAAAGACTGCATTATTCCTACTAGCCTCTAATGCTCTGCCTTGACCTGCTGACAAGTCAAGCATCTCGAAACAAACTCAGCCACTCTTCTTTTTATACCAGCCCACCAGAATTGTGCTTTCAATGGTTTATACATTTTCTGAATCCCAGGACAAACAGACCACCTGGAATCATGATACGTTATGAGAAGATCCTCATGACAAGCAACTGGTACAACCATCCGATTTTGAAATCACAAAACTAAATCTCCATTCAGTTGTCAACCCTAAATGGTCTCCCCACCATTGAGTCTCGACCTCATGGTCACACACTCAGAATCGAACACCACCACAAATGAATCCAGATATCTCTGAAATATCTGATTCATCAATGCCATGAACACCGTTGTCGCATTCGTTAGACCAAAGGGCATAACTACATATTCATAATGGTCATACCTACTTCTGAAAGCTATTTTAAGAATATCGTCCTTCCTCACTCGTAATTGATGATATCCCGACCTCAGGTCGATCTTGGAGAAGCATTGGGCACCCCTCAACTGGTCGAACAAATCATCAATTCGTGGAAGTTGATATCTATTTTTTATCGTAACTTGGTTAAGTCTACGATAATCAACACAGATCCTCAAAGTACCATTCGCCTTTTTCACAAACAACACCGGCGCTGCCCACAGAGACGTGCTAGGCCAGATAAACCCTTTGTTTTCAAAATCTTCCAACTGGAATTTCAATTCCCGAAATTCAGTAGGTTCCATCCGGTAAGACGGAAGTGAGATAGGACTAGTCCCCAGAAGGATATCAATTATAACTCCACTTCTCTTATGGGAGGTAACCCAGAGAATTATTTAGGAAAAACATCCATGAACTAGTCCACCAATACCGGAAGAACACTCTTTTCATCACCCTCTACCGATTTAAACAACAACACTGCCAACTGATACAATGACGTGCCCACTGCTGGTGCCAACAAACTCGTTGCACCCTGCCTTTCATGACTCTCTCCTCTAAAGAGATTTCTAACACCATCGTGTGTCGTAAAAGCCATTTTCCGCACATTATAGTTGATGTGGGCCTTAAATGACACTAGCCAATCCATTCCCAGGATTACATCATACCCATCCATCTCAAGTAGTGAGAAATTATAGGTTATCTAAACCTTGACCACAACAATACTACATGATCTACACAAGAAGGTTCGACACTCTATTCGACCCAGAAGAGTTTGCAGTTTCAAAACCGAAGGCATAATTTCTACCCTTAAACATAGTAAGTCAATAGCATGAGAAGAAATGAAGGAATGTAATGCACCATTATCAAAGAGCACTTGCACAAGGGTAGAATTCAAAAGAATCGTACCTCTCACTGTAGATGGTCCAGCTTGATCATCAACCATCATCTGCTCAGCTCCATACAATTGCTTCGTCGCTGCACTGCTCTCCTTGTTGCCATGATGGGATTTCCCTGGTTTAGAATTCATTGTATTTTGAGAATCACCATGGCTAGATCTATTATGCTGATGAGACTGATTCTGTTATCCTCATCCTATCGAAGCATACGATGCTTGCGACGCTTGAGAAGTGTCACGTGCACCTGACCTCGGAGCATTTCTATAATAGCGTTATAGATTCCCCATCTGCTTGCAATTATGACATGCTCTAGGTTTCATCGTACGATCTATACTTTTGTGGTCAAGCGAACCACATTGAAAACAACCTGCTTTGCTCTAGGGTCATGAAGGAAGGTTCACTGATCCTGATGTCTGGTTTTGATTTCCACTTGCACCGTGGAAATAGGTGTCCCTTTTTATCTTGTTCCTAGAGGTTGTGTTCCCACCATTTCCTATAGGTATGAACATTCCTCCTCCTATTGATCTCGATATATCACTTTCAGCAATAGTCGCTCTATTCACCATCTCTGTATAATTCGTAATACAGAGCACCGTAATCTTTGATCGAATCTCCTACCTTAGCCCCGATTTGAAGATGTGTGCCTTCAACGACACACTTTCTGCAACCTCTAGTGCAAAATAGACTAAGTTCTTGAATTTAGTTGCATACTCTATGACAGATAGATTCTCTTGCTTCAAGCTAAAGAAGTTCGTCGTTTTCTGGATCTTGAACATGTGAGGATAGAATTGTTTGTTGAAATTTTTTTCAAAATCCTCCCATGTTAGGCCTTCATCCAATTTAGCATGCACTGCTAAATCCCACCACTAATGTGCAATATCCTCAAGCATATACGTCGCCAACTTTACTTTGAGCTCTGATGGTGTGCCAATAAAATCAAAGATATGATTCATCCTACTTAGCCACACCTCCTCCTTTTTGGGTTCGGCATCACCCCGAAAGTTTGGTGGATTATGCTTCATGAACTGGATGGTATGATCCACATGCCTTGGATCATTCCTCTGATTCCCTATATCCATAGCTTTAAAAGCTTGTAAAATACTTTGAACCAGCTCTTGGTTCACATGTGGTTCAGGTGCAACCACATTCTCCGCAGCTTCTTTGGGTTGGTTCCGATGACGCCTATCAGGTGCCATTTTCTAAACTAACAACAAACTCTGTCAATCTCACTCTCTAGCAACTGGTGTCTTAGAATTTCAAATTCTATCACATCAACTATCACAACATTGTTTTTCCAAAAACAACATTTTTCCATGTTCAACCATTTTTGAAAACATTCAACATACTTTTTGAAAATCAACCCATTTTCAAAATACACCAAAATACCCTATTTTAAAAATATTTCACTTGAAGACAACTTTTGCATTTTTTTAAAAAAAATCACACCTTGAAAGAAATCCTTACTCATTCATCACAATGAGATATGAAATCCTAGTGGGAATTAATTCCTCTATAATGCATGTCATGCTCATCTCATTGGATAAACCCATGACAATGAGATTTCCAACATTCTAGAAGTGTATCCAAAACTCTTATGTACCCAACACCCTGGTAACTTGAAGTTCAGCATAAATGGGTTAGCTACGTCCTTTTATTCTATACATTTCAAGTTCTGACAATCCTACTCATGTCTAAGATTTCGACCCAAGGAATAGACAAGAATGAATTTCAACTCCAAGACCAAGAACATCGATGACTACTTGTTAGGAAAGGACCGAACAAGCTGATACCATTTGTAATGACCCGCCAATTCTCATTGGCTTGAGAGTACAATGTTTCCTTACTAGGCCTTAAGCGACATCCCCAAGACACCAAAGGCTGGAAATAAATGCCGAAGGGTTTCAAATAAAATTTGGGGGATGATTTACCCTTTGAGAAAAAAACCCATAAACCAACCATAACCAAACATTCACTATATGATGCATGAACAAAAGAAACAACCAACTCATGCATTACCAAAAGAGAAGTACATTGTTCCACAAATCACTATATAACCAACAAAAAATCAGAGTACCAAGAAGAAGACTAAACAAAATACCTAACACAATCCAAGACACACTCCATGGCTCCACACCAAGATCCATGCACCAAACACCACCACATCTTCCAAGCATTACCAAGAACCACTAGTAATGAGATGCCTTACCTTTACTTGTGTCCCAGAATACGACATCTACAAAAGCACCAATGTGCCAAAGCATGGGTGAGTATAAAACTCATTAGGTTTTCCCTAATGACTTACCTACTCATGCCACTAGGATAGAAGAGTTAGCAACAATTATATAAAAATAGTTTATATAAAACATTTTATCAAAATCAGTTTATAACTAAATATAAACAATTTTTCAAAACCATTCGTAAGCAAAAGCATCCAAGAGCAACTGAAACCAATTTTTCAACCTATTAGTTTTCCAAAAAAATAGCCAATCCAGCCTTAGAACCATTTCACAAAATCCTTTTTTGGAATACCCAACCATTTCACAATCCCATGCAACCAACCATGCATGCTACCTGGAAGAGGGGAGAAGCCTTAACCCTTATCCATCCCAACCATGATGGGGGAGACTTCTTACACTTATCCAACCCAAATGCACATGAATGATTGACAGGGGAGAGCCCTGACCCTTATCCATCCCAACACTGATGGGGGAGACCCCTATCCCTTATCTGTCCCGAATGCAATATAAATGTTTGATGGGGGAGAGCCCTAACCCTTATCCATCCCAACACTGATGGGGGAGAATCCTAACCCTTATCTGTCCTGAATGCAATATGAACACACACCTTCCCCATGTTCCATTAACCCTTTGAAACCGAGCACAAGGTCATATTTCAACCAAGCCCCGTACATGAAATATGAACACACAACACATATTCCCATCAGTCATGCCAAAACGCCCTTTTCAATAAAAACACTTTTTTATTGAAAACTATTTCCATCAAAACCATTTCAAATCCAAACCATTTCAATTCCAAACCATTTCAATAAAACTCACTTTTTATTGAAAACCAATTCCATCGAAGTCATTTCAATCTCAAACCATTTCAATAAAACACCATTTTTATTGAAAACCCATTTTTCATCAAACCATCTACAATTTCAGAAAATCCATAATTTAAAATCAACATTTTAAATTCAAGAATCCAAATCACTTTGTACAATAATCTACCCAGATTTCACAATTTCATCAAAACCATAAATCATCACTAAAGAAGATTTATTCCATGCTTTTCACAATCAAATCCATTAAAACAAAAAAAATTGAAACTAATCCAATAAATTATAATAAGAGGAGTTGAGAGTGAAGCCTCCTACCTTTAGGGTTTCTGAGAAATCGACCCATAAGCAACCGCACCTCAAAACTGGTGAACGCACCACCGAAACCTCTCTAGATCCCCTTACCTAACATCCATAAGCCTTAAAATTAACATCCAAGGCAACCACAACCCTATATCTACACACAACGGGTGTAGATATAGAAAAACGATAGATAGGGAGATATAGATCTCAAGAAAACCACAAACAACCATGAGAGAAGACTTACCTGAGAAGAACCACCTTCAAACCACCATGAGACCCCTTCAAATCGCTTCCAAAACGAGTGGGAGATCCCCTACAACCTTTGAGAACCGAGAATCCTGAGTGAGGCTCGAGTGGGAGAGGATTTGGAGAGGAATGAGGTGAGCCTGAGTGAACCCGGGTTTTAAAACCCTATTTTTAAGTGGTCGCACAATTATCCCACACGGTTTGTCAAACCGTGCGCTAACCGTGCGCATGCTACTGCCCCGAGAGAAAGGGTCTGCACGGTTGCCTTGCACGGTTTGGAAAACCGTGCATAGGCCGTGTGAATCCTACTGTCTCCCTTGCACGGTTTCCTAGAGAATCTGCACGCTCAAATGGCCCGAAGGCCTTCTTTTTTATTTTATTATGGATAATCCCCCTTTTAAGGGTTGAAGGGGAACTCGTACCTGACCCGTAGGCCCAAGGCACAAGGCCCAACTGACTCGCATTACATGAACTGAAGTCCCAGAGGCATACCATGCCCAATACATGACCCGTAGACCCAGCCCACTTGAACTGCCCCTCCCCAGCTTCTACACAGTTTCCACTAACCGTGCTCAAACCGTGCACCCATAGAAAAGCCTCTATACTCAAACAAAACCATTCCAAACTCTCCCAACCACTTATTAACTCATACCATGAACTTTAAGCACATAAAAAGAATAAACAAATGCCACATACCTCAAACCGGGGGTACTACATTAATCCTATAAGTGGTGAAACCAAATATGGAGTCTTTTAGTGCTTTGAAGAAGTTGAAAATCCTTTCAATCTCGTTGATCTATTCTTTTGATTCCAAGGGTTCCTTGTCACTATGATATATGTTTAGATTATACATAGAGAATTTTTATGTGTGTTTTACCCTTTATTCTAGATCAAAACTGGAGACTGTCCCATGGACTAGATCATTAAGACTATAGTTTCTCCCAAATCTAAATAAACTGAAGGATTCACCTGTGGGTATCAAACTAGTCCTTACTCACTGAAATATAGAGATATTATTATTCAAGGATCCATAATATATAAAAAATATATGATGAAACCATTTAGAACATAATTTTATTCAATTATATTATACTAGATTTATAAAATTGAAAACCCAAAAATGGTTAAACTATAAAGAAGGATGCTTTAAAATCTTCCCCCTACCATGATAACTTGAGGCTTGTTAGGAATGTAAGCTAGATATGTACACACTCATGATACCTCTCATATTCTAAATGTAAAATCTAAAATCTAAATACACTTTACAAACACAAGATGGTGGTACCCAATAATGATAGGAATATTTAATGAAATGGTTAACCTTTAATACAAATTTTTCATAGACCAACTCAGGTCAACCAGTATTGTCACCAAATTTGGACAATCACAAAGCTCAAATCATGTCTCTAGTCGTTATGGGCTTGGGAGAATTAGGGTCTCATAAAAATAATCTTTAGAAATACATAACCATCAGTATAAATATGATATAATAGAAATAAATAGTGTATAATGGAAGATATCCAAAGATATATCATATATCAAGAACAACCAAACCACAAAGGTACATCCAAAAAATTGGATAATAAGGTTGAGATAAAAAAATACCAACAAAAATGTACCTAAACCAATATATTGTTCCCCATCTATATGAATATATTTCACTTATATCCGAAGAAAAAAAATATATACATGATCAGGTAGAGTCACCCTCTACAGAATTCTCTTAACATTACATGTATCCTTTAAAACCAAGGAAACAAATGACCAAAGTAAAAGATAGTGTGTGAGAACAAAAGGTCAGTATGATATCATAATGAATCTATATAATGTTTTCGACATGAATCAAGTAGGTCTTTTTTAATATAGATTTAAAAAACATATCCAGAAGAAATAATTTTACATATCAAATTAACCTTTTCTTTTCTTTTAAAAAAACGACTCATTTAAATACACAATGAAATATGACATATCATTTATCCATGAGGAATAATCATATGAAATAAATAGGTTTCAAGCATAAATATCCATATCTAGTGTGAAAATATAATATAAATAAATAAGAATGTATTTTATCCTCAATTAAATAATGGAACAATCACAAAACACGTATTTACAAAAGTATTAAAACTAAGACAATCAAGTACAAGTGAACTCTAAAGTCTAAAAAACAAAGTCCCCTAGAAATGCTACCATTGGTAACCTCCCAAATTGATAGTTAATTCCACTGGGGATTAAATATTTCTAGTTTTCCCCCATACCAAAAGATTTTCCTAGTGTTCTATTACACTATCATTTCTTTCAAATAATAAAGGTCACATTTTTTAAAACAATTTATATAGTGAAACCACACCACTACCTTTCTTGAAAAACAATTTCCTTTAAAAATATTATTTGAATAAATTTATCACACACATCATGTGCAACAAGATGGTTTCCAACAAAAAATCATTTTACAAAACATATCTGTATATCTTAAATTTCAATCCACCTAGTATGGATTTCAATTAACCAATTTTATATATAAAAATCAATGGGAATCATAAGAAAATAATGAATTCCCTTGTATAGACAATTTAATAAAGACACCTACTGTGATAATGATGAATACAACATTTCACTAAATCCTATTTATGGGGAAAAAATTAATCTATTCCTCAAGAGCCTATATATATAATGAACACTGTCAATAATTCACCCACAACCTTAGATCTAATAGTCACATCCCAATTGGGTTCCAATGGATCAAGGGGAGTGGAAATATTGGGTAGATATATGGAATGTAGAATAAAGGGATAGAAAACCCAAACATGCATTGGAGAGATCCATCTGAAATGATCAGGGATCACCATAGAATCAAGGGGAGAGTCCTCGAAAGAATCATGGAGGGACTTGTTTAATTTAATGAGGAATTATGAGAATATTAGATAAAAACACTGAATTCATCGTGGTAATTTTCAATTTTAATAATTTTTGATCTAGTCTCATTATTAGTTTTCATGGTTAGAAAAAACATTCACTAATGATGTTGTAGCCATTGTACCATGAAAAACCCAATCACACATTTTATATGGAATTATCATAGAGTTATAAAAATTGTTCTCAAGTTGGGTGAAAACCTATGGAGAAAACCTATCCTCTCACATGGTTTTCATGAAATCTTTTATGGTTCGATCAACCATGTCCAAACCATGAATATATCCACTAGTACTAAAATATCTATACATCATGGTCACAATTAACCATGCTTTGAAACTATTGACTTTGACAATTTTTTCCAAAACACCAAATTTTCAACCCTTAACTCCAAAAACCCTATACAACCTTAGAGGAGAAAAATCATGCTCCAAATTAACTATATATGTGACCCAGATGGTATCACACTCTCTAATAGTGTTTTTTAGTTCATGATATTTTTTAAACTATATTCTTCATCATTTTCATAATATATATATACACATATAAAATTAGTAATAGTAATATATTCCATATTAATAATATGGAAATTTCATGATATATAGATAGAAATATGATATTATTTAGGAATCATAAATTTTAACCACATTTTGAATACCTGAAAGACCCAAGCTGATATTTAATACCCATAGGGACTTGGTCTCTTAATCATCATATTTAAATCTATTATGAATATTCTATTTTAAATTCTTAATTTAAATATCCAAATTCATTTGGTCATTTACCCTTTTTAAACACTACATAAATGATGATACACATTTCTTAATATTCATCATTAATGACTTGGTTTAGATACATTATCACATTTTAAATACCTAAAAGGATCAAGTCTTATGCCTTCTTGATATGGTAAATAAAAACCACCTTTGTTATTATCCATAGTTCATAATTCTCCTCTAATCATGTTGCATCTATAAAACAACATTCCTTTATGTAAGTGAAATATACTCCATTTTGTATACTTCATGTGCATGGTTAAATAATCCTTGCGATGTGAAATTAATTTTTCATAATGAAAGGTCAAATCCAAACATAGATATACCCTATAAAAATCATTTATTAAATTCATTACACAAATAATTATCTAATTTTGTTAATAAATATGTTTCATAAACATTTTATTCATGGAATTGTATGATAATTGAGTTTCACTCAAGGTAAATAGTGTTCATAGATTTCATGATAGGTAAAGAGATCAGGATAGCCTGTGAATGCCACAATTTTCTTCATCATAGATTTTATTTGTACACATAGAAGCTTCATTCATGTATTTTCTTCGTCTGGAAATACATTGAAAATTATAATCATATGAATAATCATTAAATTCATATAATATCCATTCCCTCAACTCCTCATTGATGATACTTGTGAGCATCATTCCTCAAGGTCAATGAACTTCTTCCCATGATAATATTATACTCAATTTATATAGTCATGAATGATAACTTTAAACCCATGGAACGTTTGTTCTTGATTTTTATCATTAAATATATTTTTTCTTGTGTTTGTATACGATATGTATGGTTCAGATAGAATCATGATAAAAAATCATTTTTTATTCTTTGTATGGATGTTTTGTGTTCATGATCGTGTGTATAAAAGCTCCATGTTTGTTTCTCATGGTATATCTCTCAATTCATGGCTTGATCCCAGTGGCCAGATTCTTGGATGCGATTCTGGATTGTTGTGAAATGATGAAATCAGTTGTGTGATTTAGGGGTTCAATCATGATGTAGGATATGATTTCATGGTGTCATAAGATAGTGAAGAAGGATTCAATCGAATGTATATAATTTAGTTCATATCTTTTAAATGTGGTAATATCACCACAAATTAATAGAGTACCACAATGGACTTGTTTTCTTGAAAGAATAACCAAATTATATTGGTCACATACTCTAAGGAAAATATCAAGATTAAGATTGTGTCAGTGGGATACCTATGTCCCATGTGCCTCCCCAGACAAGGGATTCTATCCACTGTCAATCACCCACATGATTTTCCAAATGTGTGATATGTAAGAAAACTCCTACATGCATATGTTTGGTCTCTACCTTCACATTGATTATCTACTTCAGTTCTCCATGATGAGATATCTTCTATGTGGTTATTCTACCCTCCAACATGTGCAGTTCAACTGGTTCCTTTGATAGCTATAGGTCGGCACTTTTTTCTAACACATGTAAAAATTTATATTCAAATATCAAAAAATAACTCCACTTCCAAACCATTAAATATAATTTAAAAATATTATTCCACATTTATAAAACATCTTGATTAAACTACTAAACTATTTAAACATAACTTCTTCTTTCTATATTTTTCCATGTTAAGAAATCTATTATATAATTTGATATTTTTAAATCGACACTAAACCAATATTACACTATGTGTCTATAGATAAGAAATTAATATGAAGTCATAAAATATTTGGGAAGTTATTCTTCTTCTTAATGATTGAGTTCTTTAACTAAAAATTCATTTTACTTATTCACCCTAATTCACCATCAACATAGAGATATCGCTTTCCAACAAAAAATGATCACAAAAAATGGGATCAGTAATCTCCAACTTTATATGTATGGGAAGTACCTTCTTTATGAAGTTTTAATATTTTATTAATTTATTCATATTCTCCCCCTTTATAATAAAAATTTCACTTTAATTTCACTCCCTCTTATTAAAAATAAATACATTGATATTTGGAAAGGGGGACCAATTCAATCTTCAGAAATGATACATGAATATTCAAACTCTATATCTATGTGACCCATGATCTTTTTTTAAAACAAAAGGATTCCATTTCAATAATACAACATTAAATAATAAATTGAACATAATACCAAGAGAAATTAAAACTCAAAAAACTATTTTCATGGGATGTAAATCTTAATTATAAGTAGATGATATCAATTCTAATAAAACATTTATATAGAATAATTCAACCTGAAACTCTTATACTTACAGAAAAATCAGCCTAAAATATTGATGCAAAAAGAAATATTAACTTCCATGGAATATAATTTTAAACATTCACATTATTTAAATAATTTTATGTATGTTATCTCCATAAATATTTGATTTTTTTAATTTCCATTTATGTGATAAAAATAGTACATACCTTTTCAATTATAACTTTATAAACACCTTCCAAAATGAAAAAAAATAATTATCTAATCTTCTTCATCAATATTCGTTATTTGTCTCCCTATCATGGAGACACTCCAAATTATATTTATAATGATGGATCCATTATTTAGAAAATTTTCATGTTGTTAAATATAAATAATACCACAAAATTTAATTAATCATTACATTTTCATCTTGATAACACAACTACTTCAATTTTCTATCAGGTAATTCCATTATGCACTTCATATTTTTCAAAGATCTTCCTATAATCAGATTTTATGGAATAACAATTAAGAGATAAATAATATATGGTAACTTCATTATCTATACTATCTATAATTTATAGACATCACTCATTTTCATGATCCTCTCAATAAAAGTATATTCCAATAACACAAAAATGATAAGGCAAAAAGGTGGATCTCTTTTATCCTTTAATGTGAAAAACAAGGATGGGAGGATTTTCTAAACCATGTTGTGACATTTACTCAAGTATTAGTGCTTTTACAACTATTTTTCAGAATTATATTTAATATTAGGAGCATGAAACTTGTATCAGCTAATGAAACTTTCATCCTTTTTAGGAACTACTCTTATGTATGAATAAATGTATATAAATATATAAGAGTGTGTGAATCTATGTTACACCTAAAACTAAATACTTATTTATCATAAGATTTTTTTTAAACCTTTCATGAAATTTGAGATATTTATGTGAAATATTATATTTCTCTTTAAAAATAGCCTTTTCTAATAATTATTACATCTTCTTTTATCTTTAAAAATTTGATGTCCATATTACGTGAAAATCATTGGGTTTGTTGGAATCTTCAATAGAGTTTCCACATGGTTCATTATGAGTTATTTTATTCACATAATGTCTTTTTTATTTTTCACTCATACTGATATTCATTGACATTATTCATTCCTTTTTTTAATTCTATTTATTTTCCAAGGAACTCTATATTTTTTCTCTAATATCATTCAATTAGAATTATGGTTTACAATATTCATTTTTTTTATTATAAAGGTTTTTTTATTGTTCTTCACTAGCTTCATTTTTTTATTATCTTAAATTATTTTTATAAAATATTACCTAATAATGAACCATTTATACGAAAAAAACCATTGGAAACATCACAAAAATATTCAAGGTATTTGAAACTATACAAATTATTTAAATTTTTCTTATTCTATGAATATATCATCTTCTCCCTCATGATTTCCTCATAGATATAATTCATTTGTGCTTACAAAATTTATGTATTATACCAAAAATTGATTTCATAACACCCAAACCCCTTACAGAACCAACAAAGACCTACATACCAAGATCATTTCACTTTATATTCTTACTATTTTAGGTTTTTGGTCAAACTGTTTCTAGACTTATTTTACCATTATTTTTGATGATCACTGAGAACAAACATCAAATATACCTTTCTATCCAACATAAAAATGGTTGTAAGCTCCTCACCACTATTCCTAATCCATATATTTGTAGATTATGTGTTCAAATATACACTATCAATGAAAATGGATTTTAGAATATTATTAAAACAGGTGTGGATAAAACCTATTTCATTAAAGATGTGTGGCAATGATCATTTGATGATGTACTGATGTTAATATCAAATGTTGGATCTTTATTGTTAGTAGAATATTCCTAGGGGAATTTTCTGTTCACATTAAATTTTACCTTATTTTTTGAAGAATCTATCTATCCCCTTTCAATATTGAAAAATTTAACATCCAATTTTTGACACCTCATATTGAAGTTTCTCTTTTAATCATCATTAATAATCACCTTATCTTGAAAATCCAACTTAATTCACTCAATAAAATTTGAATCATTTTATTCAATTATTAATGTAACATGTCATGTTTCTTGATAATTTTTTCCTTTAAGTCTAATGATAATTTTTCTTTGATGAAAATTATCTACAATTATTCAATAGAGGTGCTTGTGTTGTTGAGTTTTTAATCTAATTAATACTTAATATCCCATTTCAACTTAGATGTAGTAGGGTATTGGTCCTCATGATCCCTCTTAACTTTTGTATACATGTAGATTAAGTAAAGTATGAGACATTATTTTTTTAGAAGGTTACTAATCTATAGGTTTCTATAGTTCTTTCTGTGTATCGTATTGAACAGTATATATATTATCCATAATAATGAGGTACCAATTACTATGGGTTGGAATGGAAGAAACCTAAGTAAAATTGTGGTACCTATAGTTTTGGATAGAAATAGAAAAAAAACCATTAGTCCTTAGACTGTTGATAACCTGGTCCACATGAAACACATAATGAATATTTAAATTTCTTGTACAGATAGTATTTAAATTATTCAATTACATTGTAACAAGAGGGATTCCCTCTAACAGTTGAAACATATTATTAATTTTCAAATGCTACATTAACTTCTTTCTCTTCTCTTATATACATATTAATATGAAATAATCCCCTCCTCCTATTCTTATCTTATATGTATAGTAGTGAAAACATCCTTCTTCATCTTCATAGTAGTATACTAAAATGTTTTTTTCAAGTATAGGTGAACAAATTCTTCATCTCATTTTATTCTATTGCACTAACTACAATACTATTCATTCTATGTAAATAGATTCACAAAATACATTCTTCTCATCTTCTCTCCTCTTATTCTTCTTCTTCATTCTTCATGTATATATAGAGACACATAGTATCTTTTCTCTTCAAATTTTCCTCAGTTCACTTGAACATACTACATCTGATCTCTCTTCCACATTCATTTTTATTCTCTTTATTCAGTGAATATAACCTACACTGTCTCCTGCTTTCTAGCTTCAAATCATAGAATATATAATGATTAAAATTGTTAAAGATCTTCTTCTTAAAAATACACTAGCAAAGTGTCTATCATTTTTTTATATTTTCTATAGCATGTTCTTAATCAACTTTATAATATATTTATCCACATATAAAATTATTAAGAATAATATCTTCCATATTTAGAATATATAAATTCAAGGACCTATGTATATAGATACGATATTCAAAAATAATCATGAATTATCTACCCTATTAAAATACCCAAAAGTCCCAAAATCTAATTTAAAACCCCTATATAATCGATCTTCAAATCATCATATTTAAAACTGATTTGTATATTTGTTTTTAAATAGTTCATTAATATTACCAAAAACTTCGGTTCATATAGCTTATTTAAACACTGAACAAATCTCGATACATGTATCATGATAATCTCCATTAATATCATGGTTCAAATACAATGTTACATTTTAAATAGCCTAAAGGATTAGGACTTCTCTATTATATACATGAAAATAAAAACCACCTTAATCAATTTTTTCCACATAAATATACTCAAATCATATTATACGAATCAAATAACATTGCTTCATGGCAGTTCATGATACTCTATTATTGTACCTATCATGCATGGATACACACTCCTTGTGATGTTGTAACGAATTGAACATTTATTAATGATATTATATTTTTAAAATGTGTAAAATAATTATTATGAAATGAAATTATTTAAAACATATGCACTAATTTTGTTTTTGGAATGTTATAAGTTATATACTATTGGGTTTAAAATACCATTAAACATGATAACCACTGATAGTAGAGTCATTATATAGTTGTAATATTATTAGTATATATATAGCGTTATGATAAATCAAATTGAAATATAAAAAGGATGTGATGGCCTCAACTAGTAGGATCGAACCTTTTGAAGCCCATTTATTAGGACTTATGAGGGAGATAACATAACTAGGATATTCCCTTCACCAAGACCATGGTGTGATACAATAACTAAATCATAAGAGAAACTATTTATTAGAGAAGATCATCATAATGACATCCCTACCCAAACCATGTTCATTGAACAACCCCATGAAAATATCACCATCGCACAACTTAACATTTAAGAATTCAATGGTGTAATAAAAGTCTATGTACCTAGAGTCTAATAATATGAATTTTTATTTTTTTTAATAAATTAATGATTATAATTATGTTTTATTATTTTATAAATGTAAAATAATAAAGCATGATAAAAAATTTATTTTGATATGATTAAATACAAATTGTATTTTTAAGAAATATATAGTTTCAATCGAGACATACTACCTATTGAATTCAATATTTTTTTAATAAATTATATATCAATAAAATAATTTTATAAAATATAATTTATTAAAATCAAATTATAGTATTTTTTATGAAGTAAAATTCGGTTGTTATAAGGGTCTAAGAACTATTATTGTAAAAAAACATGCATTTTTTAATAAATTATGATTTTTTATTTAAATGTTTTAATTATAATATTTATAGATGTATTTCAATAAAATTAATATTATTTTTGAAATTAGGATGTCAATATTATCGTACAGTCCCTTTTTTATAATTTTCCCAAACAACGTTATTTTTTGGTAGAAAATAAATATTGTATAATTATATGATATGTATTATGACATCGCAAATGCCAGAAACTGATGCAAAAAAAAATAAAGAGTGTATGCAACAAAAAAATATTTTACCCCATTAAATAATGTTTTTTTTGTTATTTTATTAATTTTATAATCATATAATTAATCCTCCAAAAATTACATTATATTTTATGGAGTAAAATCTATTATGTATAATCATGACTCAATTCCAAATCACCAACTATATTATAATATGTTTTTTGATTGTTATACTTATAAAATGATGGCATCCACTCCTCTTTGGCAGAAAACATGTACAAAACCCATGGTATGATTTTTGTTTTGGATTAATTTATCAAATTGAATCCAAAACCTATGCTTAATAATTAAAAAAATAATTATCCACTTTCTATGAAACCCCACCTAAAATCCATCTCTTCTTTAATAAAACCCTTAGACCACAAACTAACTCATCCCTTCCCACTATAGATCCCACCTAATGTTCCCTAAAACTCTTAATAAAGTCCTACCAAGATATTATATGTTCCCTACCAAGGTAAGGTATCCTCTCTTTCTCCTCTTTATTCAAGATCATTCTTTATATTATAAAATTTCATTTCTAATTTTTCATACTATTATATTTTTATAAATATTTATCTTAATTTCCTTATGATTAAAAAGTGATCAAATTCCCCTTTTACTCTAATTAATTCCTTTTAGGAATCTTTATGTACCCCCGTTATGCTTCCAATCATATCATGTGATTATTTATGCCAAACATTTGTGTAGTGAATACCAATCCCCATTCACACTCAAGGGTATTCAACTATTTATACCTATGCTTCATTGATTTGGGACATCTATGTATGTTACCCAGACTCCTTAATCATGAGATTAAATGTAATGAAATGCATCCTTATGTTTTATGATCCATGATGCAGACTTATGCGTGTACATGATATGAATGTGATGTGTGAGCCTATAGTTATATAGCTCTCGAGTTCAATTGATAATGTTATTATCTCATGAGATAAAATATATAGAGCACAGTAGGTCATCCAAAAAGCATAATGTTTTTATTTCATAGTGTTTATCCTTGACTTACACATATGATGACATGTTCTATGTTGTTTCCATGATCCCATGTTTTTATTATGTTGTCATATTATACCATTATTTAAAGTTCAAGTTTATAATTCTCACATCTCTTACCTTACCATTAAATACCTCTTGAAACACATGTACCAATATACCTTATATTATGCTTTTATTATTACCTCACTGGGATTTATATCTTACTTCTTTCTTATGTATGTTCTAAAGGTCCCGGGCATAGTGGAAGCTTGTGGGTGGATGTGCCCACTTGAGTTTTTGTCATTAGCAATGATCAATCCGGGATCAATACGATGATAAATGCCAGATTCCATGGATCAAATCACAAAAATAGACAAAGAAGAAGAATATTCTCGAAACCGCAAAGGAGGATCATCACAGGTTGATTATAATTAATTTAATTAATTGACAAGAATTACCTTTTATAGCGTTCTTTCTTCGTTGATATTTTTGATCACGTTCCAATGTGATTCGTCATTGCGTCACAGAAGCCAAGAGTAGACTTCCTCTAGCAGTGATCTACATGTGCACCACGTATCTCTGAAAGTCACCAAAGGAATATCCAGGTGCTAGCATGGAGAAGCCTTTGCTTGCATTATCTGCCTTAGATCGCCTTGATCTGGTGGAGTAGGATCTCTCTCGGTCTTGAGAGCATTTTTGGAGGAAGGATTTCTTTTGGCCTTGAGATAATTCTCCAGAATTGTTGTGCACAAAAATTGGGGAAAAGTGTTGGGGTTGTGAGTATTTTATAATCGGGTTTGAGGTTATAGAGTTATGACAATAAATGAACGTGTTACGCGTTTTATTTATTTCATTAACTCTTATTGAAAACCCCCATGTCGAATCATTAATTCCTTAACATGCGCCCACGCTGATTATAATAAACATCATTTAATAAAACGATATTATTTCCTCAAAATCCCGACTCGAAAAACTACACGATGTGTAATCATTAATACACGACGTGTACTCGTTTTTCATTTCCTTTCCAAAATGAAAACTACACGGCATGTACATTCAATGTACATGGCGTGTATATCTTGTTTTCATTTTATTCTTCCTCCAACATTAAAACGATTTAGGCTTCCTTGAATAATTATTAAACCACATATGGGAATAATCTTTATTCTACTTGAGATACTTGGATACACTTAGTGTGTGACCCTCTATTCCTCTTTCTCGTTGGCATTAGGCAGACTTGCCTAAAGTCCAGGATTACTATCTAGCAATGGGTCAAGGCACCCAAGAGAAAGAAGTTGACACTGCATTGACGTGTCACCTCATATGAATGTTTACCATGTAATTTAATCCCTTTGTCTCAATATCTCATCAAGCAGGTTTCATGGCAGTTTCATAAACCTATATGCTTGATCCATCATTTTTTGAATTCCAAAAATAAACTCATCGTGACACCATGTCCATGGAATTTGGGCGATAGTTCTATTTCAATAAAAGGGTCTGAGATATCTACTTCCATAAATATGGAAGGGACAAATACTTCCTCGACTTATCCATTAACAACATGTCATTCGTGAGGCACCCAACGTACCCTACTTCCCGCAAACTGTCTTTGTGGCGGTTTTCATCAGCAAATCTAAGTGCGCGAGTCATGACCTGAGTTAATGATAATATTCCAGTCTAAGGACCATTACACATGCTCGTAGAGAGAAATGTATGATGACACCAAGACATACAGAATTACTAATGGTAGGTATGTTCTCATAATCTCCCATCTTGGAGATTACCAAGTGTGAACTCTATAAGAGAGAGTCTCATCTTCTTACGATTACTCGCACATGATGGTTTGTATACTATGTGTACTATCATAGTATGACATCCAATCATATAAATTTATTTAATAATATTGTTATAGCATTTCAAGGTTCTCATCATAGCAGGGATCTGTCATGACCTTATTAATGCAACAAATATTTCAGGATATTATTATATTATAGTCATGCAGAACAATGAACAATATATAATAAGTGTACAATCATTTAATCAAAGTATAAACAATTGGTTCTTAGGACACCAACTCTAACAAACTCCCACTTTGACTAGAGCCAACTTCCTACGACTTTTAGTCCGCTAGACCTCGCATGATGGTCATGTTTCTGGTGAGTCAAAGATTTAGTCAAGGGGTCCACCACGTTGTCTTCCATGGAAATATTGCACACTACAACTTTACCTCTTTGAGAAAAATCCCTCAAGAGATGATACTTCCAAAGTATGTGCTTTGTCTGCTGATGTGACCTTGGCTCTTTTGCAAGTGTCACCGCTGCAATATTATTACAATAGAGTGTGATAGGATCTTTATTACTAGGTACTACATCCAGATCTTGGACAAAGCTTCACATCCATACTACTTCTTTAGCTACCTCAGAAGCTGCTATATACTTGGACTCTGCTGTAGAATCTATGACCACACCTTGCTTTGAACTCTTCTAGATCACTGTACCTCCATTCAAACTGAAGATGTATCCAGTCCGTGACTTCATGTCATCTTGATCAGTCTGGAAACTAGCATCTATATGTCCTATAATGACTAGTTATTCATCTCCTCCATAAACCAGGAACATATCCTTGGTATGCCTCAGATACTTAAGGATAGTCTTGACTACCATCCAATGGCGGTATCCTAGATCATCTTGATATCTTCCTACCACACTTAATGCGTAAGAAACATCTAGCCTTGTACATAGCATAGCATACATGACTGACCCAATCGCAGATGCGTAAGGGATCCTTGCCATTTTCTTTCTTTCCTCATGTGTCTGAGGACACGTTTTCTTGGAAAGATTAATGTCATGTGACATTGGCAACAATCCCCTCTTAGACTATTTCTATACTGAATCTCTTCAGTATTTTTTCAATGTATGTACTTTGACTTAGGCCCAGCATTCTCTTGGATCTGTCACGATGGATCTTGATCCCAAGAATATATGTTGTCTCACCCAAGTCTTTCATAGAGAATCATTTATCCAATCATGCCTTAACTGACTGCAAGATAGGTACTTCGTTTCCAATTAGTAATATGTCATCAACATATACTATTAGGAAAATGACTGCACTTCCTCTAAACCTTTTATAAACACAGGGATCACATTCATTCTTAAAAAACCAAATTTTGTTACAGCTTCATCAAAATGAATGTTCTACGACCTTGATGCTTTCTTTAATTCATAAATGTATTTCTGTAACTTTCATACCTTGTTGGCATCCTTTGGAGTCACAAACCCTTCAGGTTGTGTCCTGTAGACATCTTCCTGGAGGTTCCCGTTAAGGAATGTTGTTTTGACATTCATTTGCCAAATTTCATATTCATGGTAAGCGGAAATGGCCAATAGGATTCTGATGGATTTCAGCATTGCAACCGGTGAAAAGGTTTCATCATAGTCAATTCCTTAACGCTGTCTAAAAACTTTTACAACCAGTCATGCATTATAGGTGTTGACTTGTCCCTCCATGTCCAGTTACTTCTTAAATGCCGATTTATTTACAACAGGCTTTACATCAACTAGAGGATCTACCAAAATCCAGACTTGGTTTTGGTACATGTAATCCATTTCAGAATTCATGGTTTCTTTCCACTTGGAAATGTTTGTGCCTTAAACTGCTTCCTTGTATGTAAGAGGATCATCATTGTTAACCAATAATGAGTCACCATCCTCAGTGACAAGAAAACCATATCGTTAAGGTTCTCTCACCTCTCTCGTGCTTCTATGTAGTTCTTGTGTCTCTGGAACAGATTGTTCTTCCACGGGGCTTTGTAGAATCTTTTCTTGTACCAAATCCTGTGTATCTTGAGCCTAGACTTCATCGAAGTCTATCTCACTCCCACTATCTCTTTTGGAGATGTGCTCCCTCTCAAGGAATATGGCGTGTCTTTCCACTGTAACATTTTTATCAGAGGGGTTGTATAGGTAATATCTTCTTCTTTCCTTGGGATATCCTATAAAGGTACACTTTATGTCTCAGGATGAATGTTTGTTACCTGAAGAGGCCTTAACAAATTCTTCACTACCCCACACATGTAAATTTGATAACATGTCTTTGAATCCACTCCATAACTCGTATGGAATACCATTTATCGATTTAGTTGGTACTTGGTTTAGTATGTGTGCTGCTGTTTGTAATGCATATCCCCAAAAGGATGATGGAAGACTCGCATGACTCATCATTGATCTCACCATGTCCAATAGGGTGTGGTTCCTCCTTTCACTTACACCATTCCACTAAGGCGTGTAAGGAAGAGTAAGTTGAGATAGAATCCCAAACTCTCGTAAGAAATCAATGAAGTCTTGATTAAGATATTCTCCTCCTCTGTCTGAGCGGAGTTTCTTAATCTTCTTACTAAGATGGTTCTCAACTTCATTCTTTTATTCTTTGAACCGATAAAAAGAATATAACTTATACCTCATTAAGTAAATATATCCATATCTACTAAAATCATCAGTAAAAGTTATGAAGTACAAGAACCCACCCCTTGCTTCAACTGGAAATGGTCCACACACATCTGTGTGAACTAATTCTATAAGCTCTTTATCCCTTTCACCTTTCCCACTAAATGGGGCTTTGGTAATTTTTCCTTGTAGACACCCATGACATACACCCAGTGGTTTTAGTTTGAAAGAATCTAAATACCCATCTTGATGTAATTTTGTCAAACGTTTCTCATTGACATGACCTAGTTGGTGATGCCAAAGTTGGGTGTGGTATGAGACATGTGAATTAAATTTTTCATCGATTTCCATTACTTGGTTTGTGTAGTCTAACACATAAAGGTCGTTATATAAATGTGCCCTACCAAAACAAATGTTATCTTTATAAAAGTATCAAAATTCATTTCCAAACTTGAAGATGAATACATCAGTATCTAATCTGGATACTGAAATAAGGTTTTTGGTTATAGAGGGTACATAATAACATCCTTTTAATACCAAGACCATTCCAGTAGGTAATGTGAGGTGGTAGTCTCCGACAGCTACAACAGCGAGTCTGGATCCGTTGGCTGCTCGCAGATCTACCTCACCTTGGTCAATCTTTCTGAATCTACTTGGTTCCTATATTTGGATACAAATGTGAGCACCAAAAACAGTATCTAATACCCAATTGGTAGAAATCGATAGATTACATTCAATAACAAATGCACCTGAAGCTTCCCCTTGCTTCCTTGGTTGGGTGTAGTTTTTCTTCTAGTGGCCCTTCTTGCCACGTGCGAAACAAACAGTCTCATGTTCTCTTGCCTCCACTTTGATATTTCTTTTCTTGGAAGGCCTTGAAGAAGCTTTGGGCTTAAAGCTCTTCGCCTTCCCTTTCCTTCTATTCATCATAGGTAAAGAAGGATTTTCACGCTTCATATCATTGTCTACTTGGAGAATGAGGATAAGAAGATCAGATAGAAACTTATCAATGTTGTTCATGTTGAAATTTACAAAAAAGTTAGAGAATCTCTGGGGGAGTGATTCAAGAATGAGATCGGTACCCAGTTCTTCGGGGAGTTTAAACCCTAGAACCTCCAACCGCTCAATGTAGCCAATGAGCTTGACTACATGAGGCTCATCTGGGGCACCCTCTTAAATCTTGTTCTGAAATAGAGCCTTGGAGATCTCAAACATTTCATGTCTTGTTCTCTCCTACTATAGACCATAGAGGTGATCGAGCATGCTATAGGCATCTATGTCTTCGTGAGACTTCATGAGCTCACTAGACATTGATGGCGGCATCAAACATTGAACGTCGAGTGCATCGTTCAAATGCTGATCATAGAACATGAAATCTTCATCGCTCGCCCCTTGGGCAGGCAAATCAGGAAGTGAGGACTCCATCACGTAAAACTTTCGTTCATGGCGTAGGATAACCCGAAGGCACCTAAACCATTCCTGAAAGTTACTACCGGTGAGGATATTGTCTTTATTCAGAATTGATCACAGAGAAAATGTGGTTGGCGAGTTTGTCATATTGATTCTATAAATTAAAAGAGCAGATTTATTAGTACCTTTTGATTACATTTTATGAAAAATAATAAATGAATTTATTAATTCTCCCACTATTTTATCATGTCCCAATGGCCCCCACCATTGAACTTGGAATTCCTAGTTGCTATGACATTCTAGTGGCAAGAATCCATATTCCCCTTCGCATAACCCCAACAAGGGTTGGTCAAGCTATTTAAAGGTATTTAGGTAGGCAGGTCTTTGCTAACTGTGAGCTTACAGTTCCTTGATCTGTTGAGTGGACTCCCCAATCCTGAAATTCTAACTTGGATTTCCTCAACATTTGCCTTCATTTTATAACAAGTCTAGCAAGGGCTACTCCTCTTGATGTAAAATGTTTAAGTCAACCCAAAACTTTCATAAAAGCTTCCTTTATAAAAGTAAGTGTCCCAACAACAGTTGGTCAAACACATAGTTTTATTGAGTCTTACCCTTAATCAAGTAACGAAAGGCTTGGTCTGACTTAATATGGTATTTAAGAGATTTCAATCCTTTATGTGTAGTTTCACATTATCACATGCTTGTTAATATTAAGTGATTCTTGTTTAAGTGATTAACCATGTTCTGATAATGTTTACACATAGTCCAGTTTTTATTTTATTTCATCTTTTCATGCTTGTTTATTTCATTAACTATGTGATCGCGATAACACATATATAATAAATTAACCATGAAATCATACAGAAATAAAATAATATGGCATGATCATGAGATTCTATTGGTTAGCTTATCTAGTGATTTTGATAAGCTGACCCTGACCTAGGGAAAAACACCTTAAACCCGATGGTTCGTGTTTTGCATCTCCCACCTGTCCACATTTGTATCTTCTTGGGTTGGTTTTGCCTCAACTTCAGATATTGAACCATCTCCTCTAGCTTGGGAGATCCTTCATTACATGGATTTTACATTAAAGAAACCATGGGCATGTAGGCCCTACATTTTATTAGAAGAAGGCTCGCAGGCCAACGAATTTAAATTAAATAAATTTAAATGAAACCATACACACACAAAGGGTCTTTGGCCTATCTCGTGATCATCCATAGCATGCAACGACATTTACGCATATTTAGTATTCAAATTCTTTTAATCATTCTTTTATTCAAGATAAGCCGCACTTGAATTCAATTAATTGTGATCTTATAATTAATCAATTCTTTATCTTAAATTCCTTTCTGAATTTCCTTGAGATTATTCTCATCCATATTCCTTGTATGGGTCATTGTACTTTGAAGAAAACCTGGTGAAATTCCATTTCTGGAAAGTACACGGCATGTAGGCTATATTACACGACGTGTATTTGTTTTCACCCTTTATTCAAAGTACACACTGGGGGCTTTGGTGTGTTTTTTTGTACTTTGGAAATTTTGGAGTACACGGTGTGTAGATTAATCTAACACAACATATACTTCCTTGTTACGCGGTTACTGGCCTGGAAATCCCATGTATGCGGTTACACGACTTCTCCTTGTACACGGTTTCACATGGCCCGGATCAGACTACACGGCGTGTTGATTCAACATACACACCGTGTATTCCGGTTTCCACACGTCGTTCAGTTCTGGTCAACACGGTGTATTAAAAAACTTAGGTATGCTCAATTCACACGTCGTGGTTTGGCGGACCAGTACTGGTTCGTTGAACCTAAGTACACAGCATGTAGATTTCACTACACACCGTGTATTCCTGTGTTGTACAGATAGAATGAGCGGCTCCTTCTGATGAGTTCCTCGTTTTCATTTTAATCAAAATTAAAATTAAAAGGTTGTTTCTGTGATGTGAATCGAGAAACAAAGGAGGAAGAACAGATCTCGTTCATTCAGTTTTATAGAATGATTTATCTTGAATTGAATCAAATATAAATGCGTAAATTATCAACGAAAATTAAATAACTACAATCAACATTGTGGCCGCTTTGATACCACTTGAAGGTCTCGGGCGCAGCGGAAGCTTGTGGGTGGATGTGCCCACTTGACTTTTTGTCATTAGCAATGATCAATCCGGGATCAATACAACGATAAACACCAGATTCCACGGATCGAATCACAGAAATAGACAAAGAAGAAGAATAGTCTCATAACCACAAAGGGGGATCATTACAGGTTGATTATAATTAATTTAATTAATTGACAAGAAGTAACTTTTATGGCGTTCTTTCTTCGTTGATATTTCTGATCACGTTCCGATGTGATTCATCGTTGCATCGCAGAAGCTAAGAGTAGACTTCTTCTAGCGGTGATCCACACGTGCACCACGTATCTCTGGACGTCGCCAAATGAATATCTGGGTGCTAGCGTGGAGAATCCTTTACTTGCGTTGTCCGTCTTAGATAACCTTGATTCAATGGAGGAGGATCTCTCTTGGTCTTGAGAGCGTTCTTGGAGGAATGAGTTCTTTCGGCCTTGAGATAATTCTCCAGAATTTTTGTGCACAATGATTAGAAAAAAGTGTTGGGGTTGTGATGATATTTATAATCGGGGTTGAGGTTATAGAGTTATGACAATAAATAAACGCGTTACGTGTTTTATTTATTTCATTAACTCTTACTGAAAACCCCCATGTCGAATCGTTGATTCGTTGACATGCGCCCACGCTGATTATAATAAATATCATTTAATAAAATGATATTATTTCCTCAAAATCCCGACTGGTAAAACTACACGGCGTGTAATCATTAGTACACGACATGTACTCGTTTTTCATTTCCTTTCCAAAATGAAAACTACACAGCGTGTACATTCAATGTTCACGGTGTGTATATCTTGTTTTCATTTTATTTTTCCTCCAACATTAAAACGATTTAGGATTCTTTGAATAATTATTAAACCACATATGAGAATAATCTTTATTCTACTTGAGATACTTGGATACACTTAATGTGTGACCTTCTAGGCCTCTTTCTCGTTGGCATTAAGTAGGTTTGTCTAAAGTCCAAGATTACTGTCTAGCAACGGGTCAAGGCACCCAAGAGAAAGAAGTTAACGCTGCATTGACGTGTCACCTCATACGAATGTTTATCGTGTAATTTAATCTTTTTGTCTCAATATCTCATCAAGCAGGTTTCATGGTAGTGTCATAAACCTATATGCTTGATCCGCCATTCTTTGACTTCCAGAAATAAACTCATCGTGACACCATGGCCATGGAATTTGGGCGACAGTTCTATTTCAATCAAAGGGTCCGAGATATCTACTTCCATAAATATGGAAGGGACGAATCCTTTCTCAACTTATCCATTAACAACATGTCATTCGTGACGCACCTAACGTACCCTACTTCCTATCAACTGTCTTCATGACGGTTTTCATCAGCAGATCTAAGTGTGCGAGTCATGACACGATTTTATGATAATCTTCTAGTTTAAGGACCATTACACACGCTCGTAGATAACAATGTCTGATGACACCAAGACATGCGGAATTACTACTGGCGGGTTTGTTCTCATAATCTCTCATCTCGAAGATTACCAAGTGTGAACTCCATGAGAGAAAGTCTCATCTTCTTACGAATACTCGCACATGACGGTCTGTATACTATGTGTCCTATCATAATATGTCATCCAACTGTATAACTTTATTTAAGAATATTGTTATAGCATTTCAAGGTTTTCATCATAGCAGAGATCTACCATGACTTTATTAATACAATAAATATTTCAGGACATTATTATATTATAGTCATGCAGAACAATGAACAGTATATAATAAGTGTACATTCATGTAATCAAAGTATAAACAGTTGGTTCTCAGGACACCAACTCTAACATTTTTCATGGCTATCCCATGCAGCTTTAAAAGATCAATGAAGTTTAAGGGCATGTTATGGATTTATTAGTTTTTTTATTTCTATTTCAAGTTGTTATGATATTTACCAAATTAAAAAAATAAAATAGAACACCTTACATTTTGAAAATGTATTAGGTGTACCTTTGTGCAATAAATAATTGAATATTGTATGTAAAAAATATGGGTTGTCATAGTTGGTATTAGAGGAAAGTCCATTTATTTTTTAATATTATGATTAAAAAACTCCTAAAATATATAATTTTAAGAAAAAACATAGAAAATCATCCCCAAATTATTTTAATGTATTGAGTTAGTGGTTTCCAAGAAAATATATCTCTATGGATAGTAAAAACGGTTTTGGCTATGGAATAGTTCTACCTATGGGTAAAATCTCTAAAAAGTTTAATTGGGCTTGACTCAATCGCCACCTAGTGCATCATTATGTGGTCTTTCTACAAACCAGGCTTAAAACTCCTGGGAGATATTATTTGTAACATTTAAAATATGTTTACGTACCATTATAAACAGTTAAATTTTCCATAAGACATTGTAATGAGAAATATATAATGGATAACATAAACTGAAAAGTAGAAATCTATGTGTTATTAAATATACTAAATTTATGAGTTATTTCTCCAATTTTCATCGTTTCCATTTTACATGATTAATTTTTTGGAAATCATTATCCCTTTTTATACTTTGGATGAAGTAAATAATTCGAACCAGAATAATTTAGTGAAATATAGTCTTATCATCCATGGTTATATGCATTTATTCATATCACACATGTTTAGTAGAATAATGGAGGGCGGATGAATCTGCTCGCTCAGAAGAACGCGCTTAACATGCCGCCCTTGTTTCAAAATGTTCCGAACATTGCTTCAATGCCGGTGGCTTCCTTCCATGAAGATCCAGCTACTTCTTCCATTTCTGCTCAGCTTCCTCGGCCACTAGATCCTTGGTCTGTGGGCTGTCCATCTAATCTCCAGTTTGGTGATCCTCTACCCCCAGATCTAGATCATCCTTTCAAAGGTTCTTTCAATGATTCCCTTATTCTTCTTTCCCAATGCTCACTGCAGTTCTTTCCGGAAATTTCCTCGCAGGTATCGCGGTACCCCCTCAGTGATAGCAGGTCATCGCTTAATATCCCTTATACGGCTTTAGAAGAGGCATCAGGTTGCCTCAAGTGGACATCGGTGGCTATGTTTGGGGAAGACAGGCTACCTCCCTCGCTTATCCAGGGTTTTGTCCAGATGTGGGTTTTGGATTTCATGGATCGAGGTTCGTACCTTAACCGCAAATCCTTCTATATTGTGCTAGAATCCTTTAAAGATCTTTTAATGGCGTGGTCAAAGTCTCCCATGGGCTTTACGCCATTGAGACATCTCACTTTGCTATTATTCAATGGATATTCATCAGTTTAGGGATCCTCTGATGGAGGCTGTTTGGATCAATCTCCCATGCATTCCTTATTCGTTTCAAAACATCTCCTTGTTGTGCGCCATTGGTGACTTGTTAGGATCTTTCCTCTATGTGGACGAGCATACCCTCAGTCTGGAGAAGTCTTCAATTACCCACATCTGCATGGGCATGGGTATCTCTCAGCCTCTTCTTAGTCAGATTTGCCTCTGCGTGATGGACTCGTTCGAGTGGTCCCAAGAACTTTTTTATCCCCTGGTGCCTAGTTTTTTTCATTTTTTCATTTTCAAGGCCATCCTCTCCCAATGTTCATGAAACATCGGGAGGCTGAGTTCCGATCTGGCATCTAGGGATCTTTGTCTCTCAGTGGGGATCAGTCGGAAGATAATAAGGGGTCTCTGCTGGTTCGCTAAGGAGTATGGCTCCCATAGAAATCTATTAGTCAGGCTCTTCTGCCCCCATTTCTGGAGGGGTCATCCAGCATGGATCTATCTCATTACATGCCTCCTGCTCCTGCTCCTACCCAAGAGGTATCTCTTTTTCATAATGTTTTACCTGGTGGATTTAATGATAGGGGAAAGTGTCTAGATATCCTGGTTCCTCTTCCCCTTTTCCATGACCCCGACCCTTTAGAGCAGTTTTCCTCGGGTTCTTGGAATGGTGCTTTAGCTGTGCTTCAGCCTAATAAGGACCTTCCGTCCAGGTCCCCTGCCCAGGTCTCGCATGGGATGCTGAATCTTTTGAAGGGATACATTTCTATCCCAAAAGTAGAATAGGTCCCCTGTTCTTCCCATAGGCACTCCTACTACAAGTCTCCACCCCTGTCAGTCCATGAGCATGAATAAGGAGTAAGGTTCGGGATTAGTTTTCAGCTTTTTCTACCTTACTCCTATCATTAGCTTCTAAATGGGTGTGTACCCATGCTCAATCCCTTTCTCCAGCTTCTCTATCCCTCAGTTCTTATTGTTGAGATCAGACCAGATACCAGTCAAGATCCATCTCAATTGTTAGATCGTCAGAGTATTTTCAGGGACACGAGTCTGGGGTCAGTGCTGGACGACTTTTCTCTCGATGATTAATATCCTCTTATGGAATTCTCATAGCCTATGATCTCGGGTAAAGTTGGATTTAATTTCTAGTTATATTTGTAACAACTCTATCTCTTTGGTTGTGGTGCTTTAACCTAAGCAGGACCCATAAAAATTTCCTGTTTTTGCTCGGCGCTTGATAGTTCAAGGTTTTCTTTCGGCCTTCCCTTCTAACACTAATATTTGTATTTTTTGAAAGTTGGATTTTATGTTAATATTCTCTAGCATATCATTTAATTAATTTCAAAGTTTTGATGGGGTCATATGCTTTAATTCTTTAGGTGGTTTATGTTAAATGTGAGGCCCATGCTAGAATCTCTCTGTGGAACGAGTTGAGCTCTTTCAATCCAGGGGACTTTCCTTGGATGGTCGGAGGTGATTTTAATATTTTGGCTAGTCTGGAGGAGAATATAACAAGTGGCCCTTTTCCCAAGAGAGAAAGGCCGGATTTTTTGTCATTTATTTCTAGTAACAAGCTCTTGGATACAAGATTTTCTAGAGACCCATTTACTTGGTGAAATAATCAGTGCAAGCACCGATGATCTTGGAGCTGTCTTGACCACTATCTTTTTAATGGAGATGATATTTAGCAATTCCCTACTATAAAAATTTCTCATATAGTTTTTCGCACCTCAGACAACTCTCCTTTCCACACGGTTATGGAATCCTGTAGTTTCATAGAGGATGTCTTATTTTTCTTCCACATGGGTTGATCATCCATATTTCCAGCTTTTAGTTATAAATTTCTAGACCCATTCTACCAGTGGTAACCCTTAGATTTCTCTGCATAATAGCCTATGGTATATCACAGATGATCTTCGAAAGTGGTCCAAGTATCTTCCTTCTGGAGATAAGGACCTGAAAGATCTCAACAGGGATATCCAACGGCTGGAATCAAGCATCGAATTAGCTTAGGACAATGATATATATTTTTTCTTTGAGATGCAAGAAAGATCTCCTTACAGAGGCTTTTCTGAAACATGAGCGTATTTCCAATGAAACATCTAGAGTTAAATGGTTGTGTGAAGGGGATAGAAATATCGGTTACTTCCAAGCTTGTATTAATGAAAAAAAAAACAAAAATGTGGACCCTAACCTTCTCCTCGAAGATGGTTCTTACTCCAATGATAGGGATGTTGTTGGTCTCTTTTCTTATTCCATATTTAGGTCGATTTTGGCATCCATGAACCCGAAAATGGTTAGGGTTTACCCGAGTTGTACTTATAACTTTTTCGATTATGCCTTCCCTGCTTCTTTTTATAGGACTTCTTGGGACATTGTGAAGAAGAGCTTAACAAGAGTGGTGTAAGATTTCTTCCATTGTGGTAATCTTTCTTGTGTAGCATGTGCTAATAAAATTTTCCTTCTGCCTAAAGTAAATGTCCCACAATCTTTGAATCAGGTTCGACCCATCCATCTATGTAATGTCCCCTATAAAGTCCTAGATTTTGTTTCTTAATAAAAAAATTCCCCCATTCCTCCCAAGTACGGTGGAAGAGGAGAAAAATCGCTTCATGCAAGGTAGATCTATCCAAGGTACCATTTAATTAGCCCATGAAGTTGATAGTTACATCAATTTAAAAACCATCGGTAACAATGAGCCCATTAAATTGGATATGTGTAATCCTTATGATAGAGTCAAATAGAGCTTCATCAATAGGGTCCTAGAATGTATGGGGTTTTCTATGTGGGTCGTTGACATTCTCTTTCACTGCTTTAGCTCCCCATGGTTTTCCACTTCCTTCGTGGGAAAACAGTTTGGTTTTCTCAAGTCTACAAGAGGTTTGAGGAAGGAATACCCCCTCTTCTCCTCCATATTTATCATTACGCAAGATGTTCTCAGACGATACTTAAATCACTGTATTGCTTCAGGTAAGTTCTCTCCCTTCTATTACAAAACCTGAATGTAGGTATTTCCCACCTCATGTTTGCAGATGAAACCATGGTCTTTTTCAATGGGAGTAGAAGGTCAATATAAGGAGTTAATGTAGCTCTTGAAGTTTATTTCTATAAGGCCTCAGCCTTAAACATTATTTAATCTTGAGTTATTTCAAGAATACACGTTGATGATCTTTTCAGGTTTAGAGTTTTAGAGAATTAGATCATAAATCATGCATTACATTCCACATTTAAACCAAGTGGTTACATAAAAGATAGTACTCATTTTTCCCATCAACGGAAACATATTTAAAATAAACCATGGATTCTTTCTTGACACTTTCTTGACACTATCATCACATCTTGTACCTTTCCCTTGACCTGTGAAAAACATTTCAAAAAACTTGGGATGAACATAAAAAGCTCAGTAAGGGATATAAAAATACGTAAAGGAAACATTAGTACATGTATACATAAGAATCAATGAAATCATACTTTACTCATAAAACATAAGCACGTTAACATACCTCATGAAATCATAAGATTTATGAATAACTCATAGAAAACATAAGACTTAGAGGTAACTTGAGGCATTCATAACATTCTTACGTAGGGAGTAACCCTCATGGTTACGTTTGGAATACCCATCACAGTATATTCCCTAAATCTTTTCGGAGAAACCTTAACGTTTAACCCCTTCGCGTTACCCAATGCATTGGAGAGCTATATCGGGCTCACCCGTCCTTAGTTTATCACAGAACCACCCGTCTTCATAACAATGCCCAAGAACCATAACATAATCGTATCACATAAAACATGCATAAAGGAAACATAACATTTCTACTTTTCAATCACAAGATATCAATACAACACATTGATATAAAAACATTATGAAAACCATTTTCAATACCAAAATAAAAGAAAAGTAAAACATGATATTTATTTTTCATTTTAAAAAAAATTATGGCTTGTAGAGGAAGCCGAAACTCAAATAATGGTCGCGGCGGCAGAGAAGTCGTTGTCGCCGCATACATATGACAAAAACATTCCCTTTTGTCGTTTAGTAAACGCTTCGTATAAAAAAGATTCCTTTTGAATAAACGTAAAAGTCAAAGGGGTTTATACACCGTATAAAAGAAAGTTGCGTATAAAACAAAATATGCCTCAATGAAATAAGATTAAGACGAGGTCCCATACCTCGGGTCCGACTTGACTCGATCGTTCTTTAACGTCCTGAATAATAAACTTGAGTTAATTTCTACTTGCTTAAGAACCTTTTTCAAGTTCATTATTCCTTTTATATCACTTATTACCATGTTATGAACACTATGTAATTATTTATGTTAATAATGGTCGTTTTGTCGATCATTGATACTTGAGTCAAAAATAAACTCTTTATAATTACAAGTTGTTTAAAATATCCATTATATCCAGAATTATATTCATGATGCAAATATCATATATATCATATATATCCAGTATATACATGCATTTATAATATTACATAACATTTAGAGGTAAGAAATGAAATGCACCGTTCTTGGAGACGGTAAGCCGTACGTACGCATGAACACTACTTTCATTTCTATTTCCTATTTAATGGAATTGAATCATAATGATATAAATGTATATTATAATTCCAGTATAATATCATATATAATATCATTAACTCCATCCTTTATATGTCCCACATATGACATTAACGAATCAAATCACTTTGAGGGGGCGGTAGTCCGCACTTCCTAAAATGAAGATATCGCGTTTACCCATAATGGAAGCCATAAAGGTATGTCATAAATGAAAAATACAGAAGCTTAAGGAAAACATAAACATATTATATATCATATATAAATATAGTGACATCTTAATGGTCACCTTTGAAGGTGTTATAAGAATATTGAACAATTATCGTTTCGTGAGGCAGAAATTCGTCATCCACGGAAACAGTATGTTCTTTAACCATTAGATGTAGGTGTGTGTAAGTGTAGCTCGAATAATTCTTATAACAACATCCTAGTATATTGAACATACTGGTGTTGTTACAAAAGAAATGAATAAAAAGAGTTTAGGGGGTTGGAGAAGCAAAATAAAACAAAAGAACATTAGAAAAGACTTTACTTTTAAATCGGGTAACTCCTCTTGGTTTGTACCAAAATGGTTTTTTGAAGAGCTTTCTGCCTAAGGTAAGACTTCTAGGATGAAGAAAGAGATGTGGAGAGATAAAATGAGCAGAGCTTGGCCGAGCCAATGACTTGAGAAGTGTGTGTAAAAAGGTAGAGGTGTGGGTCTTTTATAAGAGGAGAGGAGAGACACTCTTGGAATGTTATAAAATGTTACTTTATATTAAAATGAGTTTCGGATTTTAAAGGTCCCACATTGATATATTTCGAGGATAAAGTGATAAGGGTTCGAAATATACTCATCCAATAGGTCTTTGATAAGTGTAAGTCTTAGATTTTACATTATCTTTTCATTTTATTTAAATCGTTCATTAATGAGGTAATCGCTGCATCATCATGATGTCATAAATAATTTAATTTATTTAATGTTTAAACATTATAAAAAAATACTATGATGTAGGAAATATTTTTAGCTTTCCAATGACTATTTATAATCCAATAAATCATTTATGTAGACAAAATTAAAAATGTTTTACTCAGGTGATACATTCTTTGTTATATTTAACTTTCTTTAAAAATAAAAAGATAAAAAGTCGTTATCACACAAAAGTGATTCCATGAGGTCCCCAAGTTTGGCACAAGACATCCCATGGTCGGTCATGACACAACCAGTAACATTATGACACATATTGGAGTCATTTGTTATTATTATGATATTATTTTATTATCCTTAACTACCCGATTATTAATTAATCAAGATAATTAAAGATAATTACCATCATTACTATTCCTAATGTCCAAAAACAAGAGTCTTGATTACATAATTTGGACCTTCTGATTCCAAATATGTAATCCATTTTACCAAATTCCAAACACAGAAGTTGCAATAATTAATTTAAAAATAATTCTCGTTGTCAAAACAAATAACGGGTTTTTTAGAAACAATATATATGAAAAGTTTGACATTTGTTTATGTCCAATTCCAAAGTGAAATTAATCCCAATGACCACCATTGGATTACATGGTAAAAATATATTCTATTTACACTTTAAAACCAATTAAAAAGATATTTTAACCATATAATTAAATTAGATGAAAATGCAGTTTTGATGTAAAATGCAGTATTTTTCACTATTCGTTAAAAAATGAACATTGTTAGAAAAATACCAAAAATTTATTCAAAGTAAATTTCAATGTCCCAATCATAAAGAATAAGTTTATTTTGACAAATAGAGCTTATAAAATTGTCAAAAGTTTGATTTAAAAATGGGTTGCCATCAAAAGCCAGTAAAACAATCTTTTAAAAATATCAGTGTATTCCATGCTTAAGATTGGATTTATTCTCGTTTTAAGTCTCCAAAACACTATCTAATTCATAAATAGACATAGATAAAAATATCTATTATTCATTACTTACTTGGGATGTTACATCTTTCTCCCCTTTAGAAAATTGCGTCCCCGCAATTTATTTACTTATCGAATAAGTGATGGTATTTATCCCTCATTGCATTTTCAGATTCTCATGTTGCCTCTTCACTCATGTGGTTTTTCCACAAAACCTTTACTTGATGAATCACCTTATTCCGCAACACTTGGTCCCTGTGGTCAAGAATCTGGACTGATTGTTCCTCATAAGATAGATTCTCTTCCAGCTGAACTACCTCTGGACTCAAAACCTGAGATGGATCTGGCATGTACTTCTTTAACATTGAAACATGAAAAGCATTTTGTACCTGAGATAAACTTGGAGGTAAAGCCACTCGGTATGTAACTGATCCAACTCTCTCCAAAATTTCATATGGTCCAATGAACCTTGGACTCAGCTTTCATTTCTTACCAAATCGCATCACACTTTTCCATGGTGAAACTTTGAGAAAAACATGATAACCTAGCTCAAAAGAGAGATCCTTCCTCCTGTTGTCCGCATAACTCTTCTGCCTGCTCTGAGCTGTTCTCATGTGTTTCTGTATCAGCTGAATTTTTTCTGTTAACTTTTCTACCAATTCCGGTCCCATCAACTTCCTTTCACCCACTTCATCCTAGAAAGCTGGAGTTCGACACCGCTTCCCATATAATGCCTCAAATGGTGCTATCTGTATACTAGAATGAAAACTGTTATTATAAGAAAACTCAACCAAAGAAAGATGTTGGTCCCAACTTCCCTGATAATCCATCGAACAAGCACGTAACATATCTTCCAAAGTCTGAATTGTTCGTTCTGACTGCCCATCTGATTGAGGATGAAAAACTGTACTGAAATTTAATTCAGTACCCAACGACTTCTGAAGGCCTTTCCAAAAATTAGAAATAAACCTGAGATCACGATCAGATACAATGGAGAGGGGAACTCCATGTAACCTGACTATCTCTTTAAGATACAAACAGGAAAGTTGATCTAAGGAAAAAGTATCTCGTATAGCAAGGAAATGAGCAGATTTAGTCAAACGATCAACAATAACTCATATTGCATTATTACCTCGAGGTGTCTTCGACAATCCCACAATAAAGTCCATGGATATATTCTCCCATTTCCACTCTGGCACTGGTAAAGGTTGAAACATCCCTTTCGGTAACTGCCGCTCTGCTTTAACCCGTTGACAAGTCAAACACTTCACAGTAAAATCAACAATATCCCTTTTCATTCCGTCCCACCAGTAATACTCCCGAAGATCTCTATAGATCTTAGTACTGCTTGGATGAACTGAAAACGGAGAACTATGAGCTTCACATAACAACTCTCTCTTCAACTGTGAATCACAAGGCACACACAATCTATTCCCAAATTTCAAAACACAATCATTATCAAAGTTGAATTCAGACAACTTACCCTTCTGAACTAGTTCTACCTTTTTCTGCAACTCGCTGTCTTGCTTCTGTGCTTGCTTAATTCTGTCTGATAGAGAAGATTTCACTGATACCTGAAACAAAACAGAAGGACATCCTGCACTAACAACTTCTATGCCAAAGTTAATCAAATCCTTAACCAAAGGATCACGTTCCAAACATAACATTGTTAATGAAACATTACTTTTTCGACTCAAAGTATCAGCTACTTTATTTGCTTTTCCCGGATGGTAATGAATTGTACAATCATAATTTTTGATTAATTCTAGCCATCTCCTCTGTCTCATGTTCAATTGTTTCTGAGTGAATATATACTTTAAACTTTTGTGATCGGTATATATTTCACACTTTACTCCATACAAATGATGCATCCAAATTTTTAAAGCGAAACAACAACAGGTAATTCCAAATCATGTGTAGGGTAATTTATCTCATGAGTTTTCAACTGACGTGAAAATAAGCAATTACCTGATCATTCTGCATTTGGACGCAACCAAGTCCTTTCAATGAAGCATCACTGTAGATAACAACCTCCCCATTCCTGGAAGGTAGTGCCAAAACTGGAGCGTTCACCAATCTTCTTTTCAATTCCTGAAAACAATTATCACATTCTTTTGTCCAGATAAACTTAACACCCTTCCGAGTTAGCTTAGTCATTGGACTAGATAACCGAGAAAAATTTCTAACAAACCTTCGGTAATAGCCTGCCAAACCAAGGAAGCTACGAATCTCGGTTACATTTGTGGGTCTTGGCCATTCTTCCACAACCTTTGTTTTTGCAGGATCAACAGTTATCCCATCTTTAGAAACAATGTGACCAATGAAAGAAATTTGTTGCAACCAAAACTCACACTTGCTGAATTTCCCATACAATTTTTTTTCTTTTAAGGTTTGCAAAATAACCCTTAAATGTCTTTCATGCTCCTCTTTACTTTTTAAAAACACCAAAATATCATCAATGAAAACAGGCACAAACTTATCCAAGAACTCATGAAAAATTCTATTCATAAGGTCCATGAATACAACATGTGCATTAGTTAGCCCAAAAGACATTACTACAAATTCATAATGGCCATATCTTGTACGAAATGCGGTCTTTGGAATATGTGCTTCCTGTACGTTCAACTGATGGTACCCTGATCTCAGGTGAATCTTTGAAAAATACTGAGCTCCCTGGAGCTGATCAAACAAATCATCGATATGAGGCAAATGATATTTGTTCTTAACAGTGATGTTATTCAAGGCTCTATAATCAACGCAAAGTCTCATTGAACCATCTTTCTTTTTAACAAATAAAACAGGAGCACCCCATGGTGATGTGCTAGGTCGAATGAAACATTTCTCTAATAAATCTTGCAATTGCTCCTCCAACTCTAAAAGTTCAATTTGAGCCATTCGATAAGGGGGTTTTGAAATTGGCTTAACATCGGGAATTAAGTCAACAGTAAATTCAACTTCTCGATCTGGTATTATTCCAGACAACTCATTAGGAAAAACATCAGGATACTCATTTACCACTGACACATCATTAATCTGAACAGTTCCCTTGTTTTCAACAATATGTGCAAGGTAACATTCATTTCCATCTTTTACAAGTTTCTCAGCCTCTTGATATGTTATCAACAGTAAGAGTTTATTCTTGTACACAAACTAAAAGTCTTTCTAAAAAGAAACTTCTTTAGCTCTACAGTCAATCTTAGCATGGTAAATAGAGAGCCAATCCATACCCATGATAACATCAAACTCTACTAGAGGTAAAACAATAAAGTTTGCAAGTAGGTTCTTTCCACGGATAAGGATAGAAAAATTCTTATAAATTCTTTTTGCCTCAACATTTCCCCCAGGTGTTTTTACCACGAGTTCATGAGTCATTTCTTGAGATGGAATTCCCAAATTACTAGAAAAGTTTTCAGAGATGAAAGAATGTGTAGACCATGAATCAAACAACACACTGACATAATCTGAAAAAACAAAGTACCTGATACCACTTCATTTAATGGCCTAACATCTGATGAAGTAGTTGCAAAGGATTTCACCACCCCTTTCTGCTTGTAGTCTAACTGCTTCCCATCACTCGAGCTCTTTGTCGGACACTCGTTTGCATAGTGACCCATCTCAATGCACTTAAAACATTTCACTAACTGTAAATCAAATTTGGTCTTACCATCACCCTGATCTTTTTCAGTGCAATCACGAGCCTTATGTCCCATCTTACCACATCGGTAGCACTTTTCAAAATTCAGAAGATATTTCCCAGCATGCCTTTTACCACATTTATCACAAACTGGAAACTTAGTTTTCTTACCATCAGACCTTTTTGAAGAATTCTTCCCTTTCTCCTGCCACCTCGGTCTCTTCTTCTGTTGGTTGTTATAGAACACTTGATCACCGTCAAACTCCATTTCCACCTTCTCAGCACATCAGACAAGTTTTTCATAACTTTTGAACTCACGAGAAGCCAATGCCCTTCGATATTTTGACTTTAATCCTGAGTAAAAACGATTGATTTTACTATCAAGGTCTCGGATAAAATTTGGAGCATACCTTGCCAATCGAGTGAATCTCTTTTCATAAGCAGTCACTGAGTCATCCTCTTGCCTCAATTCCAAGAATTGTTTTTCCATCCTAAGTCGAACAACCCTAGGAAAATACTTCTCAAGAAACATACCTTTGAATTCATCCCAGTCGAGAGTATCAATATCATCAGCGTCCCTAATATTTTTAACCATCGACCACCACTGATCTGCTTCACCCTCCAAATGGTAAATTGCAAGACTAACCTTTTGATTGTCTAAACACCGCATGACATCGAAAATCTTCTCCAGTGGTTTAATCCACCCTTCAACTAGCACATGGTCAGATGATCCTCTGAATGATGGGGGATGTTGCCTCATGAAATGTTCCACCACTGACATGTTCCTCTGCGGCTGATCTGGCTGATCTCGTGCATGGATACCACCACCATTTATCGCTTGAGTCAACTGCGCCATTACTGCAACAAACTGTTCAGTTCCAATTCCGACCATCTCAGGATGCTGATTCAGAAGGTTATTTCCTTCTGTATGCCTTCCTAGCACTGCTTCCCTGTTTCCTCTGTGGAAAACCATTCTGAACAAACATGTCTTAGATGAAGCAACATGATAATCTTCAAATGCTATATCATTTCAATTTGACCATAAAAAATATATTTTTGGATAATCATTTAATAGAATTATAACTCCTAAAGTTATCTAAACCGACCTCTGATACCAACTATAAGGCCCCAGCCTTAAACATTACTTAATCTTGAGTTATTTCAAGAATACACGTTGATGGTCTTTTCAGGTTTAGAGTTTTAGAGAATTAGATCATAAATTATGCATTACATTCCACATTTAAACAAAGTGGTTACATAAAAGATAGTACTCATTTTTCCCATCAACGAAAATATATTTAAAATAAAGCATGGATTCTTTCTTGACACTTCCTTGACATTATCATCACATATTGTACCTTTCCCTTGACCTGTGAAAAACATTTCAAAAAACTTGGGATGAGCATAAAAAGCTCACTAAGGGATATAAAAATACGTAAAGGAAACATTAGTACATGTATACATAAGAATCAATGAAATCATACTTTACTCATAAAACATAAACACGGTAACATACCTCATGAAATCATAAGATTTATGAATAACTCATAGAAAACATAAGACTTAGAGGTAACTTGAGACATTCATAACATTCTTACGTAGGGAGTAACCCTCATGGTTACGTTTGGAATACCCATCACAGTATATTCCCTAAATCTCTTCAGAGAAACTTTAACGTTTAACCCCTTCACGTTACCCAATGCATTGGAGAGCTATATCGGGCTCACTCGTCCTTAGTTTATCACGGAACCACCCGTCTTCATAACAATGCCCAAGAACCATAACATAATCGTATCACATAAACATGCATAAAGCAAAACATAACATTTCCACTTTTCAATCACAAGATATCAATACAACACATTGATATAAAAATATTATGAAAACCATTTTCAATACCAAAATAAAAGAAAATTAAAACATGGTATTTATTTTTCATTTTAAAAAAAAGTTATGGCTTGTAGAGGAAGCCGAAACTCAAATAATGGTCGTGGCGGCGGAGAAGTCGTTGTCGTCGCATACGTATGACAAAAACATCCCCTTTTGTCGTTTAGTAAACGCTTCATATAAAAAAGATTCCTTTTGAATAAACGTAAAAGTCAAAGGGGTTTATACACCGTATAAAAGAAAGTTGTGTATAAAACAAAATATGCCTCAATGAAAGGAGATTGAGACGAAGTCCCATACCTCGGGTCCGACTTGACTCGATCGTTCTTTAACGTCCTGAATAATAAACTTGAGTTAATTTCTACTTGCTTAAGAACCTTTTTCAAGTTCATTATTTCTTTTATATCACTTATTACCATGTTATGAACACTATGTAATTATTTATCTTAATAATGGTCGTTTTGTCGATCATTGGTACTTGAGTCAAAAATAAACTCTTTATAATTACAAGTTGTTCATGTGGTAAAATATCCATTATATCCAGAATTATATTCATGATGTAGATATCATATATATCATATATATCCAGTATATACATGCATTTATAATATTACATAACATTTAGAGGTAAGAAATGAAATGCACCGTTCATGGAGACGGTAAGCCGTACGTACGCATGAACACTACTTTCATTTCTATTTCATATTTAATGGAATTGAATCATAATGATATAAAAGTATATTATAATTCCAGTATAATATCATATATAATATCATTAACTCCATCCTTTATATGTCCCATATATGACATTAACGAATCAAATCACTTTGAGGAGGCGGTAGTCCGCACTTACTAAAATGAAGATATCACGTTTACTCATAATGGAAGCCATAAAAGTATGCTATAAATGAAAAATACAGAAGCTTAAGGAAAACATAAACATATTATATATCATATATAAATATAGTGACATCTTAATGACCACCTTTGAAGGTGTTATAAGAATATTGAACAATCATCGTTTCGTGAGGCAGAAATTCGCCATCCACGGAAACAATATGTTCTTTAACCATTAGATGTAGGTGTGTGTAAGCGTAGCTCGAATAATTCTTATAACAACATTCTAGTATATTGAACATACTGTTGTTGTTACAAAAGAAATGAATAAAAAGAGTTTAGGGGGTTGGAGAAGCAAAATAAAACAAAAGAACATTAGATAAGACTTTACCTTTAAATCGGGTAACTCCTCTTGGTTTGTACCAAAAGAGTTTCTTGAAGAGCTTTCTGCCTAAGGTAAGGCTTCTAGGATGAAGAGAGGGATGTGGAGAGATAAAATGAGCAGAGCTTGGGTGAGCCAATGGCTTGAGAAGTGTGTGTAAAGAGGTAGAGGTGGAGGCCTTTTATAAGAGCAAGGAGAGACACTCTTGGAATGTTATAAAATGTTACTTTATATTAAAATGAGTTTCGGATTTTAAAGGTCTCACATTGATATATTTCGAGGATAAGGTGATAAGGGTTCGAAATATACTCATCCAATAGGTCTTTGACAAGTGTAAGTCTTAGATTTTACATTATCTTTTCATTTTATTTAAATCGTTCATTAATGAGGTAATCGCTACATCATCATGATGTCATAAATAATTTAATTTATTTAATGTTTAAAAATTATAAAAAAAATACTATGATGTAGGAAATCTTTTTAGCTTTCCAATGACTATTTATAGTCCAATAGATCATTTATGTAGACAAAATTAAAAATGTTTTACTCAGGTGATACATTCTTTGTTATATTTAACTTTCTTTAAAAATAAAAAGATAAAAAGTCATTATCACACAAAAGTGATTCCATGGGGTTCCCAAGTTTGGCACAAGACATCCCATGGTCAGTCATGACACAACCAGTAGCATTAGGACACATGTTGGGGTCATTTGTTATTATTATGATATTATTTTATTATCTTTAACTACCTGATTACTAATTAATCAAGATAATTAAAGATAATTACCGTCGTTACTATTCATAATGTCAAAAAACAAGAGTATTGATTACATAATTTGGACCTTCTGATTCCAAATATGTAATCCATTTTACCAAATTTCAAACACAGAAATTGCAATAATTAATTTAAAAATAATTTCCGTTGTCAAAACAAATAGCGGGTTTTTTAGAAACAATATCTATGAAAAGTTTGGCACTTGTTTATGCCCAATTCCAAAGTGAAATTAATCCCAATGACCACCATTGAATTGCATGGTAAAAATATATTCTATTTACACTTTAAAACCAATTAAAAAGATAATCTAATCATATAATTAAATTAGATGAAAATGCAGTTTTGATGTAAAATGCAGTATTTTTCACTATTCATTAAAAAATGAACATTGTTAGAAAAATACCAAAAAATTTATCCAAAGTAAATTTCAATGTCCCAATCATAAAGAATAAGTTTATTTTGATAAATAGAGCTTATAAAATTGTCAAAAGTTTGATTTAAAAATGGTTTGTCATCAAAAGGCAGTAAAACAATCTTTTAAAAATATTAGTGTATTCCATTCTTAAGATTGGATTTATTCTCGTTTTAAGTCTCTAAAACACTATCCAATTCATAAATAGACATAGATAAGAATATCTATTATTCATTACTTACTTGGGATGTTACATCTTTTCCTCCTTTAGAAAGTTGCGTCCCCACAATTTATTTACTTATCGAATAAGTGTGAGTATTTATCTCTCATTGCATTTTCAGATTCTCATGTTGCCTCTTCACTCATGTGGTTTTTCCACAAAACCTTTACTTGATGAATCACCTTATTCCGCAACACTTGGTCCCTGTGGTCAAGAATCTGGACTGATTGTTCCTTATAAAATAGATTCTCTTCCAGCTGAACTACCTCTGGACTCAAAACATGAGATGGATCTGACATGTGCTTCCTTAACATTGAAACATGAAAAACATTGTGTACCTGAGATAAACTCGGAGGTAAAGCCACTTGGTATGCAACTGATCCAACTCTCTCCAGAATTTCATATGGTCCAATGAACCTTGGACTCAGCTTTCCTTTTTTACCAAATCGCATCACACTTTTTCATGATGAAACTTTGAGAAAAACATAATCACCTAACTCAAAAGAGAGATCCTTCCTCCTATTGTCCGCATAACTCTTCTGCCTGCTCTGAGCTGTTCTCATGTGTTTCTGTATCAGCTGAACTTTTTCTGTCAACTCTTCTACCAATTCCGGTCCCATCAACTTCTTTTCACCCACTTCATCCCAGAAAGCTGGAGTTCGACACCGCTTCCCATATAATGCCTCAAATGGTGCCATCTGTATACTAGAATGAAAACTGTTATTATAAGAAAACTCAACCAAAGAAAGATGTTGGTCCCAACTTCCCTGATAATCCATCGAACAAGCACGTAACATATCCTCCAAAGTCTGAATTGTTCGTTCTGACTGCCTGTAATGACCCGGGTTTTGGGGTCTATTACTTTGTGAAAATCTCGTGCTGGGTCTACCGGTAGCTGCAGCCTACCGGTAGCTCGACCTACCGGTAGCTGCGGCATACCGGTAGCTGCAGTCTACCAGTAGCTCGGCCTACCGGTAGATGCAGCCTACCGGTAGCTCGGTCTACCGGTAGCGGCAGCCTACCGGTAGCTCGGCCTACCGGTAGCTGCAGCCTACCGGTCGCTCGGCCTACCGGTGGCTGCAGCCTACCGGTAGCTCGACTACCGGTCGCCGTCACCCACCGGTAGCCCTCAGTGTAGCCCTCAGCCACCGGTGGCTCTAGCCTACCACGCGGGTTCTTTCCAGTGTCGTTCCTTCTTGCGCAATTAGGGGTTTAAACCCAATTTTTTTGACTCCTTTAAGCGTGTTTTAAAGCCCGGTAACGCGCGTGAATGTTTTAATTAATTAATTAATGAATTAATGCGTCGATTTAAACCACCCGACCTTTTAATGACGTGTGGGGCCGCGTGGCCAACCCACGACCCCGCGCCTCACGCGGTTTCGCGTTCTTATCTCAACCGTCTGCGACCCTTATAAACTAAAGGGTTAGGCGTGATTTCTTCTTTCCTCGATCGCGGCTTTTCACGAACAACTTTTGGTGCATCGGGCGAGCCGCATCGTTATCAGTAAAGTTCCGCGCCCGGCCTAAGCGTCGATCGTCTATCAACAAGTAGAGAATTTCTCCTTCGCCTCTCTCTCTTTTGTGTATCATGCAGGGTGGACGTGCTTCTGATTCTGTAGAATTTGATAAACCAGACCTAAATAATGTTAATGAACTGATTCTGTAAAGAAAGAAGGGGGGGTTGCGATCGTTAATGCTGCTTTATATTATGATCTTTTTTTTGAATTGTGCGGGCTTACGCCTACTGAAAATCAGGGCCGTTGGTGGTCTTTCTCTGTGCACTAATGAACCCCTCGTAGTGTTTTAAATGACTTGTTTTGTAATTGTAAACTCCTGCCGTGAAAAGTAAATTGGTTAATCACGTATACCCGGCTGAATAAATTGAAAGCACCAGGATCAACCCTTCTGTGATAACCCCCGGTAAAGCACACGAGAATTGAAATCATGGAGCGTGTAAAATCTTTTAAATTTGAAAATACAGGCATGACCCTGCTTTGTGTCGGTGGTAGTGGTTTGGTTGTTCCCTTTTTACGGGCTGATTGCTGGAGATGTGGGAGGGGATGAGATCCCCTGTTTTTATACTCTCGATGGTTGTGGAATCGGGGATGGGATCCCCTATTGTTATGGATTCAGTATTTGCGAGTTTTAAGACCGGGTGGTTACCTTGTTTATATCACGAATTGGGGTGGGATCCTCTGTTGTTGAGAACCGGGTGTGAGTGTTATGGTTGATGCTTGACTGTTTACTTTCCTGGACTTGTGCCTATGCTTACTAGTTGCCCAGTAGTGCTTAAACTTATTTAAACATTATCACCGAACATGAAACAAGAATGAGACAAATGGGTTTTGTTGGCGAGAGTCGTGACTTGAACTTAGTGCTGTTTGTGCTCTTTAGGAGGGCTGAAGAAAAACCTAAACTTTGGGTGAGTACTTGTTACCTATATCTATATTTGTAGTTTTGTGTTTCTTATTCGCGCCCCACCCAAGTTGAGCACTTAGTGTCGAACACCCCCCATTTCATGGGGGAGGGTGTTTTTCCCAACACTATTATTAGTGGCTGGTTATTAGCTCCTTTTCTGCTCCCTTTTCCGGATAGCCCAAGTATCTTCGGGCAGACTGTGATGGCCTGAGGTCCATTATTAGCCCAAGAACCTTCGGGCGGGGTAGTGTGGTGGTTGGCCAGGTGTGTGCGGCGGGTGGTTTCCCAAGTGTTTTCGGGATGATGCCCAGGTGTCTTCGGGCATGGCAGTGAATCTTCTAGCCCAGGTGTCTTCAGGCGTAGTGGTGGTTGTTCTGGCCTAGGTGTTTGCAGGCGTGGTTACGTGTGACTGTGACCCAGGTGTTTGCGGGCGAGATTCGGCAGTGGGACTGCGTGCGGTTGTGGCCCAGGTGTGTGCGGGCGGGTGTGGCAGTGAGACTGCAGTGAGAATGACAGGATTGGTTCGATGCGTAGGATGTCTCAATAACCAGTGGGAAAGTGGCGCGGGGTACCCAAACATCGATGTGCTTTTATTATATATATTACTTGACTTGCGTTATTTGGGGAGTGTGCCTTGGTGAGGCTTGGGTGGATAGTTTACCTTGATAGGTGTTTGGCTTACTCCTTTTCTCACTGGACTTTAGTACGTCCCCCCACTTGTGTACGAGAGTCTTTGGTTTTCCCTACTGAGTGTACTTGTATGCTCACACTATGTATATAAAACTGATTTCAGGTTTCCAGGAGGACTTCGATGATCGCGCAGGACCATACTAGCTCGGACCTTTGGGGCAGTTGCAGTTGCTGTTTTTTTTTCTTCCTTTGGTACTTACCTTTGTAGTCACCTTTTGTACTTCGTGGCTTTTACTTTTGAAACATGCATGTGGGAATGATTTACTTTTGGCTTTACTTTTCTTTTAGTTTTAGAGTTGTTGGGTTCTATCATCTTATCTCTCGGTCCTGTAAAACAGAAAAAGGGTAATGCCTTCCATTTAGTGTGTGATTCTATACCCTTGGTGGTAGTCGCCACTCCGGGACCTATTAAAGGCGGGTTTCGGGGGTCATTATCTCTCCTTCAACTTAAAGAAGGAAGAGCCTGACAGTCTGCTAACCCTTCCCTCCTTTTGGTGAAGGCGGGTTGTGACACTGCCCATCTGATTGAGGATGAAAAGCTGTACTGAAAAAGATCCATGAATACAACATGTGCATTAGTTAGCCCAAAAGGCATTACTACAAATTCATAATGGCCATATCTTGTACGAAACGCGGTCTTCAGAATATCTGATTCCATTACCTTCAACTGATGGTATCCTGATCTCAGGTCATTCTTTGAAAAATACTGAGCTCCCTGGAGCTGATCAAACAAATCATCGATATGAGGCAAGCGATATTTGTTCTTAACAGTGATGTTATTCAAGGCTCTATAATCAATGCAAAGTCCCATTGAACCATCTTTCTTTTTAACAAATAAAACAGGAGCACCCCATGGTGATGTGCTAGGTCGAATGAAACCTTTCTCTAATAAATCTTGCAATTGCTCCTTCAACTCTAAAAGTTCAATTTGAGCGATTCGATAAGGGGGTTTTGAAATTGGTTTAGCATCAGGAACTAAATCAACAGTAAATTCAACTTCCCGATCTGGTATTATTCCAGGCAACTCATCATGAAAAACATCAGGATACTCATTTACCACTGACACATCATTAATCTGAACAGTTCCCTTGTTTTCAACAATATGTGTAAGGTAACATTCATTTCCATCTTTTACAAGTTTCTCAGCCTCTTGATATGTTATCAATAGTAAGAGTTCATTCTTGTACACAAACTAAAAGTCTTTCTGAAAAGAAACTTCTTTAGCTCTACAGTCAATCTTAGCATAGTAAATAGAGAGCCAATCCATACCCAGGATAACATCAAACTCTACTAGAGGTAAAACAATAAGGTTTGCAAGTTGGTTCTTTCCACGGATAAGTATAGGAAAATTCTTATAAATTCTTTTTGCCTCAACATTTTCCCCAGGTGTTTTTACCACAAGTTCCGAAGTCATTTTTTGAGATGTAATTCCCAAATTACTAGAAAAGTTTTCAGAGATGAAAGAATGTGTAGACCCTAAATCAAACAACACACTAACATAATCTGAAAAAACAAAGTACCTGATACCACTTCAATTAATGACCCAACATTTGCTGAAGTAGTTGCTAAAGATTTCACCATCCCTTTCTGCTTGTAGTCTAACTGCTTCCCATCACTCGAGCTCTTTGTCGGACACTCGTTTGCATAGTGACCCATCTCAATGCACTTAAAACATTTCACTAACTGTAAATCAAATTTGGTCTTACCATCACCCTGATCTTTTTCAGTGCAATCACGAGCCTTATGTCCCATCTTACCACATCGGTAGCACTTTCCAAAATTCAGAAGACATTCCCCAGCATGCCTTTTACCACATTTGTCACAAACTGGGAACTTAGTTTTCTTACCATCAGACCTTTTTGAAGAATTCTTCCCTTTCTCCTGCCACCCCGGTCTCTTCTTCTGTTGGTTGTTATAGAACACTTGATCATCGACAAACTCCATTTCCACCTTCTCAGCACATCGGACAAGCTTTTCATAACTTTTGAACTCACGAGAATCCAATGCCCTTCGATATTTTGGCTTTAATCCTGATTAAAAACGATTGATTTTACTATCAAGGTCTCAGATAAAATTTGGAGCATACTTTGCCAATCGAGTGAACCTCTCTTCATAAGCAGTCACTGAGTCATCCTCTTGCCTCAATTCCAAGAATTGTTTTTCCATCCTAAGTCGAACAGCCTTAGGAAAATACTTCTCAAGAAACATACCTTTGAATTCATCCCAGTCGAGAGCATCAATATCATCAGCGTCCCTGATATTTTTAACCATCGACCACTACTGATCTGCTTCACCCTCCAAACGGTAAATTGCAAGACTAACCTTTTGTTTGTCTAAACACCCCATGACATCGAAAATCTTCTCCAGTGCTTTAATCCACTCTTCAGCTCGCACAGGGTCAGATGGTCCTCTGAATGATGGGGGATGTTGCCTCATGAAATGTTCCACCACTGACATGTTCCTCTGCGGTTGATCTGGCTGATCTCGTGCATGGATACCACCACCATTTATCGCTTGAGTCAACTGCGTCATTACTGCAAAAAACTGTTCACTTCCAATTCCGACTATCTCAGGATGCTGATTCGGAAGGTTATTTCCTTCTGTATGCCTTCCTAGCACTGCTTCCCTGTTTCCTCTGCGGAAAACCATTCTGAACAAACATGTCTTAGATGAAGCAACATGGTAATCTTCAAATGCTATATCATTTCAATTTGACCATAAAAAAAATATTTTTGGATAATCATTTAATAGAATTATAACTCCTAAAGTTATCTAAACCGACCTCTGATACCAACTATAAGGCCCCAGCCTTAAAAATTACTTAATCTTGAGTTATTTCAAGAATACAGGTTGGAGATCTTTTCAGGTTTAAAGTTTTAGAGAATTAGATCATAAATTATGCATTACATTCCACATTTAAACAAAGTGGTTACATAAAAGATAGTACTCATTTTTCCCATCAACGGAAATATATTTAAAATCAAGCATGGATTCTTTCTTGACACTTCCTTGACACTATCATCACATCTTGTACCTTTCCCTTGACCTGTGAAAAACATTTCAAAAAACTTGGGATGAGCATAAAAAGCTCACTAAGGGATATAAAAATACGTAAAGGAAACATTAGTACATGTATACATAAGAATCAATGAAATCATACTTTACTCATAAAACATAAGCACGCTAACATACCTCATGAAATCATAAGATTTATGAATAACTCATAGAAAACATAAGACTTAGAGGTAACTTGAGGCATTCATAACATTCTTACGTAGGGAGTAACCCTTATGGTTACGTTTGGAATACCCATCACAATATATTCCCTAAATCTCTTCGGAGAAACTTTAACGTTTAACCCATTCACGTTACCCAATGCATTGGAGAGTTATATCGGGTTCACCCGTCCTTAGTTTATCACGGAACCACTCGTCTTCATAACAATGCCTAAGAACCATAACATAATCGTATCACATAAAACATGCATAAAGGAAACATAACATTTCCACTTTTCAATCACAAGATATCAATACAACACAATGATATAAAAACATTATGAAAACCATTTTCAATAACAAAATAAAAGAAAAGTAAATCATGATATTTATTTTTCATTTTTAAAAAAAGTTATGGTTTGTAGAGGAAGCCGAAACTCAAATAATGGTCGCGGCGACGGGGAAGTCCTTATCCCCGCATACGTATGACAAAAACATTCCCTTTTGTCGTTTAGTAAACGCTTCGTATAAAAAATATTCCTTTTGAATAAACGTAAAAGTCAAAGGGGTTTATACACCGTATAAAAGAAAATTGAGTATAAAACAAAATATGGCTCAGTGAAAGGAGATTGAGACGAAGTCCCATATCTCGGGTCCGACTTGAATCGATCGTTCTTTAACATCCTGAATAATAAAATTGAGTTAATTTCTACTTGCTTAAGAACCTTTTTTAAGTTCATTATTCCTTTTATATCACTTATTACCATGTTATGAACACTATGTAATTATTTATGTTAATAATGGTCGTTTTGTCGATCATTGGTACTTGAGTCAAAAATAAACTCTTTATAATTACAAGTTGTTCATGTGGTAAAATATCCATTATATCCAGAATTATATTCATGATGTAGATATCATATATATCATATATATCCAGTATATACATGCATTTATAATATTACATAACATTTAGAGGTAAGAAATGAAATGCATCGTTCATGGAGACGGTAAGCCGTACGTACGCATGAACGCTACTTTCAATTATATTTCCTATTTAATGGAATTGAATCATAATGATATAAAGGTATATTATAATTCCAGTATAATATCATATATAATATCATTAACTCCATCCTTTATATGTCCCACATATGACATTAAGGAATCAAATCACTTTGAGGGGGCGGTAGTCCGCACTTCCTAAAAAGAAGATATCGCGTTTACCCATAATGGAAGCCATAAAGGTATGCCATAAATGAAAAATACAGAAGCTTAAGGAAAACATAAACATATTATATATCATATATAAATATAGTGACCTCTTAATGACCACCTTTGAAGGTGTTATAAGAATATTGAACAATCATCGTTTCGTGAGACATAAATTCGCCATCCACGGAAACAATATGTTCTTTAACCATTAGATGTAGGTGCGTGTAAGTGTAGCTCGAATAATTATTATAACAACATTCTAGTATATTGAACATACTGGTGTTGTTACAAAAGAAATGAGTAAAAAGAGTTTAGGGGGTTGGAGAAGCAAAATAAAATAAAAGAACATTAGAGAAGACTTTACTTTTAAATCGGGTAACTCCTCTTGGTTTGTACCAAAATGGTTTTTTGAAGAGCTTTCTGCCTAAGGTAAGGCTTCTAGGATGAAGAGAGGGATACAAAGAGATAAAATGAACATAGCTTGGCCGAGCCAATGGCTTGAGAAGTGTGTGTAAAGAGGTAGAGGTGAGATCCTTTTATAAGAGGAGAGGAGAGGCACTCTTGGAATGTTATAAAATGTTACTTTATATTAAAATGATTTTCGGATTTTAAATGTCCCACATTGATATATTTCGAGGATAAGGTGATAAGGGTTCGAAATATACTCATCCAATAGGTCTTTGACAAGTGTAAGTCTTAGATTTTACATTATCTTTTCATTTTATTTAAATCGTTACATTAATGAGGTAATCACTGCATCATCATGTTGTCATAAATAATTTAATTTATTTAATGTCTAAAAATTATAAAAAAAATACTATGATGTAGGAAATCTTTTTAGCTTTCCAATGACTATTTATAGTCCAATAGATCATTTATGTAGACAAAATTAAAAATGTTTTACTCAGGTGATACATTCTTTGTTATATTTAACTTTCTTTAAAAATAAAAAGATAAAAAGTCATTATCACACAAAAGTGATTCCATGGGGTCCCCAAGTTTGGCACAAGACATCCTATGGTCGGTCATGACACAACCAGTAGCATTAGGACACATGTTGGGGTCATTTGTTATTATTATGATATTATTTTATTATCTTTAACTACCCGATTACTAATTAATCAAGATAATTAAAGATAATTACCGTCATTACTATTCATAATGTACAATAACAAAAGAGTATTGATTACATAATTTGGACCTTCTGATTCCAAATATGTAATCCATTTTACCCAATTTCAAACACAGAAATTGCAATAATTAATTTAAAAATAATTCTCGTTGTCAAAACAAATAGCGAGTTTTTTAGAAACAATATCTATGAAAAGTTTGGCACTTGTTTATGCCCAATTTCAAAGTGAAATTAATCCCAATGACCACCATTGGATTACATGGTAAAAATATATTCTATTTACACTTTAAAACCAATTAAAAAGATAATCTAACCATATAATTAAATTAGATGAAAATGCAGTTTTGATGTAAAATGCAGTATTTTTCACTATTCATTAAAAAATGAACATTGTCAGAAAAATACCAAAAATTTATCCAAAGTAAATTTCAATGTCCCAATCATAAAGAATAAGTTTATTTTGACAAATAGAGCTTATAAAATTGTCAAAAGTTTGATTTAAAAATGGTTTGCCATCAAAAGGCAGTAAAACAATCTTTTAAAAATATTAGTGTATTCCATGCTTAAGATTGGATTTATTCTCGCTTTAAACCTCTAAAACACTATCTAATTCATAAATAGACATAAATAAGAATATCATTATTCATTACTTATTTGGGATGTTACAATTTCTATTGGAGTTGCCAAATTATTAACAATGATAAAAGTAGTTTCTTTGTTCTAAGGAAGTGCTCTGAGAGGAGGATAAGGGATTTGGGGTCCAGCCTTGGTATTCATAAAGGTTCATTCCCTATGCATTACATGGGAGCTCTTGTATCCCCCAACACCCTCCACATTAAACACTTTGACTTAGTTGTGGATATAATCAAGGGTTGATTCCTCAACTAGAAAAATAGATTCTTACCCTTTGGAGAGGTAATCACAGTGATTAACTCCAATCTCTCATCCCTTCCCATGCTTATCTTGTCTACATTGAAGGTCCCAAAGAATTTGATCTGTAACATTGAAAAAACATTGATTTCATTCCTCTGGGATGGGCCCTTGAATGGTATGTTCCACTAGTATTCTTGGTCGAGTCATTACAATCCTGTTAAGGAAGGGGGGATTAATCTTATGAGTATTTTTGGAACCATGGAACGTATTAATTACAAACATTCTTGGGATGTCATCGAGGGGAAAACCATATGGGGAATGAAAATGCAAACTCTTATGGCAAGGATGGGTACCTATCCAGATTCAAGGCTTCCAAAATTCAGAAGTTGGTTTTGCAATACATTCTTATCCTTCATCCTCATTCTAGATGGTTAATTGGAAAGGGTGACATAAGATTTTGGTTCCACAACTAGATAGGGACTCCCCTCAGTTTACCCCATTGCCCCACACCTATTATAAGCTTCATGAAGGCCATCATCTATCCCACTTTTATTTGGACAACTTTGGATGAGAACCAGACAATCATATTTGACAGCATTGTACTGAATAATGAAATGGATCATTGTGTTCTCACTAGTTTATCTTCAGGATTTTTCAATTGAACAGAATTTCATAGTATTCATGGATTGACCAATTCTCATGACCCATGGGGAGAGATCTTATGGTGCAACAAGCTGACTCTAAAATTCTTTTTTCTATTATGGAGTGTTTAGAATAATTCCCTTCCTACAGATGATAACATCCAACAGAAAGGAATTTGTCTGGCCTCTAAATATACTGGTTGCATGGTACTAAGTATAGAGACCACCACACATCTATTCTTCAATTGTGATTGGGTGAAGGAGGTTTGGGAAGCGTTCAACCAGTTTTCTAGAATTAGTTATCAGGTTGCTTCAGCGGAGATGTTCTTTCTTTGATGGCTTCATGGAGCATCCAATCTCAGCCATGAGAGGAAAGCTAGAGTTTTAATTTTTACTTCTCGATGTTGGATTCTATGGTAAACAAAAAATGACTTCTAGTATCAGTCCTCTATGACGACCATCATGCGTATGCACTTTAGTACCTAAAATCTTATTTTGGATTTTCACAAGTTGTGCAAAAACTTGGCGGATGGCCCTTTATTCATGGCCCTGCATCCTTCTTCCCCCTAGGCCTCCCTCAACCCAACCACTTAGAGACAATTATTCAAATGGCAGTTTCCTCTATCGAAAAAAATTTAACACGGGTGATTTGTGATGCATGGGTTCTATGAGGAGTAGTGGAGTGATCATAGACCCCAAAGGATCAGTTGTAACATCTTTCTTTGTTTTCATTGGGAATGCTGACTCCCTCCAAGTGGAGGCTCATGCTATCCGCACAATCATACTTCTTTACAATCTAAGGCATATTCCAATAAGGGAGATTGAGACCGATTCTCTTACAATATATAATGCAATAAGAGGTAAGGGTCCTATTCCTTGGTCCGTTGTATACTCCATTAGAAGGTGCAAGTATCTTATGCGTAATGAAATAACCATCGACCTACCATGGCCTGAGGGAAATGCTATGAAATATTTCATTGCCTCAAGAGTGACCCAATATGAGTGTCTCCTTATATTCTCTTGTCTTGGATCTTCCCCCCTGAGGGTATCTCTTTTTTTTGGGTCCGCGCCCTTGGGATACATTATTTCAGACCTTCTTAAGTGTATTTTTGTTGGATTTTTTTCTTATCATTTTAATGAAATAAAATGTATATTGTGGTGAACATGTTTAGTATATCTATTCAAACACCACCACAAAACATGGAAGTCATGATGTTAGTGAAAACTAAAAATGGGGTAATTTTTGAATCCCAAGTACAGATCTCCCACCCTAACTTTTTTCTTCTAAATTTTCCAATAAAACTATTGACACTCCCTTTAGAGGAATGTGATGATATTCAATCCATGGATTGTATTTTCTTTTATAAATCCAATATAAATTTCTGAGAAGGAAATTATCCTTGGTATCACAAATCACCCACAAATTATTTATATTTTCATGAATGATGATGAATATCCATTGGTATCACCATATCATGCATGTATATTATTTCCATGCGAGACACCATATGCAGATCAAATGATAGAGTCTATGATTAAGATCATCCTTGAAGAAATTCCTATTGTATGGGAATTCATTGATGCATCTCATGAATAATTCATTGATCTTCCACTTAGATGAGAGGTTGATTTATCTATAAAAATTATACCGGATATTTTCCTATATCTAATACTACATATAGATTAGACTTTTTTGAAATTGAGGAGTTGAAGAAGAAACTACATGAGAATTTGGATAAAGTTTTTGTAAATTCAAGTGCTTCACCGTGGGGGTTCCCCATTCAAATTCATCAAGAATATGGATAAGTTAACGATCCATTGAATTGATTATGATGAACTCAAAAAGTGACAATAATGTAAAGGTATCCTCTACCATGGATTGATGACTTGTTCGATCAGCAATGTTGATCACAGGAATTCTCCAAGTGGATCTTGAGCCTAGATATTATCATGTAATAGTGAAGAAGGTGGATATACCTTAAATTGCTTTTCATAATAGGTATAGGAACTATTAGTTCATATTGATTCCATTGGACTCACTGATTCTCCAGAAATCTTCATGGACACAATGAATAGTCTTTAGTGATTACCTTAACAAATCTATGGTAGTATAGATAGATGAAATTACAATCTTATTCAAATGAAAGGAGTATGAGGAGCATTTTAATGTTGCACTAAAGACCATGTGGTACAAAATTCTGTATAAAAAGTTTATTAAATGATATTTTTGATGTAGAAAGTAAAATTAATGTTGAATATTATCACTAAAAAGAGGATATATGTTGATCTTTCAAAAAAACTAAATTGAAGGATGACCCAGACCATCCTCTTTGATAAAAATATATAGATTTCATGAATTATCTAGGTGTTATCCTCAATTTCTGAGAAATATATCATGATTATAAATAAAACCAACAATACTAAATTGTAAGGGGGTGAATATTATCTAGAATGATGAATGTGAAGAAATAACTAAAGAGATTAAGAAGATGTTAATCATTTCACTTTTACTCACACTATCCACTAATGGGGAAGGATTTTTAATCTATGATTATGAATAAAAAAAGTCTGGGGTTGTGTAATCATTAAAGATGTAAAAATTGTAGCCTATGACTCCCTCCAATTAAAGATCCATGATTAGAATTACCTAATGCATGATCTAGAATTAGATACAATGATCTTCATATTGAATAATTGGAGACACTATCTATATGAGGAGAAGTGTGACAAATAAAAAACCATAAATGACTCAAGAATAAATTCACAAAAAAATGAATTAAATATGCACCAGTAAAGGTGGAAGGATATGATAAAAGATTATGATTGTTCAATTCATTACCATCCTCAAAATGAAAAAAATTGGAAGACGCTCTAAGTAAAAAGAATCATGAAACCCTGTACATGTTGACAATTACAATGGATCCAATATTATTGCACATACATAGGATGGAAATGTGAATAATAAAATGATATTCATCCTACCTCACCCAAATGACTGATCAACCATCTCTCCTTGAGAGGATCAAGGATGTTTTGAAGGATGGTGGGGTTCTACAAAAAAGGTATCTAATATTCCAGATATCAGCATTGATAAAGATTGATTTATAAGGTTTGGAACCTAGATATAAGTCCCATCAATATTAAAACTAAATATGGAAATTATAGATGATGCGTAAATATAATCCTTCTTAATTCATTGATGAAGAAATAAGGTGCGTATTCATTTTAAAAAAACTTCTACTCAGATAAAATAAAGATGGATATTTTATAAATTTTCTAACAATTATTGGAATACTAATTATTCAAGGATGAATGATAGATGTATTATACTACGATGAAAGAATTTCTCATACCAGTATGGAAATGGGAAAACATTTTCGTGAATTTTTTCGTTACTCCCCAAGATTTCTAAAGGCAATTAAACCTTCTATGAGGTAGTCGATCGCCTTATAATGCTATTGTATTTACTTCCAATCAAGGAGTATTTCTCTCTTTACCAACTCAATATGACATACATAAGGGATGTTTTAAGATTGCATGGGGTTTCACATTCCATTGTATCCAATAAAAATATGAGATTTATGTTAAGGATTTGGATAATCCTCTAGTAAGAATTGGATATATACCAGATTTTCAGTACTACTTATCACCATCAGTCAGATTTCCAATATAATAGAAACATTCAAACTCTATAATATATTTTGAGGTCATGTTCAATGGATTTACAAGGATGTTGGGATAAACACCTTCCAATAGTGAAGTTATCATATAATACTAAATTCTATTTTAGAATTTAAATGAAACATTTAAAGGCTATGTATGGTAATTGTTTTAAAACTCCGACTTGCTGAGATGAAGTTGAAAAGTAGAATGTGATGGGACCTTATCTTATCCCATAGACTAGAGAAGTTTCAAACCATTCTGTATCATGAAATATGCACAATGTCAACATAAAATATATGCACACAATCTTCAATGATACCTATAGTTTGAGGGTAGATATAAGGCGTTCCTTCATATATTTCCATGTATAAAGTCATTATTTTTGGGAAGAAGGTAAATCTTAGTCTAAGATACATTATCCTTGTTGACATCCTACAATATATCGAAGTAGTAGCATGTTTACTAGCCCTCCCACCTGACTTATCTCAGGTAAATGATGTGTTTCATGTATCCCTATTGAGGAGTTATATAACAAAACCCTCACATGTATTAAATTCAGAGGTGGTAACCTTGAAAAATGATCTTTTATATGAGGAATGATCATTGAAGATCTTAGATCATAGGTAAAATGTTCTATGAAATAAGACACCTCACATACAAAATGTGTTGTGGTAAACCATCAGTGTGAGGATGTGACTTGGGAACTAGAAGAGGTTATGAAACATAAGTAAAAATCATTAATTTTAGTATACAAATGAATTTTTTAGGGAAACATTTTAGATGGCAGAACAATTTAATGAGCAAATCATTTATAGAAGAATTTAATTTTTTAAATTTTTTAAATTCCATAGTAAGATATGTAATTATAGAAAACAAATGCTCTACTTTGGTTTTTGGGACCATTATAAGTTATATCCTATCAGATTTGAAATACCTATAACCATCATGACCATTAAAATTATATTAATTATAATATGATCATATGATTATTATATATATAGTCTTATGATGAATCCAATCTATACAGACATATTAAGTGATGGCCTCGACTATTAGGATCATACCTTATAAAGACCATTTATTAGTGCTTCTGATGAAGATAACATCACTGAGATTTTCTATTGACCAACCCTAAGCTAAGTTTATATAACTAAAAAATTAGAATTTTTTTTGGAAGATGTTGAAGCTCATAGATATCACAACCCAAACCATGTTCGCTGAACCACAGAAGGATAAACTCACCATCACACACCATACCCATAGTGAATACACTACAGTGATAAAGGGCCGTGTATTAAAAAATTATAGTATTAATTTTAAATTTTTTATTTTTAATAAAATTGTGATTATAATTATGTTTTATTAATTACTAATGTTTAAATAATAATGTTTGATAACAATTATATTTTCATATGATGAACTAGAAATTATATTGTTTGGAGATATATAGTTTCAATCAACACTTTATTTTGGTGAATTCATGAATTTATAAAATTAATTATATTTGAGTAAAATATTATTATTGTATAAAATTTAGTAAAATTAAATGATAATATAAATTCATGAATCCAAATGTGATTGTTATAATGGTATGAAAAATGGTGTTGTAAAAAAACCAGTATTATTCAATAAATGGGTATTTTTTATTTAAAAAATTAAATTATAATATTTAGATAATTATTTTGAAAATAAATATATTATTTTTTTAATTGGTATGTTGAAATTATCCAATGGTTAATTTTAAAAAAACCGAGACAATCAAATTTTTGGGTAAAAATTTAATATGGAATAATTATAGAGTATCTATTAAGACATCATTAAAGAAAAAAAGTAGTATAACACTACTATAAATATTATTCATGAAGAAAATTATGTTTACCCTTTAAAATATTTTTTTTAAACTATGTTATTAATTTTATAAATACTTAATGAATCCACTGAAACCAATATTATACTGTAATGTTTTAAATTCAATTCTTTATAAACCCGAGTCACATACACATAACTAAAGGTATTATTGTAAGGATTTCAGTGACTATCATATAAGATAATTAAATACACTCATATTTGGTAGAAACCATTGGAAATAGAAAAGGTATGGTTGATGTTTTCGATTGATATATCATAGAGTCAAAAAATTATGTTTAGATATTAATAAATAATTCTCCTCTATTTTTAAATAAAAATCCCACTGGACCTCCCTTTCTTATTCACTAATAATCCTTGAATAATGATTTTACAATAAAATTACATCTTTATAGGCCTCCCAATTTACCCCCATGATATTAACAATATCCTCTCAAGATTTTAGAATCGTCCTCTCAAGGTAAGAGATCCTCTCATTCTCCTCTTTATTAATGAACTTTATTTATATAATTAATTTTAATTTACAATTGATTACAATAATATATTTTTTTAAACATTCCTCTTATCCTCTATATGATTTCCATGTGATGATAGACACCTTTAAAATCATAAAACCCTTCCATGAATCTTTATGTACCCCTATAATAATGCACAAATTATCCTTTTATTTTCAATGCCATTTTTTTGTAGTGAATATCTATCCCCACTTGCATTCAATGGTATTAACCTTTATCCACCTACCCTTATTTGATTGGGGACAACCATATATGTAACCCACATTCAATAATTGTGGAGATTCAAAGTGATAAAATTCATCTTCATGTTGTATTATCTATGTGTCACACTTATACAAATACATGGTATGGATTTAACAGTTGTCCCAGAATTGTATAGCCCTTCAATGAATTGGGTAATTTTTTTTATCTAATGATATACCATGTATGTTGTATGTGAGGTAATCCTAATAACATTATGTTATTATATCTTGGAATTTAACCTTGACATATGCTTATGATGTCGTGTTTTATATTGCATCCACATTCCCATGTCACCCTTATGTTATAATATTATAACATGCATATAAGTTCATGTTTATAATTCTCACCCCATTTATATTACCTTGATATACATCTTGACTCACATTTACAACTTTAATTTATTTTGTTCATTGTGTTATTCCATTACTGGGATTCATAGTTCACCCATTTCTTATACACATCGTCAGGTTATCCCATTTAGTTTTAGAAGAAAAAGGAAATTTGGGGTTATGTTATGAAGTTCTCAAATATTTCACTATATTTCTATTTCATTTTATTATGCTATGAACCTAACTACCCAAAGACACTATGCATCATGATCATCTAGGGTTTTATTAATTGTATCGTTCAAACATACATTAAATAAAGTGTATGAAAGGCATGGGTAGTCAAAGAAGTGGTATTCAATTTTTCTCATGCATGGCCAATTATTAACATATCCATTGACTGTAACCCTAACTTCATCATATTCTTCACACAATTTTAGGTCTAATTTTGTGAATTAATACATGGTATACACATTTTATACATAGATATTCATGCATGTTAGGTTTCTCCTGAGTTGAACACCGTAACAACTTGATATTTTTATAAAATATATCTCTTTAAATAATTTAATTTATTCAATATCATGCGTTACACACAACACCGAGTTTAAATTAACAGAGATATATAATTAAAATATTATTATTTATAATTAAAGTTATCACATAGCCATTGGATTGAAGGATATGAATAGGAATAAGTACGTTATTAATAATTAATGGTTATGTATGTATATAATTAATTAATTGGTTATTAATTGATAATAAATGAAAATAAAAATCATTTGAAAGAAAAAGAAATATTTTTATGAAAACAATATTTATATGCGCAATATATTTTTATCATAAAAAATATTTCATTATTGGTGAATGATTTTAATGAAGTATATATTATTTAATTAATAAATTATTTGAAAGATTAAAAAAAAATATTTTATATGCATTTGATAATAATTATTTGTGTTTTATTATTAAAAATATTTTTTTCTATAAAACAGGGTTGTTCACTTTTTACTCACTTAACTTAAAATTAATTTATTCTATTTAAAGGTATTGAATAAGATAATATTAATTATAAGTCTATAAGTGATAAATCCATAATTTTTCATCCAAATTCTTATTATATGAATGCAATTCAAATCTTCTCACCTTATGCCCGAGTTTTATTAATTTAATGGACACTTTCTAATTAAAATGAATTATATTTTATTTTAGTAAAAAAAGTTTAAAATGTCACTCGTTTAGTTTTAAATTTCCATTATGTGCTGACATAGAGAAAAAACTTGGTCATAAATTAATATTTATAGTAATTTTATGTATATTAATATATTTTTTTTCATGGGGTTATTTTATTTATAATCATTTATGTTTTATATAATTACATTAAATTCTTACATGACGAAAAAAATCATTTTTTTAATTAATTGAAAAAAATAAACGATTTTGAAAATATGAACAGTGGAATAATTTATGTATGTTATAGTGCTACAAGAATTTTATAGGATAAAATTACATATTTATGTTTCTTAAATTGTTATATTAGAATTCAAACATTGTATTTACGTCTTTTAAGTCAGATTAAATGAATAGTGTCAAAATTTGAAATAATGATATTTTACAAAATTAGTATATTATTAAATATTTTTAAAATCATAAAAATATTAAAAAAAGGGAAGGTTTGTATAATATGATCCAAAATATAATGAATTTTCCATTAATGAGCCATTTTTTTCAAAATAATTAAGAATTATAACCCATTAACATAAAAAAGTTATTTCCTTAATTTCTATTATTTCATGTCATTATAACACTATTTTATCTTATCTTTTAATCCCTAGCAGTTTGGAGGCATTTGTATTGATAATTAATTTATTATAATTTAATCTTTTGAGAAATTCCAAAAGTTCCCCTCATCTCAATTATAAAAGGGTACCTCCTCCCTTAATTTTTACACAAAATTGTTTCTTCTATCTAAAAAAAACTATACCAATTAATCTCTTAAACTTAACTAGACACGAAACTGAGGTTTTTTTCTTCCCAAAAGACAAACCATAGATCCCTTTAGATGAGATATAATGTAGTCATTTCATAGAAGAGGTAATAGCCTTACCTGATCACCTTCTTTTCAACTATTGTTACACTCTTATAAATATATTTTATTTAACATAAAATAATAACTTAAGTAACGTAAATATTATTAAATTTAATTATGGTTATTAAAACACCATTATAAACCCTCTTTCTCATGAAACTATAAGTGAGAGTATCTCTCCTATGACGTAAGGCTTACCGTCTCCATGAAGTGATAGAATTAATTTTTCTTCACCATATTTTATGGATATGTATTATGAGGGGTTTAAATATCATATATTATATTTGTGAAATAATTATAATATACCATCTACCTATTTAACATTCAATCCGTCGGGAAATGACAAAGTCATTCACGAATATGTGTGGACTACCACATCTATGAAGAGATGCGTTTCATATTTCATTTATATTTTACTAATATTGTAATAAAGAAGAATATGATTAAAATGTAAGAAATATATGATATAATAATAATTCTATAAAGGTGAAATAATACTTACCATTCTTGCATTCCATCTTTTGAAAAATGAAAACAATGTTCATGTGTATATATGTCATACCATCCCCATGAATAGTGTATTTTATTTTTATATCCCCAAAATTTATAGATGAATATATATATATATATATATATATAATGTATATATATATATTATATTTATATCATCATTAATATTCTAGATATAATTGATCTAAGATAAATTTATTGGGACTGTAACTACATGACCGAAATACTCATGATAAACGAAACAGTTAACACCTGGAAATGATGATTTTAATAAGACAATATTGATAAAAAGGGTGTTAAGATTTTATGAAGGGGATTGATTATGAATATTCCTCTGATGATGAAATATTATGATCAATCTCTCAAGAAACACATCAATATTCTCATTCTTTGGTTATTCTAGGAAAAAATATACTTTCATTTCCCACACCTTAAGTACTCAAGTGACTGAACATAATTTTTTTAAGGAAAATTGTTTTTGTTTCTCACTGTGGCCGAAAAGCCATTTTCTTCCATATTAATATTCTCTAAAACTATTTTAACTAAGGTATTTACTATAATATTATGATTTTCAAAGTCATTTTTACCCATTTTGACTTTTTTAAAACATTTTGAAATAATTTTTTTTCTAAATGATGTGATTTGTGAATTTTCCAAAAATAGTACTCAAGGAACGTTTTTTAACATTTATGTCATTAATGGCTTTTATCACTGTCATGGATATTTTTTTATTTGAATATTTTTTTTATATTTTTACATGGTTCTTTTAAAATAATTTTTTTTCCATCAATATTTTGCAGTTTTTTTAAATAGATAATTTCAAAATGGAAAAACTATTTCCCTCAATAATGTTTTAATGATTTTATAATGGTATTTATATTCATGAAATAAAAAAAACCTTTGATTTTACTAATGATTTATCAGGGATATGGTCCAAGGTTGCCATCATTATTCTTTCATTGGATGGTTTATTAATTTGATGCCACAATGTTTATAAAACCCAATTCAGTTCCATGAGTTTTATTGTTATAAAATGATGAAATGTATATCAAGCCCATTTATTTTACATTTTTTATTCTAAGAAGAAATGTTTATGAAACCCATTTCCTTTCATGGGTTTTGAAATGATAGTTATTTTATATTGTTTTGGCAAAAATATATATGATTTTCATTATGTGATTGGTGAGACCAATATCGCACTCTGATGCATTAGGTAATGATTAATATCTTATGAGATAAATCAGACTAGAATTGGGATTGAACCCATTTCAGTAAGGAAATCTATCCACTATGATAGTCTTGGGAGTTAACCATGAATACTATAATGGCATGGGAAGTGAATCATTTTCACTATAATAGCTTGTTCAACGAGCCTTGAGTACTAATGAAATGATTTCGTATTCTTATGTTTATGTCACAAATCAATGTCTTGTGTTTATGCTAAGATTTCATGGTTTATGTTCATTGATTTCATTATAATTCATGTCTTATAATCTATCAAGATTTATTCCATGAATTAATATTATGTCGTTTGAGTAGGGTATGGTTTTCAAATGTTAATATCATTTTATTTTTCCCTTATTCTCTTGTTATGATTATGCGGTCATTAATATCTCCTTTGTTTACCCATACTGGTCATTTGAACTCACACTTTTCTTTTGTTTCCTTTCCCCTGGTTATGAAAAAAGTTATTATGTTTGATATTTCTAATATGGTTCCTAGTTATGAAAATATAAGTGGGAGGTAATGCATAACTGTTTTTAACCAGTTATTTATGTTTCTAGATTTTCATAGATACTACTCTTTATATGATTCTGGCATTGATTCTTATGCTATGTGAAGAATATTCATATATTTAGATGCAATATCTATGTATTAATGGAATGAGATACTATAGTTGGTATCAAATAATGGTTTTGTTATCCTTTTCAAATTATCATCCAAAAAAGTTAGTATGAAACCTTGGTTATGTCGCTGTATAGGATAAAATCCTAGCGTTTTAGTAATGATCATGAATGAGCTAGGTTAAACCAAAGGTTTTTTGAATAATGTTCAATGATTTAGACATCCTATAAATGATTTATCATGATTATTTTGTTTCCCACCTTTATTATAATGCTAACAGTATATTTTTAGTTTTTATTCATTAGCTGGAACTCAAGGGAATTTTGTTATGCTGAATGTGATGGAAAATATAGCGATTGATCTCCAGAGTAACTGAATGTTATGGGAGATACAATGAGAAATATTTTTTCTATGGTCACACTAGATTCTCAATCTATGAATCATGTTGATCTTCCGAATGATAAAATTAGGGAACAATTTTATTTTCTTCGCTTTATGAGGAAACTTTCAACTTCTTTTAGTGGGTCCAATGATTTGCTATTCACTGAGAAATGGATCATTACCTCTAGAATGTTATTTTATGTTCTTTAGTGTTCAAAAAATTATAAACTAATTCTATTTTTTTATCATTTTTATGGGAAATAATATCAATGGTGGACTCATATCCTGAACAGAAGTGAAGAAGAATAAATACAATCTATTGAGTGTGAGTAATTTAAAATCTTATTTTCCAGTAAGAAATTTCCATGTATTGTTTTTATGAAAATGGAGAAATAATTCTTTGAGTTAATTTAGAAGGATGATGAATATGTTGGAACTGATGAGGAAGATTTTACAATAATTGTGAGGTATGCTTTCAGTATTGCAGTCCAACTAGAATGCCCTGATTTTTCAGGTCATTTGAAATATTGTGATAGTTCATTTCATCTTGTCATTGACCTGAAGCATGACATTCATGATCGAAAATTGAGCTTCAAAAAAGAAAAAAATGGAGGTAATGCTTTTTATATAGCCATGATTTCATTTTTCCTTTTGGTGTTTTTTTGGCTATGAAACTTTGTGTTACCCAACATGAACTACTTCATCACGGTATACATAATCTACACACGCACACACACATGACACACACACACACACATGATACACACACTGTGTAATGCTTTCAAAACATAAACATGCCCTACATCTATACATAACCAACATACATATATACATATATGGTTTCTAAAATGTTTTTCAGATTATATATATATAGAATGTGTATTTGAAAATATTTATTCCAATTTCTCTAAAACATTTATATGTTTCTTATTTTCAAATGATTTTTTCTGCTGAGGCAGCCTGTTGAAACTTGGGATCATTTCCTTAGTGTTTTATCTTTGTTTTTCTGGGCTGCATTAAAATTTCTGGATAATATTCTATTGTATATATTTTCACTTTTTGTGTGCTTCCAATATTAGGAGTATTTTGTTTGTTGATCCTTCAAAAATCATCACTACTCTTCCCATGAAATAGAGAGCTGGTGGGCTTTTGTTGAAGTTTTCTTAAATGCTCTGGATACCTCAATTGTGCTGTTCGAAATGTTGTTCCACAGTCACTTGGTCGTAATTACAAACCACTCATTTCTGGTATGTACTTTGTTTAATGGGGTTTTCTTCCCAAAAAACAATGAATCAGATGAGTTCAGCTCTATGGCTCCAACTGAATTGCCATACTTTAATCATCAAAGATGTTTAAAGCTGTTGAGTTAATATGTTTTTATCATTGAATAATCCATTTTCATTTCAATTCAATCTCAATGATAGAATGTTTCAAATCCACACTCATGTTTTATTTAGTGCAGGTATATTAAAACCCTAGAATTCAAGGAATTCTGGAATTAGAATTACCAAAAGTATGCCGCTATAAATTGGTTTTGGGGTCATTTTTATGAGGATGTAGTAGTTTCTTATCAAGACCAAGCTTCTGTTAGCCTGTGCTTTGAAGTTACTCATTATGTTTTAATCTTCTCTTCACCCTTATAATGAAATTATTGTTTACCATGAATTTGTACTTCGTCCAAACCATGAAAAATCATTATGATCCTTCATTTAGTGTTTTACTTATGTTTATTTCATGTTCCACTTTAGATATATGATGTGAGTGTTCAAGGGAATTAGAAGGTGAATGGTTGGGGGTGTTTGGCTATGTTTTCATGGCTTCCCAGATTCAGATACACCTATTTATAACAGTCTTGGATTACAATCATAATGTAATTTCTTTTTTCATCTGCTTCACACTTAAGGTCTGCAACCACTATTCTCTTGTTGCCTCAAACTCTACATCGCAACCCATGTTCCCTCCCGTATATGCTTCACACATCAGGTATGCGATTAATTTCATATTTGAAAACATAAATCCTTGATTATATTGCTTTATATTTTCACTTCAATTGTATATTACTACACCTTTAACCTCACTTTGACTACTCTAATTGCAATATTCAATCAATTTAGATATTATATCTTTATATTTAATTTTCTGTTTTTTATATACCACATACATGAACCTGAATTTGACTACTCTAATTGCAATATTCAATCAATTTAGATATTCAATACATCCTCTCTAAGTGGAACCAACAATACATTCCTATTCCAAAACAGAAATCATTGTTTCTTCATTTCTTATTTCCCTTCAATTGTATATTACATCCTGTTCAATTTGTGTTGCCTGGTTTCATATTATATGTTGGAATGTAAAAAACTTCTACTGTGGTTAGGTTTAGGTTATGCCCTGGAACATATTCTGATTTCTTTTTGGTTTGAACATTGATATCCATTTCCATACATTCATGTTGACTGACTTTTTTTGAATTATCCAATGTCTTCATGATGAATATGTACTCATATTTCGGTGTTGGTTTGATTGTATTCATTTTCTTGTCTTTATCGTCCATTATTATTGGTTCGTTTCTGAAATTGATTTTACACAGATCAAGTAATGGGGATGATAGTTGTCTTTTTTTTATTCATTTTATATTTGTTTCTTTGAAATGTTATAACGGACATGAAATTTAAATAACAATGCTTGCCTTTGGTTATCAATAACTGTTTATAAATCAATAATGATACATTTTTTCATATTCTTGATAAATGCTTCTCATTTTGATTATGAATTGATACTTACACATATACAATTCATTTAATGTTTTCTCCAGTGTATACTTTTATAACTTCAGGTTTAATTTTCTATTCCGTATGTACCATTTACATGAATATGAATTTAATACAACTAAAATTACAGTATTCAATCAAAGATATTATTCAATACATCCTCTTCAAGTGGAAGCAAAGGTAGTTTCTTACTATTCAAACATATTATTATACAGTTATTGTTGGGTGTCCAGAACATGTACATAACAGTTGAATGAATTTCACATGTCCTACATATATTGTTGTTGTATTATTTCATTACAAATTAACCAAATTATAAATCTTTATATTTCTAATTTTTTCAATTGTTATATATAGAAATATTTTTCTTGTGTTGGATGATATTGAAGTTTAATATTCAGTAAACTGGTACAATGTTGTTATCCATTATTTTTTCTACTGTCTTAACTATCTTCATATTTGTAGTACACTTTTCTTTCTATATTATGAACTACTAATTTTGGGTTTCAATATATTCGATACACAGTATTAATGCAGTGTTTAATTTCACAATACAACGTGACAATGTTTACTATAACTGGTTTTTTGGAATATACAACTTCATGAATCAGAGAAGTGGTTGAATGCATGGACAATGGATCGTTTTCTTTTCTCTGTTATTAGTTTATTCAACTTGTACAATATATCACCAGTGATACATTTATTTGAAAACTGGATCATGTACTTTGTTTGAAAAGCATTTATGTTTTGTGTTTATCAAAAAGAACATTTATGGGATCTGATTACAAAACATTTACAATTTTTGAACCTTTACATAATCATGTGAAATTTACATTTACAAGTGAAAAAATTACATGTACAGGAGAATCTTTGCAATGTATTTTCTTGAAGATATGCCCAGATTTCAGAACATTGCAATACCCCTTCTTAAAGTTGTATCTCACTTATGAATCTCTTGAAATCCATCAGAATGAAGTCTTCAGGTTCAATCTATTGCAACAGATCCACATACAGACCATGTTTGGAACCATGGGTGAAACAATCGGCCTGGCATGATGGATCATCAGCCATGGTGGTCCATGAAACTACAACACCATTGAAAGATAATATGATGTGGAGTAAATTACACATATGATGATACAAATGAGGTGCCAATATTGCACCCTTTATGTTGGGATTAATCCATTGCATGCAAGGTGCTTGACGAATGGTACCCTTCACCTCTATTTACTTCAACCTCACTCAGCCTGTTTATCGGTACCTATGATTTTATTATTTTCAGTTGCAAGACATTCAATCCAGCATTAAATATTATAATGATAAGCATTTTAATTATCCATTTTAAACAAATTTTCATGCATGTGATTGAATTATCCATCATGAATCCCCAACATAATTTTTTATTCCATATTAATTCAACTAAATATTTTCTATCATGTGATTTCTCATCATTTTCCCTAACTTACTATGTATCTGTCTTTTGTGATTTAAATATATTCATTACTAATTTAGAAGATTATGTTTGCAAAATTGTATTCAATTATTTAAATTAATCACTCCTTTTAGTGTCATGCGAAGACTGTTCATGGGCAGGATACAAAGACCACTGGCCACAGTGGGAAGATTGTCCGTGTCTCGAATAAGCACTGAGGGAAGAATGTTCCTCCTTCAAGATGTTTTTTTGGATTAGGTAATCACTTATTTCTCATTTGGGGTTTTAATTACATCTATCCCTTAATGGATTCATTGTTTTGAGTCGAGATTCATGGCATGATATCATAATATCAAACTGCTTACATTTGAGTTAGAATCTTTAATTGTACATTATGAAATGTCTAACCATATTATTATTCATCTAATAACAATGTTTTTTTACCAGGTTCAACTGCTTTTAATGTTGAAGATATATCCCATGAGGATGGTGGAGATCATGTCAAACAGGATATTCTGCTACACATGAAGACATTGAGAAGCACATGCAGCTTCAAAATATTCTAACAGATGAAATGGTAGTATTATCACAGAAAAAGAAGCAGTTGGGTAGTTTGTTAGTGAGCCAGAGTTTCAAGAATACTGGTAAAATACACAACTCAACTGAGTTGGCGATTGAGAAATCTGGAAAGTACTGGTGATGCCAATTCAAGGTCAGCTGAGATATCATTAGCATGTTTTAAAGCAATGTGCTTTTGGTGGTGCGTGATGTTTGGGGATATAGTAGATTTAGAAGCGGGGTATAAGATTTGTTGTAGTGTTTCCTATAGCAGAAAATACTAATGTTCTTCACTTTCAGGAGAAATTGTTTTCAAATTTTTATTGAAGAGATGAGGAGGCGACAATTCAATGCTAAAAGAAAGTGATATGTGTGCAGAGAAGGTTAGAGATTAATTCCTTCCAGCACCCTGCCATGGAGCAATCTGACTGTCAATGCCCGGTGGTCTGCTATCTATGCCAAGCTACGACGCCCTTGTACGCCAAGGACTCAGAAGCTCATATATTTGATAATTTAGCTCTTCTCTCTCTAGATAGCACTGTTTATTCCTTAATTTCTGTAATTCCTATTCCTGGGCATTAAGTCATTCTATAACTTTGGTTTCTTCATTATTTATTTTATATAGAAGGCTGCTTAAATATTTTCAATATCAATATGAACTATTATGTTTTCTAAATAGTATTCTATAGTTAATAATAATAATAATTTTATAGTTCCGTGCATCGCACGGGCGGAGTACTAGTTTGATTAAAATGTAAGAAATATATGATATAATAATAATTTTATAAAGGTGAAATAATATTTACCATTCTTGCATTCCATATTTTGAAAAATGAAAACAATGTTCATGTGTACATATGTCATACCATCCCCATGAATAGTGTATTTTATTTTTATATCCCCAAAATTTATAGATGAATATATATATATATATATATATTATATTTATATCATCATTAATATTCTAAATATAATTGATCTAAGATAAATTTATTGGGACTGGAACTACATGACCGAAATACTCATGATAAATGAAACAATTTAACACCTGGAAATGATGATTTTAATAAGACAATATAAATAAAAAGGGTGTTAAAATTTTATGAAGGGGATTGATTATGAATATTCCTCTGATGATGAAATATTATGATCAATCTCTCAAGAAACACATTAATATTCTTATCCTTTGGTTATTTTAGGAAAAAATATACTTTCATTTCCCACACCTTAAGTACTCAAGTGACTGAACATAATTTTTTTAAGGAAAATTGTGTTTGTTTCTCACTGTGGTCGAAAAGCCATTTTCTTCCATATTAATATTCTCTAAAACTATTTTAAATAAGGTATTTACTATAATATTATGATTTTCAAAGTCATTTTTATCCATTTTGACTTTTTTTAAAACATTTTAAAACAATTTTTTTTTCTAAATGATGCGATTTGTGAATTTCCAAAAATAGTATTCAAGGAATGTTTTTTAACATTTATGTCATTAATGGCTTTTATCGCTGTCATGGATATTTTTTATTTGAATATTTTTTTATATTTTTACATGGTTCTTTTAAAATAATTTTTTTCCATTAATATTTTGCAGTTTTTTAATAGATAATTTTAAAATGGAAAAAATATTTTCCTCAATAATTTTTTAATGATTTTATAATGGTATTTATATTCATGAAATAAAAAAAACCTTTGATTTTACTAGTGATTTATCAAGGATATGGTCCAAGGTTGCCATCGTTATTCTTTCATTGGATGGTTTATTAATTTTATGTTACAATGTATATAAAACCCAATTCAGTTCCATGAGTTATGTCGTTATAAAATGATGAAATGTATATCAAGCCCATTTATTTTACATTTTTTATTCTAAGAAGAAATGTTTATGAAACCCATTTCTTTTCATGGGTTTTGAAATGATAGTTATTTTATATTTTTTTGGCAAAAATATATATGACTTTCATTATGTGATTGGTGAGACCAATATCTTACTCTGATACATTAGGTAATGATTAATATCTCATGAGATAAATCAGACTAAAATTGGGATTGAACCCAGTTCAGTAAGGAAATCTATCCACTATGATAGTCTTGGGAGTTAACCATGAATACTATGATGGCATGGAAAGTGAAACATTTTCACTATGATAGCATGTTCAATGAGCCTTGAGTACTAATGAAATGATTTTGTATTCTTATGTTTATGTCACAAATCAATGTCTTGTGTTTATGTTAAGATTTCATGGTTTATGTTCATTGATTTCATTATAATTCATGTCTTATAATCTACCAAGATTTATTCCATGAATTAATATTATGTCGTTTGATAAGTAGGGTATGGTTTTCAAATGCTAATATCATTTTATTTTTCCCTTATTCTATTGTTGTGATTATGTGGTCATTAATATCTCCTTTGTTTACCCATACTGGTCATTTGAACTCACACTTTTCTTTTGTTTCCTTTCCCTGGTTATGAAAAAAGTTATTATGTTTGATATTTCTAATATGGTTCCTAGTTATGAAAATATAAGTGGGAGGTAATGCATAACTTTTTTCAACCAGTTATTTATGTTTCTAGATTTTCATAGATACTACTCTTATATGATTATGGCATTGATTCTTATGTTATGTGAAGAATATTCATATATTTAGATGCAATATCTATGTATTAATGGAATGAGATACTATAGTTGGTATCAAATAATGGTTTTGTTATCCTTTTCAAATTATCATCAGAAAAATTTAGTATGAAACCTTGGGTTATGTCGCTATATAGGATAAAATCCCAGCATTTTAGTAATGATCATGAATGAGCTAGGTTAAACCAATGGTTTTTTGAATAATGTTCAATGATTTAGACATCCTATAAATGATTTATCATGATTATTTTGTTTCCCACCTTTATTATAATTCCTCACAGTATATTTTTAGTTTTTATTCATTAGCTGGAACTCAAGGGAATTTTGTTAATGCTGAATGTGATGGAAAATATAGTGATTGATCTCCAGAGTAACTGAATGTTATGGGAGATACAATGGTAAATATTTTTTCTATGGTCACACTAGATTCTCAATCTATGAATCATGTTGATCTTCCAAATGATAAAATTAGGTAACAATTTTATTTTCTTCCCTTTATAAGGAAACTTTCAACTTCTTTTAGTGGGTCCAATGAACTTCTATTCACCAAGAAATGGATCATTACATCTAGAATGTTATTTTATGTTCTTTAGTGTTCAAAAAATTATATAGTAATTCTATTTTTTTTATCATTTTTATGGGAAATAATATCAATGGTGGAATCATATCTTGAACAGAAGTGAAGAATAATAAATACAATCTATCAAGTGTGAGTAATTTAAAATCTTATTTTCGAGTAAGTAATTTCCATGTATTGTTTTTATGAAAATGGAGAAATAATTCTTTGAGTTAATTAAGAAGGATGATGAATCTGTTGGAACTGATGAGGAAGATTTTACAATAATTGTGAGGTATGCTTTCAGTATTGCAGTCCAACTAGAATGTATGGTTGATCAATAATTCAGTGGATTAAAACCAAGTCTCTGGAGGGCATTAGCTATAATTTACTTTAGAAAATATGAATAAACCATTCAATGTTCACTAAAGGTGGATAAGTTGAAATGAGTCACCCATCAATCTCTTGGGTTTTATATGAAAAGAAATATCTAATTCAAAGGAAATTACAAAAACTATAGAGAGAAGAATTGGAGCCTTACTTTATATTGGATGTGTGGATAGAAACTTGGTGGGAATGTTCTTAAGGTAACTGGTAACTAATTCAACTGTGGAAAAAATTTTCATTGACTAATCAAATTCTAAAGTGGTGATATGAAGTTATCTTATGATCCTAAGAGAGATTTTTTTCCCAAATATGATGTTTAAGGATGATTATGGACATCGACAACATCTTAGGCATAGGGACAAAGGTTAATATTATATTATCACTATTTATAATGAGGGATAAAATAATAACATGGTGACCGGTACACTTACCACACACTATAGAACTACTAATGTCCTATTTTATTTGGGATCAACCCACTATTTTATATTTAATGGATTTTCTAAGGGTATTATAGTACCACCTCAATATTTAGATTTTAAGTTAGCAGTAAAAACCCCTAATGGTATGATGGACATATCCCCTGTTTATAATTCTTCTTTAAATGATGTTTTTGGAAATGTGTTTTCTAAAAATCATTTCATTATTCCTCTACTTTAATTTGAATTTATTTTGGGAAAGGATTGTCTTTATTTACTTAAATACCAAATAAAATTTCAAGGAAGGTATGTTGAATTTGATATTTTGAAACAACATATTATCTCCTCTCAATGTGATGAAAAAATGAACTTCTAATGGAAATTAAATCCCTCATATGGGTTATGATTCTTATTCAAAAGGTGAATTTTATCTCATATGGTTTTGTATAAAATCATCATCGATGATGTTGCAATTTTGTAGGATTTTATTTATGTATTTGTAGAGGAGTGTCCTAGTCCACCACCAATTTGTGAAGTTTAGTTTTCAATAGAACTCATACTTGGTGCTACACCTATCTATAATAATCCATATAGAATGGACCCAATTGAGTTACAAGAACTAAAGAAGAAACTTTGGGAGAATCATGAAAAGGGATTCATTAAACCAAGTGTGTCACCTTGGGTTGCACATATTATATTTTCTAGGAATGATGATGGATCAATATGATTTTCATTGATTATTGATAAAATAATAAGTTATCTATCAATAAAAGTATCTTCAACATCATATTAATAACTAGTTTGATCAGATGAACAAAGCTCAATACTTTTCCAAGATTGGCCATTATACTGGATATAATCAATTAATGGTTAAGGAGGGTATACCTAAGAGATCATTCTTTACAGTGTATAGAAACCATTAATTTATAGTGATACCATTTTAACTTACTAATTTCCCATTTATCTTCAGGTATTTAGTGAATAGAGTCTTTATAGATTACCTTGATCAATTTCTATTATTCTTTATGGATGATATTCTTATATATTCATAGAGTAATGATGAAAATGAATATAATCTGAGAATAGTACTGAAGACTCTAAGGAAGGAGAAGGTTTATGAAAAGTGTACAAAGATTGAATTATGGATTTGGAAAGATTCATTCTTGGGTATTATAATGTCCCGTTAGGGTATATCAGTAGATCCTTCAAAGACATAAATTATTTAATATTATCCCAGATGATCCATTATGACTGAGATCTAAAGTTTTCATTGTCTGGATAGATATTATCATTCTATTGTGGATAATTTCTCATAACATTCTAATCATCTCACCATGTTTACTCAGAAGTAAGATATGTTCCTTTAAATAGTTGAACGTGAATAAAATTTCAAGGAAATGAAGATAATTTTTAGTCATTGCACCTATTCTTGCATTAACCTATAATGGAGAATGATTTGTAGTCCACAGTGATGCATCAAATAAAGGATTTGGATTTTTTCTCATGAAAAAATGTTATAGTGATAGATTATACCTCATAAAAATTTAATGTCCATGTGAAAATTTACACGACTCCTTATTTGGATTTAGGTATGGTAATTTTTTCATTAATGATATAGAGGAATTATCCCTATAGAGAATAGAGTAACATATATACTGATCACAAATGTTTATATAATATTTTCACTCAAAAAGAGATAAAAATTCCCCATAAAAGATGGTTAAAGTAGATTAATGATTCGAATGATCAATACATTACCATACATTTAACATGAACAAGGTGGATGGTGCTCTAAGTGGAAGTTATTATGCTATGTTATTTATGATCCAGATAAAAAAAGATCCAACATTTCTGGAAATGAAAATTATGGATCGTCAAATCTTTTTGGAAGGGGAGAAATATTATCTTTCTAAAATGAGTGTTAAACCATCTTTCCAAGTGATGATTAAAGATCAAGAAAAAGAAAATATGGAACTATAAAAGAAGGTTTCAAATGTTCCTAATATGAACCTTGATTATAATGGAAGGATAAGGTTTAAGAACTATTTATGTGTTTTGTCCAAACCATATTTGAAGAATCAAATATTGGATAACGATCACAGTTCACAATTGTTTATTCATATTAGAAGTACAAAGATGTGTAGAGATCTAAAAGATTATTTATAGTGGGATGACATGAAGTGGGACATTGGAGAGTTTGTTTCCTATTTTTTAGCATGTCAACATGTTAAAGCTTAGCGACAGATGTATAAGGGGATGTTACAACCATTACCCATACCAGAATGGAAATGGGAAAACACCACCATGTATTTTTTCATCAGACCCCCAAAACATATAATGACTATAATGCTATTTGATTTTATTTGATCACCTTATGAAGTCAACAAACTTCATTTCCATTAGTGAATATTTCTATCATGATTTATATACTTATTTTTATAATGAGGATGTGGTATGAATACATTTTGTACATCTACCAATTTCATTTAAATGAAATTAAAGTTTTACCTTGATGTTCTGGATAAGTCTTCAGTAGGATCTGGATACTGATTTATGTTTCCACACTTCTTATCATCCTTAGACATTTGGTTAGTCTAAGATGCCCATTAAAACTTTATAAGACACATTGAAATCCTTCTATATGGATTTCAAAGGTTGTTGGTATCAACACCTTCCATTTGTGGAAATTAATGACAAGAATATCTTACACTCAAGCATCTAGATGGATCCTTATGAAGACCTATATATTATAAATTGAAAAACTCCAACATAGTGGAATAAATTTGTAGAAGAAGCTTCTAGGAATTGATCTATATAAGAAAATAGTTGATAATGTTATATCCATTCAGCATAACATAATTGAATATTAGAGTCAACAAGAAAGTTTTTCTGAAAATCGTTATAAATATTAATGTTTTGGATTTTTTTATATGGTATTCCTATGAATATAGCCATGGAAGATGGTGATGAGATTTGGAAAAAACATCACTCTAAGCCCTAGGTGTATTAGGCCATTCATAACTATTGATCATATCGATATGGTAGCTTATATATTACAATTAAACCAAATCTATCTCAAGTTCAGGATGTCTTCCATGTATCTCTCCCGAGAAAGCTCATAACTAATACTTCTCACATACTAAACTCAAAGATCGTAACACTAGAGTATTACATTTCATATTTAGAAAAACTAGTGTAGATTCTAGATGGTAGATAGAATGTCTATCGAAAACATACCACTCACCAGGTCAAAGTTTATAGTGAAACCACCAATTTGAGAAAGAATTGTGTGAAACTGAGGATGTAATGAGGTAGAAGTATCCTCATTTATTATTATCTGAATGAGGAATTTTGAGGGAGATATTAATTTTATGGGGGGTAGAATGTAACATCTTGATATATTTATGAAATATTTCTCCTTAAATAATTTTATATATTCAATGAATTATGTTACATGCAACACCAACATTAGTCAAACAATGATATACTATTAAAATAAAATTGGTGAAAATGAAATTTATTACCTAACTATTGGATTGGAAGGTATAAATAGGACCATCTAAATTATGAGAAATTTATGTTTAAATATGTATAAAATTAATGCATTTGGGGTGGTGCCTTAGTGGTAAACCCCATAATCCTACACACAAATGACCTAGGTTTGAATTCAAGAAAGGGACATGAGGGATTTATGATGTAGGAGATTACATAGAAATGATATAGGCAAACATTGGAATATGAATTAAGTAAGTGGGTGGGGACGTAGGCCTGGTGATGGAGACGATATTATGTTGTCTTGACACTGCACTAGTCCTTTGCACCATGTTCATGGGCCACATGGCCATGAGCCTATAATGTATGTAATATGACTCCCTCTACCCAGAGAGAAACAATTATTTGATTTCATAATAAAAAGAATATTTCACCCCAACATTAAAAAATAAATGTATAAAATTAATTCATTAGTTATCAATTGATTATAACTGAAAATTAAAATCATTCAATAGAATTTTTTTTTTGAGAAATAGCTTTTATGTGCATAAGGTATTTTTATCTTAATAAAATAAATTAATCCCTATTTTTTAATGATTTTAATGGTAGATATAATTTATTTTATGGATAAAAGGGTTTAAAAATTGAAAAAATATTTTTCTTTGTATATCATAAGAATAAATCATGTTTCATGCATAAAAATGTATTTCTTTATAAAAAATATTTTCTATCATATTTCAATCACATAAAATAAAATTAATTTCTACCATTTATAAGTGTTTAAATAGATAAAATTAGTTAAAAATTTTGAATCATAATTTTATTTTTTGATAAATATACCCCTTTTATGCTTGGTCATTATAAATAGTAACTGTGGTAAAATTTTCCACATCTGTAAGGTGGTAAATCACTAAATCTAGAATAAAAACAATTGATAAGAAAATAATTTTTCATCCTAATTTTTATTGTATGGTGTTAATTTTACCCTTATCACTATTGTAAAGACCTGGAAATTCTATATTTTTTTTAATTATATGGGAATTTTACGAGTCTGTGAAAATTGACGGTGCATGATTCCGAGGCCCAGTGTGCTCAGAAAGAATTTTTGATTTTTTTAGGTACATTTAGTAAACGTACGAGTGAGTTTTTGTAACTTTTGAACCGGTGCTCGGAATTGAAATCTGAGGGCACCGTTGAACTCACATCTTCGATATTCGCTTAAGGAGACCTTCACCTCGACTGCAGTAGGTTGAAAATGAAAGTTAGTTTTTGTGCTTTTTCGTGGAAATGAAAATAAAATAAACTTTTATTTTATTTTTATAATCTTCTTTTTGAATGATCGGTGGTGGGGACCACCCGAGCTATAAAAAACCCCAATTTAATTCTATGGTAGTGGGGACCACCCGAACCCCTCTTAATGGGGGGGGGACCTCTCAACTCCCCATTAATTGATTTCTCCCATTTAATTGAGCCAAATTAATTGAGATAATTAATTATGACAACACCATTTGTGCCAAAAAATTAAATTGATAAACTTAATATTTGTGTTGGCTTCTCATTTGTTTTTGTTGAGGGAAATCGTTGGCGAAAGAGAGCAATTTGGAGGATCATTCTCTCCCAAAAAAGAACGCGTCATCTTCTCCAACGAAGAACGCGCCATCTTCTCTAATGAAGAACGCGCCACCTCCAATGTGGGATATCTTCAACGATGACGAACCAACGTCCGTCCTTTCCTCCTCATCGATGTCAACAAATCTTCGAGGTAGGGGTGTGTTTTCGATTGATCATCGTTAATTTTCCTCTCACGTTGAATAACCTCCCTTGAGCTGCTTACTACCGCTCTAACGCGGAGGGTACGGACCAAAAAAACATAAACCGACACTTCCGCAAATCTTTTGGTTATTTTTTTGTTCTTCGCGATGGAGGAGGACGACAACCGTCACCGGTGAGGCTCAGGAACGGCGGCCGGCACCACGGTCAACCGCACGATGGGGCGGCGACGCGCGTTCCTGCCACCCGACGAGAAAGGGACGTGGCTTGTGCCATGGTGATGAAGGGAGGGCGGCCGATGTTTGGCCAACTGTAGAGGGGCGGTGCACGACGCACCACTGGGAGGCAAAGGGGCCAACCGTTACGGCTGTCCGAGTTGAACCGAGCGGGACCCGCGGGCCCCGCATGATGCTGACGACCGAACGGCTTCGGCTATTCGGTGAGTGGAGGCGGGGGGCGCATGAATCCCCCCAGCATACGGCTAGGCCGGGCCGCGCCGGTGGGCTGGGCCAAACCCAGTGGGCTGGGTCGGGCCGGGTCGGTCTGACCGGGTCAGACCAGCTTGGACCCATTTCCGATCTTTTGGACATAACTTTGCCACCGGACGTCCGTTTGATGAACCGTCTACAGCGCCAGAAACCTTGGAGTGAGATGGTCCTTTTGGTATACCCCACTTGAGATTTGGATAAAGTTGGGGTACGGTCGGGTTGGATCGAGTACGAATCCAACCGGGCCCTCAGGACTAAAAGGCTAATAACTTACAGATCGGGCATCCGATTGATGTACCGTCTATTGCATTGAGACCCCTATTACATGGCGGTACTTTGGGATACTTCTTCGTGGGACTTCGTGGCAGTTGGAGTATCAACCTGTGGCTTGAAGAGCAGAACCTCTCGGAATCAAGCGAGCTTAGTGCGGGAACCCAGTAGCTGGCTGTAACATGAGAAAAGGATCCTTCGTGGGTCTGTATTTTTAGGATCCCACATGGATCCACTCTAGGAATCCATGTGGGACTACTCTTTGATCCTGTGTGGGTCTGCTGTACTAGGATCCTGTGTGGGTATGATGATGTACTAGGATCCTGTGTGGGTCTGCTTTACTGGGATCCTGTGTGGGTCTGATGATGTACTAGGATCCTATGTGGGTCTGCTGTACTAGGATCCTGTGTGGGTCTGATGATGTACTAGGATCCTACGTGGGTCTGCCTTTTAACAGAGTAAGAAGATTCAGTAGTTACATATAATCATCTATACTTATGTACTTAAGTTATACCTGGTATGAGCTGAGTCTTTACCTTCGTGGTGTTACCTTTGTGGTATTCTTCTGTGTGGTGTACCTGTGTGGTACTTTTCTTCATGGTAATACCTTGGTGTTATTCTTCTGTGTGGCGTACCTATGTGTTACTTACCTTTGTGGTATTCCTTCCTTCATGGAATAGTTGAGCTTTGGGATTTTGAGTTGGACCTTGTGTTTCCTCATGAATGAGATGGGTAATATTTGATAACTTAGGTATATGTATGGGCATATACCTAAGTAGAGTTGTCATTGGTTTACATGATTTTTGGATTTTGTGAGACCTTGAGGGTCTCGGGGTCCCTACTGAGTATCGTTATACTCATCCATACACGGGATTTGCCCACACCTTGTTGTGTTTGGTGCAGATGATGGACAACGCTGACTGAGGACGAGAGTACCAGGACTAGAGGTAGCTCGAAGGTGGAAATTAGATGAGGTGTACCGTAGAGAAGACCTTTCGAAGTTGTACCTACCCTACAGGTAGGATCCTTGGCGGGTGTTCACAGGAGCTGTTCCAATTTACTTGTACTTTCCAGTTTCTTGTACTTTTCAGTTGGGCTTGTATTCTATCCCCTTTACTTACTGTACTCACACTATTTACTATTCAGATTACCTTGCGTTCGTATCCAGCTGTGTGCTTGGTTGGGTGTGTTTACAGGTTATAAAGGCAATTCCTTCTCAGTTTTAGGGAAATACACCTTCGGTGATGGTCGCCAGCCCCTGACCTATGGAAGGCAGGCTTGGGGTAGTCACGACATGGGCCCCGGGGGATGGGTCGTGAAAAATTGGTATCAGAGGAGTTGGTTATACCGTAGAACATAGAACTCTGATTTTTTTAATGGAAATAGTGTTAAGTGTAGTGAGTGTGGTTATCAGTTTAAGGAATCCAGTGTTGGTGCGACGACCGATGTATCCACACACCAGGACCCTGACTTCGGATTTCTGACTCAGTGCACGAAAACACTGATTGCATGTGTGTTTTGAAAAGTTTTATTTTTGAACTCTTTGAGTCAGCTCACCAGGAATAACTCATTGACTGTGGAACACCTATTTCTTTTTAGGATGTCTCCACGCAGACAGCCAGCTAGGGTTCCGGGTAGTGTGCGTGAGGATAGCCCACCGAGCGACGAGGCCTCGGTGCAGGGCCCACTTCCAGTAGAGGCACCAGCGGAGGCACCAACAGTACCATTACCCGTTGGGACACCAATGCCACCAGCCCCAGCAGTAGAGAGTGCATGCCGCATGAGTGCGTTGCACGAGTTCTAGCGCTAGAGGCCACCTTGGTTTAGGGGTGAGATAGACCCATAGGCGGTTAAGTATTGGTTGGAGGCCGTAGTGAGAGTCTTCCGACTGGTAGGGATACCAGTTGATCTCATGGTTATCCTTACCGTAAATCTTCTACATGTAGAAATATGAAGATGGTGGAGCTTGATGATCCAGGTTCACGACGAGGTGACACTTCATTGGGTAGACTTAAAGAGCCTGTTTCAGGCAGAGTTTTTCCCAGAGATCCTTCGCGCAGTGCACATTCAGGAGCTTCTTCATCTACAACAGGGAAGCATGACTGTGGCTCAGTACTCAGCGAGGTTCACCGACCTCTCATGCTACTCCACTAATATGGTACGAGACCCATTTTCAGGGCCCTGACCTTCGAGCAGGGACTCAGGTGGGAGATCAGGGCTTTGATGATCTCACTCAGCATCCCGACGCAGGTGGGGGTGTTAAAGAGAGCCCTCTTAGTGGAGAGTTTTCTTGCTGATCATTCACCAGCAACGAGACCCACCACCAGTCGTTACGTAGCGGAGTCTTTTGCAGCTGGCAGCAGACAAATGTCACAAAGTTCCAAGATACCCATACCTACAGAAGGACGACCACAAGATTTAGGGTCAATTGTGTGGGGCACCGGAGAAAGAGCCAGTCATGCGAAGAACATATAGTGTTACACATGCGGCGGGTAGGATCACATGGATCAAGACTGCTCGACCCGCCGTAAGTATGATCAGCAGACGGTCGAAGAACCGACCAGGGAGAGATAGAGGTTCGACCGAGGAGGTCCGCAGGGAGTAGGCGGACATGGCAGAGGAGCTGGCCGTGCAGCTGGCGGTGGGAAACGATTCGAGATGTTACTGCCACCACCACCAGGAGGTCCACCCCGACCGTAAGGAGCAGGTGGATAGGGGTGAGCTCAGCTCTAGGCAGCTGAGGACTACGATCATAGTGCTCCAGAGATGATATGAGGTATGATCTGTGTCTAATCCACCTTAGCTGCAGTTCTTATAGACACGAGTTCCATTCATTATTTTATTTCCACTGCCCTCGTTCAGAGCTCAGAGATTCCGATGGAGCCGTTGACTCGATCCTTATTGCTAGAGACTCCTACGGGAGAGGATTCTATGATTATGAACTGGTGCCAGCAGTGTGAGCTTACTCTAGGAGGTGAGATCTTTGACTGGGATCTTCTATGAGTGGCGTCGAGGCCTTACGACATCATCTTAGGTATGGACCGGTTATCTACAGTCCATGATCATATTGATTGTATTAGGCGCAAAGTGCGGTGTGTCCGCACAGATGAGACCAAGTTTACCTTCAACGAAGAGAAGGGAGCCTTTGAAGCACGATATGGACTTACTCGGAGAAGGGTGCAACCGATTACACATCAGTTGGCTAGCCTTACCCTCAGAGCGGTTGACGTGGAGATTCTGAGCTATCCTGTAGTGGTGGACTAGTATGTGAATGTCTTCACTGATGATGTTCCGGGTCTACCTCCTCATAGAGAAGTGGAATTTTACATTGACCTGTACCCCAGGACGACACCGATATCTATACCAGCATATTGGATGGCTCCCATGGAGCTTCGTGAGCTGCGGGTACAGCTGGAGGACTTACAGGGGAAATGATTCATTCGTCTCATTGTTTCTCCTTGGGAATCCCCGATCTTGTTCTCCAAGAAGGCAGATGAGAGCTTGAGAATTTGTATTAACTATCGGCGCCTGAAACAGGTGATCGTGAAGAACAATTACCCACTCCCAAGGATTGACGACCTCTTTGATCAACTGAAGGGAGCACGGTGGTTCTCGAAGATAGACCTCAGATTAGGCTATCACCAGCTCAGAGTAGGAGATGAGGCTGTGCATAAGACGACTTTCAGATGTCGGTACGACCATTATGAGTTTATGGTCATGCCGTTCGGCATGACCAATGCTCTAATAGTGTTCATGGGACTCATGAACAGGATCTTTCAGCCATACCTTGATCACTTTGTAGTAGTCTTCATCGACGACATTATGATTTACTCGACTACTGAGGAGGAGCATGCCTATCATTTGCAGATAGTTATGGACACACTATGAGAGCACCAGCTTTATGGTAATCTCTCAAAGTGCCAGTTTTGGATTTGAGAGGTTCACTTTCTGGGACATGTCATCTCAGAGGATGGAGTTGTAGTGAATCTAGCGAAGATAGAGGTGGTACTTGCTTGGGAGCCACCCAGGAGTGTGACAGAGGTACAAAGTTTCCTGGGTTTGGCCGGATACTACCAGAGGTTTGTTCCAGATTTCTCCAGAGTTTCAGAACCTTTATAAGCATTGATGAAGAAGGTGCAACCCTTCGTTTGGTTAGAGAGATGCCAGTGGAGTTTTCAGGAACTAAGGCAGAGGTTGACTAGTGCCCCCATCTTGAGGCTACCAGAGGAGGGCGTAGGGTACGTAGTCTACTGCGACGCATCAGGGACTGGACTCAGATGTGTCCTGATGCAAGAGAAAGCAGTGATCGCATATGGTTCTCAACAGTTGAGAAAACATGAGCAGAACTACGCTACCCATGACCTGGAGTTATCAGCAGTGGTCTTCGCCTTGAAGATGTGTCGACATTACTTGATGGGAAAATGTTTTACAGTCTACTCGGATCACAAGAGTCTCAGGAATATCTTCTCTTGGAAGGACCTGAACCTGAGACAACGACGTTGGATTGAGTTTCTTTAGGAATATGACTTCGAGATAGTATATAATCCTGGGAAGGGGAATATAGTAGTAGATGCACTCAGCAGGAGATCTAGTATTCAGCTACTAGGTGAGGTGATAGAGAAGTTGACTGCTTTGCAGATATACTTTGTGGATCGAGAGGGATTAGCTTTTCTTCAGTCTCTTACAGTCACTCCCCCACTTCTTCAGCGAGTCAGGGAAGCGTAGCGTGGGGATGAAGACTGCGAGGCTTGACGTACTCAGATATCCACAGGACATGCACCTGATGGATTTTCTAAAGGTAGGGAGAACGTCATCCTTTTCAGAGGACGTACCATGGTACCAGTGTCGCTTCAAGAGGAAGTGTTGAGGGAGTTCCACACATCCCCTCTAGCGGTACATCCAGGAGTGACGAAGATGTACCAAGATCTCCGACAATAGTACTGGTGGCCAGGAATGAAGAAAGCAGTAGCAGAGTTTTTATCTCAATGACTCACTTGCCAGTAAATGAAGGTGGAGCATCAGGTACCAGCGGGCTTAGTTCAACCTTTAGAGGTCCTAGAGTGGAAGTGGGATGGGATATCCATGGAATTTGTGATAGGGCTTCCACGTACATCTAGGGGTCATGATTCTATCTGGGTGATCATCGACCGACTCATTATGTCGACCCACTTCCTACCGATCAGAGAGCATGGTTCAGTAGAGAACTTGGGACGCCTCTATGTGCAGGAGATTGTGCGGCTACATGGAGTACCCTCGATGATTTTCTATGATCGTGATGCATGTTTCACTTCCTGGCTATGGAAGGGGTTACGTGAGGCTTTTGGGACACATCTTCGTTTGAGCACCGCCTTCCATCCCCAGACGGATGGATATACTAAGCGGACCATTCAGACCCTCGAGGACATGCTGCGTGCTTGCGTCCTTGACTTTGGTCGCAGTTGAGAGGATCACTTGACTTTGGTGGATTTTTCATACAACAACAACTATCACTCCACCATCGGGATTACACCTTTCGAGGTGTTGTACGACCGACCTTGTAGATTGCCTTTGTTCTAGACTAACCCAGGGGAGTCAGCACTCGTGGGACCAGATATTGTATGGGCTACCACGAAGAAGGTGTAGGTCATCCAGGAGAAGATGAAGACTGCACAGAGCAGACATAAGTCTTATGTCGATAGAAGACAAATACCTCTAGAGTTCGAGGATGGTGACCATGTCTTTCTACGGGTCTCACCTCAAGGAGGTTTGCGGAGATTTGGCCAGGGTGGCAAGTTATCTCCGAGGTTCATCGGACCCTTCCAGGTCCTCAGCAGAGTTGGTGAGGTGGCTTACTACTTAGCTCTTCCACCTCAGTTGAACCAGGTGCACGACGTTTTCCACATATCCCAGTTGAGGAGATACGTTCATGACCCATCTCACGTCATCAATCACAACGAGGTGGACATCGATGATAAGGTGACGTTTACGGGGGTTCCAGTAGATATTGAGGATCGATAGGAGTGGGTCCTTCATGGGAATTCGATACCTATGGTGCGCATTCGCTGGCAGCACGAGAACCTCTAGGAGAGCACATGGGAGTGGGAGGCTTAGATTCATGCTTAGTACCCCCACTTGCTTTCCTAGTTTTTTTTGATTAGGATTTCAGGGATGAAAAGCCCTAAGGTGGGAAGAATGTAAAGACCTAGAAATTCCATGTATTTTTTTAATTATATGAGAATTTTACGAGTCCTTGAAAATTGACGGTGCGTGACTCCAAGGCCTGGTGTGCCCGAAAAGAATTTCTGAACTTTTTTTGGGTACATTCAGTAAATGTACGAGAGAGTTTTTGTAACTTTTGAACCGGTGCTCGGAATTGAAATCCGAGGGAATCGTTGAACTCACAGCACCAATATTCGCTTAAGGAGACCTTCACCTCGACCGTAGTAGGTCAAGGGTGAAAGTTAGTTTTTGTGATTTTTCGTGGAAATAAAAATAAAATAAACTTTTATTTTATTTTTATAATATCTTTTTTGAATGCTCGGTGGTGGGGACCAACCGAGCTAGAAAAACCCCCAATTTAAATCTATGGTGGTGGGGACCACCCAAACCCCTCTTAATGGGGGGGGGGACCTCTCAAATCCCCATTAATTGATTCCTACCATTTATTTGAGCCAAATTAATTGATCCAATTAATTATGCCAACTCCATTTGTGCCAAAAAATTAAATTGATAAACTTAATATTTGTGTTGGCTCCTCATTTGTTTTTGTTGGTTGAAATCATTGGTGAAAGGGAGCACTTTGGAGGATCATTCTCTCCCAACAAAGAACGCATCATCTTCTCCAACGAAGAGCACACCATCTTCTCTAACGAAGAACGCGCCACCTCCAACGTGGGACGTCTTCAACGACGATGAACCGACGTCCGTCATTTACTCCTCATCGACATAAACAAATCTCTATGGTAGGGGTGTGTTTTAGATTGATCATCGTTAATTTTCCTCTCACGTTGAATCACCTCCCTTGAGCCTCTTGCTACCGCTCTAATGCAGAGGGTACAGGCCAAACAAACATGGCCCGAACCCTTCACAAATATTATGGTTCTTTTTGTGTTCTTCATGATGGAGGAAGGAAAACATCACCGGTGGGGCTCGAGAACGTCGGACAGAACCACGGATGGCTGTGAAGAAGGCGGTGGCGTAATCATGCCACTGGAGAAGGGCCGCGACCCGTTGACCGCGGCAGAGCAAGAGTGGCGGCCAGTGGAGGCCGGCCGCACGACGGGGCGGCGGCGTGCATCCGCGTCACCCGAAGAGTAAGGGCCATGACTTGTGCCGTGGCGACGAAGGGAGGGTGGCCAACGTTTGGCCGACCGTGGAGGGGTGGCGCACGATGCGCCACCGGGAGTCAAAGGGACCGACTGTTACGACCAGCCAAGTTAAACCAAGCGGGATACGCAGGTCCCGCGTGCTGCTGGCGACCGAACGACCGAAGTTGTTCAGTGAGTAGAGGTGGGGGGCATGCGACTCCCCCCTGCATGCGGCCAGGTCGGGCCACCCAGTGCAGGCCGGGCCGGACCCAGTGGGCCAGGCCGAACCCAGGGGTCCAGGTCGGTCCGATCGGGTCGGACCGGACCCAGACCAGCTTCAACCCATTTCTGCTCTTTTGGCCATAAATTTAGCACCAGAAGTCCGTTTGACAAACCTTCTATGGTACTAGAAACCTTGGAGTGAGATGGTACTTTTGGTATACCACACCTGAGATTTGGATAAAGTTGGGGTACTGTCAGGTTGGATTGAGCACGAATCCAACTGGGGACTCAGGACTAAAAGGATAATAACTTACATAACAGGCGTCCGATTGATGCACCGTCTATTGCGTTGAGACCCCTATTACTTGGAGGTCCTTTGGAATACTTTTTCGTGGGACTTCGTGGTAGTTGGAGTATCTAACTGTGGATTTAGGAGCGGAACCTCCCGGAATCAAGCGAGCTTAGTGCATGAACCTAATAGATGGCTGTAACATGAGAAAGGGATTCTTCGTGGTTCTGTATTTTTAAGATCTCACATAGATCCACTCTAGGAATCCATGTGGGACTACTCTTGGATCCTGTATGGGTCTACTATACCAGGATCCTGTGTGATTCTGATTATGTACTAGGATCCTGTGTGGGTCTGCTGTACTAGGATCCGATGTGGGTCTAATGATGTACTAGGATACTATGTGGGTCTGATGTACTAGAATCTTGTGTGGGTCTGATGATGTACTAGGATACTACGTGGGTATTCCTCTTAACAGAATAAGATGATTCAGTAGTTACATCTAATCATGTATACTTCTGTACTTATGTTTTACCTAGTATGAGCTGAGTCTTTACCTTCGTGGTGATACCTTTGTGGTATTTTTTGTGTGGTGTACCTGTGTGGTACTTTTCTTCGTGGTAATACCTTGGTGGTATTATTCTATGTGGCATACCTATGTGGTACTTACCTTCGTGATATTCCTTCCTTTGTGGAATAGTTGAGCTTTGGGCTTTTGAGTTGGACCTTGTGTTTCCTTATGAATGAGATGGGTAATATTTGATAACTTAGGTATATGTATGGGCATATACCTAAGTAGGGTTGTCACTGGTTTACATGCTTTATGGTTTATCCTTTGTGGATTTTGTGATACCTTGAGGGTATCGGGGTCCCTATTGAGTATCGTTATACTCACCCCTATACGGACTTCGCCTGCACCTTGTTGTGTTTGGTGCAGACGATAGAAAACACTGACTGAGGACGAGAGTGCCAGGACTGGAGGTAGATCGAAGGTGGAAATTAGACGAGTCATACCATAGAGATGACCATTCGAGAGATGTACCTACCCTACATGTAGGATCCTTGGCGGGTGTTCACAGGAGCTGTTTCAGTTTACTTGTACTTTCCATTTTATTGTACTTTCCAGTTGGGCATGTATCATGGTCCCTTTACTTACTGTACTCACTCTATTTACTATTCATCTTAACTTGTGTTCGTATCCAGCTGTGTATTTGGTTGTGTGTGTTTACAAGTTATAAAGGTAATGCCTTCCTGGTTTTAGGGAAATATGCCTTCAGTGCTAGTTTCCATCCCTTGGCCTATGGAAGGTGGGCTTGGGGTAGTCACGACACGGGCCCTGGGGGACGGGTCATGGAAACTATAGGATTGAATGTCACTATTCTAATGGAAACTTGTCCATAAAAATACCTTTTATTTTATTTAAATCAATGATATTTCAAAAATATCACTCTCCTATATTTAAATGTCCATTATGTGATCACATAGGTAAAATATTTAGTTATGAATGAATATTAAAAGAAATTATGTGAATAATTAAATTAAATTGATTATGGTATTTTATTTATAATTTTTAGGTATTATTTAATTACCTTAAATTATTACACAATACCAAAACAATATTTTTCAATTAATAGAAAAATAGAATGAACATTTTTTAAAATATTAAAATTGATATAATATGAGTGTTATAGTGTTACATGAATTTTATAGATTATAATCACATATTATTTTTATGTTAAAATATTAGATTCTAAATAAAACTTGGTCTTTATGTATTTTAAATCATATTAAATGAATTGTGTAAAAATTGACAATAATGGTATTTTTTCATAATAATATTAAATTAAATTATTTAAAAATAATAAAACTATTTAAATAAGATAATTTTGATATGAAATGGTCCAAAATATCATAACACTGACATTTATGGTCCAATTTTTACCTAATAAGTAAAACTTACAACCATTTAATATTGAAAATGTTGTTTCCATAGTTATAATTAATATTTGTTAACTAAGGTTTAATAAAAGTAGAAAAATTTAAAATTACACCCAACCATGTCTATTTTTTTGGGTTATGTTATTATAACCCAATACTATCATATATTCAAATACCTATCCATTTGGAGGAATTTTTCTTGAGAATGAATTTATTATAATTTAACTTTTTGAGAAATTACAAAAGTGTCCCTCAATTCAATTGTAAAAGGAAATCTTATCCTTAACTTATTGACAACTCATATAGCCGTATAGATCAAAGAACATATACTAATTACTATTCTAAACTTCCTTGGATTCATTCTAGAGGTTTTGGTCTTCCTAAAATACCAAACCTAGAACCCTCTAAAGGATATATAAATGAGCCATTTAAATGAAGAGGAAATTGTCATACCCAATTAATTTCTTTTATAATCATCTTTAACTCCACTAAATATATGGTATTTATCATGAAATAAAAAATTCTATATCATAAATATGCTTATATTTTTTTAATATTACAAAAACATCATTATAAAAACTATTTTCCCATCAAACGACATGTGAGTGTATCACTTGTTCGTATGAATGGATTACCGTCTCCACATTACGATACAATTCATTTTTCATGACCATATTTTATGGATATTAATTAGGGTGGGTTTAATAATTATATATTATATTCATGATATAATTATACTTTTGAAATGACAATATCACATCTACCTACTTATCATCCAATCCTCTGGTGAACGATAATGTTGTTTCTGCATACGTGTGGACTACCACCTCTGTTAAGATATGTTATTATTTTTTCAATTATATAATACATTTATGGTAATTATGATGAATTTTATGAATACATATGATATTTATGACATATTAATGATCATATACATGTGAAATAATGTTTATCTTTCTTTTATTCTATCTTTTGAAAAATGAAATCAGTGTTCATACATACATACTACTTATTGTCTCCATGAATGTTGTAACACATTTTTCTATCCATTATATTTATCAATGACCATAACAATATATATAGACAGATAAAATGAATATATATGATATTTATATCAATATTAATATTTTGGAGGTGATGGATCCATGATTAATGTACAGGTTCCAAAACTACTTAACTAAAATACTCTTGATAAACATAATATTTAACAACTAAAAATAATGATTTTAATAAAAATATATTGATATAAGGGGGTGTTGAAAAGTTATAAAGGGATAATATATGATATTATAAGTATAAAAATGACTCTATATAGAATTATAATAAATTTAAATTTATTATACTAGAGGTTATAGTTCTTTTTAACAAGTAGAAATCAAGTAAAAGGTTTCAAATAACAAGCACATTTTTTTATCAAGAATTGGTATGAATATACCTATGATGATGATTATATCATTTGTTCTGTATATCAGTAAACTTATTAGTTTTCTTATCATATTTTTATTTATTGAAAATACATTTTTTCATTTATTTTTCTCATCTTATATAATCATGAGACTAAAAATATGTTTTTTTTTCTAGAAAATCAACTTCATTTTTCTCATCAGTCAAAAAACCATTTTCTTCCATATCTTTGATTTCTAAAAACTGTTTTATGGAGGGTTTATACTATTATTATATTATTTTTTAAAGTCTATTTTTATCATGTTTTAATTTTTACAAAAAAAAATCTAAGGATTTTTTTTTCATTTTCCGAATGAGTTACTTTGTGACATTTCTAATTAAATATTGAAGTAGTGGTTTTTAACTTATATGATATGAATGGATTTTTCAACTATCATGAATAATTTTTTATTGTATTCTTCCCTTAAATGTTTACATGGTTATTTTAAAATAAAATATTTTTATTTAAAATTCTTGAGTTTGTTTAATCATTTGATTTCAAAATGGAATGGTTATTTTCCTTAAGAATGTTTTAATGATCTTATAATTGTATTTATATTCATAAAAATAACCCTTGATTTCACTTATGATTTAATTAGGATGTGGTCTGAGAATACCATCCTTATTCTTTCTTTGGATGGTTTTTGAATATGATGCCACAATATTTATGAAATCCATTTATTTTCCATTGGTTATGTTATTATGTAATAATGAAATGTGTATCACAAACATTTCTTTTACATGGGTTATAATATAATGAGATGTTTATGAAACCTATTTTGTTTTCATGGGTTATAATAAGATAGATGTTTTATGATCTTATAGAACACATATGTATTATTTTAATTATGGTATGGGTGATACCTATATCTCGATATAATTAATTTGGTAAAGATTGATTTCTATTAGATAAACATAACTATAATTGGGAGTGAACCCAATTTAGTAATAGACTCCTTCAACATTGATGGTCTTGGGAGTGAACCTTGATAACTATAATATTTTATGAAGTGAATCCATTCCACTATGATAGCCTTGTAAATGAGTGTTTACTATTATGGAAATGATTTTCTATTATTACATATTTTCCAAAAATTAATGTCTTATGCCTATATAAAGCTCTCATGGTTCATACTCTATGATTTAATTATGATTCATGTTTTATGATCTACCAAGATTTATGCCATTACATAGTATTATGATCTTTGATGTGTTGAGTATGGTTTTTAAACATTAAAATCTTGTTCATAAACACTTATTCTTGTTTTATTATTATGTTATCATTGATATCAATTTTTATCATTAATGAGTATATGAGCTCATCAAATTCTTATGTTTCCTTATCCACGTTATAAAAATGATATTAAGTATAACATGTCTAAGATGAGTGATAGTTATGTAGAAATAAGTGGGAGGTGATGTATACATATTATGAACAATTTTTTTATGCTTCCTTGTTTCCATATATATTAGACTTATACTATTTTGGTGTGGATTGTTATGTTATATAGAGAATATTCATCTATTTAGATGTAATATGTATGTATGAAAAGTATGGGTCATAATAACTTTTCATACAAATTTCTTGATATATGAAGATAACATGATAACATGTGAATACATTAATATTATTCATCTCATATTGTATAAATTCATAGTTAAGATACATGTATATATTTTATTTATCTCGTAATCCTATATAAATTCTCATCATATGAATGCAACTGAAATGCATATAAGATATACGACCTATATATTTCATGGTTGGTTTATTTACCCACATGGAATGTCTATGATAAAATTATATAATCATGAATTATTATTTTATCCCATATATGTTATATGCTTGAAATATTTCTTCACAAATTTTCTATGCTTATGTTCAAGAAATATCCATGCTTACATGCAAACATGATCACACAATATTCATGGTTTTTCATACATAATTTCTATTCTAATGGACATATACTATGAAGGACTAATATGTTTCTTGAATGAATATTTGTGGATCTGTATATTGATCATGGTGGAATAATCATTGGATAGACATTAGGATTGTTTCTCATAGATGAAACCATTTTGTAAAGTGAGGGTTTTCAGTTGGAAGGTAGGATATGATTGTGTGGTGTCATAAAACTATTTATTTGTACACAATAAGAGTAATATCTTTCAATTAATATCATTTGAACATTTTAATAGTGCTGTGCATCAATTGAGTCCCATAGAAGACACAAATTCATGTGGTCTACACTTAATAATACTCTTTACATCCTCTACTAGTAACGACAAGACCATGGTAGAAATAATGGACTCCCTAGACCACTCCTTTAACCTAGAACTAGAGAGGATACCCACCATTCATCACCTATGTTCCTAGATTAATGTCTTCTATATGTTAATTCTTATTCATTTTTTATGTATAGTATATTCCTCCATAATACTTCATCTTCTTCAGCTAGGCATTTCTGAGCTTTCTCCTTCATTGTCCAGTTAGCCTCCCACATGTGTAGTTGAAATGGTTCCTTCACTTTATAGATGTTGGAACATTTTTTTAAACACACATAAAAATAAATAATCAAATAATAAATTATAATTCCAATTAATAACTCTTAATTATAATTATCTAATATTCTTAAACCATCATCCAACAGCTGGATGAAACTCCTATAAACTTTCACGATATCTTTTTTCCTCTTCAAATATTCCAATGAATGAAGTATCCTCTATCATATAATATGTGGAATACAACTCTAAAACAGTCTTCAAAGATTTTTTGTAAATATTATAACTTCATATCATGTCACACAAAATATGAGAACTTATTCTTCTACAAGAATTGATTATTTAATTAAACTTCAAAACATATCTTTATTTGATTTCTTCTTCAACATATTGACATCTCTTAACTACAAATAAAACTCACCCAATGTGGGATCAAGACATTGTGTTTATGTTAAAGTGGAAAGTGTACCCATTATACTTTTTATATCAACCTTATATTTATAAATTAATTATTTTATATTACTTATAGATAGAGTGGATGTTCCAAGGTCTGTGATGGAATCTTTATAAACATCTTTATGCCTCAAAAATCATTTCATAGGGGTTCATTAAAATGTGTTACCTAAGATGTATAGACCAAAAAGAGGTATAATCATAGTAAATGAAGACGTTTTCCCTTCATATTGGGGTAATTTAGATACTCCTTTAAGGGGAGAGTCGAGGAATTGGAATGATTGGCCATGTATGATTTTATGGAATGATGATACACCTTAGAACCTTCAAGACAGTTTTTAGGGAGTGGGTTGACTGTTCCTCCCTCACTGGTGCATGAGTACTAGAGGGTTATGCCTTAGGTGGTAATATGGATGTGTTGTGGGTGTGGGCATATATACAGATTCTTGGGAAGAAATATGGGATTTAGGCCATCATTTTATGGTGGTGTAGGTAGGGTACGACATATGAGACCAACTAATCCATGATGCGATTCAGGAAACACTGAGGGATATGATATAATTTTTTATTATATTATACCCTAGAATTCTAAATGATATGGGAGAGACCATATAAGGTGTTAATACATAGTAATTTACCAGGGTACCTTTGTGGTTATGTAATGAACCTACCTGGGTAGACCCGACTCATCGAATGAGTCATCCATCCACAAGGCCTGAAGTGCACTCCAAAACACCTTGGGTTGGTGACATGCACCATGGTATCAATATAAGAATGAACAAGAATATTTCAGCCCTAAAAGTAACCATGAGATGTATTACATACTAAAACAAAATTTATATGAAAATAAATCCAATGTAGAGTAAAAAGTATAAATCTTAGAAAATAACAAGACATTAGATGAAAAAATCCCAATGGTCCAAAACACATGAAAAACCATGAACCAATGTTATATATTTGTGAACACCGATTACCAGCATCCCAAACCACCTGAAGATTATGTTGACTATGAGAATCCACATAGGGAAATAATTCCCTTCTCCTTACCCGAATCTTTCAATATAATTTCCATAACTACCCAAAGACAAATGTAGTTTGCGAGGAAATTACCTATAGGATTCCAATATGAATCTATATAATGACTTTAAAAATGAATACATTAGTTATATATTAAAAAAATAGTATCATAAAAAAAAATATTTGAAAACACATGTTGCTAAAACCACCATATATTTTTCCTATGGAAAAAAATTAATAACCCATTCTATAAAATAATGGAAGTAAACATGTTTGATCATATAAATGGAAATAATACAACATTACATGAATTTTAAAATATGTGTGTATGTAAATAAAATCATCAATGTAATGTCTACTAATAATGAAAAAATGTTTTATGATACTTGGAAATCCATGTAACTCTTTATGGAATAGTGAATCATATGTCCCTATAAAAAATCATATCCCATGGCCTTCTCGATGCTTCAATGTCTACCAATTGTAATATAATAATGAAATTTTCAAATTATCTCTTTGGAATTACATCGAACGCTTAATGTTCATAAAAAATATTTTTAAATAAAACCATTTTAAAACATTTCTCATCAAATCCCATGATCAAATATTATTCATGGATTTAAATTTATCCCTTAACAACCTCAACCCAATAATTTTAATTCATTAAAATAAATTTATTTTAGAAGAAAAATAATGTATTCAATAGGAATGAATCCATTGAATATATACATATACCTTTTCCATGGATAAAAAATCCACATATTTGAATTCAGTAATGGGAAAAGGGAGATCTGACCATCAGAAGACTATAAAAAAACATCATGAATTTCCACCCACTACCCTATATATATCTATAAAATCCCCTATGGGTTCAAATATATCAAGGGTAGGATAGGTTAATTATATATCTAGATAAAATATGGTAAATCAATAGGAAATATAAACATACCATTAATAGATCCATTCAAATTGGTCATGAATCACCAAGGAATCAAATGGGCATCCCTCTTGAGTTTCAAGGAGCGTTTTCTTCAAGATAATGAGAGATTATGAGAAGATTTTACTTAAAAATTACCATGTTTATTAAGTTAATTTTCATTTAAAATATGTTCAGACTTGGTCGCATGGTTTGAGAAACCATGTGGTAACTACTATCCCCTAAAAAACAAGTGACTTGTTATCTAGGCATAACTTTATGAATATAAAATTTATGTTCAATGCATGAAAATTTAAATTATAACCAACATATCAATGTCATATGGTTATCATATAGTTACTACAAACCATGAACAAACCATGTGTCTAACATGATTCTCTTGAATCTCAAAATTTTCTACCCATGACTCTTGAAAGAATTTATAAACATATAAGAGATAAAATATGCCAAAAAATATACATAAATATTACTAAGAGGGTGTTAGTATTCACAACACCATGAAAATTTATTCCCATTGAAAGCACTCAATATCATGGACCCAGAAAGAGATAAGGAAACTAAAACATTATTAATGATTCCCACTCTCAGATTTTATGGAAAACTCATCATCCATACCACAATACATAAACCAAGATAATTGTTTTACCTCAAAACACATTATCTTTGGGATCTATAATATGAACTGGTTACTTAGCTACTAAGGTGGAAATCACTAGAACAACATCATATAATTCAATCAAATGGGAAGGGTCTGGTTGATACATATATAGCTGGGAAACATGGAACATGTCATGAACCAATGTTAAGAGAGATATTAAGTTAAACTAATATTCCATCGTTATAATATTATCAACTATCTCAAAAGGACCAAAATACTATGGATTAATCTTTCCATGATTTTCACACCCCAAAACATTTTTAATTATTTTATTTTATTATTTATTGGTTTCAGTTAGCCTCGCTAAGGTGTAGGGCGAATGTGAGTCCAATATTTTTAACGTTTAATGTTTTGTTGGGTTTCAGGAAGGTGCGTGGGCACCGCATGATCGATGGTAGCCACACAGTTGGTCTATGTACTTGTGCAGTTACCTAATGTTTAAAATAAATAAAGTTTTATAAAAATTAAATGATTTAAATGTTTGCGCCATAATAATAATAATATTATTGTGTAGATAATAGTAATAATAATAATATTATTGGTAGTGTTATTGTTTTCATTAATATTTTTTTAATATTAATTGGATATTAAAAGTGGTTTTAATATTTTTATGATAAAATTATCATTAATAAAATTATTAATGTTATATTATTATTATTAATGCTGTTAATATATATGTGAAAAAAGGAAATCAAATGAACACGATTTTATTTTTTATTCTTCTTACTTTTATTATTATTATAATTATGTTATTAATATTATTATTATTATTATTATTATTATTACTATTATTATTATTATAAAATATAAACCCTAGATCTACCCTTCCCCATCCCTTCACTCGTGGCCCCTTCTCCCCTTGGGCGTCGATCTCCAGCGCGCAGCAACCTCCCCCCCTTCGCGGCTAGCTTCCCCTCTCACCAACGCCACCCCACTTCGGCCGGACCATCACCTCACATCGGCCCCCTTTCATGACCCTGTCTGGTGGCGCCCTTCCCTTCTCCCCTGTCCGGCAGCCTCTGCCTCTCCACCCCCATCTGGCGTCACCTCCTTCTGCTCGCCTCACACCCCCGACTCACCCAGAATTCCTGCCGCCCCCTTTCCTATCCAACCGGCATGAGAGCCCCCCTATACCACCTTTTACTTGGCACAACCCACCGGTAGCATCCCACTCTCTCCTCCCAGCCAACCAGCTCCGGCGAGAGCCCCTTCACCCGATGGTTTCTCTATCTCGGCATGACGAACTTTTAGTATAGCCTCATTTCTTTATTTTGGTGATTTTCTGTTTATTTTAACCAAATTCTAAAAGATTTAGGTTGTTTTCGCGCGTCTTGTTTGGTTTCTAGGGTTTTCAATTTGCCTGCTGATCGATGCTCTTTCCTCTATTGTGGTTCTATCGCTCTCGCACGTGTTGAGGTAGGCGTTTCATGCTCTTTACTCACAATTTCAATTCATGAGGTGCTTGTGTGTTGTTATTTAATTTCTAAAACATGTTTCACACTTTTATTACATACTTAGTTAATTTTTAGTGGTTATTTCGCATTGGTTGAATTGATCGTAATTAGTTTTTTTTATGTCGTTCTTTTATGCACATGTAAATGCCTCACCTTTTGGTCTTGAATAATTTTCATCTTCTTTTAAATGGTATTGTTGGATATATCAGGGTGTGTTTTGGATATATATTCTTTGGGGTAGATTTGGGTTTTGTTTTATTACTTTTTCAATTGGTTTATGTGAGTCCATGGTGTTTTTTGGATGTGCGATGGTCTTCATCGCACTAATGTTGGGTGTCGGGAATTGTTGCAGGGAGTCGAGATTGTTTCCAAGTGTGCACACACATTTTCATAGGTATGGATATATATATAAACGTCTTTTGAGTATGTGTTCCCTCATGGCGTGGGGAACACGTGCATTGGTTTAAAGGTGTATATATATATACATGGAAGTGCGTGTGTGCGTGCAAGCAGGATGTTGCTTGAGTTAGAAAGTTTCAACTCGACTTCCTTGAGGTAAGAAAATCCATGCATTTCCTTTCCATTGATTGTCCTTAATGCTTGATGTTTTCGTTAATTTATTATCTTTCTAGGTATCTCCATGGTACCTCTTTAAAGCTTGTTGTGGTTCTCTAAAGTTGTTTGGTGTTATTAAAGACAGGTTTTTACATGAATCTTGGTTTATGCCTTGTGTATGATGCCTTAGGTGTTTGTGCCACTTTTTCTCTTTGGGTGAAATTGGATGTTTGGGTGGGGTTTTTCCCATAGAAATGTTTTGTTAAATTGGTTTGAAACATGTTTTGGATTTTGTGTGTGAAATGTGATGATTTACCTTATTATGGTTTGGTGCTTTTTTAAAAGAAAAAATGGGCTTTTGGTTTATGAACTTTTGTGGTATTTTATAAGTGAGTGATATGGGTGTTTTTGGGTTGAAAGCAAAGGGGTGTATTTATGAAATTTGGTTTCAAATGTTTTGGTTGGTTTTAGAGTGTTCCTCTTGGTTTGGCCTGGTTGTCCTTGGAAACATGATAGGGTGAGTTGTTGGAAAATGAAAGGGGCGTTTGTTTTTCGGGGTGTGTTTGGGTGAAAGTGGAAGCCGAATCCCATTTTTCGTTTTGTGAAAGATTGTTTCCTTGTAAGTGTTGTAAAATCCCTTTTGGTACCTTCTTAGGTGTTGTTGTTTTAACTTGACTTTAAGTGAACTTGGGCATGTTTTGGTAAATGTTTGGTTTAAGGGACCGTTTGGACACTTTGGTATAAAGATGGTATTTGTGGTTGTTTTTGAATTGGTTAATAAATGTTTTGATAAAAGGATGAGTGATGTGAAGCTAAAGTCCCGGTTGGAATTTTAGAATGGCTGTTTACAAAAGTTTTGATGTGTGTGAATTGTATGAGGCCCGTTTGGAATCTTTGAAACTGTGTGTTTGTAAAACCTACCTTTGGTTAGGCCCCTTGCCTTGTCTATCGATCATGTGACAGGAGGGTCCTTAGTATGGGCCTCCTTTTGAGAATATTTATTTTAAGGCATGGGACTAACCTTGAGGTGGTGGGGTAGTGCCAAATTATGTCACAGGCTTGATTATATATACATGGCTTGTTATTTGAATGTGTGACACACCTCTTTGTGAACATATCATGAAAACTTAGCATAGAAAGGGGGTTTACTGAGAACGATTGCTGCACTAGTTTAGATTATGTACTGGCTAGTGGCCCATAGCAGAGAGATGTTTTGTTATTATTATTGCTATGGGATTGGGCCCCTCGACTAGGCTAGGTAGGGTGATGGTTGGGTGTTAGGTTATTATGAAGTCATCAAGAGTAGGCATGCCTTCAGGATGAGTCACATGTATAGTATGTTCTGGTCATCCTCTGAGTTCCTAGGTTTTCTGTGATCCTTTGGTACGAGAACTATTAGTACCATTGCCCTTGTTTTGTGTGGAATCATACCCTTGAACTTGGTTTTGGTGTTTTCTTATAAAATTTTTGTGTGTATGGTTGGTTTTAAAATTCACTTCAAAGTATCTATTTTGGAAAAGTTTTTGTGAGCCCCTATTTTGTTTTCTTTTCCTTGTTTTTGAATTATAAGGGCAATGGAATTTTGATTGTTAGTTTTCAAAATACACTGTAAATATGAAAACCTTATTTTTTTTATAACTATAGTTCAAGATAGTATTATTGAACTATTTTTGGGATTGGAAAATGCATGGATTTTGTGGTTCATTTCTGGCATCCCTACTGAGCATCTTGGTGCTCACGCCTATCATATCTTTCCAGTTGGAGGTTTAGATTCTTTTTTAGGTTTCTGGTTTAGCTGCTAAATGTTGGAGAAAACTTGGTTCTGAGTTGGGTAGTGACTTGAAGGGTCACAAGGAGGTATGTACATTTATTTTCTTTCTACTGATAGTTTTATTTCCTCATCATCAATCTTTATTTATTTGGTTATCTTTTGTTCATGGGCCAAATCATTCCCAACGGTTAGATTTTGATGCCCGACACTAGTTTCCAGCCCGTGGGGATCAGGAACGCCCCTCAGGCCATACCACAGGCCTGCTCGGATGACTGATTTATGGTCGAACCAGGTTGGTTCATGACTAAATGGTATTAGAGGAGGCCCTTTTTATTTGGGATGTTTGGTAGATGGAGATCAAGATTGTCAGGGCTCCTGAGGTAGGTTATGGGTTGGTGTCTGATCACCACCGCTCGCAACAAGACCTGAGTTACCAGGGGTAGTATGATATTTGAGTCTTTTGTCTTTGGTTATTTTGTATTTAGGGATGACAATAGGGGAAAATCGGTTCATGTTGCGGCCTCACACGGGGTGGTAACCCATGTGGAGTCCAAGTTCCAGGTTTAAGGTCCTCTTAGTGTTATGCCTTACTTGGGGAATGAATCACCACCATGTCGTCGGGTTAGGCACAAACACCAGTTCCTCATTCCAATGGTTTATAGTCAGTTGTGTTTTGTTTTGAACTTAGTTGATGTGAGTGTGTGTTAAAAAAAGTGATTCGAAATAAAAAAGGGGGTTTCTTCCAAATTGTTTTTGAAATTAGTAGAGTGGGGTTTGTTTAAGAGAATGTGTATCGGTTTGGAAAAAGCTTGGTATATGTTTGGATTTTGTAATGAAAAGAAGTGTTTGAACCTTGGCACTCCTTATAGAGGGTCACACGTGCATGGGTATATACGGAGTGTGCGTGGGGGGCACTTGTTCTCAGATGATGTGAGTGAGATTGAATGAACGCACATGTGACGGTTCATAAGGCACAATATGTGAGTTTTAAAATTTTAAAGAAATAACGATTTTGGAGAAGTTATTTTTGCTTTTGTTTGTATATATTTGGCTTATGGGCCTGTTTCCCTTGGCTTGTGTTGTTTCTTTTATTGAGTTTTGGCTTGAGGACCAGTTTCGATGGTGTTTTTCATGTTGTTATGAGTATGCCGCCCAAAAAGCCTCCAAAATTTGTTAATGAGTTATGACCAGTTCCCAGTTCTTTTTGTGTGTTGCCTGCTTATCGAGGTAATTGAAGTCTGTTAAAGGCAGTTGTATAGTTCAGAAAGATAGTATGCCTTCGGGTTGTTGGAAAGTCCCAGGGTAGTTAAGGTTTGTACCATCCCAGAGTTATTTGAGGGTTCAGTTATGGACTAGTAAAGGTGGGATGTATTATCATCGTTAGATTATTGGGTGTAGTTGGTGGGGGTCATCTTTTGTGAAGGTTCCCCTTCTGGAAAGGATCTTCGTCTGTACTGACTCCCAATTTTTTGGACTGTTCTCTCTCATGTGACTAGTTTTTCCGGTTCAGGAATTGTAAGCACCTTTGTCACACCCCTCCAAAGTCTTGCTACCGTGCGACTATTCAAGCCACCAGGGAGAGTTTTGAAAGAAGAGTCATTCGGGAGGAAGGAGTTAAGGACCGGAGGATGCAAATTCTTGACTGTGAGGCAAGAGATGCTTCAGCCATCAGGGCCCTAGTCACAGGTCTCAGGGTAAAGCTTGTGAACAGTCAGGAGTTACTGAGGGTGTGTGGAACCTCGGTCCAGATAATGTTTTTAGCCTTGGAAAGGAAATATCCAAATTTTACTTTTTCTATTCTTGTCACTGTTGTAAGCCCTTCCTTGTTGTGGTGGCGTGATGGGCTCGTTCCACCATAATCAAAGCGGTCTTATCTGCTCTCAGAGTGGTTTCCAAATCATCCGGATTCCTTGAACAACATTGGGCCCATGAATAAACTGACCTGTTCTGATTTTGAGTGGGTCTCAGCTGTGCTCATTAGAGGGATGTTTCATTTCATGAAATTGATGTGAGGCGTTGAGTTAATTTTTCATCCTTAAGTTTCTGGTTTGTTTCATAGCAATCTTTCTGATAAAGGCTCAGGTGTGTTGTTTGGTCCATGTGGGGAAAACTAACGAGTTTGGTTTGGGAGTTCCTGTGTTGGTCCCCCGGGAGGGTGGAGTGTTTGGGTTTCAAGGTTTTCCGTATTAGTTAATTCTTGTGGTGGGGAGAACCCTCCGGTGTTCTCCCCTCAACTTTGGGAAATGGTTGTTCTTGAGTTGGTCAGGTGTGACGTGTGTTGGTAATGGTCACCCCGAGCCTCTTATTTTGTTGGGTTTGGTCTGGTCATGGAATCTAGTTGTGTCAAATGTTGGCTTGATGACTTTATGGGGGAAGAAAGTGTCTGTGGTGGGGAGAATTGTCACACCCCGACCCATTTATTTTATTTTATTTTATTATTTATTGGTTTCGGTCAGCCTTTCCAAGGTGCAGGGAGAGCACGGGTCTAATATTTTAACGTTTAATGTTTTTTTGGGTTTCAGGCTGATGCGCAGGAACCGCACGATCGGCGGTAGCCGCTCAGTCAGTCCACATACTTGTGCAGTTACCTAATTTTTAAAATAAATAAAGTTTTATAAAAATGAAATGGGTTAAATGTTTTTGCCATAATAATAATAATATTATTATTGTGTAGATAATAATAATAATAATATTATTGGTAGTTTTATTGCTATCATTAATATATTTTTTTATGTTAATTGGTTGTTAAAAGTGGTTTTAATATTTATATGATAAAATTATCATTAATAAAATTATTAATGTTATATTATTATTATTAATATTGTTAATATATATATGAAAAAAAGGAAATCAAATGAAGAAGATTTTATTTTTTTATTCTTCTTACTTTTATTATTATTATAATTATGTCATTATTATTATTATTAATATTATTATTATTATTATAAAAAATATAGAACCCTAGATCTACCCTTCCCCACCCTTCGCTCACAGACCCCTCTCCCCTTGGGTGTCAAACTCTTGCGCGTGACAGCCTCCCCCCCCTTTGCGGCCAGCTTCCCTTATCGCCGACACCTCCCCACTCCGATCAGACCATCACCTCATGCCGACCCCCTTGAACGACCCTTTCCGACGACACCCTACCCTCCTCCCCGGTCCAGTGGCCTCCGCCTCTCCACCCCCGTCCGGCATCACCCCCTTCTGCTCACCTCATGCCCCCAACTCACGCAACATGCCTGCCGCCCCCCTTTCCTATCTAGCCGGTGAGAGAGCCCCCCTCTACCCCCTTCTGCTTGGCACGACCCACTGGAAACGACCTACTCCCTCCTCCCTCCTCCCAGCCAACAAGCTCTGGCAAGAACCCCTTCACCCGGTGGTTTCTCTATCCCAGTGCGGCGACCTTTTGGTATAACCTCATTTATTTATTTTGGTGATTTTATCTTCATTTTAACCAAATTCTAAAAGCTTTGAGTTGTGTTCATGTGTCTTGTTTGGTGTCTAGGGTTTGCAATTGTCCCGCGAAGCGATGCTCTTTCCTCTGTTGTGGTTCTATCTCTCTCTCACATGTTGAGGTAGGCTTTTCGTGCTCTTTAATCCTAATTTCAATTCATGTGGTTCTTGTGTGTTGTTATTTAATTTATAAAAAATGTTTCACACTTTTATTACATACTTAGTTAATTTGTAGTGGTGATTTCGTATTGGTTAAATTGATCACAATTAGTTTTTTTGATGTCGTTCTTTTATGCGCATGTAAATGCCTCACATTTTGGTCTTGAATAATTGTCATATTCTTTTAAATGATATTGTTGGATATATCACGGTGTGTTTTGGATATATATCCTTTGGGGTAGCATTTGGTTGTGTTTTATTACTTGTGCAATTGGTTTATGTGAGTCCTTGGTGTTTTGTTGGATGTACGATGGTCTTCGCCGCACTAATGTTGGGTGTTGGGGATTGTTGCAAGGAGTCGAGATCATTTCCAAGTATGCACACGCATTTTCCCAGGTATGGATATATATATATATATGCATATGTCTTCTGAGTGCGTGTTCCCTCATGGCGCGGGGAACACGTGCATCAGTTTAAAGGTTTATATATATATACATGGAAGTTCATGTGTGTGTGCGAGCAGGATATTGCTTGAGTTATAAAGTTTTGGCTCGACTTCCTTGAGGTAGGAAAATCCATGCATTTCCTTTCCATTGCTTGTCCTTAATGCTTGATGTTTTTTTTTAATTTATTATCTTTATACACATCTCCATGGTACCTCTTTAAATCTTTTTGTGGTGTTCTAAAGTTGTTTGGTGTTGTTAAAGATAGGGTTTTACATGAATCTTGGTTTATTCCTTATGTATGATGCCTTAGGTGTTTGTGAATTTCCACTTGTTCTCTTTGGGTGAAATTGGATGTTTGGGTGGGGTTTTTCCCATATAAATGTTTTGTTAAATTGGTTTGAAACATGTTTTTGATTTTTTGTGTGAAATGTGATGATTTCCCTTGTTATGGTTTGGTGTTTGTCTAAAAGAAAAAAATGGGATTTTGGTTTATGAACTTGTGTGGTATTTTATAAGTGAGTGATATGGGTGTTTTTGGGTTGAAAGAAAAGGGTGTATTTATGAAATTTGGTTTCAAATGTTTTTTTTGGTTTTAGGGTGTTCCTATTGGTTTGTCCCAATTGGTCTTGGAAACATGCTAGGGTGAGTTGTTGGAAAATGAAAGGGGCGTTTGTTTTTCAGGGTGTGTTTGGGTGAAAGTGGAAGCCGAAGCCCCTTTGGAATTTTGTGAAAGATTGTTGGCTTGTAAGTGTTGTGAAAGCCCTTTTGGTACCTTCTTAGGTGTTGTTTTAACTTGAATTTAAGTGAACTTGGGAATGTTTTGGTAAATGTTTGGATTAAGGGATCGTTTGGACACTTTGGTATAAAGATGGTATTTTTGGTTGTTTTTGAATTGGTTAATAAATGTTTTGATAAAAGGATGAGCGCTGTGAATCTAAATACCTGGTTGGAATTTTAGATTGCTTGTTTACAAAAGTTTTGATGTGTGTGAATTTTATGAGGCCCGTTTGGAATCTTTGAAACTGTGTGTTTGGAAAACCTCCCTTTGGTTAGGCGCCTTGCCTCATATGTTGATCATGTGATAGGAGGGTCCTCGGTATGGGCCTCATTTTGAGAATATTTATTTTAAAGCATCCGACTAACCTTGAGGTGGTCGGGGTAGTGCCGGATTGTGTCACAAGCTTAATTATATATATATATATATATGTCTTGTTATTTGAATGTGTGGCACACCTCTTTGTGAACATATCATGAAAACTTAGCATAACAAGGGGGTTTACTGAGAACGATTGCTGCACTAGTTTAGATTATCCACTGGCTAGTGGCCCATAGCAGAGAGATGTTTTATTATTATTATTATTGCTATGGGATTGGGACCCTCAACCAGGCCATGTAGGGTGACGGTCGGGCGTTAGGGCGTTATGATTCCATCGAGAGTAGACATGCCTTAAGGATGAGTCACATGTATAATACGTTCTGGTCTTCCTCCGAGTTCCTAGGTTTTTCCTGATCCTTTGGTACAAGCACAATTAGTACCATTTCCCTTGTTGTGTGTGGAATCATACCCTTGAACTTGGTTTTGGTGTTTTCTTGGAAAAGTTTTGTGTGTATGGTTGGTTTTAAAATGGACTTCAAAGTAGCTGTTTTGGAAAAGTTTGTGTGATCCCCTCTTTTGTTTTCTTTTCCTTGTTTTTGAATTACAAGGGCAATGGAATTGTGATTGTTAGTTTTCAAAAGACAGTGTAAATATGAAAACCTTATTTTTTATAACTATAGTTCAAACTAGTATTATTGGACTATTTTAGAATTGGAAAATGCAGGGATTCTGTGGTTCATTTCTGGCATCCCTACAGAGCATCTCGGTGCTCATGCCTATTATATATTTCCAGTTGCAAGTTCATTTTCTTGTTTAGGTTTCTGGTTCAGCTACTCAATGTTGGAGCAGACTTGGTTCTGAGTTAGGTGGTGACCTGAATTTTCACAAGGAGGTATGCACATTTATTTTTTCCACTGCTAGTTTTATTTTTTCATCGTCAATCTTTATTTATTTGGTTATCTTTTGTTCATGGGCCAAATCGGTCCCAACAGTTAGATTTTGATGCTCAGCACTAGTTTCCAGCCTGTTGGGATCGAGAATGCCCCTTAGGCCATGCCGCGGGCTAGCTCGGGTGACTGGTTCATGGTCTACCTGGGTTGGTTCATGAAATTGATTCCCAAAGTGAATATGCCATTGATAAGGAGAAACTTTGAGAAAAACATGATTACCATCCTCAAATTTTAATTTTCTATGATGGAAATCGACATCTAATTTCTATTGACTATGTGATTCTTATAACATCTTAAGGATCAACTAGGAATTACACAACATCTATGGAATAAGACTCGGTCCCATAATAAATTGATCACCAAGATATACCCAATAAAATGTAGATATACATGGACTCCAATAATATTCTTTATAAAGATCCATTTTAATTAAATCCTAATAACTATTTTTATAGGAATATTATATCAATGAAATATAATTATCCCATTAACCATTGATGTCATGAATCCATTCCACAAACATATCCTCTATAATTCAGATGGCCCGCTCAATATAATCATCCATCACAGGATGATTAGTCATTCTCAACATTAACTAAGAGACCATTGCCTCTTGAAAACCCCACAAAAACTAGGATGTAATGCATGGATCTATATCATAAAAAATGTTTATAGGAAATAATAGTGATTTTAAATATATCTAATATAAAATCAACTAATCTCTTCTACCTTCACTTACCCCTTAATAATAAATAAATGAGTTGATTTAGTTAGTCGATTGATGGACACCCAAGTAGCATCCTTTCCTCAATGTGTCTAATGTTGCCTAATAATGAGGTCCATGGATATGTTACCCATTATATAATGTGGATTGGGTAAGTTTCATAGAAAATAAGAAGGCTTCTAGTGACCCACCATAATCTTATAGAAAGTAATAAGTCATCACATAAAGTATGAAATTGTCCACCTCATCCCTGACCATCAATACTGATGTCTCAAACCATAATACATCTTGGAACACCTATGATGGATGGGACAACTTGAATAGGGTCCACTATCCATCCACTCTATCCTCAGAGATATAATAATGACTAATATTTCATATAAATTTAATTCAAAATTGGGAGAGAGAGGTTAATTGCCAATGTATCCCAGCTATAAAGGATTTTACTAGAATACTGACAATCAATGTCTGTTCCTTGAACAATTTGAATTTGATTAACAAATGAAAAATCATATTTTACACATGATAATAACACATACCAACAATCCACTTCCATTTCCACATTCATCATAGCATATTGACTCATCAAATACCACTCCTCTACTGATTCCATCATGTCTTGAGTCTGTTACTTCATAATCAATGTGCATGTCACCACAATCCCTTTTCATTGTGAATATGAAATATAAAAATCAAAATTCTGAATATATCCAACCAAAAAACAATATCATAATTTCATGTCTTTATTGGTGAAAATATACTTCTAGATCTTACGATCTGAATATAGTTTAAATTTATCACCGAGGAGATAGTGTTTCATTTATCAAGTACATCACAACTAATAAATCCAGGTTATTGGTAGGATAGTTATTCCCATAAAGGAGTAGTTTTTAAGAACCATAGGACACCCCCATTTTCTCTTACATCTAAGCTTATCAAAATCTCATACCTAAGGAATCTAAGAATATATTATAGACCAGACCTTGCTCCAAAATAATCATAATTATATCTAAGGTTAACCTCACCTTAAAATCCTTAAATGATATTTGACTATAAAGACCAGTAAATTTCAAGGAATTTTTTTTCTTAAATTCTTTGGGATTTTACGAGTACGTAGTTTCTGACAGTACCTGATTCCGAGGCCCGGTGTGCCCGCAATCAATTTCTGAAGTTTAGCTCGGGTACGTTCAGTGAACGAATGAGCGGGTTTTTCTATCTTTTGAATCGGTGCTCGGAATTGAAATCCGAGGGCACCGATGAAACCGCAACGACAGTTTTTTCTTAGGAGGACCTTTTCCGAAGGTGCGTTTTCTCAGGAGGAGTTGTTTAAAAAAAGTGGTTTAATTGTTGAGTGAAATAAAATATGTGTTACAATTTTATTTCTTTTTTAAGTGGTTATAACCTATGGTGGAAGTTGGGATGGGACCCACTAGGTTGCTAACTTCTCTTGAGAGGTTAAAGGAGAGGTGGGGCCCACACGATCCCCCACCTTTTCACATTCCTTAACTCCATAAATCCCCTTAAATGTGAGTAAATCAACTCTCTCTCTCTCTCTCCCTCATTAATCTTTCCAACATAACACCCCTTTTTAATTTGACAACTCAAGCTCATTTAATTAAGTGGTTTAGTTTTTGAATTTGAGTTTTTGAAAAGGCATGGAAAACACAATAAAATAAGGGGAAGTCCTTATTTTATTAGGTTGGCTGGTTCTGTGAGGATATTGAGAGAGGGAGAGCTCTTTTCCCTTGGAAGAACTTCATCTTCTCCGGCGAAGAACGTCCCCACTTCAATGAAGAACACTTTTTCACCAAGGGAGAGCATCGACTCGACAAATCGGTTTCTTCCATAATCTTCTTCCTCCATGACCAAGGAGGAGGCACCGACGCGGAAAATCTCCATCGACGACACCTTTCAATCTTCTATCCGCATCAAAGGAAGGGAGACGCCGCTTCCTCCTCAGACGTTCTCCGTCGACGTATACGGAGCTTCACCCCGCGATGCCGTTTTCCGTGATGATCATTGTTCGAAAACTTGTGTTGAGGTAGGGGTTAAGTTCAATTTTAATCAATTAAAATTGTGCCTATACTATCGTTGAGCATGTCGTATTTTGGCCACTTGTTATCTACGTAACGGGAAGAGATCGGGCCGCACAAACATGACCGATTTCTCATCCCCTTTTTCCTTATTGATGATCGTTGATGAATGTGGAGAAGGCGGCTCGGTGCCGTTGCACCGCGCGGGAATGAAAAGGGACCGCGACTGGAGCGGGCCGCGGTGGAGGTGCGCGGCATCATCGTGCCGTGACGGTGAGACCAAAGGAAGCCGTGACCAGGAGTGGGTCATGGTGGAGGGGCGCGGCGCCGGTCGGACGGGAGCCGCGACCTTAGGCCGCGGTGGTTTATCAAAAGGCGGTCGGGCTCGGCCGGTCGCCGGCGACACCTGGAGGCGGGACCCCCTCGGGTCCCGCGGTGACAAAAGGCTGACCTTAATGGCCGGCCGTTCCAGAAAAGCCGGGGGTTGAAACCCCTGCCCAGCGTAAGGGGCGACGCCCCCCCTTTGCGCCCCGCTCGGCCGGCGCCGAGCCGCCCCGCTCGGCCAGCGCCGAGCCGCCCGCGCTGGGCTGGACCGACCGCGCCCAATTGGGCCGAACCCGGACCCGGGTCGGGTCGACCCGGTTTGGGCCGACCCAGGGGGTATTGTGCCGGGTCGGACCGGGCCCAAACCCCCTAATTTTGGACAGATCCGTTCAAACACCCATAACTTGGGCTACAAACCTCTGATCGACGCACCGTTAGTTGCGTAGAGATCCTTGGATCGAGACGGTCGTTTTGGTATATTACAATCAATGTTTCAGAGAACTTTGGGTATGGCCGGGTTGGTTCGAACACGAAACCAACCGGGCCCTCGGAGCGGAAACACTTATAACTCGAGCTCCGGACGTCCGATTAATGTGCCGTCGACTTTGTTGGATTCCTCTTAGTGAGAAGGTTATTTTGAATTACTCTGATCGAGGTTTGGATGCATCTGAAGTACAGTCATGTTGGTTTTAGCTTAAAAACCAACCGGGCCCCACGGACGAAAAAGCCAATAACTCTCAGACCGGGCGTCCGATTGACGCGCCGTCTGTCGCATTAAGTTCCTTTCGACAATACAGAACTTTGGGATACATCAACTTCAGACTTCGTGTCAGTTGATGTATCGAACCCCCTAGGCTCGTGGAGTGGACTCTCTTGGAATCAAGCATGCTGTGTGTGGGAACCCTAGAGCTGGCTGCGACTGCGACGACGGTGACGACTGTACTTGGATCCTACGTGGGTTCGACAGCGAGGATGACTGTACTTGGATCCTCCGTGGGTTCGGCATTGATGCCGACTATACTTGGATCCTACGTGGGTTCAGCAGAGGAGATGATTCAGAGGATACATCAATCATCTCCACCCCTCTTCGTGAATAGTATGTAGAGACCCGAAGCTTGACGTACATAGAAATTACATTACTTTTGCGTAATACTTAGTACATAACAAAAACACACACACAAGGATCGTAATAGTTTAGTGTCTTTGGAAACTCAGAATATAATTTTCTAATCCTGGTGAAAGATCTTCAACATCTCCCATAAAGATATTCTTTTTTTTATACCTAAAACCTTTCTTTATATCCTGGGGAAAAGAAAACATAAAAGGGTGAGCTCAAACGCTCAGTAAGGGTAAACAAAAGTAATATAAATCACATCAAGCACATAACTTTTGGAAATCTTAACCTGCAAAAGAGATCATAATTTCATAACATGGGATAAATCATGGCAGTGAAATGTAATCACAATAATCATAACTTAAAACATGAAACTTTGTGGCATACACACATAATCATAGAGAATCATTTCTTATTAGTCAAGAGTCATTGCCAAGACTATCTTAGTGGACAAAGTCCCTTTCTGAACCGAGTCACCCTCGTTTCAGTCCTGTTTCACTGAACCGGTATAACCTACCATTCCAGCCATGTCTATCTCATGAGATATAAAATCTTTACCCAATGCATTGGAGGGAGATATAGGTCCCACCCATCTCATAATGATACCATTCTTATGTGTTCCACAAAATCATAAACCATACATCATTGCATAACCCATGTAACAAAAATGGAATTCTTAAACAACATGACATCATAAAACAATTCATATAAGATAAAGGAATTCATAAAAATAATTCCATCACAACATAATCAAATCAATGTAATAATAGGGATAAAAATAGAACACTTTATTATCTTAGATGGAAATAATTTTTATAAAACACTTGAACTCCATTCTTGAGGAAAATATCCTTTCTTCTTAAAAAACATTTTTCCTTTCTTAACATGTCATACAACTTTAAACTAAAAGAAGTTGATTAAAAATAAACTTGAAAACTTGTAAAGGAATCTTCTTGGAAATAATTTTTTAAAAATCCATTCATGCCGTATAAGTTAAAAAAAAACATTCTTCTCGTACTTTTGTCGGAAAAGTCAAAAAAGTACCTCGTATGAAAAACGTCAAAAGATTCCTTTCATATCTTTTACTAAAAACTCACCGAAGGGTAAAATAGGATTTAAACAATTGTAGGTGGATGGAAATAACATTAAATATTGAGGAAACATGGATGTAGATGATAAAATACACCCCAGTAAATACCAAAGTATAAACAATCTCGGATAAAAATGAGATTGTGATATTTCCCTTACCTTAGGTCCGATTTTCTTCGTAAGTGTCCGAACCTCCTGTATAATGATTTAAATAATGTCATTGACTTATTACAGAATCATATTCATTGTTATTATATCATATATGGTTCACTTATGACTTTATATTACCCGTTCTTTTGTAAATTCATGTTAAAGTAGCGTTTTGGGTAAAATCGTCTCATTTCTCGTTCGTGTTTTAACTTGTAATTATTCATATGATTAATTAGATCATTATTAATTAATTATAGAATATAAAACATGATTTATATATAATATATATTCAGAATATACATATATATAATGGATCGATAAATGGAAAGAAATACACCGTTCATGGAGACGGTAGGCCGTACGTACACATGAACGCTGTTTTCTTTTCCTTATTGAGTTGAATGGAATTAAGTAGATGAAATACATATATACATAAATCCAGTAGCTTTATAATTTCATATATTTCATTATTATTTCTTATATATACTTTATAATCACTCTTAAATGGTTAACATAGAGAATGAATCTCATCGCGTCGTGGAGACGGTAGTCCGTACGTACGCACGAGCGATGATATCGTTTCCATAATTATTGAATTGAATTGGAGTGGATGATACAATATATCAGAATCAATATAATGTTCTAATAACTATGTATATTTATTATTTACACCATTATACCCATCCATGTAAGGTGGTGGTGGAAAATAGATTTCACCACGGCGTGGAGACGGTATTCCGTACATACGCACGCGCGGTGATTTCGTTTTCCGTAGGATGGATAGATGGTGAAATAGGGTTGTTTCATAATTATAATAACATATCAGTATATGAGTGATACTTATGTTATTACTTCAATATTAAAAAACCTAAGAAGAAGGAGTGGAAGAAGAAATAAAGGTGAAAGAATTGGTAACGGAAATTACCTCTTCTTTGAAGCGCCTCTTTGAGACCTCCTCTTAGGGCACTAAAATTGGTCTTTGAGGAAGTCCATAACCTCTAGGATGTTTCTAGGGAAGTGGAGAAGATATTTGGTCAGAGGTTGGCCGAGATTGAAGGCTCAAAGTTGTGTGAGGAAGAGAGGGAGGAGGTGCCCTTTTATAAGGGAGGAGAGGGGCACCTTTGGAATAACTAAAAATATTATTTTATTATAAAGTCAAGTTCGGTTTTAAATAGCTCCAAATTGATTTATTTTGAGGCTAAGGTGGGGATGGGTCGAAATCCTCTCATCCAATAGAATTTAGACAAGTTTAGGTTCCTATTTTAACCTTATCATTTAGATTTAACATTAAGTTAAATAATTTTACTTTTACCGTGTCTTCTTGTGTTCTTACACTATAAGGTTAATAAACTTACTATAAGAAGACAAACGAACCCCAAGTTGTTTATTATTAATATATATAACCTTATATAAGTCATTTGGCCGAACCTTAGATTTTTAGGAATAAAATAACAATTAATAATATAATATTTGTTTTAAAAACTATTTTATGTCAATTTTGACACTATTTAGTAATTGATTTTTGTGAAAATAATAACAGAATGATAAGTTCGAAAAAAGTTAATTAAATCAATACTAACATGTCATATTAACCTATAAAATTAGTGTAATTCATAAAAAGTCTCAAATTATATTTATTTGGGTATTTATAACATCAATTATGTCAATATTTCATTAATAAGATAATTACTGCATCATCGTTGTGTCATAAATAAATTAAATTATTTAATGTCTAAAAATTACAAATAAAATACAATTATGTAGTAAATCCTTTTATCTTTCTAATTAATATTTATAGTCGAATTTATCTTATGTATAACCCCATATTAAAATGTTTTAGTAAATAAACTTTGATTTTAACTCTTTTAACCCTTCTTTAAATAAATTAATAATAAATGTCCTAATCTAATCCAAGTGGGCCTAAATGGTCATATTTTATTCCTAAGCTTGTTTTTGGTCTAATTAAACTTATCCAATAGAATTTGGACATGTGTTAGGGTAATAATAATATCATTTTTACCCTTAATTACCCTATTTACTTTTAACCGTGGTAAATAAAAGTAAAAAGTTACTATTCACCAAAAATTATTTTCATCTCATTGAACCACATTTTACTTACTGAAATCAACCATGTCTCTCTGATTTTTGAAATTCCACTCACAGAAGCGGTAAAATTAAGTTTTATGAAAAATTCAGTTTTTTTTAACTACCACTTAGTGGTTTCACTATTCATCAAAAATTGAAAGTTTTCAGAAAAATACCAAAAATTAGGCCTAAGCTATATTTGATATTATGAACTAAAAAATGATTTATATTTTACCAAATTCAAAACATATCAGTTGCATTAATTAATTTAAAAATTAATTCCCGTCGTCAAAACAAAAGACGTGTTTTTAAGAGATAATAACTATCAAAAGATTGACACTTGTTTATAACTGGTTTAAATGTGAAATTACATCCAATGACCAACATTGTATTAAATTGTAAAAATATATTATAAATATACTTTAAAACCACTCAAATTAATAATTTATCACTATTAATTATTTCGATTGAAAAAGTTTTTTTTAATTAAAATTTAGTAATTTTCACTATTCATCAAAATATGAAAGTTATCCGAAAATCACCAAAATTTCACCCTAAGCTAATTTTGATATTCCGAATCCAAAAATGAAGTCCATTTTGAAAAATAGAATTTACAAAATTTCAAAAAGTGGTTATTACTATTCATAACGTCTAGTTTTAATAATATTTTAATAGCATATCGTTGTTTAGTGAAACTTGGTGTTGCGTACAACACACGCTATCGTGGAAGGTCGCGATTGCGTGTAGTTCAAGCCACGTCAGAGATGTGTGTTGTGAAAGCTCCTTTTGGTGTAGCGCATAACACAAGACATTAATGAAATTAAAAAGAATATTTTTCATAAAATCTCGGGGTGTTACATTCTACCCCCCTTAAAATGAATTTCGCCCTCGAAATTCGTCGGGGGTTATAAATGGTTTACTACTCGAAAGTTTCTTTAATAGAAACCCACATCGTAAAAAGGAATACCAAAACCAATCTTAAAAAAAAAGTATAAAACGTAACGGTTACCCAAATAAACTAATCACTGGGTTTCCACATAGGTGAAAATATGGATATGGAAGAGAAATCTAATCATCATGTTCTGATGGAGAGTGGTAGAGAACATGGCTATGGAAAATCCATTAATCACAAATCCATAGATTTGTGATGATATAAGGTACCATCTAATTTACCGGATATAAGGGCACTAGGACAACATTTTTTTGGTTTTCAAGATCATTTCCCTAAAGTTGAAGAATTTGAATTAGAATAAATACTTACTTTATTTTGGTACAATCTCACTGTTGTTCGTGCCTTGAACAATTTCCACTTCATCTCTTAAATAAATAAAGTTGAATTTGTTATTCGTGAAGTGTTAGTATGACAGGTCATTCCATCTGTCTCAAACAAAAGGTTAACAAAAGTTATTAAATATACATAAGTCATTCTTTAGTGAGATTAATCATATATGGTTCCTAAAATGGACTTATACTTCATATATCATACTGCTTAATACAATAAAACTAGTTTCTACTAAACATGGACTTCCTGTAGGCCAGTGGTAGGCGATAAAGGCCAGTCGCACTTCGGTTGTGGGTTCGATTCCCACAGCCTTGTCCGACGCGATGGGCTGTCGCCCGTCCTGCAGGTTGTCCTTTTTCTAAAACTATATTACTATAACATCCCATAAATAATATCGAAAAACGTTTTATCCCAACTTATGTCCAACATAATCCATTCTAATCTTTAGGATTATCTAAAATACTTCGGTCCAAGCTCATAGTATAAAGAAAATGATTACTTGAAATGTCATAGAACAATCACGTGAATGCCATCATTTATCCCCCATATATCATAAGATATATCTTGTTGGTCAAATTACAAACATGTGAATACCTTAATCATGTATTCTCTTGAAGAATGAATACCCATTGAACCTTAGTGAAAACATAAATGCAGTTAAAAGTTAACACTTTCCACATACCAAAATCCTCAAAATTCTATATACTCAAACCATGATATCACTTAGTCCTTATATCAATCATGAGCTCATGAATACTGTTAAACATTTCATTTTCTCGTTTTCCCTTCATTATGCGCATATCATCTTATTTCCAAAAATATCTCAATCACTTTGAATACCACATTAGACCAATACATAAATATTCCAATACTCCATGATACAACATTATTTTCGAATCCCATTACATAAACACTTAATCATTCCACCACATCGTTTTCATATTCAACATCGCCAATAGTGATCGCATGTGACTTCCCTTTGTCCTTTTCCTTAAGCGGTTGCTCATGTCGATCATCACTAACCCTTGGATTAGGGCAGTTATTAGCATAATGCCCCATTTCCTTGCACTTGAAGCATTGAAGTGTTGGTGGTGAGTTCTCTGCAGTGTTTGCTTCATTCACATCATTAGAAACCCTTTTTCCATTACTTTGACACTCAGCTACTCGATGACCTTCTTTTCCACACTTAAAACATTTTCTAGTCCCTTTAAGACAATCTCCACCATGCTTCTTTCCACACTTTGAGCATAAGGAAACATTCATCTTCTTTTCACCATTATTCTGAGATTTCTCCTTGAACTCCATATTTCGTTTCTTATCAAGACCATGAGATGGATATGTAACACCGAATTCCATTTCTACCTTGATAGTACAACGCACAATTTCTTCATAGCTACTGAAGTCTCTTATAGATAATGCCCTTCGAAGACTTGATTTTAAGCCACTGAAAAATCGATCAACTTTACTTTCAGGTTGGATGATAATGCCAGATGCATACCTTGCAAGTCTTGTAAAATTCGCTTCGTATATACCAATAGATTCATCATCCTTTTGCTTTAGTTCAAGAAACTCCTTCTCCATCTTTGTTCGAAGAATACGAGAGAAGTACTTATTGAAAAATAAGTTCTTGAACTCGTCCCATTCCATGGACTCAATTTCATCTCTTTTCCTCGTATTCTTGATAAGATTCCACCATTGATCAGCTTCACCTTCCAAACGATATACTGCTAATATGACTTTATCATGTTCAGAACATTGAAGAACTGAAAATATCTTTTCAGTGGTACTGATCCATTGTTCAGCAACAAGTGGATCAGAAGACCCACTGAAATAAGGTGGACATTGCCTCATGAAGGACTCAATAGAATATTGTTCCCTTCTCTGCTCATTTGGAAGTCCAGAATGATTCATAGCTTGTGTAAGTATAGCAATAAGATTTTTCACTCCATCTCCCATAAAATTTGTTTGTTCAGGAGGGAAATCATTGCATTGTCCATTGCATTGATCAACACGGTTCCTTCGGGTTCCATCCATCATCTAAAACCCAAAAAGAATAGTGTGAGAGGCAAAAATCATAATAAAGGGGGAGTAACTTCAATATCTAACTTCTTAGGTTAAATTCTATGATCATTACCGTAGTTATAGGACTGTATCCTTTACGTATACTTATCCTTAGGGATATCCCTAGACATACCATATAAATATCTCTAGGGATCTCACTAAACTTCTCGCATCCTAGTTTCCAAAGGTTGACTAAACCTTTCCTCTGATACCAACTGTAGAGACCCGAATCTTGACGTACATAGACATTACATTACTTTTGTGGAATACTTAGTACATAACAAAAACAAACACACAAGGATCATAATAGTTTAGTGTCTTTGGAAACTCAGAATATAATCTTCTAATCCTGGTGAAAGATCTTCAACATCTCCCATAAAGATCTTCTTTTTTTTATACCTAAAACCTTTCTTTATATCCTGGGGAAAAGAAAACATAAAAGGGTGAGCTCAAACGCTCAGTAAGGGTAAACAAAAGTAATATAAATCACATCAAGCACATAACTTTTGGAAATCTTAACCTGCAAAAGAGATCATAATTTCATAACATGGGATAAATCATGGCAGTGAAATGTAATAACAATAATCATAACTTAAAACATGAAACTTTGTGTCATACACACATAATTATAAAGAATCATTTCTTATTAGTCAAGACTCATTGCCAAGACTATCTTAGTGGACAAAGTCCCTTTCTGAACCGAGTCACCCTCGTTTCAGTCCTGTTTCACTGAACCGGTATAACCTACCATTCCAGCCATGTATATCTCATGAGATATAAAATCTTTACCCAATGCATTGGAGGGAGATATAGTTCCCACCCATCTCATAATGATACCATTCTTATGTGTGCCACAAAATCATAAACCATACATCATTGCATAACCCATGTAATAAAAATGGAATTCTTAAACAACATGACATCATAAAACAATTCATATAAGATAAAAGAATTCATAAAAATAATTCCATCACAACATAATCAAATAAATGTAATAATAGGGAGAAAAAAAGAACCCTTTATTATCTTAGATGGAAAATAATTTTGATAAAACACTTGAACTCCATTCTTGAGGAAAATATCCTTTCTTCTTAAAAAACATTTTTCCTTTCTTAACATGTCATACAACTTTAAACTAAAAGAAGTTGATTAAAAATAAACTTGAAAACTTGTAAAGGAATATTCTTGGAAATAATATTTTAAAAATCCATTCATGTCGTATAAGTTAAAAAAAACATTCTTCTCGTACTTTTGTCGGAAAAGTCAAAAAAGTACCTCGTACGAAAAACGTCAAAAGATTCCTTCCATATCTTTTACTAAAAACTCACCGAAGGGTAAAATAGGATTTAAACAATTGTAGGTGGATGGAAATAACATTACATATTTAGGAAACATGGATGTGGATGATAAAATACACCCCAGTAAATACCAAAGTATAAACAATCTCGGATAAAAATGAGATTGTGATATTTCCCTTACCTTAGGTCCGATTTGCTTCGTAAGTGTCCGAACCTCCTGTATAATGATTTAAATAATGTCATTGACTTATTAAAGAATCATATTCATTGTTATTATATCATATATGGTTCACTTATGACTTTATATTACCCGTTCTTTTGTAAATTCATGTTAAAGTAGCGTTTTAGGTAAAATCGTCTCATTTGTCGTTCGTGTTTTAACTTGTAATTATTCATATGATTACTTAGATCATTATTACTTAATTATAGAATATAAAGCATGATTTATATATAATATATATTCAGAATATACATATATATAATGGATCGATAAATGGAAAGAAATACACCGTTCATGGAGACGGTAGGCCGTACGTACACATGAAAGCTGTTTTCTTTTCCTTATTGAGTTGAATGGAATTAAGTAGATGACATACATATATAAATAAATCCAGTAGATTTATAATGTCATATATTTAATTATTATTTCTTATATATACTTTATAATCACTCTTAAATGGTTAACATGGAGAATGAATCTCATCGCGTCGTGGAGACGGTAGTCCGTACGTACGCACGAGCGATGATATCGTTTCCATAATTATTGAATTGAATTGGAGTGGATGATACAATATATCAGAATCAATATTATTTTCTAATAACTATGTATAGTTATTATTTACACCATTATACCCATCCATGTAAGGTGGTGGTGGAAAATAGATTTCACCACGGCGTGGAGACGGTATTCCGTACGTACGCACGCGCGGTGATTTCGTTTTCCGTAGGATGGATAGATGGTGAAATAGGGTTGTTTCATAATTATAATAACATATCAGTATATGAGTGATACTGATGTTATTACTTCATAATGAAACAACCTAAGAAGAAGGAGTGGAAGAAGAAATAAAGGTGAAAGAATTGGTAACAGAAATTACCTCTTCTTTGAAGCGCCTCTTTGAGACCTCCTCTTAAGGCACTAAAATTGGTCTTTGAGGAAGACCAGAACCTCTAGGATGTTTCTAGGGAAGTGGAGAATAGATTTTGGCAGGGGTTGGCCGAGATTGAAGGCTCAATGTTGTGTGAGGAAGAGAGGGATGAGGTGCCCTTTTATAAGGGAGGAGAGGGGCACCTTTGGAATAACTAAAAATATTATTTTATTATAAAGTCAAGTTCGGTTTTAAATAGCTCCAAATTGATTTATTTCAAGGCTAAGGTGGGTATGGTTCTAAATCCTCTCATAAAATAGAATTTAGACAAGTTTAGGTTCCTATTTTAACCTTATCATTTAGATTTAACATTAAGTTAAATAATTTTACTTTTACCGTGTCTTCTTGTGTTCTTACACTATAAGGTTAATAAACTTACTATAAGAAGCCAAACGAACCTCAAGTTGTTTATTATTAATATATATAACCTTATCTAAGTCATTTGACTGAACCTTATATTTTTAGGAATAAAATAACAATTAATAATATAATATTTGTTTTAAAAACTATTTTATGTCAATTTTGACACTATTTAGTAATTGATTTTTTTGAAAATCATAACAGAATGATAAGTTCGAAAAACGTTAATTAAATCAATACTAACATGTCATATTAACCTAGAAAATTAGTGTAATTCATAAAAAGTCTCAAATTATATTTATTTGGGTATTTATAACATCAATTATGTCAATATTTCATTAATAAGATAATTACTGCATCATCGTTGTGTCATAAATAAATTAAATTATTTAATGTCTAAAAATTACAAATAAAATAAAATTATGTAGGAAATCCTTTTATCTTTATAATGAATATTTATAGTCGAATTTATCTTATGTATAACCCCATATTAAAATGTTTTAGTAAATAAACTTTGATTTTAACTCTTTTAACCCTTCTTTAAATAAATTAATAATAAATGTCCTAATCTAATCCAAGTGGGCCTAAATGGTCATATTTTATTCCTAAGATTGTTTTTTGTCGAATTACACTTATCCAATAGAATTTGGACATGTGTTAGGGTAATAATAATATCATTTTTGCCCTTAATTACCCTATTTACTTTTAACCGTGGTAAATAAAAGTAAAAAGTTACTATTCACCAAAAATTATTTTCATCTCATTGAACCACATTTTACTTACTGACATCAACCGTGTCTCTCTGATTTTTGAAATTCCACTCACAGAAGCGGTAAAATTAAGTTTTATGAAAAATTCAGTTTTTTTTAACTACCACTTAGTGGTTTCACTATTCATCAAAAATTGAAAGTTTTCAGAAAAATACCAAAAATTAGGCCTAAGATATATTTGATATTATGAACTCAAAAATGATTTCTATTTTACCAAATTCAAAACATATCAGTTGCATTAATTAATTTAAAAATTAATTCCCGTCGTCAAAACAAAAGGCGTGTTTTTAAGAGATAATAACTATCAAAAGATTGACACTTGTTTATAACTGGTTTAAATGTGAAATTACATCCAATGACCAACATTGTATTAAATTGTAAAAATATATTCTAAATATACTTTAAAATCACTCAAATTAATAATTTATCACTATTAATTATTTCGATTGAAAAAGTTGTTTTTAATTAAAATTTAGTAATTTTCACTATTCATCAAAATATGAAAGTTATCCGAAAATCACCAAAATTTCACCCTAAGCTAATTTCGATATTGAGAATCCAAAAATGAAGTCCATTTTGAAAAATAGAATTTACAAAATTTCAAAAAGTGGTTATTACTATTCATAACGTCTAGTTTTAATAATATTTTAATAGCATATCGTTGTTTAGCGAAACTTGGTGTTGCGTACAACACACGCTATCGTGGAAGGTCGCGATTGCGTGTAGTTCAAGCCACGTTAGAGATGTGTGTTGTGAAATATCCTTTTGGTGTAGCGTATAACACAAGACATTAATGAAATTAAAAAGAATATTTTTCATAAAATCTCGGGGTGTTACATAGTATACCTGTGTGAGCTGAGTCTTGACTTTCAATCATTATCTTTGATATGATTGACTTGCTATCCCGTGCGGATTGGGTTGTGCTTTCCTGTGTGGATTGGGTTGTACTTTCCTGTGTGGACTGGGTTGAACTTGGGATCGTGAGTTGGAGCAGAACTGGAATTGGTGACTTAGGTATATGTATGGGCATATACCTAAGTAGAGTTGGTTGATACTTCGTGTTTGCATCTTTCCTTTGTGGTTTATCCTTTGTGGATTCTGGGAGACCTTCGGGAGTCTCGGGGTCTCTACTGAGTATCGTATACTCACCCCTGCACGGGCTATGCCCGCACTACGTTGTGTTGGATGCAGACAATGGACAACGCTGATCGAGGTGGAGGCTCATGGAGCTGGACAGTACCTGGAGGAGGATCATTGGACGGGACGTACGCGGAGCGGACGACTAGACCTGAGGAGCTGAGGAGACTATCTGTACCCACCCTTCAGGTGGGGATTCCAGTGGACGGCTCGGTGTTGCTTATTTACTTTTCTACTGCTCTACTTTCTTTCAGTTGTACTTTACTTTTAGTTGGGTTTGTATTCTAGCCCATTTACTTTCCATCACTTACTTTTGTACTCATTTTACTTAGTGTTTACTTCAGCTTTCATACTCGGTGGTGTTTGTTTACTTTATAAAGGCAATGCCTTCCCTTTTATCAGGATTTATGCCTTTGGTGCTATTCACCATCCCCTGGCCTATGGAAGGCGTGCTTGAGGTAGTCACGACATGGGCCCCGAGGACGGGTTGTGACAAATTGGTATCAGAGGAGTTCAGTTCTACCGTAGAACTCAGGACTCTGATCTTTCTTCTATGTGAAGCAATAGTGTTAAGGGTATTGAGTGTGGTTATCAGTCCAGGGAGTCCATTTTTGGTGCAGCGGCTGACGTATCCATACACTAGGACCCTGACTTCTGATTTCCAACTCAATGTACGAAAACATTGATTGCATGTGTGTTTTAAAGTTTTCTTTGTGATTACTTGTGTCAGATCACCAGGTATACTGTATTTACCGTGGCACACTATTTTTTTCAGGATGGCCCCACGACGGAAGCCAGCTAGGGTTCTGAGCTTTGTGCGAGATGGCAGCCCACCGAGCGACGAGGCCTCAGTGCAGGGCCTCATTACAGCGGAGGCACCGACAGTATCTCTACCCGTCGAGCCACTGATGCCACCAGCTCCAACAGCTGAGAGTACACATTACCTGAGTGCACTTCATGAGTTTCAGCGTCAGAGACCGCCTAGGTTCCGCGGGGAGATGGACCCTCAGGCAGTCAAGGATTGGCTGGAGGCTATAGTTTGAGTCTTCAGGTTGGTAGGGACACCAACAGACCTCATGGTGATCCTAACAATGAGTCTCCTGCACGCGGAAGCAGGTAGATGGTGGATCCTGATGCTCCAGTTTCATGAAGAGGCATCTCTTCTTTGGATGGACTTCGAGAGCCTCTTATGCTCAGAGTTCGTTCCAGCCACCCTCCGTGCGGTGCGCATTCAGGAGCTACTACAGCTGCGGCAGGGCAGCATGACAGTAGCCCAGTACTCGGCGAGATTTACAGATCTCTCACGCTACTCCACGGACATGGTATGGGACCCATTCTTTTGGGCCTAGACCTTTGATTAGGGACTAAGGCATGAGATCAGGGCTTCAATGATCTCCCTCAGTATTCCGACACAGGCAGTAGTACTGGAGAGAGTCCTTCTTGTAGAGAGCTTTCTTACTGAGCCTACACCAGCAGCGAGACCTACCATAGGGCGGCACGTAGCAGAGTCTTTAGCATCTGGCAGTCGACGAATATCACAAGGGTTCAAGCAGACCATACCGTCAGGTGGGCGACCTCAGGATACTGGTTCAGATGTGTGGGGCACACACAGTAGAGCCAGTCATACGAGAGGCAGACAATGCTATGCATGCGGCAGACATGGATACATGGCTCGGAACTGTCCGACCCACCATGCAGAGGAGCAGCAGAAGATTGAGGGACCACCTAGGAAGAAGCAGAGGTTAGACCATGGCAGTCCGCAGGGAGCAGGCAGACAAGGAAGAGGAGCTGGCCAAGCAGCGGGTGGTGGGCGACGCTTTGAGGCTCTACCACCACCACCACCGGGAGGTCCACCCCGACCACAGGGAGTTGGCGGACAGAGACAGGCTCAGCTTCAGGCAGCAGAGGCCTATGACCACAGAGCACTTGAGATGATTCAAGGTACTATCTGTGTCTACTCCACCCTTGCTGCAGTTCTTATAGACACAGGAGCGGGTCATTCTTTCATTGCCGCTGCCCTTTTTCAGAGCTCGGAGATTCCGACGGAGCCGTTAGCTCTATCCTTATGGCTAGAGACTCCTATGGGATCAGACTTGACGATTACGCACTGGTGCCGGAAGTGTGAGCTTACTCTTGGAGGCGAGATATTTGACTGGGATCTTCTTGTAGAGGCGTCGAGGCCTTACGACGTCATCTTGGGTATGGATTGGTTATCTACAGTCCATGCCCAGATCGACTGTATTAGGCGCAAGTGCGGTGTGTCCGCACTTATGGGAGCAGGTTTACCTTCACCGGTGAGAAGGGAGCCTTTACAGCACAGGATGGACTCACACAAAGGAGAGGACAACCGATCACCCATCAGTTGGCTAGTCTCATCCTAGGAGCAGTTGATGTACGGAGTCCGAGTTTTCCTATTGTGGTGGATTAGTATGTGGACGTTTTTCCTGACGACGTTCCCGGAATACCTCCTCGCAGAGAGGTAGACTTATATATTGACCTGTACCCCAGGACAACCCCAATATCCACTCCAGCAGATCAGATGAAACCCGCCGAGCTTTGAGAGCTACGGGTACAGCTAGAGGACTTGTAGGGCAAGGGATTCATCTGACCCAGTGTTTCACCCTGGACTTCCCCGATATTGTTCGCCAAGAAGGCGGACATGAGCTTGCGAATGTGTGTCGATTACCATCGCTTGAACCAGGTGACCATGAAGAACAAGTATCCACTTCCGAGGATTGACGACCTCTTCGATCAACTCAAGGGATCATGATGGTTCTCGAAGATAGACCTCAGGTCAGGCTATCATCAGCTCAGATTTCGAGATGAGGATGTGCAGAAGACGACCTTCAGGTGTCAGTATGGACACTATGAGTTCTTGGTTATGCCTTTCGATGTAACCAACGCTCCAGCAGTGTTCATGAGTCTCATGAACATGATCTTCCAGCCTTAACTCGATCGATTTGTCGTAGTCTTCATCGACGACATATTGATTTACTCGACTACTAAGGAGGAGCACGCCTACCACTTGCGGGTTGTACTAGACACACTCCGAGAGCACCAGCTTTATGATAAGCTCTCAAAGTGTCAGTTCTGGATTTGGGAGGTCCACTTCTTGGGGAACGTCATCTCTAAGGTGGGAGTTGCGGTGGATCCTGTGAAGATCGAGGCTGTACTAGCTTGGGAGCCACCCAGGAGTGTGACGGAGGTGCGGAGTTTCCTGGATCTGGATGGGTACTATTGGGGATTTTTTTTAGACTTCTCCAGAGTTGTAGCACCGCTTTCAGCCTTGACAAAGAAGGGGAAACCCTTTGTGTGGTCAGATAGATGTCAGTAGAGCTTCCACGAGCTGAGACAGAGATTGAACAGTGCACCCATCTTGAGGCTACCAGAGGAGGGAGTAGGGTACGTAGTTTACTGCGATGCATCAGGGACCGGAATCGGGTGTGTCCTGATGTAGGAGCGGGCAGTGATCGCTTACAGATCACGATAGTTGAGGCAACATGTGCAGAACTACACAACCCATGACCTAGAGTTAGCAGTAGTGGTCTTCACCTTGAATATGTGGCAGCACTATTTGATTGGCGAGCGCTTTACAGTCTACTCTGACCACCAGAGTCTCAGATACATCTTCACGCAGAAGGACCTGAACTTGAGACATCGTCGATGGCTCAAGTTCCTCCAAGACTATGACTTTGAGATAGTCTATACTCCTGGGAAGGGGAACACAGTAGCCGATGCTCTCAGTAGGAATACGGGCATTCAACTACTTGGAGAGGCGATAGAGAAGCTATCCGTGTTGCAGATATCCTTCGTGGATAGAGATGGGGAAGCCTTTCTTTAGTCACTCACAGTCACTCCACCACTTCTTCAGCGGGTCAGAGAGGCAAAACATGAGGACATTGACTATGAGACGCGACGTGCATAGATATCCTCAGGACAGGCACCTGATGGATTCTCTGTAGGAGGAGAGCACGTCATCCTTTTTAGAGGACGTACCATGGTACCGGCTTCATTACAGGAGGAGGTGCTGAGGGATTTTCATACTTCCCCTTTGGCGGTACATCCAGGAGTAGCGAAGATGTACCAGGATCTCAGACGAAAGCACTGGTGGCCGGGTATGAAGAAGGCTGTGGCATAGTTCGTTTCACGATACCTCACCTGCCAGTAGGTGAAGGCGGAGCACCAGGTACCAGTAGGCTTGGTACAACCCTTGGAGGTCCTGGAGTGGAAGTGGGATGGGATATCTATGGATTTCGTGACAAGGCTTCCACGTACTTCCAGAGGTCACGACTCCATTTGGGTGATTGTCGACCGACTCACCAAGTCGGCCCACTTCTTACCCATTAGAGAGCAGGTCTCAGTAGAGAGCTTGGGACACCTCTATTTTCATGAGATCGTATGACTTCATGGTGTTACATCATCCATCGTCTCCGATAGAGATGCTCGCTTTACTTCCCATCTTTGGAAGGGGTTGCAGGAGGCATTTGGGATGCAGCTACGCCTGAGCACCACCTTTCACCCACAAACGGATGGTCAGACGGAGAGGACCATTCAGACTCTCGAGGACATGCTCCGTGCATGTGTCCTCGACTTTGGTCGCAGCTGGGAGGATCATCTAACCTTCGTGGAGTTTGCGTACAACAACAACTACCACTCCACTATCGGGATGACACCATACGAGGCACTGTACAGCTGACCCTGAAGATCACCTCTGTGCTGGACAGACCCTGGGGAGTCAGCACTTGTAGGACCAGAGATGGTCCAGGCCACGATGGAGAAGGTATAGATCATCCAAGAGTGGATGAGGACTACTCAGAGCCGACATAAGTCCTATGCTGACAGGAGACAGAGACCACTAGAGTTCGAGGGTGGTGACCACATTTTCTTACAGGTCTCACCTCGACATGGATTATGGAGATTTGGCCAGGGCAGCAAGTTATCTCCATGCTTCATCAGACCATTCCAGGTTCTCAGCAGGATAGGTGAGGTGGCTTATCGCTTGGCTCTTCCACCTCAGTTGCACCAGGTGCACAACGTCTTCCACGTATCTCATCTGAGGAGATACGTGCACGAACTGATGCATATCATCGACCATGGGGAGCTGGACATCGATGAAGGGGTGACTTTTGCGGAGGTCCCGGTGGAGATCGAGGATCGACATGATCAGGGTCCTATGTGGATGGTCGATTCCTCTAGCGCGCATCAGGTGGCAGCACGAGAACATCCTGGAGAGAACATGGGCGCGGGAGGCTCAACTGCATGCTCAGTACCCTCATATGTTTCCCTAGTTTATGATGTATCTTTATGGGGTCGTAAAGCCCTGAGGTGGTAGTAATTTAAAGACCCGTAAATTTCAAGGAATTTTTTTTCTTAAATTCTTTGGGATTTTACGAGTACGCAGTTTCTGATGGCACCTGATTCCGAGGCCCGGTGTTCCCGGAATCAATTCCCGAAGTTTAGCTCGGGTACGTTCAGTGAACGAACGAGCAGGTTTTTCTATCTTTTGAACCGGTGCTTGGAATTGAAATCCGAGGGCACCGATGAAACTGTAGTGTCGATTTTTTCTTAGGAGGACCTTTTCCGGAGGTGCGTTTGCTCAGGAAGAGTTTTTTAAAAAAAGTGTTTTAATTGTTGAGTGAAATAAAATATGTGTTACAATTTTATTTCTTTTCTAAGTGGTTATAACCTATGTGTGGAAGTTAGGATGGGAACCACTAGGTTGAAAACTTATCTTGAGAGGTTAAAGGAGATGTGGGGCCCACACGAGCCCCCACCTTTTTACATTCCTTAACTCCATAACTCCCCTTAAATGTGAGTAACTCTTCTCTCTCTCTCCCTCATTAATCTTGCCAACATAACACCCCTTTTTAATTTGAAAACTCAATCTCATTTAATTAAGTGGTTTAGTTTTTGAATTTGAGTTTTTGAAAAGGCATGGAAAACATAATAAAATAAGGGGAATGCCTTATTTTATTAGGTTGGCTGGTTGTGTGAGGATATTGAGAGAGGGAGAGCTCTTTTCCCTTGGAAGAACTTCATCTTCTCCGTCGAAGAACGTCCCCACTTCAATGAAGAACACTTTTTCACCAAGGGAGAGCATCGACTCAGCAACTCGGTTTCTTCCATCTTCTTCTTCCTCCACGACCAAGGAGGAGGCACTGACGCAGAAACTCACCATCGATGTCACCTTTCAATCTTCTATCCGTGTCAAAGGAAGGGAGAGGCAGCTTCCTCCTCGGACGTTCTTCGTCGACGTATACGGAGCTTCACCCCGCGATGCCATTTTCTGCGATGATCATCCTTTTACAACTTGTGTCGAGGTAGGGGTTAAGTTCAATTTTAATCAATTAAAATTGTGCTTGTACTATCTTTGAGCATGTCGTATTTTGGCCGCTTGTTATCTACGTAACGGGAAGAGATCAGACCGCACAAACACGACCGATTTCTCCTCCCCTTTTTCCTTGTTGATGATCGTTGATAAATGTGGCAAAGGTGGCGCGGTGCCATTGCACCGCACGAGAATGAAAAGGGACCACGGCCGGAGCGGGCTGCGGTGGAGGTGTGCGGCGCCGTCACGCCACGCCGGTGAGACAGAAAGAAGCTGCAGCCAGGAGTGGGCCACAGCGGAGGGGTGCGGCGCCGTCGTATGGCACCGGAGCACCAAGGGGCCGCGACCGGAGTGGGCCGCGGAGGAGGGGTGCGGTGCCGTCGCGCGGCGCCGGTCGGGCGGGAGCCGTGGCCTTAGGCCGTGGCGGTTCAGCAAAAGCCGGCCGGGCTCGGCCGACTACCGGCGCCACCTAGAGGTGGAACCCCCTCGGGTCCTGCGGTGACACAAGGCCAACCTTAATGGTCGACCGTTCCAGAAAAGCTAGGGGTTGAAACCCCCGACCAACGCAAGGGGTGGCACCCCCCTTTGCACCCCGCTCGGCCAGTGCCGAGCCACCCTGCTTGACCAGCGCCGAGCCGCCCCGCTCGGCCAGCGCCAAGCCGCCCGCGCCGGGCCGGACCGCCCGCGCCGGGCCGGACCGCCCGCGCCGGGCCGGACCGCCCGCGCCGGGCCGGACCGCCCGCGCCGGGCCGGACCGCCCGCGCCGGGCCGGACCGCCCGCGCCGGGCCGGACCGCCCGCGCCGGTCCGGGCCGCTCCCAATCAGGCCGGACCCGGACCCGGGTCAGGTTGACGCGGTTCGGGCCGACCCAAGGGGTATTGGGCTGGGTCGGACCGGGCCCAAACCCCTTAATTTCGGACAGATCCGTTCAAACGCCCATAACTTGGGCTACAGACCTCCGATCGACACACCGTCAATTGCGTATCGATCCTTGGATCGAGATGGTCGTTTCGGTATATTATACTTAAGGTTTTAGAGAACTTTGGGTATGTCTGGGTTGGTTTGAACACGAAACCAACTGGGCCGTCGGAGCGGAAACGCTTATAACTCGAGCTCCGGATGTCCGATTGACGTGCTGTCGACTTTGTTGGATTCCTCCTAGTGAGAAATATATTTTGTCTTAATATTTTTGAGGTTTGTATGCAACTGGAGTATAGTCGGGTTGGTTTTATCTTAAAAACCAACCAGGCCCCTGGGACGAAAAAGCCAACAACTCTCAGACCGTGCGTCTTATTGACGCGCCATCTGTCGCGTTGAGTTCCTTTTGATGAGAAGAAACTTTGGGATACATCAACTCCAGACTTCGTTTCAGTTGATATATCAAAACCCCTAAGCTCGTGGAGCGGACCCTCCCAGAATCGAGCATGCCATGTGCGGGAACCCTAGAGCTGGCTGCGACTGCGACGACGATGACGACTGTACTTGGATCTTATGTGGGTTCGACAGTGAGGATGACTTTAATTGGATCCTCCGTGGGTTCGGCAGCGATGATGATTCTAATTGGATCCTACATGGGTTCGGTAGTGATGGTTACTGTACTTGGATCCTACGTGGGTTCGACAACGATGACATCTGTACTTGGATCCTATGTGGGTTCGACAGAGGAGATGATTCAGAGGCTACATCAATCATCTCCACCCCTCTTTGTGAATAGTATACCTGTGTGAGATGAGTATTGACTTTCAATCATTATCTTCGATATGATTGACTTTCTATCCTGTGCGGATTGGGTTGTGCTTTCCTGTGTGGATTGAGTTGTACTTTCCTGTGTGGACTGGGTTGAACTTGGGCTCCTAAGTTGGAGCATAACTGGAATTGATGACTTAGGTATATGTATGGGCATATACCTAAGTATAGTTATTTGATACTTCGTGTTTGTATCTTTCCTTTTTGGTTTATCCTTCATGGATTCTGGGAGACCTTCGGGAGTCTCGGGGTCCCTACTGAGTATCGTATACTCACCCTTGCATGGGCTATGCCCACACTACGTTGTGTTAGATGCAGACGACAGACAGCGCTGATCAAGGTGGAGGATCATGGAGCTGGATGGTACCTAGAGGAGGATCACTGGACAGGATGTACGCGGAGCGGACGGCCGGACTCGAGGAGCTGAGGAGACTATCTGTACCCACCCTTCAGGTGGGGATTCGAGTGGATGACTCGGTGTTGCTGCTTTACTTTTCTACTGCTGTACTTTCTTTCAGTTGTACTTTACTTTCAGTTGGGTTTTTATTCTAGCCCATTTACTTTCCAGCACTTAATTTTGTACTCAGTTTACTTCGTGTTTACTTCATCTTGTGTACTCTGTGGTGTTTGTTTACTTTATAAAGGCAATGCCTTCCCTTTTATCGGGATTTATGCCTTTGGGGCTAGTCGCTAGCCCCTGGCCTATGGAAGGCGGGCTTGGGGTAGTCATGACACGGGCCCCGAGGACGGGTCGTGACATTGACCATCATCATTACCTACAAGCATCACACCCTTACTAGTTTTCTCTATTAAAGGATATTGAATCGTTGATAAATAATGAACAAAATTTATTTAATATCCTAAAAATCCAAGATAATCTTGATCTCAAACAAATTTTTTATCTCTTCAAAGACATAAATCACTGAATATTCTCAAGATCCACTGAGATTTCCCCCTCATAAATCACATTGTAGTATCCCGTATTTTGAACCGGGTTAAAATTATGAATGTTTCTGAAATTCTTTTTTTGGTTTTTCAACGGGTTGTTCTTTTTAAAACCAAGCTCTAGAATTTTATTCCGAGTGTTGGAACACCTAAATATGTCGTTTTACAAACTTTGATAGAAGTTTTTAGGTAAAGGGGAAGTCGCACGGGCGGCACATGGTTTGTCTAACCGTGCGACCAAACCATGCGTAGTTGATGTTTTGAGGCAGTAGCTCCCGCAGGGTTGGCACATGGTTAGGAGAGACCGTGCGATGAGGCTGTGTGAGAGGGGTGACCGAGTCAGTAGATAATGCACGGTTAGTGCATGGTTTGTCAAACCATGCGAACTAACCATGCAGGCACTTAAATGAGATCCTTAAATTGTGTATCTCACTCGTTTTTGTATCTAAGTGACTTGTTTAAGCTTCTAAGAGGCCATAAATCGGGATCACCCTTCCTTGAAGGTAGTAGAACCTCTCCCAAGAATTTTGGAGGTGATCTGAAGGATTCTCTTGGTGAATCGAAGCCGATTTATTGATATAGGTAGATGTTCTTCTTCGTTCTTTTTCAGTTTCTTAGATCTACTTAGATATACATCTCCTCTTCTCACAGTTTCTTAGATCTACGCCGGTTATGGGTAAATCTAAGTGTGTAGATGAAAATTATGATGATTTTTGGTCTTGTTATTTCTAGGAGAAGTGATCTAAGGTGGGTTCTTGAAGAATGAACCTGTTTCTCTTGAGGGTTCTTGGTTCATTGTGATTTTCACCAAAACCCCAAGTTAGGGTCCCAAATCTTTAAAACTTTATATGAGAATTTGATCTCCTTTTGATAAATTAAGAATGTGAATTTCCTTGATTATGATATGTCGATGCATGGACCTTTTTATGATATTAAATAATGCCACCCACATGAGATAATGGAGGACTTGATCATGTATTGATTTTAAGCACAAGTTTCTAATTTAGTAAAGAGATATGATTAAATAGTTAAATGATTTGAATGGGAAGAATGAGTAATAGGGTAATTAATTTTAGGATTATTTATCAAGTCATGAGTTGGAATAAGATTGTGTCTTTTACAGATTTTTGGGAATATCGAATATTTGACATGATGGGGATATAATTTGGAAACTGGTAATAATTAATGGTTGGATTAATTATTACATGTTAAATGGTAAATGGTTAACAAATTGATGATTGATTAAAGAGATAAGTTTTGATTAATTAATTTTTTAATTAATTAATTTGCATGAATTAAATTAAGATTGTGAATTGATCGTTTGTTACGATTGTTGTCTAGGAGTACCTTTTGATGTGTATTAGTTTTCCATGCCTTAAGTTGTCTTGGATGGAGTTGTTTAGAGATATGATATGTTGTGTGAGATTGTTTCTAAATATCTTGGCTTTTTTCAGCATGTTTTTTGATAATTATGGGGTGCTTTTAGATTGTTAAAGTCTTGGACGAATCACTGTTTGAGTGGACGGGTTCAGGCTTGTTAAGGATTTTGGTTAGTTAAGTGTTGACTTATCTGAAGAGTGTTTTGTGTTGTTAATTATTTGTTGAATTAATTAATGGGTTGGTTTTTTGGTGTTAGATGTGGTATTCTACACCAATTATTGATGTATATGTATGATTTATAGATGGGTTGTGAGACAGAGAATGATGCTCCAAATACTCATGGGGTGCTAGACATGGCGTTCTACACCCATCTTGCAAGAAAATATTCTTTTATGGGACATGGACTGATGCTCCAAATACCCATGGGTTGTGAGACATGGACTGATGCTCCGAATACTCATGAGGGTGATAGAAATGATGATCTACATTCATTAATTAACATTGGACTGTGGGTCCAATTGTTCCTGTATGAAATGAGTTAATGGTTGATGAAGGATGTTGCGACATGATGATTTGTGAATTGATTATGAGAAAGGGTTTAGACTTGTTAATGAATTGGGTGAACCACTATTAGTGGACGGACCCAGGAGAGAATCACTATTTTAGTGGATATTCTTAGACATAATATATGAAAGATTAAATTGAATAACTTATGACGCGTTATCCAAGCCAAAGCACAAGCTTGGATTCAGTCTTTACTTTGATTACTTAGTTGGTCTTTAGATACATCTGTGGTGAGTGACTTATATAGGGGATGTAGAGCATAGGCTGAATCTCAATACTTTCATAATAATATTTGAGTAATTGATAAATGAAAAATGATTATGCAATGATTGTTGAGTATGCATGAGAAATGAATAGTGCAGGTTCAGACACCAGTTGAGGGCTGAAGCTGGTACTTGAGTATATAGTTACTTTTTACTGCTTACTTTATTTTATGCATGACTTCATGTGTTTCAAATTATTTATTAAATGTCTGGATTTGGGGTAGACACCGGTGGTCCCGGCCTACTAATATTTATATCTCACACCCTACTCGGGCAGCCATTGCACTTGGTACCCAAGTAGATTCTATTTGGTTGTAGGATTATGCTGTTTGCACTTACTTGGGAGATAGGAGTAGAGGTCCGAGCGGATGCTCGGGATGCTCGAGGAGATCGACCTTGGGGATTTGAGTCATTATTTATTTATTTCTATATTGAAATGTAAAGCATGATGTTTTGTTCACTGTTTTCTACTTTTATATCATTAGCATGTCATGCATGAATCTGATGTATAATTTGGCATTAGCCACTTTTATAAAATGAGTATTATTTGACTTCTACTGCTTGTCATTTATGAGTTACTGCTTCCGATCTTGCTTGTTATCTACACTGATATACCGCTGTGAAACTCTGATAAGAGGGTATAGTCTCCCCACTGACTATCCTTAGACCCTCGCTGCTAATCGGCAGCCTCTGGTGTATGGGGAGACTCCCTTGAAGTTATGTGGCGACCGGTCCAGCCACCGGTTTAGTGGTGAGTCGGGTCGATACATTACAAAGTTGTATTAGTGGTTTTGGTTTCTTTCTTTTCCTTTGTCTTACTGTTTTGGGGTTGGTAGACAGGAGACTAGGAATGTGTCGGTGCTTGGGTTAATAGCCATGCTTGGGACTGATCACCTCATGTACGGGAAATGACCAAGTGTCCCGGGATGAGAATTGATGTTTGTACTATTAGAGGTTACAATTGATATGATTTCACCTTGAGTGACTGGTATATTTTCTGCAGTTTTTTGATCTTGAGAATTTTGAAAAGAATAATTTTCTTGGCCTGATATGGCAAGGAAACTTCACACATGCATCATCTTAGGAACTTATAGATTTACATGTCATGCATATAACATTCCATGTTGTTGCATTAGTAAGATGCCTACTAATCTGGATTGCGTTCCTTGGGTGCAATGCCATGTTTGATCTGCTTTAACAAGACTCTCTAGATAGCATGTTTCGGTGATAGATTTAACATTCTTAAAGGATTATAAGCCATACTACCTTAGTTATTATCATGTTTTTTTGTTGTTCCATGCTTCTGTGTAGTATCATGCTGTTGTGTTACTGCTTATTCTAACATGTTAGAGATGTTTTGATATGTCAAAGGGGTGCTAAAGATAAAATGTTAAATAAGTGTTGATTGTGTTAAATGGTATCCAAAAATCTGGTGATAAGGTGTATGAGCGCCTTATCGATTGGTAGGTGGTCACCCATATAATTTTCATCGTTAGGTTAATCATGTTAATTTATGAATTAACATTGGTATCAATTAATGAGAGCCAATTTTCAATCCATGGAGTGTATGAGTGCTTCATGAATTGGGAAATGAAGACTCATATTAAATGTGATGACTTAATGCTTTGTGAAATTCTTATAAATGTGAAATATATTTAATGTTGATCTGAAATAAAATGGATAGCTTCCAAAATGAAACAGGACCCAAGTAGGTCAGTTGGGGAGTGTTTTTATGAGATGACCCGTTTGGGTGTTTGGAATTTTAATACCTATGCGTTTGCTTGAGTTTCTTTATAAAGAACCCAGGTTGGTTAAAATGAGATCCTCATAGGTCGCCTTATCTTTTTAAAAGAAATTTATTTTGATAAATTTCCTGAAAATGACAGGCTGTCAACTAACTTAAATGTTTTAAAATGGGAGTTTTATGAAACTTTCCTGTTTTTCCTTGGGGCATTTTGAAAATAGTACTTTGATGTTTTGATTAAATCGTTTTATGATTAAATATTAAAAGTGATTAAATATAAGATTCTTGGAAATGGAACCTATTGTGGTGTCCACTGTTTAAAACCCTCATGTAAAGGGTAGTTCAGACTTCTCTTGAGTTTCCTTGGAACAGAAGCGTGATTACTTTCCGTAGGAGTTATTCTCCTTAGAAATGACCTTATGTTCGGCTTTTGAGTCTAGTGACTTGTTTGATGTGACCAGTTTAGGGTTGAAACTTATTCTTCATAAGGGGATAACCTGTGGTTGGTAGTGCCCTCAGAAATTAAATGCCTTGTTAGAGCTATGGCTTTTCTCACTCTGTTGGTGTTGTTTGGGTGCCGTTGTCCCAGGTAGGAATTCTAGTTTCTAATGACACCCTTGTTTTAATGGGTGATGATGTGTTTCTTGACCTTGTTAATGGCTTGAGCATCAAGAAATGCTCTTTGTCAACTGGTTAGACGTGCCTCGGGCATGGTCGGCTTCTTTGTTGGTCGTTTGACCCTTCCTTCTTAGTAATGGATGACTGGTTATGGCGTTGTCCAGGAAAATGGTTGTATGAGGCAAAATGACTGCATGATAAGTCTTTTTGTACTGTTGAGTATGGTCTCAGGTCAACTCCATGTAAAGTGAATTGAGCGTTAAATAATCAGTTTCATTTCAATACATGGAATAGTTTTCGAAAGACCCAGGTGTTTTGACATGCCGATCTTGTTGTTAATCTAGCGTGCTGGTGAGCGGATGATATTCTCTTGAGATGTCTTGGAAAATCCTAAGGTGGGTATTGCCACTTTGTTCGTGATGAATGTGTTGGAAGGTGATTCCAAGCTTTTAGAATAGAGTTGTCCGGTAATGGTTTGACTGTTCTTCTTCATGACCTCGGTTTTCTCTTAGTGTGCTCTTCTGGACATGATGAGCATGTCCCCTATCTTGACCTCATCATGGAGACACTAAGATAGTGTCGATCTTGTTCCATGTTTTAGTTTAAATGATGTTGGGCTTGATGAGTAGTTGTTATCTGGGTAGTACGTGGGATGCATTTTTTCTTTGGGATACTTCCTTTTTTGTGTTTGGGCACGGTTGTTTTTAAAATAGCCTTAAAATGGCTTGACTTGGAAAATTTACCAGATGTTGGTTAAGGACTTTGTTATACTGGCGGATGGTTTTGGAATAGTTTTAAAGGCACGTATTCAGATAAAGGGAAAAAGTGACTTTTGGGTCCATGACATCTTTCGAGGGAAATAGGTGAAACATGTTCTGTTGATTGATTGAGGTTCAACATTTTAATTCGACAAGGTCCTTCTAATGACCTAATATATAAGATCTGTTTTGATGTTTGAGCTTTATAGTAATCTTTGGATCTAGTTAAAAAGGCTTATCCATCAGGTTTGAGAAGGGTTAAAGGTGTGTTTGGCATTGGGAATGTAACACGTCTCTTCTAACAAGATTAAATGACCTTGGTAGGTTGGTTATTTTAGTAGTAGTTTCCAATGGCTTCTCGGGGATGAGAAGTTTTTAAGGTGGGTATAATGTAAGATCCCTTTTTTAAACCAGCTTAAAATTACGAATGTTTCTGAAATTATTTTTCGGTTTATCAATGGGTCGTTCTTTTTAAAACCGAGCTCCAGAATTTTATTTTGAGTGTTGGAACACCTAAAGATGTCATTTTTCAAACTTTGATAGAAGTTTTTTGGTAAAGGGGAAGTCACACGGGCAGTGCATGGTTTGTCTAACCGTGCATCCAAACCATGCATAGTTTAAGTTTTGAGGTAGTATCTCCCGCATGGTTGGCGCATGGTTAGGAGAGACCATGCGATGAGGCCGTGCGATATGGGTGGACGAGGCAGTAGCTAACACACAGTTAGCGCAAAATTTGTCAAATCGTGCAAACTAACTGTGCGGGCACTTAAATGATATCCTTAAATTGTGGATCTCGCTCGTTTTTTCCTATAAGTTCCTTGTTTAAGCTCCTAAGTGGCCATAACTTGAGATCACCCTTCCTTGAAGGTAGGAGAATCTCTCCCAAGCATTTTGGAGGCAATCCAAAGGCTTCTCTTGGAAAATCGAAGCTGATTTCTTGAGGTAGGTAGATGTTCTTCTTCGTTCTTGTTCAGTTTCTTAGATCTACTTAGATCTACATCTCCTCTTCTCACGGTTTCTTAGATCTACGCTCGTTATGGGTAAATATAAGTGTGTGGATGAAAAGTATGATGAGTTTTGGTCTTGGTTTTGCTAGGAGAAGTGATCTAAGGAGGGTTCTTGAAGAATCGACCTGTTTCTCTTAAGGGTTCTTCATTCGTTGTGGTTTTCGTCAAAACCCCGAGGTAGGGTCCCAAATCTTTAACACATTATATGAGAATTTGATCTCCTTTTGATAAATTGAGAATGTGAGTTTCCTTGATTATGATATGTCGATGCATGGCACTTTTGATGGTATTAAATAATGCCGCCCACATGAGATAAATGAGGACTTGATCATGTGTTGATTTTAATCACGGGTTTCTAATTTAGTAAAGAGATATGATTAAAAAATTAAATGATTTGAATGGGAAGAATGAGTAATAGGTTAATTAATGGTAGGATTAATTATCAAATCATGAGTTGGAATAAGATTGTGGATTTTACAGATTTTTGGGAATATCGAATATTTTACATGTTCGAGATATAATTTGGAAATTGGTAATAATTAATGGTTGGATTAATTATTACATGTTAAATGGTAAATGGTTAAATAATTGATTATTGGTTAAAGAGATAAGGTTTGATTAATTAATTTTTTAACTAATTAATTTGCATGCATTAAATTAAGATTGTGAATTTATTGTTTGTTACGATTGTTGGCCAGGAGTACCTTTTGATGTGTATTAGTTTTCCATGCCTTAAGTTGTCTTGGATGGAGTTTTTTAGAGATTTGATATGTTGTGTGAGATGGTTTCTAAATATCTTGGTTTTGTTCAGCATGTTTTTTGATGATTATGGGGTTCTTGTAGATTGTTAAAGTCTTGGACGAATCACTGTTTGAGTGGATGGGTTCATGCTTGTTAAGGATTTTGGTTAATTAAGTGTTGACTTATCTGAAGAGTTTTTTGTGTTGTTAATTAGTTGTTGAATTAATTAACGGGTTGGTTTTGTGGTGTTAGACATGGTATTCTACACCAATGATAGATGTATATGTATGATTGATAGATGGGTTGTGAGACAGGGACTGATGCTCCAAATACTCACTGGGTGCTAGACTTGGCGTTCTATACCCAACTTGCAAGAAAATATTCTTTTATGGGACAGAGACTGATGCTCCAAATACCCATGGGTTCTGAGACATGGACTGATTCTCCGAATACTCACGAGGGTGGTAGAAATGATGTTCTACATCCATAAATTAACATTATAATATGGGTCCAATTTTTCGTGTATGAAATGAGTTAATGGTTAATGAAGGCTGTTGTGACATGATGATTTGTGAATTGATTATGAGAAAGGGTTTAGACTTATTAATTAATTGGGTGAACCACTGTTAGTTGACAGACCTAGGAGCGAATCACTATTTTAGTGGACGGTATTAGACATAATATATGAAAGATTAAATTGAATAACTTATGGCGCATTATCCAAGCCAAGGCACAATCTTGGATTCATTCTTTACTTTGATTACTTAGATGGTCTTTAGAGACATCTGTGGTGAGTGACTTATACGGGGGATGTTGGGAGTAGGCTGAATCTCAAGACTTTCATAATAATATTTGAGTAATTGATAAATGAAAAATTATTATGTAATTATTGTTGAGTATGCATGAAAAATGAATAGTGCAGGTTTAGACACCAGCTGAGGGATGAAGCAGGTACTTGAGTATATAGTTACTTTGTACTGATTTATTTTATGCATTCCTTCACATGTTTTAAATTATTTATTAAATTTCTGGACTTGGAGTAGACACCGGTGGTCCCAGCCTACTGAGATTTATATCTCACACCCTACTCGGGCCACCATTGCACTGGGTACCCGAGTAGATTCTATTTGGTTGCAGGACTATGCTGTTTGCATTTACTTGGGAGATAGGAGTAGAGAACCGAGCGGATGCTCGGGATGCTCGAGGAGATATCCCTTGGGGATTTGAGTCATTATTTATTTATTTCTGTATTGAAATTTAAAGCATGCTATTTTGTTTATTGTTTTCTACTTTTGTATCTTTATCATGTCATGAATCAATCTGCTATATAATTTGGCGTTGGGAACTTTTATAAAATGAGTATTATTTGTCTTCCGCTGCTTGTCATTTATGAGTTACTATTTCCACTCTTGTTTGTTATCTACACTGATATACCGCTGTGCAACTCTGATAAGAGGGTATAGTCTCCCCACTGACTATCCTTAGACCCTCACTGCTATTCGACAGCCTCTGGCGTACGGGGAGATGCGCTTGAGGTCATGTGGCGACCGGCCCGACCACCAGTTTAGTGGTGAGTCGGGTCGGGACGTTACACACATACCCTAGAAACATTACCTCTCAAATTTAAAACTAACAATTATATATATACCCATAGAGATGATTATTTTTCTAGATTCTTTGAATGATATCCAAATGATCCATGTGTTCATCCTCTGAATTATAGCACACCATAATATCATTCGCAAAAAAAAAAAAAATTCATGATTCCAAGAACTGAATAAAAATATAGTTAATAAATTCTATAAATATAAAAATTAACTTAGTTAAACTAAATGTAACAATAATTAATTCAAAATTCCCATAATGGATAATAAACCCTATCATTAGTATATACTCTTCTCAAAATATTAACTAATGGTAACTCGGTCATAAGTCAATATTAGAAAACCATCAGGATCCTCTGTGTCGATAAAACATGTCATTAATATTAGGAAAATGATACTTGTTCTTAACAACTAACTGATTGGGTTTTGAGTAATCGACACGAAGTTAGAGTATTCTATCATATATAACTATAATGAGAAATTTTAAAGCCAAAGGTGACACACTATAATAAATAAATCACCAGTCTTGATGATCATTAATCTAATCATCAAACTACATTAACTTAATGGATTTTATATGATAATATGGCATATAAATGGTCCTTTACTTATAATGTATCTTAATAGTGAACTGAACCTCACTATATTGTGTTAATGAAGAAAAATCATCAGTAATGACACCAATATACTCACTCACCACTATAGGATGTGTATTACCCAAATTCTGGTCAATGTTGGTAAGAAACATCTCCTAAAACTGGAATGAGATCATTCTATAATAAAGGAAAATAAACCCCACTCTCCCTAACTAGTATCCCAATAACCATAAAATCCTTGAGGGACTCTATCGAAATAATGAAACTAAACTCGATGATGAAAAACATTGATTCAATCCATAAAAATCATCATAAAATCCATGAAATTAATAAGGTCAAATATATCAATATCAAGAACTAAGAAATACCACATGACTTCAAAGTCAGTGGACATTACCAGTCACTCTATGCATTTAAAACCATTCTTGTTCCTCTTCCCTAATAGAGTGGAAAGATCCATCATGAATGTAATATGTTCCAAACTTAAACTTATCCAATTAATCAAATTAAATTGTATAAAATAATGATATTCAGTAGTATAAAAAATTACAGAACAATATAAGTTGAAACAAACATTGTACCACTCATAGTAAAATTAATTACTTCAGATTCCTATGGTGTACACTCCAATGTGTAATGATGGCCAACCTTAGCTCCTCATTCAAATTTCTTCACTTCCTAAGTACCCTATTTATCATAAGAGTGATATCCGATTCATTTAACTGATCATATTGGAAGTAAGAGCCATTAGTAATCGTCGATACAACCATATATCCTTGATATACCATTCCACATGAATTTTGGGGGTGTAAACCCCATAATATATATATATATATATATATATATATATATTCCATTGAAATAAACATGTATTATTTGATTGCATATTCTACATGCATCCTCGAGTTTAAATGAACTATTATAAAGTATATTGTTATAACCAAGATATTAATGTTTTTATAAGAATAAGAATGAACACATTATAGAAAATATATATAATAGTTTTATATTATTAAAATTAACATATTAATTCATATTAAATTAGTACTTAATTTTCAATAAATTCATTTCATGCTTCATAATTTTTTTTTCAAAATAATGGGTTTTTATTATTTTTATATGAGTATATTATATATAATTTATAACACTTCTGTAAATTTTATTTTCTAAAAAGATATAATTTTTTAAATAATTATATATATATATTTTATCTTGAGGTGATATTTTGATATTTTTCTAAATTTTTTATTATTTAATAAATAGTGAAAAATATGATTCTATAAAAAATTATTTATTCCATTCATGAAATTACAATGTACCATTTTTTATCAATTCATCAAAAAAATTCTTTAAATAATTATTATTAAACATAATATAATAAATTTTCTTGTAATCCAAATTATGATGAATTTTAGTATAAAATATTTTTATACATAAATATGCATTTTTTGGATAATCATTTTTTGATGTGTTTTGTGGGTTTATTTTTAATGATATGTCTACCATATATAGAAATGAAATTTGATAAAACAAATAACATATTTGTTAATAATAAATATTAAAAACTGTGATTTTTTTTTACTTCGGTTAACGTTAAGAGTGGTTTTTTCCATGGGGTTAAACCAAAATATAATTCTAATATTACAAATTAAACTTGTCTAGATAATATTTTATATCCATTTTACAAACCTATAATATCTCAAAATAGAATTATCGGCCTTCTGGAATCATTTTTCATGAAAAATACATTATTATATTTTAATATTTAATGAAATTATAAGTTCATCCTCCCCCCACTTAAAAAAGAAACCCACTATCCTCTCTTATATATACTTCAAGAGCCTATTATATTAGTCAATAACAACACAAATCATTTCTTAACTTTTGTACACACTTATTATAGGTCCTTAATTAATTTTAATGCATTCATTTCAAGGCTTATTGTGTAATCGAAATGAGGTTTCTCAACGAAGAGGTATAACTCATAACTAAGACCATTCAATTTTGTTTCTTCCCCCACCTTCTCTAAAACTATTATAGTTATCATAAAAATATTATTATATTATTATCAATATATATATGATATCATATGGATTTCACAATCTTTTCTCACATTTTTTCTATCATATATGAAATGAGATATCACTCATGTGTACGTGTGGACTACCACCTCTACAAATTTATATGATTCATTTCCCATCCCCACCTCACATGGTTGTTTTTAATGTTAGATTTAATAAAAATTTATGATATTTATTATATAAAAGTATTTTTTAATGGTAAAATTTTATTTATATTTGCTTCCTTATTTTTTTTAGAAAATGAAAACAATATTCATGTGTATATAAGGATTTCCATATCCATTAATGATATAATTAATTTTTTTTATATTTACATTTTATAGATGGTTATGAATATTTATATAATGAATATATCTAAAAATTAAATATTTGTTAAAAATATGTATATTAGGGAGTAATGATAAATGTACAAGGAATACAGAAGTGAAACTTTCTTCTAAAACGTAATAGTTAACACTCGGAAATGATGATTTAAAAAATGAATTTTCAATAAATCGGTGTTGAAAAGTTATATGTGGACAATATATTATATCATAAGAATTAATATTTTTATTTTATATAGGTATAATAAATTTAAATATATTATATTGGATGATAGAGAACTTAATAATTATGTCAAACATAAGGTAAGGGTTTTATGCTATAATCTCATTTTTACTGGAACTGTTAATGAATAAATTTATATTGATTAAAATAAATGATATTTAGCTCCCAAATAATATTTATATTATTTTCCTCAGGTTATATAAATAGATTATATGTTTTCAATTCACTTTATTCTCATTAACTACTCATGATATCAAAATAATGACTTTATGTAAAATTGAATTTCATTTACTAAACGGTGAAGAATATTTTTCTTCCTTATCTTTATTTTCCTGAAAAAAAATTAAAGAATTTTTTTAAAATTGTACTATGATTTTATAGGATATTTTTAGTAAATATTGAATTTCTAAAACAGTAAAATTAATTATATTGTAATTTTTTGAATGATTTATTTTTTTATTTTTACAAAAAATGTAAAAAGAATCATTATTTTAATTTTTATCACATGGAATTTTTTTTCACCATCATGATTTTTTTCTTTGAAGAATAATTTATAGTTTTTTATGTTTATTTTAATTGAAAATATTTTCCTTAATATTTTCAAGAATTTTATATTTCATATATGTGATTTCAAAATGCAAATGATATTTTCCTTAAAAATATTCCAAATACCATTAAAATAAATTTTTCATCATTTATAACATCCTTTTATTTTAATTATGCTTCATTGGGGATATGATTATATGATACCATCCTTTTTCATTATATTGATGATTTATGGTTATGCTGAAACCGATTTTTTAATTGGCTAAGTGAATATGGAATGACGATGGTCTTCATGATCATTTAGAATACCTATAAATAGATTATGATTATGCGATATGTGGTTTTGTTATTTCACTACAATTAATTGGGTAAATATTAATATTTTATTAAATGAAATGGTGTATGGGGGGTTATCCCACAAAAAAATAGGGTACGCATGAGGTTTTCTCTATCCTGAAATGAGGGTGCTTGGGAATATATCTCATGCAAGAAGCAGGTAAATAGGTGGTTGGAACAAATCCAATATGCCAAGAACATATTAGAGGGTATACTTGAAATAATATTTATGTGATTATATTGTTCCACACCTTATTCCACCCTTTTATGAGATGATCAACTGACAATGATATTATATCATGTCTCACATTCTTTGATTTCTCTATGAATCTTGCCTTGTAAACTGCCAAGATTTATTCCATGACTCATGATTATGATCGATAATTTGAAGGTAATTTCTTCCAAATTTTAAGCTCATGTTCCAATAACCTTATATTTATATTATTATTAAATGTTCATTAATATCTCCCTTGTCTAACCTTATTCCAAATTTGATCTAAATCTTTATTGTGTTTCCTTTTCTATAAGATATGAAGAAATTTTTAAAGTATGATATGTCTAAATGGATTTTAGTTATGATGAACATAGTCAGAGATGATGTAAACCTTCAATATACCATTTTTCTACGTATCCATGTTTCTAAATATAGTAAATCCTTATTTTTATTGAATAGATCATAATAATATGTAATGAATAATCATATAATATGATGTGATGTTTATATATTTAATGTTTTTTCCTTTGTTGGTATAATAGCATGTTTTAGTTATTTTTGGAAGTCAGGATGAGAAAAACATATTGAGATCCCTTTGGATAAACCTATGTATAAGAAAACTCCATGTGTTATAGTAAATAAATAAGTGTTATTTTCTTACAAAACATATCCCTATCTAGTTACTATCTGGTGGATGTGGTCATGAAATCAACGCATATAAGGGAAATAACTCTAAATAGGGAATATTGAGTATTAACTAGATCGCTACTAGTGCATGATGAATGGGTCTAAGACTATACACCTGGATAGACAATCCCATGGAATATGATTGGGTTAGTTAAAATTTTCTTTACAGAATATTATGAATGATTTCAATAGATTATAACCAAATATTTCATAGGTTAAACATAAGGTTCATATATTGAAAAGTGATTTTCCTTAAATAGATAACCTATAAATAAATTTTCAAAATTATATGGTTTTAACTAATGTTTTTATTTCTCACATAATGCTTTTTGGTTTTATTAAATGACTGAAACCTAAAGGAAAGGTGTCACCACTAAATGTGAAAGAAAATATAATGATTTTACTTATCAACCTAATTGAAATGAGAGATGGAATGAAAAAAATTGTGATTTATTCTAACCATATATTTTTATATACAATTAACAATATAAAATTGGTGAGTTTATTAACTCACAAGATAAAATAAAAATGGACTTTCATTTGAGTTTAATTGATGAATCTCATGGAGGAAAGAAAGTGCATCATCCTATGTGTCAAGAGTGTGAGAATAATCACTTAGGAAAACTTATCAATGTAATGAGATGATATTTTATATGCAGAATAGATGGTCAAAGAGGATTTAATTACTAAGGAAAAATTAATAATTTAGTGGATAAAAATTAAGTACATAATAATGTACTATTTATAGTTCAATGATTTTTGTGTAGTGTACTTGGGCATTACACAAGTCAATTAACTTATACAAAGGGTTAAATCCTTGACCATGGAAGGGTTTATGTTTTTTAATCACTAAATCATATCATTATAGATAAGGAAAAATTATCATCAACTCCATATATAGTGGTTTAATGTTAATGTTGGTAATAATATAACCCATAAAAATATTATAATTCCTCATTTAGAAGAATTTTATGTGATTTTGAGAATTTACTATCTATATATACATATATATTTAGAATGTTTTTATAATTAAGAAATCAACTTTGATATATTGAATAAACCTATAATATTATTTATATGAGAATGAATATGAACTTCCAATGGAAGTTACTTATATTATATGGGTATTACTACATATTTAGGGGGTATATTTATCTCAAATGGTTGTGGAGAAACTTAACATTGAATATATTCCTATTATTAATGATTATTCTCAGATATTCTTCCCCCAAATCATGATGTTTAGTTTTCAATATAACTCATACATGGTGACAAACCTATATCAAAGACTCCATAAAAAATAGTCCAATTTGAGTTGTATGAATTGAAGAAGAAACACTAGAAGAATATTGATAAGGGATTCATTCAACCAATTGCATCACCAAGTGGGGAACCAATTCAATTTTTTAATAATAATTACAAATCAATGTCACTATAAATTGATAATTAGGAATCAAACAACATTAAAATAAAGAATAAGTATCCTATGTCCCATAATGATATATTTTTTATCAATTAAGATGAGATAAATATTTTTCAATGATTTATCTTTTATCTATATACTATCAATTTAGGATAAAAAGTGAATAAATTCCCAATACACCCCTCTATATGAGGTATGTACAATATAAAATTATAGTTATACCATTTCATATTAAAAATTACACCACTGTATTCATCAGTATATTGAATATAGTATTTATAGACCACCATGATAGAATTGGGGTAGTCTTTATAGATGATATTATTTTAAATTCTAAGAGAATATAAGATAATGAATATCACTTGAGGATTTTATAGAAAACCCCAAGGAAGGAGAATATATCTAATTTTTTTTACCAACTATGAATTTTAGCTAGAGAATGTTTCATTTTTTTGTCATATTATCTCATGATAGAGTATATAAGTTGATCCATCAAAGATCTAAGTTATTGAACACTCGCCCAGAAAATCCATAATTATAGAGATATGTAGTTTTCTTTTTAATTTCTATATATTATCAAAATATTGAGAATAATTTCATTGGTATATCTATTCAACTCCACAATTTATCTCAAAATGGAGTATGGTTCCTATGGAAATATGAATTCCTGTAAAATTTCAAGGAGATGAAAATAATGTTGGTCAACTCACCTATAGTCTTACTATCATATAGTGGATAAGGGTTTGTGATCTATAGTGATGAATAAATTAAGGGGTTGGGATTTTTTTTATTATATATAATGATTATTTGATACATTATTCCATGAAAAAATTATGGTTCATAAGAAAAATCACTTGACTCATTCTCTATAGTTTGTAGTGGTATTATATGCATTAATAATATAAAAGAATTATCTTTATGGAAAATGTTGTGAAATATATACTAATAATATAATTATAAGGTATATATTTACCAAATTGGAGTTGAATATTCACCAAAGATGATGGTTTTCTTTAATAAATATTATGAATACTCAATACATTACAACATTGGAAAATATTATAAGGTGGTTGATTCATTGAAGTGAAAGGATCATGATATCTTGTTTAGGATAGGGATCTTATCATTCTAAAATGAGTGTTCAACAATTTATTAAGGTAATGATTAAAGAGGTGTATACGTAAGATGTTTATCTAAAAAATATGTTGAGAAATGTTTCTATGTTCACCCTTAATTGTGATGGAATGATATGTTTCATGAACCATTCATGTTTTTCATGAATAAAATATTTGAATGAGTTGTTGGATGAATACCATATTTAATAGTTCTCTATTCAAATGGGAAGACCTATGGTGTATATATATTTAAAAGAGTAGTTATTATAGGATAACAAGAAAATGGATATCTCTGAGTTTTATCTTAGTTATGTGTATGTGATCATGTTATGGATATGTGACGAAATTGTAAGGAGATGTTACAATCATTACCCATACCATAACTAAAACGGGGAAGCATCACCATGGTTTTCATAATATAAATACCCAAAATATCTAAATACTATAATTATATATGGGTTGTAGTTGACCTCCTTATGAATTAGGAATTTAATTTTCTATCATAGATGATTTATATCTCAACATGAATTGCAAAATATATAATAATTTTGTGTCATGGTTTCATAGAGTACCACATTCTAATATATTTGATCATGATATGATGTTTACCTAGATGTTCTGTTGAAGTCTTTAGTAGACTGAAAATAGAGAGTTTTGTTTTAGTACTTCCGATCATCCTTAGAAGGATGTCCATTCAAATAGAAATGTTAAAACCCTTGAGGATATTTTTATATATTGTTATCGATATTTCAGAGGAGTTTGGGATCAACACCTTCCACTAGTCGATTTTCTTGAAATATTAGCATTTAATAAATCATTTATATTGATACTTATGAATATATCTATGGAAATTAGTTCATAACTTTGAAATGAAAGGATTAAGAGGGATAAAACAATCTTTTGAGACCTTGTATAGTTAAGGAAATTGCATATAATATTTGAGTCATTTAGGCCCTCGTCAAGGCTAATTAGAGTTGATATAAGAGTTATGTTTGAAATCATAGGTGAGATCTGGAATTCAATATTTGTGGGAAGGAATTCCTATGAATTTATACATGGAGGAAGGTTAGGAGATTCAAAAATAACTAAAGCTAATTCTTAGATATATTGGCCCTTTTGATATTTTTATTGGTTAAAGACTATAACATATATATTATTACTTCCAATGAACCTCTCTCAAGTTCAGAATTTGTACCATGTATATCTCTAGAGGAAGTACATTCCCAATAATATATATTTACTAAACTCAATGGTTTTAAAACTAAAGAATTAAATTTATTATGAATAGAAATGAGTATAAGTCATGGATAATAGATATAATGTTCCACTGACAATAATACTCACCTATTTAAAGTTCTCTAAATGAATCAATAATTAAAATAAGATACATGTGAACCCCAGGGTGTGATGAAAAATAGATATTCCCAATTTTGGTATTGGTTTAAAGGAAATTCAAGGGATTAATTCCTTTTAAATTATGTAGAATGTAACACCTTAATATTATATATATATATATTTCTTTTAAATAAACATAAATTACTTGATAGATTCTTTTACATGCATCCCTGTATCTAAATTAATCATGATATAGTATACCCATATAACCTAGATATTAGTTTTATGGTATGAATATAAATAAATACATTATGAAAAATATATATAATGGTTTTATATTATCTAAAATTATAAACTAATTTATAATAAATAAATACCCAATTTTCAGTAAGGTTGTTTTATTCGTCAATGAAACGATTTTGTAAAAAATGGTTTTTATTTCATCTTGTGTTTAGATATTATCATAAACTTATTCTAATTTTATAAATTATAATTTATAATTAAAATATAATTTTATAACTTAATATATCAAAATTGGATTAAGATTCAATTTCCAGATTTTCTGAAAAGATTAATTTTTCAATGACTACTAAAACAAAGAAATTTTATAGAAAATTGTCTTTCCCAATCAAGTATTTAAATGGTACCATTTTATTTTGAATTGAAATTAAACCTAAACTACTTATTTTTTATTAAAAATAATATAATAAATATAATTTTAATGCATATTATGGTTAATTTTGCAGAAAAAATATTTTTATACTTAAAATGTTATTTTTATATAAAAGAGTTTTATGACATTATATATAGGTTTATTTTAAAAGTTATTTCTGCCACTTATAATTTAATTTCTAAAAATGGATTCTATATTATTAATATACTTGGAAAAATTTTTCAATGAGAAAACATTTATTTGTGGTCATAATAAGTAGTAGAAATAGTGATAATTTGTTACGATTATTAATATTAATGAGGGTTTACTAAGGGTTTAAAGAAATAGATAACAATGATATTACCAATTAGACATGTATAAATCCTAATTTATATCCAAATTTGAACCCCATAATATCTTACTGTCAAATAATTTTTCATTTTTAATATTTTTCTTTAATTTAATATTATTATATTTTAATATTTTGGAAAAATTCCATGTGTGTCCCCCCTACCTGTAAAAGGAAACCCCCTATCCTCCCTTCTCAAAACCTAAATAGTCTATCAGAATGGAAAATACCGACCCATATTATTTCCAACCCCCCCACCCAATGCCTATATATCCTAATTTTATCACAATACCACACTCTCAAGACTTAAGGTGTATGTCATATGAGGTTTCCTATTGAAGAGTTATAGCTTTTATCTGAGATCATTTAATTTCATTTATTCTTACGCCTTCTATAAAACTATTTTATATTTCATAAAATTATAAATCGAAAATAATAAATATATTCAGACTTCATTATTATGATATTAAAGTATTAATTTCATATTTTCCATCAAATGGGAACTAAAATTATCACTCATGTGTATGTGTGAACTACCACCACTACACGGTGATATGAATGATTTTACATTAGTACCTAAAATAGTAGTTTATAATGATATATTTAATAAACATATATGATAAAAATAATTTAATAATTATTATGGACTGAAAAAATATTATTTATTTTATTCCCTTCTTTTTCCTAGAAAATGAAAACAACGCTCATGTGTACGTACGAATTACCATATCCAATAATAGTGTAATTTTTTTTCTGATCCCAATATATTATGTATGATTTTAAATATATAAATAAAGAATAAATATTAAATTTATATAATGATCAATATTCTCAAGATAATGGAACCATAATCAATGTACAAGGACCAAAACATCCAAACTGAAACTTTTATGAACAATAAAACATTTAACAACTATAAATGATGGTTTTAATAAATAAATTTTAATAAATGGGTGTTGAAATTTTATAAGTGTATTCTATATGATATTTTATTTATAAATATTTTTTTATTTTAGATTTAATATTACGAATAAAGTCAACCTTAAGATAAAGGTTTTACGTTACAACACTATTTTTATCTGGATTGTATATGCTTAAAAAGTGGATGATGAAATTATATGATATTACTATCCCAAATATTATGTATATTGTTATCATATATTTATTAATATATATTAAATGATTTAATTTAATGTTCAAATATTTATGTATGAAGAACTACAAATGAATTTTATTAAGAAAAACCGACATTGTTTTATAATTATATTGAGAAAATTTTTCTTCTATGTTCATATTTTATTTAAAAAATTTCCATGATTGCTTTAAATATTATCCAATGATTTATTAAATTCATTTATACCCATGTTTAATATTTTAAATGAATATTATTTCCATTTTCTAATTATTTTATTTTTTATTTTTAACGAACTGTGAAAGGAATTTTTATTTTAATGTTTACCGCACAAATGACATTTCCCACCATCATAACTTATCTTTTTTTTTGATTTTCCATTACATGTTTCCATTTTTATTTTAAATAAAAATAACTTCCTTGATATTTTTTAAATTTTTGGATTTTAAATAATTGATTTCAAAATTAAAATGTTATATTACACAATAAAAGTTCAAGAGATTTTACAATTCATTTTTTATATATGATAATATCCTTTGATGTTACTTATACTTCACTGGGGATATGATTATTTGATATCATACAAATTATATTTTTGGATGGTTTGTGGTTGTGATGAAACATTTTTTCTTTTTTATAAGTTTTGTTATGAAGTAATGATAATTTTTTATAATCTTATGGCATACATGTGAATGGATTATGATTATGTGAATGGTGGGTCTATTAGAACCCTCTAATTCATCATGTAAATATTAATTATTTATATTATAAAATGGAACATTAGAAGTCATCTGAAGAACAAAAACTAAGGTTGATGGAAAGGTATCTGAAGCCCAAAAAGACAGAACATAGGAGGTTATCCCAATCCCAAAGTAAGTATACAACGTTTAACACATTCCTAACATGTGAAGAATGCCTTGATGGGTATCTATGACATAATATTTCTATGATTAGGATTATGTGACCAATTATGATACCCTTTAATGAAATTGTATTTTGAAAATGATATGATCTCATGGATGATGTTTATTAATTTCTCTATGATTCATGACTCATGAAATTCCATGTTTAATGTCATGAATCAAGATTATGAATCATGTATTTTTGGGTATTATTTTAAAATGTTAAGTTCATGTTATCATACCCTTATTCTCATATTATGTTTAAATGATAATTTATATCTCCCTTTTCTAACCATACTTGGCATATTTTCAGATCCTTTATTTTGTTTCCTTTTCCTAAGGATATGAATAAATATTTTGTGTATGATTTTTCTACGAAGAATTATAGTTATGATAAAATTAGTGGGAGATGATATAAATATTTTATTTTTCAGTTGATTATGTATCCATGTTTCTAAATACACTGAAACATTATGGTATCAATGCGAATAATAATGATATATAATAGGCATTGAACCAATAAGATGTAATTTTTATATCTTTAAATTTTGGGTCACCTCAAGAGATGACTTGAATAACTACATATATGGAATGATCTTGGAGTTGTCCTATAATTTTGATTGGCATGTAAATATCTCCCTCACTAGATGTAGATCATAAGACTTTATCATAATTTATACTTCACTACACTAATATTACACTATAATGATTCACCTTAGATCCAATTTTGGAAAGAATAAACATCTATATATCACCTATAAATACTAAAAATCTATTGATACCAATCATTCCAGTTATATCTTCCTCAACAAAAACTACTTTTTCAACCACCACTACATAGGTCAACATGAGCATGAGAATATTACTCAAACAAATATCATGATTTAGTTCCATACCAAACTACCAATAAATGAGGTAGAATATAGTAATATTCACAAGAAAAAAATGGAAAAACTTGGAGAAATGAGTTGAGTACTCCCTTATAGATTGGATTTCATGCTCCCAAATCACAATCTTCAAATATGTTTTCATATTAAATTTCAAAGGTTGGAAGAATAGATTTATGTACATCCAAAATGTGTACCTAGTGTGTTCCTCATGCAGTTTAAAAATAATTATAGAGTCCCATGAATTCTATTCATATCCTTTAATGATATAAGTGTAAAAACATCTTTGAGTCCTTATAAGACTTCAAAAACTAGAATATTATTTCAATCATTTAGATCCACTACTTGCGTTCTTGGGTTCCTTTATCACTGTGGATAATATTCGGGCTCTACATGGTAAAATATAAATAATGATCCATCATTCCTTCATGTTTTTCACCACCCACCTAAAACATAGATTGGACAATCAATATCAGTGTTTGCACCAATCCACGATCTACTATAGGATTTTGTTACAAAACATTCCTTGCATATTCCTCCCTAAAATTTGAAATTATTCTTCTATGAGGTATTGTCTATTATAATCTAGATATAACAACAAATTATGTTATAAATAAAAATTTTAATTCACTAAATTAAATAGAAATAATTTTTTTAAAATATCACAAACAACAAGTACTATTAACACTATAAAAATCATACGGGAATGGAGTGAAAACAAAGAAAAATTAATATTCATTCCACTATTAGTGGGTTAGATGTATGGTTTTTCAAAAAAACATCCACAACTATTTCATTGCTACTTGAATTTTGAAAATCAATTCACATGGTTACTAGAGATTTTTCACATGCTTTGTCAAATCATTCTTTGAAACTTTAAAATCAGGTTTCCTTACCTTTTTATCCATGAAACTAAGTCTCTCTCCAAAAAAACCTATAGTTACCCCTAAGACTCAAAACTAACATTTAATCATTTTACACCACAAAAATAAATACTATAGTCAATATTATGAACATGATAAAAATTATCGACCACCTATGGTAAGTTGGAGTCAGATACAAAATTGAGCTATCTAGGAAACCGTTCTCACATAACACTCTAGTTATGAATGTCCCAACTCATGTATACTATAAATCATTAAAAAAAAATAATTTTTATAAAATTATTTATGGTTATTCCCTTTGATAAAAAAATTGTAATGAACAAACCTAGGTCAAAATGACATGCCACCCATGTTAGCCCCCACAAGGCCTGAAGTACATTACTGATCACCATGAGCTAGGGAAAATCACATGGAAAATATTATATGAAATAATATTTATGATTTAACTTTAAAAATAACTATGGTATGTATCATGTTCAATAGAAAATGAATTTTAAATTAATCCAAAATTGTGTATAAAGTTGAAGTCTAAAAAAATGATACATAATAATGCAAAATCCTAATAGTCCTAAACACCTAATAAAACATGATCCCAGAGTATATCTCCATGTGAACATTGTTTACCGCCATTATAAACCACCCAAAAGAAATATTTATGTATAAGAGCCTCTAATCTATATGCAACCATTCATTTTACTAACACTTATATAACTATGCCTATATACAGTCAAATATATATATAAGGTATAAGTAAATGACTAGTATGATACCACCATGAATCTATAAAAATACATTAATCATGAATCTTTTAGTTCTACCTTTAAAAATTCCAATCTCATAAAGTAGTACATATGAATTTTTTTTTCAAAAAAACATTATTTTTGGTTTTTCTTCTTAAAAAAATCCATATCCCAAACCTTTAGGACATGGAAGTAAAACATGTTTTATTAAAAGAGGGAAATAACCAAGAAATATATGAATTTAAAAAAGGTTCGAATGTAAAGAAAAGACATCATTGTAATGTATACTAAAAATACATTAATGGGTTGTAAGATGGAAATGATGATACCATGAAATCAATATAACTCTAAATAGTATAGTGAATCCTAGGTCCCCTTCAAAACACATATTACAATTTCTTCCCCAAGAACTAAAGTCTACCATTATTTACATAAGAATCCATGACCAATATTTTTAAACTATCTTTTCTTATTGTTTCAAACACTTAATTTTTATAAAACCCATTTGCAAAGAAAACTCCATTAAAAAATTTATCACCACCACCAAAGATCAAGTAAGAATCATGGATTTCAATTTATCACTTAACACCATAAAAATAATCATTTTCCTTTTCCAAAATTAAGGGATTTTACAAGAATATTCATGTATCTAGGGGAAATAATCCACTAGATAGAGACATCTATTGAGACCCCCGATGAGATGTCAACACCTTCAAATTTGGTGATGGGAAACGAGGATATTCTGATATCACAAGCTTATATCTACATTTAAAATCATAAATTATCCACCCACAATCCTAGATCCAACCATAAAATCCCATTTGGATTTAAATATATCTAGGGAAAGAGATATCGAGGGTATATATTGAAAACATAGGATAAATCGAGATGAAATCTAAAAATACCACAAAAATATACAAACAAATCGATGGAGAATCGCCAAAGATTCAAGAAGGGAGATTTCTAGAGAATCAAGGAGGGGATAATTTGAGATAATGATGAATTAGTAGGAGATTAAACATAAAAATACCAATTTTATTATGTTATAGTCTATTTTTATGACATTTAGACTTGGTAACATAGTTAGGCTATAGGATTTCATAAACTATCCACTAAAAATTAGGTATCTATTATCCCATGGAAACTCAAGCACACAGTTTCCTAATAATAGGTTAATTTTTTAAAAATATAACTCTTAATTTTATTCCATGGTGATTCTAATGGATCAATGGTAAGAGAGATGAGGGATATTTCTAGTGAAAATAGAGAAATTGAGAGAAAATATGAACATACCTTAAAGGTATCTAACCAAATCAAAATATAATTACTAAGGAATCAAGGGGAGAGTCCTATAGAGAATCAAAGAGGGGATTTTATAATATAATGAGATATTAATAAGAAATTTGACTTAAAAATTACCAAGGGGATATTGGAAAATTCTATTATTAGGATGCTCAAAATCAATCACATGATTAGGATGTATGGTCAGATAAATTGTGCACTAAAATGTGGTAGCTACATTCCAATGGAAGCTAAATCACACGGTTTCCTAGGAATAGTTACATGGTTTGAAAAACAATGATAAAACTATGAAAATACCCACTAAAAAAATTATATCCATATCAAATGGTTAACACATGGTTCCTACTAAACATTCCTAAACCAGACACTAAGAGTTTTTTCTATGAAATCTTTAAGCCTTTTACCGTCAAATCTCAATATCCTTTAGAACCTAAAATGATATGAAGTATGTATAAAATTAAATATACCTATAACTTGTAGGGTGTAGCATGTGTAAGAACCCAGATCTTCATTTTTTAGGTATGCTTTCCTTTTTCTGGAGTTTTTGAAAAAAATGAAGTTTCTGGAAATATTTGAAGTACACGCCGTGTACTTTCTGAGTGCACACCGTGTATTCTTTTCCTGATCAAAGTCGTGTGATGGATGTGTCCGGGCCACACACACAGTGTGTAGGGGTGAGGTGGAGGCCGATTTAAGAAGAGTACGGAAAAACCCACTACACGCCATGTACTCTAAAAGTACACGCCATGTACTCTAAAATTACACGCCATGTACTTTCTTTTTTTCATTAAACAGACCGGGGTCGCGCCCTATCTCCATAAACGTCTTCTTCTAGGTCTGGTTTGACTGAGAGATGCCGTACAACTGCAAAACTTCTCCTAATTCCCGAGCCTCCATCTGTTGGCCGATTTGACCGCTGTCGATTGCGTTGGAACCACAACGGTGAGTTATTATTTCTTCTTGAGTTTCATTCCTTGATTCTTCCTCTTTCTCAAGTTATCGTGGTTTGAGTGTTTTGGACATTTTCTTAGATCTACGATGTTCAAGGGAGAATCAGTCATCATGGTTCAAGTATATCGATCTCCTAGGATCGAGGTAGGCAGTTTGTGGCTTACCGTTCAAAGTCCTTGAGTTTTATGTGAAAATTTCACCAATACCTATGAGTGGGGTATTGCGTGTTTACCGTTTTACCCTTGTTGTTTTTCTACCTTTCTAGTATGATTGTTTAGAGGTAAATTAATCATGTTAGAGGATATTTTGTTGTTCTTGGATGTTTTTCCCATGCTTTTCTCTATTTACGACCGTCGGGTCTTCTTAGACTTTGGACGTTACGACTGTTGCCATGCCTTGTGTCTATAGGATGGAGTGTTTTGAATTACACGCCTGTTCCTTGTAGGCTGTTTAGACAAGTAGCTCTATAGTTGTACTTTGGCCTTATATAATTATTATGCACTAACTGGTATGGGGCTGAGAGAACCTAGTGATATAGATTATAAGGGATAGACCGGGTGAGCTTTCCAGAGAGTCTTTGACATTATAGACTAAAGGAGGGTAGACCGAGTGAGATTCCTCAGTGAGTCTTATAAATTATAGGCCACAACAGATAGACCGAGTGAGCTTCCTAGATTGACTTCAGATATCATAGACTACAAGAGGGTAGACCGAGTGAGCTTCCTCAGAGAGTCTTACCTTGTTTGAATCTTTTTAAGAACCTTCCCATGCTAGAGGAGGAATTGACCGAGTGAGCTTCCTCAGAGAGTTTGTGGCATACCTGAGGCTATAAGAGGAATTGACCGAGATATCTTCCTCAGAGAGACTCTAGACCTTGGGGATAAGAGGGTTAGACCGCGTGATCTTCCTCAGAGAGTCCCTAACTACCCTTGACTATAAGGGGAATTGACCTAGTGTGCTTCCCCATAGAGTCTCATAAATTCGTATGACCAAACCAAAGGGGTTAGGCTGAGTGCACTACCCAGAGGGTTGTGGTACTTCTTGGATATGACAAGAGGGAATGGCTGCGAGTACTTCCCAGAGGGTTTCCTGCTTGTTAGCTGTTTGCTTCCCTGCTATTGTTGGTTGTGGATTGATTACTGTTGTGTATCATCCTTCTTACTGCTTACTGTTTACTGCCTACTGCTTTGCTGTTTCTGTTTACTTCTTATTGTACTTTTACCTGCCATATACTCACTGAATGTTAGGCATAGATCTTCGGGTGAATGCCTACTAGTATTTAGTCTGACAACCTGTTTGGGTCATGATTTTAGGTCCAAACAGACTATGTTGTTGTAGGCATAGACAAGGGAAAGCGCCCTTTGAATTTTGGTACTTGATTTCTTAGAGCAGGAGAGCAAGGGACAAAGCTTTGGCTTGCGATGCTAAAGAGATGTTTACTTTTCTTTTGTACTTGTTTTGGTACTGTGGTGTTTTACAGCATTGTGACTTGTTTGGCTGCTTTCCTAGATATATATCTTACATCACTACATATATATACATATGTGCTCTAGTTTGTTGATTTAGTCTTCCGCTGTAATTATTGTTGGTTACTTACTGCTTTCTCTATTGCTTGTTTATTACTTCTGCTGTGTACTTTTCCAATTAGGGCATAATTTCCCCACTATCACACCCAAGGCCCTCACTGTTAGTCGACAGCCTCTGGCGTTTGGGGGAAATACACTTGAGGCCTTATGGCAAACCGGATTGGAGCCCGGTTAGTGGCATCCGGGTCAGGATGTTACAAAGTGGTATCAGAGGGATTCTTTTATCTTGACTTGCTGTTTGGAGACTTTATCCAGGGATAGGATGGATTCGGTACTTGGTAATGAGCTCTTCCCGGGAGTAGCTAACCTGTGTACAGGGAAAATCCATACTACCTCGTTACTACAATTTTCTGGTGTTGAGATTTTACAATTGATATATTTCACCCAGAGTGATTCACATGACTTGCGTTGTTATTATTGTTTGGCTATTGTGGTTCTATTTCTGTCACAACCCGATGAGATGAGGGTATTCCATCTCATGCATCATATATGCACTTGTTATAAATTACATGCCATGCATTCTTTCCATTCCATATAGGGTGAATTAGTGATTGCATGTTGTTGTGATAGACTTGGTGTAGATTATGCATGCTGTTGTGATAGATGCTTTGATAGAATCTATGCTGCTGATAGAGGATTTTTTTTATTGTACCTAGATTTTATGAATGCCAAGTTTTGGTTCTTGAGGTGTTATGGGCCCTATTGAATCAGAAATTGGTGGATCATTAACATGTTTTTCCTTATATATGACTGTAAGAGATACCAATATTTGATTCGTGGAGAGTATGGGCCCTCACGGGTCGGAATTTGGCACATCGCTTTGTTTTCTGTGTTTTCTGGGCTTCTGTGCAGTTTCTGAGATACTGCCCGGAAAAACCCAGAATACACGGCGTGTACTTGTGGGTACACGCCATGTAGTTCAAGGCTATGTCACTAACCGTGTGATCAAAAACATGGTGTCGTGAAAATAAATTCAAGAACACGCCGTGTTGTTAAAGAACACACCGTGTAGTTTAGAGATATGTACCCGGCTGTGTCACTAACAACACGGGATGAGGAAGCTCGAGTAGAACACGCCGTGTTGGTAAAGAACACGTCATGTAGTTTTGTCCCAGGTACCCGGCCATGTCACGAACAACACGGGTCGGTGTTATCTTCTCCTATACACACTGTGTTTGTTTGGAACACTCTGTGTGAGGGAAGCCGTGTAGACGACCGTGTAACAAACAAGACGGGCAACCGAGACCTAGTCTAGTACACGCCGTGTCCCTAGGGAACACGCCGTGTAGTCTGGGGTTAGTTTGGATCGTGTGGATTAGCCGTGTAAGGATACTTGGGCAGGGGTTTAGAGTTAAAGTACACACCGTGTGTGGGAACAACACACCGCGTAGTTTGGGGTGTTACACAACCAGTAGTGGAAGGAGTACACGCCCATGTAAATGGATTTAACGGACACACCGTGTAGTTTTTAATACACTCCGTGTAGTCATGTTTTGTAAAACTTAATGTTTTCCCCCTATTCCGGTTTTGTACTCCTATGTTTTTAGTCCTTGTGAATCCTGATCTAAGGTGTGATTTTGATCTTTCAGATCTATGCCTCCAAGATGTCCTCCGGTCGTACGTCAGTTGACGGACAGTGACTAGACACCAGAAATGGCCGATCAGGGACCTCCTGTTGATCCTCTTGCTGTGCCAGCCTTGGCACCAATAGTTATACCCATTGCAGGCACTGATACACAGTTCAGGGAGGACTTCCTGAGGATGTTACAGACTTTTCAGGGAGCGCCACCTCCTGCCCCATTGATGGCTGAGTTGACACGGGTTTTCCAGTAGCAACATCCTCCTACTTTCTCAGGGGATGGAGGACCCCAGGCTGCAGAGTCATGGTTAAAGGCCACCGTAACTATCTTCGAGCATCTGGAGATACCCCTAGAGAAGAGGGTAAATCTGGCCACTTATATGCTCTGGGAAACCTCCAAGAGGTGGTGGGAGGTGATCTCACAGTCAGGACGCCAACAAGGTATGTCATGGGATGAGTTTTGATGCACCTTTTATGAATACTTATATCTGGAGACCCTAAGGGCCGATCGAGCCCAAGAGTTTATGAGTTTAAAGCATGGTACTCTTTCTGTTATGGAGTACTCTCCTCACTTCACTGATCTGCAGCGTTTCACGCCAATCCTAGCAGGTGATGAGTTGTTCCTTGTTAGGAAGTTCGAGGATGGTCTCAGGCGGGAGATCCGTTCCCAGGTGAATATCTTCCAGTTGACTTCGATATCTTCTATTGTCAACCAGGCGCTGATCACTGAGCACAATCTGAGGGATTCTGGAGTAGTGAGCCAGGGTGGTTCGACATCCAGAGCTGGTGTTCCTCCTACAGACAGTAGGAAGCGTCGTAGAGAGTCTTCTCAAGGAGATCAGGGTTCACGGGATGCATCTTCTGGTAGCCAGGTTGTATGCTACCAGTGCGGTAGGAGTGGGAAAACTAGGCCTCAGTGCCATAGGGATCCGATGGAGTGCTGATCTTGTGGAAAGATGGGCCATCTTCAGCGTTTTTTTCAGATATTCTCACCTTCAGCTGGTGGTAGGGGTCCTCTATAACCCCACGTTCTAGATATTCTTCGCCAGTTTCCCACCAGTCTGGGAACTAGAGTTATTCCAACTGTTCGGGCTGAGGTGGAGGTCGCGCCCGGGGTGGTCAGTCACTAGGTCATCAGTGACAGCAGAGTGGATCAGCTCAGAGCGGTTAGCCAGGGGCGCAGGGCCACGGTGCCGGCCAATATTTCACCATAGATCAGACCTATCAGGAGCAGGATCCCGACCCTTCTACAGTTCGAGGTACGATCTTAGTATCCTCAGTTTTATCTTCATCTCTTTTCGATACTAGTGCTTCGCATAGCTTTATCTCTGTTTCTGTTGTGGAGAGCCTTGGGCTCTGTATCTTTTTGTCTGCCGACTTGTTGACTCTTAACATGCCGTTGGGAATGAGGAAATCTAGCGTACGTCATTACAGAGAGTTCCCTCTTGAGGTTGCGGGGTTTCATTTCTTATGGGATCTCTATGTCCTAGAGATGACGGGCTATGACGTCATTCCCGGTATGGACTGGTTGGTTCCCTTCCAGACAGTCGTCGATTTCTATTATCGCAGGGTGAGTTTCGTATCACTAGAGGGTAGATATTTTCTTTAGAGAGGTGAGTGGGATGTCTAGGAGGGTAGAGCTGGACCTGAGCATCATGGGCTAGGAGGAGTTACAGCCCAGATTACCAGTATTTATATTGATGACCAGGGGACTTCATAGTTAAACTTTCCCCGAGTGGTGGATCGTTTTAGGGATGTCTTTCCAGAGGAATTTTTGGGTTTGCCTCTGGAGCATGAGGTAGAATTCTTGTTTGATCTCGTTCCAGGAGCGGTACCAGTGTCCATTCCTCCTTATAGGATGGCTACACCTGAATTGCAGGAGCTCAAGAAGCAGTTGGAGGAGTTGCAGGAAAAGGGTTTCATCCGACCCAATACTTCTCCTTGGGGTTCGCCTGTCCTGTTTGTGGAAAAGGCAGATGGAACCCTTCAGCTTTGTGTGGATTATCAGAAGCTGAAGCAGTTGATGGTTAAGAACATATATCCCTTACCGAGGATTGATGACCTATTTGATCATCTTCGAGGAGCTCGGGTGTTCTCGAAGATTGACTTGAGGTCCGGTTATCATCAGTTGCACATTAGACCATCGGATATACCTATAACAGCCTTCAGGAGCAGGTATGGTCTATACGAGTATACAATCATGCCGTTCGGTCTCACGAACACACCATCAGTTTTCATGGAACTGATGAAACGAGTGTTCGATCCTTATTTGGACTCCTTCATCATGGTCTTCGCGGACGATATCTTGGTGTACTCTTGTACTTGACACAACCATGCTACCCATCTTGAGATCGTTCTGAGTACACTGAGTGAGCATCGGCTTTATTCTAAACTCTCTAAGTGCCACTTTTGGATGGATCAAATTCACTTCTTGGGTCATGTCATCTCAGAGACATGAGTTTCAGTGGACCCAAAGAAAGTGAGAGCTGTAGTCTCCTGGGAGTAGCTGAAGAATGTCTTTGAGGTGCGGAGTTTTCTAGGGCTGGCTGGACACTATAGGTGTTTCATACAAGAATTCTCGCGCCTAGAAGAACCATTGACAGGCCTGACCAAGAAGGGGGAAAAGTTTTTATGGTCAGATTCTTGTGAGTCTGCCATTCGGGAGCTGAAGGGGAGGTTGACGTCAGCACCGATACTAGTCTTTCTAGTGCCAGAAAAGAGCTACACTATTTATTGTGATGCTTCAGGTATTAGGCTAGGAGCTGTGCTTATGCAGGGAAATAGAGTCGTTGCGTACGGGTCTCGGCAGTTGAGGCCACACGAGAGGAATTACCCTACACACGATCTAGAGTTGGTAGCTGTTGTTCATGCCTTACGCTGTTGGAGACACTACCTTCTGGGAGATCACTTTGTGGTTCTAACCGACCACAAGAGTCTCAAGTATATATTCAATCAGCGTGATCTGAATCTGAGACAGCGCAGGTGGGTTGAGTATCTTCAGTCTTTCGACTTCGAGATCACCTATACGCTAGGAAAGGGCAATGCAGTGGAAGATGCGTTGAGCAGGATAACCTAGATTCAGGCAGTTCAGGAGGCCAACATTGAGTGGCAGCTTATGACTATGTTATCTGAGATGCACTTGGAAGTGCACAATAGGTAGGGACAGACTGTCATATGTTCTGTAGCTGTTACCTCTACACTTCTTGATTGGGTATAGATGAGGCAGCTATCAGATTCGGAGGCCTTAGTCTTGCGGGAGAGTGTGTCAGGAGGGGACCCTCTTCCTGGATGGACAGTGGGAGAGGATGAGATCTTTCATTTACAGGGATGTGTATGGGTGCCAGCAGACATATGCGAGGAGCTGATGCGGGATTTTCATTCCTCAATTTGGGCAGTTCATCCTGGCATCACCAAGATGTATCATGGTCTACACCGCCAATACTGGTGGCCAGGTATGAAGAAATATGCTGCTAGTTTTTTAATGAGGTGTTCTACTTGTCAGCAGGTGAAAGCAGAGCATCAACGACCAGCATGGCTTTTACAGCAGTTACCCATTCCTGAGTGGAAGTGGAACGATGTTGCGATGGACTTCATGATCGGGCTACCGAGGTCACCTCGGGGGAGTGATGCTATTTTGGTTGTCATCGATAGGCTTATGAAGGTTTCTCACTTCTTGCTAATCAAAGAGACCTTCAGTGTTGATGATCTAGGATGGTTGTACATCTAGGAGATCGTACTTCTACATGGAGTTCCACACTCCATTGTTTCAGACAGGTATGAACACTTTACTTCTCGATTCTGGAAGGGACTTTAGAAGGATTTGGGTACACAAGTACTTTTGAGTACAGCATACCATCCCCAGACTGATGGCTAGTCTGAGCGCACGATCCAGGTGCTTGAGGATATGCTCCGAGCTTGCATTGTAGACTTTGGAGGTTATTGGGAGAAGAATGTACCTCTATGGAGTTTTCCTACAACAACATTTTTCAGGTGACCATTCAGATGGAACCATACGAGGCTCTGTACGGTAGGCCATGCCGATCAACCTTATGCTGGCTAGAGGCAGGAGAGCCAGCTTTAACGGGACCTCATCTTGTTTAGGAGACCTCAGAGCAAATAGAGTTGATTCAGAAGAGGATGGCTACAACACAGTCTCAACAAAAGTCTTATGATGATTAGCAGAGATGGCCTTTAGAGTTCGAGGTCGGGGATCAGGTTTTCCTGCGTGTCGCACCAAGGTTGGGACACAAGAGGATTCGAAGACAGGGTAAACTTTCAATGCGGTATGTCAGACCGTTTGAGGTTTTAGAAAGTGTTGGGCCAGTTGCCTATCGGTTGCAGTTACCTCAGAGGTACCGGGCCATGCACGACGTCTTCCACGTCTCTCAGCTCTGACGTTACTTTTCAGACCCATCACATGTCTTTCAGCCCAAGGAGGTTGAGCTCGAAGCGGATGCATCGTTTGCGGAGCTTCCTATCCAGATTTTTGATCGCAGTATGAAGGTTCTCCATGGGCGGTCTGTTCCTTTAGTACGGGTGCTTTGGCAACATGGGCGAGTACAGGACGAGACCTGGGAGAGGGAGGCCGATGTACGATCGCAGTGGCCGGATCTGTTTAGGGTTTCTTCTTCTATGCCTCGTTAGGGAAATTCAGGGATGAATTTATTTAATGGGGGAAGTTTGTAAGAACCCGGATTTTCATTTTTCAGGTATGATTTCCTTTTTATGGAGTTTTTGGGAAAAATTAAGTTTCTGGAAATTTTTGAAGTACACACCATTTACTTTCTGAGTACACGCCATGTACTCTTTTCCCGCTCGAAGCCGTGTGCTGGCCATGTCCAGGCCACACACACGGTGTATAGGGGTGAGGTGGAGGATGATTTAAGCAGAGTACGGACAAACCCACTATACGCCATGTACTCTAAAAGTACACACCATGTACTTTTTTTTCATTAAATGGACCGGGGTCGCGCCTGATCACCATAAACGTCTTCTTCTAGGTCTGGTTCGATCGAGAGACGCCGTACAACTACGAAACTTCTCTAGATTCTCGAGACTCCATTTTTTGTCCAATTAGACCACTGTCGATTGCGTTAGAACTGCAACAGTGAGTTCTTATTTCTTCTTGAGTTCCATTCCTTGATTCTTCCTCTTTCTCAAGTTATCGTGGTTTGAGTGTTTTGGATGTTTTCTAAAATCTATGACGTTCAAGGGAGAATCAGTCGTCATGGTTCAAGTATATCGATCTCCTAGGATCAAGGTAGGTGGTTTGTGCCTTAACGTTCAAAGTCCTTGAGTTTTATGTGCAAATTTCAGCAATACCTGTGAATGGGGTATTGCATGTTTACTGTTTTACCCCTGTTGTTTTCCTGCCTTGATATTATTCTTGTGTAGAGGTAAATTAATCATTTTAGGGAATATTTTGTTGTGCTTGGATTTTTTGATCATGCTTTGCTCTGTTTAAGACCTTTGGGTCTTCTTAGCTTTTGGCCGTTATGACTGTTTTCATGCCTTGTGTCTATAGGATGGAGTGTTTTTCATTACAAACCTGTTGCCTTGTAGACTGTTTAGCCAAGTAGCTCTATAGGTGTACTTTGGTTAGTCAAGTAGCTCTATAGGTGTACTTTGTCCTTATAGAATTATTATGCACTGACTGGCATGGGGATGAGAGAACCTGGTGCTATAGATTATAAGGGATAGAACAAGTGAGCTTCCCAGAGAGTCTTTGACATTATAGACTATAAGAGGGTAGACCGAGTGAGCTTCCTTAGTGAGTTTTAGACATTATAGGCCACAACGGATAGACCGAGTGAGCTTCCCAGAGTGCCTTCAGATATTATATACTACAGGAGGGTAGACCGAGTGAGCTTCCTCAGAGAGTCTTACCTTGTTTGAATCTTTTTAAGAACCTTCTGAGGCTAGAGGAGGAATTGACTGAGTGAGCTTCCTCAGAGAGTCTGTGGTATACCTGAGGCTATAGGAGGAATTGACCGATATAGCTTCCTCAGAGAGTCTCTAGACCTTGGGGATAAGAGGGTTAGACCGCATGATCTTCCTTAGAGAGTCCCTGACTACCCTAGACTATAAGGGTAATTGACCGAGTGTGCTTACCCAGAGAGTCTCATAAATTTGTATGACCAAACCAGAGGGGTTAGGCTGAGTGCACTGCCCAGAGGGTTGTGGTACTTCTTGGATATGAGCAGAGGGAATGGATGCGAGTACTTCCTAGAGGGTTTTTTGCTTGTTAGCTGTTTTCTTCACTGCTATTGTTGGTTGTGGATTGATTACTGTTGTGTATCATCCTGCTTACTTCTTACTGTTTACTGCCTACTGCTTTGCTGTTGCTGTTTACTGCTTATTGTACTTTTACCTGCCATATACTCACTAACTGTTAGGCATAGATCTTCGGGTGAATGCCTACTGGGATTTAGTCTCACACCCTGTTTGGGTCATGATTTTGGGACCAAACAGACTATGTTGTTGCAGGTATAGACAAGGGAAAGTTCCCTTCGACTTCTGGTACTTGATTGCTTGGAGCAGGAGAGCAAGGGACCAAGATTTGGCTTACGATGCTGAGGAGCTGTTTACTTTTATTTCATACTTGTTTTTCTACTTTAGTGTTTTATAGCATTATGACCTATTTGGATGCATTCCTAGATATGTATCTTTCATCATTCCATATATATACATATGTGCTCCAGTTTTTTGATTTAGTCTTCTGTTGTTATTATTGTTGGTTACTTACTACTTCTTCTATTGCATGTTTATTAATTCCACTGTGTACTCTGCCAATGAGGTCATAGTTTCCCCACTATCACACCCAAGGCCCTCACTGCTAGTCAGCAGCCTCTGGCATTTGGGGAAATGCACTTGAGGCCTTGTGGTGAACCGGTTCGGAGCCCGATTAGTGGCATTCGGGCCGGGACATTAAAACATGGTTTCGTAGTCTTATGAGAATCCTAGAGAGGTATTATATATGGAAATATGTATTATTTATCCCAAGTATCACACTAGAACCTATGTATTAATGGGGATAGTCTAGAATAACTATTGTGATAGATATGTGTTATGTACCTTAGAGGCCAGACTACGAGATGTGGTTACGTTTATGAAACTAACCCACTGGTGTAACATGGTATAAGGTTTTGGGTTTTATATTACACCATTTATATTTTATTAATATATATATATATATACATATATATATGATATATCTAAGGATTAATGGTTGTATTCCATAGTTGTATTTTACATAGTTTTCCTTCTGGGATACGAACCCAGTCTTTTGTGATATATAAAAGAAGAGGGTTTAGGTCCCATGTGGTATATGATACTTGAGTAATGGATTAAAAGTAACTAGTTTAGGGAAATTAATTAAACCCCCACCCACATGATAATATGTTTTATATAATATAAAATATTCATTTATCCATCAGTTGTAGGATACCACCCCATATAATATAGGCTTATATTTATTCTAGGTCAGGGATATGACTCATTGTGTCTAAGTTTCTATGGTTCTTGGGATGGATGTGGAGCCCCTTTGGTAGTATTATCATGGTTTTAATTATAACTACCCAAGATAAACATAACTTAATTTTACATTAGTTTTATAAGATAATCATTATATATTAAAAAAAATCACATATCCCAAGAATGGAAGGTTTAGTGTCCTTAAGGAGAAGTAACATAAGAAAATTATTTTACAAAACATGGGAGAATTTATCCATAATATAATAACACAATACTTCTTTATACACTTCTCATAAGTTACACATATTCATAACCTTAGGTATGGAAACAAAATAATGTGGTGATCTCAGATACCAAGTAATAGTAAACACAAGCATAATTAATCCATGATTACAATTGAGTATATTGGTACAATCATGATACATAAAAAATTCATACCTAATGATTAATATGATATAAATCATGTAATGGAGACTAAAATAATATAAAATTTTCAAAAGTAATATAAAATAAGTATAAACATTAAATGAAACATAGTATGAAAACAAAATAATCATAGAAAGGTAGAATAATCATAATCCATGGAAACCTAGTGAGAAAAATAATGGTTACCATGAATTTTTGAACACACTCATTATGTCAATGCATTGAAATGTTATTGCGCTCAATATTTCTACACATTTTTGAAAAAAAACTCATTATTTTCCTTAATAAGAATGTGAGAACACTAATTAAATCTGTGCCTTTTTGAACAAAATAATTATGTCCATGCATTAAAATGTTAGAAAAAATCATTATTCTCATATATATTGAAACAAAATCATTATGTCCACACATTAATGTATGATCAATATAATTATTTATATTCCTTTTTGAACAATCCCATTATTCATTTTCATTAATATGACTGAAAACTCATTATTCCTATGCCTTTGTAAACAAACTAATTTTCTTCATGCATTATTATACCATTAGATATCAAAATTAACTAATGCATGGGAGTGTGATATAATAAACCACTAGTAAATCATCCATAAATATGTGTTATATTGAAATAATTCATTGATTATATCTTAAAGAATCCATGGAATGAAAAATGGGTGCCAATATATTTTCAGATGGTATCACCAAAATTGACCTTAATAATGTAGATCTTTGATACCCATTATTCAATCACATTCAAATATTATATCATGAAAACTTTTCAATGGTGGGTCATGATAAATAATTTCCAATAAAATAACACCTTTTGAGAAAAATAGGAAAATGGTAAAGAAATCAAAAAATTGTTTTTTAATGCATCTAACATCGGTGAAAGTGATGAAGTTAGGATCACATTAAAAATTAATTTTTAGAAATGTCATATATATGAATTTGAAAAGAATTAATTTTATAAAATCAATATTCATAATGAAAAATCAGTAATTATTTTTTGAATAATACATAACGGTATAAAAAATGTGATGTGATTTTTTTTAAAAAAAAATTACTTTTTAAAAAAAATATTCAAAATGGAGCCTTATAAAGAATAAATGTTTTAGAAATGTGAAACGAAAACATAAAAACATATTTTTAAAAAATCCTTCTATATTTTCTACATAATTATTACCTATTTTTAGATTAATATTCAATATATTTTTTAAATACAATCCTGATTACATTAAAATATTAGTGTATTTAGAATCTAGGATATAAAAAAATAGTTCAAAAATGAACTACATGGTCTCCCTCATTATTCTTATTAAATATAACCCTTTATAGAAATATCATACTAAAAAAATTTCTTTACATATTGGTGATAAGAAAACATAATATTGTGTGATCTCAACTTCCCAATAAGGTAAAACAAGTGAGATATAAATGATTATTTAAACATAACATGAGCATAAAGGGTATGATAACATTAACTAAACATTTGAAAGTGATACCTAGTAATTCATAAATGAAAAAACTAACTCATTTCTTAAATATTAATTGTTCATAAGTCTTGTGTCATAAATTAATCAATGAACATGAGCTATGTGAGTATAATATTGGCATAAGGTAGAAGTTTTTGTCATGAACATAAACATATAAAATCATTTCCATAGTATTCATGGGTCACTATAAGGACTATCATACTAGATTAGGTTCACTCCCCTAACCATAATATCTCATTTCAATGATCACATTATTTACTATCATAGTAGAAGGAGTCTCTTACTAAACTGGGTTCACTCTCTATCACAATCCTTTTTCTCTCATTATAAATCAATCATTAGCTAATACATTCTAGGGATATATAATTCTTGTCATACTTTTCACCTAATGAAAATCATACATATGTATTCTACAATATCATAAAAATTCATCATATCATATCTCGTGAAACAAAAATGGATTTTCAAAAAATGTAATAATTATATCATAGTAGAACCCATGGAGAAGAAATAGATTTCATAACTTAATTTACTCATGGTAAAGGAATGAGTTCTATATAATCATCCTTAAATCATAATCATCATAATCCATCTAAATATTTAAGTTTATAGTACCATTGGATAATATAACCATTAAAGAATATGTAACATAAAGATATGTTATCATAGATGACTAATTCCTTTAAAAAGGCACTAGAACATTTTATGAGGAAAATACCTTTTTAATTTGAAATAACTAATTTAAATTGTAAAATTTTCCAAAATATGAATGAAAAATTTTTATTTCAAAAGAACATTGGATGATTACATAGAAAAGAAAAAAAATCATTGATTCGTAATGACTGTGGGAAATTACATTCATCTAGTGTATGTAAAAACAATGATTATATTCATATATTTAGTAAAAATTCAAAAGTACCTCATTTAAAAAATGTTTGAAACATTCATTTTTAACCATTTTATAAAAAATCAATAATGGGTACAAGTTACTTTCAAAACATAGTAAGATAATTTTTAAAACATTGTTCAAATAATTAAAAAGAAAATATATGGATGAAACATGATTTCTGTTTAAAGGGAGTAAAAATTTAGGTTTTTCATAGAAACATTATTTCAGTCTTTTGAGATATAAAAGAGTTTAAAATGAAAGAAAACCATATATCTATAAATAACCATATTCGTATACAATTAATTAGTTTCATGACATTTATATCATAAAAGTGATTCATTTTAAAATTATTAATTAATTTTTTTGATGAACAATGATATTGAAAAATAAATCTGATTCCACATTAGTAACTGTTGAATCGTAACCCCATGAAAGAATAACATCCAATTAAAATTTAAATAAGAAAATCTCCAAAACATTCACTATATTTTCCTACGACACTTCATCATCATTTTAATCCTCCTTGAACCTCTCAATAATGGATGGGTGAGTAGTTATTTGAGAATGTTAGGATGAATATACTTTTATTACTCATATTTACATCCTCCATATGTCTATAAAGATTGGATAACTTATAATCCTAATCAAGGATTGGATTGGAGGACCCTTTCTAATAAGAGTATCTACCACTTTTTTCTTCTTCCTATAATGGAAATGGAATGAACAATCATAATCCTTGATCAGTTCTAAAAACTTTCATGGGAGTATTTTGATCTATTTTTTGTGTTAATATATACTTGAAGTTTTTATAAACTATATATGTCACACTTCTCCCTATAGAGATAATTTCACCAAATCTTCAATGTGAATGCCACTATAGACAAATCTAGATCATGGATTGGTTATTTATACATATTGATGTTTAATTGGACAGAGAAATAGGCTATCACATTTTTTTCTTTCATGAGTACAAAACCTAGTCCCTTTTTGGACACATCACTATATGTCACAAATCCTTCCCCCCCGGTGGGTAATATGAGTATAGTTCTAGTAATTATCCTCTTATTTCACTCATTAATTATCTCTTCACATTTATTACTCTAGAAAAATAGTACTCCCATTTAAGTTATCATAGTTAGTTATAATGAAAATCAAGAGAAATTTCTCATAAATCTATGATATTATGCCGATAATCCAAGGAAACACTGACTTTATATCATAGATGATTGTATGTTACATCCTATAATTTCCTCTATTTATGAAGTGTTCATATATATATATATATATCTATTTTTTGACAGAATTCCCTAGTAATATTACTTTTCCTATAAAAAAATTCACATTTACCAAACATCTCATACAACTTTTCTTTATGAAAGGTCTCCAGTATGGAATTTAAGGGCTCCTCATGTTCCCCATTTTCTTTTATATTAGATAAGAATTTCATTAATAAGAACAAAAAAAAAAATTTCAAGGTAATCCCAAAATACTCTATTAATTAATTCAATGAAGATAAATATATCATTTCTGAGCACAAATGGAATCACTATAAACATGTAGTGCCTATAGCTTATATGAAAATCCCCAATGAGGATATTTTCACTCTTAATTTTTAATTAATAATAACTAAAATAAAGATACACCATGGAGAAGCATTGGGATCCACATAGCTAATCATACAAGCCATCAATCCATTGAAGATAATACTTACTCTTTATGATGATCCTATTGATATAATGATATTTAATGTAGAGGAACATTTATCCATACTTCATATAAATGAAAAGGAATTATGTACCTCATAGTGATTCAATTGAGAAAATAAAATCTTTATCCACATTCTCTTATAGTTTATTCATCAACTCTTAACGTTCAAAAGTGTCTATTCTATATAGATTCTTAAATATTGGAAAATTTCTAGGTATATGTTTGATTTAATATTCAATATCTAGGCTAGGGAGATTACCATGAAATTCTTCAAGAAACACATCAGTGAATTCCCTTCTAATTTAAATTTCATATAGGATGACCTTTTCCTTAGTATTGTTAATTTAATCTAGATATACATGGTTATAAATAAGTAATATCCATGCTTGAGAATATTATACAAAATGATATTCATCATCCTCTATGCACTTATTTATAATCATATAGAGATTTTCTATATGGAGGGTAATTTCCTTCTCCCAAAAATTTATATTGGATCTATATTAGTAAATCCAATCCATGAACAGAATATCATCAAGTTTGACTAAAGGGAGTATCAAAAGGTTTTTTGGGAAATTCAGCTGAAATTTTTTGATGGGGACGAGTTATATACTTGGGATGTAACAAATAACCCATTTTAAACTCTATCGATAAACAAAAATCCATGTTTTGATGTGGTGCTTGAATAGTTTACTAAACATGTATGATATTAAAGAATGTATCGAAATAGAATCTAATAGTTTTTTCACAATAATTGAATGAATAATTAAGATATGTATCTCCAATTTATTATCGATTTCCACATTATCAGTTGGGATGGAATAAACATCACATTTCACCCTAGGCTATAAAAGTTGTTATAATATGTTTTCATCGACAACCCTTGAAATAGTGAATTGATTCACATAGTGTCAATATTTATTGGAGTTGAAACATTGCCCAATAAGATGAATTCTAACTGGAGTACTTATTTATTCCATTACAATGATGGTTTTATCCTATTGGTATTCACTACCTAGGTTCCCTTCATTCCCACACCTAAATAATTTCTTTACATCATTTAGAAAATTAATAGGATTCTTCTTCCTGCACTTTTTACAAGTGGGATGTTCGACATTATTTCCCCTGTGATATTTCTTCATCGTAACTCAAGAATTAAAATCAATCCTTTGCTTCCTATGTACAGACTTATGAGACCCTTGAGATTATTCAGTCATTATTTAAACATTGAGGGTAGATTAGAAAATTTCTTTATAGTATTAAAATTCTAAAATCACAACAGATTTACATTAACCTATCTATATCCCACCAAATAATATTTCAATGTAACATTATTTTTTCAATGAAAAATTAGAGGTGTATCGTGTGAGTCTTATGATGTTTTCCTTATACACCATGATTGATTCATCATATTTATGCATGAGACCATGGAAATACCTTTAAATTTTAATTTAAATAGTGAGATGAATGTATTTATGAAAAACAATCTACAATTATTTCTACTCCATCACTTCTATCTCCTCCTCATGATTTTTATTTTTTTGTAAACATCCACTATTGATCAGCTTCTCCATCCCTATGTTAAAAAACCATTACAACCATCTCGTTTTCATAGAATTTAAGTATGGAGAAGATCTTTTCAATGAAGTTGATCTATTTTTTAGTTATTAAGGGATCAAAATATCCATTGAATTTCATATTCCTTTTTCAAAGAAAATCTTAAATTGAAACTTTCTCTTTCATAGAGGTATTATGAGTGTTCCCCATGATTCATGTTTCTATTGAAAACTTGAGTTAATTGAGAACTTATTTTCATTAATTTCACGACTCCTCCCATTGTGCAGGAAATCTCATTTTCATAGTCATGACAATTCTCCTCCACATGGTTATTGAATTAGTTTCTACTATTTCCATAAATTGACTAAAATAAAGGAAAAATAAGGGATATTTTTTTTTAAATTATTAAAGACACAAATGGGAAACCATAAAAATTAAAGGTATAACATATAAATGAAATATATTCACTAACAAATTAATTTATGAGTTCCACTCTATATGATAAATGATAAATTTCCTTACATAAAATCATATTGGTATTTTTGTTCCCTTAAAAATTTTTGATAAATATATTGTAAATTTACCACATATTTTTTAAGAAGGTTGAGGCGCAAAGGCCCCTATTATTAAAAAATGAAGTCATACAAGAATTAAAGATAGAGGAGAAAACACAACAATTCAGGTCCATAAAAATAATATCGGCACACTGGTGAGCTAGTGTTCATACTATGATGAGATATCTGATCACCCCTTCCATGTGGATGTCTCCCCCTCTACCTAGCCTTTTCCTGCATCCAGGGACCTCCACCATCATCCGGGATCTCAGAAGTTACATCAATGTTCGCACACTTAACTCCATCCTGATCTTCTGTTGTTTTTCCGTCTTCATCACTACTGGAAGATGCAAGAAATTCAAACTAATTATAAGTTCTAACCTTTTTCATAACTTTTTGAATTTGAGATTGAGGGGTTCCACATATTGGTGGAGGAATGGGTGATCCTGCCACTTTGTCATTTTTTATTCCCTCCAAATTAGGAGAGTCCGCATGTACTTTAGGAGAGGAGGCTTGGACATATTCCTTCAAGGAACTTGTTTGTTCATGCTACCCAGTTGGAGTGGGTTTATAGAACAAGCTATGAGTATTCATAGAATCCTTATATGGAAGACCATGAAATAAACTGGATTTAACATGGGCTTTAGGAGTAGCTTCCAGAGGGGAGACCTCCATGTTAGTGGCGTAGGGAGCTGTAGAAATATAAGTTTCTCTATCCACTGTAAATAGAACATAGTATTTGACATTTGTGGCTAGGGGTTATACCTTTTTATTTTTCTTTTATGAAGTATAGTTACAATAATTGATCACCTATTTCCTATCTTTATATTTCCTTGAGATAAGAAGATCTATCTTTTCCTTTCCTCTTTTGATTTTAGCATTGACCAAAATCCGTTATTTCCTTAGGAAAGAGTCTGCATCTTCTTGAGAAGCAGTTTCCATAGAATCAATGATGTAAATTTATTCATAATCATCATTATCTTTGAGACCTCTTATCAATATATCTTTGAATGAGGCTCCATTTATATAATCTATAACAGAACTTTCATTTACATATAGATGAGTATCATCACAAAGATCTTCCCAGGATAAGAGAACTCTCTTATTTTTTTTGTATAGAAGAACTATTCTTGATAGGTTCTTCAGAACATCCCTTTTTTCCATTAGGTTATTCATCAAGAGACCTTTGAGATTTTTCAGTAGACTCAACATTATTTCTATTAGACTTCTTTAGAATGTCAGAACCAATTACAATATCTTTCTTATTCTACTCAGTGCTTTGTGATATACCTTGCTTAGGTGGATTACTATAGTGTTGTAGGTCATGCCCTTTAAGTTGAAAGTTGTCACAAATAAAATTTCTTCTACATGTAGATTATTCATTCCCAATAACTTTTCATGGAACAAAAAAAGGTGGAGTGTTTTCATATTAAATTCAAATAAAAATATCATCCTATTGAGTAGATAAAATCACTTTATCTATTAAATTAGTACTAAGGTCAACCTCTACTAGGACCTGAGAAAAGTGACCATAAATTAATGATTCTGTAACTTAATTCATTCTAATAAGAATCTCAATATCAGATGCAATATTGAAAAAAATCTCAGCATGCCATAATACCCAGTTGAGACCATGTATTTTTATCCATACTTGCGCACAAGTATCCTTAAAATCAAGAAAATTGAAGTTCAATTTCCATTCATGAAGTCTAAGTGAACCTGGCCTGATATTGATGGAACCGATACTCCAAGATCTCCCTTTGAGCTCCACTAAAGGAAACAAGATATAAAAAAGTCCTCGACTGAGGGACACACATTTGAATTCATTGAATCCCCAAATATCAGCCAACCAAGAGATGAGATCTGATATATGCCCGGGTTTCATACCTTTCATTAAGAAGATGCGAGCAATAAAAAAAATGCTTGCACAGATCAATCCTAGCCGCTATTGCATCTTCAGAAGCTGATACATGCATTTTTGACCCTTTCTGAATTATTCGATGGGGTGCACAATTTTCAAGAGGAATGAAGGATCTCCCAGAGAAACTCTTGAAGTAGGATAGGTTATTCAGAGCTTCATGGTCCTTCTTATTCTCATTTGGGGCCAAACTAATCTGTTTTGCGAGTCGAAATGCATCAAACGAGTCAAGATTAATACTGCGTGGGTGAGTTATGGAAGATGAAACTACAGGATGTGGTGATGGAGGTTTCCTCTCTTGCTCCTCCATCCTCAGTAAATTTACCATATCATATCCCACAAGAGTGTTAATTTTTTTTTCACCAATGAAACTTTTTTCACCAAGTGATGATCAATTCAAGTCCAATGATTTTTTTTTGGGATTAATACCCCTAAGTACAACTATACAAGATCCACATCCACATATAGTATCTAGATAGGGATGTATTTTCTCAGAATACACATAATGTATGATTTGAAAAAATTAAGGATTTTTTAATATATTTAGTCTTGTCCCTAAGGAATTGAATAAGGTTTTCTAATCCAAATTCCCTAAAATAACTAGACTTTTCTTTGATACCCACTATGAAAACCTGTATATTTTGAAATGCCTTAATTCATAATTTATTACATAATGATACAAATAATAGAACACCAAATATTGAAAGGACTTTTGTATTTTGAAAATTATTTACGGAGCATAATAACATGAAACATAGATATAACGCCATTATTTAAAAAACACTTAACATACCCATAAAATTTTCATTACTCTTCTAAAATTTCATGGGATAAATATTGGGTGTACATAAGAAATGGATGAGCTATATTGTCTAATAAGGGAATAATAAAAAAATATAATATGTTAATCTTGTCCATGTGATACAATATGCATATCAATTTTATATAAGAGGGGTGAGAATTATATACTTGAACATAGAAGAATGATAGAAGACGATAACATAAAGGAAACATGGGAATGTGGAAACAACATAAAATAGGAAAATCATAAAAATAAGTTAATTCTAACCACCAAGACATCATAACATAGTGTTATTAGGATTATATACCATAAACTATACATTTTTTCTCATGAGATAAAAACATTACCCAATTCAATGGAGGACTATATAAATCTAGACCCATTATGCACTCATTTTTACAAGAATTTTTTTAAATAAATTATAAAAATTTTATAAATTTTATAATTAATTTTCTTATGTAATTCATTATTTAATTAAAATGTGGGTATTTAAAATTAAAGTAATAATTTTGATTAAAATGAATAAAAAATTTGAAATAAAATTTTAAATTCAACTTCCAATTTCTCTATAACTAACCAAAATTTTCATACAGGGATGTTATATATTTTTAGATTAAAAATCATTACATTACACAAATACAAGCCAAAAGACCTTAATAGTGTAGTTCCTTTGGAAACATAGAACATAATATTTTAGGCAGGTGAATGATATTTAATTATTCCCAAAATGATATTCCCCTTTAGTAACCCTACTTAAAACATTTATTCATAACCTATGGGATGGAAACATAAAAAATGGTTGAGCTTAGATGATAAGTAAGAGTAAACATGAAGATATAATTTTTTGATATAAGGTAAGTATAAGGTATGAATATGTGTATGTGATCATGAGAATAAATTAAAAAATTCATATCCAAACTATCATATATCATAATCATGAGTCATTTTATAAAACATTAAAATATCAAAAGACATAAATAATAAAAATTAAAATTCATCAGAACTCAATCATGAAACAGATGTTCATAACATAAATTTGTGTGAAACCATCATAAGTATGGAAAACAATTTTATTTTTCAATGTTGACTAAAAATACTCTAATATCATGCTATATAAAATATTTCACATAACGGATCAACCATGTCGACATGTTTCCCATCAAGAACATTGACTTGTTTCCCCTAACAGATCAAGCATATCGACTTGTTTCCCTTAACAGATCAAGCACATTAGCTTGTTTCCCATCATATATCAAGAACATTGACATGTTACCCTAACTATATCATGTGATATAATTCATTACCAAATGAATTGGAGGGAGATATAGGTACCAACAATCAAATAATTAAAAAAAATACAAATATGTTCCATAATAATATAAATCATTAATTATATCAAATCCCATAAAAAAATGGGTTTCATAAAAATCCCATCATAACATAACTCATGGAAGGTAAATTTAATTAATAAACATCATCAAATCATAATCATAAATCATTTTTAGATAAAATAATAATTGTATCTTTTAATCATATTCATATTAAGGTATGAGTAACAATAATGCAAGTCATCTTATATAGAAAAATAACTTCGAATTATCTTATCAAAACATTGCTTGAGGAAAATAAACATTGAATTCTCAAAAGATTTTTTCAAAAAATTAAACATTTAGAAAAATTTGACATTGAAAAAAAATTATAATATATAAAAAGTTTTTGAAAATAATTTTACAAATCTTTGAAATACATTTCCTTAAAAATTATTAAAAGATCAGTTTTGAAATCATTTTTAGAAAATATTTTTGTTTGAAAAAAGTATCCAAACAAAGAGAGAATAACATTAAATGAAACATATAATATCATTAAATGATTTTTTTTCATTATAAAACATTTCAAAATTTATTATATATAGCTCATAAAATAATATAGGTGCATAACATAACATGTGTCTTAAAGAATGAAAATTGAGGAAAAATTACCTTACCGATTTGGTTACATTTGAACAGTAAAACCCATAAAATAAATATAATAAAATAGACATGTAAATACACATAAATTTAAGTATAAGGCTCATATTTTAAATTTATGGTAATTATATACACCCCTAAAATGAATCGAGTGGTGAATATAGCATAAGTCTCGTAAAAATTAAAGTGAGACATGAAACCCCTTTACCCAAATTCTTGATTTCCTTTATAAAAATTCAAAACACATGTATAAAAATTATATGAATATTATAAATCTAAAAAATAATAATATTCACATATATCATAGCATATATTATTTACTTATAACATCATATTACTCTTTTATTATCAAATTTCATGTTAATGTTATGTTTTGAGAAATAACTGCTTTGTTTTTCGTACATGTTTTGAATTGTTATTTTTGGTACACATACATAGATAATGATTTAAACAAATATATAATGATAAAAATAATACAAATATCATATATATTTAGTATATATCTATTTATGGATATTCATGAAAATTAGAGTTAGAAAATAAAATAAACACTTCATGGAGACAATATGTTGTATGTACCCAGGAATGATGTTTTTATTTTCATATAGGATTAAAAGAAAGGAAATTATATGATATATTATCATTAAAGAATAATTTTTATGTCATATATATCTCATTTTTTATAACCTTTTTTAATACATTCTATGTAATGTGTGAATGAATCACATCACTTCACGAGGTGGTAGTCCGCCGTACACACGAATGTTGTTCTTGTATTTCTAATAAATGAAAAACATGAAGTTATGCGTGATATAAATATTCAAAAATAATAATAAAATAATATATATAATATATAAACTATAAATACATCACTATTCACAACATTTAATGATGATAATGGAAGAATGAACGACATCGGTTTGTGAGGTTGTAGTTCTCCATACACATGATTGATAACTTCTTTTCCCATTTGATGGATGTGGAGATTAATTTAAGTGATGATATTAACATAATAAAATCTTAGTATACTAATGATAATATTTTTAATATTTCATTAATGTTTAATATTATTTTAATGAGGTGGATGAAGAAACAATACGAGAACAATCAATTAAAAATGATACCACTTCTTTAGAAATCATTCATTGCGTAACACCTTAAGACCACTAAGAATAGTGCTATACCTAAATTAAGAGATATAAAATATGTGTAGTTATTATAGTAATGTATTTGGAAAGATATTGGGAAATACAAATAGGATTTTAAGTGTATTGAAAAGAGAATAATGGGTTCCCATTTATAGGAGAGGGGAGGGTCACTCTTGTAATTTCTAAAAATATTAAATTAATATAAATAATTTCCTATTCCAAATAACTTAAAACTGATTTATTTAAGATATAGGATGCTTATGGGTCATAATAATCTCAATAAATAAAAATTATACATGTATTGACTATTTTTTACTTGTTATCATTTGGGTTTTAACCATTATTTAGACCTTTTAACTCTTATCGTAACAACATGTATTTTACACTTTCATGGTTAATATATTTACAAAAAATTACAAAAGAATAATAAATGAATAATTTATGAAATTTTAAACCTTATTCCAATAATTTAACCTAATTATAGTTTTTTATATATTTTATATCATTAAATAAAATGTTATTCATTTAAAATATCATTAATGTCTATTTGATACTATTCATTATTTTAACTTTTTCAAAAATCAATAAAACAATATAAAATAAAACCAAAACTTATAAAACATTAATAACATGTCAATGCAATCTATTTAATTTGTGAAGGATATTAATTATCTCAAATTATATTTATTTAAAAAAATGTAATACCAGTAATTGATAATTCTATTAATTATACAATTATTTCATCATCATTGTGAAATAATTTATGGTAATTTTTACATCCATAAAAAATTAAAATAAATTACCATGGTGAATAATATTATTTAATATGTATAAATAACATTTATATTCTAATATATTTTCTCAATAACCCCATATAAAAAATGTTATATTTATTAAAAACATAAGTATAACATCTTGGACTTTTCATTAAAATAAAATACCATAAGGGAATTAAAGTCAAAAAAGTGACTCCAAGATGTTGTAAAATTAGTCTGAGGATGAACTGGGTCTCCACTCATTCATTAAATAAAATTTGTACTAGTTTTAGGGTCATTTTATAGTCTTTATCACTTTATTTTAAACCGAAATTATCCAATTTAACCTCTACTGTGGTAAAAAAATTCCAATGTTACTATTAATATTTAAAAAAATTATTTACTAAATTTTTACCATCATATTACAAATAAATAATCCAATTTTAAAAATTAAATATATATAATTTTTTAAAATTAATTTAAAATTAGTCTCGTATGTAGGGTGAGAAAGCCAGTTTTTTATTTGAAAATGTTCAAAATTTTAATAAGTTTTAATATTTAAATTTAACAAAAAAATTATTAAAATGAACTAAATTGCATTAATTAATATATAATTGAAGTATTTTTACTTTAAAACCAATTAAAAATAATTTAACAGTATATATTATTCAGGTCAAAATGTAGTTTTCAATTAACATCCATTATTTTTCACAGTTCATTAGAAAAATTAGTATTCTTAAAAAAAATTAAAAAATCCACCATAAGTTAATTTTGATATTCAAATTTCAAAAAAAAAATTTATCTTTTAAAATAAATTTTACACATGCTAAAAAATTTATTTTTAAAACAAGTGCGCCATTAAAAGATAATAAAACTTCTTTTTAGAAAAATAGAGTTTTTAATCACAAAATTGGATTTATTTTTATTTCATGTCTAGAAAAAATATTGGATAAATGTTAAACATTATATTGAATATATAATATATATATTTAATTAATATAATCCAACAAAAATTTATTTTTTATTTTATTTCTATAAAACACACTTGTTGACGTTTAAATAGTATTTGAGAAAAAGATTTTGATTTATTTTTCAAAGGGTTTTACATGTGTAAACCATACATTCATAATTTAGTTAATCATGTTAATTTACTTATAATTGAATTTTTTTAATATTTAAAACAATAAAATGTTGTTTCTTAGAAACTCAGTGTTGCATGTAAATCAAGATAAGCATTTTTTACATGAAATGTAAGACATCAATGAAATAAAATTATTTAAAAAACAATATTTCATAAAAAAATAGAGGTGTTACATTTTAGGTGGAATTATACTACTTATTTTTTACTGAATATCAGTTAAAAAATATGGCTACTAGGTTATCCCTCATCCAAGGGAGACACCACCCACATAGACAACCTCTGATGAGATAATCGGCCAAGTAGTCACTTGGGAGATCCCACATAGTGGAAGGGGAATACTGGGCCATGCACGGTGCCCAAAAAATGTGGACCACATTCCACTTGGTGTTGTTTTTGTTCAAATAGGTCAATATCTTTTGTGTGTGGTGTAATAATTCATGGATCCCCTACATACATAGTATAACTGCTGGTTGTTTTTCATTGTAATATATGAATGTTCCCAACTCAACTGATCTTTGATGTGGGATAGATTTTTTGTGGGTATTATTAATCATTTATGGAAAAAGTTTCATCCTTCCAAGGTCATGTTACTACAATTATCCTACATTTACTCTCTATAACCTACTTCACTCCTTTATACCACCTTCTACCCATCATATCAGCTGCATCCATTTGAATCTGACATAATAATTCCATTAATACCACTAGTATAGCTTCGACTCATGTAATGAATCACTAAGAAGGCCAGGGATCACCTAGGATCATCTGTGGACCCAAAAAACCAAAATGAAGTCATATTGAAGATTTTTGAATCTTGGAATGACACATATAACCATTGGGAAGGCCAGATGGGATCTTTGATTTTCATAAACCGTTGTTGTTTCACTACCCCATAGTCAGGAAGAATGAAATACACCTATTGAATTTTTGTACTGAGGAAGAAGAAGTTATTGGTGAAAGATACCATCATGTGAGATTCCATTGAAGAAGTTACCATCATTCCATCTATTTTTCCATGATCTACCATCACTAGCCCGAGAGAGGTACTTCCATTTCCAATGACAGATGCTACTACCATTATAAGTAGAAATGATTCGACCATTGTGGACAATATAAGAATTTCCATATAAAGATTCTATCAGTATATTTATTTATCATCGACCAATAGTTCTATAGTCCAGTGGTATATGATCTATAATCACTACATGGAGACAGGTACTACTGTCCATGGTAAGCTATAGTTGCAACAAAGAGATGCTACATTCACTATGGAACATGTGATACATGGTGTTGTAGTTGTGAACCAATTTAGCTATATTTTTAAAATTACTTCCACTATAAATTTCATATAAAAAGAGGAATTTCCTATATCATAGCCATTATTACCCTACACTATAGTGAATTCCTTTACATTATAGTTAGAGGAAACACTAAGGATGTGTAGAATCAACGACATGATCCATGATCAAGATATAGTTATCGCACACCTATGGGATGAAATGTCTACATCTCACCTCAAATGAAATATCCATGTAAACCATGGGAAGAGTCAGCTATGAACAACACTGATAAATATACATTGATAATGATTTTATTATAATAGAGTCCAAGGGAAGATACAATTTTGAAACACCCAAAATATCTCTAAGTTCAATTACTTAAAATATAATAATATTTAATTAATGTAATACCATCATAATGGATATTCGATTGATGTTGTTGTGGGGATTTATACATTTATAAATAAAATTCCATGCTACTATTTAGAGTGGAGATTGTGTGGGAGTTAAATTTTTTACATCTCTTTTTCTATATTTTGTTTTTTTCTTTCTTCCACCGTAATATGATATAGTTTATTTTATTTTATGTGACTAATTAATTCTATTTTAAATAATATTTCAACCAATTTTCTTCCCCTATATTTTTTCTCATTTTCTTCTAATTCATTCATTCTCTATTTATTCTCTATTTTTTCATTCATACACTAATGTCCTATTACATAAAATAAAGTAATATTGATCCAAGGATTGGACTTTAGGGAGAATATACATTTCCAAAAAAAATTCTTAAATTATATTATGTTTTGAATCTTTTTATGGTGAATGAATTTAATGTTCATGAGTGTGGTGCTTTTACACTATGTCATGGAACTCAAAATAAAATTTATTCTTTAATTTATATTTTATCCATCCCTTCCATTGAATGAGTTCTCTATACCTAATGGTGTTGAGTTATTCAATCGATGAAATGAAATACGATGGATCCAGGTCCTGGAAGATGTCATAATCTCAATTGAGGAGTTTCATCAACCTAGAATATATGAGGAGATAAAATTAATTTTTCTTAGGCATTCATGATTTCACAACCAGAAAATAAAAGAAGAGTAATTTAAGTTTGATATTTCAGAATTGGATTATCAAAATATATTTAATCAACCTACATGAATAATGAAGGAACCCAAAACTAGACCCTTGATCCATGTTCTTTCACTTATAACCCTAATTTTGTGTAGTGTTACATATTAGTTTATATTTTTATTAATATATATATATATATATATATCAAATTATTCCATAAAACAATAAAAAACACAAAAACAAGTTATTCAGTGTATTTGAATTAGTGAGTGAATAATTGTGAATCTCCTCAAGTGAGATGACCCTGGTCACCCATTATGTATACCTGGGAAGATAAAAAAATAAACTTTCCCACACCCCATAATATATGTGAATCAAAACTTGGTATAATTGATGGGGATCTGAGTTTTTTTTATTATCCATTTCTCATTGTTAATAGTTATAAAATTTTCATCTAAATAATTATCTAGAAAATTATTATTGTTATTATTACATGATTTATCAAAACATACAATATTATTCTTCTTATAATAATTATTCACGGGTCAAACACTAAGAGAAAATATTTCTCAATACTAAGGATGTATTACAATGAAAGGTTTATGATCTTAGTAATATGGTCTAATTGATGTAGCGTAACTATGAGATAGAAATTTCAATTCAAGAATTGATAGAAATTCTCAATAAGGTCTAAACTGACTATAATGGACTAAAGTACACAAGAGAAGCACCGTTGGATCTACCCAATTTTTCTAAATAGATCCAAAATTTTGAGGTTTCACTAAAAGAAAAACCATATCCTAACCATCTAAAAATTCGATCTAAACCTACCATGAAGAGACAGAGAGTGATGATTATGACTCATGTGATAATGTGAATATGAAATAAAAATATGCTCATTATCAATTTTGGAGTGATTAAGTAAAAAAAGAGATGAAAAATGATCACTCTAGTTATAAATAATATGATCCTATTCCATTTCCAACCACTATTTCATTAGAAGTGGAATAAACCAACCAAGTGGTGGAGTTTTAAGAGTATATGGGGGAGACTAAATACCTTCATCTCTCAGCTGTGATTCTACATCAATAAGACCTTACCATTTAAAATTATATTAATGATGAACCAAAATTTGGGGTTGATTACTTCTTGGAATCATTATCATACACTATTATTCAATATTAATTGAGAATTTGATACCTCTATTTTTAATTTTCATATGTGAATAAATCTTTTGTTTCCTTATATAAAGAACAAGAAGAAGAGTATGAACCTATTGAGGAATGCATATATCCCCATGATATTGCTTAATTTTTTTTAAAGTAATCCCATAAAGAAGTAAAAGTGACCATTATAGAGGAAAGCAAGACATATGAAACTTAACAAGAAAATGGATAATTTTCATATTAATTATTTATTTTTAAAATATTTCTTACTAAGTCACATGATAACCACCACTTTCAGTATTCAATTCATGAATCCCACATTGAGAAACAAATAAATATTAAAGGGGGGATTTCACATATACAACCAAGGAGGAGGATGATTCATATATCATCTTACCCCAACCATGAAAGATATACCTTATTTAAAAGTTGATTGATTTGGTGTACTCAATCCATGTAATCCTCATCAAAATTAAAAAAGATTTGAAATATATGAAATTACACATGTCATAGTTGAAATAAAATAGGCTCTACCCACCAACTGATTGTCGATAATAGATGTAATAGCCCATCCATGGGTACTAATAATTTAGGGCCTATTTGGGGAGATTAAACCAATAATTATATATTTATTATCATTATAGTAATTTCAATTTTATTATTAGGAAGTCGTTTATAATGGGTTTGAATGCCAAATCATATGGAGATTACTTTCGTAATGATCTTAATTTTTAATGATTAATTATCTTTTGTAGGTCATTGAAGGAAAAAAGTCAACCCCCAAACAGTAAAAAGAATATATGTGTAAATATTAATTTTAAAATATAGTTCATTATTATATTCATTACATTTTAAACTCCATGTATTTTTCAGAACAATTTGTTTTGATATATAAACAGGTGACTTCATTCCCATGCTATGACTTTTTCTTCATGGAATATTTAAGAGGCATGAGTTATTTAAGAATTCTATGAATTAATGAAATATATTTCATTGATTATTATATTTAATGAGTAAGTTGGAGAATTTATTGATTAATGCGATGAATGGATGTTAATTTGATGAATCTTAATTTGATGTTATTTCTTGATTCATGTAAATTAAATTTCCTTACAATATTTCATACGTTGAATTTATAAAATTAATGTGAATTTATTTTTTTAATGAGAAATTCCATTAGAGATTTTCTAATTTTATATGTCCGTTCCCTACAAGGATTTCTTGACCAAATACATTTTATATAATCTTGAGCATACATCTTAATTGACTATAGGACATGTCACTTACTAGATATTTCATTGGAAGTTTTTAAATATATGACTGTGAAAAAACACATTTAATATGATTGAGGAAATTTTATTGATAATCCATTATATTTGAGAAAAAATTATGCATTAACCCTTATTTATCCCATAGATATCTTGAATTTACTTGTTAGAAATAATCCATATTACAAGCCATTTATTTCTATTTCTACCCTCCTCTTTTTATTTTTCATGATATTTTAAAGTCAAAGTATAGAAATTAGGGATTTCAAGGTAAAAGGGATATAATACATTCTAAATAAAATTTTATAGGAGGTACCTTATATATAGGTAAATATTTTTATTCATTCGTTATAATTTTCTATTTTCTATTCATGAAAGAATATGAAAAAAAAAATCAATTATCACTTTAGAAAATCAAAAAACACCATTAATAAACATATGTATTTTATCACATGTGGATAGGTGGTGGATGTGATGTTTATTAAAAGAATAATATTTTAATAAGTTAAAAAATCTCTAAAAAATTACTTAAAAAAAAAATATAGAGATTTTATTAAGGAGAAATTTATTCATTATGTTATCATTTTTCCTAACCATACTATTGATCATGGGATGTGGGTTTTTTTATTTCAAAGGGAAGAATTCCATTGAGATTCTAATTTTTATATCATTCATTATACTTAATAGATAAAACTCTTCTTTTATCCTTAATCATTTTTACATAAAAACCAACCAATCATAAACCTCAGATTCATTAGATCCATGATTTCTAGTCCTCATGATTTCATGTTCTTTTTGTCTTTAAACTTTGGGGAATGTAGTGCCTTTTCAATCCTATGAACAGATATCATTTTATCATTATATGTTTATAAGTCTAATTGAATTTTTATCATGAGTGATGAGTGAAATGATTCAAAAATGAATAAGATCATGAATTTCCATGTTGAATAATAATTAATTGAGAATCTATAATTGATAAAAGGAAATATTACAACAATTTAAAAAGGGATAATGTAAAATTAATGGATTTATTATTCCTTGGAAAAAAATAAGAAGATAAATTTATGTTTTATATAGAACTTGAAATATGGTTTATCATTAATAATTATTTTATCTTATTTCGTTGATATTTAAATATATTTAGCATTGGTTCCCTCTTGGATACAATACTCAGATTTAATTCTTGGGGAATATCATATTTCAAGTGTGGGGGTATTTGATTTTCTCATTTATGCATGAAATATTTTAAACAATTTCTAATGATTTTAAAAGAAATTTAATGAATATTTCAATATAATAAATTACTTTATTAAAATATGGGGATTAAAAATTGATCAATAATATGAATTTAAATTAATAAAAATTATGAAATAAAATTTTAATGTCTACTTATGCTTTATTTATGGAATTATAAAAAGATTTTAATAATGAAATTAGGGTAAAAAAAATTGTCCAACTAGGCTATCCATCATTCAAGGTCCACCAGCTACATAACTAGGCCAAGATGGGCTACCTGACCAATAATTCCTACTGGAGAGCCCATATAGTAACAGGGATAATTGGATCGAACATGGGACATTAATTTTTTGAAATAAGGCCCATGTGGCCCCATGCATGTCGACACTGATCAATATCTTGTCTGGGATGTTTAAGTGGGAATTGATTCCCTACATCTATATCATAACTAATTGATTTCGCAAGTTGTAATATATACAAGTACTAAACTAACCAAATATTTGATGTGGGATGGATTTCCATGACTATTATTCATCATTTACCAAGACAATGTCACCCCTCCTAGGTCGCGTTACTCTTGTGCTTGGAAATTTCTAATTTGATGGATAATGTATACCCCATCACTACCTTCAATCATCAATGCTATCCTTGTAAATATTAAAATCACTTAATATTCCCATAAAATCTACTGAGATAGATCGGGATTTATTGTTGAATAATTTTCATAGATATGGAACACTACATATCAACAGTGGATTCTAAAACAACCACCATGTAGCCTTATTAATGATGTTTGAATCATGTAATGCCTTTTCCAGCCACTATTAAGGATAAATGGGATTTTTTTAGTTTCCTATATCATTGGTGTTTCACTACTACATAGACATGAATAAGGAACTATACGTGTATGAGTATTATGATGAGTAAGAAGAAGTTTCCATCACAAGATACCATCAAATGAGCTACAATCACTTTAATAGGAGTTGTACTACCATAACTGATGGTATTTATGGATATCATGATAATTAGTAATGATTGTACCATTTTTTATGGTATAATAACTCCCATAAGGATATTCTGTTATCACATTGACCTACCATTGTCTCATGCTACAAAAGTTTATTGGTAGATGATCTATCATCGCTACATGAAACAAATATAATTACTAATGTCTATTGATGAAAAGAAACCATAACCATGTAGTAAATTCATAATAAATAATTATAATTAAATATTTTAAAATATTATAGATATGAATATGGTTCTTAAATAAGTTATTAAGATATTTATTCTTGTTATAAATGAATTTATAGTGAATTTTACAAAGCGGTAATACAAGGTAAGGGGTTTTCTAACTCAGATTCCTTCCATTGAGAACATGATTTCTTATTGAAATATATTATTATAGGTTTAATTTAATCTACTAAATGGATACATTATAATTTATTTCATTATAATTTTTTGGGTTTTTATAATTATTTATCATAGTATTATTTTCATATAATTCATTCCTCAAAGATTATGTTATATGTGCATAGTTCATTATATCAAATTCAATTTCTTGAGACATATTTCTTATTGTGAACCATTAAATTTATTCCCTCACACTTGTAGCATTAAAAGATACCAGATCAACACGATTTTAGAATATCCTTATGGTAGTTCTTATACCATATATAATGGTAGAATCATTATTAATTATCATGATATTTGTATATACCATCAATAGTGGTAGTTCAACTCCTCTTACAATGAGTGTAGATTGTATGATGGTATCTTGTGATAAAAAACTATTCTTCATCATCATAATAATCCTACATGCATAGTTCCTTATGCATGTCTATTTCATAGTGAAACACCCATGATGCAGGAAACTAACAAATCCCATTATTCATTTCTAGTGGATGATAAGGCATTCCATACTTAAATCTTCTTTAATAAGGCTATATGGTGGTCGATTCGGACTCCACCATTGATCTGTATTGTCCCCTAGCCATTTAAATTATTCAATACTTGAGCCTGATCTATCTCAGTAGCTTCCATGGGTATATTAAGTGATTTTCATATGTACAATGATAAAATTAAGGATAAAAGGTAGTAGTGAGGTGTGTGGTATCCAAAAAATATGAAATTTCTGAGTACAAGAGTAATGATACCTAGGAGGGATTACATCGTGTTGTTAAATGATGAACCATAGTCATGGGAGGCTATCCCACATAGAATATCAGCTCAATTTAGCTCTTGCATATATTATAACATGGGAAATCCAAAGGTGATTCTATAGATGTATGGGAGAAATTCTCACTAACTCTTCCCACACAAGATATTGTTCTATGCCGACATGCATGGGGCCACATGGGCCTTATTTCACACTATGCATGTTCCATGTTCAATAGTGTTCTCCATGTTACTTTATGGTCTCTATAGTGGTAATTATTGGCTTGATGGACCATCTTGGGCTGGCTATGTTCTCAGTGTTTCCCTTCGATGAGGGATAACCTAGTTAGAATTTTTTTTACATGAAATACATTAAGAAATTATTATTATAATTGAAAAAATAAATAATAAGTATACATTAAAATTTTATTTCAAAATTTTTATTCATTTAAATCCATATTATTGATCAATTTTAAATACACAAATTTTAATAAAGCAATGTATTATATTAAAATATTCATTAAATTTCATTTTAAATTATTAGATATTGTTTAAAAAAATATCATGCATAAATGACTGAATCAAATACCCCCACACTTGAACTATTATTTTCCTCAAGAATTAAATCTAAATATTATATCTAAGAGGGCACCAATGAAACCAATATTTGAATCTCAAATAAATAAGATAAAATAATTATCAATGATAAAGAAAATTCAATTTTTACATAAAACATTAATTTAACTTCTAATTTTTTTCAAATGGAATAATCAATCCAATAATTTTAATTTATCCTTTTTTAAATTGGTGGAAAATTTTATTTTTATAAATTATTACATCTCAATTAATTATTAGTAAACATGAAAAGTCATGATCTTCCTCACTTTTTAATATATTCACTCATCGACCATGATAAAAATTCATGTAGAATTATGAACATATAATGATAACAAGATATTTTATCAGAGGATTAAAAATTTACTACTTTACCCACTTTTTAAAGAGATAAATAACATGAAATCACAAGGACTTGAAATCCTAGATCTAATAAATATGAGTTTTATGATTGGTCGGGTTTTATGTAAAATCATTTAGGCCAAAAGAGGATATTTATCTATTAATTATAAAGAATGATATAAAAAGTAGAATCTCAATGTAATTCTCCCATTTAAAAAAACAAAACCCACATCCCATGCTCAGTATTAGGGTTAGGAACAAAGATAAAATAATTAATTAATTTATCCTTATTAAATTCTCTATATTTTTTATTTAAAAATAATTTTTCAGAGAGTTTTTTAACTTATTCAAATATTATTCTTGGAATAAACATCGCATCCACCACCTATACACATGGGATAAAATGTATATGTTTAGTAATGGTGATTTTTGATTTCCCAAGCGACAACACATTTTTTTTCTTTTTATATATTTTTTTATGGAGGTCAAATAGTAAATTAAAATGAATGAATCAAAACCTTTACCTATTGATAAAGTAATTCCCGTAAAATTTTCCTTAAGATGTATTATATCCATTTTACCATGAAATCCCTAATATAATAATAATTATATTATTTATATGTTATATTATTTTTAATTATATTTTTAGTAGTTGGATATTGAATGAAAGTCAATATGAAAATTGAAAAATGTTACTTTATGGAGGATGTTCTATACATGTACACATATTTAACATCATTATTTATCAATGAATGATAGGGGTTAAGGAAGATAATAAATTTCCTTTTTTAAATTCATAAATAAATTATATTTATCATAGTTATTAATAAATAACACCATTAATACCATTCATAAGAGGCAATAATGACAAATGGAAGATGCTATTTGTGGAGGCAATAATGTGCACATACACATGATCGACATTCATATATTTTTATAAGTGTATAGGAATTAATAATTAATGTTTATGCCATAAATATAATAACAATTCTATATAATAATTATATTTATGTCATTATATTAATATTATTAAGATAGGTTTGGAAGACAAAATTTGAGAATGAAACTTCAAGGATTCAATAATACTCACTTTGGGACCATGTAAAGTTTCTTGAAAGTATCATTTTAAATGGTGGAACTTGTATAAATAATTTAGACCATATATATATATAATTGGGATCAGTTTATATGAGGCTTAAATTGGTAGATCTACCAAATGAAATTTTAATGGGTAGGTGTGGTGTCAAGTGTTAGATTTTTTTTCCTTTGATAAGTGAAGAAAAGGGAGATTTTGAGAGTACATGTTATATTTTAAAATGAAATGTAATAATTCAAGGGTAAAAGGATCCAAAAGTGGAAAATATAAGTTGGATATAGTTATTATTCTAATAATCCTATCTGATACTTATTTTTTAGAAAATGTATGAGTGACTTGTGGTTTTTTATTTTTTAACTTTTTAACTTTTACCGTAACATAATTTTATGTTGGAAATTAAATTGTAACCATGGTATTTAATTTCAATGATACAATATTAAAAATGAACTTATTACAAAATTTGATCATGATGATTTCAATTTTCAAAATAAATTTATCAATTAATATTTATATTATATATAAAAATTTATTTTAAAATAAATGCACATAATACGTAAACATAGATTGTAAAAAAAGTGTAATTTAGATATTAAATTTATATTTAGGATAATATTATCAATATTATTTATAATCATTAAATAATTTGGAATATTATAAAAAAAATAATTTTTTATATTTAAAATAATTCCACAATAAAATTTTATAATAAAAAATTTTAATTACAAGAAAAGAATGAATATAATTATTAAATGATAATAAAATGCTACCTGAGCTTTAAAAATTAAAAATTATTTTCTAATTATTTAATATTATTTAAAATTAATAATTTTACACCTTAAATAAATCATTTAATAATAAAAATGATTAATAAATTTCTACTTTTTTATTATATAATGTTAAATTTATAAAATTAATAATTTTGGTAAAACTTGTATTTATCACACTTAAAAGAACTTTCAAAAAAACTAGAAAACATTATCATAAGATAATAAATACATGATTAATCCAAAAATTAATTTATTTTAAAAAAATTGAAATTCTAAAATTAAAAAATTGAACTTTAAAATAAAATTTAAAATATAATAGAAAATAAATTTTATTGAAAAATGACATTTGAAAACCATAAGTTCTCTTAATTCCATTTTGTATGCTTTAATAATTGTTTAAAATATTTTTACTAGTGTATTTGTTACTAAAGAATTTTATAATTAATTTTCATCTAATATTTTGCTTCTCGTGTAATTATGGAATTTTACATAAAATAATATATCTAATATAGTGTTAAATCTGAGAAGATATATATTCCAAAATATTATAGTGTCACATTTTTCTCCCATAAATAAAATACAATTCTCATGATTTTAATTATTTAAAACAAATGAAATTATTAAGGTTGTTTATAAGATATATATGAATCCATAATAAATTTTTGTTTATGATTCATCCCCACAATAGTTTTTATGACTAGTGAACTCATTTGTTCCCTAATAATAACAATATAACAAATATAGATTTTTACTTGAATGATTTGTGCTGGAAATAGTAATATAATGGGAATAATATTTTAATAGGGATTTTATAGTCAGAAATAATATGGGTAATTTGATGTTTTTTAGATTTTATTTTCTTATCTAAGAAATTATCATTATCAAGAGATCCAATCAATGAAAATATCACAATAATTTTTTCAAAAAAAAAATGATAATAGGATTTTATAGGAATCACACTCCTATAAAATTATATTAGAGAGGAATAATATAATCAGAATATAAGAATCATAAAACTCAAGTTTTTTTTATCAATAACTCAACATATAGTCATCAGGGTGGTGATTTTAAATTCATAGGTACCATCGAGTAAGATAAACTAGATATGAATACAACAGTTATAGTTATTGAGTGGGTGAATTGTGTGCTTTATTCTATAACATTTTAAGAACCCACATATATAGTACTTATCTCATAGTATTTAATTTTCCTTATAAATTTCAAGTTCCTATTATTAACATTTGTTATTGGATTAAGTCACTAACATGGATAATTCCCTAGTTCCCCACATTTACATCATTGAACTATTTGTGATACCAATAGAATAACTCTATTTCCTTTCACTAACCATCGAGATCTTCAATTTTCATCAATAATTATTTTCTTTATGCCCTTTTTTTCCACACATAAAACATATCCTAGTTTATTTCATGAATATTCCTTAGTGATTCTTACAACATTTTTATACAATGTAAATTTAAAATTATTTCCTTTAGCATGAATTTCATCCAAGCTTACATGAGACTTTATATTACATATTTTTTTTAATCCAAATATGTTCACATTGTTAATCATAATTATTGATATATAGTTTGAAATAATCTCACAGTTTCTCACTCCAATTATTTTCTATTGAGGTTTCTCATTCGGATAATCTCCACAATGTCCAAGGAATTCACTATTAACTTTATTCCTTTAGGATTAACCCATTACTAAACCATGTTTATGTATTAATAATTGATGAAAAATTTGCAACATAATATAATTATTTCCAATTATGATAAATTCATCCTCAAAATGACTTTATCTTTAAAAATATTATAGCAGATTTCAGTTTAACCAAAATCACTATTGGTTCAATCTATGTTTCTTTTGTTGGGTTCTTCCATATTCATTAAATTAATTTCTTATCATTATATATCCTTAATTATATATTGTAAAGAGAAAATTGTTAACTAAAGAGTATACAATGATAGAGTCAATCAAGATGTATATATCCACTCATTGGGCACCACATTGAATATTTATTTAACACTTAACTAGCTGTTTTCATTATGATTACCCATATGTACATCTACTCCAAAGCTATAACCACATTCCAGTATCTATAGGGGGATGTAATTTTTAGGGGAATCACACAAAATTTATTATACTAAAATACTATGATGTCATTTTATATTTAATCTTATCCCTTAAACCGATCTATGGGTTTTTTGTAATATCCATTAATCCTAGTTCCCCAAAATAACTACACTAATCATAAAAAATAACTAAAATCTAATCTATTGTGAACTATAACAACTAAATATAAATATGTTTTTATTTTACATCATTTACATAAGTTAATCAAAACATATCATAAGTAATCACGCAATCCCAAGAATGGAATCTTGGTGTATTTGAGGATTAGTTACATAGGAATCATATATTATGAAAAATTTGAAAATTTTTCTATAGTCAAACCATAATAGACTCTATTTTATGATTCTTATAAGTTACACTGATATTCATAAACTAGGGGATGGAAATATAATAATATTCTGAGGTCATATGCTCAGTAAGGGTATACATAAATAATAATAATCAAATATCATGACTATGTATAAGATGATATTGTATGTACAATTAAGATTCCTAAGAAATATATAACAAAAAAATCATATATCAAAAATCATGGAATAAGATTTTCAATTACATAAATTCTTGAAATATGTTAAAAATGGGATACAAACATATAATATAACATCGTATAAAAATAAAATCAACATATAAATATGGAAAATCATTATCATAAGAAAAATACTGAGGAAATTATTTTTCCCAAGAAATTGTGGCCAAAAAAATTATTTCCATGCATTAAAATGCGAGGAAACACATTATTCCCATTCCATAATAAAAAACTCATTGTTTCAACACATTAAAATGTGAGAAAAGTGATTATTCCCCTAGATTTGTGAACAAACACAATATTTATATCCATTAAAATGTGATAAAACACATTATTATCAAACAATTGTAAAAAAACAATTTATTTAAAAATATTAAAATGTAAAATAACATTAATCCCATTCCTCTATGAATAAACTCGTTATGATCATTCATTAAAATATTATAAAACTTAGTATGCTTAGTCCATTATAAGAAAATTTATTTTGTCCACACATTTCTATAACATGAGATATAAAACATAACCAATACATTTTATGGATATATAAAACCCTACATATAAATTATCCTCAAAATTTTGTGTCACTTGTGATCAATCACTATTTTTATCATAAATTACCCATGGAAATAAAAAAAATTCACAATATTTTCAAATGGTATCAACAAAATTCACCACAAAAATCTAAATAGTTGATAGCCAAAATTCAATCACCCAAAAATATTATTTCATAAGATAAATTATTGGAAATTTCATGAAGAATAATTTTCAATAAAATAAATACTTTATATATAAATATGAAAATTCAATTGAAATCATAAAAGATATTTTAGAAATTGATTTTAAATTTAGTGAAAGTGATAAGGTTTTGGGTGACATTGAGAAGTCATTTTTGGAAATGTGACTTTTGATAAATTGAAACGAATGGATTATAAAAATAAATATTTTGAATGAAATATCAATAATTTTGAAATGAAAAACACATAATGGTTTCAAAAATTTGATGTGAAAACATTTTTTAAACGTTTTCTTTTTAAAAATATTATTCAAAAAATGATCCTTCAAAATACATAAAATTTTCAAAAAGGTAAAGTGAAAACATTAAAAATATTTATTTTAAAAGGAACTGGAATAATATAATCATGAAATGATAATTATTTTATCAAAATAAATTTCTATGAAAGATATAATAATTGAGTTTTAAAGGATAGGAAATAATTTCTTTAATTTATAATGAAATGCATTTATTGATAACCTACATCATAAAAAGAGTAAAAAAATATACTTTTCAATGTAGTGGAATGAAATTATGAAGATGGCATGGTATAAAACATAATTAATATTATATTTATAAATTATAGTATTTATTGGAAATGAAAATATATAAAATTAGGGGAAAATATCATTAAAAAAGAATGTGAATTACTCGCAACAATGAGATATATTTTTAGGAATAAATTTAGTAGGGTAAAATATTTGAATTATAAATTTATTTTACAATGACTATAATAGAAAGAACCATTAAATAAAATATTGTGGTGGATACAATGAAACATGGATTAATGAAGTCTAATAATAAGTATTCTGAATCAAATAAGTGAGTTGATTTAATAAATAAACTTACACCCATGGTATCCTTTGAATTGAAGTCTATTAAAATAAAGAGAAAAATATGAAACATCAAACTCCCCATAATTACATTAATATTCTAATAGAAATTTATTAGGATTTAATGATACCATATCCAACACTTCATATTGAATAATAAGTAATGTGTCCCAAGAAATTTAATTTGACATATATAACCACTTAAAAGTAATGTAATAATATAGGAAAGAAACATTTGAAAATGAGATTATCAAAAGGAATTGTGAAAAGAATGAAGATAAAGATGAAATTAATTATAATGTACTCATTAGTTTGAATAAATCAATCTTCGAATAATATAGTTTGATAAGAAATATCATAAGTCAATTAATAGATGTTGAGTTTTCAAAAATTCATACATAGTTTTTCTGAATATTTTAAAACACTCTAATATCATATATAAAAATAATAACTATATTAATAATCTTTTTATAAACATATTATTATCTTTAACCTTTTATACTCTTAAATTATAATCATTTACTATACATTTTGTATTTAGTTATGGTTTCTATTCATCATCGGTTGTTGGTAATTCTAATATTTTGGAATATGATTTATAATTTCAATATTAATACCCATTATTTGATACTACTATCAAAATTACTTTATAATTTAAGGAATTATATTATAAAAACAATATTTTTAAAAAATATCCTACCATATTCCATAATATTAATATTTATATTCTGTGAAAATAGAACATGTTTTAGATTAATTGGGAAAATATAGCAATCAAATATGATATTTTAATAATAATTTAAATAACTAATATAATATTTTAATGATCATAAAAATCATGATTTTATTATTAATTTATAATAATATTTTCATTTATGTTTCCATAGTCATCTATGATTGATTTTTATACCATTATTCATGTATTTGGTTAAACCAACCTTAACAAGAACACCATATAACTTGAAGGGTGAGTGTGGTTAATGAAGTGTATAATATAATTATAATAGTCAAATAATACTATTTATTATTATTATTATTATTTTTATAATTTTCTATGAGGTTTGGATATATAATGAAAATCATGCTAAAAAACAAAAAACGTTACATCCTAGAGGCTGTTATCCATACATATACATGACTAATGTAATTATTTCTCTAATAATGTTAAGATATGAGGGTGGATAATAAATTAAAATTTTAAATTCATAAATACATAATATTTATCAAAAAAATTCATCAATTACATCATTAAAACTAGTCATAATAGGTGCTAATGAAAAACGGAATTCTTCATTTCATGGAGGTGGTAGTCTGTAGGTACACACGATTGATGTGAATATTTTTTTATAAATGAAAGAAAATAAATAAATAATATTTATGAAATTTATATAAAAAAATTATTTATACTAATCGTACTTATTTAATTATATTTATATGATTAGTATAGGTTTTGAAGATAAAAATTAAGATGAAAAAGTAAAGGATTAAGTAATACTGACAATTAGACCTTGAACTCTCCCTTAAATGTACCCATGGAAATAAAGAGAATATTTTAAATAATTGATACTATAGTCATAGGGAAATGAGATAGGTTTCCAAAAGGAATTTTTTTCCAAGGTTCCAAGATTAAACTTAAAGAAATAGGAGTATCCCAAACTAGTGGATGTATTTTCCTTCAATAATTGAAGAGAATGGAAATTTTGGGGGTTCTTATTATATTTCAATAATGGAATGTCACTATTCAAGGGTCAAAGGATCCAAAAGTGGAAAATATGATTTGTAAATAATTATTGTTTTGATATTCCTTTCCACTAATTATTTTGGAGGCAACATAGAATGGTTTAGTTATTTTTACTTTTAATTTTTTTAACTTTTACCATAATATACTTTTACCTTGGTAATTAATTCTTAATCATGGTATTTAATTTTAATGAAAAAAATAAAAATGACCTTAGAACCAAATTAGAACATGATTATTTAAAATTCTAAAATAAGTAACTAAAATAAAATTTCTACCCATGAGAAATGTTAATTTTGAAATAAATGATAATAATAATTAAAAAATAGATTTATAGAAAATGTGTGTTTTTGGATTAAATTTATACGTAGGAAAAAATTATAAATTTTATTAATTAACAAGAAATAATTTATTTAGTATGAATCATATAAAATTTTGGTTTTATTAAAATCAATCCAAAACTAAATTTTACTATCAAAGTTAAAAATTAAATGAAATTACCATAAACTATTTCAAAATTGGAATAAAATATTTATATTCTACTAAATATTAATTATAAGTTTCATAATATCACAATAACATTTATAATTCATAATATTCACCCCTAAATACATATTTAATTAATAAAAATGATTATTTCTTTTCTATATCTTCCTTACATAATGACAGTGTCATGAAATTAATAATTTTTTTAAAAAATTATTTTTCATTATTTAGTTAATAATAAAATATTATAAAAATTCCAAAAAAACTATCATAAGATAATATTTACATGATTATTTAAACCCTGAAATAATTTTGACTAAATTAAATTTCTAAAAGTTTAATATTTCTCTTTTAAAAGAATATAAAAAACATAAGAAAACATTATTTATTAAAAATAAAATTTTAAAACATTAAGTGTTTTTAATACTATTTTAATGCATTTATAATTGTTTAAAATAATTCTACTAGTGGTTTTATTATTATAATGTTATCATAATAATATTCATTTAATATTTCATGGCTTGTTTCAATTCAGTGATGTGTGTAAGACATGTTATCAAACATAGTATTAATTTAGAGAAAAAATATATGCCAAAATATAAGGGTGCTACATTGAGGATGGAATTTTTTCCACATAGGCTTTAATTTATTGTTTCAGGTTGAGATTCCTTTTGTGTTTATCATATATGATGGTTCTATACAATGGATGTGACCACTTGGGTAGTATCTATATGTTGGTTATGAGTATTGAATGAGACTCCATAGGTGGATTGATATATTAGTTCTAGGTAGGGGATGATTCACTATGGACGGTGGATATATACTGGTTCTATGTAGGGGATAAGACCCCTAGGGTGGATTTTTTGTAATAGACTTTTATGTAAGACTTTGTCCTCTATGTTATAGTCTTGTATAGGTTCTAAGTATGTGTATTCCCACTATGAGATTCTCTAATCATATTTTAGTGTAGTACATGGTTCCCACTAGGTGGTATGACTTATGACAATAGATACTCTGTAATAACCCATTTCAATTATGGTCTATATAAGTTTCCTCCTTAGAACTTGTGGATATTTCTTGATTTTTTAATTTATCTTCCATTGTTTATTGTTTATTTTTCATAGTATATCACATATGAAAACACATATTTACACATTATGTTAAGTAAAATATTGGTGGTATTATTATTAGTTTTAATGAAACCTTGAGTGGGTGGAATATGTCATTTTTGTATCTAATCAGAACTTGTTTATCATAAGTTCTGGTAGGGAAAATCCATGGTGCTACATGATCGAGAATGATAGATCAGATGGATTCTGTAAATTGGTATTGTGAGATACTAGGGGATTTTAGTATATCTGTATGTATAATTTATTTTTTTATTTTATATTTGATCAACATGGTGGAATATTAGTTGGGACATATATATGACTGTTTGGTTCAACAATTCATTTTTCATAGCATGTAAGTTGTTTTATTTTTTTGGAATCATATGATTATTATTATGGATATTGTTTCATTATAATCCAATATAGTGATATTATGATATGAAGTTATCATCTCATCATATTAACACCTTATGACCTGATATCTAGTTGGCAGCCACATGAATAATGGGAGGTTTAAGTGAGGTCACATTGAATCATTGGGTTGGAATCCTGTAAGTATTCATTGGATAAAGATGTAAAAAGTGTTATTAGGGAATATTATACTTTTTATAAGTTTTTTATATATAAGGTATATCGATGTGTCTAGTATTTTTATGGATCTAGTACTATTGTGTCATGAACATTTTTTCTGATGATAAGTCATCATTACCAAATATATGGGATTTTCACCTATATTTTTTTTATTATTACTTAGATATTTTTTAAGTATGATGATTTTATTTTATATTTGTTTTCCTGGATGTTCTACCATTTTAAAGATGTAACACCTTAATATTTTAATATATGGTTACCTTTAAATAAGTCAATGTGTTCTATTGAATTCTCCACATGTAACACTGAATATAAATAAAATGATAATATATATTGATGAAATATAAATATTTATGAATTATCATTAAAACCAAGACATTAAATTAGTGGTAATGAATTGTATTTTCTAAATTATGAAATATATGTATAAATATAATATATGATAATTTAAAATATGAATAAAATTCAATTATAATATGTATTTAGGAAACAGAAAACTAATTGTTATCGTTAGAAAATTTTAATTTCCAATAAAGATTTATTTTCATTATATTAAATGATTTTATTAAAAAAATGAATTTATATTTTTTCAAAATTTCAATTTTAAAAAATAGAAATCAATTTTTTATTTTAAGAATAATATTATCTTAATATTAAATTTATGGTTTTCTTCTAATTTGTTTTTCTATCCGAAAAATAAATTTTGTGTGAAATTTTAAATTTTTAGGATTTTATCACGTTGTAATCATATCATTGAAGTTAAAAAAACCCCTTAACTATTATAATATATATTTAACTAAAAAAATTATGTTTTTTTATATATTATTTTAGATTATATATCATCTGTCTAATAATTTTGTAACAAACATAAAATGTTAGTTTAATAAAAAATTGTTTTTGTTCTTCTCCTTGAATCAAGTATTTTAAAGGTGATATTCAATTTTTAAATTTGATTAAAGCATAATATATTTTATTTTATTTAAATAGAACTAAATATTTCATGGAAATTTATAATTTTAATAACTCTTTATTACACATAATGTTTATGCTTAAAAAAGACACAGTTTTTAAAAACTGTTTTTACGTGTTATGTGTGCTAATATTTATATTGACTTATGAAACCATAGAAATTATATTTGATAAAATTGTATCAATATTTAAAAATATGAAGGATAAAATTTGGTAAATTGTTTTTTGTTAATTTTTACATGAATTGTAATTTCTGAGGACACAAATTAATTATTGAGGTAAAAGTAAATTATAGAAAAAGATTAATTTTTTTAAAAGAATAAGTCAAAAAATACTAAATTTATCTCTCAAATGAGTTATTTAGGTGATTTAAAAACTAAACTAAAATTAACCTCCTATTTTATCCATTTTTTTATCTATATAAATTTTAATTTTAACATTACATTATTGAAAATGTTAAGGGTGATTCCAAAAATTCCATTCTCATTACTTATAAAAGGGAAATACTTCCTCTCCATCAATACTCACCTTAACCTAGAATTTCTCCATGAAATTATGCCATATTTATCCCACTAAAACCATCCTCCAATTCCAAAATCCTTTGGTCATTATTATGAAACATAATACCTTCATTTGAATTCTTAATTTCAAGAAAAAAACAAAGTCCCTGATGTTAGTATCAACTTATTCTTCTTATTTTATTATTAATTTTCAATTCATATACTTCTATAAGAACAATAATATAATTAATTAAGTATCATTATTCAAATAAATTTTCTTTATACTAATTAAAAAAATATTCATTCTATTTAATATGTGAATAAGAACCTAAATAATGATATTGAGTACATGCAGACTACTGCCTCCATGGAATTATGTGTGTCTATTTTAATCACTATCTCCCAAGGATGGTATCAATAATGGATTTAATGACTTAATATTTTTAATATAAAAAAATAAAAAAATAAAATGATTATTTTTGCATATACTATCATTATCAGTGTGAACATGAAGACTACCACCTCCACAAACAAGAATTGTTTTTATCATCGCTGCCCATCATGGAAGGTTCTATGAATTGATTTAATGAGGATATGTGAAAATTATAACATTTTTTTAGATTCTAAATATGTTATATTATTATTTGATAATGGTATTCCATTTCTCATTGAAGAATTATAAAATGTTTCCATTTGGGATGGTTTTACCATATATAAGACTGATGTTATAATGTTTATTTAATAAATGATTATGGAATTTCATATAATGGTTATATCATGTAATAATGATATATATTAAAAATATTTGGTTCTATAAATTCGTTTTTAATATTTAAATTATTTTTTAATATATCATTTTTCAATCGATAAACACATTGAAAACTATTTCATTGTGATTTCCATTTTTTAAGACATATGCATCTATTTAACCTAATGAATATGTAACCTATATCATAATTAAAAACAATGATTACTATATAATTAATTATATTTTAATTATGAACATGAAACTACTTAGTTATAATTGAATTCATCTTAATTATTTTTATACAAAAAAACAACCAAATGCTCAAACAACCGATAATGAAAATAAACTATAATTAGTTAATATATGGTAATAAAATAATTAAAAAATGTCAGTACAATTAAATTATGTTTCTTTGATAAGTTATTAGGATATTTAATTCCATTAAACACATTAAATCCTTAGGTTCAGTTACTTTACCCTAAAATTATATATTTGAATATTTTATAATATTTAGGATATGTTTCAAGAGGTTTTTGAAGGTTTTTTAATGTTTTGGACTAGTATCATGTGGTGCATGATTTGTCCATGGTTAGAAAAAATCTTGAAATACCACTATGAAACCATGAAACATATTTTGGGGTCTTCTTGGAATGTGAATGGTTGGAAAATGGATTTTCAAAATCATACTAGTGCCCAATGAAAACAATGAAAAGGAAAGCATAGGGAGAGACACATTTAGCACACAATTTGTCTAACTATGAGATTAAATTGCGTGTGGTGTGGGATTAATATAGTACCAATGCATGGTTGTCATAGGGCTTGTAAACCCATTGTCCCATGCCATGTGGCTACATGACTTGTCTAGTATCATGTGCATGGTAGGTATATGATTTGAAAACCCATACGAAATGTAGTTAATACCCTATAATTTGTGGTTTTAATAAAAATTATGTAATAAACGACTCATTATTAACCTAACATACTTTTGTATTGATTTACACTCCCTCCCAATTCTCCCAAAGTGATTCCTTTCGATCTAGAGACATGTTTTATTGAATCTATGTGTATTTGAGATTCAGATTCAGTAGTAAGTCAACATTTTCTCTCCCTCACTTCAGATCATACCATTTTCTATCATTGGGGTTATTAGATCTAGTAATCTATAGTTATATATATTTCCATTACTAAATACATTTATTATATGTTGTTGGATCTATTTAAGGATATAATAACCATGGATGAATCTAGATACTCTTAGTATTGTTCTTCGTATTCTTCATCCATTGAGAGGTTGGTGGATTATCTATCATCTCCACCATTCTATAAGAAGAGGACATAGTTTTTATTTATTTTTTTCATTAAATTGGTGTGGATAACTTTTTTCTTCTTGAAAGAAACCCCTTGCTGTTTGAAACTTTGAATTTTTTTGAGAAATTAGATTTCTTTTCGAAAACCCCTTTGTTTATAACTTTAAAATGATAGTTTTAAAATTAAGGTATTATTTTTGAAAACACAAGTTGTATTATTAATTGAATTCAAGAAGTAATAGGTTTTATATGAAATGGAATTTCTGTTATAATTTAGAATACAAGTTTAGTGTGTGTTTATTTATTGATTTGACCCAGGAAAAGAACTATATACCACTGGTGTACCGGGATATTGGTCATTGTGTGATGACATAGTAGATTGATGAGAGGTCACTCCTGAGAATAAAATTTTATCTTAGAATGAATGTGTGTGAGTATGGGTGTTGAAGCATGGGGATGGGTATGTATAATTATATGAAATTTTATAAACACTTATTTACTATTTTCTATGTAATTATTTTATTTTTATATAAATTTGTTTAAATGTTTTATTTAATCTATTTTATGTTAATTTTTTTAACTAGTTATTCTTGTAAGGAACTTAACCGGGTTTCCCTCAGACCTGGTACCCAGCCTGATCCATTACATACCCGAAGGACGTTCTCGATCCCCACGGGCTGGCGACAAGCACACAGGTATCGAAAGAAAAAAATGAGGGAACAATTATGCCCAACCCAAATAACCACATGACATACATATATAGAAAAATATAGGAACAATGGAATAATAACAAATATATATGACATAACTGTATAAAAAAATCGGAAATAGAACAATGGAAACAATAGATAAAAACTCCAAAATACAAGTCTGGATATAAGGGGAACAAAACCAAATAGCAACTCCAATGATGGCATGGACTAACTCCAACCATCTAACCACTCTTTACCCATCCCAGCTGACATGAACCTCACCGCCTCATTGTGGCACCTTGCCTTTACCTACAATGGAAGGAATATAAAGTTCTGCGAACCACCGAAATAGTGTGCTGGGTGTGAGATAATATGATCATTAGGATCCCACCTTAGCCTTCCATCAAATGTCTCTATATAAAAAATCATGTATAATTATTTTTAAAATAAAAAATGGAATGATAAGCAATAAATCAGTTTTATATAAAACATGGTAAAAATTTCCCTATTCCATAGTTCTAAACTAAAGTAGGTATAATAGTTTCAAAGTATATTTTTCCACAACATTTTCCACAATCATAAACATGAATATCAATGCTAACTCATAAATCCAAGAAATAAAAAACAGGATAACTGGTATCACAACACTAAAGAATACTACAGTTCCAGGTATCAGACTACTCGTACCATAATAATCAAGTGTATAAATCAGATCTAATAACAACAGGCCTAGGAAGAAGAGGAATACAAAATGAGTAAATCCTACAAAATGTAAATATCAGTCCTCTAGAACAATAGGCCTAGGAAACAGAGGTAATCCCCAAGACAAACCTCTTTGATAATCATAATGAAATGGATGATGGCCTCAAGATAAGCCTTCCACCTAAGTACCCAAGGTAACCCATGTTCTCTTTTTCACAAACCCATTCAATGGATTTAAAACCATTCAAAACCATTTATAATCCTTTTATCAAAATCCATGGAAAACCCATTTTTTCTTTTAAAACCCATTTTCAACACACACAACAATCATGAAAACTTCATAAATAAATTGATAAACCAATTTGTAAAGAAATGCAATTAGGTTCATTATCATAGGCTAGAAACATAACCACCTACCTAAAAATTCGGATCACACACACTCAAAACAGAATTCAAAAGAAATGAAACCCAACAATGCCATCAAGGAAGGCCCTAGAATCAAACCTTCACCAAAAAGGATTGATTAGAAATAAGAGATAAGGGGCTGGTGAATAGAAGAAAGCCCACGTACCTCAAGAACAAATGTTTGCTGAACCAAAACTATCCAATGAATGGCATTCAAAAAAAGATCTCAAAAAAGATCTAGATGAGAACAATAAGAAACATCCAATTGGGACCAGTGGATCCAATAAAGAAATGCAAGGGCGCTATAGATCAATCACAAGGAAGAATCAAAGATAACACTTACCCAAAGAGATGCACAATAGAATAAATGATGAACCTGAGCCAATCGGATCGATCCGAAAGGAGAGATGCCTCTGAAAAATACCTAGGGGTTGTTTAGGGTGGAGAGCTAAGAGGTTCAGGAGGAAAAGGACAAGAGAAATGGATAAACACCTAACTTTAACTAAGTCCCAGGACGGGTCATGATGTGTTCCCCTTTTTCATGACATAGAGTCCATGTTGGATAAGTTATGCTAAAAACCCAACTGCCTCAGGTTAAAATCCTCTATTTAACCCCTACATGACGTGTACCTCAGGTACATGGCCTGTACTAGCTCATGGCATGATCTCCTCATTCATAATATGATCTCCCTGTCCATGACATGCAACCAGCACCAAGTACATGATGTGTACTTTAGGTAAACGACATGTACCTATTACACAACCTACAATAAACCCAAAAAATCACATTTAAAGATTTTTAAACCCATAAGGGAACATAGAAAAAGGTAAAACATACCCAATAAAGGTAAAAAGATGTTACAAAGTCCACACCATAAAGAATTTCCATCCCCAGGTAGTCATGTGGATGATGTAACCTATAGAAAGAGATTGGGACACTATTCCCTCATCAATGAATCACATTCCCAAGTATCATGAGAATTTTATACTTATTTCCATAAAACTCTGACCAACAAAATTGACTTCCCATATAAGACTTTCTCTTGAGAGTAAATAATATCATCTGGTTTCTCCAAAATATAATCATCAGGTCCAAGTTCAGTTTCTTCCTAACATAAAACATGAGAGGGGTTAGGGTGATACTTCATTAGCTATGATTTGTGGAAAACATAATGAATCCCCAACAACTGAGTTGTAAATTTTAACCAATAAGAAATATTCCCAAGTTGTTCAGGGATATCAAACGGTCCAACATATCTTGGATCCAACTTTCTGTATTTTCCAAGTCGATGGTGACCCAAGCGAGGAGAAACTTTCAAGAAAACCGAGTCACCTATGGAAAACTCCAAAGTCTGATTTCACAGATCACTATACAATTTCTATCAACTCTGGGATGTAACTACATATCGTCTCACTTCATGAATATTTTTCAATGTATTCTGAATGAGACTTGGTCTAACCAAAGATACTTCTCCCACCTCTTCCCAAGAAAGAGTTGATCTGCACGAGCGACTGTACAATGCTTATAAGGGGGAAATTTTGATTGAAAACTGATAATTATTGTTTTAAATAAACTCAACCAGACCCAAATGGATATCCCATGATCCACTGAAATCCAATACACTGGCACAAAGCATATCCTCTAGGATCTAAATTACAAGCTTTGTCTGGCCATCTGTCTATAGATGGTAAGTTGTGATCAAATTTATTTATTCACCATTTCCTCTTGAATACTCCTCTATAAATTTGATGTAAACCTAGGATCCCTTTCTAAAACAATATCATATGGACTCCCATGTAACCTCATAATCTCTTTCACATACATCCTACCCAAATATTCAACTTTAGTGATATATTTATCACAATGAAATGAGTAGACATTGTCAACCGATCAACAACCAACCAGATAGCATTTTTACCTCGATGTGTATATGGTAACCCAACGAAAAAAATCCAGGGAAACCTCTTCCCACATCCAAACTAGCACTGGAAGAGGATGAAGCACACTAGGGGGATTCAAGTGCTCTTCCTTTAACCGTTGGTAGGTGTAATAGTGGGACACATAATCTGCAATGCAATGATTCATACCTATCCCACATAATCTTATTCTCATGACATAATACATCTTTCTAGAGTTAGGATGAACAACACATGATGATCTATTACAATAAGAAAAAACCAAACTTCTCACAGATTTTGTGATAACAACTCAAATTTTGAAGTGAAGTTTGCCATCTAAAGAAAGAGACCAACTAGGAACCGTCTCCCCACCATAAAGTTTTTCCCAAATCTTCTGAAACTCCTCATCTTGTTAATGAATTTTTAAGACAGACTCTATGAGAGATAATGATAACTAAACTCTATTCAGAACTATCCCAGAAACATCCTCCTGAGCATCCTAGTGGAACTGAGCAAAAAACCCCACAAGATTTCACTCCTCCTTATATTCCCAAATAACCACTGATGGTACCTTCCTGTTTAATGCATCTGCAACTACGTTACCTCTCCCTATAGTATAAGCGATGTCAAATTCAAACAATTGAAGGTGTTCTACCCATCATATCTTTATGAGATTCAAGTCTTTCTGGGAAAAGATATTTCTCAGAATCTTATGATTAGAGAATACGGTGAACTTATCCACAAAGAGATAGTGCTACCAACACTTATGTGCATGAATCACCGCAAGAAATATCTAAATCATGACTAAGGTAGTTATTCTCATGCGGTCGGAGATTAAAAGATCCATAATCTACCACAAGAACATCCATTAATAATCACACATCCCAAAATAGCACCCGATGTATCACAGAACTCTACATACCCCTTACCGAGCTCATGTAAGATCAGAACTTGTGCAGATGTCAGTAGCCATTTCAGTTCCTCGAAGGAAGACTGAAAATTTTCATCCCATGATAATTTCACCACATTCTTAGAAAAATAATTCAATGGTGATTCCATATTAGATAAATCCTTGACGAACCATTGGTAGTATTCATCAAGACCAAGGAAGCTTTGTATTTCAAGGACATTCCATGGTTCCTTCCATGATAAAACAAAAATTACATTCTTTAGATCAACTGATAATCTATGCTCAGAAATTCTGTGCCCCAAGAACATTACTTCTCGAATCCAAAAACTACATTTTGAAAGATTTCCATATAGATGATGATTTCTCAGAATCTCTAGAAAAAAACTTAGATGGTAACCATGCTCACACTAAGACTTATAATAAACCAAAATATCATATACGAACACTAACACAAAAGTGTCAAGATATTGTTAGAATATATTGTTCATCAAGGCCATAAAAACTAAAAGAGCATTAGTCATACCAAAAGGCATCAAAATATATTCATAATGGACATACCTACTTCTGAAGGCCTTCTTTGGTATATAAAACTCACAGACTCTGAGCTGATGATAACCCCACCGAAGATCAATATTTGAGAACCACTTTTCCCCCATTAACTGATCAAACAAATCATCCACATGAGGAAAATGATATTTTTTCTTAACTGTTACCCAGTTTAACTGCTGATAGTCAATACATAATTGAAGTAAACCATCCACTTTATTGGAAAAGAGCATTGGGGATTCCCAAGGCGAAACACTAGGGAAAACAAAACCCTTATCTAATAGGTCGTCCAACTAAATCTTGAGTTCTTTTAACTAATCTGGTTCCATATGGTATGAATACATTGATATTGGTTGTGTTCACGACACCAGGTCAATTGTAAACTCTACCTCTCTCTCTGGAAGAAGACCGGAGAAATTGTCTTGGGAAATATCAGGAAAGTCTCAGACCACAATATGAAGATCAACAATAGAAGAAACTTCATCGGGATCAAACACAACAACAGACCAAAAAACCATGAGCTCTCAGTGGGATGGTCACGCACAACCTGATCTCAAGTCCCACTCTCTATAAAACACACTGAAGATACCATCAATAGAAATAAATGAAACACAATGATGATTACAATCAACCTCATCTCGAGGAGAAACAAGCCAATCCATACCAATGATGATGTCAAACAGATACAGATCAAGAATGAGAAAATCCAAGACCAAATTCGTGTCAGATATCATGAATGAATAAGAAGGAAACCAAAACCCCTGCTATTTCCTCTTGACAATAAGTATTTATAACTCCATTGTAAAGGGAATAAGTTTTATTGGAAGTTTAAGCATATCAAAAAATGTTCAGATATAAACAATCAGGAGGAACCGGTATCAAACAAAGAAGTAGCTACTATAGCTGCAATATGGGGAATTTGTCTCACTATTACCGGACATGCACTAACATCCATTGGACACTCATCTACTTTATGTAAATTATTGATTCCTGAGGCATGTAGCTGGAGCCCTATAGTCTTTGAAGATTATGACTACACCAAATTAGCCTTTGGATCAGACAAACCCTAACCATAATGAGGCGTATTCATAGTCTGACATAAATTATATAGATAACCAACACATCCACAACTATTGAATGTCTTTACAGAAAGTGGAAAAGAATGTCTAGTGTGACCCCCCTTTCCGCACTGGTATCAAGTCAGAGGCACACTTCTATCTACAACAGAAGGTGAATAGAATGTCTAGTGTGACCCCCGTTTAATTCATTTTTTTTGTTGGTGTCATGTTATTACCATGGATTTTCCCGATACATGATCATTTAACAAGACTGTTTGTTCATAAATTTTTTCACCTTTATTATTTTACCTATATCCAACCGTTCTTCGTTTTTTTTCACCATTGACCCATAGGGTTGTTGTTCAACATTTTTGGGGCGGTTTTGATTGTGATCAAGCCTGTGAAATCATAATGGTTTTTCACAAAATGATCGAGGAGTTGACTTTAGAACAAATTAGATCGGTACCTAAAGTACGCCTGTCTTAGGGCGTGGAAAAAAACTATTTACTAAGTTAAAAATATAGTAATGTGGTTGACCTAGGTATTCTCTAGAAGAGGAGTGCACACAAAATAGTTTGTCACTTTTAAACGAGGGTAAAAATGTTGTGTTTTTTAAAGAAAATTTGAAATTAAAATGATTGAAAAAATATGATATTAAAAAGGGTGATTAGGTCGGGGTTGGTTTCTTAATTATAATTCTATCATTGTTTAATTTTATTCAAACCTCTTTTTCTTAGTTGATTAAAATGAGATTTCACAATTGTTTCCTCTCACTTCCTTGGTGAAATTATGATGGTGAGAGAAAACCTTACCAAGATCTCGGTTTGATCAACTCTTCTTCCATGTGTAAAATAGTTGTATTGAATATCTTTAATTTTCATGGTAAATACCTAATCAGGTCTTTTTTATCCCAAACAATCAAGAACATTCACTACCCCTTTTACACGTACTAACGATCGTCGAGTACTTCCCCCCTTATCCCTGGTCTATTCCATTGTATATAAACCAGAAATTAGTGGAGGGTGATAATGATTATTTTACCAAGAAAAAAATCAATAATGAAATTAAAATTCAAGAATGATCTCACTTTATAATAAAATACACTATATGAAATTGAAAACAACTTTGAAGAAGAAATAATTTTCATTCAATTACGTCCAAGAACTCAAGCATTACAAAATAGAAAACCAACCCTTCCCCAATCACTCAAAATGTTTACCCCACCATAGTAAGGGTAATCTAGATGAATAAGTAAGAAGAAGGCATTAAAAAGCTATGAAAAATAAAATAAATAAAATATAAAGTCGAAAAGTTCCCCTTCTTGGTGTCCCAGAAGTAATGGGATGGAGAATAGGATTCTTTGAGAGGAAGGAGCTCTGCTCATTTTATAGACAGAATTTGATCCTCGAATGTTGACGCGTTTTATACCCATTAAATGACATATTAACGCGTTGAACCCTTCTTTAATGTTGTTCATAATTGTCTTGGGAGTTTCCACTCAAAATATCAGTGGCTTTGGGCAAGTATTCAGAGAGTTATGCGCGTTTTACTTTGACCATTTTTTCTGTCCAGTCAGAATCTCTAAATCGAAAACCACCGGATTAGAATGATTTAATTACCCTTAAAATGGACAATTACCACGTCCTTTCCTTCATGAAAGATGTTAAAAAACTCCGTGCGCATCCACCCACCGATGTTCACAACAATTGGGTCCCACAAGAATGAGTCATGGACCCCACACCAAAACATGGAAGATCTCTAAACAATTTTCATGCTCCCACTTGTGAGCTTCTTTTGAGCTTTCATATGACCGATTAAGCTTTGGGTACAAAAATATGAAATTAATCCCTAGATGTGTAGACTCTGAAAAAAATTATTTTTTTTCAATTTGGATTATTGTAGAAAATGTTATAGCCAAAATACAGATATATTTTAAAACAGTTAAAATTCTGAAATGGGCTATTTTTACTATTAAGCTCAAAATATTACCAATATCATAAAAATGCAGAAATCCATCTTAAAGTAAAAATTTTGTGGGATTTAAAAAAATTATATTCAACTTAAATTAATTGAAAATATTTTCTCTATCAATTCCTCCACACTTTTCACTTGAACTTCTGGACAGGTAAAAATCAAATCAAATGAAATCCAAAATACATACCAATGAGATCTACCAAATCCATACTAAGAAACAAAAAGATATCATGAATCATCAAAAAAAATTATTTCAAGTTCTCCATTTTATATTATATAATATATTTCAACTTATTTTATTATCCCATGTACACAAAACACCTACCTCACATGAATTTTCTCTTATCTCACAAATGTAAATGTTCAACAAGGCTTTTCTCATCCAAACTCACACAAGAGTCACCATAGGCTTGATAAATTCTTACTTATCCACCCGATGTGAGTCAAGGACATGTGTTTATCATGAGGAATTTTCAGGGTTGTTATGTGGATTTCGGTTGGTAGGATTTAGATGTTAAAAATTCTGAGGCTGAAAGAGGGGGGCTCAGCTCTTTATGAAGCAAAATTACAAGATTATAATTTTCACTCAAGTATGGTCTCCTTATCTTACCCTTTGTAGAAAATAGGCTCCATCATCATGAGAAATCAAGGAAAGTTCATTCCATTTAGCATTTTAGCAGAAAAAATTTCTTCTCAAACATTTTTTTTGAAAGCTCCAGATAGACACAACTTTCTTTCTACTTTGGAAGCTCCAGAAAGGCACAACTTCTTTTATCATGAAATCTACAGAAAGGCACAACTTTTAACAAATTAAAATATTCAGTAGAAACATCAGATCTTCAACATTTTATTTTCCACCCAAAGTATCACCAAATGAGATAGTACACCATAAGACATCTTCCCCCACACTTAAGTTCAACTAGATCATGCAATTTCACTTCAAGAGCAGGTTGGATTGGGAAAATTGGCTTGTAATGTGGATAAAATAATAAGATATTTAAGGATTCTAGGGTCTATAATGATTAATGTATAATGTAGACCATAATGAAAAGGATTATTTTGAAAAGGGGGCTTAAAACCAAATAAATGTCTCAATCGTTTAAAACACATGTACCTCAAACACTCATGTTTTGAAAGGAATTAATCAAATTATGGTTAAAGAAAGCATGGTCTAGTTCTATCAAGAAATTAGGTGAATTAAAAGAATATGAAAAAAATGGTTTAGAAGCCTCACAGGAAAGTAATTTCAAAAATAAATACAGTGAGATGTGGCATGTGATTTAAAAATCAGAGTACTTTTTATGAAATTTTAAAATATTTTAACTTGAAAAAAAGTCATTTAAGCATTCATTTATGCTTAGTTTTATGAAATAGTTTGGTTCAATCATTATAATGGGTTTAAAAAATATAAATTATAATCATTTTAGCTCAAAAGTTTCAAAAAACACACAAAAAATTGAAAAATAAACACACAAAAATATGAAAACAGACAATTTTTTTAAAAAAACAAACACAAAATGAAAATCCTAAACTAAAAAGGTTCCCTCCCCCACACTTAATTTATGTACTATCCTTAGTGAATTAAAATGTATTTAACATGTAATAAGGTTTTTTATTGATTCACAACAAAAAATTAAGTATAAAAGGAGAGGTACAACCTGACTTATTTGCAACATTGTGTTAAGCTCCTAAGTGTTGCACTCTAAAAACCTAAAAATAAAAGAAAACATAAGATATTTATTGAAATAAACAAAAGTATAAATAGGATGAGAATAGAAGGATAAAACTTGGTTTAATCCCCCAAGTGGGCCCTGGGTTTTGACTGCCTCCAGAGGGGCAGTTCTAATCGGTTATCCACAATCTGATGGTGGGTGAGGTTTCTTGTTCATGAACCAACAAAAATTATTATTTCCAGTATTTACTTGTTTCTTTTTGTTGAGGACTCCATGATTATAGCATACCAAGTCCACCCCCATTGTAATGAGATACAACATGCATGGTGGGGTTAGGATAATGAATGATTCCTCCCCTTTCTTGGGTTCCACTTGAACAACATCTTATTTATTCTCCAGTGGTTTCTGAATGTATGATATATCAGTGGAAAAATAAAATGGAAGGTCAGAATATAACTCTATTTTAACAAAATTAAAGCATGAAGTGTCGATATAAAATTATTTACCTTCAATGTCTACAACTTTTGTCTCATTCTCCTCAGGAAAATCCACTTTGATCTCCTCTTGAACACCCTATAATAAATGTTCAACAATTTTGGGGAGCTTTATATGTTCCTCTTCAGATGAATCTTCTTTTTTATCGTCTTCCTCCAAGGAAATACATGTATTGGATGAATCTAAAAAATTAAAACAAGGGGAGGTAATACTAAATTCAGTTTCAGAAAAATCAAAAGATAATGAGTTCATGAAAAGATTATCTCCCTGAGTTTGTTCATCTTCAATATCTTCTTCATTGGGAAACACCTCTTGGAGTTGAGTAGTTGTAGGTAGAGGCAGGTAGTCAGTCTCCACTATATCTTGGATCTCTATTGAAAAATCAGGGATGACTAAGGGTAAATCTTCTTGGACCTTGGAAACTTCATAAAATTCTGGAATGTAATTGGAGAAATCAGTTAGCTTTTGGGCCATTGCTTAAAAAACTTCTTCATTCATGTCCTCCCTTAGTCCATTTTTTAATTCTTTGAATGTTTTCTCGTCATTATTTGTCTTCCAAAATAACCTCACATGTCTAAAAATATAAGAAACACCATCCTCTGTAGAAAATTTTGATTCAATAATTTGTTCATTTATCGGTGGGTAATTGTTCCATGAATTAAAGAAATAATCATTTAAAAACAACATGGAAAAATATTTTTTTTAATTTGAAAAGAGTCAAATATATATAATTAGTTTGTGGCACTTCCTCCCTGGCAACGATGCCAAGTTTGATGCACGCCTTTCCTAGGGTGTGGCTAAAAAATTATTTCCGAAGTTAAAAATGTAGTAATGTGGTTGACCTAGGAAGTCTCCCGAAGAGGAGTGCACACAAAATAGTTTGTCACTTTTAGACAAGGGTAAAAATGTTGTGTTTTTGAAAGGAAATTTTAAGTTCAAATGTTTGAAAAACTATGATATTAAAAAGGGTGATTAGGTCGGGTTCGGTTTCCTAATTGTAATTCTATCCTTGTTCAATTTTATTCAAAAATCTTCTTCTTAGTTGATTAAAACAAGTTTCCACAATCGTTTCCTCTCAATTCCTTGGTGAAATTATGATGGTGATAGAAAACATTACCAAGATCTCAGTTTGGTCAACTCTCCTTCCATGTGTAAAATAGTTGTATTGAATATCCTTAATTGTCATGGGCAATACTCGATCAGGTCTTGTTTATCCCAAACAATCAAGAACATTCACTACCCCTTTTACACGTACTAACAATCGTCGAGTACTTCACCACTAATCATTGGTCTATTCCATCGTATATAAACCAGAAATTAGTGGAGGGAGATAATGATTATTTTACCAAGGAAAAAATGAATAACGGAATTAAAATTCAAGAACAATATCTCTTGATAATAAAATCCGCTATATGAAATTGAAAACAACTTTGAATTAGAAAGAAATTTCATTCAATTATGTCCAATAACTCAAGCATTACAAAATATAAAACCAACCCTTCCCCAATCACTCAAAATGTTTACCCCACCATGGTAAGGGTAATCGAGATGAATGAGGAAGAATAAGAAATTAAAAAGCTATGAAAAATAAAATAAATAGAAGAGAAATCCAAAAAGTTCTCATTCTTGGTGTCCCAGAAGGAATGAGATGAAGAATGGGATGCTTTTAGAGTGAGGACCTCTCCTCATTTTATATCTAGAACTTGTACCCAGAATATTTATGCCTTTTAGACCCATTAAATGACATCTTCACACGTTTCAACCTAATTTAATGTTATTCATAATTGTATTGGGCGTTTCCCTTAAAAATTTAAGTGGTTTTGGACAAGTATTCATAGAGTTATGCGCGTTTTACTCTGACCATTTATTCTTTCCAGTCAGACTCTCCAAATCGAAAACCATCGGATTAGGATGTTTAATGACCCTTAAAACGACCAATTCTCGCGTTCTTTCCTTCATGAAAGATATTAAAAAACTCTTTGCTCATCCACCCACCAAATTTTACAACAATTGGGACCATAAAGAATGAGTTAGGGACCCAACAACAAACAATGGAAGATCTATAAACAGTATTCATGCTCCCACTTGTGAGCATCTTTTGAGCTTTCATATTACCGATTCAGCTTTTGGTCCAAAAGGATGAAATGAATCCTTGGATGTGTAGACTCTGTAAATATTTTTTTTTGAAATTTGTATTATTTTAGAAAACGTTATAGCCAAAATATAGATAGAATTTAAAATAGTTAAAATTCCGAAATGGACCATTTTTACTATTAAGCTCAAAATATTACCAATATCATAAAAATGCATAAATTCATCTTAAAGTAACAATTTGGTGGGATTTAAAACAATGATATTCAACATAAATTAATTGAAAATATTTTCTCTATCAGTACCACAACTGTTGTTTCATGATTGAGGATGCGATCGAGCTACGGTGAGAATGGTGGTTAATTAGTGATGATCACCTATTAGATCAGTGATCTCCATTATCCTAATTTACAAATGGAGATGAAATGGGATGTGAGTATTATAGTTCTGATTAGAGGCATTGCACCGGGTCTCACAGTGAAGGTTTTTTAGTGAGGATGTGATTATGGATGAACTTGGATCTCAAATGTGGTGGTTGGACATGGTTAACTTTGTGGTTATTATTATTATATTATTAAAGAAAAGTAAAGAACTCTTTAATTAAATTTTTTAATATCAAAATAATAAATTAGATAACAAATGAAGTGGATAGTGAGGATCTCGAATGGATATTTGGGTGTGCATTCCCTGTATACATATGGGGTGGATTGATCTAAATTAATTAAATAATTATATTAAATTTTCTTTATTTAATAAATAGTGATAGGAGGTTGGTGGCCTATTATTTAAAGAGGGGAAGGGGTAGGGTCAAATTTTAATCTATTTGTTTCCTCAAATCTATATAATTTGAGGGTATTTTATTGTAATAATAGTATTGAAAAAAATGGAAATCCAACGGATGGGTGTGGGCTCCCTGGTGTGCGCATGTAGAGGGGAAAGGTAGAAAGCCATGAATGAAAGGATTCCCCTCACAACCATTTTGAATAATGTTTGTTTAGAAAATTATATAAAAATAATAATAATATAAAATATTATTACTATTATTATTTGTGGTTGAAACCCTGAATCAGTCATATCTTCTTTTAGAGACATCATATTGGAATCCTTCTGTGACATCATGATTGTGATATTAGAACCTATGGATCGGGTCGACGAAGCACCCCATAAAAATATTATTATAATAATTATGGAAAATTGTATTTATTTTAACTCCTTCATATGATTCTATATTGGTGAAACTTATATGGCATCATGACCTAGATATTGAAGTGGTCATTTTGAGAACAATATCAGGTGTTTAATTTAGATTTGTGGGTCAGACCCATGAAGCGTTGTTCATGTATTATACAAAGAAATGTTTATTTTCCCACTAGGTATTTGATTTGGGAAATTAAATTGCCTATCCTGGGAATTTTGATTTGAGTATCACAATAGTGTGATCTGTTTGGCTAGTCATGGTTATTTTTTATGACATATTTTCATATTGATGTTTTAGTATGACAGACCGGCGACGATCCTCATGTGTTCATTAGGCCATTGCCTAGATATTTTCACTAATCGGAAAGTACAAAAGCATTATTAGGGGTACACAAGCATGGCCTAATACCTAGCCATGTCTAGGTATAAGGTGGTTCCACATACCTTGTGGAACCCCATCTACATTGAGTATTTTTCCTCCAAAATTCCTTCATCTTGTATCACCTATGTAATGAATCAGATTTTGGATTGTGTGTAGTCTATCCCAAATATTTTACCTTATAGAACAATATGGTTGCCTTCATAGTGGCTTTTAAGATATAATGTGAGATGTTATGAGTGTGAGGATTATCTAGGTGGTTGTTGAAACTATATTTTGTTAAGTGGAGTGAAAAGATTATGAAGCATATCTTTAGCATGTTCAAGTGTAAAAAAACCACATGGAGGATCAAACCGACTTCCCCAAATTGACATGTTCACGCATAACCCTTTGCATTAGAGGTCCCACATAGCACCCCTTATTTGGAACCAAAGGGAAGAAAACCCCTACACCAAGAACCTAATCTGGTATCCTATGTAGTGTATATACACGAGGTAACCACTTTGAACAGGGTCCCTTGTTTTCTAATCAATCAAATGCTTGGTCTTCTCATTTAGGTGGTGGGAAATTCAGAAGAAGCCTCAAAGATCTGGTCACACAACTCCTTCACGTAGGTCACCAATAATTCTATAGGTAGCTCTCCAAAAAAATGACAGAAGAGAGAATTAAGGGTCATAATTGAAGTCAATGTCCCTTCAATGTCTCCAATGCAAGACACCCTGATGAGGAACTATTCTCCCCTAGTGAGAACACCCTGCATGTGTCCCTGTTCCTTGACAAGGAACCTATGTGAGTCCCTTATAGGGACACCTAAGGAGATCCATGGTACTTAGGATAAAAGTATTAAACAAGTGTCATTACACAAGAGATACATTTTTCAAGGCACACCCAGCTCAGGTATGCCTAACCTCTATGCGAATCACTTACAGTTCCTCCCAACCCCTGCCCGAGGCACCTCTACACTCTGAGTATGACTTGCATGATCCCCACCATTGAGTTATTTTCCAAGACTCCAATGGTTTTAATCCTCTTCCTATGACTCCCTTACCTGAAAGGGACCATGTTTAAACCTCTAACAAAGCCTATGCACTTGAAAACCCATGGGAAAAGGCACACCATCATGTCTCCCATTTGGATTTATATTCCTACAATCAGTGGATCCCTGCACATGGCCTACCAAACATTTAGGATATTCACGGTGTGTGTGGATTTGTATTCCCATAGTCAAGAGGACCCCGATACTGGAAACTGTTCCTAGGAGTTACCCATCTCAGATAAAAGGTTTAATATCATATCCTACCCATGACATGTCTAATACCCAGATCCTATAGTTCCATTCATGGATGATGAGGATTACACTTTCTTTTCCATTAAACATGGAATGATATCCTCCTTCCTTGCTACAGAACCAATTTTAGGTTATCCCTCCTAGACTAATCCCATAGATTTTTTTGTAGAAGGTTTTAATCCATCTCCTCCTTTCACCCTATAATATAGGTTTATAGAGGGGATAAGCACTAGATTCCACTCCTATCTTCCACAACTTCATTCCTTCCTCATTTTCCATACCCTGGACCCAATCCAAGGCAAGGCAATGGGAAGGAAAAGTTTTTTCCCCGACCTATTCCACCAATTGAGGAAAAAAAGTGTATAGTTTTATGGATCATATATTTCCTTTTTTTATGACATTCAAGAATGACTAATCAAGACTTGTGGGATTATGGGATATCCTTGACTAAATCACTCACACACTCAGATTCATGTTGCAGCAGAGCATTATCCTTTGAATCTTCCTCTCACTTTACTCCAGAGTAAGCCAATATGTGTGGTTTATCAAAGAAATGTATCTGAATTAAGGTAAAATATGATTGTGTGGTTTCTCAGTTATTCTAATTTCTCTTTTTTATCACACCAATCATGACTCACGTGGCCTTAGAGTTTAATGGTGATCATAACATCCACATGACTCAAAATCCAGGGGCCTCCTTACAAGGTTAATCCATGTCCAATCAAAGGCATCATCCTTGAGGGTAATTCCAAACCCAACTTATATAGTAATCATACTTATGATTAATCCACAATCAAAACTAACCCTGGAAAACATAATCTGAAATCCCTAAAATATTAAACTATGTGGACTTTGATTATTACTATAATAAGGACATGTATGATGCCCACCTAAGGCCTGAGCGCAATGGGAATCATCATTAAGAGTAAGCCCCAATCAAGTTCCACAAATAACCAATGGGAATCCTCTGTATGAATAATCCCTAGCTTAATCCTCTAAAAATTCCATATTCCCCTATGATACTTCCTTATAGAGAGCCTCCATAGGTCAAGTTACTCATAACCAATATTTGTGGTCTTTGATTCTCATCCAAATGGGATACATATGAAGCCTACCTGGGGTTCAATCCCAACAATCTGAATCATCCCTATTCACCTAGGATCACATTCCTTATAGGGTCTAATTCATCATGGAATCAAATACATTTTCTATGATCCATGGGTGGTTCTTTCATAAGTCCCACACCAAACATTGACTTGGAACAATCCGCCTAGATGTCTTTTCCACATGAAATTAAATTGTGCATATATGTCCATATCACATGAACTTGAAAGGTGTAATGTTATCCAATAATTGGAACCAAACTATTTGGATTTTGATTCCTTTCACAATAATATGAAGGAAACCCATTTATGGGTCCGATCCTAACATCAAAAAAATTCATGTCCCACTGGATGATAAAACACTCTAGAGCACCCCCACAGTTTGGCTAGAAAACTAGCATCGCTATAACAAAAAACAAATAATATCTAGTTATTAAATAATGTGATACCATTAATAAAGAATATAGAATACATATAAATATCTTCATTGATAAAGAACCTTAGATACATATTTATTATTCTTAATTTCACTCATACTAAAAAATGATTGTAAACACTAGCGTGACTGAAATCATACTTGGGAATTAATAAAGGACTCATGAATATATATTAAATCTATAAGAGTCCCAGAGTGGAAAATAATTCCTCCAAAAATAGTTTGATAATCTCAAACTCCCGTTCTCTCAACCAATGTGAGTTCTTAAGTATAGTTGGATAAACCTCCTAGTGAGTGCCTACCTTTGGAAAGTAGGTCCATGAGTCTTCATTGATATAGAACCATTGTTTTTTTTGATTCTAGGAACAAAATGTAATTGGAAACTATTTGAAAATATAAAACTACATTTTCCTTGAAAAAAAAAAATAAATAACCTAAATTTAATCCTTAACCATGTTTATAGTGTCACCTATCTTCCAGGACCTATTCACTTGATAGAAGAGGTCCAACCAAGACAATAAATAATGCATGTGTTCATTCAAATGAGATTTTTCTTTGAAGAGGTTTTGTTATTTTTGTTTTTTGTATATCTAGGAACTTAATTTCATGACAATCTATAATCCAATGAAATTCTTCCATATTTCACCATTGAATTCCTTATTTTTTGTACATGTCGGGTGTTTCTCTATTAAAATAACATGATCACCAACCCAGTTTCTTCAATGTGGGGTTTCATACTTGTTCACCTAGGAATAATATCAAAAATAGTATAGTCCTAATCCTATATGTCACCCTATAATCCATATAGTTCGTGAATACCCATCAATAATCCACTCAATAATGACTAGAGTACCTGATGTAGGCCGCACCAACCACCTTCTTAAACCGTTTTTGGAGTTTATCATTAGAACAAAACAACCAATCCCTACCATATCTTAAGGGTGTAGATCTATAGGCCACATAAGATAAAATATAGAAGACATAGGGGTTCATCTCATGCACCCCTACCAATAGTCACCACTTCCAAAAATGTGCAGTAGTGAGCTATCAACAAGGTTACGGTGTGGTCCTCAGCTGACCGACCCAAGTAATGAAAACTCATTCATGTAATATAGACTCTTGGGGAAATCTTCCGATCAATAGGGAGTAGGGTCACACCTCTACCCCCTCTAGAGAATCCTAGAAGATCAATTTGGTGGCCAAATGTGACTGGGCACATACACTAGTCCAACTTAATTCATCCAACTAACAAACTCGCTAGGCGATATACAAAGAAGCCTGTCATTAAAATCTGGCATTATACTATGAGAAGGAACATACAACTTCTTGCATCCATCATTCCTACTAGTAGACATGTTTAGCATCACTCAATTAATCCCTCCATCCATGTTTGGAAAAAAACCATGAGAAAGAACGCACACCTATCAATATTATTCAAGAATGTCAGAAATTTATTCTTGTATCATCCACAAAAGTCAGTTAAAAAGGCCCGATGATAAGCAGGTGAAGACCTAACTCTCCTCCCCCACACATGAGTACTATTAGTATCCACTGGATAGGAACGGGAGAACATATGTAGGCACACACACCTACTCTAGATACATAATGGGCATATATCCCCATTATAGTAATTGAAATCCCCAAGAATATCCTGAAAATGGTGAAATAGAAGACACAAATCCCTTCCTGTTGGGACCATGTTGGATAGATAAAGAAGTAAGAAGAGTTTGTTGTTACAGAGTGTTGTATTTTGTTTTCAAATAAGATAAATAAATTCACTTTTTAAAGGACATGAAAATCATACGATTCTTTGATGATATGCATTTCACAAATATCATAAGTTAGGAGAACTTGTGATGCAAGACTTATGATGGAAAGGGGGAGAAATGATGATTTCATTCACATACAATTTTGATTGGAAATAAATATGCTAGTGGAAGATAGGGAAGTTATAATACTTTTTATGGAAAATATGATGATGCTAAAGATGTTCGATCAAAGGATACATATCATGATAGTGGAGTTCGTGATGAAAGATGAAGAATAGTTATAGAATGCAGTGAATAGAATCATGAAAACGGAATGGATGATTTGGAGGTGGCACAAAAGAATGTTTTAAAGTGGTGTCTTTTCCCAGTGTTTTCCAAATTTTTAGGTCTGAAAAATGGGAGATGGAGAATTGTGTTTTTAGAAATGGATGTTGCGTGCAAGCTTGAAGATGGATTAGAATTTTTCACACAAGGAATGATTCAATTTTAGAACATCAAAAAATGTAAAAGTCATGGAGTGCGTGGAAAATTGGGCAAAGTGTGCGAAAAAATAAGGTTGCGCGAAAGATTGGGTTTTCACGCAATATGGAATGTAGTTCAGAATTTTTGCACGCAAGTGGTTTTTTGAGATCATAATGAAGAAAAATGGAAAAGGAATGAAGCAAACGAAAAACTAAAGATATTGTGCGAAATATAATGTTGCGTGAAAGAGTTTTTTCATGCATGAAGAGGGTTTTATGTGAGAATTAGTGTTTTTCAGGTAGGGTCAAAAATGCCTATAAATACGAGGTGACCCCATTTAATTTGTTAAGGCTCATCACTTAGAGAAATATCAAGCTCCTAAGTGCTTAAAATTATATGCTAAGTGAGTTTCGTGAAAATAAATAGGTTTCCGTGAAAAAGGGGAAGTTTCGCAAAAAAGTGAAAAGTTGTGAAAAAAAGGGAAGTTGCATGAAAAAGGTTTTCCACGCCAAAAGAGGATTTTACTGCGCAAGGAATTTGAATTGCATGCAAGATAGCCTAAAGGATACGTGAAAAATTTTGGATCTTCGCACGTATTTAGTTGTGCATAAGATAGTTCTTACCAACTTCTGGGTAAGAAAGTGAATATTTGTACTTCAAAGAATACACCTGATCAATTGTAAAGAAGCATTGAAATATTATAATTCCCTATTTGTGATAAGAGAGTGAACACACACTTGAGAATTGTTTTCCAAGTTCTACATGAGTGTAAGGGTATATCCTACTCATTTTATTCCACATCAAAGGATTGTTTTCTAGTGGATTGTGTGGTACTGGATTATTTATGTACCACACTAAGGATGTAGCTACTCTTGTTGAGTAGTGAACCTTGTAAATCTTGTGTTCCTATGGTTGTGTGTGTTCATCAGAGAATAAACTCTTTAACAGGAGGAGAAGGTTCTTTCAAAAATGAGGAAACATAAAAAGAAATGGATATCATTGATTCACCCCCTCCCCCTCTCAGTGATACTTAGATCCTGATTGGTAACTTCACTTCTCCCATCCTAGAGACTCTCGATGTCATCATAATAGTAATTACAATACTTACTGAGGTTTATAAACACAAATAAATCCCCACATGCGGGGTGTCTCATCATCATATCACCCCAGATTAGATACACACCTCTACTCCCATGTAAACGAGTCATAGAGAAAACTCACCCATATTATATAGACAATAATATTTGGAACATACACTCACTCCAATTGAAGGTAATCATACAATCCTAATAGCCACTCAAAGGAAGGAACAAATACCTTCTTATAAAAAACACTTCTCCCAGTATGTATCCCAAAATGCTCATAAGAAGGCATGTAAGAAGAAGCCTCCTCAAACACAGCTAGAAAATAAAGATCCGATCTATAATTCTTATATACTTAATGTTTGAGTTATTAAAGTAATTATACGCATATCTATGGTATCTCAAGATCCTAATCTCCTATTACCAAATTACTAGAATAGTAGCAGTAATTCTGAAGGTTCTCCTCAGATGTTTCACCATAAAAGATTTCTTTATATCTACAATCAGATCAATCTTAAGAACCCATCTCCTGATGAGATCCACACCAACCCTCTGCATGGCCAGAGGATCAAGGAGTAATATGGTATTATCCTTTCTATAATCCAAAATTGTGTTCCTCCCATTTATGACATTCACAGTGGAATTTATCTCTACTTTAGTATTTTGTTTCATCAAAAGGGACCTCCCCTTAGCTATATATTGATGAGAAGGCCCTCATATCATGAGGAACTAGCTCAAAAAAATCCAATAAGGTCAGATTCCTTGTCATTGGAAGGTTAAATACTTTATCAATAGGAATATATCCTAAGGATATAGTTATTTTGTGAATCACCCTTGGGTCACCTCCCTTCCATCATAACAAATGACGTCCCCACCAGTCCCATCGCTTATGATAAAGCATCAAGAAAACATCATCTCTAGTCAAATCAGGTGGAAGAACATATTGAAAAAGATGAATAAGATATACTAATAATGAATAAATAGTTGGGTAATGATGACATACCAATAATGTTATTTCCTTTATCCACCAATAAATATAGCATTATAGAGGCACTATCAGAAGATTGTGTCCACAAAATCCATATAAACATAAGGAAAACTCACAATCACTTGAAAGAAAACGTATTAACTTATTATGAGTATAAAATTTACATAATTTTAATATAAGGGTTTTATTTCCAAATTGACTTGTCATCCCACCTAGCTTCATGACATCCAAAGAACGAGAAACAGTAAGGACCCCTTTAATGAACATTCCTCCATTCATTAATTAGATTGTGACAGCTAATCATTGATACCCCATCTGGTGTTCATATTAGTGGATGAGGTTCACATGGAGAATTAAATTTATTCATGCTCCATAACTTGAAAATCCCATCGAAGGTTGTAGAGTGAAATATTATAGCCTCAAACAAGGTTAAAAAATGAAATCTGTTTATAACCAAAGACATGATCAACAAAAATAGGCCCTAACCGACTCTCACTGACGTTAGGCCTGAAGAGAGAATTAAATAAAAAACTCTTACATTAGGAATACATGAATATAGAGAAAGACACATGTGTTGTTATAAATTCATCATCAGATAATGAAAATTTCATAATTAGTGGAACTCTCTTTAGAAACGGGTTATTTAAGTGTGTACCAGATGATACACCCAACCCTTGTATGAAAGAAAAACTCTATATAATCAGAATGGATTTCGTGGAAGTAGTATCCATGATAGTTAGGGAGAAACCCCATTATATAAGGATTGGGGATTTTTTAACCCAACCCTCAAGGTCAATAAACCATACCTGAAGGGTTGTAAAAGTGGAACAAGAACTACCCCAACCCTCAGGGATGGGAGCTTTTTCACCTCATCAATCCCCTCCTTAGTTGGAATAGGTATTATCCCGATTAGGGAACATTTCATAGAATAAATCTTCTTAGTTTGTCCCATTATGTGATATGGTAAATTTACTAGGGACAAGCATTATTGAATTTTTAGGATATTCTATTAGGAATACTATCTACCAAGAAGCTCATAGAGAATGAGAAATGGAGAGGAAAAACCTCGTAGAAGGCATAGAAGAAGGAAGTCTCCCAAATACACTTACATAATTATTTAAATTCATTTTTCATTTGTTAATCTCATCAACACTGCTCTTGAAGATTATATAGAACATGATGGAAATTCAAAGGATTCAGAGGAAAAATTTATGGTTTATAATGTGGTCCACACAAACAAAATTAAAGGATGTGTGCTTACTTAGAACCAAAGTCTCTCCCCGAATCTAAGAATTATCTCTGATAATATATCATTACTCTATCTAAAGGCATCAAACAAAGAAAAATATAAAGGTTAAATGATACGTCAATGTCCTCCTGTAGAGGTTAAGCCCCTTTCACTAGAGGAACGTTTTTCTTAGCAAGAGGAAGAGATGAAAGAATTAAGGAGACTCAATGTAGAATTACTCTAAGGTATCCTTACTAAAAGATATGATCTGCAAAAAGATCCACACTTCACACTTTCAATAGGAACACCTCAACAAAGATGGTTTTCCATAGAGATTGAGGATGACTCGGAACATTCACTCAATGTGGGATATCAAACAACAATATATTTGGATCCCATAATAGCATATCGATAATTCCATCCATTGGGTTTGCACCCAGAGTAGGGTCAATCACATCCTTATAGGGATGCACCAATAGGTTTCCCATAGTAGATATCGGTAGTGCCACCACTGATGGCCCTACCGACTATTGCACCGCTTCAAGCACCATCCACCGCACCTATTCAAGACCCGTCTTAGGAAAACATTAATTTAGTTATTATGAACACTATTGAGTCACTAATGGCTCGATTGAAAGACATATCAGAACATCATGCATCAATATAGCCAGAAAATAAGTCTTACCCCAAATGGGTAGATCCAGCCCTTTCACCACAAAACAATGGGAACCCAACATTTCCAATTTTCAATGGATCTAGAGACCTAAATCTACATATGACACATTTAATTTATCATAGAACTCCCATGGTGGGGAACCCTAAAAAGTAGGAGGTGATGAAACATAGGTTTTTTTCTAAAATCATGGCATAGACCAACTTTCATATGGTGCACTAGGTTGAAGGCTCAATCAATCATGGGGTGGAAAGACCTTTATTAGAAATTTATCTTCTAGTTCATCTCAACTCTATAGATAATAAAATTTTTTGATCACTCAAAATGAAATTAGAAGTATAATGAAAGAGTATAGGATTATATTTATCAGTATAAAAGGTTTAGATACTCCATTAACATAACCCTACCTAAAAAATAGTTATTTCTCACCTGTATCACGAATCCTCACAGTGAGTTATGCACACCACATATCCTTGTATAGTATATAGGAGGGTTTTGGAACCTTTATAAAACTTCTCAAAGAATGTAAAACTCCATCACATAGACCAAAAGCCGAATCTTGAGAAATTTTAGTAGCTTAAGGAAAGAGGGGTGGGAGAGAAGAGGCCACTACATTTACACTTAAGAAAGACCATGTACCATCTCCCTCTTCAATTCTTGAACTATGTCATACAACTCCACCTCTCGAAAGTTAGAATTAATTCTTAAATCATTAGGATGACCAAATATAACATATGTAAAAATAGTTTTATTTGATGAAAAATAGGGTCTATTGTTATCAAAATGACCAACTCCTTGGATAATTTATCTCAACACTATAAAACAAATTTGTCAAGTTTCCAAAGCCCAGGAATCCCAGAAAAAAAGGTGATGAAGACCTCCCAAATTATAACCCCTTCTATAAAAATATGGGTAAATGCTTTTAGGATCTTTTTATTTTCAAATACCACCATAAAAAAATAGGGAGATCTGGGAAATTGAATCTGAAAATTTTTCTTACTCAATTTTCGTATTTTTATTCCACTAATTAAGATGAGGAAAACAAATGAAAAGAATTCAAGAGAATGAGTACATGGAATATTGGTCACAGGATGTTGAGGAAAATGATTAATCAATCTCATGATATCCTCTAAGCACATTTTCAGTAGTCGACTATGCCTTCAACCACTTCTGTTATGACAAAACCAACTTCATCGACCGCTCAGTCATCCTAAAAGAGACATGGTCAGAAGGGTAAAAATTAAACATAGGAAGATGATTCTATGTCAAGACCATAGTTATACATTACCTTATAAAACATCATGCTGATGGTCTCAAAATAATGGGAATTTCCCTTCCAAATGGTAAAACAAGAGTCAAATTGTGAGACAAAATCTTCATTAGAAGTGGAGATAATATTCAGTTCCATTAACATTGTTCACATAATGGATCCCTTTACAGTTGATGAGCATGATTATGAAAAAAAAATTCAAACATTTTATTTTGGAACTAGGGAAATTTTTATCAGAGTTGAGGGTATAGGGGGAAGTTTGGTCAGTTTATGAGTCACTATTTCAACCATACCCCTACTCAAACCGTCCATATGGCCAAAACTCATTGGAGAGGACTCCGATGAGATAAATAGGAAAAATGGAATTCCTTCATGCATGAAGAAATCATACATACCACAATACTATTAGAATAATTATTATAGGATATGTCATCAGTTATTCAACCCCGATGTGTATGAATACCTAGTCGTCCTAATCCCTCAAGGAAAAAAAAAACATTTACCTCATATCCCAAGGAATGGACTATCCTCATCAAGTAAATAATATTATAAAGCACCAAAAAAGGGAATCCCCATACTGGGAAGTTCACATATTTCTACGAAATGTATGATGTAATTAAAAATATACCTAAAACCCAGAAGGTTATCAATTATAGATGCTCTGATTTTATCAAAATACCTCCTAGAATCACCAATCAAGGCCTCTTCAATCCCAATGGAATTTTAATTTGAGGTTCCTACTATCAAGTTGTATCGTTCATAGAATGATCCTTCATAATGCCACATAGTAATCACCTTCATAGACCAGGATGAGAAAAATATCATATAGGGACACTTCATGACCTTGTATATATCCAGAAGGATAAATGACATTGATATCTGATGATCCTTTATTGATAATGGATCATGTGTCAACATCATTCTGGTCTGAACATTTCTCCAAATTTGTACTAATGAATCTCATGTGTCCCCGTACACTCTGATGTTACATGTTTATGAGAATAATTTCCAAATGAATCTTGGAGGGATCACAATTAGAACACTTTTTGGGTTTCTCATGTATGACTTAGAATTCATAATTGTTTGGTAAGATATAACCATCAATTTATAGCTTTGATGACCTTGAATACATCATCATGAAACCATTCCTTCTTTATACCACCAATACCTCAAATATTAAATAATTTAAAAAATTTGGACATTTAATGTTGAAAAAACCCCATTCAAATCATGTGTTTCATAGTACATTAACATAAGATTCTACCCTAAGGAAGATAAAAAGTGTATAGATGATAACGTCTCTCGTATCAATGCCCCAAATGGCCTAGATATAATCCTAGATAACCCTCTCAACTTACTAAGTGTAGAGTGAATGGTGTATGTCAATAAAATCGAAGGGGTGGGACCAAATTCATACAATACATGAGAAAATTATACAATTTTAGTCATCATAATTGAACCCGATAGCACATGAGATGTTTTCAAATCTCTAATAAGTAATAGAAGAATGGATGAAAACATGTTCATTCCATACTCTGAGCTTTAAAAAATAATAATTTCATCAACTAGGAAGGAATAAGACATCATGTCAATGGGAGAAGAGAGGGATAATAATTATCATTCCCTCTTCTCCAATCTAGAGCATAAAAAATACCTTATGCCATTGGTTGATCCAGAAATGATCACTTCATCATCATGATATGAAAATGAGGACTCCTCCCCTAAATCTGAGAAACATGATCCATTATCTACCTCCAAGTAATTGAATAAATAATTAAATATTGAGGAAGAATAATAAGGGTAAGCCCATAGGGATTTTCTTGCATCATTTTATGTAGTCCTATCCATCATTGTGTATGACCTCTGTGAAATAAATATGGGTGCATATAAAGATCAAAAACCCACTCTAATTAGTGTGGCCATGCATTATGAAGAACAAGAGTTATATACCCCCTTCCTAAAGAAAAACTGAGATTTTTTTTAATTACAAAAATATTTCAGGATTTTACCCCAAGGTAGCCACCCATCACTTAGGTTTTCTTGAAGATCATGGGGGATACAAACAGGAATCCAGAAGGACTCGCTTGACTCAGACCTCCAAAATTAAGTCTGAAGTAGATATGATCATCAGGTCTAACTTCATCCAAGAGGTAAAGTATAAAAAATTCCCAGCCAACATAGTCCTATTAAGGAAGAAAAATGTTTAAATCAAAGTTTTCATTGAATTTATAGATCTCAACTGGAATTTTCAGAAAGATAACTTCCCAGTTCCTATCATAGAACTCAAAATTGATGCAATATATGGTTAAAAATACCACTACTTCATGTTTGGAAATTAACAATAATACCAAATTAGAATGGCTATAGGATATGAAGAATCTATATCCATAAAACCCCCCAATGGAGTATTCTATTATCTGGTAATACCTTTTGGCTTGAAGAACACTAGTCCCATATACTAATATGCTATGCACCACATATTCAAACCTTTCCTAGATAATTTTGTATAATAATACGTTGATGATCAAGTGTTCAAGTACCAATAATGTTATGATAACTTGGATGACCTAGATACTATCTTCAACAAGCTATGAGAAAATATCCTGAAAATGAACTCCATAAAATGTGCTTTTGGGGTAACCTTAAGGTTGTTTTCTTGGATTCATTTTACATCATCTCTACATCGATGTTAACCCTGAGAAAAAAAATCCATCCTTAGCATGTAAACTCATAGAAAACATAAATAGTTGAAGAGGCTTCAAGGAAACATGGCCTACATCTGGAACCTCACATCCAAACATGTAGGAAGGTGTTCAACCTTCATCAAATTAATGATGAAAGGGGTAACATATCCGTGGACCAGTGACTTCTAGGAGTCATTTGATAACCCCAATAAGTACCACTTGATCCCACCAGTATTAATACCACCTATTGAGGGAATTCCACTAATCCTATTTGTAAAGGACCTAGAGCGATCACTAGGATCCGTCCTCAGAAAAAACAATGATGATTGAAATGAAAACAACCTTTATCATCTCAAACTAACCATTCCCAATTCAGAGACTCATTATTTAGATATCAATAAATGTTTTCTAGTGTTAATCTTCAAAGTTCAAAAATTGAGGCACCACCTGCATCACTATGAGGTATAATTGGTCTCCAACAAAAAACCTCTAAAATGTATCCTCATTCATCCTATATTGACATGATTTTTGGAATAGTGGGTATTTATTTTGTAGTAGTTTTATATACAATTTGTTCCTCAGAAATAAGTGAAAGGCCAGACCCTTAAAAGATTTCTTATAGAAGACCCATCTGTAGAAGCGACGCCATTAAATATTTAATTTACAGATTATGAGATATTATCTAATAATGATGAACCCAAAACTGGGAAATGTATTTTGAGGGTGTGTCCATGATTCCAATATTTAAGAGAATGGAAAACCCAAACCCCCATAGGGATTGTGATTATCTTCCCAGGAAATGAAATCTTACGTTACTCATTTCTTTCATCATAAGGTGGTACCAATAATGAGGTCGATTATCAGTCCCTCATTAAATTTTTGTAAATAGAACTCCAAATACAATTGGACCACTTGGAGGTAAAAGGTGGCTCATATTTTTTATTAATCATAGAAACATGGATTACACCATTAAAAATGAGGAGATAATACCCCTATTTTACCACATCTGAAGTTTAATGGAAAAATTACCCTTAGAACTAGAATTGACTAACTTCAAATGATCAAAAAATACATAGGAATATTCATTGGTAAATGTAGTTATGGTTTTAGTAGATTAAAATTATTATGAAAAACCCATAAGAATTTCCTATCACCAAATGGTCTCACCTTTTAATCAAGTCATAACAAAAGAGATTAATGAAGTCAGTTGTATCCCTAAGCCATATGGTCCTTTCATGTAATAGATGATTCCCATCATGTACTACCTCTAAAATGTAGTACTACCACTAGATAGATCTAAGAATGATCCATTTCAGTGGTGATCAGTCAATTTAACTCTTTATGATGGACCAAATCACGAGAATTTACTCTACAAATAAGGATTTGATGGAATATTTCTCAGATGTGTCAATGGTGAAATGATTGCAACTTTTATAGAAGATGTGGATTATGGATCCAATCATTATCTCCAGTTAGGGTGCACTATTTCTAATCAAATCTGAATGTTTTGGTACTTCTGGCCATTGATGACATATCATTGTACAGAATTCACCAAGAAATTTCTTTCCTTCTAAGTCTATGCCAACTTCATCCATAAAAACCCAGAGTTACTACATACAACCAAAAAATCATGGCCATTTTCTATATAGGGAATAGATGTTATGGGGTCATACCCACCACTTATGAACAAGAAGTTCAAATACATCCCAACTTCTTATTTTCATGAATATAAAAGGTGTGATGTAATTTCTATTCCACACAACATTAAACTACATGACATCATTGTCCTTTTTACATGACATTAAACTGCACAACATATGATCCTAGTTGCATGAATTAAAACTACAAGATGACACCTATCCTCACCGTATGACATTAAACATTGTGGTTAATGTCCCTCTATTTCAATTTTAATAAACCCAAAAATTACCATGAGTTGAGATAATCGTCGTGGTCCCATAAAAATGTGCCTCCATCTCATGTGTAAGTCCTAATGACACCCCTCTAACCCATCAGCGGGTTGAGATTCCCTCTTGTCCATACATGAGGAATAGAATATTGGTAGCTTCAATGAAAAATTCCCACTCATGCCATTGACCCTATTTAATGGAATTTGAGGCTCCTTTACAGGTATAGGCACCAGAATTATCACATACCTACTAAAAGATAGTAAACTGTATAACCAAAATCCTCAACACATGATGGTAAACTATACAATTAGCTCAACAACTACATGTGGCTTGATTCTCATTCTAGTGAAATACATAGTGACACACGGATCTTCGATCATGGACCCAATGACAACAAAAAATATATATCACATTTTTATTGTGTATAAGAAAAATTAGAATAGGGAACCATTTCAAGAACTATTTGTGTCTTGATTCTTACTCTAGCAAGATACGTAGTGACACTCATGTCGTATCCCCTTTTCCAACTGTAATATTTGTTTTTTAGGTGACCAATGTCCTTCCTGAATTAAGATAAACTCCACAAATCTCCTCAAGAACAACATATAGATGGATTCTCATTCCAACGAGATACGTAGTGATGCAAGGATCACCAATATTAGGTCCATCCATGACCACTAAGAGGAAAAAATATCATTTCCCCTGTGTATGAACTATATCATAAAAAAGTACTTTTCTAGAACATATAGCTTGGTTCTCATTCCAATGAGATGTTTAATGACACTTGGACTTCATGTATTCATCCTAGCCATTATTATGGAAAATATTAAATCCCCTTTCACCTTGTTAATTCCTGACTGATATGAGGAACATTATTTTTCAATAACTACTTGTAACTTGATTCTCATTCCAATGAGATACTTAGTGACACTAAGATCTACTATCTCAGTTCCAGATTTAATAAAAAAACCACTCACTATGTATGGGTAATAACATCTTAGGGAACCACCTAAGAACTATGTATGGCGTGATTCTCATTCCTGTGAGATATGTAGTGACATCCATATATCCTTCTTTGGGCCCAGCCATAATATTCCCCATTCTTTCATATCGATTCATCTTCATCCTCAATACATGATGTTAAAACTACAAGGGATTTCTATAACTATGTATGTCTTGATTCTCATTCTAATTAAATACATAGTGATTTGTAGATCATACCTCCTAGCTCATCCATAAGAAAATATAAATTCCCTTATCCTTCGCTTATATTTTCTTTTTTTAGAAAAAGGAACCTTCATCACTCCTTATTTATCACATCAAGAATAGATCACATGGTATTACGATTTTTAGTAAAAGAGTTCCCCTAAAAAGTAAGGCATATTAGCTCACATTGGGGTTATATTGTTCCTAGCTTCAAGAATGTAAATGGTACACTAGATTTCCTAACCACATTATGATAAGATTCTGAATTTTGATAATAACTATGTGTGGGTTGATTCTCATTTTAATGAGATATATAGTGATGTTCATATCATCAATCCTATGCCTAGACATAGCATAATATGGTATATTCCCAAACTCTCCCATATATGAGTCAGATCTACATAAGGAGAACCAATAAAAGATTTTACCATATACATGAACCTGTATCTAAACCTCCCTTGTACTCCACACATGAATTCAGTAAGTGTGGTGGAACTTTATTTATTTAACTGCATGTGACTTGATTCTCATTCCATTGAGATATATAGTGACACGTAGGAATTAAGTCTTATTTCCAGCCATGGGGTAATAAAAATTACCCCTATTCTATATACATATAAAGATATGTATAAGATATTTTATTTCAGTTCCCCTCATTACAGGGTCCGATAATGGAATAGAGATATTCACCATCTACTTATTAGTCATATCCATGAAAAGAGACTCCAAAATCAAGTCCAATATTGGTCCAAACTATTCATTTTTGACTGTAAATATCCCTTTCACACATCAAACTCCTAATCATGAAAATTTTCATATTATCATAATCATTCTCCATCTTTCAGTAGTAGAATGTATTATACCTAAGATCCCTTTTTCCTAACTATAGTGTATTACACCACAATCAGATTTGTGTAAAATATCCCAAAAACGTGTTTTTCATGTAATGGATTCCACTTTTTAACTATTTTGTAATAGGTACCAGTTGGCCTTGCATAAAACAACCCATAAAATAGGTTTCTCAAATAGTGGTAACACCAACCTTGGGAGAAGCCTCTTCTATCCTTTTAAACTTTGATGACATTATGTTGGAACCCATGATTCAAATTTAGTCTATGGTCATCCCTTTCATACTTGTTCTATATTCTTCCTCTTGATCTAAAAACCCTCAAGACCGTGATTTACAATTTCCTTCCACATGTCCAAAGTATTCAGGTTTAATATTTGTCTCATAGGCCACATATCACCTTTCCTTCCCATAATACTGTTGTCATATTTATATGATGTAAAACTATAGGAATTTCATTATATTTACTTAGATTAAATTAGTGTAGGGAACCTTCAACCATTTCTTTGGAAATTTCAACTTCAAATTCCCCTCACATATTTAGAAAATTTTCTTTCACAAGAAAAACTCTCTGCCTAGGAAAATATGAATCTCTATAAACATCAATTGATTTTTAGTAATAGAATTTTAGAATTATTGAGGTCTTCTTTTCTTGACTATGTTGTAACAAGCCCCAATTGGACTTTCATAAGTTGTAGACAAATTTCACGGAATTTATGATAAAGGATGACACTATTGACTATGTTGTGACATGTCCAAGTTTTCTTTTCCTAAAATATCCCATAAAATAGGTTTTTTAATTAGTGGTAAAAGTTTCCTTAGGAGTTAACTTCCCTAATTCATGAATCTCATTCCTTATACAACAATTCAGATCAGGGGATCCCCAGATTACAGCTTATACCATTTTCCATTCACACCTAAATATGAATGCACATTTCCAGACAGATTACCAAGAATGATAAAATACTTAACCTTTCATTAAAAGCTGACAAAATTAAATTATAGACCCCTAATATCCTCTCTACATGAATTGAAACATCATAGCCTTATTTCCTTAATGTATGAGGTTATACTGCACAACTCTTCAACCATTGTCAAAAAGGGGTATTCCCCCTGACATCAGTCATATAAATAAATTTTCCTTCCTTTTAAGAACCCCATTCAGTGCATGATCGGTTTCTTGTTCATGGAAAATGCCAATACATATTCTCTTTTCATTTTCAGACATCTTCCCTTAGAAAAATCACATATCATGGCCTAGAGAAATTCAAATCTCCATTAACATGATTTTTCCATGAGCAATATAACTTCATAATTACCAAGAACTTCTTCACCAAACTATATTGTAACTGGTCTCTCCCAAATTTACGCAAGTTTTTAGGGTTAAGTGGTCAATTGTAGAGTATATTTGGTTATCGATTCCTCAAAGACCTAAGAAGAAATCTATAGACACACATATTCTATGGACTATTTTTGGATATTAAGTGGCCAAATTGGGTTGATTTTAGATGGGTTTAAAGTATAACTAACTGATTTAAGTGAATTTAATTTAAAATAATGAGTTGATCCTAGGTTATCACTCGGGGTGGATTGGATGGAATTATTTTTCAACTATTTGAATTTCTTATATTTGAGATGGGTTAATTTAAGAAGATAAAACAACATCCTCACTTACTAGTTTAATACCTCACACTTTAATACTAATCACCTATACACTTGAAGGATCGATGTTTTGAGCACTTCAAGGTAAAAGTTCGTATTAGCACTTGAAGTGTCGACCTTAAATTCAACAAGGACAATGGAGTTTAAAAATCATCAAATAAAAATATCAATTAAAAGAAGTGATTAGAAAATAATGGGGTGATAAATAACATCCAATACATCCCCCTTGATAATCCCTTAGATCAACCCATAAGTGGGTTATCCCTTTATTGATGCTATGGCTTCAATGGAAGCGGTAAGTAGACTCATGAGGGAGGAATTGAATAAGTAAAGAAAACAATAAAAATAAAATTATCACTCCACCGTTGTGTGAATAATTTCACAAGGTTTGGTGTGAATAAATTCACACCTTGAGGAAACAATATCAAAGTGACATAGAGAATAACAATATAATATTAGAATAAGAACTTTTATTAAGAAACTAGGATGAATTAAGATAACTTACATGTGAAAGACAAACTTGAGACAACAAAATCGCAGCATAACATTACAATGAAAAAAAGCTCAAAAGATCCTTAACTCCTCTACCACTAATAACTTAAATAGTAAAATTTGAAGCCTTGGGTTTATTCTACAATAGTGAAAGTCATCTCAATTAATGGTGGTGGGCCTAGGTGGGTGGAAAGTTAAGGGAGAGTAGACTTTTCCACCATTGACCCGAGGTGGCATCCAGCTTGCATCCACCAAATAGAGGCGCCAAAATGACCTTATAGATGGCATAATTAGAGTGGTCCATAGAAGAATAAAATGGAGATCCTTATTTCTCCTAATATATTGTAAAATTTCAGCCCAAATGGAATTTAGTTTTGCGAGATATTGTTGAAATGGTGGGATGTTTTTATGGGCCTCAGAATCTAGTCCAGAATTTTATCTCCAACTTGGGCCGCCTGGAACTCCATTCAAACATCATAATTAGATTTGTACACTATTTAATGAAATGTTACCCATGATTTATTACATCTTAATTTCATTTTAAAGATTATTGGGCTTGGATATTGGCTGCTACAGTAGTTTTATTCGACTACTGTCCAGTTCACTTTACCCAAAATATTGATTGTTCAATGCCAACTTTGGTGATCTTCCAATATGAATATTCAAGTACTCAAAAATTATGAATTTTTACCAATGTAATGAGAAACCTGAAAATTAAATATGAAAAGAAAATCAAGATCATTGGGTACTTTAAATGATGTTAAAAAATGTACCATGTAATAGTGCATTTTAAGAAGGAATTACAATTATAATATAAAATAATGTTCAAAGTGTAAAATGCACTAAAATGGTGTTTATGAATAATAAAACACATGAATATTATATATATTAACCATGAATATTAGCCTCATTCAGTGGCTAGTCACACACACCAACATGAGTTTTTCTAGTCCTAAGCAAAATATATCTCAAAAATGTGAAATTCGAATTCCCTTTTCCAAGAACATTTTAATACACCTTGATCACCAAAAACAACTATATCAAACAACTATGAAACCCATAAAAATCATTTAATACAAGATATTTTCATAATAAGATCCCAATCCCAAACTCATTCCTTGGTTCAAATTCATCGCCATATTTTATCCAATATAAATTAAGTATGAGGATGTATTGTGTATCACAATAGACATGGGGGTTCATCTTTATTCAAGTTGGAAATGATGGAAGAAATAGGTGGAATCACATTTCAATATTAAGATGAGTATTCAATTTTTTTTGTATATATTTTTTTTTGTGTGTATTTTTTGTATTTTTTTCATGGTAATTGAAATTGCACTCAATAGAGTCAACCCATGTAGCGAGACTTTGCCAATGACTCCCATGCTCAAAGACATTAGGGCACCAAGTGAAGCCCACATACTCGGGCATCATCTCAAGTTAAATCAGTCAATTTTTTTTTAAATTACCACAAATAGATATAAAATTACTAACTATGGTCCAAACAACTATAGAGTCATGATCCCCAAGTGCTAAAAGCCATGTATTAGGTCATTTCATTACTCTAAGATAAAATTTATTATTTTTATTTATTTTTTATTTTTATTATTGAATACTCATATTAAAACTAAAATGATCACCAAACCTATTATATTTATTTGGGGGACCCCATGAACTCAAACTAATACCCCACTATCCAAAGGACGTGCGTTGTGATCTTTTTTTTATTTGGATGAAAATATAAACGATGAAATTTCACATTAGACAACCACACTTTCCAAAATCTATGCTGATGAAATTATACATGGATTAAAATCAAAATCAAGGCATGCTAAATTATTTTATATTCAGTTTCAATGTGTACAATGTGTATTATCATGTTCAAGTTTAAAGAAAATTTTCCTTCCACACATTTTTTATACACACAAAATTAATATATTTTTTTCATTTTTTTTCACCCCCAACTTAGAATAACACTATCCTCAGTGTTTAAAGAAAATAAAATTTAGAAGGGTGTAGTGGTAAAGGAGATGAGTTCTAAAAGGAATTTGAAATAATAAACATAGAACAAAGTCACTTGGTGGTTGAAGTTGAAGTTCTTGCTGCTCTAATTTACTCCTTTGATATCCATGTTACTCGTAGAGTTCCCTAGTGAAAAAGGGAAAAAAACAAAACAAAACAAAACAAAACAATATATATATATATATATTTATAATAAAAAAAATAAGTATATATATAAAAATTATAGAATAAGGAATCACTATAAGCCATAGGTTAGTGGTAAGCGCACGCCTCTGTCTCCCTTCGGTCCCGGGTTCGAGTCCCCACGGATTCGCCGATTGTGATGGGGTTTTCCCCATGACCTACGATGTGTCCTTTTAATTTTTTTAATAATAATAATAATTATTTTTTGTATTTTTATTTTAACCTACAAACACATAAAAATAAAATTAACTGACGATACATTGTCTTCTTTTTAAATTTTTGGGCAAGGTATTACTCAAGGATCACACCATGTGACACAGATGAATATGGCGCTACCCTTTCGTACCCATCCATAATCATAAGAGAAGAACATGTAAAAATTCTATATATTTTTTATATATTTTTTTAAATATCAAAATTATTAATTAATCCTATTTGAAAAATAAAGATGATTCAAAAAGATTGTAAACATGAAAACCATGGGTTGTCTCCTATACATCGCTTTTGTTTAATATCGTTATCCTGACATGGATCCTAAATCTATCAACTTGTTTTTCTGGTTCATAGGTTGGCTCATTTAACTCAACCTCTGTTTCTTATTTATTGAATGATTCAATGAATTGTTTTAACCTATGACCATTGAACTTGAAAATGTGACCACTTGTGGGATCTTGAATCTCTACTACCCCATGGGGGTACACATGATGCACTATGAAAGGACCTGACCATATAGACCTTAACTTTCCGTGGTGTAAATGAAGTTTTGAACTATACAAGAGCACAAATTTTCCCGGTTCAAAATGTTTGACTTTGATATTCGTAGATTGGTAGGCTTAAACTCTAGCTTTATTTATACTTGAATTTTCATAAGCCTCCATCCTAAGTTCCTCAAGTTCATTAAGATCTAATTTCCTCTTTGATTTGGCCAATGAAATGTCAAAATTCATTTTTTGATTGCCCAAAATGCCTTATGCTCAATTTCAATAGGTAAATGGCATGATTTTCCATAAACCAACCTATATGGTGACATTCCTAGGATGGTTTTAAATACTATACGATATGCCCAAAGAGTATCCAAGAGTTTCTCAGACCAATCTTTCCTAGAGGGGTTGGCAGTTTTTTCAAGAATTTGCTTAATCTCCCTATTCCCGAACTCAGCTTGACCATTGGTTTGAGGATAATACGCAGTGGAAAATTTATGAGAAATCCCGTACTTAGAAATGAGTAAAGAGAAAGGGAAGTTATAGAAATGGGTACCTCGATCACTGATTATAGCCCTAGGAATTCCAAATCGAGAAAATATATGCTCTTTCAGAAATCGGATCACAACATGATGGTCATTGGACTTGGTGGGAATAGCCTCAACCCATTTCGAGACATAATCAACATCTAGGAGAATGTAGAGGTATCCCCTAGAGTTTGGGAAGGGTCCCATGAAATCAATTCCCCAACAATCAAAGATTTCAACAACCAGAATGGGAGTGAGGGGCATTTGATTCCTTTTGGTAATGGATCCTAATTGCTGACACTGAGGGAAATTTTTTCAGAATTTAAAGGAATTATTAGTGAGGTTAGGCCAGTAGAAACAAATTTGAAGGACCTTTTTAGTGGTTTTATTTGTGGAAAAGTGGCCCTTATATGCCTCTTCATGACAGAATCTTAGAATGGACTCTTTCTCAGACTCGGGAACACATCTCCTAATGATTTGATCAGGACAAAACATAAATAGGTAAGGATCATCAAACACATATTGTTTGACATCAGAAAGAAATTTTCTCATAGATTGGGTCCCAAAGAATTTTGGAATGTCACCTGTCACCAACTGGTTTGCTATGTTAGCATACCATTGTCAATCACTCACAGAATAGAGGTGCTCATCAGGAAATGAATCAGACACAAAAAGGTGATGCGAGTTGTCTTTGAATTCCATTCTAGATAAGTGACCAGATACAACATTTTGAACACCCTTTTTATCCTTAATGGTTAAATCAAACTCTTGAAGAAGAAGGACCCACCTAATCAATCTAGCCTTGGAATATTGTTTTTGGAAAAGATATTTTAGGGATGAATGGTCAATGAAGACAATGATGGGTGATCCTAAGAGATAGGACCTAAATTTATCTAAGACAAAGACAACAACAAGAAAATATTTCTCAGTGGTGGTGTAGTTTATTTTTGCATCATTAAAAGATTTTATTGCATAAGCAATGACACATGGAGTTTTCTCACACCGTTGTCCTAAGACTGCTCCTATAGCAAAGTCACTCGCATCACACATGAGCTCAAAAGGAAGTTTCCAATTTGAATATTTCATGACAGGTGGAAAGATAAGTGCTGACTTGAGTGTAGAGAAGGATTCCTCACAGATTTCTGTCCATAAAAATGGATCATCTTTCACTAATAGAGCGCAAATTGGTCGAGAAATAGAACTAAAATTCCTAATGAACCTTCTATAGAAACCAGCATGTCCTAATAATTACCTCATTTACTTAACAGTTTTAGTAGAGGGAAGGTGAGGAATGATGTCAACCTTAGCTTTATCAACTTCAATCCCTCTACCATAGACCATATGGCCTAGAACAAGTACTTCCTTTACCATGAAATGGAATTTTTTCCAATTTAGGATGAGATTATTATCCTCACATCTTGAAAAAACCCTTTCAACATTCATAAGGAATCCCTCAAAAGTATCCCCAAATATGGATAAGTCATCCATGAATACCTCTAAAAAATCCCCCACCATGTCTGAGAAGATTCCCATCAAGCATCGCTGGAAGGTACGAGGGGCACTACATAACCCAAAGGGCATGTACTTAAAGGAAAAAGTACTGAATGGACAAGTGAAGGTTGTTTTTCCCTGATCCTCTAAGGAGTCCTCTATTTGATTATACCATTATAATCCATCTTGGAATCAATAGAATTGATGACCCGCCACTCGCTCGAGGACTTGATCAATAAAGGTCAAGGAGAAATGGTCTTTATTGGTACAAGATTTGAGCTTCCTATAGTCAATACAGACTCTCCATCCACTATTGACCCTTGTGGGGAGAATTTCACCATCCTCATTGGCGATCACTATGATTCCAACTTTCTTTGGGACAACTTGAATTGGGACTACCCATTCACTCTCAGCAATGGGGTAGACAATAACCGATTTCAATAATTTAAGAAGTTCTTTCCTTACCACATCCATAAGATTTGGATTGAGTCTCTACTGAGGTTGAAGACATGGTTTGGATTCAGATTCAAGAACAATCCTATGAGTTCCAATGTGTGGGCTAATCCCAGGAATATCAGAAAGGGTCCATCCAATTTCTTTCTTATGCTTTATTAGGACATTCAGAAGCATCATATCTTGATTGGATTACAGAGAGGAAGAAATGAAAACAGGAAAGGCTCAATTGTCCCCTAAGAATGCATACTTGAGTGATGAAGGTAGGACCATAAATTTGAGATCAAATTGGTTATCACTTTCCATGGAAGGATGATACTTTTTATTGAACTCAGTTTCTTTGTTCAGATTTCTTGACAAAATTGGTTCCTTGTGAATAGAATTTTCATCCACTAAATTAGCCAGAGAATTGTCATGAATGGGTATGGATTCAATGTTATTTATTTCACCTATGGTATCATTGATTGGTGATTCTATAAAATCTTAAATGAGAAATCTGAAAGAGATTCAAGCCAAAGAGACAAATTTCCCTGATGTGAACAAAGAAAATCAATCTCTTATTGACTTAAACATCCTTCAGTAATTCCTTGATGTTCCTTGAGTTCACTATCAACACTACCAATCCAATTATCCTCATGTATTTCCTAATCATCCCCAATTTGAGAGTTTGAATTGTAGATGTTCAAGTCTAGACTCATGTTTCCAAAGGTTATGGTCATGTTCCCATTTCGGACTCGGATAACATATTTTATTGTTGCAAGGAAGGGATGACCAAGGATGATTGGGGTTTGATCCTTTTTTCCTAAGTTTGGATTGTTGTCAAGGACAATGAAGTTATCAGGGTAGATAAAGTTTTCTACTTTTACCAGAATATCCTTTAAAATTCCTTTTGGAACCCTAATGCTACGATCAGCAAGTTAAAGTGTGACAGATGTGGGTTGGAGATCTTCTAGTCCTAACTGGCAGTATACAACATAGGGAATGAGATTGACATTGGCACCTAGATCACCCAAGGATTTGATAACTTTGTTATCTCCTAGTTCAACATTGATGTAAGGGCATCTTGGGTCTTTCATCTTTGGTGGAAGGGTTCCTTGGATTTTTGTGCTAACATTTTCTTCCATAAGGACTTAGTTCTTATATGAGAATTTCCTTTTAAATGTGAAGAGGTCCTTAAGGTATTCTGAGTATGCAGGAATGGTTTTAATTTCATTGAGGAGTGGAATGTTCAACTTGACTTGTGATAATATTTACCTCAATGTTTCACTCAATTCAGGCTTGGTTTTCCCCCTCATGCGTTGAGAAAATAATGCAGGTTGTGGGATTGTTTATTGAAGAGTTGTTTCTTTCACATTGTTATCAGTTTTTTCAGTTTGATCATGGGGTCATTTGAATTTTCATTAGGGTTTGAAGCTTCAGATGGTTTTTGAATTATTTGTTCAGGTTTTTCAATTTATTTCCCACTTCTTAAAACTGTCATAACCTTTAGTTGTTCATGAGTTGTTTGAGTGAAACTTGATTCTCCCCTTAAATTTGAGGATGGTACCGCCTGAGTAGACATGGGTGCCTTCTCGGTTTTTATGGTTTGTAGTTCATGTTTAAGGGATGAGACTTATGAGTTAATTTTCTCTATTTGTTTACACAACTGTTCAAGGATTGGTAGAGGTATAGATTGAGTAGGGTCTTGTGCTGGTTGGTTTATCCTAAGAGGATACTTTGGTTGTTGCATGGGTTATTGGATGGGCTATTGGTATTGGATAGGAGTATGTTAGTATTGTCCTAGTTATGGTTGGAATTGATTATGGTTTTGGAAGTTTTGTGGAGGGTAGGGGTTTGGTCCTTTTGGTTGGCTAGTTTGTTGGTTATCTTTCCAACGGAAGCCTAGGTGGTCATTATACCTTGGATAGAAAGTGTTTTGGTATTTTTGATTTTGGAAGTTTAGGGCATTGACTTCAGAAAGTGGTCCTCCTAGAAGAAAATCTCTAATAGAAGGGATGGTTGGGCAGTTGTCGGTCATGTGGTCATGTTTGTCACAAATTGTGCAAATAGGGTCAACATTTTGGATTTCATGGACCTTACTAAGATCAATCTCCTCGACCTTCCTAGTGAGTGCAACAAGTTTCTCCCTAAGGATTTCCTCCTCCCTAAGTGTGTGAATTCCACCATATTTGGGTGGCTTCTCATAGTAAGGTGATGTTCCCCATGTTTGTTTTTGTTTAGTAAGGATTTCTAGATACTCGTAAGCATTATTTGGGGCTTTGTGGTTGAAAGTTCCATTACACATCATGTTAATGAATTGTTTGTTCCTTGGACCCAACCCTTCATAGAAAATTATCACTTGTTCAGGAATAGAAAAACCATGGTGTGGAACCATGTTTAGGGTGTCTTTGAACTTCTCCCATGTTTCATATAATTAATCTCCCTCTTTTTCAAAAAAGTTTTGGATGCTCTTTTTAAGTGCAATTGTTTTGTGATGGGGAAAGTATTTTTTGTAGAATTCTCTTTGTAATTGGTCCCAAGGTTTGATGGATGATGGTATCAAATTATTTAGCCAATTTTATCTCGATCCTTTAAAGAAAAAGGAAATATCCTCATCTTATCTGATTCTAGTTGATGTGAGGGACACATGGTTTCTACAATGTCATTGAACTCCTTAACGTGAAGGTATGGCATCTCGGACTCCATTCCATGGAATGTGGGAAGGTGATTTAGGACATGGGGTTTAAATATGTAGTTGGAATATCCTAGAGAATTGTGTCTAATTCATGAGGGGGAATTGGTCTAGGTAGGTGTGAGGTAGTCATTCATGGTTTGATTGATTGCATTCCCCAAGTTTGGGGCTTCCTCATTTGGGTTTCCATTTTGGTTCCCACTAAGGTTTTTGAGTTGGTTTATTTGAAGACCTTCTATTGAAATTGGCTAAATTTTTGACTCTGGAGTATTAGGAAGATTATGATCTAATGGAAAGATTTATTTTGGTGTACTTGACTCCCCAACCCCAGGACTATCCACCCTAACTAGACGGTTTGATTGGTCATGAGTGTAAACGGACATGTGCCAAAAGAAAAAAAAACGAGAAAGGGAAAAGATAAGAGAATTTGGATGAGAAAAGAAGAAATAAGGGAGAATAGAATGGGTGTTGAGATTAATTACTTGGGTCTCCAGAAAATATGCCAAAATTTGGTCTCTTCCAAATTTACCCAATTTTTAGGGTCAAGCGGTCAATTGTAGAGTAGCTTGGGTTGTCGGTTCCTCAGATACCTAAGAAGAAATCTATAGACACACACATTCTATGAACTGTTTTTGGCTATTAAGTGGACAACTTGGGTTGATTTTCGATGGTTTTAAAGTATAAATAACATATTTAAGTGAATTCAATTTAAAATAATGATTTTATCCTAGGTTATCATTCGGGGTGGATTGGATGAAATTATTTTTCAATTATTTCAATTTCTTATATTTGAGATGGATTAATTTAAGAAGATAAGACAACATCCTCACTTACTAGTTTAATACCTACAAAATTTAATACTAATAACCTATAAAATTTAAGGATCAAAGTTTTCATCACTTCAAGCTAAAGGTTCTTATTATCACTTGAAGTGTGTGGCCTTAAATTCAACAAGGACGATGGAGTTTAAAAATAATCAAATAAAAATCTCAATTAAAATAAGTGATTATAAATTAATGGGGTGATAAATAACATCAAATCCATCCCATTTCTACTCCCTTGGATCCATACATAAGTGGGTTATCCCTCCATTGATGCTATGGTTTCAATAGAAGCGGGAAGTAGACTCATGAGGGAGGAATTGAAGAAGTAAAGAAAACAATAAAAAGAAAATGATCACTCCACCGTTGTGTGAATAATTTCAAAAGGTTTGGTGTGAATAAATTCACACCTTGAGTTAATGGTATAAAAGTGATATATATAAGAATATAATAATAGTAGAATAATAACTTTTATTAAGAAACCAGTATGAATTAAAACAACTTACATATGAAAGACAAACTTGAGAGAACAAAATCACAGCATAACATTACAATGAAATAAAGCTCAAAATATCCTCAACTACTATACCAATACTACATTAAATAGGCAATTTTAAATCCTTGGGTCGATCCTACAATAGTGTAAGTCACCTCAATTAATGGTGGTGGGCCTAGGTGGGTGGAAAGTTAAGGGATAGTAGACTTTTCCACCCTTGACCCGAGGTGGCATCCAGCTTGCATCCACTGAACAGATGCGCTGAAATGACCTTCTATATGGCTGAATTATAGTGGGACATGGAATAAGAAAATGGAGATCCATATTTATCCTAAACGCATGTAAAATTTCATCCCAAATAGAATTTTTTTTGCGAGATATTGTTGAAATGGTGGGATGTTTTTTTGGGCCTCATAATCTGTCTTAGAATTTTATCTCCAACTTGGGTTTCCTGGAACTCCATTAAAAAATCATAATTAGTTTTTTCAACTGTTGAATGAAATGTTAAAAATTATGTATTCTATATTAATTTCAATTTTTAGAATTATTGGTCTAGTATATTGGCCACTACAGTAGTTTTATTGGGCTTTTGTCCAGTTCACATCATCCAGAATGTTGTTTGTTCAATGCTAACTTTGGTGGTATTCCAATATGAACAATAAAGTACTCCAAAAGTATGGATTTTTACCAATGTAATGAGAAACCTGAAAATTAAATATGAAAATAAAATCAAGATCATTGGGTACTTTAAATTATGTTAAAAAATGTACCATGTAACAGTGCATTTTAAGAAAGAATTACAATTATAATATGAAATAATGTTCAAAGCGTAAAATGCACTAAAATGGTGTTTATGAAAATAAATCACATGAATATTATATATATTAACCATGAATATTATCCTCATTCAGTGGATAATCAGTAACATTCCCAGGTTTTCTTTTCATAAATCTCACACAAAATGGGTCTGTCAGACTCAGGACACCACTACGAGACTATATAGTATGCGCCCTAGTTTTATTATGAAAAGATATCCCTCATAATGGGTTTTTTGACCATCTATAACCCATACCTTAGGATATACCTCCTTTATTCCCAAATATATTGTTTTAGATTCAGAAACCACAATATGTGTCTCAATATTCCCCTTGGGAGTATCAAGATAATGTTGGAATATTCATGGTCACCAATCCTTGTTTGGATTATTATTTAAAAACATAATGGTCAATGGTTTTTAACCTAAATCAATAGGATTATTAGTCTGACATGAATGAATTTAAACTAACCACAAAAAGATACATAGTATTCCCCAGGACAAAAACCTATAAAGGAATATTTGGAAAAATATGATTCACATATCAATAGACCTACACTCTATATATTTTAGGAAAAAATTGATCAATGAAATGATAAAATAAACAATTATTATTAGGCTTAAATCCTAAAAATTGTGGGATAATTAAAATTCAAATCCCATTCACTAAGTCTAATGGCTTATGCAAAATTTAGAGCATTTTCACCCACCCATGTCATATTGGTTACAACCAGCTGATACAGAGATATCTTGTTATGAAAATCATAATAAATTTATTGTTAAGATCACAAAAAGAAAATAGGGATGAATATATAAAATATTGGGAACAAAAAAGGAATCATTTTCATTTATATTCTTAAGTGTAGGGAAACTTCCACAAGCATGATACTCTGCCAAATTTTACAATTTCTCCTAAATATAGGATTTGAAAATATTAACTGAACCCCAATAAGCTAGCATGACTTACCGATGATTCTCCATTTGGGTTGTAGTAACCTCCTCAACTTTATGATGCTTTCCCTTCTTGGTACTGACATTATCTCTTCTTCATTCCAATGCCCCATATATGGATTGGTGGAGTTGGACTACCTCTTTCCTTGCATTATTTTAAACTTCTTTGAGGTGGATTATTCAAAGAGGCTTTTCATCGAGGATATCTTGATACTCTTCCACCTATATGGAGTGACTGAACTCATCTTGGATTATGGTATTAATGAGTTCCTCAAAATGGAATGCCTGCTACCCCTCATCCTACTTTAATATTTTCTCCTCTTTCCTTTTATATATGATTACCTTCACTATATCAAGGATCCCCCAATAATAAAATATGATGCATCCTAGTGTATAATTATTGAATGGAAGTCAGTGTAGTCATAATGAATTCCTTCAAGAGGAATCTCCCTGATTATCTTCTAGTTATCTCTCCCGACAAGAACATGTGAAGGATTAAAAGCCTCATGTATCTCTTAATTAGACTTAGAGATTCTCTCGTTGGGAGAGACATAATTTGGGATCAGTTCAGTACATGGACTACCTTGTTCCACTCCCTCCAAAACAACATCAACTTCACTGAGTAAATGTTAGTTGAACTAGAATAGAAGCCCCCATATCAAGTCCAGTTGAAAAAGATGATTACATTGAATAGAAGGTAGAACTTATCATTAATATTGGGAAGTAAAAAACTATAAAAGTTAGTGAAGTGGAAAAAAAAGTTAATGACACTCAACCATTTTGGATTGAATTTCAGAATTGACACCACTCCAGTGCCCTCGGCCTCAGCCCCTAATACAATAACCTCCTGATGAAGTAAAATCTCCAAGTTTTTCTCAACAACTCAGACCATAGGTTCATGAGGATTTCCAACTTCAGTATTATCAACAATTTCTCCATCGGGGACAAGAGTATGGGGGACTTGAATGCCCCATTCATGAAGTGACTTGGAAACATTCTCTATAGATAAAGTGATAAAAGTTGTTCTTTAATGTGAATGATAGAGTAAAATAGAGTAAACTATGTTTAAAAAAATACAATATTGAAAAATTAACATCCATAAAATTTCTTATGAATATCCTTAAACTCCATGATAGAACCCAGAATACCAATGTATGGATTAATTAGATTCTATAGTTCAATATTCTTAGCCTCATGTATCTCAGAAACCTCACTAGTAGGGATATCATAGGGGTGTTTCTCCAAACCTAAATTTGCTCCACTGAAAATCCCCTCTACCAACTTCTTAGTAGGAATAACATCATCAGGCCTCATAGAGAAAGATTCAGTATCACCACCTTCATTGGACCACCCGAGATCCCTTCCATTCCCTTATAGAGTGAATGGGTGACCAATATTGACTACTGTAGCACTATCCTCTGGTACAATAAATGGATCTGATATATCATTAGGAGAGTAAATTCAATGACTTCACATTACACCTAAAAGAGTGCACCTAAAATTACCATGGACCTTTATCATCTCCACATAACTGGTCATAGACGTGGATACATCTCTTGATGCCTCATCCAATAGATTTAAAGATTCATTAGCATGAGTATGTGACTCTCCTGCAACACCTTCCAAGATCCATGAAGGATCAATGGAATACCCCTTGAGGGAAGAAAACGAGGTAGATTCGAAAAAATACAGATACAATCAAAAGCATATATCAAGTGGGTCACAATATAAAATGGTGATGCCAATACATACTATGATGAATGCATCAGTCCAACTTAAATGCCCTATTTCACTTCCTATCATGAGATGATGAATGGTTAACCTCATTCCTCTCTACATCATAGACATAACATTATGATCGAGGGGTTACCACCACTATTTCTTCCCTTGTGGTCCTATGACTTGGGGATATGTCAGGGGACCCAAGGGACTCATTCAATAGCCTAATGGGGGTGCATGTAGTCCCATACCTAGGTGACCTCGACAACTCTTCCATTGATGCCTCTTTGACCAGTCCTTCTTCTCCTTCATCCATTATGAATTGTAAAGTAAAATCACTTCATGATTAATGATGGAAATTAAATTGGAAGAAAAGATATGTTTAAAAAGAGAAATAAATTAGTATGGTTAATATAGATTTCCAATTCCTACTCGGGATGAATAACTACCCCCTCACACACTCCTTGATATAACATGTTTGGAACTCACCTTGTGGATAGTGTCTGATCATTAGTTGTGTATATCAAAACCTTCACCTCAAAAAAGACACCTCATCACTTCTACTGGATCATTTTCAGGGTATAGGTTAGAGGGTTCTCTGATATCACCCAGTTATGGGATTCACAATCGAGAGTAAAAAACACCCATGTTTTTATGACCTCGCGAGTTATGCTCTCCAAAAATCAGATCTCTGATGGTCGTACATAATTTTTCTTTAATGTGATTTGTTTCAAGGAATAACTAATACCCATGGGCTCCGAAGCCTTTCCAGGCCTCCTGTATCTCTCCAAATAATGATGGGATGAAACATGGGCCTCTTCCAGGAAATGATGGATATACCTATTTTATGTTTTAGGTGTGTTCCTCTCAACCAAAGTTCGACTGATAGTCCCTGGCTAAGATCTCTTTGAAGTCTCCAGAGCTTCAACATCATATTTTTCGCAGGACTTTTTACAATCCATACCATGACCATCAGTTTTTGTTTCCTTAGCCTAGTAAACTGCCTTCATCAATGACCAGAGAGGGTATTAATAGATCCACGCCTTAGAATACATGGACTTCGTCTTGATTTATTCCTGTGATGTAGGCAGAGTGATCGACATTTTGAATACCTCCATGTCCATCAAGATGTAAATTTGATGGGCTACCATCGGATGCTACTCAAGCATGATATATGTAGAGGGATAGATGGTTAACAGTTGAATACATTTAAACATGATGGAAGATCAATATGGGACATAATCATTTCTTATTATTCCACATTCAAAGCAAGACACTAGTACACTGTCTCTGAATGATATCATGTAAAACCTCAACTCGTAATGATTAGCCTTCCATCATTGGTAAACATCCCTAAAAGTGGGTTATCATGCCTAAAGAAGATAAATTATCCAAAAAATTTAGAATCCTTAGTACCTTATCATACATCAGGTTTAGGGGATGGAACCTAGAGACAACCTTAAAGAATGGGAGAAATTAGATATTGGTGATTTTAACTGGCTTCAGAACCAGATATGAAATGCTGTGTATTGTGATCGACCCCCACAACACTTGAAATGGACCTGTAATTCTAAATTTTTAATACCATTGTATTTATGCATCAAACTCTCATAAATTAATTCTAATAAAGGAGAATCCAACCCTATGAACCTCCCGTCTACTGGTTTGGCTGAAATAAAAAATGTACATGGACTCACAATTCCATTCAACTCATTTACCGGAAGCAGTTAAACAGTTATCCACATCATAACGAAGTTGTCCAAGTGAAACTTCATGTCAAATTTAGGATAGAACATATAACCCCAATGAGTATACTAGATATTATATAGTGTTGGCCATATTGTTTTGTGGGAACCACAATTTTCTACGGTGGGATATATAGTAGGATTCTCGCAAGTGGTACATTCTCCTACCAGTTCTAAGAAGTACTTCTTCCACATTCTCATATGGATGTCAACCATTGGGTGAGGATCTTTGACTTGCAATTTATTTTCCATCTTTAAAATCTCATGGGCCATCAACAATGTCCTTTTAGCATCATATCTAGTTTTCTTCTATTGGATGAACTCATTATACATCTCCCAAAGGAAGGGGACCCCAAAAATTTAGTATATGTCCCACACGTTGATTAAAACTTCACCATGTGTCAAGTGGAAGGGATTTTTTTGTGGTCTCCATAAAATTAATATCTTTGGGATGATCTCTGGGTTCTTGTATACATTGGTCTACCCTACCCAAACAACCTCATAAATATGGGTGTCTTTCATATCCTTCATGAATTCTGCACAGGTTTGGCACACCCTATAAGCCTACATTCACACACATATGACACCCACTCCAGAGCAGAAGTCATGATCCTCCTTCTAGCCTTGAATTTTATCTTTTAGTGAAGAGAGAAAGGTTGAATCCTAACATTGAGGCCATGACTATTTTATATATAGTTTCACATATATATTGAAGGCACAATTATTCATTATACATTCAAAGGAAATTTTTTATTTTCTTAATAAAAATACCCTTGGAGGAGATGTTCACATAAGGGAAACTGATATGCTTCACGAACCAGGACACCGTGAGTTAACTCTTATCCCCATACATAATGGATTCCCACAGAAGTCCATGCATATATAAGGTAACGTAATCACTTTTTGGTTACTCACATTGGTACTGTGCCAAATTATTCACCATATCCAAAAGTGAAAACTAAACTATGTCATTCTAATCGAGACCAAAAGATTTTATCATGTCATATGAACATGTAGAATATTGTTAAAAAATAATTCATCAAAGATGCCATTGAAATCCTATAAATAGGGCACCGATTTCTCCCATTAAGTTACATTATTATCTTAAAGAGCACAATTTTATATTTAAAATATTTTGAAATTATGGAAAAGTAAATAACTCGTGTGGGCCCTTTGACATGGACCATCACACATCCCCTTCGACCAGATGCCACATGCAGCTCCTCGGCCAGGTTCTCCACGTAGCACCTTCATCCAGGTTCTATAAACAACACCTTAGTGTAAAGGGTTGTACCTTTGGAAATCCATCTATATGACTTCATGAAAAAATTACATTAGAGATTTGATAACTACCTACATTTCAAGTGTGAAAATTAAAAACATGAAATTAGATTGGAATGAAAAAGGGGAAAGTGGTATTATATATGTTGATAGATTGTTCCAGGGATCTGCACACCTGATCAACACTGTGAAATTGTGCAGTAGACCTACACTGCCTCCCTATTCTGTAGATCACCACAATTCTCCAAAGCACCAGTCATAATATTTTACAAGTTCTACCTCAACACTAGAGCCTCCTATTTTGAACAGATTAAATCACGAGCAGGGGATTTCTACGATAGTTCTTTTTTCAAGTGGTGTGAAAAAATATGAAGCATAACTTAGTCATGTTCAAGAACCAAATAACCCCAAGGAGTATTAATGGGAATTTACCATGTTGGAATGAGCTTGAAAACCCCAACACATTAGGGGGCCCTATAGTACCCCCTATGCAGAAACAAAGGGTAGAACACTCTTACGTCGAGCACCTGTGTAAGGAACCTGCACCATAGACCTATGTAGGTTAACTACTTCGACCATGATCCTATGTTTGACTATAAATTTGACCATTTTAATTCTTGTTTTGATTACTAAAAAATCAATATAATCCCCCAAGATCTAGTTGCACAACTACTTTTCCCAGGTATCCAATAATTCTCTAGGTAGATCTGCAAAACCTAAGAGACTAAATAATTAATGGGAATAAATGAAATCATGGTTCCTTTAGGGTCACAAAAATAAACAACCAAATGAGGGATCATTATCCCCATGTGACCACCACCTATGTGAGGCCCCTTTACTTAATAAGGGACCTATGTGAGACCCTTATAGGGACACCTGAGGAGACCCATGCTACCAAGGCTAGAAGCCATTCACAAGTGTTTTTTCCCTTGAGGTCTAGTATTAAAGGAACATTGAGCTCATGTTGACCTATCCTGCCTGCATGAAGCACTTCTAGTTCCACCTTTTGAACTACACGGGGAACTGCTACCCTCTAAGACAGGATGTACATATCCCCCCTTTGAGTCATTTTCCAAGACTCCAATAGCGGGTCACCTCTTCCTCTGGGTCCCTTATTCGAAAGGGATCAAGTTCAATCCTCCACCGAAACCTCCAAACATGTAGAACCATGGAAAAAGGAACACCGGAATGTCTCCAATTTGTATTTTTATTCCTATGATCAATGTTTTCTTTAAATTTTCCTATCATATGGTTAGGATCCTTGGGGTGCATGTGTTTTTGTATTCCTGTAGTCACGACAACCCTGACCCTGGGAACGGGGAAAGGGAGTTACTGATCTTGGATACTAGGGTTATGACCATATCATACCCTTGTCATCTCTTAGACATAGGTCCTCCATTAACAAGTGGGGATGGTGAGGATTACACTTCTATTTCCATTCAATAGGTAATGATATCCTCCTACCTTATTGCAGATGAAATTTTTGGGAATCCCTCCTAAGGTAACATCATAGAATTTCTTGTATGAGGTCTCACTCCTACTCTAACATTCTACCCTTGGATACTGGGTCAGATAGGGGATGGGAACCGAAGTCTTATCCTCTCTTCCCATACTACATTCCTTCCAAATTTTCCATACCCTGGACACATTCCAGAGTAATGTAATGGGAAGGAAGCACAATACAACTAGCCTATTCCACCAGCAGATGAGGAGAAGTGTGTGGAATGATGGATCTTACACATCCACTTATTTATCATGTTCATGAATGAATCATTAATACTTTTGGTATTAGAGGATATCCATGAGAATATCCCCAACACACTTAGATGCATTCTTTGACCTAGAATTATCATTTAAATCTTTTTCTCATATTCCTCCAAAGTACCCTCATTGGTGCGGGTTTTGAAGGCCATGTATCAAAACATAGGTAAAAGTAGCTTGTATGGTTTCCTATATCTTTTGTGTCCTCTTGTTTCTTACAATGAGTATAAATCACGTGGGATTAGAGGTCAATGGTGATCACGGCATCCACATGACTCCAAATCCATGGGCCTCATGCCATGTATACTCCTTAACCATCCATCCAAATATAAATTTTTATTAAAAAGCCACTTTAAGGACAAGTGGGAAACCATTGTTCGAAAAACCAAAGCCACTACGTGCTAAAGGAGATCACAAAATTGTTAAACACAAGACTAAGGTTTTTTGAATCATCCACTCTATATAATTCCCAGTGAAAAGTGCTAACCTGTGTGTTTGGATCCTCCCTGAGAAGTTCTTCAAGATGTGAGATCATCCCATCCATTGTCTGGATGAATTATTCTAGAGATATTTTACCTTGATTGAAACCCCGAGCAATTATTCGATCTTTCTTGTCGATCCACGCTTCCTACTCCTCAGTGGCTTCAACTTGTAACCTTTTTTTTATAAATTCTAGCAATTTCCTCATTCGAGGCGTTGAGCCTCATGTATTAACCCAAACTATATGGGAATTATAATCATGATTAATCCCCAATTGAAACTATCCAAGGAACCCTTAATGTATACCATAAAATATTTAACTATGAGAACTCTGATTCCTACTATAATCCTAATACATTGGATTCCCACCCGAGTCCTGAGATCAATGTGCATCCTATTTATAAGAATTCCCCAAATAAATTCCCTAAATCACCATTGGACATAATTTTCATGAATATTACCTAACATAATCCTCTCAAAGGGTCATAATCCTCTGTAAGACAATACTACAGAGAGCCTCTATAATCATGGTTTCTCATAACTAAACTATGTGGGATTTTATTCCTGTCCAAATGGGATATGAAGGAAACCACCCTAAGGATCAAAATCAACCTTCCAAATAAACCATATTCACATGGGAACAAATTATCAGTAGGGTATAATTCATCTTGGAAACTCATAGCTCTTCCATGTTCCCTAGGCTTCTCCAGTATAATTTTAACACCAAACAAAGACTTGGTACATTCCACTTACACATCCTTGTCACATGATGTTAAATTTTATAGTTACATACTTATCACATGACCATGAAATGTAGGATTTCCCCATTAAGAAGAACAAAAAAATGTGAGTTCTGATTCATTTCTTGAGGATACATAGGAAAACTATTCCTAGGTCTGAACCCAACATCAAAACAACTCTTATCTCCCAACATGATGACACACTTCAAGTCACACCACTATGTGGCTAGAAAACCATCATCATCATAACAATGACCTAATAATCCCTAGTTAGTACATAAGGGGATACCATTATTGGAGAACTTTAGATATATACAAATATCTCCATTCTCAAAGAACCTTAGATATATTCAAATGATTCTAAATTTAACACATTTTAATAATTGATTGTTAATTGTAGGGTGAACCACATCATACTTGGGAATTAATAAATGATTCATTAACATATCATAAATCTATAAGTGAGTCTTGGTGTAATCAATAATTCCCCAAAAAGGGTGTGACGAGCACAACCTTCAATCCTCTCGACCAATTTAGGTTCTTATGTATCATTGTCCAAACCTCTAACTTAGTGCCTTCCTTTGGAATGAAGGTCCGTGATTCATCACAAATATATATACTTTGGGTGTTTCCAGTTCCACAAACAAAAACCCATTAGAAACCATTAGAAATTATCAAAACACATTTTCATCAAAAAAAATGTTACTTGATGATTATAATGATCGGGAAAGATGATCAAAGAGTTCAGATATAGATTGCACTCCACTGTCGTATCTACATGCGCTTTCTATATACATAGAGATAGTAATTCCCTACCATACTAGGGTATAGGTCCACCAGACTCATTATGTAGATAGATATAACACTCCCCTATCTCTCCATGGCATGTGTCTTCTTTCCATGGGGATGGTACTCCCCTATTATACCAGTGATATTAAACACCTAAAATCATGACGTTTCTACACCCAACGAGTGGGATGGTGACTTGAAAACTATAACGACACAAAAATTTATCAATGAAATATCTCCTTACTTGTAGTAATGTCATATTCATGTAAAATAACATTAATAAACCCAATTACACATTGGGATTAAATGAACTACTATGCGAGCTTTAAATATAAAATTTCCCCTTCTATGATTTGAATTTTAAAAATATGACATACACGGTTGCGATCAGTGAGATGTTTGGATTCCGATATGAAAAACATAATTATTAGTGAATAATAACGTTCCTTTATGAATAGTAATGATACCCTTATGAATATTAACATGGCCCTTATGAATAATAAATCATCCAGGTAAATAGGAACCTTACCAATGATAGTATAAAAAAATTTATTCATCCTATAAGTGACAATATGATATAATTACATTATAGTTGGTATTTTTGTATGTCATGAATATTTAATGATTAATTTAATAATTTAAATGAAAATTTAATTTCATAAAATGTATTCATAAACTAGTATTTAGATGTCTGATGATTATATGAAAATTTTATGAGACATTAAATAAATTTTTAATGTTTTAGAAAAGTAGTTTTTAATTGTAAAATTTGTATTTTTCAAGTAAATTATGATTTTAATTAAAAATTAAATTATTCATATTTAAAAAATTATTTTCATAAAATGGATTTTATTTTTAAATTATACAAAATGAAAAATAGTTAAGATGAATTTTTGGGATTTTTTCTAAAATACATGAATTTTTGGTGAATAGTGAAATTTGATAATTTACAAAATATGTATAATAAATGAATTTATGAATCATGCTTGAGTCAAAGATGATGTAAATGGACATTGGTTTGAACTCACATATACTTATTATTATTTTTAGTTAATTGAATCCTTGTTATTTCTTATTGCGTGGAGAAATAATAAATTAATGAATATAATATTAAGGAAACCCCTCTCCCCTCTACTATAAATACCACCCCTCAAAACCCCATTTACTCACACCTATCAAGATTAAATACTTGACTAAAATTCTACCCAAACCCCTTACCTATCCTCTACACTTTTTCCAAGAGATCCTGGTCTCATCAAAAGACCAAGCCTAGGTTCCTTATGGAGGATCTGAAGAGGAGGATTCAAGAGGTAATTCATCTCTCTATTTTATTTCAATTTCTTTTCAAATTTCTTTTCTTTTATTCTCTTATCCTAAACATATCTTATCAAAATTTCAGGATAACACTAGTGTGATTTATATAATGGTATTATATCATGTTTATTTATGATTATTCATTATACTCCACCCTCTCTATATTTTTTTAATTGAATGAAATCATTTCCCGAGATGTGTTGATATACCTACATCATGGGCGATGCACTTACATTTTACTTCAACTCCATTAATTATGTAAATAACAACATTAAATGGTTGAAAAAAATATTATAATAATTTTTTTTAACCCCTTTTATGTTCTATAAACAACTTTTATACATAATACTAAATGATAAAACAAACATGTTTATTATGATCCAACAAACGTCCAAATTAACCTAAAACGATCGTTATTAAATTCTAAAAAATAATACATCCACATGGTATATAAAATAATTCATTAAATTTCCATTTAAACTCCTAGAATAAACTTAATAACATTTAATATAAATTCTGGATGTTTATCAATGTTCTATACAAACTTCAATTCATGTGTTGAAGTTAACTGTTCTTGAAAACCATGAAAAAGAACACTCCCAAACAATGAATTTAAACTCTATAACTCATACAAAGGAAAATAAAATAACTTAATGAAACCATAATTAACCTTATTCATCTATAAAATATTATATAATTGTTAAATAATGAAAAAAATTTCATAATATAATATATTAAAGTCAAGAAAGCATTCAGATACAAGGTGAGGGGAATTCTCAAACCCAACTATATCCCTTCAGGTTTTCCCTCTTTTACTCCATTTTCAGTTGGGATATTCCTTAAAAATAATTTATTCAAAATTATCTTACCTTTTTCAAGATATAATTTTTTTTTGATGGATTTTATGTCAAACACAATGTTGTCCAAAAGAACTCGTCTTTCAACAACACACCTTTTACTCCCCACCCAAGGTTGATATTGCTTGTATCAAGTATGTTATTCCCTATTTCATTTGGGAACCCAATGTTTATGAATTTATTATTTATTAATTGAAAACCATTCCTTTCCATGGGTTGTTTTATGATCATGATTGATATATTTTCTACGTGGCATGCATGTTAATGTTAACGTTATGATGTGATTGGTGCACTCAGAATTATATAGCGCAATGTGGATGTTATGTTATGATGGGTGTGCCCATAATTATGTAGTGCTCAAATGCATTGGGTAATGTGATGAATCTCATGAGCTAAAGTGAAATATGCATGAACATTATGGTAGGTTTTTTCACAAATATGTGTCATAGTTAACCACTAAGACCTAAGGTTTCATTTTATGCATTTCTACATTTCAAGACTTTTATAATTATTCCTATCATGTTTATGGTACTATTACTATGTTATAATAGTAATGATTATTCTCACACCATGTTATATTGTCTCTTTTTCTTATCCTCTTACTGAGATTTTAGCTTACCCCTTTTTAATGTATATCCTCAGGTGATTATGTGTACTAAGGAGATCTCAAGAGCCAATAAGAAGATAGATAAGAATTAATTAAATAAATATTTATGTCTATTATATAAAAGTTATGTATCATCCTAGTTTTCCCAATACATTAAACCTTTTGATACTCTTTGTGTAAGGTTTTTATGTTGTTTAACATCAAAATGATGTAAAAGTAATGTAAGAAAACAGGTTCTCTATAAAAACTTATCGGATCGGTATTGCAGGTGTGGTTGTGCAATAAAGGACATGATTGAGGTTTTATGGGAATTCATGATTATTAAAAGTGATTTAGGATCAAATTAGTGATCCCCGTTCTGCCGATTAATGTAAGGTTGCGAAGTGTGGTGTGATGGGATCAATTCCAAGTTGATGTCATGCATGGGGTCTTATAGTGAAGGATGTTCAGCGTGGTTGTGATAGTGGATGGACATGGATCTTAGACAACGTGGTCATTCAAGGTTATTGTGGTGGAAAATATTATTTTTGTTAAAAATAATAATTGAAAAGGAATCAAATGAAAGTGGAAGATTGATATTAGAATTTGAATTAATTTAATTATATTTTTTATATCAAAATAATAAATTGATAACAGTTGAAGAGGAGTGATATGAGCTCAGATTTATCATGTGGTTCACATTATCTATATGTATATGGGGTTAAATTAATTAAGTAATTGAATTAAATATTCTTTATTTAATCAATTTATAGGGGAGGTGGGTGGTGTGAGATTTGAAATGGGGAAGGAGGTAAGATCCTGTATAAATCCATATATGTCTTCACCATTAAATCATTTGAAAATATTTTAATATAATAATAATATTGAAAACAATTAAATGGAAATCCTATTGAGGGGAATGTGATCCCTTGAACGCACATGAAGAGGGGAAATGGGGAAATCCATGTGTCAAATGATTCCCCTCACAACCATTTTGAATAAGTTTTGTTTTATAAAATAAATAATAATAATAATATAAAATATTATTATTATTATCATGGGTTGTGGAAACCCTGGATCAGACATATATTTTATGCGCGATGTTCGATTGACGATCCATCTACGACATCTAGATCATGATATTGAGATGTTAATTTCATGATTGGTGATGGGTACCTTTTTCAGGCTCATGGATTAGGTCCAAGAAGTTCCCAATGAAAATATTATTATTATAGTTATAGTTATTATTATTATTGTGGAATCTTGTATATATTTTAACAAATTCATATGATGTTTTATTGGAGAACCGTTTATGGAATCATGACCATTATATTGAGATGAATGTTTTGAGACCAATATCAGGTGTTTAATCCAAACTCAAGGGGAAGACCCATAAAGCATCATTCATTTGTTGTATAGTGACATTTTCCTTTCTCACAGGGAGTCTAATTTGAGAAAGTAAGAAGTCTATCATAATATTTTTTCTATGAGGATTGTATTAATAAGATCTAATTTTCTATTCATACTCATTTAGGAAGAAATATTGGTGGATTGATGCTTTATCTTGATGGACCAATGATGGGCCTTGTGTGTCCGTTAGGCCTTTAGATAGATATGTTATGTACTCTAGGAGTACACAAGCATGACCAATGGTAAATGGGAATGTTTTGGTACACAGGTATGTCAAGGTATAGGGTAGGGCCTCATGTCATAGGGACCCCCATACATTTGAGAATTTTTCCTCTAAAATTTCTTCATCTCATATATCTTTCATTTTGACTCATATTTTCACACACGAGTAGCTTATATTTAGTTTTTGTACATGTAGAATGTGATGGTGGCCTTCATAGTAAATTTTTATATATGGTTCAAGATTTTATGATCATGACAGTTCTTTAGGTAGCACTTGACAATGGAAGCGATCAGAAAATATCATCAGAGAGTTCAAATAGATATGGTACATTGTTTTCATATTACCATGTAGATTATCTATCCATGGAGATAATACTCCCCTGTTATAATAGGGCATGCTTCCTCCAAAATTGTTGTGTAGATAAGGATATTAATCCCCTTTCACACCAAGTAATGAGTCCTCTATATATAGAGATGGTTATCCCATTTCATACCACAACACTGGTCCTCCATAATAATTATAAAGATAGATACAGTATTCCCCTATCACACTTGAGAATAAGTCCTCTATCCATGGAGGTTCTACTACCATATCGTACAAGGATGTGGGTACTCCATAATTATTATACAGATGCATAGTGGAACCTTCCTGTAGTGTCAGGGCAAGGGTCCTCTATCCACATAGTGGAACTATCCTTCTATTTTTGGGAATGAGTCCTATATCTACAATGAATAACCCTCCTATTATATGAATACATGAATCCATTACCTTGAATATTGTGTCACCTTTACTATGTGGCACATTGGAGAGGTTTTGGTCATCCACATGGTTACTTCTTCAAAAAACATATGAGATGCCTGGCATCGATGATAGACTTTCGAAACTATAGGCGTAATCATCATCCTTAACTAGGTTTTGCAGAATGAGATTCACTTTATCTATCATTTGTGTTTCTATTTTTAGTATATATGGTTTTTATTTTTTGTTATTTATCATATACTAATTGATATGATTTTGTTCGGTTGAGGTGACTACTTATATCATCTCTTATATCTCCCCCTCTTCAGTTTTCAGGCCCTACTACTAGGTATGTATTTACTCACCCCTACATGGGCTATGTCCACATGTGTTGTATCTTATTTAGATGATTGACATGTCGATGATGATTTCAATAGATCATTATGATGTCAAGATTAATTTTACCACATATGGTTGTCAGGGATTAGTGATCTTATGTTGTGCTCTATCAACTTACTTTATTCTAGTTGTTTTCATGTTGGATCTTCTTTAATGGTTTGGTGTGTATTTTTTACTGTTACATTCCAATTTACATTATCACACTATTTTTTATTCCCTATAGATTATTAAATGCATGGTTTTTACTCTAGATGTTACTTTATTTTATTATTATTCCTCTACAATTCTGTATGGATATGTTTGGGTTCATGTGTATAGGTACATTAGGAGAAGGAATCCCATTTTAGTTATGGATTTCAGTTCATGTCTCCATCACCAATACCATGGAGTAGAGATCTAGGTAGTTGCGACACAGCCTTCCACCATCCAGGTGAACCTCGATTGGTGGGGTCATAACATCCTACATGAAAATTTCCTTTTTCTAAGAATTCAATGTTTGATTTATGGATAAAAACAAACATTTCCTTGAACATGTAATTTCTAAAAAGGGGTATCATAAGATCCCAAAAATATATAAGTTCTTATCTTTTGGAAATCACTGAGGATTTTTTTTGAGATACATAGTTTCCATGGATTATTAGGATACTAAATATTCCTTTTTCATGATTCATCAGGTCATACATCACCATCAAAGGCTTTTAAAAGTAAATTCATAACATACAAACGGAATGATGAGTCCCATAAATTTTTCTATGAGCTAAAGGTTCATCTTAAATTATCATATAACCTAATAGTATGGGAGTATGGACATGGGTATGTTGTCTATTGTGATGAATTTTGAATAGGTTAGAGTTGTGTTTACATGTTGGGAGATCATGTCATTATTTATGGATCATGATAGTAATGACTACATGAGAGTAATTTCCAAACACATGGATCAAAATTGGTGGAATTGGTTCATTTAGTAGAGACTTGGTGTCATTATATTTTTGTGATAAATTTACTATGTTTATAGATCATAACAGTTTGAAACACATTTTATCAAAATGGGATTTGAATATAAGGAAACAAGTATTGATGTAATATCTTTAAATGATTAAATTCAACATGATGTATACACTGGGTGAGGGTAATTTGGTGGGATATTCATTATATAGGAAACCATTTAATTAGTCCTCTAAAGAGGCCTCATCTTACTGGAATCTATTGTTTGTCTTGGCTAATATGAATCTTTATTGTGTAGAAAAATGAAATATTTCACTTTGCTCTCTGATTTCTATTATTCATGATTTAGTTGAGTGTTTTAGAGATTCATATAGATATGATCCTAATTTTTTAACCATGATATCAAAACTTAATGGTGGGTATACCATTCAGTGGGGGAATCTAGATGAGAGGTTTATGCTATGGTTTAGAGATCATATTGTGGTTTCAACCACCCATCTAGAATAAATCTATTTAGTCGAGCATAATTTGATATGGGTTATTCCTCTTGGCATTCATATTATTTATAAATCATTGAGAGCATAGTTTTGGTGGGTTTCATGATGGGGAAAGTTTTATAGTATGTCTTGATATTCCTCACTAGTCAATAAGTATAGGCATAGTACCAATGAAAATCAAGTATATTTCACTCTTTATAGATTCCCATGTGGAAATGGGAGTAGATATTGTTTTATTTTTTGATAGGTCTAGAAATAATGGTTTGGTGTCATGAATCCATATGTGTGATTGTGGATCAAAATATTATGTTGGATCACTTTCTACCTATTCACAAATCCAATGTCATGGAAGACTTGTTCAAATTCTATATTTATGAAGTTGTAAAGTTTCACATTATACGAGTTTCGATTGTGTTTGAATGAGACTTCAGGTTTAATATTGGTTTTTTAAATCCTTATAGAGAGCCCATGGAACCTAGTTGACTATGGGAAGAGATTATCATCCTCAATTGGATGGAAATTTCAAGAGAGGATCCAAATGTCAGAGGACATTCTTAGGGACTATATGACGGATATTGGATGCTTATGGGGAGAGAATATTCTATTTTTGAAGTTATCATAAAATAATTGTTATCAAAAATCATATATGTGGCTCATTTTGACGAATTATATGGATGTCCATATCATTCTCCACTTATTTGGGTAGAATCAAGTGATAAATCACCTATCAAACCTAGTATACTAAATGAGAGAACTGAGAAAATTCAAATTTTATAAAGAGAATAAAAAATTATCATTTTCAGCCAATGCAGTATATAGATAGTCATTATCAACTTTTAATGTTTGATGTATCTGATCATGTTTTATTTAGAATCCATTCAATGTTAGGGAATCATTATTTTAGTAAATAAGGAATTTTTTCTAATGTTACATTGTCCATTTATAGATACTTGAACGAGTGGGTGACTTGGAGTATAGGTTGGATTTTCCCTAAAGGTTTAAATATGTTCAAAACATGTTTCATGTAACTCAATATAAAATATACCATCCTAATCTTCACTATATGATTTGATGGTACCATCTTGATCTTAAACTAGAATTTTCATTAATTCATGTGTATGTGAGGAAATAATATGTTTAGTATGAGTTTTGTGGAGGTATGTTCAAATTCATGATGAGACCTGGGATATTGAAAAGGATATCATAAAAAAATGGTCCAAAATATTTTAGAAAAACTCTAGTTTTATACTTTTTAGTATATAATTCCCAATGGTGGTGATAATATAACACACTCAATTTCATGAAATTTTCCCTTTTTAATTATTTTAAAAATTTAAAATTCTTGGATTATGTTTTAGGAGGTTTAGGGAGGTTTTTCCATTTTTTGGAGGTATTTATGGAGGTTCATGGTTTGTACATGATTAATATAACCCATAAACCACCTCCACGAAATCATAAAATATTTTCTTTGGGTTCAATGGTAAGGCACACTATTATCACATGCTTTAGATAAACAATTAATGTAATGAGAAGAAATTGTGAAAAGGAAATACATGGAAAAACATGATTTGTATAACCCTGAAAGATAACCATGCAGGGTGTGGGATTAAGGATGTTATAATGCATTTTAGTGCACAATTTGAAAAATAGTGAGGCCCAAACCTTGTGGATAATTGGAATTTCCAATAACATTTTCATGTTTGGAACAAGGGTTGACAAATTGTATGACCTTACAATGAGTGGTGTAATTAATGCCAATTTTTTTAATCTAAATTAAGTCCTAGAAGCCTCATTTGTCCCCTAATCTCCCAGGATTTTAAATTCCCCACCCTTTATCAGATCCCAATGTCATTCCATTTGATCTAAAGACAAATTTTGTAAAATCCAAGTGTTTTGAATATTAGATTTCATGAGTGAGTCATTATTTTTTCTCTCTCTTTACATAGTCTTATTTTCTCTCACCCATGTTATTACATGAAGTACACAATGTTTAGATCAATATTCCTTATTGAGGATCATCTTGAGATATAGTTTTATCTATTATGGAATTAATATCCAATGATGAGTCAATAATATCTCAGTAACACTCTTTTTTTATACCATCCATTAAAAGGTAGGTGGATTCTCCCTCATCCTCAATATTCTATAACATAATGGCTTAGTTTTGATTATTATTTTCCTCAAATAGTTCTGAAGACCTTGTGGGATTTTTGATGGAACCCCCTTGTTGAATGTAGCTTTAGATTTTTTTGTAAATTTAATTTCTTTCATAAAACCCATTTTTTAATATTTTTTGCAATGAATGTTTTAAAATTATGTTATTGTTTTTAATCAAGAATTTTTCTGACTAAATGTTTTCAAGAATGATTTTTTTAAGTGAATTGGACTTTAAGAAGAAGTTTGTCATACATGGCTAGTGTGAGTTCAATTATGGGTGTGACACTAATAATGGGCATTATTCCATTACAAAACTTAGATATTGTTCACCTTAGGATGAATTATTGGATAAATGATATATTATTAAGGAGTATGGAACTATCACTTTACATGAATGTTTGTGTGGTTGTAAGTATTCAGGAATGTGTATGAGTATACCAAATTATGATAAATTGTTTGAAGTATTATTTATTTATTTTCACGAAACTTATTCTTTTTGATATTAACTTATTTAAATATTTTTAATAAAATATTTTTTTTATATTTTCTAACATGTTCTTTTCATAGAGGTGTGAGTTGGGGAGTCTTTGGGGAATGCCTATTGAATTTATACTCATCCCCTGATTGGAAAAATTTATGTATTTTTATATTTTATATGTTGGGACATGAGAAATAGATAAATGTCATATATATCTAGTGATGGACCTTGATACCATGGGAAAGAAAATTGGAATTGGATTTTGGAACTTATTTAGTATTTTCTTGGGAGGGAACCACTTGGGTGTTTGTGGGTCTTATCGTATTTCATTCCTTGTGAGTTTTTGTCTTTATTTCCATTACCACTATGATGTTGTTGTTTTATTTTGGATATGTCCATGATTGTATTATTTATACTAATTCAATATATAGTATATTAGATGTTTATTGTTCAGTTTTGACTGATAGTTTTATCTCTAAAAGGGAATTGTTTTACCACCCTATTTCTAAGACCTTTGAATTTATTACCATCCGTTAGTGTCATGGGGATGTAACATGATTATATTAATCCCTTAATCACCTCTAAAACTAATAAGGAGGGGTTGGATGTTAAAATATAGGACGTTATAGAATGGTTTAGTATGCATGAATATAGGGTAAGAGTTATCATCTTAAATTCCTCTATTTGAGACTTGTTTGGTATTATACATATAATTTCATCTATGTGGAGTATTAAATGCCTATTTTAGATATAATATTATTAATTATCTCTTAATAATGGTATTTTAATTTTAATACCAACCATATATTTCAAGGTGCTTTTATTTTATGGTTTCTAAATCCTTATGGGTTTGCTCAGTCTCACTTATAGTTCATTGAGATATAATAAATTTTGAAAACCATGTCATCATTATATGGTGTAATAACTTCATAGGGATATTTTTATAATAGAATATTTTTAATTTCATTAGATTTTTTAGAAAAATCAAAGTAAATTATTTTTATTCCTATTTATTTATTTTTCCCCCATGGTAATGATCTTTTTGTAACTCAACTTTCATTTAATGAGATATAATCATTCACTTGAAATTAGTCATATAATTTTTCTTCATTATTACCATTATTATTTTTATGTTATATGATATCATTTATTTTCTAGGGATATACATTTCTAAAAAATAAACCCTTTGAAATATATTTCCCACTTTTTTAGTTATTTTCTATTGTAACTATATTTTTTATTTCTCTAGATGATTTATGATCATATTATGGATTTTATTGAAATTGGAAAAAGTATCAGTGTATCATATATAATTATTCCAATATGGATTATTATTTAAATGTTGAATATGTATTGTGTTACCATCCACCTTTTTTCTGAGGATGTATTATGATCATGTTATCCACATTTCATACATAAATAAACATATTGACTTTCTGGATGATAATTTCTTACTAAATTTTTTTTATCAAATATTACTATTATGTATTCTTCCTTATAAATATATCTATATATTTAATCTGAAATAGGTTTCTAAGGAAAAGGTATTAATGTACATGTTTAATATTTGAGTGAATGAAATGGAATTAATCAGATGATGGGTGGTACCCAGAATTATATATCCATTCAATGCATTGAAAGGTATCATGATACCAAAATGTTCGGTTTTTAGTGTATACCACTTTCTATATATGGAAAGTGTCTCGGTATAATTATTTGACATTATGCTTATTATTACCATCATTATTCATTTGATAAATATGAGATAAAGTTTTTTAAATCCATGTTTTCATTTATTATCATGGATATATAATACTATCAGTTTCATTTAATTATAGAATTATTTATATTACTTACTCCTATAATATTATGTACACCATGATTATATATTGACATATTTAGTTATTTGTTTCCCTTACAGAGCATTTGATCTCACAGATTTAATACGATTCTATTCCTTAGGTTATGATGAAATGTATTACACATTATATTTCTAATAGGATAGTATTTGCTGAGAATTTATGGTTGATATTGAATACATACTATGTATTAATTAGTTTCATCTACAATGAAAAAATATCCATTAATTAAGAGTGACATGGGATTTTTTAGTTTCTGTTTTATCCTAATTCTATTTATTACTAAAACTGAAACGTATTAGTATTTTATATAATAAAATATTTTATTTATGTCATGTAATTATGTGACAGTTATTTTATTGAATTTATAGTTGGTATTGAATCCAGTATATCAAGTATGTGTTCATGGGACCTGATTTGATAGTACGATTTTGGAAAATCACAATTGGTATTTGATAAGGGTTTAGATAAATTTGGATATTAGGATTTTTGTAAGGATAATTTAAGGGTAGATAAGTTATGGTTGATCATAATTACAAAGTTATAGTTTAACCTTTTAGATACTATAATATTTAATCATAAATAAACAATTGATTTTTTTTTTGTGGATTGGGATAAGAGAAACTTTGTGGAAACCCTAGGGTTATGTCTAAGATAAAGTTCTATGTATATGATAACATCCCAATGTTTTAATAATATTTTTACTCTAGGTTCCTACTAGAAATTATATCTCTTTTAAGATAATATAATTTTATGCAGTCTCTGTAACAGATGTACCTAGGATAAATAACCCCAAAAATGTAATATTGGGTATTAAAACTATCTCCACCTATTGCATAAAAAATAGGCCTAATTACACATTATGTTTGACACTCTTGGGGGATATCCTATGATTTATTCACATTCTCCTAAACAAACTGTTATGAATGATTCATGTAATATGTTAACTAATTAGGTTAGAGAACCTTGCAGTAAAATGAACATGTATAACCATTTATTGAATAAATATAATTATATGTTAAACCAAAATTTCCATATAATAAAAATCAAGGTGATATAGGGGGATAAATATTTGGATTTACGTTTCCACATTCATATTTTTTATGTTATCATACCAATTTTTGTTTCAATATTTGTTTGAAACATGATTATAATGATGAAGCTAAGAAAATTATATATATAAAAACCACTACATCATATAAATAAATAAGGATAAATTAATAATATGTTCAATAATTTTAGTAAATTCCTATTATGATTGAAAAAGGTGAGTTTCCTAGTCCTATATAAGTAAGTGAAATTGATAATTTCTTCAAAATCATAGCTTCCATTTGTGAGTGATATTTATCAATGATATTCAAATATATTTTTAAATTATTATAAATATATGAAAAATATAATGGTTTTTCATTAGTAGTATTAGTTAACTGTTATGGAAACATATAATAAATGGTATTAATAAAACTTAGAATTTATTTTATATAACAGTTACATTTTTAGAGATAATTATTGGAGAACACATGATTATGTTATAGATAAATCATAGGTTTAATATGTAATTTATGTTTAGATAATAATGTGTAATTTGATTTTGAATAATTAAGATGGATAGTATTGATAACATTGGGATTGATAATTGATTAATGAAAATTTTAGTGAAGTTTGTCTCATTTTTGTGATTATGATGTATAATGACTACTATGGGTCCTTATAACCTATTGAAGGTTAAATATGTGATTATTTTTTTTGAAGAATATATAACTTCAATATTGTTTATCAAAATATAGATTTAAATGGTTCTGAGAAAGGTATTTTTTAGAGAACAAAATATTAGGGTATATACATTCTTCAGTATATGATTTAATGAATTGATAATGTTTTTTCAAGAAATGTAAGTATCTTAATGTAGCATAAGAGATTATAGTCAATATTATATTAGAGGCTATAACCCAAATATTGAATTTGTTAACAATGCCCTCATCTAGTTTCTTTAATAAGTAATAATTAAAATTCATAGAACATAATTTTTATAAGGGTGGATAATTTCAAACCTCTTGATTTTAATATATGATTACATTTAAATAATACAATTTTTTTGAAAGATTAATCCCCAATCAATAACAAAAATAAATAAAACCGTAATATATTTATATAACATAAATATATTTAATTGTTATCCTAGGAAAATCATTATTGAATTAGTGTCAAAAATATAAGTATCAAAATTATGTAATATATGTATAATGAAAATAAAGTATACCATTAATATGAATCAAATTTAACGAGTTCACCTGTCATGATAAAGAAAATCATTTTTTAAGTATTACTATAAAAATTTACTTATTTAAGATATGCATTTTTTTTCAAGATTCATTTTATTAATGATGAAAAACTATATTTGATATTAATAATTGGTTGACCTCAATTCAATTGTAAAATGATATGAAATAAGAATAATTACATATAATATTTCAAAATTTTAGTTCCCAAAAAAGATTATTTTTCATTTTATTATATGATTTTATTGAAATATTGAATTTATAAATTTTAGAAATTGAATTTTATAATATGTATATTTGTGTTAGATTTAGAATAAAAATATTATCTTAATATGAAATTTTTTGGTGCATTATGAAAATATTGATTTATAGTAAAAAAAGGGTTTTGAAAAAATATATAATATTTTGATTTTATCAATTTTTAAGTGTACCCATAAATTTTAATGAATATTATAAGTAATAAAATATTTATTTATTTAATAAAGATATGTATTTAAATATATTATTTGATATTATTAAAATTATGTCCAATACTATTCTAACTAAATTAAAATTCTAATATAATAAAAAATTATTTTTAGTTTTTTCTATGAATTATTTATATTCAATTTGAGATTTAGTTTTTCAATTACATAAAATCTTTATACCATTTATTTTATTTAAAATAAACCAAATTTGTCTTAGGAATTAAAAATTTTAATAAATAGGTTTTATACATAAATTTGTTGCTTAAAAAAAACTTTCCTAAAAATTGTTTTTATATTTTATATTAACTAATCATAAAATGACCTTTTCAATACCTTATATATTTTTTTGATAAAATTATTACAAAATTTTAAAATAATAAGGTTAAAATTAGGTAAAGGTTTCATGATTATTTTTTTCATTATTATCATTTACTTAAGTTCAAAACTAATTACCAACGCACAATAAAATTGGGGGCATAGTTAAAATTTTAAAATAAAAAACATTATAACATAAAATTTGTCTCCAAAATTAGTTTTTTAGTTTAGTTTCAACCCACAATAATGTTCCCCACCATATTTTCCCATTTTTTATCCATTTTAATTGGATTATTTACATCATGTTAATGAAAATGTTAAGGGTGCTTCCAAATTTTCCCCTCTCTTGAATTGTAAAAAGGTAACAGTTCCTCCACTTAAAGACTCTACATAACCAATAATTTCTCCTTAATACTCTAAAAAATTTCTCCTTCAATAAAATTATAAAAATTAGAAAATCCTCTAGTCATTATTATTTATCATAAATCCTCATTTCAATAGGTAATTTCTAGAGTAAATTCAAGTCTTATCATGAGTATCCACTTCTTCTTAGTGGTTCCTTCTTAATTTTCAGTATTACAGCTTTCTATAACCTTATTAATATAATAAAATTAATATAATTTTAATTCTAAATTTTAATTATATTAATTTTATAGTAATTATTTAATGCATTCCATCAACTAATAAAACCCACACTTCGATCGTGCGTGTGTGTGGGCTACCGGCTCCTCAACGCGATGATGTTCATTTTTCTTCACCACATATGTATGATGGTATAATAAATGTATTCGATGAATAAATATGTTTTCTATTTGAAAAATTAAATTCTAAAATGTTTAGTTTTTTCATACACCATATTCTAATCTATTTATTGAGAAATTATATCATTAAACGTGTGCACGTGCAGACTACTGCCTCCCCAAACAAAATTTTTTTTCTCATCACCAACCATATTGGATGGTTCTAAGAATATATTTAATGATTATATATTATAATTATAAAATGTGTTATATTAGTAATATTTAATATTATCATTATGTATATTCATTCCATTACTCATGAAAATATTATAACATGTTTCCATTAGGGATGGTTTTACCACCCATGTGAACGATGTTATAATGTTCATGTCATAAATGATTATGGGATATTATATAATGTTAATATCATGTAATAATGATATATTTATATTTTTTAATGATTTTATATATTTTTAATATTTCTCATATTTATTAATATATCACCTTTTGATCATTAAGCACATCGAAAACTAGTTTATCACGCTTTTCATTTTAATAAGCTATATTCATTTATTTCACCTAACTAAAATAGTACAAAATAAATATTTCAAAAATAAATATTATTTTATTTTTAATGAGATTGTAATGATGAAATTGAACCTACATAGTTAGAATTGATTTCATCTTCCTGATGTTTGAATGAAATATACCTCAATGAGTTATAACAACCTATAATGAAAATAAACTATAATTGGTTAGTATATTTGTATTATATGGTTATAAGATAACAATAAAATGGTATTATTTTTATATTAAGGTTTTCATATAATTGATTTAGATACTTATGTTCATTATAATTGAGGTTAAATAATGGTTTTTTTGTGAAGAAAAACAATGTAAGGGTTTTGGTCTCAAATTCCTATCTTTGAGAAAAGATTGATACTATGAATAGAAATTCATTTATACGGTGTATATAATTACTATATGAGTTATAAAATAATGAATTATATCCTAATAATTGTATTTTATGTTCAAAAAGAAACTATTATTTTAGGTGTTTTTATTAGAATGTTTCTAAATTCATAAGGGTTTTCATGGTCTCAATTTATATTATTGGAGACATAAAACATTTTATGCACCATGTTTTATTTGAATGGTGTTTTCACATCCCATGGATATATTATTTTCCTAGGATTTTTATATTATAAGATTTATTTGGAAAATAATGCTCTATAATTCATTTTCCTATTGAATAAGTATTTTCCCTAGTAGTAAGGATATTTTGTAACTCAAGATTTATTAATTGATCTATGATAGTTTAATTGAAAATATATTATATAAGTTGGGAACCATTTTACCTATGATTGTATTATGTTGTATTATCACATTATTTTATTAGGATATACACTCTCACTAGATAAATGGTTTGAAAAATATTTCTCACTTAAAGGGTTATGTCCTTTTTCAACCACCCACCTTTTTCTTCGAAGGGTTTGTGATTGTTTTATCCATTTTATTGATAAGGGGAAAATTATTATTATATAAAATATTATTAGTCTTATACAAAAGATTATTACAAAGTTGAACATGTTTTTTTACCATCCATTTTCATTATTTTCATCGGTTATAATCATTTTATCCCTTTTATTTAAATAGTAAAAAGTACTTATATTATTTATGATTATTTAATTATAATATAGATTGATCATGTATTGAAATTTCATATTCTTTATTATACTGGTAGCCACATTTTTATTCAGAAAATGGTATCTTATAGAATGGTATGAAAGGTCTTGTTTAATCTTATGGTGAAGGAATTGAAATTAATCAATTAAAATATTAGTATTGGAATTACATATCCTTTAGATGCATTGATAGGTCTCATGAGGAAAAAAAGGTTGGGCATTGGTGTATACCTATTACCATGACAATATAGAGTCTTGGCATAATTTATAGACAACAGGTTTTTGAGTCATGACATCGTGAATTACATATGTATGATATTCATATCATTGATTTACATATTGTAATTTATTATCATAGATCTAGAATGATATCAGTTTTATTATATGATTTAATTATTTAGATTATTTCATCCTACCATATTATGCACAATATGATTATATTTTGACTACCTCAACTATATGATTCCCTAAACGACTGTTTGATCTTAATCCTTTCTTATGTAACCATTCCACATGTTATAAAGAAAATTATTATATATGATATGTCTAATATGATATATGGTGTGGAGAATATTTGGGGGATGTTGATGACTTACTATGGATTAAGTAGTTCCTTTTAAATTTAAAAAATATCCATCAGTTGATAATGACATGGGTTTTATTAGTTTTTTTCCCAATTATGTAATATTATAAACCTAAGATGTCTTTAAAATATATGTAAGGTAAAATTTAATTTAAATCTATTAATTATGGGATAATTATGTCAGGTAATTTATAGTTGTAATTAAATCTAGTATATAAAGTATGTGTTTATGGAATTGAATCTAGGTTAGTAGGTCTAGGGAATTACAGTGGGTATCAGAGCAAGTTTTAGATAACTTTGTATATTAATATGTTTGTTGAGTATAATGTATGATTTTATATGTTAGGGTTGATCATGATTTCAAATTTTTAGATAACCCTTTTGTATATTACATTATTTAATGTTTTTTGTAATAATTTACATTTTATGTAGGGATTAACATAATAAAAACTTAGTGGAAACCCAAGGTATAAGTTAAAGAATGAATTAAATATATATGATAACATCAAATTTTTTTGTTAGTATATATATTTTGTGGTTCTATTTGGAATGTAATCCCTACGTGGATACTACAAGTTGATGTCAGCTTTGGAATAGATGTATTATGGGTGATAACCTTAAAAAGGGTGGATTGGGTATTAGCTCGGTTGTCTCCTAGTGCACATCCAAGAGGCCTAACTACACACATATTCTGAAAATCCAATCGGTTATACTATTTTTTTATTCATATTGTCTCTAATGTAACATTATTAATGATTTGAATATGATATGAACTAATTAGGTTAGATAACCTAATATTAAAGTTACCAATGATAATGAAGTATTGAACAAAGATAGTAAAAGGTTGAATTGAAATAATCATATGATAAGAATGAAGGTTTCAGAGGGGAAGAAATATTCATATTTGTTTTCTCATATTCATATTTTTTTATGTAATCGTAACCATTTTGGTATTATTATTTGGTTGAAATAGGATCATGATGATGAATATGAGAAAAGTATGTATTTAGAAACCACTATATCTGATAACATAATAGGGGAGCATACTTAAAAGGCTAGTTATTTTAGTGTGACTTTTATGATGGAAATAGGCTTGTTTCTTAGTCTTACCTAAGGTTTTGAGATTTATATTTTAATGAAATTATAAAATATTTTTGTTAGTGAGTGATTTTTATGAATGATATTCTAGTATATTACAAGAGTTTGGAGAATTATGTGACTTGTCTAAGGATTGAGATTATATTATCTTACATTAGTTTTTTCTAAACTTATACTAAATGGTATTAATAACCTTGAAATGTTATTTTATGAAAATTTGATATTTTTTTGGGAGAACTATTGGAGAAGACATGATTGAGGTATGGATAACTCTTTAGTCACATAGATAGGTAATGTTATTATAATAAATGGTGGTTTTATTTTTAAGAAGTAAGTTATTTAGTATTGGTAACCTTGGGATTGATAATTTATTTATGATATTTTTGATGAAGTTCATATCATTTTTTTATTATAGTATATAGTGACTAGTGTGTGACCATATGAACTTTTGGTTAATTTCATTTTATGTTTAATAATAGACTTATTTTTCAAAGGAATATATAACATCATTATGGTTTATTGAAAAAGATATAAAAATTCTTTTATAAATGTTTTGTAATGTAGAATATATAACTAGGGTATATACATAGTTATATGATGGTAAAAATGGATAATGATGATTGAATAAATATTAATAACTTGACATAGCCTAAGAGAGTATGGTAGATTTCATATTCGTGTTTATACCCTGAATGTTGAATATGTTAAGAATACTCTATCCTACATTATTTAATGATTAATATTTAAAACTATGAGGATGCAATTTATTTATGGTAGGAAAATGTAACATCAGAACATTTTTATATATGATTACCTTTAAATAAGTCATCATGTTGAGTATCTTTCTCCACATGTAACAACAAACTTAAACAAAACTGAAATATATTTATATGAAATATAAATATTTAGGTTCTACCATTAAAACCTAGAAATTTAATAAGAAGTAATAAACATGACTAATAAATTTATGAAATATATGTATAAATAAAATAATGGATACATTTAATATGAATGAAATTCAAATATTTTATCTAAAATAACTAATAAGACAATTTATTGTTTAGAAAACTGTTTTTCAAAAAAATGTATTCTACTAAATATAAATTTCTATTTAAAGAAGCATGTGATTAATTATAGTAAATTATTTTTCTAGTTAATAATTTTTTAACCCCAATTTATTTTGTAAATTATATGAAATAATAATAATAATAGTTAACATTAAAAAATGTTATTCTATAATAAAGATGATATTTCATTAATTTATATGATTTTTTTGGCAATAATTGAATTTATAATTTTTTGAATTTAAATTTTAAAATATTGAAATAATTTTTGGACTTAGAATATAAATATTAGATTGAGATTATTTTTTCAATATTTCTAAAAACTAATATTTAGTAAAAAAATATTTTTTTTAAATATAATTTTTATGATTTTATAATTATGAAAGTGTATTCAGTAATTTATTAAAAAGTAATTAATAAAATAAGTATTTTAGGAATAAAATTATTCATTTTAATATATTCTTTGAGATTATAAATATTATTTCCAAAATTTTAGAAATAAATTAAAATATTAGTTCAATAAAAAATTATTTCTTATCTTTTCATTAAACCACGTATTTTCAAGTTTAGATTCATTTTTGTCTTTAAATTAAACTATAATACTATTTATTTTATATAAAATAAACCAAATCTCTCATGGGATTTTATAATTTTAATAACCATGGATTACACATAATTTTTATGATTTAAACATACTTTTTTTCTAAAAATTATTCTTACGCGTCATGTGTGATAATATTAAAATCATCATTTCAATACCTTATAAATTTTATTTAATATTATATTTTCTAATATTTAAAATCAAATGGTTAAAATAAATAATTAAAATTTATTTATAAGGGTAAAAATTAATTACAAAGGTAAAATTGAATTAGGGTAAAAGTTAACAAATGTTAAAATAAAAAAGACTTAAAACATTCATGTTGTCTCCCAAATGAGTGTTTTTTTTGACCCAAAATCACTTTACCCTCCTATTTTTCAATTTTTAATCCATTTAACTTTGAATAGTAACTATACATCATTGAAAATGTTAAGGGTACTTCCAAAAGGGACATTCTTTTTACTTATAAAAAAGTAACACTTTATCCACTTCAAGACACACCTTAAATTTTAATTTCTGCTTGAAAATACCAAAACCATATCCTCATATAAACCTATTCCACATTCAAAATCCTCTAGTCACTATTATTTATCATAATACCTTTTTTTCATTTGATAATTGCTAGTAAAAATTCAAGTCTATGGCTTGAGTATCCACTTTGTTTAGTGTTTCCTTATTATTTTTTACTATCCTAACCTTTTATAAAATTATAAATATAATTCATGAGGTGTATTTATTATACATAAATTTAATTATATTAATTTAATCTTATTAATCATTCCCTTCAACCAACTAATAAAATCCAAAACATCGATCATGTGTACATGCGGGCTACCTCCTCCATGATGGGATGTGGTCCATTTTTTGACCACCACCACTAAAGGATGGTATAAAGAATGTATTTTATGACTAAATATGGTTTCTTCATCATAAATTAAATTCTTAAATTTTCTTTTTTCTATATACTGTATTTTCATTCATTTCTTGAGAAATAATATTGTCAATCATGTATACGAGTGGACTACCACCTCCATGAAAAATGAATTTATCTTTTCATCACAACCCATATTTTATGGTTATAATAATAGATTTATTGAGGATATATGATAATTATTACACATTTTAGCTTTATAATATGTAATATTATCATTAACTAAATCCATTCCCTTACTCATGCAAAAATTATAATATGTTGTTGTTTGGGTTCCTCTTACCACCAATGTTTACTATGTCATAATGTTCATGTCATAAATTATTATGGGATATAATAAATTATAAGGAACACATAATAATGATTTTTTTATGATTTATTAAATTTTCTCTAAATTGTTTCTTAGTATTTATAATAGTTTTTTTAATAATCCAGTTTTTGATCATTTAACACATCCAAAACTAGTTCACCATGATTCCCATTTTTACATGAAATATTACTATATGTCACCTATTGAAAATTAGTCCTACATAATCATTAAAAAAAATAATTATTCTATCCCTAATGATTTTATAATGTTGAACTTAAATCTTCTTGGTGACAATCACTCCCAAATTCATGATTTTTGTATGAAACAAATATCCAAAAGTTCTCACAACTAACCATGAAAGTAAACTAAAATCAGTTAATATGTTTATAAAACATGGTTATAAAATAATTATAAAAATTTTAGTATGATTATATTATATTTATGAGATAAGTTATTAATATATTTATATTCATTATATAGTTGTTTTGAAAATGGTAATTTTGGCAAGAATACAAGTTAAGGGTTTTTGTTTCAAATTCTTCTCTTGGAGACAGGTTTGGTATTATTAACCAAATTTCATTTATGTTTTTTATATACTACCAATTTGATATATATCATATAATAAATTATCTCTTAATCATGAAATTTTATGATTATTACATTCCCTCCTTGCAAAGTTGTTTTTTTCTAATGTTTATAAATTCGAAAGGGTTTTTTGGCCTTAATTATTATTCATTGAGTCATAATACATTTTATAATATTTAGTAGCCAAAAAATGTTAATTTATTAAAGTTGATATTGATATATATTTTTCCCTATAATAATTATTTTTTGTAACTAAACATTATTTCATTATGTTATGATCTTTCTGTTGAACTTATTTGATATAACTTCAATATATTCTTCTATTTGATTGTTGTTTTCTATATGCTCTCATTGTTTTATAGGGAAATAAATTCCTACCACATAATCCCTTTGAAAAATATTACTCACTTATTGGGTTATGTTATTTTACAAACAAACACCTTTTTTCTAATAATGGGTTATTATTATGTTATAACATTAATTAACATGAAAAAATATTGGTTTACAATATATTAGAATTCAAATATAGATGATTATTTCCATGTTTAATTTGTTTTTTTGACCATCCACCTTCTTTTTAAGTATGTTATATGACAATTTTATAACATTAATTACCATGGGGAAAAGTATTGACATTATTGATGATTATATACATTTAACATGGTTAGATTATATTTTGATATTCCATATTCTTTATTATAATGTTAATCATCTTTTTATTCGTCTAACAGTTCCATAGAGAATGATATAAAAGGTCGTGTTGACTCTTATGGTGAATGCATTAATTAGGTGGTCGGTGTGGAAAATATTTATATAACCCCTTAATTCATTGACTAGATTCATGGGAAAAAACATGTTACATTTTGGTTTTTACCACTTCCCATAATAAGATATTGTCTTGGTACATGGAAGTGAAAACATGTTTTTAGTGTCTAACATTATTAATTCCTTTAATATCAAATAATTATTATTGATATCCACATTTTCATGTATTATCATTTATTTATAATTATCTCTATTCCATTTTATTATAGAATTATTATCATTATTTATTCCTTCCATATTATTTCTACCATGCTTATATTTTTATGGATTCAGTTATATGATTCACTTACAAAGAGTTTAATATCACCCATATATTATTCTTCCATTCCATATGTTATGAATAAAATGGTAGTTTCTGATCAATAACTAGGTGTAATGAGATTTATTGGTAGGATTGGAAATGAGTGACATTCCTTCAACCATATTTTAAGAAAACATATGATATACTTTATTTGGATGAGATTGATATGTAGTTGGGTGTGGTCAGTTTTTTAGGCATGCAATGATATGTTTGTTGAGATGTGACTCATAAGAGTATGTGTTGAGTTGTAGGAGAGTGGTATTAGACCATATCCCATCGGATATGGATGAGATTAAATTGGATAATTGTTAAGAGCCTATGAGATTGTTTCTATAAGACCACTCTACCTCCAAGGAGGAGAGTGAGATTTGGTATTGATTTTTGGTAAGAGCGTCAATTCCTGGTACGAAGTTAGTACTGGTTACATGGGGTGCCTATCTGGTTGGTGTATTGGGGAGTTGTCATGTGTATGATTAGTACTAAATCTATTAATAATACACATATAAGAATGGTTTCCTAGGATGTTATATGAGAATAAGACATGTTATTCGAATAATTAATGGTGACATAATGGATGAATGGTAACAAGTGTTGATACAAATGTGGTGAGTGTGAATTTGGAGGAGAAACATGCATGTGATTATTGGATCTATTTTTATCAGTGCTAATAGATAAATATAAGGGTCACCATTTAATAGGTATAAAACCATTGGTTTTAGGAAGGTGGGACCCTTATTATAGATTTAATTTTATTAGATTATGAAGTTTCTATTCATTGTGATATGAGAATGGGTTTCGATTGTTATTTCAAATTGACACTCGGGTAAGAGTTCTATGGCCACATCTAATAATTATGTGTAATAATGGATGGAGAATGGGATTCCTATATCTTTTTTTGGATTATTATATCTATGATAAGTATACAAAAAATTTGGTGAGAATAATAATGATCGTGGAGGTATTACCCTCATGTTTTTGTGATCATTGATGTGATGTTGGCATGAGTATAGATGTTTACATTTCACTCATAATAAAGTTGATGCCCTACATTTCTGAGTCATATTAGATGTATGTCATTTTTCTGGATGAGATCATGATGGATGGTCTAATTGGTTGGTGATCCAACCATGAAATTACACCAACAGTCAGGTTTAAACATTGGTGTTGGTGTTTGGTTGATCTTTGGATGCCTTTGGGATTTTTATTTCATAGTCATCTAATGAAATAGTGAATCAGCTAGTGGAGTTGATAATTTCTAGTAAAACATATCTAGAGGAGGAATGACTGGGGTTTTTGTTTTATATTTTATGTTTTTAGGTAGAACCTATATTGATCATATTAATAGACTAAAAAAAATACATTCTTAGTAGGTTATTCCTACGGTGGGAATCACTAATGCTCAAAATCATTCATTATGAGTAGAGTATTATAGGGGTAAAATCATGAGCTTCAGGATGAACAGTTTGATTTATATTCTTCTTGTTATTGTAAATGGTGTAAATTATTTATCTTGACTTTGGTGTATAGTGCACCATGTTGTTTAGAGTTGTGACCCTGATTTTTTCTCATTGTTCGAGGATAGAACTGGATGAGATGGTGATGAATTAACAATAGATATTGTCCATGAATGATGTTTTATGGACCCATTTTGCCTCATGGAATTGATAATTTCTATGGTGGGGAGGTTTCAAAACCAATTATTTTAATAGGTTATGGAATTTAGAAGGAATTTGAATTTTTCTCTCAAGATAGAGGTTGTTTTTAAAATGTGGGGTTCAAATTGGGATTAAAATAGTTGAATCATTTCAATGATATATTTTTAGACATTGATTAATACCATTTATAGGTATTGGTTATTGAAGAAAACATTGAGATACATAGGTTAAAATTTATATTTTTGTATGGGGGTTCTGCCAATAAAATGAAACAAAACAATGATTCTAAACCATGTGGGTTTCCAAAGAAGGCTGTTAATTTTTTTATCATTTGGGGATAATTCATATATATTTTTCATTCATATAGAGTATAACAAATGGAATCTATGGGTAGTGGTGTAATTTCATAGAGTTAGATGCAATATTTTGTGCATGGTTTGTTAAATAGTGTATCCAAATGATTTGATTATGCAAATTGGGTTTAGTGTGAGACACATAGTCGGTACATGGATAGGTAGAAATTATGGACAAACCCTGTAAAGGGGTGTAGATAGTCAAAAATAGTGCTTCATGGCGAGTGCATGGTTTAGGAAACCATGTGTTTAAACAATGTGGATACCTAGATTCTCCTAAAACATGTTAGAATGGTATTTTTTTCCCGTCTAAAATTTTAATATCCTCTCCCTATCTTCCTTCATGGATGAGGAAAATAGGGAAAGGTTAAGGGAGATCCTCTCTTACATTCCACCTTTGATTCCACTAGTATAATTGGTGTTTAGGTAGTGTTCTATTATGGATTACAGGTGAGTTCTTGTTCTTATATTCCTTTCATTATTCTATATTTTTTCCCACTCATTTGGTGTAATTTTATGTTAGGTATTGATTTTGATTACACTAGAGAATGGTGGAATCATTCAAACATAATGTGTAATTCATGATTATTAGTTGAAGGATGTCTATATAGGGTTAAAGAACATAATTTTCTTCCATTTTATTAGATTTAATTCACATGGGGATATTTTCTTGGGTTTTTAATTAAATTAAATTTATCTTATCATTAACTAGGTTCTGGTTGTTAGGTTTTTTGGTGGGGATAATCTAGGATAATTCAAAAAGATGTTTCGATGCAGTTTCATGATTTATTTCTGAGTGTAAGCTTCCAACTATGTTTTTAAACCATTATTAATGGTTTCTATTAAATTTATTTATATGTTATTCATTGGAATATTAGCTCAAGAGATGATATGATCTTGGACAAGGCTTAGATTAGAATTGGTGATGATGAAAACTATTTCTAAATGTGTAAAACTCTATATGAGGTTAGTGTTCACTAAATCATTTCACTATTGTATATAAACTGTTTTTATGTGCATATGGTATATGGTCTCTCCTTGCATGGGAGATCAATATTACATTAAAAATTGAAATATTCACTACTTTTTATAGATATAATGGAAGTTCCAAGGGTCATGATGGACCATTGACAACAAGATTGATTCATGGGATACCATTGGCCAAATCATTGATTGTAAATAAGTTCCTTAATGAATGTGAACATAATAAGGGTATAATATCAGTGAACAAGAATAGTTAAACTTGGTACAAGTTCCCTTAAACCCCTCTCATTAATAGAGAGTGATCGAAAATGAATGACTGTACTATTTGGTAATAATGAAACTGTGATATTCCTTAGAACCATTGATCTATTAGGATAGAGAGTTGGATGAGTGTTCCTCAAACATTGGTGAATGATTACGGTAGGGATTATGGCCATTTTAGGATAATGGATGAGATTGGTGTATGGTTACCAACCTATGATGGCATGGGCATGGAGATGGGATTATGCCATATCCTTAGGGTGGAATTTATTTAGTGATTCCTAGAAGTCCAAATAGTCTATAAAGTAATCATAGAACTGTTGAGGAAAGAGATCTCCTTTAGATTATTGAAAATTTCCCTAGGATTGTGAATAATATATAGGATACCATGTAGGGTGTATATGTATAGATGTGGCATGGTTACCATGGACTAATGAGAACCCTATAAAGGGTTTATATAGATAATCATGTATTGTTAATCTTAGTTTACACTATTGACCCAAAGGATTGATGAGGATTACCTAGAATGAATGTAGTTATAGGGATGTGTTACCATATGAGGGGATAATGTAGGAGACATGTATCATGTTTTAGTGAGTGAGAAACCCATGTGGTCTAATTATGGTTCCTAGGAGGATGTTCCCCCATGTATATATAAAATATGTATATATATAAGATATATCTATGGTTTTAGGTTTGGATACCCTAGGGAATGTATTTCAATAGAGGTATTACCCCAAATTTATGTTATATACAAGAAATTTAGGTTCAAGAATAATTAAAGGATATATTCCAATGGAAATGGAGACCTAGTAAAAAGTTTTGAGTAGGGGATGAGACCCATTAGTGTATGATTTATATATTGTAAATGAGGGTCCATGTTTCGTAAGAGTGATATGACGCTCGACTAATGGAATCTTATAACTATTTTTGGTTGGGGATGAAACCCCTCAATGTGAATTCCTTTACAGTTGCATGGTTTGACATATATCTCTTTATTTAAGATTCTCATGGTATCGGGGATGGATGTATGTACCATTTGGTTGTATCTTCAGATTCCATGGAAGGAAACCCCTTGGGTGTATTCTATATAATGAATTTTGGTGGGGGTATGTGACCCCTTGGTGGTGGATATATTCTGGTTCAATGTGTAGGATATGAGCACCCCTAGGGATAGAAATATTGATTCCAGATAAGGGGTGTACCCATTGTGAAGTGTGTAAGATCCTTAGTTTTACATGATGTACACATTCCTTTTATTTTGATTTAAATTATGTTTTTGGGTGTAATGTGAATACCTTTGAGGTCATGGGGTATTGGGGTTTTTTTGGGAATGTTTGGAGACTGGAAACCAACTTTCAGGGAAAAAATATGGGTTGCATGGTGATGTGTAACTATGAAACCCAAGACGAATGGTTTGGTGAACCCATGCATGGATAGACATAGGGATCTAGCAACCACATGGTGTGATGAAACTATATGAAATGAGTCACGTGTGTTAGGTCCACTAGGTTAAATACCCTGAGAGGGGGTGGGGGGGGGGGGGTGAATCAGTGTATGACAGATTAAAACAACTTCCCCTTTTGATCTTGTTTTGCTGTTAGACAAACCCCTCTTCTCTCTTCTTCCCATTGCAGAGTATGGATAAACCTTAAAGCATGCACAAGACACAACAATTTTTACTTGGTTCACCCTCACTGGGCTACATCCAAATAGCATACATCGACAGTGTGCCGATGTACCAATTCCACTATAAGTGCACTTCTATTTACAAGTCCGAAGTGGAATCACTGTCCCTCATAGTTTACAACCACTCACAATTTGAGAACTCACTGCTCTCTCAACTGAAGTGAGCTCACTACTTCTTCAGAAGATCCACTCAAATTTTATAGACATGTAAGTCTCTTCATTACCACTAATGAATGCATCCTCCACTATATGTAGATTCTTTATTAAAGTAAAAATTTTATCCACTGATGAATACCCCTTTACCCCTGACTACTGGGCACCAACTGTTGGAAAGTACCTTCGCAAAGCACCTTACTTTGTGAAGCTCACAATTTTTCGAAGCTCAAAAAAGCCTTCACAAAGCTCCTTCTTTTTCACGAAGATCACACTTTTGAAGATCTCAGGCTGTTGTGGATCTCAAGTTTTCGTAGAGAGACTTTTGTTAGCAAAGATCACTAAGACAACGCGGAGCACACACCTTTCACGGAGCTAGATTAGCCGCTGCGAAGCTCCTTCTTCGCGAAGCACACTATCTTGGAGAATCACATTCAAGAAGTGAGAGAAAAATATTTTCTTTTGAAAACTCTCTACTTCTCACAAGGGGGTCGAGGCCTATGTATAGGAAAATCTACCGACCCTCAAACCTTCCATGAGAAGTCAGCGCCATGTCATCTCAAATCATGAAGCTCTGAAATTACCACTGAAAATCTCTCAATATCGTGAGGCACCACAACAATTTTCTGATCACAAAGCTCATTTTAATCACAGAGTGTTCCATCAATTACTTCTCTCCATCACTGTGAAGCTCCCCTCACAATGCTCTTCATCGCTTTTGTTTGCGAATCTTGTTGTAATCGTGAAGAATCACTATCAATATTCTTATGGTCTTCACGAATTCTAATCTATGAAGCCTATATTTGTGGAATTAATGTCTTTGCCATATTCAAATGAGATCTTCAAGGATATCCACTTTTCTCTATGCTCACCAAAATCCCAATTTTGGACCCCAAAAATTTGGAAAACACTGAAAAACAGTGCTACCATGTATCTATTATTTTGTAATACCTCCAGATCCTTCATTCTTTTGACATGGTTCTTTTTCAACATGGATTTTCAACAACATCTCTAGAACTCAACAATTCACCATGGAAACCTGCATTGTCAACAAACACAAGAAACCCAAAAATTATGAAATGATACATCGAAGGATTTTTCCCAACAACATGCATGTGTGAGGGCTTTAACAATTTTTGAATATGGGTTGAGACACGGTTTATGAAGGGTTTGGTAAACCATGTGAGGTGTCCCTCCTTATAATGATGGGCACATGGTTTGGACAACCGTGCATCCAAACCATGTGGCCTTGTATTTTGAGGAAAAATGAACAATTCTCCCTTAAAAGTATATTAATCCCAAAACACAATTACATTTATTCACTTGTGGATAAAAACACATCCTTTGGAACTCCTTTGAAGGCAAATTGATAGCCTTTGATCCTATTATTCGATCTGAGATCAGATTCAATTGTTGATCATCTCATTAGATCAAAATTGGTTAGTTATACAATCATCTCAGTTCATTATTCATTTGAATTGGTATCACCTGCACGATTTAGGTGCAAGATAATATTCTCTATTTCCAGTTTATTCATCGGTTCTTTATTTTTCTCCCAATTTGAGTCGAATTAGTTCTTGATACTGGATATTAACTCTATTATAGACCTATGATAGGTGGTCTATAACTTTCTCGAGTGTTTCACTACTAGAAAAATGGTCTATTGCAACAGGTCATCTATGATGGGTTTCTGTCGCAAATGACCTGTTACGGAAAAGGGAGTGGCAAATATTACCTTTTGTGACAGACCGTCGAAAAAAGTTATTATTTGCAATGGGTAGTGGCACCATCACAAAAAATGGTGATTTTTTGAAAATTCTATTACGATAGGCTAGCCAACCATTGCAAATAGTTTCCTATTTTTTTACCCTTTTTATGATGGACTATCGCAAATGTTGTTGAAAATATAAAAAAATAAACGATTTTGCGATGGGACAGTCGCAAATAGTTGAAATTTTTTTAATTAAAATAATATCAATAATAATATAATATTAATATAAATGAAATAATAATAATATTATTAATATAATAATAATATTTATAAAATAATAATAATAATAATAATATATTATTATTATGAATAAAATAATAATATTAAAAATTGTAAAATAAAATTAATTATAAAATAATTAAAAAATATAATAATAATAATAATAATAATAATAATATTAATGAAATAACAACACTAATATTAGTAATATAATGAAAAACTAAGTATTTGAAAAGATACAAAAATATAATAATTAATAAAATAATAATTTTAATAAAAAAATTAAATAAATAATAAAAAACTGAAAAATTAAACAAAACATAAAAAACATAATATTTACAAGTTTAAATAGTTAATATTAAAAAAAATCATTCAAATGTTTCATTATAAAATAAAAATACCTCATTGAGGGGGAGGGACGTCTGGAGGAGTTGGATGAGATGGTAGAGGGAACTTCATCCCTAAACTACGAGTCAGACACCGCATGTACTCCATCTTCTCCTTCTCCTACTGATGCCGCCATCGATACATCTCATCCTACATCTCCTAATGCAGTTGGTACTGCTTCTATCATAGGGACTCTTCCTGCTGCTATTTCTGCTGCCACTGACGCATCTTCTCCTGCTCCCTATGCATAGTTACTATAATATCGCTAGGATCTCACAGTTTCTCCCCATACTATGCATGAGATGATGATGAATCTCCGTGATATCCTCTCGAGATAGACACCAACATCACAGAGATGCCATAAAAGCCCACAAGGGTCAATCGAGAGCCGATAACAACAATTCATCTTTTCTCGAAGGCATACTCGGTCGTCTGCATCCATGCTGCCTCATCAAATCGGGGGGCACTGGTCCAACCATCAGTCTCATCATGACTCTCAACGCGTGTCTGATATGTCTTAGCCTTATATGACTACTTCAATCGAAATTTAAAATTACAATAGTTGAATTATTATTTATAGTTAAATTTAAAACTCAAAAAGAAATTATACTGACCACAATCTGACGCTGGTGAGCACCTCTAATCTCTTTAGTGGCTGGATCACTGTACATCCTCCTATAAACGTCGTACTCTATAACATTGAGCTGTGTGACTACCTATATAAAGATAAAATAAACCGTTTATATTTAAATCTATATACAATATTTTAAAACATTATACTTACCATATGCTCCTATGAATACTAAATATACGTCTACTAGCTCGATGTGTTACCTCTTGTCTCCCCTGATTTTACCGACCTACTGATGATCTACTCTGAAACCACCTACTCAACTAGTGTGTACATAATCCATCCAAAACATAATATGAAATATAATCAGTTTAGTGGACGTGACATGTCTCATCAAACTCCTTCACTCCTACTTTCTCTATTTCTTTCCTTTTCAAATTGTGCAAAAACTAAGTGCAACGCGGATCCATAAATCCCTACCATGCCTTCCAGATAGCCTCATTAATTATCTCATTAATGGGATTCCATAAACCCTAAAAATAATTTATTATATCCAGTTATAAATTTAATTAATATCTAAATTAATATTATTTATTTACATACCATCCAATGCTCGAACATGCAATGATGTACATCGACATGAATTAGATCCCATGAAACCCATGCATCAGAAAAATAATTGCACAATTTAGTGCCCCCCTGTCCAACATCTATATGCGTAAAGCCGTGAAGAAAAATAACAATTAATCAAATAGTTAAAATATAAATAATTTAATGAATACTAACTAAAATACATAGTTAAACATACCTATGTGTGTGTGGATCGAACCCAATATGTGGACATCACTCAGGGATAAGGTCGGGATTCATCAGTTGGGTACAACCATGCCTCCTATAAGTTCCCCCTGAACTGCCAATAGTTTGAGGGTAAGATGATCTGACCTCCTGCTCGTCCAAAGGTAGATCTGCCTCCTGTAACAAATGATAAATATCTTTATCCATCTGAATCATAAAAGGATTATTGTTAGAAAATATATGAAAAAAATACTTTTATATTTAGATATATATTATATATGATTATAACCAGAACTTTACTATATCAATGTCCATATAAATACTTATCTTTATACCTGTTGATGTCAATGTCATAATCTTCCTCGGCATCATCAATTTCCATATTAGTATCAGTTTCATAATCTATTGTCATTTCAAATTCATTTGTAACATCATTAACATCATCTTCACCGTAGACCCTAAACTATGGGGTGTCATAAATGATATTCGTGTCTCTTCATGTAAAAGATGGATTCACAGGAGTCTCTTGAAAAATTTCAATTCCTTACACATCAGTGAAACAACATTCACATTCAATAAACAAATTCTCTCAAGATATATTTTTTATTATACTCCACCAATCACACAACTCCCTTGAAGTAGCACAATAATTTGTGTAATAAATTTTATATGCTTGATGATCCAATAAAAATGGTTCTTTTACTTTAAGAAAACTTATATTTAATATCAACGATTCCATGGATCAGATGAACATGAAAGCCTATCTTAGTATCCAATAACTGATATTTAAACATCATTATGTATTGTTGTCCCATATAACAAAATTCAATGATTTCATCCAGTATGTCATAAAAGTCAACTTTAGTTTCTCTATGATAAGATCCTCTCAAGAAAACACCATTATTCCTTGTTTATTTTTTCCCCATATACACATGAATGGAATCAAAAACCATTCACCATAGATACATTATAATATTTAACCATTTTGGATGGTGGGTTACTCAATACAAACAGTCGATTATCAATTTTATCAGCATGCTAATATACCTGAAAATTTGTAAACCAATTATCACAATAAAAAGTATTAAATTTATTTTTTATGTGAAATAAAAAATAATTTATGTTGCCAGTTTTTGAAACTAGTATGATTTTTTTTCATGACGTTCTTCAATAGAAGCTACTATAATTTTTGGAAACTGTTTCTTGGTATGACTATCAAATAACCTACAAATAAAATAAGATTAATATAATGTTATAAAAATTATACAATACGTGATACACTACCACAAAACTGGGCAAGACCAGCGCCACCCCTTTATCAGTGCTAACGAAAAAGCGCTGATAAAGGGGGGTACATTTATCAGCGCTAAAAAAAGCACTGATAAAAGCACCCCTTTATCAACGCTTTTTTTAGCGCTGATAATGGTACCCCCTTTATCAGTGCTTTTTTTAGCACTGATAAAGGGACCCCCTTTATCAGTGATTTTTTTAGAAATGATAAAGGGACCCCCTTTATCAGCGTGTTTTTAGTAGCGCTGATAAAAGGGGGGCCTTTATCAGCACTTTTTTTAAAAGTGCTGATAAAGGGCTCGACTTCAGAAAAAAATTAATTAAAAATAATATATTAATATATAAATATATCAATATAGTTATATTGATATAAATATAATATGTAATTTTTAAATATATTTTAGATAAGTATAAATATACATTTACACTTAATATTCTTAATATATAAGATATTAAGTGAAAATGGATTATAAAAAAATTAAAAAAATATTTTTAATTAATAATTTTATAATTATAATGGATTAATAGTAATTTAAAAATAAATTGAAGACTAAAAAAATAAAAAAAATTAAAAAAAGATCCAATTTACCTTGGAAACACAACTCGAACTTCAAACGACCATAACTTTTGATCCGGGTGTCCGTTTGAGCTCTACCACATATCAAATCAAAGCCTGCGATGAGATATACGTTTCTGTGACTTAGGGGACCTTGATAAAGGTTTTTTAAAGGCCAGAAAAGGCCCATAAGTCCTCCAAAATTGAGTTTTTAGTCAGGGTACCCCGATTTTTTAACATTTTGTGGATTTTCAGCCTCATTTAAGGGGGTATTATTGGCTTTTTATTGATGAGGACTGAATTTATTCCAAGGTATTACATTCATATTGATATTATGTCTTTGAAATTTTATCATTTTTTATAATTAACTGCTATTTATAATCAAATATATAACTATATGTACATATTTTTTATATATTCACACCTAAAAATTTAATTTTTTAAATAAATAATTAATCATATTTACATATAAAATATATTATCTTTATCTAAATAATAACTAATATCCATTTTATTTAAAATACCAATATATGAATATTTATATAACTATATATTAATATAACTATATGTATATATATATTAATATAACTATATATATATATTAATATAACTATATATATATATTAATATAACTATAAATATTTATATTAATATCACTATAAATTTTTATATTAATATAACTATAAATATATATATTAATATAACTATATATATATATTAATATAACTATATATATTAATATAAATATATATCACTATACGAATAAATATATCTAAATATATATATAAATAATTAGATATATCATAAATAAGAGAACAAATCAATACAGGGGAGTGACAATGGATTTAGGTGCGCAGGGGGGAGGTCTTGAGATCAAATCTAGGTGGAGGCAGGGGCACGCGCGCATGGGTGATTTAGAGGGGCTAGAACTGATAAAGGGTGTAGGCGATGCATGCAGTGCTGGAGGAGTGGAAAATCGCTGATAAAGGGGGGCTCAAGTGCTGTAAAAAGCCCCCGAGATTGGTAGTATTTTTTTAATTTTTTTTAATTTTTTTAGTTTTATCAGTGCTAAAAAAAGAGCTGATAAAATGTGTCTTTTATCAGTGCTAAAAAGAAAGCACTAATAAAAGTCCCCTTTATCAGCGCTTCGTTTTAGCGCTGATAAAGGGGACCCCCTTTATCTTCGCCGACATTAACAGTGCTTTTCTAGAGCTGTTAAAGACCATTTTTAGCACTGATAAAATCCGTATTTGTAGTAGTGATAGGAGCACTCACAGTATAGATAGTTTACTATCTTCATAGTTGTGAAAAATATATGTATGAGCTCTATGATATTCAACATATGAAATCCATCATTCATGAAATCCAACAAATCCATGTTTAGGTCAATTGAAAATTGATAATTTATCACTCATGTCATCATTAAAATTTCCCTTGTTATGACTCATGTGGTTCTGTTTTGAGGGATATTCAGATTGAATGTAATGAGAGCAGAAAAAATAAATTTCCTCTTGAAAACAATCTTCTGCAATAGAGCCTTCAACTGATTCTTTATTACATACTTTTTTTTTCAATTTCTGCATGTATCTCTCAAATGGGTACATCCATCGGAACTGTACCAGACCACCACATTTTGTTTCATGTGAAAAATTTAATATCCAATGTTCCATGGAGTCAAAAAAATCTGGCGGGATGTTTTTTTCCAGTTTATATAAAAGTAAAAAGAAATCTTCTTTTAGTTTTCATGAAACATCATAGTCTGCTATTGACACACAAATGGCTAAAAAAATGATATGTTTGTTAGAAAATCCCAAATCATGGGATTTAACAAACCACTTAATCCAATTGGTAGAATTATTTCCATTAAAACATGACACTCATGAATTTTCAATCTAATAACATAACCATTTCTGACACATCTGTCCAAATTGGAAGCATAACCATCTGGAAGTCTCAAATCTACAATCCACTGAAACCATCAGTAGAAAGAACCAATCACATGTTTCAGGACTCTAAAGAAAAATATGGATGAAGTTGTTCAAAATGTTTCCTTGAATCGCCATTAGAGAGATTATTTAAGCTTTTACTTATTGAAATGTTGGTTTTGTGCCATGAAATAAATGATTCTGTGTTTTAAGACATAAACAAACACTAAAATCTAGGTGTCAGTGGGAAATATCTCTATTGTTTTGAAGGAAAAAATCCAGACATCCCTGGTTGAACTTCATTATAGCATGATTTTACACATGTAGGAAACTATCCAATGACTCATCTTCACCATAATACAAGATGCAGTCATTTGACCAGGCATAAATCTTTTGAAAACCAAGACCCATATTATGAACCAGTCTCTTTCTATAATAGAAATTTGTAGGAAACACATATCTTTTAGGTAGTATTGTTTTTAACAAATAGAATATCTGATCAAAACAACTATTTAACATTCCATTATCTGATTTAATAGCCATAAATTTAGAAACTACTTGAAATGTGCTTATCATGAAACCAGGATATAAGGAATCCTCATCGGACCTCAAAAACTCATATAAATGAGATGGTTCCAACATAGAAGTTGAATCAATATCATCCTATGTTTCAGTTTTTTGAAATTATGGACCTGCCACTTCATGTACCAAATTTTGAAATTGTATTAGATCCGAAACCAAATTATTAGTATATTCTCTGAAACTGCATTCACCATGTTGATACCAAAAAACATAGTATATTTGAAAACCAAAATGTAATAAATGACTTCCAATGTTGTCAAATGTGTTATACGCCCTCATACCACATTTTTTTACAGGGACACTTAAATTTCCCTTCCAAAATAATTTTTTTCGTGATGATGCAAATAATAAGAAATCATGAACGCCTTCAATATATACAGGATTCAAACTAGTACTCTTTGAATCATTTCACTGATTTATCAACAATCAATCATTTAATAATGGCTTTTGTAGACTTCCTTGTTCCATATTTTTCTAAAAAAATTGAAATAATTAGTTATTTTGTATAATTAGATATAAAATAAACACTATCCAAAAAACATAACCCAATTAAATTCATTTTTTATAAATTTATAATAATTTCTATTATTTTATAGTTATTTGAACTATTTTTAAGCTTTTATACTAATCTAAACTCAATTATAAAAATTTATACTAATTATTATTAATTATAGGTATTTTGTAATAATTATTTTCAATTACCGGCAACACTATTTCCAATGGATTGGAAGGAGATCTTTTTTCCGATGAATCATCCCCTTACAACATTCTACGACTCAAATTACTATGAAAAGTCTTCTTCAACGTACAAATATCTATTTTTTTATTCACAAGGTTGGAGTGTAGGGAGGCCTCATCGCGCTGCTCTCCATTCTCGTGCATATGAAAACTGATATTTGTATGTTGGATCCTATTTTCATAGTGATTTCAGACAGAGAAGTTCCAAGGAGATGAGTCATTGAGAAAAAGAGCCTCTTTTGTATGACATATAACCTCCTTGCAAATTTCTCTGAGTTAATTCGCTATCAAAAATTTATTCTGACATACGTCCGAGAAAAATTTTCATACTGATTTAAATGGGAGAAAGTTGCAAGGAGCTAAGGTGTTGATCAAAAGGAATGCCACCAATCTGTTGGAAACTGTTTCATTTTATCAATTTAATCAAACTTATTCCAATTTATTACTAATTAATTGTAATTATTACTAATTAATACTGATTGTTATTAACTATTACTAATTATTAATATTTGTTACTAATTTATCATATTTCTTACTAATTGTTACTAATTTTTAGGAATTGTTACTAATTATTACTAATTAATCCTAATTAATCATAATTAATCATAATTATAAAAAATTAATCCTAATTATTACAAATTATTCCTAATTATTATAAATTATTCCTAATTATTAGAAATTATTACTAATTATTACTAACTATTCCTAATCATTACTAATTAGTCCTAATAAGTAATAATTAATCATAATTGTTACTAATTATTACTAATTAATTCTAATTGTTACTAATTGATCCAAACGATTATTAATTAATCTCAATTTTTACTAATTATTACTAATTAATCCTAATTATTACTAAATATTACTAATTATTAAAAACATTTACTCATTATTACAAATTATTACAAATTATTACTAGTTATTTATAATTATCACAAATTAATCCTAATTATTGATAATTATTACTAATTATTACTAAATATTTCTAATTATTACAAATTATTTCTATTTATAACAAATTATTACTAATTATTTCAAATTATTACTAATTATTAATAATTATTACAAATTATTACAAATTATTACAAATTATTACAAATTATTTCTAATTATTACAAATTATAACAAATTATTACAAATTATTAAAAATTATTATAATTAATACAATTTATTACTAATTCTTACAAATTATTAAAAATTATAACTAATTATTACATTGTATTATAATTATTATAAATTATAATAAATTATTACAAATTATTATTAATTATTACCATTCATTACTAATTATTGCTAATTATTACTAATTATTAATAATTATTACAATTTATTAATAATTATTACTAATTATTACTATTATTACAATTTATTTCCATTTATTACTAATTATTACCATTTATTACAAATTATTACTAATTATTACTAATTATTACAGTTTATTACCAATTATTACATTTATTACTAATTATTACAATTTATTACTAATTATTACTAATTATTACTAATTATTACTAATTATTACCATTTATTACTAATTATTAGCATTTATTACCATTTATTACAAATGATTACTAATTATAAGTAATTATTACTAATTATTAGTATTTATTACTAATTCTTACAGTTTATTACTAATTAATCCTAATTTTTTCTAATTAATCCTAATTATTGATAATTATTACTAAATATTACTAAATATTTCTATTTATAACATATTATTACTAATTATTACAATTAATAGTTATGAAAAAGTATTACTAATTATTACAATTTATTAATAATTTTTGAGAATTATTACTAATTAATCCTAATTATTAATAATTATTCCTAATTGTTACAAATTAATCATAATTATTTATTGTTATTACTAACTATTTCTAATTTTAACAAATTATTACAAATTATTAAAAATTATTAGTAATTATTAAAATTTATTATTAATTATTACAATTTAGTACTAATTATTACAATATATTACTAATTATTACTAATTATTTATAATTAACACATAGACATAATTATTCAAAAAAATACTGAACAAAAAACTTCTAATTCTAATTGAATTTATTTTCATCTACCTACACAAAATTATAAATAATTTAAGATAAAATAAATTAACTAAACAATAAAAAATAGATAAATACTTGGAAACTGAAACCTTCGTAGTATAAAAGTTGCGGATTATGCTCCGATTTAAACGTTTAATATATTAAAAAATTTAGAAGAAACTTTTTTAGTAGAGACAGAGAGAGAAGTTGAGAAAGAAGTAGAATGAGAGGAAAAATAGATGAGGGTATATATAGGTTAGATTATTTGCGACAAACTTATTTGCAAAGGTAAACCTGTTGGAAATAGTGGCATTTGTGACAAGAGCCGTCACAAATGCCCACCGCCCGCATTAATTGCTGTCAGTAAAAAAATTATTTGCGACGGGTCCCATCACAAATAGTAAAAACTGTTATCAGACATTTGTGATGGGAATAGGAAACTCATCGTAAATGCCCTTCCCGCAAGTTGGTGTGCATTTCCTGCCAAACCTTTTGCGATGGGTCCTTACCCAACCGTCGTAAATGATTATTATTTGTGTCGGGACAATGGGCATGTCGGAAAAAACCCATTCTGACAAGTTATTTGCAACGACCCCCTAACCCGTCGCAAATAACCTGTCACAAATGACCATTTCCCTTGTGTTATGATGTTTTATAGAAGTAATTTTCATCTTGTCGCCCATATGAATTTTAGTTGTGGCCTTGCAATTGAATTGAATAATGGAATTAAATGTATTGGAACCTGTTAGGGATGCCCACTAGTTCCTTGAAACATGTTGGAGGTTTTCTCCCCAACCAAGGTCACCGATGGGGTTTTCCTTAGACATTTTCATTTTTATACCACCCATGGGGTGAGTGTTTGGGATTTCCTATTTAGGGGTAGCCCATAATTAAATAAAAGTAATTGAAAAGATTTATTAAAAGATGTCATGCCTCTTTTTTCGGTGTGATAAATGATGTTTAATTGTTTAATTGTTGAAATGTGAATTTTTATATCAGTGGGTAAAATTATTCATTTAAATTAAATGTGAATAGTTATATGACTTGGTAAACTCGTGGAATTTAATTCTTATGAATTGATAAATGGAAGGAATGATGAATGATTCCATTAGATGCCTTGTACGTTACTCTTGTTGAAATAGTGGGTGCCCTAGACCCAAATATTCAGTGCTTTTGATTACCATATCATGTATACAGTTATCTATATATGATGTCATCTTACCATTATAGTGTATAATTTTCTGCGTCCACGATTGAAATTGTAATGTCCAAAGATTAATTGTCGTATCAAAATGTTATAGCAGTTCCCAGACTACAATCAGAACCTCTAGATACTATGAAATTAATATTAAATATATGTTCTATGGTCTAGATATATCTTACTAATTGGACACAGTAGATTTTTGACTAACAGGTGCTGGGGGCTCTTAAGCATTACGACTTCTTCTCATGAAGTTCATACTTGGTGATCTCTAGTAGTGAGATCATGAGGACAGACCCATCAATAGGAACACCACATGTTTCGGGTGTCATTGGATGTTCCTATCTATGATCATGTGTAATGGTCTCCTAACTTGAGATCATTACCAATGTATGTCATTTGATTGCGCACTTTGATGCAAGATGAAAACCATGGAAATGAAGTCATAGTGAGGCAGTTTGTGTTGTGTGCGTCATTGGTGGCATAACATTGGTTGAATGGTTAAGAAAGGATTTGTCATTTCCAAGTTATGAAAGTAATATATCTCAGGTCATGTTGATATGGATGATAGTACCTTTATAAGACCATGGCCATGGTAGTCGAGGGTAAATCCATCGAGTTACATCAACAAACAATAAATAAAGAAAAGGGAGATGACACGAGAGTGAGTCCTACTTTATGAGATATTACCGACAAAGAGATTATATTACACAATGCATGTTCATAGGTTGGTTTTCGTTGCTGTGACAATTCTTATTTCTTCCGGGGCTATGATGGGTTGCTAGACCCCACTCTTGGTCAGTAAATACTATTCACGACTGTCAAAATAAGGGCCTAGAGGGTCACACATAATAGAGTATTCAAGAATCTTCCCAATTCAGTTGAATAAGAGTTTTGGACATGGTGGGCCTCGCTACAGGGGTCCGCAATTTGTCTAAAGTTAAACGATCACCAATGCAATAAATAAATTCATATTATTCAAGTTTAGGATAATGAGTATTGAATTTATTTATTAAATGTATTTACGAGTTTTAGTAAATACATTAAAAATATTAATTGACAAATATTAAATTATTCAAGGTTCAATTAATATTTATGGGTGCAACGAGTCGAGTTAATGAATTGATTATTATCACGAAATATATTTTAATATATTACAAGTGAGTGATAATAATATTTATGACTCAGAAAAGTAGTCATAAAATGTTGCTGATAGTGCGTTAAGTATTCGAGGGCCGGGTTGGCAATTCCAGGTAATTAATTAACCACTATAAATATACAAGGAGAGGAGATTTATAATCACTATTCATGGAGCTTCTCTCTCTTTTCTTCTCTCCCATAATCTAGGGAGAGAGGCTCTGGATCCAAGGAGCTCGAATCGAGCTCTCTCTCAGGTATCACTAGAGAAACGATGTGGTGTTCATTGGAGCATCGAAGGTGTCGTCGTAATTCGGTGCTAGCATTCAGATTACGACAAATGGCTCTCCTGTGGATTTCTTGAAGCACGTGTGGATGATCTAGAGGAATTCAACTTCTGATTCTTCGAGCAGTGATTTCCAACGATGAGCATATGTCATTCGTGACTTCAGAATTAAACCAGGTATTTTTATAGTTTATTTTTTGTGCTTAAAAACCCTTCATGTGAGATCCTCGGCTTTGATTGGGATGCTCTTCACCGAAGTCGACAAGTTTATGTTAATCGTCAGTGGAAAATTTTAAAAAACCAACCTTCTTGGGGATTCCGCTGAATGCCCAATTCCAACAACTCTATGGATCTTGATAGTGGTAGGGGTCACCTTGAATTAGATTTCTCCTAGTGTCTTGATTTCATGGTATGCCTTGGGCCTTTCTACCCCCTGGATCTGGCTTTTTTGGGTCATAGTGGACATGGTCTATTCACATGGTCCTTGGAACACAATTCAAGTACAACCAAGATTCCATTGAGAATATCCTAGGACACGATGAGTTTTCCTTGGTCTACTGTACCTTGGATCTAGCCTTGATGGTCCTAACACATCATGTTATATGGAATGAACCTGGTAAATGTTACATGCTTGATTATATAGCATGGTCATGGTAAATTTTTCACTTCTAGTTATACAGATCAGATGTGGGTGATATGATATATTGTGTATACGACATGGTCATTGTGTTTACTTGTTTTACTTTACTACTACCATATGAATATAACTTTAAATTTGTTTTTTATGGAGTATTATTTGGCTCGATAGTATCACTTTATAACTTACATTTTCCATGGTAATTTAACTTGTATTACTGACATATTTGTTATATAACTTGCACTCTACGTTACTTTATATTTCATAACCAAGAATTTTTATTGAAACTTCAGGTGTTGACCTTCTGGGATTCTATTTCACACGCTATTTGGGTTGTTTTTGGGTACTTAGAATGAATATTTGGATGCTGGTATGGATCGGGGAAAACACCCATAGTTCAATGCTTGAATTTGTTCTATGCTTAGTAGTAGGGGAGCACATGACCATTTTAAGGGTTGTGGTGCTAGTTGGGATAGATATTTTCGTCTTTTTAGTATTTTGATTCATGTATTTTACTAATGATTTTATACCTATTTTGGATAATTTATAGACACATCACATGGTCATCATTGTATATGATATTTCTTTTAGTATTTGGTTATCTATTCTGGTTTTTGATCCATTATTATACTGCTTCTATCATCAATATTTATTATTTATACCATTGTGTTACACTTTTATAAGAGGTCATCATCTCCTCATTTACACACCCTAGGCCCTCACTACTATTTAGAAACCTCTAGAATTTGGGAAGATGCAGTTGATGCTATGTGACCAACCGATCTCAGGGCACTGTTCAGTGGCATCCAAGTCCGGGGTGTCACATGGTGGATATATATTGGTTCGAGGTAGGGGATGTAACCCCCCGTGGTATGATTAATTTTAAAAGGATCTAAATTATGAATTGGACCCCCTATGTTATATTATATTAATTGATAAATTTAATGAGTTTATTCCGCTTGAGTGATGCATTCATATAGTTTTTGTTTGGACATTATCCCCCATAGGTGGTAGTCCTTACTATCAAAGACACTCCATCAATTACTGAATTAGGCATGGTCGATCCTAGGTATCACCTTAGAACTGAAGGATAAAAGATGATTATTTATTTTCACTATTAAGCTTGTTTTTTATTTTTATTATAATATCACTGGTTAATAAAAACCATTATCTATTATGATGGGGAAATTGTTGATGGATGTTGGCTAAGTTTTACTCAAAACCTACCCAAAAATAATTGTCACATTAGTACCCAAGAAGACCTCATTGATCAAATATTTTTATAAAGAAGAGGCTCAGTTTTATTGGTTAAGAGAAGCCGTCATATAAAGTATGGATATTGGGATGAGGTGGTGTTAGAGGTTAGTTATAGAGTATTTTTTATTTACTGTACTTGTTATCCAAACATTGGAATATAAGTTGGGATGTATGATTGTACACTTCAAAATTTTAATCATTATAGCATGGATGTTGTTTATTTATCCAATGAACTATGATAATTATTATTATGGATATTTTTTTGTTATTTTGGTTGTTGGTATTTTCTTATACGAGGTTAGAGTATCCCCATGGTAAAACTTTAGACCTTGTCTACTAATCAACAAACTATAGCATATGGAGTGCCAAGACTAATGTCACATAGAATCTCCATGCCTAATAGTGGTGACTGGTCAAAAGAAAGAATTGATACAAATATTTCTCAACCTAAATAGAAATTTGGTAACGTGAACTCTAAATTTTCCCAATTTCTGAGAGAAATATAGATCTCATCTCACTAATGGATATGATGAATTTAATAGGGGTATTCATTTTAGTGGGGTAAAATTTAATAAATATCCTTATAAAATGACTATAAAACAGCATACTCATATTATAAAATATTTGGATATAGATAAATATTATCAATATCACCATATAACATAACATTGAGATCAATCATTAGAGAAATAAAATATAAATGTATGTAACTTCATAGGCTAGTATAAACCTAAATAAATTTATTAAGAAAAGAAACTTTTATAGATTTGAGTAACCCAATCTCGAGTAACCATATATTAATATTTTTAACGCTTAAAATTATATTCTTATGAAAATAATAGAATGATTCACATAAAGTTTCAATATAATTAAATAAAAATGATTTATGGAACTCTAATCTACACCCATATACTCAATTTGATTGAGTATTCTGATGAATAGGTTAGAATAAATATATCGTGTAAGTCTTGTTTGGATGATGGAAATCATTTAGTTTGATAAATTATGACAAGATGAATTATTTTTTTTAATTTTTATCTTATTATAAAATTTAATAAGGATTTATGAATTTGCGAGGTGTTTAGGTTCTGGTGTTGTGTCGATTATACAAGTAGAAAAATTTAAAACATGGAGTAAAAGTGTTTATTCTAAAGTCTAATAATTATTCTTTATATATCCAATAATTTTAATTAAAAATAATGTTATTATAAAAATTGATAATTAATGATTCCAAAGGATGGAATTTTCTAGAATATCTGATGGGATTTTAAAATCTCCAATGAATTTCCATGTTTTGTACCAGTGTTGTACAAATAAATTATTCCATTTTGAAATTTATATAATACCAAGTGTATCATTCAAAAATGATTCAAATATGTAGATGTCTAAAATAAATGAAATAAATTATAAATAATTTATTTTTCATTCGAATGTCAAAATAAATTTTTTTGATCCATAGAATTGATTGTGATGGAATATAACAGGTACTGTTGGATCTCAAAAAAGATGAATATTTTAATATAATTTATATTATATGATAAGATAAGTTTTGTAATGATAGAGTGTTGTTATGAAAAATATGAGATATTACACATGATTTCTGGTTCATTAAATTCTATAACAAATAATGGTCTAAAAACAGAGAATACTATATATGATATAGTATAATAATTTTTTAGATATATTATCTAAAGAAAATAAGTGTCATTTCATTAAAATAAAATAGTTTGTTTATCATAGTGAGATATTATAAATATAATATTATCTCTAAAAGCTCAGTGGGGAACTGTTTGGACATTGAAAATTAAAAATTTATCTAATAAAATATTATTACAGTAAATGTGAAAGTCATATAAATATTCTAAATGGATTATGGTATGTTTGTAAAAATTAAAATAAATAGTTACATTAGTTGTGAAAAAATTTCATGTAAAAGGATCCAAAGATTATGATGGTTAACATAAAATAAGCTCAATTAGAAAACAGACGTCATTAAAATTGTATCATTTTATGTTTTGAAGTTAGGAAGGTTGAATACTTACTCAATTAGTTAAATATTAGGAATATGAATCCAAAGTCTTTCCACTATTCAAAGTGTATTTCTTCATATATGTCAATTAAAAAATTGTATTGTGGAAATGTATCATTAGAAAGAAAAAATAGAGATATGTTAAAAATTACTTAGAGATAAAATGAATATAACAAAATCCATAAAAGTGCATCAAACATATGGTTGATCTTGTAGTCTATCACATGTAATATGTGATACATAGTTTTTTAAATTATTATTAATTGGGTTTATGTATATAAAATGTATTATGTTATATGAAATTAAATATCCAATTTATCATTCATTCACATTAGCTACATGTATATATATATATATAGATATAGATAGATAGATATATGTCATAAATTGAATTTCCAATTGACCTCTAAAATTATAAATTTAGGTTTTCCATAATAGATATTCATCATGGAGTATTATTGGTTTTGATGAAATGTTAAAGTATAGATTGAATCATATTTTTTATAGATATATAAAATATGCTCATGAGGGAAAAAATAGTTTTGTGCACTATATGACCCACAAAGTATATACAAAATGGAGTGTCAAACACAATTTATTTGGTATATAAGAGGTGAATGGTTTGTATATAGATTCCCTACTTGCTTATTTAGAAAAGATACCCAGAAATAGAACCTTAGTACTTTGAAAACATTCTTAAGAAACACTTGAGGCTTATGGAATCAGGGGGTGTTTGGGTATATTATAACATCCAAGGTAAATAAAGAATAATACATTTTCATACTTATTAATATTTACGAATTAAATATTAATTTTACTTTAAAGGGGTTGCTATGTTTGATAGCGTACCCGATACGCAACAAAGAGTTTCTTTGAAATCTTACGTTGCACACTAGTAATAAAATAATATTATTTTAAATGGTAGTTAACACGTAGCCGTTGTATTGGCAAGAATGAATAGAAATAAATAAAATATGATTACATATGTTTGTTAAATGTTTTTACATTTATCCAATAAAGGATAAAGGCTTAAAATATGAAAAGAATTCAATTTTTGGCATATATACTCTAATTTTCACTAAAGGTCCACTTATCGCTTTTTGATGGAGAACCCTCTTTAAATATAGTTTTGGTCACTCTTATACATTATTTTGGACCAAATAAAATTATTCTTTAGAATCGGGACATCAAAAGTTACTTTGTGTAAATTTTTGGTATTTTTCCGATAAAGTTTATTTTTTAATGAATAGTGAAAAATGTTGTATTTTAATTCAAAACCTCATTTTAATATAATTTATTTATATGATTAGATTATCTTTTGAATTGGTTTTAAAATAAAATTAGAATATATTTTTACCATTTAATCCAATATTGGTCGTTGGAATTAATTTCACATTGAAATTGGACTTAAACTAGTGTCAATCTTTTGATATATATTGTTTCATAAAAACACGCTATTTGTTCTGACAACGGGAATTAATTATTAAATTAATTAATGTAACTTATATGTTTTGAATTTTGTAAAATAGAAATCATTTTTTAATTCTGAATATCAAATATATCTTAGGGTGATGTTTTGGTATTTTTCTGAAAAACTTCAATTTTTGATGAATAGTGAAACCACTAAGTGGTACTTAAAAAAACGGATTTTTCGTTTAAATGAAATTTTACCACCTCTGTGTTTTTAATTTGAAAAATATGACATACATGGTTGTCATTAAGAAGTAAAATGTGGTTCAATGGGATTAAAATAATTTTTGGTGAATAGTAACTTTTAAGTTTTTAATCGCGATTAGAGGTAATTAGTGTAATTTAAGGTAAAAATAATGTTTTAATAATATGAAATGACCTTGAAACATGTCCTACACTTATTGGATGTGTCATGGCCAACCAAGAAAATCCATGGGTCAACTTGGGGACCCCATGGAGCCACTTTATTTGGAAAATGACATTAATAACTTTTTATTTAAAGTTAAAATTAAAATGTCACAAACATGTGTTGTTTTACTAAAACAATTTTTAAATGGGGTTATAAAAGTCATATATTTGACTATAAATATTAATTATAAATATAAAAATATTTCCTACATCATGATATTTTTGTTATAATTTTTAGACATTAAATAAATTAAATTATTTATGACACCATGATGATGGAGCGATTACCTCATTATTTAATGATTTAAATAAAATGAAAAGATAATGTAAAATAAAAGACCTACACTTGTAAAATATCTATTGTATGGGTGGATTTAGAACTCTTATCACCTTATCCTAGAAATATATAATTGTGGGACCTTTAAAAACCGAAACTCATTTTATAATAAAGTATCCTTTTATAACTTTCCAAGAGTGCCCCTCCTCTCCTCTTATAAAAGGCCCCCGCCTCTACCACCTTACCCACACCTCTCAAGCATTTGGCTCGGCCAAAACCTGCCCATTTTTTCTCTCCACATCCCTCTATTACTCCTAGAAGCATCACTTTGGGCAGAAGTCTTACCAAGGAAGCCTTTGAGCCCAAATCAAAAAGAGTTACCCGTTTTAAAGGTAGTGTCTTCTCTTGTGTTCTTATGTTTTATTTTTCTTCTCCAACCCCTAAATTCTTTTCATTACTTTATTTTGTAACAAAACTAGTATCTTCAATATACTAGGATGTTGTTATGAGAAGGATTAGAGCTACACTTACACACAGCTTCATCTAATGGTTAAAGAGCATACTGTTTTCGTGGATGGAAAATTTCTGCCTCACGAAACAATGATTGTTCAATATTCTTCTAAAACCTTAAAAGGTGGAAATTAAGATGACAATATATTTATATATGATATATAATATGTTTATGTTTTCCTTAAGCTTCTTTATTTTTCATTTATGGCATAGCTTTATGGATTCCATTATGGGAATACACGATATCTTCATTTTAGGAAGTGCGGACTACGACCCCCTCAAAATGATTTGATTCGTTAATGCCATATGTGGGACGTATAAAGGATGGAGTTAATGATATTATATACGGAATTATACTGGAATTATAATATACCTTTATGGAATTATGATTCCATTCCATAAAATATGAAATAGAAATGAAAGTAGCGTTCATGCGTACGTACGACTTACCATCTCCATGAACGGTGCATTTCATTTATTACCTCTAAATGTTATGTGCTTTTATAAATACATGTATATGCTGGATATATATGATATATATGATATCCAAATAATGAATATAATTCTGGATATGATGAACCTTTGACCACATAAACAACATGTAGTTGCAAGAAGTCCATTTTCGACTTATGAACCGGATATCGACAAAACAAACATTATTAACTTAAATGTTTACATAATGTTTATAACATGGAAATAAGTTATATAAAAGGAATATTAAGCTTGAAAAAGGTTCTTAAGAAAGTAGAAATTAACACTAGTTTATTATTCAGGAGATTAAAGAGCAATCGAGTCACGTCGGACACGAGGTAAGGGACTTCATCTCAATCTCCTTTCATTGAGGCATATTTTGTTCTAATACAAGGCTTTATTTTATACAGTGTATAAAACCATTTGACTTTTTATTTTATACAAAATGAATCTTTTTCTATGAAGCGTTTTAGTAAATGACAAAAAGGAATGTTTCTTTTAACATACGCAGTGACAATGAACTTTTCCACCGCCACGAGTATTTTTTGGTCTTTGGCTTCCTCAACAAGCCGTAATGTTTTTAAAATGAAATAAATACTATATATTCTTTTATGTATTTTGGTATTGAAAATGATTTTTATAATGGATTTGTTATGTAAATATATTTAAGTGATATATTGTGATCAAAGTGTGGAAATGTTTTCTTTCCATTATATTTGTTTTATGTCTTATGATTTTATAATGGTACTTGGACATTTGACAGGTGGTTACGTGATAAACCATATGACGGGTGGTGCCGTGAATACCAGGATGGGTGGTTACGTTATAACATCCAATGCATTGGGTATGGAAGTTAGTCATATGGCTATTTCATTAAGTGATATGTGTGGAAGTCGACCAGATGGTTATTCCACTTTAGTATGTTTATATCCCAAGTTACCATTATATGTTATGTGTTCTTTATATGGGTTTTATGGTAATATTTTGGTTACAAAAGGGTAAGTAATGATCTTTTATTCAATGAAGAGTATTTTCTTCTTCATAATGGTGAAATGTATTACTTTGATAAAGTATTCATGGTTTACTTATTGTTTTGAAAAACTAACATTTTTCCTTCTTTGTGTATCCATTACTGAGATTTTTATGCTCACCCCAAGTTTTATTTGAAATGTTTTTCACAGAACATAATGTGGAATAGGGTCACGGATGGGATCAAGGAAAAGTCATGCTTTCCTAAACATGGAACTAGAAATGACTTTTTTTAGAGTTCATGTTTTGAAAAAAAAGAAAACTTTGTAGAAGTGTCTACTGTGTAATATTTTGAGATGTAATAGTTATGATCTAATTCTCTAAAACTATAAACCTAAAAATATCTTCAATGGGAATTATTCATTTAATTCAATATTAAGTAATGTATAAGTCCGAGGCCTTATAGTTGGTTTCAGAGGTCGGTTTAGATAACTTTAGGAGTTATAAAATTGTTAAATTATAAATTAATTTATGGTATGATTGAAATGATATAGAATTTGAAGATTACCATATTGTTTCTCCTAAGATATTTCTGTGTTAAGAATGGTTTTTCATAGAGGAAAAAGAACAGATTTTCTGGGAAGGTATACAGAGGGAAATGACCTTTCAAATCAGTATCCTTAGATGGTTAGAATCAGAACTAAATAGTTTGTTGCAGTGATGGCTCAGTTGACTCAGGTGAAAAATGTTGGTTGTTTTTATTGATGATATTTTGGTGTTTTATAAAAGTAAAGAGGAGCATAAAAGTCATTTAAGGGTTATCTTGCAAACCTTAAAAGAAAAGAAACTGTATGGAAAATTCATAAAGTGTGAGTTTTGGTTGCAACAAATTTCTTTCCTTGGTCACATTGTTTCTAAAGATGGAATAACTTTTGATCCTGCAAAAACAAAGGTTGTTAAAGAATGGCCAAGACCCACAAATGTAACCGAGATCCGTAGTTTTCTTGGTTTGGAAGGTTACTATCGAAGGTTTGTTGAAAATTTTTCACAGTTATCTAGTTCAATGGCTAAGCTAACTCGGAAGGGTGTTATGTTTATCTGGAAAAAAGAATGTGATAATTGTTTTCAGGAGTTGAAAATAAGATTGGTGAATGCTCCAGTTTTGGCACTTCCTTCCAGGAATGGTGAGTTTGTTATATACATTGATGCTTCGTCGAAGGGACTTGGTTGTGTCCTTATGAATAATGATCAGGTAATTTCATATGCTTCACGTTAGTTGAAAACTCATGAGGTAAATTACCGTACACATGACTTGGAATTAGCTGATGTTGTTTTTGCTCTAAAAATTTGGAGGAATCATTTGTATGGAGTAAAGTGTGAAATATATACTGATCACAAAAGTTTAAAGTATATATTCACTCAAAAATATTTGAACATGAGACAGAGTAGATGGTTTCAATTAATCAAGGATTATGATTGTACAATTAATTACCATCCGGGAAAAGAAAATAAAGTCGCTGATGCTTTGAGTCGAAAAAGTAATGCTTCATTAACTATGCTACATTTGGAACGAGATCCTTTGGTTTTTGATTTGATGAACTTTGGAATAGAAGTTGTTGGTGCAGGAAGTTCTTCTATTTTGTTTCAGGTATCAGTGAGATCATCCCTATCAGATAGAATTAAGCAAGCACAGAAGAAAGACAGTGGGTTGCAGAAAAAGGTAGATCTAGTTCAGAAGGGTAAGTTGCCTGAATTTAATATTTATAATGATTGTGTTTTGAGGTTTGGGAAGAGATTATGTGTGCCTGGTGATTCAAAGTTGAAGAATGAGTTGTTATGTGAGGCTCATAGTTCCCCTTTTTTAGTTCATCCTGGCAGTACTAAGATGTACATAGATCTGCGGGAGTATTACTGGTGGGATGGAATGAAAAGAGATATTGCTGATTTTACTGTGAAGTGTTTCACTTGTCAGCAGGTTAAAGCAGGGCAGCAGTTACCTAAAGGGATGCTTCAGCCTTTACCAGTGCCAGAGTGGAAATGGGAAAATATATCCATGGACTTTGTTGTGGGATTACCGAAGACATATCGAGGTAATAATGCAATATGGGTTATTGTTGATCGCTTGACTAAAAATTCTCATTTCCTTCCTATTAGAGATACTTTATCTCTAGATCAACTTTCTCGATTTTATCTTAAAGAGATAGTCAGGTTTCATGGAGTTCCCCTATCCATTGTATCTGATCATGATCCCAGGTTTACTTCTAACTTTTGGAAAGGCCTTCAGAAGTCGTTGGGTACTGAATTAAATTTTAGTACAGCTTTTCATCCTCAATCAGATGGGTAGTCAGAACGAACAATTCAGACTTTGGAGGATATTCTATGTGCTTGTTCGATGGATTATCAGGGAAGTTGGGACCAATATCTTTCTTTGGTTAAATTTTCATATAATAACAGTTTTCATTCCAGTATAAAGATGGATCCGTTTAAGGAATTATATTGTAAACGGTGTCGAACTCCATCTTTTTGGGATGACGTGGGTGACAGGAAGCTGATGGGACCAGAATTGGTATAAGAGATGGCATAAAAATTTCAGTTGATTCAAAAACACATGAGAACAGCTCAGAGCAGGTAGAAGAGTTATGCGGATAACCGGAGGAAGGATCTATCTTTCGAGGTAGGTGATCATGTTTTTCTCAAAGTTTCACCGTGGAAAAGTGTGGTGCGATTTGGTAAGAAAGGAAATATGAGTCCAAGGTTCATTGGACCATATGAAATTCTAGAGAGAGTTGGATCAGTTGCTTACCGAGTGGATTTACCTCCGAGTTTATCTCAGGTACACAATGTTTTTCATGTTTCGATGTTGAGAAAGTATATGCCAGATCCATCTCATGTTTTGAGCCCAGAGGTAGTTCAGTTGGAAGAGAATCTCTCTTATAAAGAACAACCAGTCCAGATTCTTGACCATAGAGAGCAAGTGTTGCAGAATAAGGTAATTTATCAGGTAAAGGTTTTGTGGAAAAACAATATGGTTGAAGAGGCAACATGGGAATCTAAAAATGCAATGAGGGATAAATACCCCCACTTATTTTGATAAGTGCATAAAATTGCGAGGACATAATTCCCAAAAGGGGGGAAGGATGTAACATCCCAGGTAAATAAAGAATAATACATTTTCATACTTATTGATATTTATTAATTAAATATTAATTTTACTTTAAAGGGATTTTTATGTTCGATAACATACCCGATACGCAACAAAGAGTTTCTTTGAAATCTTACGTTGCACACTAGTAATAAAATAATATTATTTTAAATGGTAGTTAACACATAGACGTTGTATTGGCGGGAATGAATAGAAATAACTAAAATATGATTATATATGTTTGTTAAATGTTTTTACATTTATCTAATAAAGGATAAAGGCTTAAAATACGAAAAGAATTCAATTTTTGGCATATATACTCTAATTTTCACTAAAGGTCCACTTATCGCCTTTTGATGGAGAACCCTCTTTAAATATATTTTTGGTCAGTCTTATACATTCTTTTGGACCAAATAAAATTCTTCTTTAGAATCGGGACACCAAAAGTTACTTTGTGTAAATTTTTGGTATTTTTCCGAAAAAGTTTATTTTTTAATGAATAGTGAAAAATGTTGTATTTTAATTCAAAACCTCTTTTTAATATAATTTATTTATATGATTATATTATCTTTTGAATTGGTTTTAAAGTGAAATTAGAATATATGTTTACAATTTAATCCAATATTTGTCATTGGGATTAATTTCACTTTGAAATTGGACTTAAACTAGTGTCAATCTTTTGATATATATTGTTTCATAAAAACACGCTATTTGTTCTGAAAACGGGAATTAATTATTAAATTAATTAATGTAACTTATATATTTTGAATTTTTTAAAATATACATCATTTTTAAATTTGGAATATCAAATATATCTTAGGGTGAAGTTTTGGTATTTTTCTGAAAAACCTCAATTTTTGATGAATAGTGAAACCACTAAGTGGTACTTAAAAAAACTGATTTTTAGTTTAAATGAAATTTTACCACCTCTGTGTTTTGAATTTCAAAAATCCGACATACATGGTTTTCATTAAGAAGTAAAATGTGGTTCAATGGGATTAAAATAATTTTTTTTGTGAATAGTAACTTTTAAGTTTTTAATCGCGATTAGAGGTAATTAGTGTAATTTAAGGTAAAAATAATGTTTTAATAATATGAAATGACCTTGACACATGTACTAACCTTATTTGATGTGTCATGTCTGACCAAGACAATCCATGGGTCAACTTGGGGACCCCGTGGAGCCACATTGTTAGGAAAAGGCCATTAATAACTTTTTATTTAAAGTTAAAATTAAAATGTCACAAACATGTGTTGTTTTACTAAAACAATTTTTAAATGGGGTTATAAAAGTAATATATTTGACTATAAATATTCATTAGAAATCTAAAAATATTTCCTACATCATGATATTTTTTTTTATAATTTTTAGACATTAAATAAATTAAATTATTTATGACACCATGATTATGCAGCGATTACCTCATTATTTAACGATTCAAATAAAATGAAAAGATAATGTAAAATCTAAGAACTAAACTTGTCAAAAACCTATTGGATGGGTGTATTTAGAACTCTTATCACATTATCCTAGAAATATATAATTGTGGTACCTTTAAAAACTGAAACTCATTTTATAATAAAGTATCCTTTTATAACTTTCCAAGAGTGCCCCTCCTCTCCTCTTATAAAAGGCCCCCACCTCTACCACCTTACCCACACCTCTCAAGCCTTTGGCTCGGCCAAAACCTGCCCATTTTTTCTCTCCACACCCCTCTCTTACTCCTAGAATGCTCACTTTGGGTAGAAGTCTTTCCAAGGAAGCCTTTGAGCTCAAATCAAAAAGAGTTACCCTTTTTAAAGGTAGTGTCTTCACTTGTGTTCTTATGTTTTATTTTGCTTCTCCAACCCCCTAACCTCTTTTAATTCCTTTCTTTTGTAACAACACCAATATATTCAATATACTAGTATGTTTTTATGAGAAGTATTAGAGCTACACTTACACACAACTTCATCTAATTGTTAAAGAGAATATTGTTTCCGTGGATGGAGAATTTCTGCCTCACGGAACAATGATTGTTCAATATTCTTCTAACACCTTAAAAGGTGTCCATTAAGATGACAATATATTTATATATGATATATAATATGTTTATGTTTTCCTTAAGCTTCTGTATTTTTCATTTATGGCATACCTTTATGGCTTCCATTATGGGTATACGCGATATCTTCATTTTAGGAAGTGCGGACTACCGCCCCCTCAAAGTGATTTGATTCGTTAAAGCCATATATGGGATGTATAAAGGATGGAGTTAATGATATTATATATGAAATTATACTGGAATTATAATATACCTTTATGGAATTATGATTCTATTCCATAAAATACAAAATAGAAGTGAAAGTAGCGTTCATGCGTACATACGGCTTACCATCTCCATGAACGGTGCATTTCATTTCTGACCACTAAATGTTATGTAGTATTATAAATACATGTATATGCTGGATATATATGATATATATGATATAAAAATCATGAATATCATTCTGGATATAATGAAACTTTGACCACATAAACAACATGTAGTTGTAAGAAGTCCATTTTTGACTTATGAACCATATATCGACAAAACGAACATTATTAACTTAAATGTTTACATAATGTTTATAACATGTAATTAAGTTATATAAAAAGAATATTAATCTTGAAAAAGGTTCTTAAGAAAGTATAAATTGACACTAGTTTATTATTCTGGAGATTAAAGAGCAATCGAGTCACGTCGGACATGAGGTAAGGGACTTCGTCTCAATCTCCTTTTATTGAGGCATATTTTGTTCTAATACAAGGCTTTATTTTATACGATGTATAAACCCCTTTAAATTTTTATTTTATAAAAAAGGAATATTTTTCTATGAAGCGTTTTAATAAACGAAAAAAAGAATGTTTCTTTTAACGTACGCGGTGACAATGACCTTTTCCGCCACCACGAGTATTTTTTGGTGTTTGGCTTCCTCAAAAAGCCGTAATGTTTTTAAAATGAAATAAATAACATATAATCTTTTATGTATTTTGGTATTGAAAATGGTTTTTATAATGGATTTGTTATGTCAATATATTTAAGTGATATATTGTGATCAAAGTGTGGAAATGTTTTCTTTCCATTATATTTGTTTTATGTATTATGATTTTATAATGGTACTTGGACATTTGACGGGTGGTTAGGTGATAAACCATATGACAGGTGGTGCCGTGAATACCAGGACGGGTGGTTACGTTATAACCTCCAATGCATTGGGTATGTAAGTCATCCGTATGGCTATTCCATTAAGTGATATGTGTGGAAGTTGACCGGATGGTTATTCCACTTAAGTATGTTTATGTCCTAAGTTACCTTTATATGTTATGTGTTCTTTATATTGGGTTTATGGTAATATTTTGGTTACAAAAGGGTAAGTAATGATCTTTTATTCAATTAAGAGTATTTTATTCTTCATAAAGGTGAAAATTATTACTTTGATAAAGTATTCATGGTTTACTTATTGTTTTGAAAAACTAACAGTTTTCCTTCTTTGTGTATCCCTTACTGAGCTTTTTATGCTCACCCCAAGTTTTTTTTGAAATGTTTTTCATAGGACATAATGTGGAATAAGGTCAAGGATGGTCAAGGAAAAGTCATGCTTTCTTAAACATGGAACTAGAAATGACTTTTTTTTAGAGTTCATGTTTTGAAAAAAAGGGAAACTTTGTAGAAGTGTCTACTGTGTAATCTTTTATGATGTAATAGTTATGATCTAATTCTCTAAAACTCTAAACCTAAAAAGATCCTCAATGGGAATTATTCATTTAATTCAATATTAAGTAATGTTTAAGGCCGGGGCCTTATATATATTGCTTTTTCATTTCATCAATTAGAGTTTAACCTAAATTTGATTTTTCCTCTCATATAATGAGTATGACATATGGGACCTTATTATAGATATATTTGGGATGTATAACACTATAAATAGGTTATATGTATTATATGATTATCTATTGGATGAGAGGTCATGTTATGCGATCATTCATATGAATAACATTTGATGTATTGATTAACATGGTTGATCTATACTCAGAGAATCAAGAATGTATGAGAAGATATATGAGATTACCATACTTCATGACTCATGGTTACATGATTTCATAGACCAAAGTATCATATAAAAATATATAATTGGATTTAATGCAGTTAGTAGACACATGTATAGATATACATGTGTATGATAGAAATAATTCTACAACCCATTCTGTCTTCACAAAAATTTATTCTTTACTAAAGGGGTCTTCATTCATTTATTTATTCAAGATTTCTCCTTTGTTTTTAATAATAGAAAGGATCATGTGGTTACCCATTTAGGTGAATATAATTTGGATCAGGTCTATGAAACATTGGTTGCTACCCTAAAATTATTTTAGAGGACATCAATAATAATTTCATGATGAATTTTGAAATATTTTTATATATAATATAACCTATTATCATGAACCATCCTAGGATTATCTATTCTGATGCTTTCCCCAGTTAGAAACATGTCCTGAGGCACATTCATTATCATCATTGGCTAGAAACAATATCTAAGGAAATAGATAACAACATGCTCATAATTATTTATCCCTTCAATAATAACATATCCAATAGTTGAAGGTAGTAGAGAATCTGACATGAAACATCCATACAAAGGAATTCTAAGGAAATTTTAAAAAATGATTTTTGATAAAAAACCAAAATAATCATGGCGCAACAAAATAAAAAATAAAATGGAATATGATTAATAAAAATATATAGAGATCATTATAAAAATATTCAAAAGAATAAAAACATTAATTGAACATATAAATAGGATACCAAAGATAAAATTACAACTGATGTTTTAGACTAAAACATAATCATCCATAAAATAAAAACAAAACCCAAACAAGTACTAAAACACCTCCATGTGACCAATTGTGACTGGACACATCCCAAATCATTCAATAGTTGACCAATATGAACATCCAGTAGAAGATAAAAATCATTGAACATGTATGAATACCTAAAAAATATATACTCACATGATAGTGCGTATGTAGGGTGTTAGAAAATCATACCAAGTTAGATTTCACCAATATTTCTATTCAATTGGTTTAATAAAACATTTTACAAATACTAGTTTGAAAAAATATTGGAAAGTATGTTTTTTTAAAAAAATCTAGAAAGTAGGCTTCATATAATAAGGGTTACAAGAGTTGAAAGGAAGGTAATTTACATTTATCATGTTGAATAATGGAATGAAACTTACAAGGTATAATGGAATAATGAGTTCAAGTATCCTCCCCTTAGTTTTTAAGGTAGTCAGCAAGTTGATTGGCTTTGCAATAGACATGCGTGATGATGTAATTCATTGTAGAAAGAGTGTCCGGATAGTTAGTACATTTAGATGTGAGCTTCCATAAAACATGAATCTGACCAATTCTAACCACTAAAATGATGGTGGTTGAGTCACATTCAAAACAGAAATTGTTCCAATTTCATTGGCGAGCAACAGAAAAAGCTTTAATGAAACCGTTCATTTCTTCTTCAAGATAAGTTGAGTGGCCACATGAACCATGAAAGCCTTCTAAAAAATCACCATTGTTATCCCTAAAATCAATTCTTTAGCAAGAAGGTAATGGGTATCCTCTTGAGGAGCTGTCCAAATTGCATTTTATCCATCCTGTAAATTGAGGTAACCAGAAGAGATCTATGGTGCCAAGTGGTTTTGGAAAGTTTTATTGTATGCACAACATTCTCAAAATCGTGAAATCTCTTACCAAATTTTCACATCATTCCTCGTGGAATGTGTTTTCATTTATAACTACGAGTAGGATATCATAGAGTGGGACCTTGGGGTTGAAGGTGGTATTTTCATTTATACGCTTATTCCTGCTTCTCCAAATGTCGTAAATAGCTTCTGCGCATTCAACTAGGAAGAGAATATGAACCTAATTTGACAGTTGAATCACTAATATTTCAAGTAGGAAATCATAAGTATTTGTAGCTTGTGGAGGTTATATTTCAAAAAAGTCATAAATAAATTTCCAAAGAGATGAAGTGGTATTGAAACACATAAATAGATGATTAACATCATCCCAATGCTGATGCCACAGGGCACACCTTGAGAATAGTGAAATCCGCACATGTTGCAGATTGGCCTCAACTGGTAGCTTGTTCAGGTGGAGATTCCATGGAAGTGTAAAGAGAGATGGCCGTAGAAATTTTTTGTTGAAGGTTTCAATATCTGTGTAGTTTCCTAGAATAAGATGATTTTAGAAACCCTTGGAGTCCATGATTTCATTTTCACTTGGTTCCCAGATAAGCATGCCATCTTTGTTAAGAAAGTCATAAGAAGAGACCATGAGATATATATGATATGGAAACATATTAATCCGGTAAATATGATCCATAATGGTGATATTGTCATTATTTTTCAGGCCTGGAGTGCTAACACTGTCAATTAAGGGGGAACCAGTCCAATTGTCCTCCCATAATTTGAGAGAGGAGTGAGTACTTGCCAACCCCTGAGAGGGAATATTGATCTGTTGGACTCACCGGTTTTGATAATCGCAAATCATTTTTTGATAATCCCAAATCATGTTTTATTTATGTGATAATTATGTTTCTCTTACAAGATAATCATTTATGTGAAAATCATGTTTATATCAAAGTGATAACTATGTACGTTTAATCTCACTGCTCTCTTATTTAAAGCTCACAGTGCAAAATTTCTCCAAGTAAAAAGGTCACTGACGCAAAGGTAACCGATGCAAAGGTCACCGATGCAAGGTTATCGATGCAAGGTCACCATTACAAGGTCACCGATGCAAGGTCACCGATGCAAGGTCACTGTTTCAAGGTCACCGATGCAAGGTCTCCAATGCAAGGCTACTGTTGGGAATGTTACTAATGGAGAGTTATCAATAGTAGGTTACCAATGGAGAGTTATGGATGGAAGGTTACCAATGGAAGGTTACTGATGGAGGGTTACCAATGGAAGGTTACCATTGGGAAGGTTACCGATGGATGTTGCCGATGTGCACTTACTGTTGAAACCTACCGTTGTAAAGGCTACCGTTACCAGTCTACCATACTCTTCTACTCCATACTTTTTGAAATTCTTATGATTATTCTAACAGTCATATTTTCTAACTTTAATGCTTCTGACATTAATTAATGCTGATTGTAGACATATCGAGAGACCGTATCTGGGGACAGTACAAGGTACAAGAAATATTGCACGTGATGTACTTATTACTATTGTCAGACCTTGAGTATAAAATAGAAGACCAAAAAGAAGAAAAGTGAGGATGGGAAGCACGTCTGAGCATATGAAGAAACTTACTCGCTAGATCAAGGAAGAACCGTCCAACACTTACACTGTGAACCCACAAGCATCACAAAGATAATTTGGGACAAACTCACTTCTGGCTTCTGTGCTTCATCAACTCCCAATCAACACAAGAAGTAGAACACCCAGTTCATAAAAGCTATAACCTGGAGTTGCGACACTCTATTTTGGAGAGAACTTTCAGAAAAAGGCTCGAACATAAAATTTTTCACTTCAAGGAGTCAAGAGATTAACTACAAACACATAGAGCCTTCTAAACTCAATCTAATCATTTTTTCTCTACTGTGTTCTTTTATTTTACATTTCTGAGAAGTGTGGGTTTGTGTCATACACACCGTCTCCTGTGCTTGAACTGGAGGATACAAAAATCCTCATACCAAACTTCTCTTACACCTTGTTTTCCCACGTATAACTATGTAAGAGACCATGTGTGTTCTGTGTTGTTTATCATTCCCATGAAGAATTTTAGTAGAGGGTATGAACCCTGGATAATTTGTAAAAACTATTGAGAAGCCCGATACAGGCTGTGTGTCAAGTTTATTGTTAATATAAACTGCTTGGTGGTAGGTGATCACCAATTGGAGAGGATTAAGTCTCAGATTGAGGCTGAACCTCTTTTTTAACTTTTATGTGCACTATATTTTATTATACTCTGTTTTATCTATTTTTTGCTGCTTATAATTTCTAAAACATTAATTTGTTTTTCATTCACTTTGATAGTTATTTTTGGTTAGTGTGTGTATATGTTTCATTCAGTAAACTAGTTTCAAAAGTTGAATAAGGGTTTCACACTAATTCAACTGAGGCCTAATCACCCTTTGAGAAACTTGTTGACCAACTAGACATTTACATCTCTACTGTATTAATTAACTGGGCCATTTCAAAATTTGGGGGATGTTTATAATAAAGTTTTTAACATAAATTTTAAGTAGGAAATCAATCAACCCCCTTCTTGAGATTCCACTCCGACAAACATTTGGCATCAGAGGGTTTAGCTTAGTTTTTTATTACTACTCCATGAATTGTTGTGTAATTAGTCAAATTCTTTAACTGTGATTTTAGTTGTATCTTAAAGATATTAAAATTTCTATGATATCTAAATTTTCAGTTCTTTACAATTCTAATTAACAATGGATAACTGAGTTGAGGGTACTACTACTAACAGACCACCTTTATTTAATGGAAATAACTATGCTCAGTAGAAATTAAAAATGAAATTGTATCTAGAGAGAATGAGACCTAAAATCTGGTACACAATTGAACAACAACATGTATTACCTGTTACTGCTAGGGACACATGGTCTCAGTTGACTAAAGATACATATAACAATAACTATAAAGCAATGAATGTTTTGCACTATTCTCTAGGCGATGAAGAATTCAATAGAATATCTACTTGTAAAACTGCATATGAAATTTGGGATACTCTAGTTGTTTCTCATGAGGGAACAACCAATGTTAAAGAAATGAGATTTAATACTTATACTATTAAATATGATAATTTTAAGATTAAGACTGATGAACTTATATCTGAAATGTATCTTAGGTTAAATGAAATAGTGAATACCATGAGTCTTCTTGGAAAACCAGTGGACAATAAGGATTATATTATGAGATTGCTTTGATGCCTACGTGACAGATGGAGAGGAACATCTGTTTCTATCTGAGAATCCTGTGACATATTCAAGTTTCCAGTGAAGGAATTAATTGGAAAGCTTATGATGTACAAAGAATATCTTAAGGTAAATCAAGAGGAAGATGAAGAACCTAGAAAGAAGTCTGTTGCATTCAAGACTACTACCTCAAAGAACAAGGATAAAGAAAAAGTTCAAGCTCTTGTAGATACATCCACCAGTGAAGACTCAGACTCTGACAGTGATGACGAGATGGCTCATCTTGCTAGGAGATTCAAGAAGTTCTATCGGAAGAAGAAGTTCTTTAGAAATTATAAATATAAAGGAAGGTATAATAATAAAAGATATTTGAAAAAGTACAGAAAATGGAATGATAACACAAATGAGATAGTCTGTTATGAGTGTAAACAAAAAGGTCATGTGAAAGCTGATTACCCCAAGCTGAAATTTAAGTAGAAGTATGAAGACAAGGTCAAGGGATATAAAAAGGCTATAAAAGCTACTTGGAGTGCCTCATAAGATAGCTCAAGTGGATCTGAAACTTCTGATATTGAAAAGAACAAACATGAAAACCTGTGTTTCATGACAGAAACATATGAGGTAACACCCAATTCTACTATATATAATTCTTACTATTTTGATAATGAAAGTGAATCAAACAGTGATGAAAATATAACTAAGGATGAACTATTTGAATATCGTGGAATTCTTGAGGACACCTTTAATAAACTCAAGGATAAATATAAATTATTGAAAAGAAAACATGCTTTAAATGCTAATTATAGGTCTGATTTGGATATTGAAAAAGAAAAATGTGCTTAACTATTAAAAGAAAATACTGAACTTAAAGTATCCAATGAGAAATTAAGAAAGATATCTTGAGAAGTTTACTGCAGGTAGAGATAGCTTGACTCAGTTACTAGGAAAAAATATTACTCCAAAATACACAACTGGTATAGGATATCAACCATGATAGAGAAAAATTATTAATTCTAAATTTCTTCCAAAATCTAGACAGTTCACTGCTAGTTCAAGTTCTGGACCATCTTTTAAAAAAAGTTCTCTAAAGGACCTAACAAAGTGTTCATGTCTCAAAAAATATCTGTTGATTATAGAAAACCTGTGAGACAAGTTTGGGTTCCCAAAGTTTTACTTGTTAACCTCTCTGGACCCAAGAAAATATTGGTACCAAAGTTACCCTACACTTAATCTGTTTTGTAGGAAAACTATTTAAAAAGCTCATGTAAAACTCTATGGTACGTGGAAAGTGGATGTTCAAGACACATGACAGGAGACTAATCATTATTCAAGAGCCTAATTAAATTTGATGGTGTACATGTTACGTTTGATGATAATACAAAAGGGAATATCACCAGCTTATTCCAAATTGGTAACCCTAATTCTGTATTAATTTCAAAATTACTTTTTATTGATGGGTTAAAGTATAATTTACTAAGTATATATCAGTTATGTGATAATGGTTTCATTGTTAAATTTGAAAATGATTCATGAAATGTTTTTAATTCTAAAAATGATTTAACATTCACTGCTCTTAGAAATGAAAATGTTTATGCTTTTGATTTAAATTCCTTAGCTAAGCAAAATTTTTCGTGTTTAAATGTTTTTAATAAGGAATCCTGGTTATGGCGCAAGATATTAGGACACTACAATGTGCACTCACTTATAAAACTAACTAGGAAATGTTTAGTTAGAGACTTACCTAAATTAGAATTACCACATAAAAAATTTTGTAATCCTTATCAAAAGGGAAAACAAAACAGAGTTTCCTTCAAATTAAAGAAAAATTTTATACTTCTCAACCACTTGAGTTGGTTCACATGGATTTTTTTGGACCATTTACAGTTTCAAATTTAAATGGGAAGCACTATGTTTATGTTCTTGTAGATGATTTTTCTAGATATACTTGGGTATACTTTCTAGATCACAAAAGTGAAGCATGTTCTTACTTCATTAAATATTCCAAGTCTTTAGAAAATATTAGTGGACTTTGAATTAAGACCTTGAGAAGTGATCATGTTCGTGAGTTTGAAAATCAGGAATTTGAATCCTTTTTCTCACATAATGGCTATACTCATAATATTGAAAAGTTTTCTTTCAAAAGTGATGAAGGAATTTTACTAGGTTACTCAATCACTAGTAAATCTTATAGAATATTTAGTAAGAGATTCAAATGTGTGGAAGAATCAGTTCATGTCAAATTTGATGAGACTGATCCACATGAACCCAAAACCTTTGTTGAACTCCTTAAGGAATATATGTCAATTCTAGACCTTAATGATAAAGACAGTGAGCCCTTAGTGAAAACAACTAGTACCAAAATTCTCCAAAATCTGTGCATGGTGAATCTAAACCTATTAACATTCATGATGAGTCTATTTAAACTCTTTCTAGAGGTATTATAACTCTCAAGAATCATTCTTTAGATGCTGTAGTAGGTGATTTAAATATGTGAACACAAACTAAAGATTCTTTGAGAAACCAGATTGAACATCAAGCCTTTATTTCACAACATGAACCTAAAAATATTGATGATTCAATAAATGATAAATTCTGGGTGATATCTATGCAAGAAGAATTAAATCAGTTTGAAAGAAACAAAGTTTGTTAATTAGTAGAAAGACCTAAAGATACGTTGACCATATACATTAAATGGGTGTTTAGAAATAAAGTTGATGAATCTAGAAACATAGTAAGAAATAAGGCTAGACTATTTGCACAAAGATATAGTCAAGAGGAAGGAATAGACTATGAGAATTTTTTTTCACCTGTAGCTAGACTAGAAGCCATTAGGATACTACTTGCTTATGCAGCTCATCTAAATTTCAACTTTATCAAATGGATGTCAAAAGTGAATTTTTAAATGGGTACATATTTGAAGATGTATTTGTTGAACAACCCCCTGGTTTTAAAAATCTCCATTTTTCAAATCATGTCTTAAAACTTTCAAAATCCCTATATGGTCTGAAAGAAGCTCTAAGAGCTTGGTATGATAGACTTAGTTCTTTTCTTATTTCAAAAGGTTTTACTAAAAGAATAGTGTATCCTACTCTTTTTATTAAAAGGATTTCCAAAGATGTTTTAATAGTACAGATTTATGAAAATGACATTATTTTTGGATCCTCTAAAAATTATTTATGTACTGATTTTTCAAAAATGATGCAAGATGAATTTGAAATGAGTTTAATGTGGGAACTTAAATTTTTCCTTAGATTTAAAATTTTTTAAAATAAAAATTTTATTGTTTTAAATCAGAGTAAATATACAAAAGATATTTTGAAACATATTGGTTTGGACTGAAATAAAGGTAGTGATACACCTATGAGTGCCACGTGTGAGTTGGATGCTGATGAAACTGGTAAACCAGTGGATCAAACTAATTACAGAGGTATGATTGGAAGTCTTCTCTATCTTACTGCTAGAAGACCTGATATTATGTTTAGTGTATGCATGTGTTCTTGCATTCAATCCAATCCTAAAGAGTCTCATTTAATTTTTGTTAAAAGGATTTTTAAATATATCAAGTATACTACAAACTTAGGACTGTTTTATCCAAGAGGACAAACATTTGATTTAATAAGTTATTTGGATGATGAATTTTCTGGTTGCAAGTTAGATAGAAAGAGAACCTCTGGAACATGTCACATTCTAGGCAAGTCACTTGTATCATGGTGTAGTAAAAAACATAATTTTGTTGTATTATCTACTAGAAAAGCTGAATATATAGCTTTTAGAAGTTTTTGTGCTCAAATTCTGTGAATGAAACACACTTTACTAGACTATGGATATCAATTCAAACATGTCTCTATAAAGTGTGATAATACAAGTGCTATTAACGTCTCTAAAAATACAATATATCATGCTAGGACAAAGCACATTGATGTGAGACATCACTTCTTGAGAGATCATTATCAAAGAGGTGATATCACTCTTGAAGTCATTGGTACTGAACACCAATTGGCTGATATATTCACAAGGACTTTGAATTCTGAGAGGTTAAATTAGATCAAACATGAGTTAGGTATGATAAACTGTTAACCATTAGAAACCTCACCATTAGGAACCTCACCGTTGAACCTCACCATTGGACTTCACCATTAGAAACCTTACCGATAGAAACCTCACTATTGGGACCTCACTATTGGACCTCATCGTTAAGAACCTCACTATTGGACCTCACCATTAGGAACCTCACCGTTGGGACCTCACTGTTGGAACTTCACCGTTGGACCTCACCATTAGGAACCTCATAGTTAGGAACCTTTCCAATAGAAACCTCACTGTTGGAACCTCACCATTGAAACTCACCATTAGAAATATCATTGTTAGGAACCTCATCGTTAGGACCTCACCGTTAGGACCTCACCATTGGCATCTTACCGATAGTCGATGTTTTCTGGGACATCGCATTTTCTTTCTTCCAGAAGTTGAAAAGTTTTCTATTTTACTTATTTCTTTTACTTGATTTGTTTTTCGATCCCTAAATGATAAAATTAAAATATCATACCACATTTCTATCCACCTCAAATTCTCCCCCGAATCTCTTTTATATCTAAACTCAGAACCAAAACCTCTTCCAAAACCCTCAAACTACTTCAGATCGCATGGAAATAGGGAAGAGACCTTTGGTCAGTGATGAAGGGGATGTACCAAATCCAAAGAGACATCGAGATGAGTCGAGTAGTGGAAGAAATGTAGTATAAAATCCGATCAACCCTCATCTTTAGAATAGTAAAGTAATGGATAAAAAAGAGATCAGTTCTGAATGGTTGCTAACAAGAAGATATTTAGTGCTGAAGGCACTTGAAGCTCAAGGCTGGGTTGAATTCATGCAAACAACAATGTAGTCTAATACCCGAAGTTAGTGAAGGAATTTTATGGGTTTTTCAAATTCGAACAGACTAAGGATGAGAATATAATGTCTTCAAGGGTAAATAGAGTAAGTGCAAGCTTCTCCTCTGTTGAATGGGTTGAGTGTCTGAGAGTATCACATGAAGGGATTTATTATTAGTACTCAGGAGTGGTGCCTTCCACTATTGAGTTCTTCAATTATGAATAAGCCTTAACCGAACTGTCGAGGAGTGGGATCCCTAAGAAAGTCATTGCTGCTAAGATAGAAGGAGAATACAAGCTGTTGTTTAAGTTTTTCCAGCGTTCCTGGAGTACTAGGAGAGGGGACTTTGCTACATTGAAATTTCAAGATATATTTCTTTTGAATTTTTTCAAGCATGGGCAGAAGATAAATTTATGCAGGCTGATAATGATTCAATTAGAAGATATGAAAAGCCCAGTTCAAAATACAATTCCTTATTTAATGCTAGATTGATATCCTTGATGTTGAAGGTGAAAGGAGTTTCTAGAGAAAAGGAGGGAACATTTGTAGTCAGGTAAAATTTCTACATTAGAAAGGTAATTTGAAAGTTGATGAAAATAAATTGGAACCTTTAGAAAAGAAGATGGGTACATGATGAGGCTATGATATATGAGGAATTCAACAATGTCACTCATCCTACTAGGCTTAAGGACAAGAGAGATCCTGGTCTAAAGCTTGGTGAAGTAGAGCCTGCATATTCAGATGAAGAATGAGAAGCTGCGGCTGTGCAAGAAAGGGAGGAATCTCCTATAGATGACAGGAGTGATCCTAACCTTCCCTCCAATCCTCATGCTAATACTGTATCCTTTAGTGAACCTATACCACCAAAGATATTTGCTAGAAGGGATAATTTTCTAAGGGACAATGATGATTAAGAGACTAGTGAGGAACAAGGGACATAAAATGTATTAAGAGACATTAGAGGGACCTCAGATGAGGATGAGGACACTGAATCTAGTCATGCTGAATCTGAGACTGCTGTTAACGTAAGTGAAGAAGAATGTCTGAGTCTCAGTCCTCTGATAGGATATAGAGAAATAGTATAAAGGATAGATTAAGAGGTTTATGATTCTGTTTAATGTGGAATAGATTTGTAAGTAGTTGAAGATTCATTAGAAGAAGTGGAAGTGGACCCTCCTGTTGATGATGTTGCTTAGGGAGGTATGAAAAAGATGGATATGGTTGATCAGCAGAATGCTCAAAGTGAGGGGGAGGAACCTGTTGCCACAAGTTCAGTTGTTTTAGCTCTTGGAATAGAAAATTGGTCAGAAGACCCTGGATTTGTGGTCTTAGTCTTAGATTATGGAAACTCTGATGATGACCAGCCTATCAGAAGTCCTCCAATTCCTACTGTTTCAGAAACCACTATTATGCTGCTAGTGGTTCTTTTGTCTCATGAATATGTGAAGAAGGATGATTTGGAATCAATGAAATCATATATGAAGATCCACCTTGATGAGATATTTGTTGGGTTATAGAGGTCTATGACTCACATTCAAGATGTTGTCACTTCTACAGTGGAGAGGCTAGTTTCTGCCTCTCACTCCTTGCTAAAGAAGGTAAAGGACTGTCAAAATCAGATCAGAACTTTGGAAGATTATATGGAATCTATGAAGCAGTCTATTTCTAGATTAGACTCCTACATTATTTCCAGGGTTTAAGTGGACAAAGATCTTGGATACGTTAAAAGTGTGGTTCAGTAAATGGTCACTGTGTTTGAAGACTTTAAGAAGTCCATGGAGACACATGTGAGTGGCCGAGATGATGATGCGATGATACTGATCAGTGGGATGACTAAATCTTTTAAGGAGACAATAGATTTTAGTATGTCACCTCTGTGTGCATCTGCTTCATCTTCAGCCTCTCCTCTTGTTTATCTATAAGCCTTTAGGATGGTTTTTAGAGAAGAAGTTGAGAAGTTCTCTAGTACCGATACCTCAGATCCTCAGTCTATGACTCAACTTATTTCCAATACCAAAATAATTCATAATCTTGTGGGAAATTATTTAAGGGAAGCTTCTCAAGATCAGAAGGCCATCAAAGAACAAGTTGATTTCTACTATAAAAGGGTATACACTAAGCATCAGACATATGGTCACTTCACGTTGTTGTTTGAGAACTTGAGGATTCCACCTGTCACTCAAGCCTTTAAGGATTAGGTTAGCATGCTTAGAGAGTTGACTCCTGCCTTGGAGAAATTTATGGAGAATAAGGATGATTTTGTTTCATCCATGGAGAGAGGATGAAGTATTATTATGGATTTTTGAAATCTTATTTTTCCCTTCCTCCATGTGGACTGCACTCCCATCATTGTTCCTCCAACATTTCCTTCTACCTCAAGTGCCTCAGGATCTTCCAGTGCTGCTCCATTGATGACTCCTGCACAGGACATCAGAAGCTTAACCCCCACCATTCCTCAAATATCTACTAACTACAGGTCTACTGATGCTTCTGTTTCAACTCCCCCCACCCATTCTAACTGCCATCCCTAGGCCTATCCCTCCATCTTCCGAACCTACTTCCTCCACTAACAAAGACAAATCTCCTTTGTACATCTCTAATGTGGATTGAATATGGGTGGTCTTAGTTGATAGGTATATTTGCACCATTTTTTTATATTGTACTATTGCTTCATTAATGGAAAATCCTCTTATTGTTTTACATTGTTTTTGTTAATCACAAAGGAGAGTAAACAGGTCAGGTTTATGTTTTAAGTTTTAAGCTGACTAAACTTAAAGGAGGAGAATTTTTTTCAGTTGATTGAACTCTTTGCATATATATACTATCTATATTTTTCTATAATAAACATGGTGAAAATGTTCTTATACACACCTCTGAAGATATTAGCAAATTTTCTTAAGCATCATTCAGAAAATACTAACATAATTTTTGATTATCAAAATGGGAGAGATTGTTGGACTCACCTATGTTTTGATAATCCCAAATCATTTTTTATTTATGTGATAATTATGTTTCTCTTACAAGATAATCATTTATGTGAAAATCATGTTTATATCAAAGTGATAACTATGTACATTTCATATATCTTCTCTCTTGTTTGAAGCTCACAGTGCAAAATTTCGCCAAGTAAGAAGGTCATTGATTGAAAGGTCACTGATGCAAAGGTCACCGATGCAAGGGTACTGCTGTGAAGGTTACCAATGGAGAGTTTTCAATGGAAGGTTACCAATGGAGAGTTATCGATGGAAGGTTACCAATGGAAGATTACCAATTTAGGGTTACCAATGGAAGGTTACCATTGGGAAAGTTACCAATGAATGCTGCTGATGTGCACTTACTATTGAAGCCTACTATTGTGAAGACTACCGTTACCAGTCTACCGTACTCTTCTACTCCATACTTTGTTAAATTTTTAAGATTATTCTAAGGGTCATATTTTCTAAATTTAATGATTCTGACATTAATTAATGCTGATTGTAGACATATTGAGATACCATAAATGGGTATAGTACAAGGTACGAGAAAGATCTCACATGATTTACTTATTACTATTGTCAGAACTCGAGTATAAAAGAGAAGGCCAAAAAGAAGAAAAGTAAGGATGGGAAACGTGTCTGAGCATATGAAGAAACTTAGTCGCTAGATCAATGACGAACCATCCATCACTTACACTGTGAACCCACAATCATCAAGAAGATCATTTGGGACAAACTCACTTCTTCCTTCTGTGCTTCATCAACTCTCGGTCAACACAAGAAGCAGAACACTCAGTTCAAAAAAGCTAGAACCTGGAGTTGCGACACTCTGTTTTAGAGACAACTTTTAGAGAAAGGCTCGAACATCAAATTATTCACTTCAAGGATCCAAGAGATTAAATCCAAGCATATAGAGCCTTCTAAACTCAATCTCATCATATTTTCTCTACCATGTTCTTTTATTTTACATTTTTGAGAAGTTTGTGTTTGTTTCATACACATTGTCTCTTGTGCTTGAACTTGAGGATACAAAAATTATCACATAAGACTTCTCTTACACCTTGTTTTACAATGTATAATTGTGGAAGAGACCACGTGTGGTCTGTGTTGTTTATCTTTCCCATTAAGAATTGTGGTAGAGGGTGTGAACCCTAGATAGTTTGTAAAAACCATTGAGAAGCCCGATACAGGCTATGTATCAAGTTTATTATTAATATAAACTGCTTGGTGATAGGTGATCACTAAGTGGAGAGGATTAAGTCTCAGCTTGAGATTGAACCTCTTGTTTAACTTTTTTGTGCACTATATTTTGTGGAAGAGACTATGTATGGTCAGTGTTGTTTATCATTCCCACAAAGAACTGCGGTAGAGGGTGTGAACCCTGGACAATTTGTAAAAACTATTGAGAAGACCAATACAGGCTGTGTATCAATTTTATTTTTAATATAAACTGCTTGGTGGTAGTTGATCACCAAGTGTAGAGGATTAAGTCTCGACTTGAGACTGAACCACATTTTTAACTTTTCTGTGCACTATATTTTGTGAAAGAGACCGTGGGTGTTCTGTGTTGTTTATCATTCCCACGAAGAACTATGGTAGAGGGTGTGAACGATGGAAATTTTTTAAAAACTATTGAGAAGCCCGATACAAGTTGTGTATCAAGTTTATTGTTAATATAAACTGCTTGGTGGCAGGTGATCACCAAGTGGAGATTAAGTCTTGGCTTGATACTGAACCTCTTGTTTAAATTTTCTGTGCACTATATTTTGTGGAAGAGACCGTGTGTGGTCGGTGTTGTTTATCATTCCCATGAAGAACTGTGGTAGAGGTTTTGAACCCTGGACAATTTTTAAAAACTGTCGAGAAGCTTGATACATGCCGTGTATCAAGTTTATTGTTAATATAAACTGCTTGGTGGAAGGTGATCACCAAGTGGAGAGGATTAAGTCTCGGCTTGAGACTAAACATCTTGTTTAACTTTTCTATGCACTATATTTTATTATACTCTGTTTTATCTATTTTCCGTTGCTTATAATTGCTAAAACTTTAAACTATTTTTCATTCACTTTGATAGTTAGTTTTGGTTAGCGTGTGTATATGTTTAATTTAGTAAACTTGTTTCAAAAGTTGAATAAGTGTTTCACACTAATTCAACTGAGGCATAATCACCCTTTTAGAAACTTTTTGACCAACTACGCATTTATATCTCTACTTCCTTAATTATCTGGGCTATTTCAAAATTTGGGGGATCTTTATAATAATTTTTTTAACAGAAATTTTAAGTAGGAACTCAGTTCACTCCCCTCTTAAGATTCCACTCTGACCAACATGATTTTTTGGAAAATCCTTTCTAGACCTAAAAAATGAAATATTTCTTATAGTTTATCTACCCTTAAATTATCCTATTAAGGAATTTAGATCTGATAAATTCCAAGGAGTGTGACTTATTATTGATGAGCCTCCAAATAAAATGTGCTGGTAGGGATTGATTGAAGATATTTATGTTTTTTATTCCCAGTCCACAGATGATATGTGGAATACAAAACATAATACATGGATTAGTAATAATTTTCCATTTAAGGATACTACCACTCCACACAATGTTTTTCATAATGTAGTTGATGGTTTTAATGATGAATGCAGGCCAAGAGTACACCATAAAGGAGTAGACCGGTTTTTGAGATGTCCACATTCATGAATAAGCAATGTGTACCAACCATTGATAGAGTCATTCCCTTTTAAGAGGAGAGAGTTATTCAAATATCTCTCAAAATATCTACAAAGTTATAGGAATGAGGTCTTCTATGGAACATGGGGATCCCAAGATAAGTGAATGGTAGAGATCCTTCCCTTATTCCATGGTCATTCATCATGCCGTATTTCATAGAGGATGAAATATTCTTTCCAAAGAAGATAAACGAATTTATCCAATTAACCTCTTATCCTAAAACACATTCATAGTGAAGTAAGGTCCTCTTGATATTTTGGATTTTTCTCCTGTCACCCTAAGTAAAAATGATGATATCATCAGCAAAAAGAAATTAAGAGGGTACATAGATACCTCAAATTGCTCTGATTGTTTTGATTTCACCCTTGTTGGTCTTGTGAAGTAGTACTATACTAAGTTAGTCTTCAACTATTGTGAAAATGATGGCATAGAGGGGTTCTCCATGCCACACCACTAGGGAGCACATAAAGTAGCCTTCCAGGGATACGTTGATGAGAATGTAAATGTGAGTAGAGATGATGAGTTCTTTAATCCATTTAATGAATCTCTTTTGAAATACAAGATCATGAAGAATGAGACCAATAAATCCCCAGTAAGTAGTGTTAAAAGACTTTCTGATATCTATATTTAGAGAAATATTTCCTCCACTTGTAGTCTTCTGGAGTACATTTACACATTTGGAGGTAGTGAGAAGGAAATTCTGTATTTTTCTTCATTTGACATAGCCAATTTGATTCCATGAAATGATTTTCTCAGAGACACGTGCTAGAAGATTGGAAAAAATTTTAGTGATGACCTTGTAGTTGGTGTTGACTAGAGCCACTGGCCGGAATTGACTGATATCACTTGCGTTCTCCACCTTAAAGATTAAGGAAATAAATTGATCATTAAATCCTTGGGAGGGGGGCCATCTATGAAAAGATGCTTAACCAGTCTGCGAACATCATTATGAATGACATCACAATCAAATTGGAATAAGTGATTTGTGAAACCATCTGGGTCCAGTGAGCTTCCCTTTTTATGCCAAAAAAATAGCATCCCTGATTTCAATATCCTGTGGGACTGAGGTGAGAAGGATGTTATCAGCTTCAATAAAAAGTTTTCGAATAATTCCCTCCCTAACTTCCTCACTTATTCATGAACCATTAAAGATGTTCATGTAGAGAGAGACTGTGATTTGAGAGGCTTTGTTTATAATCCAATACAGTGTCTCCATTCTTTAGTAAGGCTAAGGAACTATTGATTTTTTTTAACTCTTTGGAGCGCATTGAGGAATTTGGTGTATCTATCTCCTTTAGCAACCCACTTGACTTTAAACAATACCTTTTGTATGTTATCTCTTAGGAAAATTAGATTCTTTATATTGGAGGACGCTCTAGCCTCTTGGGAAACATCACCAGAGAAAATTCTTTTGGTGATAGATTCTTGAATCCCATGTTGAGAGTTTTTGAGGGAATCAATTTCTTGATCAAGGAGGCTGAATTTATTCTTAATGCATTGCTTCATTTTGATCTTAAGAGATTTGATCTTGAGAATACTAGCCAAAGGATTTCCAATGTGACCCAAGAGTCTATGACTATTTGGGAACATTCTGGGAGGCAACCCAATCATTATTCAATCTAAATGAAATAGGCTTATTTTCACCCTTATCTATGTAATTCATTATAATTTTGTGGTGGTCTTAATTATATCTCTCAAGAGTGACACATGAGATGTACTTCCAAATCAGTATAAAATAATCATTAAAAAATTCACAGTCAATTCTGTTTGCACTCATTCCAGTTAGATGCTTCCTATACCATGTATATTCGGCTCCAAGAAAGTTGATTACAGTCAGATTAGACTCCTCAAAGAAAGATATTAAATATCTCATAGAAATTGCAATAGAATAATTTCCTATATTTTCATCCGCGTGAATAATAGAATTAAAGTAACCCATGATCACCCATGGATCTGAGATAAAGCTGGGAAGATCTTTAATGTGTATCCATATATAGCTGTTAGAGGCATAAACCATTGAGAAAAAAGTATACTGACCATATATGGATAAGCTTCAAGTGATGATTTTCTCATCCAAACCAACAAGGGTGGGTTTTCAACACTATTGTGAAACAGGATCCATAATCTATCTATATAGGAAGAATATTGAACAGAACCAAGTATTTAATAACCTTTATCGTCAAGGGGATACCCATTTTTGATTCCATTTGTTTTTGGTTCAGAGATACCAATAAGTTCAGGATTATATTTACCCATAAAGAGCCTTAGGTAACATGACGTGCCAAGTTTTTCTATCCTCTATATGTTCCAAAATAGGAGTCTCATTATAATTTCAGTTTGGGGGTGAGAACCACTTTTTATTTTAGCTCAATTGCCTTCTTTCTTCCAGATATCCTTGGGTCTACGTTTTTGGATGCAGCGTTGGGAAGTGCCTACTTTGGGGTGTCTTCAATGCACACTTGAGAAGGATCCCTGCTATTATCCATGGTTTCTGTCTTTGTGGGGGTGTTTACTATCAACTAGCTATTCGTATGCTGAATCACAGTGGCATCAGGCACCTTCTCGGCAGATGAAACTTGGGTAGTGCCACCAGCTATTTTGTTTTCCATGGAAATTCCCTCAAGTATGTATGAGCTGATCAAATCCAAATTAATGACCTCATATTTCATGTTGAGGGAAATTTTAATGATATACTCTAATAAATATTGAAGATAAGGAATCCCATCACCACTACAAGAGGCTAGCTTGTCTACCTATCTTTGGTTGCAGTCTTTAGCCTTTTTATCAAGTCAATTATGTTGTTCCTCTTCTTTAGCTAAGTCAACCCAAGTCTTTCTAGTTCCAACATCATTGTCCCCTGTCACTCACTAACCAATCCATTTTTTTTCAAATGAAACTTTTAAAGGTAAGTGTGGACCCAAACTATTAAAACCAAGAAACACCATTAAAAGGTATAAGACATTCCAATAAAGACTATTTGAAGCTACCTTTCACCAGTACCTAAATCAATAAAACAAACCTCCACAACCGCATGGCCGCATGGAAAGCTGTCCTGTGCAGGGTTGCACAGGTCTAGAACCGATGGAAAGAGCCATACCCTCTCAAACATCCAAATTTGAATGGTTGTGCACTGGTGGACACTTCCTTCTCTGATACCACATCTGACGCAGATCCTCATAGAATGACTGGAGACTTCCACATAGAAAAACTATAAAAAAATAACTAGGAGAAATAACAAACTGTCATGAATTCAGATAAAGGTAGCATAAAAACTTCACTTGGAACATTGTCTAACACGACTTCTCATGTAAATTCAATTCCCCAAGTCCTCAAGTGCTATCTTATTGGACCATCCCCTCGGGGAGAGGGGAGAATAATTAGGAATATTCCAGCTAAGGTCGCATAAAGGTGGATGCACCTCGTTACCAGAACTTGAATGATGAGTGGAAGAACCACCACCCAAGAGGGGTGAAGCATTGGGCGTTTCAATACCTGCAGTATATTCTATGTGATTTGGAGGGAAAGAAAGACTCCCTGCTACAGACCCAGCGTTCCCAACTTGGGGGGGAGCCTTCCTTGCACATTTTTTCCCTCCTTCCTTATTATAGAGTGAATCCATCATCATCCACCACCACTTGTTTGCCCTTCTTCACAAGAGATCTACACGTTTCCTTCTCCACCAGAACCACAACAGCAGGCACCATAGAGGGGATTACCCGAACAATACCAGAACTTGACTCATGAATATATCTATTAGGATAGGGGGAGGTCGGGTCAATGGACACCCTCAACTCTACTTTGTTAGGAAGAACCATAGTCTGATTAGCTTTCAATAGGGCACTTGGAGAGCCAGGAAACAACCGAACTGGGGAATGAGAGGAGGAAAAAGCCAACATCTGCACAGAGGGAGTCCGAACTGTTTCCTCAATCACAGAGGTAGGCTCATATACCTGATCAGCTAGGGGAGAACCTCTTCGACGACGACCACCACGTCTTCGTCATCTGGTCCTCGAGTGTCCTTTACAGAAACCGTTCGAACAAAAACCCACAACCTCTTCATAGCTGATTCATTGCCAGAAGCCATCCTCACCACCCACAGATAGCCAAATGCGACGAGGAAGATCTCTTGAAACATCCATTTCGACACAAAGACGCGCATACCAGGGATGCAACACATGAGTGGTGGAATCATCAGTGCATAAGAATCATCCAAGATGATCGCTGATCCCCTTTAAAACACCCATGTTCTGAAAAGGTAGAGGTAGTTGATGAAGCTCACATTTTCATATATTTTATATTGTAAATCATTGTTTATAATCCCACAAATGTGTTATTGGATGGGTAATTGTCATGTTTTTAGGTTTTAGTGTTATTTTGAGCCCAAATGTGAAAAACGCCTAATTCTGGATTTTAGAAAGATTTTTACGTCAAGGGTATTTTGATCATTTAGAATTAAATATATGTCCAAAGTTTATGATTAAAATTTTTTAGAATAATTATTTAATTTCCTTCATATTTGTCTTTTGGATCATGGGCTGAATCGATCATCTAGTAGTCATAAAAATTCAATGAAGTTGAAAAGTTTCCGGGCGGACAGAATGAGACCCACCAAAGTAACGGAATCATAACTCGGCACACACATCTCCAAATGCATTGATTACAGCTGAAAAAGAAATAGGATTAAAAAAGGCGTGTACATGATGATTTTAAAGTCAACATACCCTCATTAAGGCATTATGGGAACACTCAAAATATATGAAAGACGAAACGTCTCACCTTGCAGAAACAGTTCAATTGGGTAATAAATTCATATAATCTCGAAACGATATCCAAAATGGATCATATTTTGTGTAGAGACGAGAAATTACATGTGGAACAACTTTGGTTAAATAATCAACATGTAAATCGACGTTTGGGAGGGCAATAAAGTCATGGGAAGTTGAAGAATTTAAAATTCAGAGAGTCAAATGGACAGATTAAATGTCTTGGATGGAATCAGTCATAACGCCTACATACGATGGCTAATAAAGCTGAAATTTTGGGAGAAAACGGAGGAGATATTATGGCACAACATATATGAATACACCAATTAAAAATTCGGTCATTTGGTTGAATATTGACGCAGAAACTTTCGGATTAAATGTTTTGGGTGTGAATTCTTCACCTCTTCTTCCTATAAATATGTATCTTCATCCCTTCTCAAAGCATTGGCACTTCTGTGTGGCCATTTTTTGTATTGTTTTGTAGTTTATTTCCATTGTAATAGTATAATTCATTTTTAATATATTTATCTCTTCTTCATCTCATTATCATTTTTTTATATTTTGTTCTTCCACCCCCTTCTTCCCCACCGTGATCTCTTCTACTTGTGATCATGAGTAACTAACCCGTGGAACTTCCCGGGGGATCAATCCAGGTTTGAACCCAAGTATTTTCACATTCATATTAATTGTTTCTTATTTATTTCGAGTTATGTTTAGGTGGATTTTAGTGGGAAAGGTTCCTTTGTGTCTTCACTTGCCACCCAAGACTCAACTTTCTCTTTTATAATATTTTCCCTCGATCAAGGAGGTGGATGTGCGGTCTCTCGGCGATCGTTGAGAGCACTGCATATTCACAACCACATATAAAAGAGGATATGCACACATACTATGGAGTGTGTTTATTAATTAAATTTGAAACTAATAATGAGACGATGAAGGTTTAATCTGGGTGATTCTCTCAGGAATATCTCCTTTCCTTCTAACATCATTCTATTTTCATTAATTCAGTTTGCATTGCATTGTATGTTTAATTTTATTATTTCATTTTCAATTATCAATATTAATTTCTGAACATTTTATTATATATTTATATAAGTGAATTAGAAGTAGTGACTGATTGACCACGACAGCTCCTCAAGAGAACGACCTAGGTCAGCCCCTGTGCTGCACTTAGCTATAAATATTTTTGAGAGCGTGCATGACAATGCTTCGTCAAATTGGCGCCGTTGCTGGGGAGCCCAGTGGTTTTCATTCACTATTTTTATTCACTTTTTGTAAATTATTTTCCATTCATTTAAAAAAATAAAAATAAAAAAAATCATAAATTTCAAAAACAAAAAAATATCTTCTTCGTTCATGATGTATTGAAATTATGATTATTATGCATGGACTGACCAATATCAAGTGCAAGAAAATGTTTACAATGAACTTGATGCTCAGTTTCATAGGATTAGAGATAAAGTGCAAAACCTGGAGAGCCAAATAGAATTGATTACAGAATATGTACGCACATCCCAGGAGAAACCCGAACCTGAGCCGGAACCTGAACTGGAACCTGAACCAGAACGAGTGGTGGAAGAGATTTCACCAATCAAATTTTATGTTAAAGAACCTGAGGAGGGTGAGAAAGAACTTCTAAAGGAACTTATCACATCATCCCGCACTCAACCATTGCTCGAGGAGGTCCCAGAAGTACACATTCCAACTGATGCACTGATGGGAGGTCAACATTTTTTCGAAGAATCTTGGAATAACATTGTCGAAGATAACTTGAAACATGATCTTCCCATTCCTGATATTGAACAATCAGTACCTTTTTACCTCACTATTTCTTTGGAAGATGAAGAAGAAGATGCACCTGCTGAGATGGAGTTTCCAATGGTCCTGTCAGATGAAATCAATTTCCAAGCTAACTTACTTGAAAGGGAATATTTATTTATTGATTCGTCATGTTTTAATTTTATTCAAACTGAATTGTTTTATGACTTCTCCTTTCTTGAAATTTCAGATACAACACAAATGGATCAGGCCTTGGATTTTGATGATGATACCACCATAGTGGTGGTAATCGAGGAAGAAGAGCTGAAGAAGCTGGTGGTGGTGCGACTACCTCCTCAACAAATATTTTCATACCATATGGAGGAGGACATCGCCAAAGTTAACAGGGAGAATCCTTATCTTTTATTCCCTCCCACTTCGAACCTCAAATTTCTTCTTTATTCTTTCTCGGTGGTTGAGAACATTCTTATCTTATTTGGGGTTCTCTACTTTCAGTGTTTAATCATGGACATCGGGAAAACTCACATGTGGTGGTTCATCTCAAAGAAACCACACCCACCTTCTGATTGGGGATAATCTACTGAAACTGCCTGACTAGGGGCAGTAAAAACCTAGCACCCTCTTGGGGGTCTAAACCAAGCATTATCTCTTTTCTTTTCCCTTTCTCATTCTTTTTATTTATTTTTCTTATGTATTTCCATTACTTGTAGTTTTAAAGTGGCTGCTTCTAGGATCTTAACTCAAGGCATCCACTTCTAAAATAATTTCAGGTTGTATCTTTCCTTCCCTTTGATTTTCTACCTTTATATTTATATTTTTTTTGAGTTTAAATAAGGTGTAGTTAAATTTAACTGTGGGGGAGTGTCAACCTACTTAGTTCTTCTTGTGTGCTTTTCATTTTTTTTATATATTTTTAGGATTTTTGAGCTTTAATTAATATTCTTATCACTTTTCACACATCAATTTATTTTGAAAGAGTTGAAATGATTTTTGAAATAATGGATTTTAAATGATTGTTGATGTAAAAACATTTTTCTTGAATTGGATTATCAATTATTTTTAAGAGTTTGACTGATTTTTGAAATCCATGACCATGAAACACTGACTCAAAATATTTTTCCAATCCTGTGAGGTATTCTAAACCACTTTTACATATTCTTCCTAATACCCACACTTTCTTGAGGGAAACTTGAATTTTATGTGAGAACCAGAATTTGTGAATAATTCTCTTTCGAAGCTTTGGATTTCATGGAATGTATTTAAAATGATTGAGGCATCTCTTTGTCTAGCCACATTTTATCTTGAGACCCACCTTTACATTTATCCTTCGTAAGCCCTTAGATGTCATGAATTGCCTTATAGGTTTTAATCCACATTACAAGCCAATTTTTCCTTACCTACCTGCAATTTTAGTATTTTTGCATGGTTATTTCAAGTTTGAGTGTGGGGGAAGGGAATTTAATGTTCATTCATTAGGATGTATATCATTTATGGGTGGTGCGAGGTGGGTGTCAATACTTTGGGCAGTGGGTAACAATAGATAATTGGGAATGTGTCGTCATTTTATTGTGCTTTATTTGTTTCATCCATTTCTCCTTAAAAAAAAGAGAAATGAAAAAATGGATATGATCTTGAATTACTCATTGTACATTATTTTATGACTCATGTACCTCTCAAAAACCAAGGGCATGAATTATCATTCATTCATTGTATTCAATTTTCAGTTCATCCTCCATGAAAAAAAAGAAAATAAAGCTGTGTCTTTTTGGATATTTGAAAAAAGAGAGGAGAACTTAGATGATATCATTCATTATAATCACTTATTGGCTCATTTACCATGTCATAAAAAGGGGGTGGTGTTGTTTTTCACATTTTCAAGTGGGATTGAGTGAGTAATTTCCTATGTTTTCACTTGATTTAATCATGCATTGTACTTAAAAGTCCAACCTCCTCTTTCTAGCCTGTAACTTTTTTCAATAATTTTCCCACCAACCCTAAGCCACAGAATAATTTGAACCATTAATTAAATCCCTCATGATTAAATTAATTTTCATGTTTCACGCTATGGAGAAATGAGAATTTTCACAAACCTATGGTGATAAATGCGATTTTCAAGTATGAGTATAACTCTAGATTCAATTTCTCTTGAGTGAAGAGTGACAAAAAAATTCAATGTGAGGTAGGTTGTGATTGGGCCATGGATTGATTTATGAGGTTGAACAAATTTTAGTGATTGAAATGAAAATAATATAGACTTATTATTCATATATGAGACATGATGGAATTCTATTTTGGATAAAATCATTGATATTTTCTCATTTTTGATTGTTGTGTGTATTTTGATTTGGATGTAAGATGATTGCCCATGAGTGCAATGTTTAAGTGTGGGGGAGTGATGAATCTCAAATTTTCATATATTTTATATTGTACATAATTGTTTATAATCCCACAAATGTGTTATTGGATGGGTAATTTTCATGTTTTTAGGTTTTAGTGTTATTTTGAGCCCAAATGTGAAAAATGCCTAATTCTGGATTTTAGACAGATTTTTACGTCAAGAGTATTTTGGTCATTTAGCATTAAATATATGTCCAAATTTTATGATTAATTTTTTTTAGAATAATTATATAATTTCCTTCATATTTTTCTTCTGAAGCAGGGGCTGAATCGATCATCTAGTAGTCGTAAAAATTCAATGAAGTTGAAAAGTTTCCGGGAAGACAGAATGAGACCCACCAAGGTAACGGAATTATAACATGGCACACACATCTCCAAATTCATTTATTACAGCTGAAAAAGAAATAGGATTAAAAAAGGCGTGTCCATGATGAATTTAAAGTCAACATACCCTCATTAAGGCATTATGGAAATGCTCACAATATGTGAAAGACGAAACGTCTCACCTTACAGAAACGGTTCAATTGGGTAATAAATTCATATAATATAGAAACGGCCTACAAAATGGCTCATATTTTGTGGAGATACTCTAAATTACATTTGGAACAACTTTGGTTAAGGAATCAACGTGTAAATCGACGGTTTAGAGGGAAATAATGTCACGGGAAGTTGAAGAATTGAAAATTCATAGAGTCAAATGGACAGATTAAATGTCTTGGATGGAATCAGTCATACCTCCTACATACGATGGCCAATAAAGCTGAAATTTTGGGAGACAACGGAGGAGATATTATGACACAACATTTATGAATACACCAATTACAAATTCGGTCATTTGGTTTAATATTGACGTGGAAACTTTCGGATTAAATGTTTTGGGTGTGAATTCTTCACCTCTTCTTCCTATAAATATGTATCTTCACCCCTTCTCAAAGCATTGACACTTCTGTGTGGACATTTTTTGTATTGTTTTGTAGTTTATTTCCATTTTAATAGTATAATTCATTTTTAATATATTTTTCTCTTTTTCATCTCATTCTCATTTTTTTATCTTTTGTTCTTCCACCCCCTTCTTCCCCACCGTGATCTCTTCTACTTGTGATCACGAGTAGCTAACCTGTGGAACTTCCCGGGGGATCAATCCAGGTTTGCAACTAAGTATTTTCAGATTCATATTAATTGTTTATTATTTAATTCGAGTTAGGTTTAGGATGATCTTAGTGGGAAAGGCGCCTTTGTGTCTCCACTTGCCACCCGAGACTCAACTTTCTCTTTTATAATATTTTCTCTCGATCGAGGAGGTGGATGTGCGGTCTATCGACGATCGTTGAGAGCACTGCATATTCACAACCACATATAAAAGAGGATATTCACATATATGATGGAGTGTGTTTATTAATTAAATTTGAAACTAATAATGAGACGATGAAGGTTTAATCTGGGTGATTCTCTCGGGAATATCTCCTTTCTTTCTAACATCATTCTGTTTGCATTCATTCAGTTTGAATTGCATTGTATGTTTAATTTTATTATTTCATTTTCAATTCTCAATATTCGTTTATGAAAATTTTATTATATATTTATATAAGTGAATTAGAAGTAGTGAGTGATTGACCACGACAGCTCCTCAAGAGAACGACCTAGGTCAGCCCCTGTGCTGCACTTAGCTATAAATATTTTTGAGAGCATGCACGACAACGCTTCGTCAGTAGTCCGGGGAGGCGAATCCACAGGGCCGAACATTTGAAATCACGTCCCCTATGAAAATCAACAATCCACTAGAACAGAAGGAAAGGCTGGTTGTCACACCTCCGAGACTCACACAACCAAACCCGGGAAAAGTCCTCAAGAGATTGGAGATGAATACTGAAATGGTAGCGGTCGAGAACTCCAATAGCCGCCGTATTCTGCAACCCCAAAGAGTAATTCACATACCTTGCAAAGATACCCACTGGGGGCTGATTCAGACTAAATTTTGCAACCAAGGTATGTGAATAAACCGCCGTAGCTTCATGGAATTTGGAATGCGACAAAGAAAACATAGGGGATCCATTAAGAGATTTAGATACCATTGGAGAGATCCTGATAGACTGCACCTCCGGAAGGAGCGAGAGTGAGAAGGAAGGAGGAACAGAGGTCCTTGGAAGCTCTGGGAGATAGGATAGGGAAGGCACCATTGGCCCCATGATCTTGACCTCTAAAGGAGGTCCTGGTGCTGCCACAGGCGGTGTTAGGATTAGCCCCAAACCAAAGGGGATCCCGCTCCCCATTTCATAGGATATACAACCAAGAAGTTCCAACAATGAGAGATTTACTCATTTGGATTTGTAAAATACTAGGCCTTCTCTCCCATTTCATAGGATATACAGCCAAGTACCAAGTATCTGAATAATTCTAACCTTTTTTTAATGGCCTCTGGTTCAGCTACTACTATTATAACACCTTCAACTGAGCGCTTGATGATGGGTGGCTAGTTTTGGGTAATCAGTGTGGAATAATCTTCTGAAAGGGATTCCACAAATGAAATCTCTTTGCGGGAAAGAGTAGAATAGATATACCCATCCATATGATCATTTGGATGAGGTGAAAATGATATTTCTCACTCTAGATTTAACTAATCTATGAACCATAAAGTACAGGCTGAGATTTTATCTTGATCGACTAGGTAGATTTGAACTGAGGAGGATCCCATGCAAACCCACATTCTTCTCCCCTCATTACAAATAAATATCTTTATTGGAAAGTATGTTTTATATAAAATATGTTATAATGACAACAAATGACATTCTTATCTCATTTTCATATACATCAACACTTTTAATATAAAGCAGTGGTGGAACCATTAATTTAATAAGATATTTATTTTAAAACATTTAATGTGAAACAATGGGTTTATAGAGAATATAAAATTTCTTTTCCCCATCTAAAAATTTTATCAAAACCCCAATAGAAAAAACAAAAAATTCCCTTCCCTTGAAACCTCATATCCAAAACCCACTTTTGGAAACAATTTTTGTTAGTAAACAAAATAATTAAAAAAATGAATATAGCTGAAGTATGAAAAACATTTTAAATGACCAATAACAAGAATAAACATATATAATGTAAATTGAGTAATAGAAATATAGTGGGAATAATGGGATCCAAAAAAATTATGTATTCAGAATCCCCATCATAAAATCATCATCAAGGAAAAACATACTATGGGAATCTCACTAGATCCTAAGGTGATATTATCTTATAAAATACTTAACGTAACCAACTAATGACCTATATTTTATTATTGACCAAAATTACCCATGAAGAATACTCTTGATAGCTTCATTGGTGGCACTTCCATTACTGTGTAATATCATACAACTAGGGCCCTGGTCAGTGCATAGTGTAAACTAGTGTTGAATTAACCAAGATATATCACTTAGTACTTAGGTTTCCCATGAAATTAACCAAATTAAAGTTGATCCAACTAGTGTATCATTATATCAACACATTAATAATTAATAATTTATAACATATAAATCTCATTACACTTAATAAACCCTATGAGGAAATATAAACTTTTACATTTCAAGTATCACATAATAATACAATCCATCCCATATTTGATTAAATCCATACAATACATAACATAATGTGATCAAGGCCATCAGTATCATTCCAAATGAAAATCCCTTTTTGAATGTGCCAAATAGGCCAATAAAACCAACAATAAAAGAAAAATCATAAATTATCCTTTGAAAACCAAATCATGAAAATATCCTTTAGTAAAATATTTATAAAACAATACATTTAATTAGAAACCTGATATAACACCATAAGGAATGATATTCCTAAAAAATATTTAATAAGAACCAAACATGCCCTTTTTTAATAAATTTTACCCTGTATGGATATAGAATATATTTTTAAAAAATTATACTTTGTTTAATACCTTATCCATCCTGAAATTAAATAAAAAAATTATTTTATTTATAATGACACTTGAAATTGATAAGAAAATAGTTTTAGAAACCATGAACTAGAAACCCATATAAAACATATTAAGAAAACTATTCATGTTATGGAAAATATTTTCATAAACTCATCATGGGTATCACCTATTGGTATATTCTAAAAATATTATAATTTAAAAAATGAATGCATTTAATGAAATGTAACATAAAAATAATTTCACCAAAACACCTATCGAAATCCTTAGAAAAAATTCTCCATCGATGATGAAATCCAATCCAAGGAATAAAATAACCTATATAAGCCATAAATAATAATATCCCCACAATTAGTTTCCTCTAAACACTAGGTTCCACCACCATTGTTGTTGTAGTTTAGGGTAGAAGAAGTAAAATAGGATAAATAGACAAGGAGTGGATAAGAGAAAAATATTGAAGAAAAATTTATTGTAACCCTTAAGGAACCACTTAAAGATTGAGGGAGAAGACCCGTGCATGCGTGTAAAGTCCTAGGGAGTATGACCAAGATTAATCATCATTGTTTCATTTGAATGGGGAAGAGAAGGGGAGAAACATTAATAAGAATCACTAAAAAATTAGAACTACCTAGTTTTTAGTAGGTTTCATAGTTTACATATAATATTTATCAAATCATATAGAAACCATGAACTCTCCACTACATTCAAACCATCACAGACAGAAAAAACACCCACATAGTTTACAAAACTATTCAATCTAGAAAAATTGTCCAAAATTCAAAATAATTATTCTTGAACAACTACAACACAATGAAAATTATCATATAATATGTATATTCACATAAACATGACTTCAAGGTGTGATAATTTTCCCCACCAATCCACATTATGATCTCAGAAAGTCAATAAAAAATCATGAAGTTGTGATTAATCAGACCCCTAACATCGAAATTTGGAATGTGTGATATTTAGGTAAAATATAAGTAGGCACTCTGAATTTATAGTACCCAAAATAAATTGTTTTCTCATATTCTATGGGTATAATCCTACAAATCAATTGAGAATATCCTAAAATATTAATAAAAATTCTCCTAGTATAATTCGATTCATCATCCAAATATATGAGTCTATTTGAATTTAGAGACTTACTATGGATATCCCCTCTATTTATAATTCATATAAAATAGGGGAAAAATAATATATACCCCTAATAGAAAAATACCATCTATATAAACTCATACCACAAAATAATAGTGGAAGTTACAATATTCCACCGACCATAAAAACCACTATGGAAACTATTTAATAACATTAGAAATTTAAACAACCCAAAATAACATTTTATAAACCATAATATTGGGTCAATCAATTAATTAATAGATACTAATATTAAAATGTAATAGATATTTAAATAAAAATCATGCCTCAACAATGAAAAACATGGTTACAACCTCAGGTCCTAAAAATGAAAGGTACGGTTTCTTAGGACCTTAATCATGGAACACATACTCATGGTGATACTGATGGAAATCACGCTAAGCACCATCTTGTGGAACATATAAGATTGTTTAGAACTCATTCCAATCATATAGGGATATACCTGATGATTCCTATGTTTAACTCATTAAAGCTAATATTTCTTCACACTGTCTATACCATACACAAAAATAAGAAAATTACTAATATGTGAAACATGGCCACAACAAATAAAAAACAAATTTCATGAATAGAGAAAAACATTTACCTGAAGGATAAAATAATAAAACAATACCTCAAAATATTTAATTTTTTATAATATTAATGAGAATGAATCCCAAATATATATATAATCACTTAAATATAGGTTGTTTCTGAGATTCCTTCTTCCTCTATCAATAATTATACTTAGAAACAATTTTATGATGACCAACACATCCCCAAAAATATATGGCCCATGTATCTTTCAATAAATATGTTATAAAGTTCCCAGGTGTTACACATTTAAAAGCAATGATAGATATATTAATCTTGTAAGGAGTAACAACATGATATGATGATTGAACATATCTATTTCCCATTGAACACAAATTCATTTATCTTCTACTCTACATCATAAGGAATCTCCTAACTCATAATTGGTTGAATCAAGGAATATTCCATTATAGGTTTTTTTCTGATTATTATCCAATCACATGGCCTTTTTGACCACTACCTTATAATATTTTTTTTCTAGAATTAAATATAACTAATAAATGGTATAAAGAATATCCCTTTTAAATAATAATTCCTTAATTATTTTTCTAACAACTATCATGTGAGAAAATAACAACAACATGGAGAAATGATTGACTTAGTCCTTTATTATTCTCTCATTCTAACTGAGATTGATGAAATGAAGGAATTTCTATAAATTTATTCTCTCAAGATAGTTTCAAATAAATAAAATAATCTTAAATATTTCCCACAACATAACATTATTCAGTTTCAAAGGAATAATTTTATCTCACCTCACTCGTCTTGGTCCTTCAAATAATCCAAAAATTTATTTCACATTTTGGACTCCAAGAGTTTCTAAATAATTTTATATTCACTTAAACCTATTTTACCAGAAATTGGCCTTAAGAAAATAATTATCACCTTGGATTGTAGGATTGTAATGATTCAAGACGTCTTGAAAGGGTACTATATGTACATTAGAATACAACATGAATAATGTTTTCTAATTTGGTATACGGTTTAAAATAAGAAGTATTTTATCTAATATACATGAATAATAATCATGAGGATCATCACAATAGACAAGATATCTACACTTCTTCATGACCTTTTGTAAATAATGTTATAAATACATTGAATCCTGGACTGAGTCGGTGCATTAACCATGATTCAAATCATACCATCCCAATATAAACTAATAGACTATCCAAAATAAACGAATCGATCAAAAGAAAGAACATCGTGGAGCCTTTAAAAAATTATTCTCATTTTAAATAAAAATAACATGATAAATATTTTAAATATTTATTTTAGATTGCACACATAATTTAAAATACATAATAAATTAAAAAAATTTCAAACCATCTTGAATTCTTATTATTCAACTGGACACCCTTGTAAAAACATCTTAAATATGAAAATTATTTTTATAACCACCACAAAAATAACTTATGGAACCAAAAAATTGCATAAAATATAGTTTTCCCATACAAAACCATTTTTAAAAATAAATTTCAAAACATTAAGGAATCAAACATTATTCAAAACCCCATACAATAATATCTGTATAACATAACACACCCTTTAATTAACATTATATAAAAGATAAAAATTATTAAAATTAATTAATATATTAAAGGAAGTGTGACAACCAATTACTGAGGGATTTATAACTATACATGTTTTGGATTCTTACCTTGGACAACTGTGTTCCTATAGGGTAACATCCATTGAGAAATCCTCAAACCCCAATCACAAGGGATCCACATAGATTTTAAAACCATTTGAACTAATCATCAAACTCCAGTCCTTGAATTTTAACCCAAAAATGGAATAATACACTAAAATATCTCAAAAAACATAATGGGGATCAAAACACTATCATCTCAGATCAAAATAAATCACGATTAATCAAAACATGAATTGAAATCCAAGATTTAAACCCTAATTTCTAATGGAAAGTCAAGATTCACCATGAAAGGTGGTGATCAAGAAGCTACCTTTGAGATACCACATTATTTCTAATAATCATAACTCTATAATACCATGAAACAAAGAAATAATTAGAGGTTTCAATGATACCATTTTTTCAGGAACTGTTCTATGGAAGCCCAGTATGATACACAACCATTCTTACAACATGCATAGAGGCATGTTCCTTATCGCCTTGGGCTATTGATAAGATCCATGGTACCATATAACAACCTATTGGGGATAATTTTATCCTTATATAACAATTGATAATGTAGTGTAAACATGATGAGAATTTTTTATGGATCATTAATACTTTTAAATTCCCTACAAGATTAAATGAACCATTTATATAAAAACCAAAAAAAACATGGGAAGAATAAACTCCCATTAAAAAAATGATTAATAAAAAATATAATTCATTCTCAAAATATATAGTATGAAGAAAAATTCACATGAATTAATATAATTGGGTGTATAAATAAAAAACTATCCAATTAATCTAATTTATAATCATCTAAAAAATAAAACATAAATCCTAACAGATACCCAAATTCTTCCAAGTGTCAAATAGTAACCCTCTACATCTCAAATCATCCAAAAGTAAACCAATATGAACAAAAACTAGAAGATCAAAATAATTGAACCTATAATAAAATATAAAAACTATAAACACATGTAGTGGTGTGTATCTATATTGTTAGAAAAAAAATTCTCAAAAGTATTTCACCAAAGTACCTATGTAATTCATTTTTTATAAAATTTCACAAAATTTAGTTCCAAATTAATTTAGTAAGTCAAGATTCTATTAAATAATACATAAATCAAACAAATCACATACCTATATATTTTTTCATAAATATTCACCCATTTTATATAAACTAGAGGTAGAAAAATCTCAATTAGAAGATAATACAATTAATATTTGAAGAGAAACTTTAAATTTATAATGAAAATAATTTTTTTTATATTTTCAAAAACATTCTCAAATTCCATAATAAATGAAAAAGTAATTATTTGAATTCTCAGAAATAAAATGAAATTTGGAAAAAATTAACTATATATTAAACCAAATCATAAAAAATGAAATTAACTTAGGAAATAACTATAATGTAAATTAGTCATAATTAGAACATTGAATAAGAAAATAAATGTTGACATAAAACTATAGTGGAATCTGGGGGATGAAAACATTGAATGGAGTGGTAATGCCCTAAACAGAATCACCATTCGAGATCTATATATAAAGGAAAAAACAAGTTCAAATGGTAATATGGAATGATAAAATACTCATTAGAACCAATTACTACCTAATATTGAATTTTTATTAACCATCCTTCATACTCTAAGTATATTATTTGGTAGAACTCCACTGGACAAGGTGTCATATAAAACTAAGAAACACTAGATATTTTGTAATTCAAACTTATGTACCATAAATATTGATATCTAAAATAGTGCCTAGTGTTCCCAAAAAATATACCAAAGTTTGTATAAGATAACAATCACATCATAACATTAACACAATCATAAATAATTAACATGGAAAAATAAATCTAATCTATCCCCCAACAACATCTCTAGAAACATCCCATTTCACTTTACAAATATCATATAATAATACAATCTATGAAAAATTAGGTAAATATCTATTAAAAAGAAAATATATGGGACTCATGACCAAGGCTATATTTCTATATGATAAAACCTGTTTGAATGTTCCAAACATGTCTTTAAAGAAAATATAAAAATCAAATAATAAATCATCATATAAAAAATAAATCATGGAAGAACCATTTCAGAAACCATTTAGAATACCACATATTTTTTTAAAAGCTTTATAGATCACCATGTGTAATGATATGACTCAAAAAAGTTCATTAAGATAAAAAACACCAATTTTTAATAAAAATTCCCTTTTAAGAACATAAAAAATATTATTTATATTATACTAATATAAATTCCCATTTTAACATCCAATTCAATTAAATGAATCATTTATAAAATTTACACAAAAACATGGAAGGTGTAGGAAAATATTTTTATAAATCATGATTAGGAAACCATTATGAAACCCTTTATTCAAAGTGTGAAAATAATTAAAATCACTTTATAAACTCATCATGGTTATCACATAAAGGTGAATTTGGGTAATTTTTTTTTTGAAAAGACAATAATCTAATAAAAGATTAATGAAAAACAATTACATAAAACCCAACCTAAATTACTAAAACCTATTCTTCCTCTATTGAGAAATCCATACCAAGAAAAAAAATATAATATATATAAGATTTAAAAAACAAAATTTCAATATTAGTACATTCAAACCCCTAGGTTATAACATTGTGGTTGTTAGGGTTTGTGATAGAATAAAAAACCAAGTAGAAATAGAGATAGATAGGTGAAAAGAAGGGTAAAGAAGATACACATAGGGACTAACCTTGAAGAACAAATTTAAAATCACGGGGGGAGGCTAATAGAGCCATATAGGAGGATAGGGAGCTCAGACACAAGGCCTATCAGATATCCCACTTTAATGGGGAAAATAAAGGGGGAATACCCCTAATAAAATTCACCTGAAATTATAAAAATAACCACTTTCAATATTTTTGTAAGGTTTACCCACAAATGTTTTCAAACCATTCTCATGATGCAATATTAGAACATCCCTTGATCTACATAATATACCATCATAGTTTAAAAAACCATCTAAAAACCATATATCAAGGAAAAGTTTTCCAAAACTCAAAATATCAATTACCAAACACCTTAAACTCAATGGAATATATCCTAGAATAATAATGTAAAATAAAGTTACTTTGGGGTGTAAAAATTATAGTGAAAATGTTTGATAGCATTTACCAAAGTTTTTATTGAAAATATAAAAAGGATTTCTAGATATAAAATTAAAAAAATACATATAACATGAAATAAGAAGAAATTTTGTGACATCAACAAATATTTTAGTGTTAGTAGGTGACTACTAGTTTTGTGCAATAACAGGTGAACCCTAACATGGTGGTTTAGTTCATATTGTGTCCAAGTCATATATAAAACAAAGTATAGTGTAACACACTTTTAATAGTGGATATGTATGGATTATTTTATTGTATTATAGTTATAAACCTGAACATCATTTTATATATAAACTATCTTACTCTGTTGTTCACTATATGGTGATGAATTTTAAGAAATTAAAACTATTTTCATGAATTTTTAAATTTTAAATAGAAGTTGATCATTTTTGGTTAATGAAGTCCCATATAAATTACATCAATACTCTTGTAATGTGTCATAACTTATTATGCGGAAATGTTGGTTATAAATCCCTAAATATATATCTCTAAAAATCTCTTATTATTTCTATTATTTAAAAACATGGTTCAAGAAGATACTAAATATTGGATGATATTACTTAAGCATTGTGTGATTCCCATTATATATGGGCACCTCTAGAGGAAATAGTCATTTTGATTATTCATACCAATCTCAATAAAATTAATTTTTGAAACATGGATAGGTTGGATCAAAATCGTATAAAGTGAACTGTTCTTATTTTTCATTTTATATTCTTTCTAATTTTTTTGATAGATTATGAGTTATATATTGTTTTTAAGTTATTATTCTGCTGTATGTAGGATTCTAAACATCCCTTTGGAACCCATCAGATTAAAATATATTATGATGAATTAAATATAATTCATTAAAACACATTTAAGGTTTCCTCTTATGTTATTAAATCCCTTTGAATATTTTCTACATTGATATAATGGTTTCTTATAAATATATTTATTCTGTTTTTATGTTAAATTGATAATTTTTTAAATATAATCCCTCTATAAAATGTATTTTATCTGGACTTATGCGTTATAGAATAACCCATTATTATAAAATTTTATAATTTTATAATTATTTTTGAATTAATTTAACATTTTTAAACAATTTTCATATTTTTTAGGTGATATAAACTTGTTTTAGCTAATATAAACCAATTCATTCCATTTATGTGAACTTTAGTATAACCATTATTCAGATTTAATATTAAATTAATGTATTTTTCTTAAAATTTTCAATTGAAATATGTGCCCTTAATTTATTTTACGATACTATACACTCCACAAACAATATTTTAATTTTTACATTGATTGATATATCAATTACTTATTATAAATATTTAATATTTTTATTGATAATAGGTGGATTTGATTTATTAATAAGTTGAATAATATTGAGAATTTCCCTAGTACCAGTACCTCAGATCCTCAGTATATGACTCAGGTTATTTCCACTACCAGAGAAATTCCTAATCTTGTGGGAAATTATTTAAGGGAATCTTCTCAATATCAGAAGTCCAGAAATGAACAAGTTGATTTCTACTATAAAAGGGTATACACTAAGAATCAGATGGATGGTCACTTCAAGTTGTTATTGGAGAACTTGAGGATTCCACATGTCACTCAAGCCTTTAAAGACTATGTTAGCAGGCTTAGAGAGTTGAATCCTGCATTGGATAAATTTATGGAGAATAAGGATGATTTTATTTCATCCATGGAGAGAGGAGGAAGAATTATTATGGATTTCATAAATCTTCTTTTTCCCTTCCTCAATGTGGACTGCACTCCCATCATTTTTCCTCAAGACTTGTCTTCTACCTCAGGTTCCTCAGGATCTTCCAGTGTTGATCCATTGATGACTCCGTCACAGGCCATCAGAAGCTTGAACCCCACCATTCCTCATAGATCTACTCACTATAGGTCTACTGATTCTTCTGTTGAAACTCCTCCTACCCTGCTGACTACCAGCCCTAGGCTTATCCCTCCATCTTCCTAACCTGCTTCCTCCACTTCCAAAGACAAAGCTCCTTTGGACATCTATGATGTGGATTTAATATGGGAAATATTATTTGATAGGGATCTTTTTACCATATTTGTATATTGTACTATTTATTCATTAATGGAAAATCATCTTCTTGTTTTACATTCTTTTTGTTAATCACAAAATGGGGGAAACAAGTCAGGTTTAAGTTTTAAGTTGCCTAAACTTAGAGGACATTTTTTGTAAGTTGACTGAAATATTTTTATATATATATTATCTATATTTTTCTATAATAAACATGGTTTCAATGTTCTTATACACACCTCTGAAGATATTATCAAATGTTCTTAACCCTAATTCAAAAAATACTGACACAATTTGTGATTATCAAAACGAGGGAGATTGTTAGACTCACCTGTTTTGATAATCCAAAATCATGTTTTGATAATACCAAATGTTATTTTATTTATGTGATAATTATGTTTCTCTTACAAGATAATCATTTATGTGAAAATCATGCTTATATCATAGTGATAACTATGTACGTTTAATCTCACTGCTCTCTTGTTTAAAGCTCACAGTACAAAATTTCTCCAAGTAAAAAGGTCACCGATGCAAAGGTCACTGATGTAATGGTCACCGATGCAAGTTCACCAATGGAAGGTCACTGATGAAAGGTCACCGGTGTATGGTCACCATTGCAAGGTCACCGATGCAAGGTCAACGATTCATGGTCATCGATGCAAGGAAACTGTTGGGAAGGTTACCAATGGAGAGTTATAAATGGAAGGTTACCAATGGAGAGTTATCGATGGAAGGTTACCAATGGAAGGTTACTAATGAAGGGTTACCAATGGAAGGTTACCGTTAGGAAGGTTATCAATGAATTCTACCGATGTGCACTTACTGTTGAATCCTACCATTGTGAAGGTTACCGTTACCAGTCTACCATACTCTTCTACTCCATACTTTTTCAAATTCTTATGATTATTCTAACAGTCATATTTTTTTATCTTTAATGCTTCTGAAATTAATTAATACTGATTGTAGACATATCGAGAGACCATAGCTAGGGAGAGTATGAGGTACCAGAAAGATCTCACGTGATGTAGTTATTACTATTGTCGGACCTCGAGTATAAAAGAGAAGACCAAAAAGAAGAAAAGTGAGGATGGGAAGTGCGTCTGAGCATATAAAGAAACTTACTCGCTAGATCAAAGACGAACCATCCACCACTTACACTGTGAACCCAAAAGCATCACGAAGATAATTTGGGACAAACTCAATTTTTCCTTTTGTGCTTCATCAACCTTTTATCAACACAAGAATCAGAACACTCAGTTCATAAAAGCTAGAACCTAGAGTTGCAACACTCTGTTTTGGAGATAACTTTCAGATAAAGGCTCGAACATCAGATTCTTCACTTCAAGTAGACAAGAGTTGAACTGCAAACATGTAGAGCCTTCAAAACTCAATGTCATCATATTTGCTCTACCATGTTCTTTTATTTTACATTTCTGAGAAGTGTGTGTTTGTGTCATACACACTATCTCCTATGCTTTAACTGGAGGATACAAAAATCTTCACATCAAACTTCTCTTACACATTTTTTTACCACGTATAACTGTGGAAGAGACTGTGTGTGGTTTTTGTTGTTTATAATTCCCACGAAGAACTGTGGTAGAGGTTTTGAACCCTAGACAGTTTGTATAATCTATTTAGAAGACCGGTACAGCCTGTGTATTAAGTTTATTGTTAATATAAACTACTTGGTGGTAGGTGATCACCAAGTAGAGAGGATTAAGTCTCGACTTGAGACTGAACCTCTTGTTTAACTTTTCTGTGCACTATATTTTTTGGAAGAGACCTTGTGTGGTCTGTGTTGTTTATCATTCCCAAAAAGAACTGTGGTAGTGGGTGTGAACCCTGGACAATTTGTAAAAATTGTTGAGAAGCTCGATACAGGCTATATATCAAGTTTATTGTTAATATAAACTGTATGGTGGAAGGTGATCACCAAGTGGAGAGGATTAAATTTCGACTTAATACTGAACCTCTTGTTTAACTTTTCTGTGCACTATATTTTGTTATACTCTGTTTTATCTATTTTCCATTGCTTATAATTGATAAAACTTTAAACTTTTTTGCATTCACATTGATAGTTAATTTTGGTTAGTGTGTGTATATGTTTAATTCAGTAAACTTGTTTCAAAATTTGAAGAAATGTTTCACACTAATTAAACTGAGGCATAATCACCCTTTGAAAAACTTGTTGAACAACTAGACATTTACATCTCTACTGCCTTAATTAACTAGGTTGTTTCAAAATATGGGCAATATTTATAATAAAGTTTTTAACAGAAATTTTAAGTAGGAACTCAATTCACTCCCCTCTAGAGATTCCACTTCAACCAACATGATATTTTGGAAAATCATTTCTAGACCTGAGAAAATGAAATATTTCTTATAGTTCATCTACCCTTTAATTATCCTATTAACGAATTTGGATCTAATAAATTCTAAGTAGTGTGACATATTATTGATGAGCCTCCAAATAAAATGTGCTGGTAGGGATTGATTGAATATATTTATGTTTTTTATTCTCAGTCCTCAGATGATATGTGGCATACAAAACATCATCCATGGATAAGTAATAATTTTCCATTTAAGGATACTACCACTCCACACAATGTTTCTTATAATGTAGTTGATGGTTTTAATGATAGATGTAGGCCAAGAGTACACCATAAATGAGTAGACCAGTTTTTGAGATGTCCACATTCATGACTAAGCAATGTCTACCAACCATTGATAGAGACATTCCCTCTTAAGAAGAGATAGTTCTTCAAATATTTCTCACAAGATCTATAAAGTTAGAGGAATGCGGTCTTATATGGAACATGGGGACCCCAAGATAAGTGAAGGGTAGAGATCCCACCCTTATTCCATGGTCATTCATCATGCCGTATTTCTTGAAGGATGAAATATTCATTCCAAAGAAGATAAAAGACTTTCTCCAATTAAACTCTTATCCCAAAACACATTCATAGTGAAGTAAGGTCCTCTTGATATTTTGGATGTTTTTCCTATCAACCTAAGTAAAAATGATGATATCATCATCAAAAATAAAGTAAGAGGGTATATAGATACCTCGAACTACTTTGATTGTTTTTATTTCACCCTTGTTGGTCTTGTGAAATAGTATTATACTAAGCTAGTCTTCAACTATTGTGAAAATGATGGCAGAGAGGGGGTCTCCATGCCACACCCTATGGAGAACATAAAGTAGCCTTCTGGGGATACATTGATTCGAATGTAAATGTGAGTAGAGATGATGAGTTCTTTAATCCATTTAATGAATCTCATTTGAAATACAATCTCATTAAGAATAAGACCAATAAATCCCTAGTTAATAGTGTCAAAAGACTTTCTGATATCTAGGTGAAGAGCAATATTTCCTCCTCTTGTAGTCTTTTGGAGTACATTTACTCATTCAGAGGCAGTGAGAAGGAAATCCTATATTTTTCTTCATTTGAAATAGCTAATTTGATTCCATGAAATGATTTTCTCAGAGACGTGTACAAGACGATTGGACAGAATTTTAGTGATGACCTTGTAACTGGTGTTGACCAGACCCACTGACTGGAATTAACCAATATCACTTGTGTTCTCCACCTTAAGGATTAAGGAAATAAATTAAGCATTAAATCCTTGAGAGGGGGGGTCCATCTATGAAAAGGTGCTTAACCAGTCTATAAACATCACTGTGAATGACATCACAATAAAATAGCATCTCTGATTTCAATATCTTGTGGGACTGAGGTGAGAAGGATGTTATCAGCTTTAGTGACAAGTTTAGGAATAATTCCCTCCATGAATTCCTAAATTATTCATGGACCATTAAAGATGTTCTTGTAGAAAGAGACTATGATTTGGGAGGCTTTTTTATAATACAATATAGTGTCTCCATACTTTAGTAAGGCTAAGGGACAATTGAATTTTTTTTTAACTCTTTGGAGAGCATTGAGGAATTTGGTGTTCTTATCTCCTTCAGTAACACACTTGAATTTAAAAAATACATTTTGTATGTTATATCTTAGGAAAATTATATTATTTATCCTAGATGACACTCTAACCTCTTCGGAAACATCACCAGAGACGATTCTTTTTTGATAGATTCTTGAATCCCATGTTGGGAGTTTTTGAGGGAATCAATTTCTTAATCAAGGAGGCTGAATTTATTATTACTCCAATGCTTCATTTTGATATTAAGATATTTGAGCTTGAGAATACAAGAAAAAGGATTCCCAATGTGACCCAAGTGTCTAAGACTAATTGGGAACATTCTGGGAGGAAGTCCAGGCATTATTCATCCTAAAGGGAATATTCTTCTTTTCAACCTTATCTATGAAATTAATTATAATTTTGTGGTGGTCTAAATTGTGTCTCTAAAGAGTGACACATGATATTTACTTCCAACTCAATATAAAATAATCATTAACAAATGCACAATCAATTCTGTTTTCACTCATTCAAGTTAGATGCTTCCTATACAATGTATATTCGTCTCCATGAAAGTTGATTACAGTCATCTTCAACTCCTCAACGCATGATCTGAAATCCCTCAATAAAATTATAATAGAATCATTTACTATATTTTCATTCTCATGAAGAATAACATTAAATTAACCCATGATCACCCATGTATATGAGATAGAGCTGGGCATATCTTTAATGTGCATCCATATATAGCTTCTGGAGGCACACACCATTGAGTAGAAAGTATACTGACCAGACCTGGATAAAATTCAAGTGATGATTTTCTCATCTAGACGAACAAGGGTTGGTTTTCAAAACTATTGTGTACCAGGATCCATAATATATCTAGATAGGAAGAATATTGAATATAACTAAGTATTTAATAACCTTTCCCATCAAGGGGATACCCATTGTTGATTCCATTTGTTTTTGGTTCATAAATACCAATAAGTCCAGGTTTATATTTACCCGTAAGGAGCCTGAGGGAACATGATGATCCAAGGTTGGATAGCCCCTGGATGTTACAAAATAGGAGTCTCATTATAATTTCTCTTTGGGGGTGACACCCACTTTTTCTTTTAGCTCAATTTCCTTCTTTCTTCCAGATATCCTTGGGTCCACGTTTTTGGATGTAGCATTGGGCAGTGCCGGCTTTGGGGTGTCTTCAATGCAAATTTGAGAAGGATCCCAGATCTTATCCATGGTTTCTATATTTGTGGGGGTGTTTACTGTCAACTGGCTATTTGTATGCTGAATCAGAGTGGCATCAAGAACCTGCTCGGAAGATGAAACTTGGGTAGTGCCACCTGCTATTATGCTGTCCATGGAAATGACCCCGAGTATGTATGAGTTGACCAAATCCAAAGTAATGACCTCATATTTCAGGTTGAGTCAGATTTTAATGGAATCCTCTAATAAATCTTAAAGAATAGAAATCCCATCACCACAACTGGAGGCCAGATTTTCTACCTTTGTTTGGTTGTAGTCTTTAGCCTTCTTATCAAGGAAATTATGTTGTTCCTCTTCTTCAGCTAAGTCAACCCAGGTCTTGCTAGTGCCAGCAGAATTATCCCCTGTCACCCCTTTGGAGTGTTCAGTAGCAATATTTTTCACATACTTCTTTGAGACAAAATTCCTTCCATTAGTAACCTCTTTCCATGAAGTGTTTCTAGGATTTGGGTTTACTATTTTCGGAATAATGTGATATTTTTTGACTACATGTCCTACCATTCTGCAATGTTCACAATATTTAGGGATATTTTCATATTCCAATCTTACCTCAGTGAGGTGGTCATCAACATCCAATGTTACACAATCTGTAGGTGATGTTTCCATATTGATCTCAACAAGAACTTTGGCATGTAGTCTCAAATCACCACTGATCATGCGTTTATCAATACTCAAAGGTGTGACAATTCTAGGATCTAGGTCGTTTAGGATTTTAAGGTGACAGTATATCTATGGAAGCCCATGGATCATTTCCCAGACTTGAGAAATGCAGTACTTTCGCGGGAAAATATTAAAATTCGAATCCCTTTTTGAGAGGCGAAATATCACTGGCTTCAAGTTGAGGGTGCCTAATCAATAGATCGCATTCAGGTTTTCCAACTTCTACCAAATGGAATGGAAATAACCTTTTCCTATTGGAATCAAATGAAAATTCGAGAATTTACAGCAATGAGAGATTTGCTCATTTGGATTTGTAAAATACCGGGGATTCTCTCCCGTTTCATCGGAGATACATCCAAATACCAAGTATCTGAAGAACTATAACCTTTTTTAATGGCCTCCAGGTCAGCTACTACTGTGATAACACCTTCAACTGAGCACTTGATGATGGGGGGCTAGTTTTGGGTCATCGGTGTGGAAGAATCTCTTGAAAGGGATTCCACAAAGGAAATTTCTTTGTGGGAAAGATTAGAAGAGATATACCCATCCTTAGGCTCATTTTGATGAGGCACGAAAAATCTTTCTCACTCTAAATTAAACGAATATATGAACTAGTAAGTACAGGCTGAGATTTTATCTTTATCGACTTGGTAGATTCAAACTGTGGAGGATCCCATGCAAACCCACATTCTTCTCCCCTCCTTACAAATAAATATCTTTATTGGAAAGTAGGTTTTATATACAATATGTTATAATGACATCAAACAACATTATTATCTCATTTTCATATACATAAACACTTTTAATATAAAGCAGTGGTGGAACCATTAATTTTAGAATATATTTATTTTAAATCATTTAATATGAAATAATGGGTTTATAGAGAATATAAAATTTATTTTCCCCATTTAAAATTTTTATCAAAACCCCAATAGAAAAAATAAAAAATTCTCTTCCCTTGAAACCTCATATCCAAAACCCACTTTTAGAAACAATTTTAGTTAGTAAACAAAATAATTAAAAAAAATGAATATAACTGAAGTATGAAAAAACTTTTAAATGACCCACAACAAGAATAAAAATATATAATGTAAATTGGGTAATATAAATATAGTGGGAATAATGGGATCCAAAAAAATTATATATTTTGAATCCCCATCACAGAATCATCAAGGGAAAACGTACTATGAGAATATCACTAGATCCAAAGGTGATATTATCTTATAAAATACTTAACATGACCAACTACCAACCTATATTGTATTATTGACCAAAATTACCCATGTAAAATACTCTCAATAGCTTCATTGGTGGTACTTACTATGTAATATCATACAAATAGGGCCCTAGATGATGCATAGTGTAAACTAGTGTTTAATTAACAAAGATATCTCACTTAGTAATTAGGTTTCCCATGAAATTAAGAAAATTCAAGTTGATCCAACTAGTATATCGTTAGATCAACACACTAATAATTAATAAATCATAACATATAAATCTCATCTCACTTAAAAAACCCTATAAATAAATATAACCTTTTACATTTCAAGTATCACATAATAATACAATCCATCCCATAGTTGATTAAATCGATTCAATACATATCACAATGTGCTCAAGACCATCAGTATCATTCGAAATGAGAATACCTTTTTGAATGTGACAAATAGGCCAATAAAACCAACAATAAAAGAAAAACTATAAATTATCCTTTGAAAACCAAATCATGAAAATATCCTTTAGTAAAATATTTATAAAACAATACATTTAATTAGATTCCTGATATAACACCATAAGGAATGATATTCCTAAAAAATATTTAATAAAAACCAAACATGCCCTCTTTTTAATAAATTTTACCCTTTATGGATATGCAATATCTTTTTAAAAAATTATACTTTGTTCAATACCTTATCCATCTTCAAATTAAATAAAAAAATTATATTATTTATAATGACACTTGAAATTGATAAGAAAATAGTTTTAGAAACCATGAACTGGAAACCCATATAAAACCTATTATGAAAACTATTCTTGTTATGGAAAATATTATTATAAACTCATCATGGGTATCACTTATAGATATATTCTAAAAATATTATAGTTTCAAAAATGAATGCATTTAATGAAATTTAAAATATAAATAATTTCACTAAAACACCTACCACAATCCCTGGAAAAAATTTTCCATTGATGATAAAATCCAATCCAAGGAATAAAGTAACCTCTATAAGCCATAAATAAGAATACCCCCCCAATTAGTTTCTCCTAAACACTAGGTTCCACCACCATAGTTGTTGTAGTTTAGGGTAGAACAAGTAAAATAGGATAAATAGACAAGGAATGGATAAGAAAAGAATATTGAAGAAAAATTTAGTGTAACCCTTAAGGAACCACTTAAAAATTGAGGGCAAAACCCATGAATGAGTGTAAATTCCTAGGGATTATAACCAAGATTTCTCATCATTGTTTAGTTTGAATGGGGAAGAGAAGGGGATAGACATTAATAAAAATCACTAAAAAATTAGAACTACCCAGTTTTTAGTAGGTTTCATAGTTTACCTATAAGATTTATCAAATAATATAGAAACCATGCACTCTCCACTACATTCAATCCACCATGGACTAAAAAAGTACCCACACCGTTTACAAAACTGTTCAATCTAAAAAAATTGTCCAAAATTCAAAATTATAATTCATGAACAACTAAAACACAATGAAAATTATCATATAATATGTATATTCACATAAACTTGACTTCAAGGTGTGATAATTTTCCCCACCAATCCACATTATGACCTCATAAAGTCATTAAAAAAGTTTCAATTTGTGATTAATCAGATCCCTAACACTGAATTTTGCAATGTGTGATATTTAGGAAAAACATAAGTAGGATCTCTGAATGTATAGTACCCAAAAGAAATTTTTTCCGCATATTAGATGGGGATAATCCTACAAATCGATTGAGAAAATCCTGAAATCTTAATAAAAATCTCTTAGTATAATTCGATTCATCATCAAAAGATATGAGTCTATTTGAATTTGGAGACTTACTATGAATCTCCTCTCTATTTACAATTCATATAAAATAAGTGAAAAAATAATATATACCCCTAATAGAAAAATACCATCTAGATAAAATCATATCCACAAAATAATAGTGGAAGTGACAATATTCCACCAACCATAAAAACCACTCTGGAAACTATTTAATAACATTAGAAATGTAAACACCCAAAATAAAATTTTATAAACTATAATATTGGGTCAATCAATTCATTAATAGCTACTAATATTAAAATGTATTACATATTTAATCAAAAATCATGCCTCATCAATGAAAAACATGGTTATAACTTCATGTCCTGAAAATGAAAGGTACGGTATCCTAGGACCTTAATCATGGAACACAGACTCATGGTGATCCTGATGGAAATCACGCCAAGCACCATCTTGTGGAACATATAGGATTGTTTAGAACTCATTCTAATCATATAAGGATATACCCAAAGATTCCTATGTTTAATTCGTTAAAGCTAATATTTCTTCACATGGTCCATACCATACACAAAAATAAAAAAATTACTAATATGTAAAACATGGACACAAAAAATAAAAAACAAATTTCATGAATAGGGAAAACATTTAACCAAAGGATACAATAATAAAACAATACCTCAAAATATTTAATTTTTTATAATATTAATGAGAATGAATCCCAAAGATATATAATCACTTAAATATAGGTTGTTTTTGAGATTCATTCCTCCTCTATCAATAATTATACTTAATTTTTTTTTGATGATGACCAACACATCCACAATAATATATGGCCCATGTATATTTCAATAAATATGTTATAGAGTGCCCAGGTGTTACACATTTAAAACCCATGATAGATCTATTAATCTTCTAAGGAGTAACAACATGCTATGATGATTGAACATATCTCTTTCCCATTGAACACAAACTCATTTATCTTCTACTCTACATCATAAGGAATATCCTAACTCATAATTGGTTGAATCAAGGAATTTTCCATTATAGGTTTTGTTGTCTGATTATTACCCAATCAAATGGCCTTTTTGATCACTACCTTATAATTTTTTTTCTAGAATTAAATAAAACTAATAAATGGTATAAATAATATCCCTTTTAAATAATAATTCCTTAAATATATTTCTAACAACTATCTTGTGAGAAAATAACAACAACATGGATAAATGATTGACTTAGTCCTTTATTATTCTCTCATACTAATTGAGATTGATGAAATGAAGGTATTTCTATAAATTTATTCTCTCAAGATAGTTTCAAATAAATAAAATCATCTTAAATATTTCCCACAACATACAATTATTCAGTTTCTAATGAATAATTTTATCTCACCTCACTCGTCTTGGTACTTCAAATAACTCTAAAATATATTACACATTTTGGACTTCAAGAGTTTCTAAATAATTTTAGATTCACAAAACCTTATTTAATTAGAAATTGGCCTTAAGAGAATAATTACCACCTTGGATTGTAGGATTTTAATGATTCAAGACAACTTGAATAGGTTCTATGTGTACATTAGATCGCAACTTGAATAATGTTTTCTAATTTGGGATACAATTTACAACAAGAAGAATTTTCTCTAATTTACAAGTGGAATCATCATGTGGATCATCACAATATACAAGAAATATACACTTCCTCATGACATTTTGTAAGGAATTTTATAAATAAATTGAATCCTGGACCGAGTCAGTGCACTACCCACGATTCAAATCATACCATCCCAATATAAACTAACAGAAAAACCAAAATAAACAAATCTATCAAAAGAAAGAACATCTTGGAGCCTTTAAAAAATTATTTTCATTTTAAATAAAAATAACACGATATAGATTTTAAACATTTATTTTATAATGCACACATAATTTAGAATAAATCATTAATTAAATTTTTTTTAACCATCTTGTATTTTTATTATTCAAATGGACACCCTTGTAAAAACATATTAAATATGAAAATTATTATTATAACAACCACAAAAATAGTTTATGGAAACAAAAAATTGCATAAAACATATTTTTTACATACAAAACCATTTTTAAAAATAAATTTCAAAACATTAAGGAATCAAACATTATTCAAAACCCCACACAAAAATATCTGCATACCAAAACACACCCTTTAATTAACCATATATCAAAGATAAAAATTATTAAAATCAATTCATATATTAAAGGAGGTGTTACAACCAATTGATGAGGGATTTATAACTATTAATGGTTTGTATTATTACCTTGGACAATTTTGTTCCTACAGGGTAACATCCTTTGAGAAACCCTCAAACCCCAATCAAAAGGGATCCATATAGATTCCAAAACCATTTGAACTAATCATCAAACTATAGTCCTTGAATTTTAACCCAAAAATGGAATAATGCACTAAAATATCTCATAAAACATAATGGGGATCAAAACAATATCATCTCAGATCAAAATAAATCAAGATTAATCAAAACATGAATTGAAATCCAACATTTAAACCCAAATTTCCAATGGAAATTCAATATTCACCATGAAAGGTGGTGATCAAGAAGATACCTATGAGATACCACCTAATTTCCAATAATCATAAATCTATAATCCCATGAAAATAATAATAATTAAAGGTTTCAATGATACCATTTTCTCACGAACCGTTCTATAAAAGGCCAGCATGGTACACAACCATTCTTACAACATGCCTGGAGGAATGTTCCTTATCACCGTGGGCTATTGATAAGATCCATGGTATCATATAACAACCTATTGGGGATAATTTTATCCTTATATAATAATTTATAATGTAGTGGAAACATGATAAGAATTTGTTATGGATCACTTATACATTTAAATTCCCTATAATATTAAATTAACCATTTATATAAAAACTAAACAAAACATGGAAAAAAATAAACTACCATTGAAAAAATGATCAATAAAAAATAGAATTCATTCTCAAAATATATTGTATAAATAAAAAGTCACAAGAATTGATATAATTGTGTGTATAAATAAAAAAATATCCAATTAATCTCATTTATAATCATCTCAAAAATAAAACATAAATCCTAACAACTACCCAAATTCCTCCAAGTGTCCTATAGTCACCCTCCACATCCCAACTCATCCAAAAGTTAACCAATATGAACAAAAATCTGAAGATAAAAACAATTGAACCTATAATAAAATATAAAAATTATAAACACATGTGGTGGTGTGTATCTATAGTGTCAGAAAATAATTCTCAAAAGGATTTCACCAAAGTACCTATGTATTTCATTTTATATAAAATTTCACAAAATTTAGTTTCAAATTCATTTTGTAAGTCAAACTTCTATTCAATAATAGATAAATCAAACAAATCACATACCTATATAATTTTCTATAAATATTAATCCATTTTATATAAACTACAGGTAGAACAATCTTCATTAGAAGAGAACAAAATTAAATCATTTAAAAAGAAACTTTAACTTTATAATGAAAATAAAATTATTTTTTATCTTTTCAAAAACATTCTCAAATTACACAATAAATAAGAAATCAATTATTTTAATTCTTAGAAATAAAATGAAATTTGGAAAAAATGTACTATATATTAAACGAAATCATAAAAAAGAAAATTAACTCAGGAAAGAACTATAATGTAAATTAGTCATAATATGAACATTAAATAAGAAAATAAAAGTTGAAATAAAACTATAATGGAATCAGGGGATGAAAACATTGAATGGAGTGGTAATTCCCTAAACAAAATCACTATCAAGTATCTATATATCAAGGAAAAAACTAGGTCAAATGGTAATATGGCATGAGAAAATACTCATTAGAACCAATTACTACCTAATATTGAATGTTTATCTAAATTTAACCATCCTTCATACTCTAATTAGATTATTTGGTAGAACTCCACTAGATAGGGTGTCGTATACAACTAAGTAACACTAGCTATTTTGTAATTAAAACTTGTGTACCATAAATATTGATGTCTAAAATAGTGCTTAGTATTCCAATAAAATCTACCTAAGTTGGTATAAGATAAAAAGCACATCATAAAATTAACACAATCATAAATAATTAACATGGAAAAATAAATCTCATCTATCCCCCAACAACATCTCTAGAAACACCCCCTTTCACTTTACAAATATCATATAATAATACAATCTATGCCAAATTGGGTAAATATCTATTAAAAAAATATATGGGCCTCATGACTTAGGCTATATTTCCATATTAGAAAACCTATTTGAATGTTCCAAACATGACTTTAAAGACAATATAAAAATAAAATAATAAATCATCATATAAAAAATAAATCATGGAAGCACCATTTCAAAAACTATTTAAAAAAAAACACATTTCTTTAAAAGATTCATAAATCACCATGTGTAATTATATGCCTCAAAAAAGTTCAATAAGATCAAAAAACACCCCATTTTAATAAAAATAACCATTTAATAACTTAAAAAATATTTTTTATATTATACTAGGATAAATTCCCATTTTAACATCCAATTTAATTAAATGAATCATTTATAAAATTTACAGAAAAACATGGAAGGTATAGGAAAATATTTTTATAAATCATGAATAGGAAACCATTATAAAACTCTTTATTCAAAGTGTGGAAATAATTAAAATCATTTTATAAACTCATCATGGTTATCACATAAAGTTGAATTTGGGTAATTTTTTTTTGAAAATCCAATAATATAATAAAATGTTAATGAAAAACAATTACATAAAATCCATCCTCAATTACTAAAACCAAGTCTTCCTCTATTGAGAAATCCATACCAAGGGAAAAAATTCAATATATATAATATTTTAAAAACAAAATTTCAATATTAGTACATTATAACCCCTAGGTTATACCATTGTGGTTTTTAGGGTTTGTGAGATAAAAAAAACAAGTATAAATGGAGAAGGATAGGAGAAAAGAAGAAGAAAGAAGATACCCATGGAGACTAACCTTGAAGAACAACTTTAAAATCTTGTGGGGAGGACCATAGAGCCATATAAGAGGATAGGGAGCTCGAAAACGAGGCCTATCAGATATCCCACTTTAATGGGGAATATAAAGGGGGAATACCCCCAATAAAATTCACCTGAAATGATAGAAATTATCACTTTCAAGAAATTTTTAAGGTTTAACCCCAAATTTTTTCAAACCATTCTCTTTCTGCAAGATTTGAACCTCCCTTGATCCACATAATATACCATCATAGTTTACCAACCCATTTAAAATCCATGTATCAAGGAAAAGGTTTCCAAAACTCAAAAACTCAATTACCAAACACCTTACACTCAATGGAATATATCATAGAATAATTATGTAAAATGAAGTTACTTTAGGGTGTGCAAAATATAGTGAAAATGTTTGATATCTTTTACAAAAGTTTTTCTTGAAAATATAAAAAGGATTCCTAGATATACGGTTAAAAAAATTCATATAATGTGAAATAAGATGAAATTTTGTGACATCAACAAATATTTTAGTGTTAGTAGGTGACTAATGGTTTTGTGCAATAACAGGTCGACCCTGACATGGTGGTTTAGGTCATATTGTGTCCAAGTAATATATAAACCAAAGTATAGTGTAACACAATTTTTCATAGTGTATATGTATGGATTATTTTATTGTATTATAGTTATAATCTTGAACATCATTTTATATATCAACCATCTTAATCTGTTGTTCACTATATGGTGATGAATTTTATGAAATTAAAATATTTTTCATGAATTTTTAAATTTTAAATACACGTTGATCATTTTTGGTTAATGAACGCCCATATAAATTACTTACATACTCTGGTAATGTGTGATAACTTATTATGTGTAAATGTTGGTTAGAAATCCCTGAATATATATCTTCAAAAATCACTTATTCTCTCTATTTTTTAAAAACATGGTTCAAGAAGATACTAAATATTGGATTATATTACTTGAGAATTGTGTGATTACCATTATATATGGACACATCTTGAGGAAATAGTCATTGGTATTATTCATAGTGATCTCAATCAAATTCAATTTTGAACCATGGATAGGATGGATCAAAATTGTATAAACTGAATTGTTCTTATTTTTCATTTTATATTATTACTAATTTTTTTGATAGATTATGAGTTATATATTGTTTTTAAGTTATTATTCTATTGTATGTAGGATTATAAACATACCTTTGGAACCCATCGGATTAAAATATATTATGATTAATTAAATATAATTCATTAAAACATATTTAAGGTTTCCTCTTATGTTATTAAATCCCTTTGAATATTTTCTACATTGATATAATGGTTTCTTATAAATATATTTATTCTATTTTTATGTTAAATTGATAATTTTTTTAAAGATAATCCCTCTATAAAATGTATTTTATCTGGACTTATGTGTTATCGAAGAACACATTATTATAAAATTTTAGAATTTTAGATTTTTTTTGAATTAATTTAACATTTTTTAAAAAATGTTCATATTGATTAGGTGATATAAACTTGTTTTAGCTAATATAAACCAATTTATTCCATTTGTGGGAACTATATTATAACCATTATTCAGATTTAATATTCAATTAATGTATTTTTCTTAAAAGTTTCAATTGAAATACGTGTCCTTAATTTATTTTACGATACTATACACACCACAAACGATATTTTAATTTTTACGTTGACTGATAAATAAATTACTTATTTAAAATATTTAATATTTTTCTTGATAAGAGGTGGATTTGATTTATTAATAAGTTGAATAATATTGTTATAAATTATCCCCAATATTACAGAGAGTTAAATTTTACGTGAATACATTTATGAATAGAAAATAAGTTAACATTCCATTATAACTATGGTTCTCCTAATTATCCTCTATAGATTATTTTAAATTTTTTATTACTTGATTATTTACCAATAATAAGTTCTGATCACTGAGTAATTCACTTTTAATTCATATTCCATCATAGTAATTTCTTTGTTTGCATAAAAATTCAAATGTTTCTTTTTATTTAATAAATTTTCTATTTTTCTTAAGAATTTCTAAATATCATTTTAATACACTCTCCATTACCCATGGCATTTAAACACACTATTGAAATAGTTTTGGGAAAATACTATATTGTTCGTTGTGTAAACCAATGACTGTTCAAAATTTTAAACTATTAATAGGGAGGGGATCAATATATTTCATTAGAATTTATAAAATATTTCATAAAAAAGTAATATAAATAATTATTCATATATGATTCAATATTTCATGCTCAATATAATTTTTGTTACTTCATGTATAATATCTCATTATTTGATTCTTCCTTTCATTGATCCTTGGTTTGGAAATTGTAAAATATTATTTGTATAATTGGTTTTGAGAACACAAAAATTAAATTCTATTTCTCTCTAAAATGATTTATAAAATAAATATTCTTCTGATATGTGTGAGAAAAATGATACTAAAATCCACTGACTTTATCACTTGAAATTAATCATCATTTATTGTTTATGATTTCATACCTCATGATAATATTTAGTATGAACTACTAGAATTATTTTTTATTTGATAAAATTTTGTAATCTGTGCCATTGAAGTTACTTCTAATTGTTCAAATGTATTAATTTTAACTTTTGAATATTATTTCAGCTAAATTATATGAATACTTATTTAGATAAGTATTGAAAATTCTAAAATCCATCTTGATTTATGTGTCTTTAATGATGATTTTTCTTTGTAAAAGTATTATGAATTCTTGAAAACAGGTACTCTTATGTTGGAAATTTAATTTTATAAAAAGGGTCATCATTTTTGAGTTCTAATAAATTAAAAAATTTTGAATATGAAGGGTTTTATGAATTAGTGTCATCAAAAAGAGAGTTTTTTTTTGTTTTTTGAGTCTTTTTATGGACATATTTCATTGATTTTTGTACATAATAAATTATGGAATTCTTTAGAAAATAAAGAATATAAAAAAATATGTTTGGGTATAAATTCAAAATCAATTAACTGATGATTTTTTTTTAAAAATATTTAATTAAAATGACCATGATAATGATATCACATAAGGGTTATAAAATAAAATGGGGGAATTTATTGAAAAATTTAAATATTAAGAAGATGAAGTTTAATTGGATTAATAATAAAATGAAGAGGAATAATTTTCTCCAGTGAGAAATTCAAGAAATTAAAAAAATAAAATTTTGGAAAATAAGAGTGATATTGAGGATAAAGAAAAAATTTGTGAACTTTAGTATTTTGAAGAGGGTTGTGACATTAAAAAATTATGGAAAATCAATCTTATACTTTAAGGGTAGCACTATGATCGATTAGAAAATGTGAATTTAATTTTTCAATTTTTATCAGAAATAGAAAAATGTTTTTAGTTTCCTTAAGGATGAAATAGTTAAGTTTAATTAAAATCTGGTTGATGCTGAGAATGTTTATAATAATATCATAATCTATTTTTTTTCTAAAATAAGCAGTTTTGAAGGTTAATTAGATATTGTGTATTTTTTTTGGAGATGATAAGAAACCATAAAAAAATTAATTTTTTTCTTCCTTTTAAGGATAATGAATACACAACAAAAATTTAACCATATTTTTTTGATTTGGATGAGTGGAAATTTTTTCAAAAAAAGGATAAACCTTAATTTTTTAGTCCTAACACTTATTATTTCACACTATTAGTTTTTATGAAAATGAATTAACAGTTACTCATTAAGGGAAAGATTATATGAATATAAAACTTCCTAATTTTCTGTTTACTCAAACATATTTGGAATGATCCTTTCTTCATGTTGAAATTAATTATTCAAATGAACTCATATAATATATATAGGATGAAGTTTTGGATATTGAAACTAAATTAGTTGCTGATCCAAAAAATTTTAGTATTGGGTTTAGAAATTTTCCATACAAAACTAGTATAGAAAAAAATTGATATTTTTTATATAGAATAAATGAAACATATTTTAGTTCCAAAATTTATATATTTGAATGTAGATTCAATATTCATTATTTAAAAATGAATTTTAGGTCATTTATTCATTAATTTGGAAGGATTAAATGAATATTAAGAAGGAATGTATCATGAAAATACCCCATTAGATATTAAATTTTAAAAAAGAGTTAATGAACATGATTTTTAATCTATGATATTTTCATAAGTTATTATAGTTATAGTATCTAAATTTGTAAAATAATTTAAAAATAAATCATAAATCATAATTTATAATTTTGTTTTCATTACTCAATATATTACACTTGTTTTTTATGAATTTGAGAGATAAAATTAAGAGTGGATATGTGAGAAAAATGTAACAACTTTGGTGGTACCCATATATTATTTCCATATAAATTAATATTAAAATGATTTAAATTGAATCCAAAAGTATATTTTGTTAGTATGATAACTTTAACTATTTAAAGGCACCTACATGGGCATTTTTTACATTATTGAATATTTAGTTTCTTTTAAGTGACATTGAATCTCCAGAAAACATTTTATTATTAATAAAAATATATAAATAAATATATAGTGGTTATTAATAAAGAAAACAAAACCTATATTAGAACATGGTTAGTTTTTTGGTCATGTTTTTCCAAAGAGATTAAAACATTCCCTATATGAGAGACAACTAATGATTGTCATTATTTCAAAAAAATATTATTTTTCTTCATCTTCCATGTATTTAAATTTCATTTCATATTTGAAAATAAATGTATCACTCACACTGGACTTCACTTTGTGTCTTAATATATCTTAAAGGTAGGATAAAATAAATACCAATCTATTATAAAAAAATTCAACTTAATCAAGTTATATCTTTCTTATTATCGTTACTGAATTATTTTGGGTTCATTTTTTTCATTAAAGAAGTTGAGAAGAGGATATTTGGTTATATATGGAGAAAATATGGAAGGTTACCAAAAGTAATTTACCATTGATCATGTTTTTAATGTCACCTTATATGATGTATTTAAAGTTATCATGATGATTTATGATTAAGGGATCACCAATTTGACTTCACAATTCATTGAATCATCTCTCTATTACATTTAACAATGGTTATATTTTTTATTAAATCATAATGATGAAATTTCAAGCAATAGATATTTGATATTTAAATGAAATTATGATTGTAAATCTATGATAACAATAATGGATGATATTCATGTCATCATAGATAAATGGTATTTCTAATATGAGATAAATAGGGGGAATTTCATCCTCCTTCACCTTCATTTGACAGTACTCAGATCTCAAGTCAATCTTGGAAAAATAATGAGCTCCCTAGAGATGATAAAACATGTCATAGATATGAGGAAATGGGTAATTATTATCAATAGTAATGTCATTATAATCTCTATAATCAATATAGACTCTCATCGAGCCATATTTATTTTTAAAAAAGAAACAGGAGGACCACATGGTGAAGTGATAGGATAAATAAATCCTTTATCAAGAAACACCTTCAATTCATTTTTCAATTCAAGAACTTCCAATTCATCCATTATATAAGGAGTTTTTGAAATTATCTTAGCATAAAGAACCAAGTCAATAGTAAATTCAACTTCCTGAGCATGTATAACACTTGAAAACTCATAAAAAAAATTCAAGTATTCATTTAACACTATCACAAAATTAATTAAAATAGTTCTATTGTTCTAAAAAATATGAGAAATATTACATTAATTTACATATTTTAACATTTTCTTATATTCTTGATATGTTATCAATTGTATGGGTTCATTATTGTATAAAAATTGAAGCACTTTCTGATAAAAAACTTCTATAACTCTATAATCAATCTTAGCATGATAAACATAAATATAATCCATACCTAAAATAACATCAAAATCTACTAAGAAAAAACAAAAATTCCTGTAAGTAATTTCATTCCATATATAAAAACAAGAATATTATTATAATTCATTTTGATGTAATACATCTCCCTAGGGTTTTAACCATAAGCTCTAGTCTCATTTCTTGAGGTGAAATTTTAAATTTACCAGAATATTTTTTAGAAATAAAGAAATATGTAGATTAGGTGTCAAATAATACAATATAAAAATCTATGTAAACAAAAAATTACCTGATACCACTTAATTGGATGGCCCAAAATCTATATACTTAGTTGCAAAGGATCTCTCTGCACCTTTCTGATTATAATCTGAATACTTTCCTTCATTCATATCTTAGTTTTGGTAGGTATTTTCATAATGACCCATATCACCACATTTATAATACTTTATATTTTTCTTAGCAGAACTAATATTAAGATCATTTTTATTTTAATCTCTGGAATATGTCTAAACATACCACATCAAAAACAATTTCCTGTTTTGTTAAGGCATTCCCCAGGGTTATTTTTATCATGCTTTTCACAAACTAGAAACTGTAGTCTCTAACTTCAGAATTATTTGACTAATTCTTACCCATTGATTTAAATATGGACATATTATTTTTCTTATTTTCAATATACATGTGATCATCAGAAAACCCCATCTCTACCCTCTCCAAATATCAGAAAATTTTCTCATAACTTTTCAATTCACAGGAGGTCAATTCCCTTCGTCATATTGGATTCAATCTTGAGTAAAAATGATTTATTTTTCTATCAAGATCTCTAATTAGATTTAGAGTGTATATTTCCAATCATGTGAAGTTTTATTTATAAATGGCCATTGAATCCTCCTCCTTTTGTTTCAATTCAAGTAATGTATTTTCCATCCTAAGTTTAACTAACTTAGGAAAATATTGTTGTTGTAAAATATTTTGAAATTCATCCCCTCCCCATACATCAATATCCTCACTATCCCTGATATTCATGAAAATTGACCACCACTAGTCAGATTCCCCATCAAAACCATAAATTGGAAGACTATCCCATTTACTATTTGAACAACCGATGGCATCAAATATCTTTTAAAGGTATTTAATATACCCTTCAGCCGACACTAGGTCAGAAGATCCACTAAAAGTAGGAGGGTGTTGCCTCATAAAATTATCCACAATTATCTTGTTACTTTATAGTATTTATGGCTGTTCTCTTTCACAGATTACACATCCATTTATAGAATATTTAAACTGATATATTACAATGATAATATACTTGTTTCAAATCCCTAATATTCTAGACTGAAAATTTAGAATGATTTTAGCCACTCGGTTCCTTAAAACGTCAGCTACAATATTTATTCTAAAAAAACCATTCTGAAAAGACATATCCTAGATGAATAAACATGGTACTCTTGAAATTATATATCATTTCATCATAACAATAAGGTAAAAATTATTTATATTATTCTATTAAAATTATCCTAACAAATAATCTAATTTGAACTTTTCTCTGATAACAACTATAAGGAAATGGTCTTAAACCTTACATAATCTAATTAATTCAACTAGAAAACAATATTTACATTCCCAAAGATTATTTAGGTTCATTATTTTAGAAAGATATAAAATTATTCATACATATAAATTCACAATTATACAAAGTGGTTACCACTAAAATAACATCAATTTCTTCTGTTATACAATTTTTTTAAGAAAACATGAATTCTTCACAACATTCATCTTTACTTCTAATTTTCGATTACCCATAATTCATACCTATTAAAAACAATTGAAAAACATTGTATGATAACAAAAATAACAGTAAGGGATATAAAAAGAATTAAATAAAATGTTATTCCATGGATACAAATACACATATGAAAACATTTTCACAAGATATACTTCTCACACATAAAGTGTGATATACTTGCATATTGAAAACAGGTGATTTAAAAATAAAACATAAATAATATAATAAAAGAAAAATTGGGTAATTAAGTACTTTGGATTGTAACCCTCAAATATATAATAAAAATTTTAACCCTCATGGGTACCTTATAATGTAACCTTTATAGCTACCTTACAATGTAACTCTCACGACTACCTTATAGTGTAACTATCACAGTTATACTTAGAGTAACCATAAAATCAACCCCCAACATAAACATACACAATCCATTGGAGGGAGATATAAGTCTCACCATTACTCATAAAAAATTTCCAAGAACGAAAATATATTCATAAAAAAGAAAACTTATATCATATAAATAATTCCCTTTAAAAAAAGAAATTAAAAGAAATTTTTTAAATAAAATTCCCTTATTAATATAATATATTTGAATTGGGAATTGATAAAAATAATGGAATATGTGTATAAAGTTTAAATGCACATAATAAAACATATTATAATCAAAATTAATTTTAGAAAAAATATTAATACGACATAATCAACAAAGTAGAAGGTTAACCCAAAAAATGGAAATTGTGTTAATAATTCTCTTACCTCAGGTTCATCTTACTTCAGGAGTGTGAAAAAATCATGCATAATTTTTTAAAGAGTATTATTAATATATTAGAGAACCATATTAATATTTATAATTAATTTTAAGATATTATTATAACATCTTTCCACCCATTTATTAATAATATTTTTTCAATTTCATTGTTTCAGGTGCATTTATTTCATGGATTCAATGGTTGGTTTAGTATGGATTTTCATGTCAAATGGAAGAAAAATTATATAAGTGGAATTAAATGGTGTTAAAATGTTTTAATAATTTTAAATGATACTATATATCATTTTTTTGGATATGGGGAGGAATCGTTAGACAAAAAATTATTTTAGAATGAATTAGTTTATTTCGGTGGTTTTTACAACCATCAAGAACTTAAATCATTTTATTTAATATAATGAATAAATTATAATTAAATAACATTAAATAACTTATAATAATAATAATAATATATTTTCAAAACATATTAATGGTTTTATGACCAGCCTTGAAGGAATTAACATAAATTGAAAACACACCATCCACGGTGTTAGTAAATCAACACATCAATGACAATGTTTTTATTTTTAGAATAACAGTGAGAGGATGAGTTTGAGGATATAATTATCCATAAAAATGATAATATTAAAGTATATATAATATAATATATTTTTCATGCAACTTAGATAAGGTAATTTGAAGAGACTATAAGAAATAAAAAAAAAATTAAAAGAAAATAAAAGAAAATGGAATAGGATTTTACCTCTTGAATTCAACTCCTTGAGAAACTCTTTAAGGACCTAGGTTTTTACATTTTGGTGAGACCATAATTTATTGGACATTAGAAAGAGGATTCAGAAGTTAATTGGATTTAAATTAAACATGATAAAAGTATTTTAGGTGCGAGTATAAGTTGTAGTGAGTTGTGATATTTATAGTGGAGGAGATGGGTGTTTACTCATCATTATATTAATTAGTTTATTATTGTGGATCAATAGTATGACTAGATTAAGAATTATCACGAAATATATTAAAATAATGAATGAGAGTTCTATATTTTGGGCTTAAATTAGCCATAAATCATATATGACCCAATAAATCATGTATTTGTTAAATACAGTATTTTACTATTCACCAAAAAGTCATGTATTTCAGAAAAATCCCAAAAATCTGGCCTCATCAATTTTTGACATGTAGAATTAAAAAATGAACTCTTTTTTTATGAAAAAAATTCTAAGCATGAGAAATTTTATTTTTAATTAAAATAATAATTTATTTTAAAGATATGAATTTTAAAACTATAAACGATTTTATTACTTGTTGAAAAACTAATCAAGGTATAATAAATTTATCCTACAATCATAAGGAAATATAATATTAATTTATGAATCTATCTTATGAAAATATATTTTATTTTAAAACATAATATTAATTAAAAAATTGTAATTAAATTTTTATAACTCACAAAAATACCAACACTTAATTGATGATTTTATTAAAAAATATTTACTTATTTGATGATATAAATATATCATATATTCACTTATAAAATGGTTTAATTTTATTTATATTTTTTAGGTGAGGTTAATATTCTATTGGCTATATTACTATTCTATATGGTCATGTCACTATTCTTATGGTCATGATACTATTCCATTAGTTGAAATTCCATAATTTCTATAAATTCCACTTCTTTCATTATACATTTATATTGTATTTAACTATTTAATTAAAAAATGAAACAAAATTTTTATATAAGTACCTGGGTCATTACACAAAAGGTAATCTAATAAGCTTATCTTTAATGGAAATTATTTTCTATGTCATCATGGTCAAATATATAACTTTTTTAAAAGTTTTATTATGTTTTTCATGATTTAAAATGAACTATTATGAGCCTTAATTTTCTATTAATAATGATTATTAAATAATTTATGAATTTTTTTTTCATATAACGTGATTTATTTTGTATAATTTTTTTTATTTTTAACTTATTTTTTATTTTGAAGAAAGTACATTTTTTTGAGTATTTATGGACTAGTGGTTTATTAATTTATTTATATGTCACTAATTGAGTTTTTTTATCATCCCATATTTTTAATGTTTTTAACTCTGATTAAGGATGATTATATACAAAGATGTGCTCAATATAAAAATAGTGAAGATGTGTCATGAAAAGAAAACATGTTATATATTTATAGTTTAATATTATTTATGAAATGAATACTGAGTAAAAGTATGCACTTTATAATTTATTGGTTTTTTATGTAATATTTATGACAAAATTCTCAGAAACACTATACATAAAAAGATATTTTGGAATGTAATAAATTAAATTCTTGTCCAAATATACTAGATTTTGTGAATTTTAATGTTGGTTCCTTACATGTTCAATGTCCAACCAGTTATATCAGTTGAGCTAGATGATTAAATCGGTTGTATTATTTTATTTAATTTTATTAATATAATAATATTTATCATAGATGTTTATTAATTATAATATATACTTATTATAATATATCAAATTTAATGATAATAAGTTAATTTATTTCAATACATATTTAATGAAACATATTTGATGTTTCAATATGTAGTACCAAGTTATATTTTCAAGAAAATATTTCCTAAAAACATCTATATGATTAAATATTTTTTAACATTTAAACATTAGTGATTCTATCTAGAAACCACATAATATCATAATTATCTTATTAATATTTATATCCTAGTAGAATTGAAAATTATCATGTCTCTATCAAGGTATTATATTTCATACTTGGTACATTCGGTTTAACTACATCACAAATCTTAAAAAAAGCACCATAATTTAAAATTTGAGAAACAATTACATAATTAACAAAAACAATTATGAACTAACCCATAATTGGGGAATATTATTTTAGAACTAATTCTCTATTCTTTTATATAATTCATTCAGTTTCTTAATTATTAATCAATAGTGAACTATCTTTATCCATGAAAAAAACATAGTTTCATCATTGATTTTGTAAAGACAATTGAACACTTTTTGTTTAAAGCCATAAAATTTTATTATAAAAAGAATTAATATCAAATTTATGGTATAATAATTAATATAAACATGATTTCCAAAATACTGAGAATTTTATCTTAAGATATAATCATAAATAGTAATTAAAAAACATAAGATCATACAACCTTTGATGTTCTAATATTGTTCTTTTCTCCATATTTTCTCTTTCGAAGACACTAATTTATTTCACATCTAGAAGAATATTTCTTTAGAATAAAATTTTTTTATGAACAATAATATATTTGCAGCACTATGTAATAAAAATTCCACCATTGACTAATATTTTTTTTAAAATTAATCATTTAAAAAAGAATAATTGTACAAATAAATTATATAATACATCTAAATAAGTTGGAAAAACTGTGAAATAAAAAACTAGAAGATAAATGAAAAACATAAAAAAAAAATAAAGAATAATAAAAATAATAACAACCAAAATAATGGTTAATACATAATAAATTATTTATGGAAGAAATAATAGAAAGATAAATTCTAGAACATTCAATATTATCTTGAAAAATCACAATTTCATTGAAAACCCATGTCATCATTTATGTAGATTTTACTCAAAAAACCATAATAAATACTTGAAAAATAAATATAATATTGTAAATATTTATTAAATTATAATGAAATAGTGGATTTAATAGACATGATATTGCTTGAAGTGTTAAGATAGGTTACATATCCCACATATTTTAGATGATGTATATATTAATCTGATATAATGGTTTATGTTACATTAATACTTTCTTGATAACACTTATTTTACTAAACAAAAAATCATTTATAGAAACAAGTGATGGTTATTTAATAGCATCCAAAATTATCAATAAAAATTCAGTGGAGTCACGATCTTCGTTACAAAAAATAATTCTATCCCAAATAAACCATTTAATCCAATGAAAATAATACTTTTATCCTGCTCATATCTTTAAAATATAAATTCATTGTATGGTGTTTTAGTCACTAATAATACAAGAACCTATTTATGATCATGAATTGTTATTAAAAAAATAAAATTTATAGAAAAATTAGTTATCCTAGGACAAATGATTCTCTTCCAACCTTTTATTTTCCTTAATAAAACTAAAAATTGAATGATTATAAAAAAATCAAATGTTATTGTTGGATGAGACACTAAATTACCAAAAAATCCAATTTTACAATCCCACATAAAATTAATTTTTGTACAATGTGAAGAAAATTTTAAACAAAAATATTCAATAATACCTCTAATTTTAAAATATTTATTACAACTCTATAGTTGGAAACATTATCAATAATAAACTGGATAACAAATGTTTCACCAAAAAATTCAAATTTCTCTTAAAACATCCATGAAATGTTACAGATTATTTCTAAAATCATTAAAACAATCAATTTAATCTTTACAAAAAAAATCCTTTTATAGTATACATAAAAAAATTTATATGTTGTATATTCTCTTGACCTTTTATTCTATATATCATAATTATGAAATCAGTTTCTACCAAATATATTTGATAAGAATCAACCAAAATTTTAATCACATTTTTCACTTCATAAAATAAACTGCTTGATAATGAAGGATGCATTAGAGATTAATAACCTTGACCAATAAAAATTATTCTATTAACCACATATTAAAAATAAAATGATTTTACAAAGTTTAATCGAATAAAATTATTATAAAAAACTTTTCAACTATATTATATACTCTATGTATATAATTTTTGAATACTAATGAACTTCTAGCTGATGGTTGATTCCCATGAATAGTTCTTTATGTAATTATTCTTACTATTATCCTACTTTCTCATTATTTTGTACTTATGTATAGAATCATCTCTCTACTTTTGATTTTATCACCTTCATATTAAAAAAGATCTTTTATAGAACTACAAGTCACATTATAATTATTTAATTCAATTCCTCCCATACTATCTTAAAGTTTGAATGTGAAATAAAAAGGAACCTTGGAACATAGATAAATATCACTCTTTTTTGGACTGATACTATGGATTTATATGAATTACCCTCCTTCGAATTAATTTTCACAAAATATGAATTTAAATATATTTTAATATTTTTGGCATATAACTTCAGTATTATGGTACCATGTATGATTAGCCTTTTCTCTCAAATATATCAGTAAATATGTCACGTTCTATTAAAATAAAAAATAACTAATTAAAATTGAAAAATAAAATATTATTTATCAATTCATATTAAATATTGTTTCAATTAAAATTTATAATATTATACAATAATTTATCAAAATTATCAATTTAAAAATGTCTTAAAAATTATTCCCTAAAAATAAAAATATATTAATATATCAAAATAGAGTATTAATATAAAAAAAATAGAAAATAAATCAATATAAGAAATTGAGTAAACCAAATCCTAAAATATATTAAGTGATTTTGAAAAAAATAGAATTAAAAAAATCAAACAATAAATAAATAAATAATGATGAATATAATTTTTTGAAACAAAGAAATATAAGAGAATCATTAAAAAAATGATAGATAAAATAAAAATACACATATATGTTTATATAATGTTCAACACACTTGTGTGGAATTTGAAAAAAAATAGAGCATTGGGTGTCTTAATCTAAACCAATATAAGGATAAAATACTTTAGATAAAAGTATGAAGAATCTTATTCATGTATATAATAAAGGTTTTAAAAATTAATTTCAGGAGGTTCTTTTGGAAGGAAAATTCATTAAACTCTAACTAGGAAAGAAAATATTGTTTTACCTAATATTTTTTAAATAATGGTTTGGTCCTACTATTGGGTTACCCAAATATTTTTTCAAGTACATTATTAGATATTTCTAGATAAAAGAAGTTCAAATTTTAATCCAAATTTTTAGATTGGACCGATTTAATTTTTCCCCAGTCATTGTTCTAACAGGTCAGTACATTGGTCTTGGACTGGGTTTTAAAAAAATAGAATGAAGTAAGACAATTATATACACCTAACCAAGCCCAACCTAAGTTGAAATATTGTCTTGGAAAACTGAAAGGCACTCTACTAATTGAATTATCTATAGTAGATGATTTATTTGTTATAGGTGACTCTCATCAATTTATATCTACTCATATAATTTATTATTTAAGTCTATCATCTCAGATTATGTTATTTTTGGTAGATATATTATCCCCCCAAGAATGATGATATTACGTGGATTCTATTTTCTTTCTTCCCTTCACATCATAAATTAAGTAGAGATGGCACAGGTATTTTATGTTCTTGGAATTATTTTATTAAATATTATATTAATGATAGATTGGATGGAGGTATTTAAATCTTATAGTTATTGATATTATTAAATGGTATCCTTTAAATATATTGTAAGTTATCATCTATTTTAAGGTGAGTGGGACCTAAGGTCTTTTCAAGAATGACTATCTTTATGGTGATGGAAGTTTTCCATTCTAGGTATCATCACTCATGATGGAGGCCAATGGCATGTATTAAATATGTGATCTTCCTCTCACTATCATTTATATTCATATGGTGTTACTGGATTCCTTCTAAAGGTTACCTCTACAACATAAATATTCTTATTATATTAATTTTATCTATGGGATTTACTTGATAACATTACCCTTGTATCATATGGTTCTAGATAAGTTAATGGAGATTAAATCATAGTTTTATGATATTGAAGTTAAATTAATTTTCATCTCAGTGAATCTTTATGGGACTCACCTATACTATTTTATAATAAGTTGGATGGAATCCTAAACCTATGCAATGATTAATGGAATTTGAACTTGGTGAACATAAAATATTGATACATGTTTCCTCACATAGATATTCTCTTTGATCATTTCAGAGGGGAAATGTAATTTTTAGTGATTTAACTCCATCACGGTATCAATAACCTAGGGTGATGGAATATTGTGTTATAAAATCTACTTTCCAATGAATATATGTAAACAATGGGAATCACATAATTTCATTCCTCCTGAAAAATTATTTATGGTCTTAATGGATCATAAGAATAAAATATTTCACAGAACCCTTAATTATTTCATTTTGTTGTTGGTGTATGATATCCTAGTTGATTCTAAATCAAAAATTAGTATGAGTATCACCTAATTATTACCTTCAAAAATATTTTTGACAACCACCATTATGAAAATCTTTCAAAGTGCATCATTTGGATAAGATAGTTCGTTTTTTATACACATAGTATTAGAAAAGTGGATATTTTGATGACCTGAGATGTTGAAAACCATTATATCTTGGGAAGATACAAATTATGTCATTGATATATATATAGTATCTTTAGTATTACGAGTTACTACATGAAATTTCTGAAATATTTCTTGAATCATGAATCTCATTTGATATAATTCATCATTATGTGGTGTATTGTGGCACTATAGGAATGCGATTTAGTTGTGTGATTATATAATGTAATAAAGTGGTGTCTTATTACACTCACCAACTCTACCCACATGAATATAATTACCTAATCCATAAACATGAATAGTCAATTTTCATGAATTTTATTCAAGTTTGGAAACACTATCTTTTTTATCAGAATTCAATGATTTACAACTACTATAAAAACTTGAGCAGTATATTTTTGAAAATTATTTAAACATTTGTTAGATATAATGAGACAATTATATATAAAGACTTGATTAGACTTCAAATTTAAACTTATAAAGAGAAAATTTATTACTAGTGAACTCATTAGACTTTTTCCATCACAAGAATTTGATGATTTTAGTATGGAGTGTAACCTAGTTATCCATAACACAGAAACATAATTAGTGGTAAATGAGGATAATTTGGTGATGATCATAGATAATGAATATATTAAATCTTATGTCACTTATAATAATCATCATGATGACCAATAAATTGATAATCATCAATTACTTAGGGTATTATTAAAAAAGTGGAGAACACTAGTGACTGGTCACTCTCCCATGATGGAATCTATTGATTCCAAATTTTGTGTGTGGTTCCTACCACAATAAAGAAAACAATTACTAAGGATTTACACCACTCCCAATGGGTTTTACATCAAGGATCTACAAAACTATATTATGATTTTTAATATTTTAATTGGTGGCCTAATAAAGAGAAAGATATAACTTGTTATGACTTGAAAAGATTCACTTATTAATGGGTGAAAAAGTACACAAAAAACCCTCCTATATGATTCATCTTTTACCTATCTCTATATAGACGTTGTATGAGTTATCCTTGGATTTAATTATTTTATTTCCTCATACCCTTCATGGAAAAAATAAATTTTTATGTGTTATTGTTCAGAAAACCATGATATTATTTCTCACCAATAAAGGATAAAATAATGGTTGAAGAGTTTAGAATTATGTATAAAGAGGAGATCATCAATATTTTTAGGGTTTTTTAGTAATCATATCTAAAAGAGACCACAAGTTCAAAGCATAAAATATAATCCTCAAACTAGTTTGTAATAATAAAATACTATCAAAATTATTGGATAGATGTCTCGATCCTATGTGATGGATTTTTAGGGATCATGAGATACTCACTATTATTGGTTATTTTTTAATATGAAAATGGTTGAATATAGTCAATATACATGGAATACTAGATTATTTTTTGTATTAATTTTCAAACCTTACTCCCAATTAAACACAAGAGGACTATAATACAGTAGTGACCATTGTTGTATCCTATTGAGACTTCCATGCAGGAGTTAATTTTTCATGGTTATTTTTCATTAAATTTTTATAAAGTATATAAAGTGATTTATATTTATTTAAATAAAATACATATTTTTTTATGAAATTAAAAAAGAGATTAAAATCATAAAATAATAGTTACATTGAAATGATAAATAACCGATGAATATGTGAAAATAGTGGGAAATGAAAAATAATTGTTACTAGAGAGATGGGTGGACAAATATAGTAGGTCAAATGGATCATAAATTCTTTATATATTGAAATAATTTACTTAAATATCTCTCAATGAACGAATTAATATCTCAATTTCTAAAATTCAATCAGCTACAAAATTCAAGATCAGATTTTTTTTACAGTTTTAACCTTTTTTAATTCAATTTTAATCATCAATCCCCTAACCAAATTGAGTTAACAGTTCACACTACATGAATAACAAATTCCAATTAGATGTGTGTCAATTAAAATGTGGAATATAAAAGAAGCAAACAAAGTAATATAAAATATGATCTTTAATCATTAATCAACTACTCAACAAACATAAACTTGGAGAGATATTATAGTAAAATGAAAAATAAACAAATATAATAATACACATGGAGATAGAATACAATAAAATATACTATAAAAATATAATAAAGAAGTATAAAATTGATTATGAAATATATGAAAACTAGAAAACTATCCACTAATGTTCATAAAGTGAAAATAAACTTTAATCATCTTCTGCATCAGATATGGTATCATCTGTGAAGAATATTTTCCACTTCCTATACTTGTTGTTCTTCTCGAGAAATGTTCGCAATTGTTATTGCTTGTTGTCTTCCCTCCTTAATTTTTTAGAATAATTTATTCTTGAAAACAATTAAATCCTCCATAAAAAATTCCACCAAATCAAAAGTGATATTCGAATGGGAATATAGATTACCAATACTTATTTCAATATACTATCATTCTAGTATAACTCTTCTATTCAATTCAAGCCCCATGCATGGGAATATAAATGTTTCACCTAATAACAAAATATTCCTCAACTAAAAATTGATTAATCTTTCAAAAAAATATGCAAAGTGTAATATTACATGAAAAACCTATAACTTCTTATATTTTCATGAGGATTCAAAAGAATAGTTATCCCAATCCACGATCTTGATTCTTAATTTCTATTGAAATAAATAATCAACCAAGAAAATATCGTAAAAAATTTTCCATGATACTAAAATATAATCTTAGTATGAAATACCTTCAATCTTCTTGAAAACAGTTTCTTCACAGATTCATCATTAGTGGTGTTCAATTGAGCACTTCAAACTTGATTCTGGAACACTACTTCAAATATATAAAAGCATCAATTAGTTTATCTTACTTACAAATTATATCAATAATATTCAAAAAAATTGATTATATATTGTTCATCGCATTAAAAATGGATTAAATTTTTTAGAATAGGTGAAGTAATGATTTCATCCTCAGTCATCCTTCCATTTTGGTAGATCTCAATGTTATGATTTTAAATGGTTTGATAGATTCTTTGTTTTCATCCCATTTGATAAAAAATCTCACATTATTCACATCTAATATTTGGTAGAATCTATAGTGTATGAACTCAAGAAATCTTCATCTTCAAGAATATAATACCTTCAACTTAGAAGAAGGCTCAATGATTACTTCATGAGATTCAATTTGTGTTCAGGTTTAATTAGTTCTAATATTCAAGATTGAATCACGAAGTCAATGAAAACTTCATCAAAAACGGATTCAATTAATTTTGAGAAATGGTCCATTTGATCTTCAGATAGCTTGACCTTATTCCCCTTATTTGATAAGTTGCGGTATGTAAGCTATATCACAATTATATTTATAGCACTCGGTCGGAGGACTCTCAAGATGGTGTCTTGATTTGTCCGTGAACAAATCAGTGAAGTGGATTTGTTGGTCATCATCATATTTTTTTTCAAGAGTGAAACAAATCCCTTATGTGACTACATAGACAATTCCTTTGAATATGTGAGGCATTTTAATGCCACTATGAAATTTGTCTATGTAGAAGAGTTATAAATTTAATATCTAGATAATAATTCTGGTACACGGTTTCCATTACTATTTGTTTATGTGGTTTCTATTGTAATTCTGCTACATGGTTTCCATTATCATGGGAAATCAAATATCCATTTCAATCCAAGCATCATGTAGCCTAATAATTCTGCTACATGGTTTCCATTACTATTTGTTTATGTGGTTTCCATTTTAATTAGGCTACACGACACTTGGTTTGAAATAGATATTTGATTTCCCATGATAATTATCTATGTGCATCCTAATCAAATTTGGTTATGTAGAAGCCACATATTTTTTTATATGTAAATACCACCAGAAATTCTAAAATATGGTTTTGATTGAATATCAGCTACGTGGACTAAATAATATCAAATAATTAAAATTGAAGAAATAATAATTCAGAATAATAATAAAATAATGAAAAAATTTATTATGTTAATAATTTATTAATGAAAATAAAAAATTAAATAAAATAAATTAAAAAATTGACTTATTATTTTTCTCAATCAATAAAAGGTAAAAATTTATTAAATAACTAAATTATAATTACATACCTCTAATTAATAAATTATTTATGGAAAATAAAAGATATCAATGTTAAACTATAATTAATTAATTGAATAAAAAAACTAAAAAAATATATATTGAAGCAACATAATATAAAATATAACATATACATTAAAATAATATTTTAAAATATACATAAAAATTATATAATAAATTCAATGTTGAACAAAATTATAATTAAAATTTTAAATAAAAATTAATTAATCATAAAATCATTATTTTAAAAGTTTTATTATTTAACCAAAAACTGACCAAAAAAGTAAATTATCAATTTAAAATATTATTTTAACAAAAAAACTAACTAAATTATAGATAATATGTGGTAAATTTTTATCCTAATAAACCCACATAAAATTCCCCCACACTAGAGTTTTTGTTATCCTCAAGAAAACAATAAAAAAATACAATAGAATGAAATAAATCAAAAATTTGAAATACAATATGGCCATGAAAAATTGGTTTTCAAAATGATTTTTCCCCTTGTATTTCATTGAGTAGTGAAATTATTTTACCCTCATGAAGTTAAGTATTTTTAGTGTTAAGCTAAATCTTATTATACCAAAATTATTTCCCTAAAAAAATTAATGTTATATTAAACCCATTTTAATTTTCATTCAACTAAAAGTTTAAACATATCATTACCTCTATGATTAATGTATCACATAATTACAAAAAAATATATTAGAAACACTTTTGGCGATTTAACATAATAAATTTAAAAAGTTTATAAATAATTTATCCATTAGAATAATGAATAAAACAATTAGTTCAACCTGGATTTAGATTTTCATTTTATAATTCATTTAAATAAACATATTTAGAGTTTGAATCCAAATACAAAAATTTATGGGAAAGGATAATTTTTTCACCCTTAAACAAATTATTACCAAAATCAACCACTTTTGAAGAGGTAAATGAAAAATTATTTAATAAACTATATTCAAGGGGTATTATAGATTCAACCTTCTTAATGTGGATACACAACACTAACACATTAGAAAATTTTTAAACCAATAAAAATGATTAATTTTTACTTGATAAACAATGAGATTTGAAAACAAATTAGGCATTTTATGGGATCAAATTTTGTTATAGTTTAGAAAAATGAAATACCCTCTTATCCACACTAAATCACAATATTATCCTTGATATAGAATCCAAATTGGAGAAAACATATACATTCAATTTTAAGGTTAAAATAGATTTATAATTTTGGTAAATTAAAAACCTGTTCAAAGTGTTAAATGAAATCTCAATGAATTTTTCCACAGTGAAATAAATAAGATTTAAAAAAATTAAGTTCAAATCAGTAGAAGTAGTGAGGATATTTTAAAAACCTGAGGATGAGAAAAATTTAAACTAAAAAAATCTCTAAATTAGTAGATTTATTACCATTAAAATTTTATTGAATTACCTATATGTTTATAAATTAAGTCCATCTTCTAGGCTTGTATACTCTTATAAAATATATATGAAATTAGATTCAAGAAGTTTCATGTCAAGTTAAATAAAGCTAGAGTTAAATATTATAATGGGCTTAATCTAGATTTTTTTATCTTGTATCACCTCTGATTCATAATAATGGGAAATAAATATTCTCCAAAAGGAATATAAAGTGGAAAGTATTCCCAAATGGATTCTTGAGGGCCGAATCTAGTGGAAAATCATGGTGAATAGTAAGAACATCATATTTCTATAAATACCAATTTAGTCCCTTAAAATAAACACAAAATAAATAGAAAGAAAATCCAAAAACTAGCTTTTTATTTGTACTTTCCCAAACATTTATTCCATAAAAAATAAACATTAAAGGAAGAAACAACCTTATTTATTCATTGATATCCCTCAATAAACATCATGATTCCATACCTCAGAGTTTTTGTGTTGACTTTCATAAATAGTTCTATTCAATTTATATTAACATTAAATTGAATATCTATCCTAGAATATTTTATCTGGATAACACCAAAGGAAAACATGAGTTACAATAAAAGTATTATCCCATTTGGAATAAAATTTACCTAGAAAAATCATCATCTTAGATTTAAAAAGTATAACATTTTCTCCAATCTACAATTCAATTTTCACGATCATATTTTCATTTAGATCCTCAGTTTTATAATTAAAAATTATTCTTTTTCATAATTATTATTTTTAATCTCTTACAAATATTTCAAACACAGATTTATCTCTTTCATAGCTTCAAACAAATTCAAATTACTAAATTTGACATCCCAAAATAAGTTATGGTAAAATTCTATAATAAAATAGTAAGATCATCCTAAAACAATCCTATATGGTGACATCCTTATTTGAGTATTATATTCAGTCCTATATATCCAAAGATTATACTCAAGCATCAATCTACGATCATTCATGTTTGAGTTAACAGTTTTCTTGTGAACATGATTAATATATCTATTTGAAACTTCATCCATCACATTAATTTAAGGGTGATAGTGTGTAAAAAAATTATGACTTCTCCATATATTATCCGTAAATCCTTGAGGGATATATTACATAAATTAGTTCCTTGGTATGTGAGAAAAAATATGGCCATCCCAAATCCAAAAAAACTAATTTCTCTTGAGAATTTGGGACACCACCCTAGAATCATATATTCCTATTGGAATGTATTCAATTCATATTAAAATATATTAAACCAAAATTATTATGTATAATTATCCAATGTATTTAGGGATTATACCCATAATTTCAATTCCCAAAACATATAAGACATCACACAAAATGTTGTTTTGGCATCTAATGTCATTGAGAATTTTTTTTTTGTAACTGATAAGATTTAACACTCCTACAAAAATCCTGAGAATATTTAAAATTGGTATTACAAAATAGTCTTCAAAAAAGAACTTTATTATATTTACTATATGGCCCAAAGTGGCCACCACATCTTAAAGTGTGGAAAAAATTTAGAACTGATGAAATTTCAGTTTTCAATATACATCTTGTAATAATTTTATCTCTTCCAAAATTCCACAAGTAAGTATAATCCCAAAAATATTTTATTGTCTAAAAACACATTTTACCAACCAATTACTTTGGAAATTAGTGAGGAATAATTTTAGAATCTAAATATTTCATGATATTTAAAATTAGTTTCCTCTTGTAAACAACATCTGAATATATTGTCTCCCCTTGAAAAATCTCTCTTATAGGTTGAATTATATTTACAAAATTCAGGAGTTATCCTAATCAAATGATTATCTATATTACCCTAAATCCCTTTTCTGTCTTGGATATCTATATCAAGTTACTGTGGAAAGAAGATCCATATAACCAACCTTGGTTTTTTATTCTGGAATTTTCATGAGATGTAGGATAATAGAATGATTGGTGAAAACCAAAACATTATATCCAAAAAACTAACTCTGAGAATTATCAAGGGAAATGATAATTACTAACAATTACTTCTCTATTGTGAATTAATTATATTGAGAATATTCTATAGTCATATAATATTATGTAATGAAATGTGAATTCTTATCCACTCTATTCTTAGGAATAGATCATAAAGATAATTGTAAAGAATCGATCATCATATTGAAATGAAATTACCTATTAGGAGGTTGAAATATTTTTGGGGATATAGTATTATGTTTTATTTCATTTAAGGAATCATTACACTTCTCATAACAGGAAAAAAGGAAATTTATTTTGATGTAATCTTGTCAAAGGTAATGCAGTTTGGATGAATTATTTTATTAACCTCATATAACATCCATCATGACCAGGAGATGATCTAACATCCTTTATAGAATTTGGAAAAGGTAATAAAGAGATGATGTAAACATTTGAATGTTCCACCAAAAATCCATTCTTAAAAAATCCATGACCAAGAAATGTTCCATTTTTATCCATAAAATTACATTTTTCATAGTTTAAAATTAGGTTCTTCACATTGCAATCTCATAGAAAAAATATTAAACCCCTCAAACATATCTCATAATATGGGCCATAGACTATAAATTCATCCATAAAGACTTCCATGCATTTCGGAAGAAACTAAGGAAAGATGTTATGCATGCATCATTGCAAGGTGGAAGGATAATTACATTGTACAAATGGTATTATCTGATATGAAATGGTTATGAAATGAAATTTAAAAAGTTGTTTTGTAATTTTTCTCTCGATCTATTTGAATTGATAAGTATCTATAAAAATAATCTCAGAAGAAATAATGGGATTCCCCAGCTAACTTTCAAGGATTTGATTATGAAATGGAAATGTAAAGTGACCCTTCCTAGTCACTATGTTCATCCTTATATAATAAATGAATACCCTCCACTTTTTTGGAAACCAATAAGACATTATCTCTCTCAAATCATTCTTAACAATAGTGAATCCATCCTTTTTAGGATCAATTTGAACTAGACTTACCCATAAACTTTCAAAAATGGGGAAAATTATACCCATATCTAATAAGGTAGTAACCTCATTCTTTACTAATTCATGAATGGTTGGATTCAATCTCCATTTAAATTTTCAAATTGGATTTCAATCATCCTCTCTAAGAATCCTATTCACACACACTGAATGATGAATACTTAGTAAATATTCCAAAGGAAATGATATGGGATTCCCATTTTCCCCATGGATATATATGTTTTTATTTTCATGTTTACTAGACAACCTATTTGCAATTATAATAGTAAATAATTAATTTTATTCTAAGTGAGAAAATTTAAAATTTTCAGGTAATGGTTTCATTTCAATTGTGGATAGGCTATCCTCTTTGGATAAATCGGGTTTTATGGGTTATTTATGTTAATTTTCAACTACAAAAACATTCCCATATATAAAAGAACTATAATATTTAACCTATAAGTATAATCATTTTCAACAAAAAATAAGTTTCATCCTCAAAAGAATTTTCATATTCATGTTCAAAAACATGAGGTATCTTTTTAATGAAATTTTGAGCATAATTTATGTCAATATCAGTATAATATAATTCATTTTCATCTATTTTAGATTCAATTTCAGATATAAAATCATAATATGTAGTATAAATACATGTTTCTAAATATTTATAAACATACACATCATTTTTTGTATTACTTTCATAAAAAACATCATTGTTTCCATGTTCAGAAATTTTAAAATAACAAACTAATTTTCTAAAATACCGTTTCAATTTAAAATTCATCCTTAATGTATATTAAATAATTTTCATATTCAAAAACTTCTTCTGTAAACATGGGTTAATTTTTAAGATAATTTTTATTTTCCAAATAATCTAGAGGTTGATTATCTTAAATAAAATCATGGAACAAATCAATTGAAAACCATTCTGTCATGTTAACTTGGTGTGAAGAATGGTTATCCACCAAGTGTTTCCCTGATCCAATGATATGAAAATTAAACATTTTTCCTCCAAAATCTAAAAACAAAGTACCTTTATGAATATTTATTGTTTCCTTATCTATGTTCTCAAATTTTCTTCCTATAATTAATGGTGAATTTGATCTAAAATGACCATTATCCATGTATGGTATTTAATAATTATTGGTAAAACTAAATCTTTTACCCTTAACAACATATCATCAATATATATCTCTGAATTAGCTAAACTCTTATTAACTACCAAGAATACATTTTCCATATTTATTTTTCTCTCCAAACTACATCGACAAAAAGATATAATGTGGAATGAAATTTATGGAGGCTCTAAAATATATCATTTCATCTTCATACTAATGATTACAAATGACATAATGGATAAAAAAAATACCTACACATTTTCATTTAATATAGAGAGGGTGACGAGTCATTGAAAATATTTTATTCTCAAATTAAATTTATTACCCCCCTTGATGTTCTTTTTTAGTGAACATCTATTTAAGTAAATAATCAAAATATGGGATATTTTTTTAGGTGCTAGTGAGGGTCTTCTCCGAATAGTTTTGGTAATTTTGTAAAATGATGAATCACTTATAATTGAATCTCAAAACTAGGAGAGATCTCAAGAGAGCCCAAAATATTATATTTGTTCTCAATATTATGATAAGATAGATCCATTTTATTCCCATGTTCATCTATGATATCCTTGTTTTGAAACTTTTTAGTTTCAAATAAAAATATTTGGTGTTTATTTTTGTGTCGTTTCTATTTTATCACTATTGCTTGTCCCTATAACTTGTTTATTTCTCTGTTTTTCAACTATTATAATTCTATTATATTATGAATTTTCCTTTCCAGAAATATTTAATAAATTATTGGTCATGAGACAAACTTTTAATTAAAAAGTATTTAAAAAAATAATTGAAAATGATTTTTTATTTAACCCCTTAGAAGCCTCCTGATAATGGTGGTAATTGAATAATGACTTTTTAGTAGTATTTTTAAAAACTAACTCAAAATTAAGAACCTACATATTGAAATAAAATAGTGCCCAATGTTTTCTAATAATGATATTTACTTGTATGGGTTAATTTGTCATAGGTAACATTCTTTAGTTTTTTTTATAAAGTATCTAAAGCGGTAGCTATTTTTAAAAAGAATTATATTTTTTCGATGATAAAAAAATTGATTTAAATTAGAAAAAAATGTACTGTAAGAAAATAAAAAATAATTGAATTTGTGAAAATAGTGGGAAAGGAATAGAAAAGGTAAAAAATGAGAGTGCGGTGGTTAAATATATTAGGTCTCATGGTTCAAATATTCTTCAATGCTTGAAATTATTTAGTGAAAACTGTCTAAATACATGAGTTATGATCTAACCATGTACAATTCACTTGGATCAAAAATTATTGAGCATAAACAACAATATTAGTTTTAAAAATATTTTATTTGGTTCCAATCATCAAACCCCTAATAACAATGAGTTAACAGTCTTTAATGCATGAGGAAAATATTGTAATAAGGTATGTGTCAATCAAAAAGTCAAAGGGAAAAGAATAATATGAAGAAAAAAATATTACCTTTAACTATCAATTGAATACTCAAGGAAAATTATTTTTTTGAGATAATTCTATAAAATAATCATGAAAAAAATCTCATAAATAAATCTACACTCGATTCTAACAGAACTGGAAACTAAATAACTAGCCTATTATGTTTGTAGAGTAAAAATAACATTCAACATGTATCCACATTGTACATGGGAATAGTCGTGTAGAAGATATTCCACCTCACTCTCCCATCATTTTTCTCAGGAAAGTTATTTTTGTATTACTTATTGTTCTCTTTTGTCCTCCTTTATTAGAATAATTCCCTCTTAAAAAAATTAATGTCACTGGAAAACACCCACCAACTCAAAAGTGATAGTCAAATGGTATTAGTGATTCCTAGTGCTTATGTAATTGTACATTCATTATAGTAGAAATCTTCTAACCAATTCCTTACAATTTCATTGAAAATTAATGCTTTCACCTGAAAACAAAATATCACACAAAAAAATTGATCAACATTCCTAAAAAATTGGCCATGAGTTAATTCCATCAATACAATGCAGAATCCTAAAGTTTCATGTGGATTCAACAACCTATTCATCATTATAAAAAAACTAAATTCATAATTTATAGTGAAATAATAAAAATCAACCAATATATTCCTATTCACATTAAATCATGATCAACTCCAAGTTATTCATAGTTTGAATCACATTCAATTAGCCTAGGGTTGGTTTATTCACTGAATTAATGATGGAAATATTCAATTGAGCACTTTGAACCCAGTTCTAGAACAATACCTCAAATTCATAAAATCATCAATTTAGTGGGATGATTCAGACATTACATCAGGTATCTTGAATTTTATCCACTATATAACACAAGCTAAGATGATAAGAATAATAATCCAATCATTTCTGAGTGATGAGTTTAGAAATCTATCATCACATCCATGCTTGAAAAAAGTTATTCTTCAAGCTCTCTAGAAGATCTTCCACTTATTTCCACTGTATCTCCACTCTGGTTTTCATAAAAATTGTGTTTTTTGTTGATATCATCCTACTCTATTTAGCTTTAAATCATCTTGATTTTCTAGAATAATTCCCTCTTAAACATAATTAAGGTAACCATAGAAAAATATAATGACAAAAAAGTGATCATCAAGGGGTTGTATTGATTCTTAATGCTTAGGTCATTGTACTGTCATTCTAGAAGAACTCTATCAACCACTTCCAATCAATTTCATGATCAATAAAATTTTCACTAGAAAATAAAAAATGACTCAACTAAAAATTTATTAGTATTACATAAAAATAATTAATGTGTAATATGTCAGAAACACCCTATAGGTGCCTACGTTGTCTTGCAACATCAATAAACAAATCATCCCTATCCACAACCTCAATTCTTAATTTCTAGTGCAATAAAAAAACATCCAAGATAATTGACTGAAAATTCAATCATGATCATATCCAAATTATTATTTATTTGAAACACATTCAATGATATGGTCATTGGTTTCTTCACAAGATTAAAGCCAATGATCTTCAATCAAACACTTCAAACTCGATTATGGAACATTGAATAAAATTTATCAAAGCATCGAATTAGAAATTTTTATCAGACATTATATAGAGAACCTTCAATAAAAAATTATAAAATCATATTCATCCCTTCAATAATGGATGAACAAGTTTGGAATGGGTGACATATTGATTTTATCCTCAATCAACTATCCGTTTAGGTAAATCTTAGTGTTACGATCTTTAAAGGTTTGACAAATTAATTATTTTCATTCAAATCAATTTCAACAAACTCAGATTCTTCACATCAAGGATCAGAAAAAATACTCAATACAAGATCCTAGGAAATATTCATATTCAAGAAGATCAGACCTTTAATCGAGAAAGAGGGTTGATGATTACTTCTTCACCTTTGATTTTCATCGAGTTTTGATCGGTTCCCATATTTAATCTCAAATCACAATGTAAGTGGTGAACTCATCAAACTAGAATGTTTCTCAATATGAGTATTGTTTCATTCTATCCTTATAAATATTAGCCTAGATTAAATTCTTTGGGATGATAGGGTATTAAAGTAGAAAAATGACAATCTTTATAGGGATAGGTTGGTATGGATCTCGATATAGTAGCTTGATTTAGTCTTAATCATATTGGTAAAGCAGCTTCATCGGTCATCATTATATTATTATTCAAACATGATATAAATACATTATGTAGTTATGTATATAATTTTAGTGAACATGTGATTCATCTGAATGAAATTGTAAAAATCAGATATATAAAATTCGCATAAATTTGGACATGTGATTAATAAATTTTCTACATTCTTTCTATGAGTTTTTTATACTCTTTTTGAAAAACAGATTAAAATTAGTCTACATTATAATTATTTTGAAAAATATACTAAAAATGCAGAAGAGGCCCTACCACATTTTCTATAATTTAAAAGGAGGGATCCCATTTACCTCTTTTGAGTCTCATCGAAGCAGATTAGTGACTTGGGAAATAAGTCATATCGATCTAGACATCTGTGTGAAGTAAAATGAGAGGTGGGAGGATTGGTGCCACCATTCCCCTAAATTAAAGGCAAAAGGAGGAAGTGGTGATGCCACATTTCCCTAAAGACCCTATAAAAGGGAACCCCGATCCACACTCTATATTCCCTTAAACTCTTTTACTTCCAGATTTTCTCTCTCTCTATAATAAGTCTAGTGATTCTTCCTACATGTTTATTGGTTATGGTTTCTTAAAAGGAGTCCCGATTTTTGCAAAGCATCATTTAAAGGTATTTCTTCTTATTTATTTTAAACTTAATTTTTTATTTAAATGGTTTATTTATTTAGTTCTAAATATGTGAGTTATTTAAAAGTATATTTAGTTAGATATAGTTTATAAAAAATATTTTTTATTTGTAATGATTAAGTATAAATTAACTAATGAATAAGTTAGGATTAAATAATGATCACATAATGACTAACTAATAATAATTAACTAATGAATACTTTATGATTAATTAATGATGAAGGAGTAATTAATTAAGGATTATGTAATGTTTAATCAATAATTAGCTAATTAATAAATAATAATTAATTTATTATCAAATAACAATTAATGAATGATTAAATAATTCTTAAAGAATGATTATGTAATGATTAAAGATAGAGTTATTATTTATTAAAGAATGATTAATTAATGATTAAATAATGAGTAACTAATTATTAATTAATGATTAAATAATTATTATCAAATGATTACATTATGATGAACTAATCATTAACTTGTGACTAAATAATTATTAACTTATGATTAAAAAATGATTAACTAATTATTAAAGAATGATTACCAGAAAAATTTAGATTTATTAACTAAAAATTAAATAATGATTAACTCGTGATTAAATAATTATTGATGATTGATTAAATAATGATTAAAAAATGAGTAAATAATTGTTAAATAAAGATTAACTAATGATTAACTAATGATTAAAGAATGATTAACTAATGATTAACGAATGATTAACCAATGATTACCTAATGATTAACTAATGATTAAATAATGATTAATGAATGATAAATTAATGATTAGTTAATTATTAAAGAATTATTAACTAATGATTAAAGGATGATGAACAACTGACTAATGGAATATTAACTAATTATTAAAGAATGGTTATCTTAAGATTAATGAATGGTTAAATATTGATAAATTAATGATTAAATATTTACTAAATAATCATTAACTAATTATTAAATAATTATCATCTACCAATTAAATATTGGTTAAATAATGATTAAATATCGATTAACTAATTATTAAATATTTATTAACTAATGATTATATAATGATTAAATATTGAGTAAGAAATTATTAAAGAATGATTAATTAATAACTAAGTAATGCTTATAGAATGATTAGATAATGATTAACTAATGACTAATAAATGAATATTAAATGATTATCTAATGAATAAGGGATGATTAGAAAATTATTAACTAATGAATAAATAATGATTACATAATGACTAAAGAATGGTAAACTAATAATTACTTAATAATTATCTTTTAATTAACTTATAATTATATATAATGTAATTATTTTCAATATGTTAACCAAGTAATGATTAATTGAATGTTTATATATGGAAAATAATATGGCAAATTTTTTATTGTGGAAACCAAAGATGACAACCATCCACCTCTTATACTTACATTTTATATCATGGATAATGAAAAATACAAATCATGTAGTTGGTTTTCAGCATCTTTCAACAAACATTTCACCTGAATTTAGAGTGTATGTTTGATATCTAATTTGCATCAAAAAATAAATGAGGCAATCAAAATGGAGCATGATATATAGAGACACTCAAACACACACCATTGGCACTGCATGTAACATCCCAATAATGATCCATTAGGTTTGTATTTAACATTTTTGTGGTTTTACTTTTTCAATGTCTGAATAGGGCCAAAAAGGAATTGGGTGTATACCTATAATAGTGAAGTCACAAATTTGTAGGATTCTTAGCTTTAATTGGTCATTTCTAAAGATTTATGTACATTTACATTCTAGTTAATATGGTTATATATTATTTAAATAATAAAATTAAAATAATTTATTTTAAGAAAAATGTGATTGGTTTTTCGATGGATATGAAAGTTTTCAACTATATAATATGTAACTGGGTTTCATGCCATATAAATCACTATTATTTGTTTTTAAATAGGAATATTAGATGAAAAATGCATTCCTCATCTCCAGATATTCTTTCTCTCAACCCTTGAGATTGTCCAAGGAAACTTTTGAGTCCTCAAATCCTTCTAGGTGATTATGTTCAATGTTCTTTCATTTTTTGTGGTCGAGGAGTAATAAACTAGGTTATAATTATCTCCATATATCTGTGTATTTCTATGTTTCTCCTTGGGTTTTGATATATCATCCTGTAATTTATGTATTTAAACTCTATGTTCTAAAATATTGTTTCTAGGTAGAGTTCCTAGATATTATGCACCTTTATTTTGTTAGTGGGTAGGCTGTGGGCTTTGTTATTCCGTACTGAAATGGTTAGTGGTTCCATCTTGATTCCCAATTTATATAGACCTAAAATTTAATGTTTAATATTAACTGTTTGAGTTAAATATAATTGTTTGATTTTATTTAAAATAATTTTCAATTAGTTTGTTAGAGAAAAACTAATTCCTTTGAAATGGGGTTTTGAAATGCTTTTTATGGAATGAAATTGGAAAACCTCAAATTCCAATGAGTTAGGGTGTGGTTATAGCATTTAGAAAAGTTTAATTTTTTAATTTATATTGTGAGAAAAAATTGATGTAAAATTTCATAAATCCTCAATTCCATTACTTTGGGGATTTGTTATGAAATTAGAGTAATTTATTTCAAAATTAAATTGATGAATTTAATTGTGAGATTGGATTATAAAATTTCATGAATTGGTTTCAAATATTTATTTATGAAAAATGGCTTAAAATTGTTTTTATATAAACATTCGGGATTTATCTTGGTGAATATGCATGTTTTTTTGTTAAAAACCTATTATGTGTTTTAAAGGTAAAATTGGCATATTGAAAATGGATAGTGAGATTAATTGTATTTTAAGAATTATTGAAATAAATTTCCCATAATTTTTTGTACTTGAGACAATGCGAGCCTTATGTAGTTAGTGAGTTATATGGATGAAACTTTATAAATTACAACATTCTAAATCATCATATTATCACATCACATATCTAAGGAGACGGTGATGAGTACGGTTTGGCCTGAGTTCAAAGGGGTGTATGTACATATTTATCATTCACTATGAGTGTATGATCCTTATAGTTGGGATCTTCCTTACCATATTAGATCCATGACCATGTTTTTATCTTTTTTTAAATTTAAAATTTATATATTCCATTTTTCTAAACTATTTTACATTCCTTGTTAATTTATTAAAACTGTTTTATATAAAAGTTCTTATTTAAGTAATTTTTTGAAAATTTCCTTTTGCATAAAGATCTCTCTGGTTAGAGGAAAATTCTATCTTTTGACATGTATTTAAATTATTTTAAATGTAATGAATGAGTTTCTAAAGTTATTCCATCTTTTAAATCATAATGAATGATTTTTTAAAAATATTCTCTTAATATGATAGAACTATTTGTTTCAAAATTTAAAGGACATTCCATGTTAATTTGATATTAGAATATTGTTATAGAATATTTTGGTTAAATCCTACTAAAATTTTTCACACACACTTATTATGCCTTCAGGTGTTTATATATTATATCCTTTTAGGTTCGAGAAAGAGTAAAGGATCTCTTGGAGGTGGATCTAGTTAGTAAACCTTGGACAAAGTGAGTTATTCTGAGACAAGACTTGTGTTGTTTTTCTTATTTTGGTACTTTGGTTGCAGTACTTTGGGAATTAATTAATGTTTTAATTATGGTACATTACTCACAATAGAGTTTATTTTGAAAAGAATATTTACCCATTTCTTTTACTTTCCCATTGTTTGTGGAAAAATTTTTCCGACTTTCAGTTTTTATGATACTAGGTACTTGTCGTCAGTATGTGGGGATTTGGAATGCCCTTTGAGCTATGTCACTAATGTCTAAGTTATCAGGTTACCAGGTTACCCAGGATGGTTCATGAAAAAGTGGTATCAATGGTACTGGTGGATCTTTGATCTTAAAGTCAGTATTCATTTGTGAAATATTATGGGACTTAGGAGGTAGTTGTGATTGATTTCCTAGACATATCTCACCTAAATGAACCTTACGTCGCCAAGGGTGGTTAGGGAAAGAATTTTTTTGATTAATTCTAGTATTTTCCTGGATTTGATTTAGATATTGTGAAATCTAAATCTTGTTTATTCTATCTATTATAATTAATCTCCCTTGTTTTATTGTTTGAGTGCAATATGATTTCTTCTAATTGCCTATTGATGTTGTGTACGGTCATACCTCCAAGAATATGTGTGAATCAGACATAGGAGGAGGCTGATATTGTACCTCAAAAACTAAATCCTATAGTAGATCTAAATCTAGTCGACTTGATTGTGCACACTATCCATGCTCTGGGACATGTACCACTTCCATTTCCCATTCAAGTTCTAGCTATGGAACCTCAAAGGGATGTTCTCAAGGTTTTTTCTCACGAATTCCTTCTCCAAAATACAATACCATTTAAAGGATTGAACTTTCCTCATGAAGCTGAGTAATGGTTGAGCATGATGGATTTATTTTTTGGGTTCTTAGACACACCTGATGAAATCAATGTGAAGTGTTCCACTGTCACACTTGATGGACCAAGAAGAAGATGGTGGGACACTATGGTAATGGAAAAGAAGCATGAGGGCTTATATTGGATGAAATTCAAGGTTATTTTTGTTGACTAGTTATATCCAGAGTCAGTGCTTCTACCCAAGTATATAGAGTTTTTTAAGTTTGAGTAGGATGACAAGACCATGATAGAGTATGAATACTATTTTTCTAAACTTGTGCATTTCACACAAGAGATTTTATCAAACGAGAAGATGAAGGATCAAAGGATGGAGTTGAATCTTCATCAGGATATTCATTACCATGTTTTCTTATTAATGATTCCATCTTATAAAGATGTACTAGATAGATATTTGATCGCCGAGATAGACCTTTCTGTCATGTTAGTGTTATCAGAAGTTTCTTTCTCTCCCAAAGGCAGTGTGAGTTCCTTCAAAGGAATGAAGAAGCATGACGAGTCTTGAATAAATTATCAATTTCGTGGTCATTATAGTCCTCCTACGTCATCAAGAAGAAGTTCATTGATTTTAAAATAGCGGGGAAAGGAAGGACATTCAAAAAGGCTTTAAAATAATGCAACTAAGAACATTGTCTCCTACATAAATTTAGGGCTCTTACAGAGATTCTTCCATATCTATTCAACTTCATGTAGTGAAACTAGGACATCAGTTACTATTAAAGCTTTAGATGAATTAGATTATTCACGTATAAAAGTTTTCAAGCCACAAACATCTTAAACGAAGATACTTCATGCAATTGAAGAGTCTCTATAGGAAGTAGACATAGGTCCAGTGACCATGAGATGTATCATTACCATAGATTAATTATTAGTAACTTCTCTATTTTATACAGGTGCATCTCATTCATTAATTTCAACCCATATTGTTAATATTATAAATCTTTTTTATGTTTATTTTTATCCTGTGAAATGGATAATACTACACCCCCTGGTACAAAGAGAGAGATGGGTCTCCGTAGTCCCTCTTGTGTCTTCTCTATATCAGAAGCTGATATTTCTTGGACTTTTCTAGTTCTCAACATGAAACCTCTTGATGTAAATTTTAGGATAGATTGGATAATTCCAAATCAATAATAGATTGATTTTTTTCTTCAAAAAATATACCTTACTACACCTAGTGGTTTGTCTCTATTCTTTCATAGATAATGGGTCCCAAGGTTGAGTAGATCCGGAAAATATTTTCAAGAGTTGGAGAATGTAATATTTCTGTTTTATTTTGATTTGTAGCAGGAATTATTGAGCGTACATCTCCATCCATTTTTCATCAAGTTTCACAAATGGGTTTCTTTCTAACTTCTCTGATTTGTCTTTATTAAGGGAGGTTATGTTTACCATTGACATAATTCTTGGTACTCAACCAACTTCAATTCTATCTTATCACATAGAACCAGTTGAACTGAAAGATCTAAAGTCCCATTTGGAAGATTATATAGAGAATGGATTTATATTCTTGAGTTTGTCAAAATCAGTGCAACACTTCTTTTTACGAAGAAAGTTTATGGTTCACTTCATTTATGTGTTGATTAGAGAAAGATCAATCAAGTTATAGTGAATAATTTTTTTTGTTTCCATGGATTTATGATTTACATGATCAGTATAAATGGAAAAAGTGCTTCTTGAAGATTGATCTTCACTTTTTTTAACATTAGTTAAGAATAAAATAATCCGAAATTTATAAAACCGCCTTTCGAAGTAGGTATGGTCATTATGAGTACCTTGTTATTCCCTTTGGTAAAAAAAAAAAATACTCTTTTGGTATTTATGGAATTATTTAACATGATTTTACACAAGTATACAAGTACCTTTGTGGTAGTCTTCATTTATGAAATCCTTAGGTACTCTAAATTTGAGAAGGATCATGTGAATCATATTATAATACTTCTGAGTTTTATGAGAAATCACAAACTCTATGCTAATATTTAGAAGGGAATCTTTTAGATTCCATAGGTGAGATTATTAAGAAACATCTTGTCTGAACATGATATTCTTGTATCTATTTAAAAGGTAAAAGCTGTTATAACATTAGAACAACCATGGAATTTGTTTTAAATCTGAAACTTCTTGGGCCGATCTAGTTATTATCGTTGGTATTTCAAGGACATATGAAAGTTTGATTCTCCATTAAATGCACTGACTTGGAATAGATTAAAGTTTTTATAGGAGGAAAGATGTAAAAATTATCATTTTTAGCTAAAATGCGATTTGACAACAGCTTCAGTGTTGAATCTTCTGGAGGCTAGGCAGGGCAATGGGGTCTTCTTTGATTCATTGGGTTCATGCTTGGGTTTCTTACTTATAGAATTTAATCATGTCATTACCTATGGATCTAAATATCTTAGGCCACAAGATAAGAACTATCTTACCCATGATATTAAACTTTAAGCTGTGTTGTAAGCGTTTAATAGTTGTTAACTTCACCTTTATGGAGAAAGGTTTACTGTGTCTTTAGACAACAAGAGATTTAGTTACACATTATCTCAAAATGATCTAAATCTTCTCCTGAGGTATTTGGTGGAGTACCTATAGTCCTTATATTTTGACATTTCCTACACCTTGAGGAATGTGAATGTTGATGAATATTCCTTAAGCATCAATATTTTGACACTATTAGTGAAAGAATCTTGACAGGAGTGGAACTCAATAGATCTCTTTTGACAATTGCATATTAGAGTTTGAGAATTAGGGGATGAGATTTCCTTTGGCTATTGTTTAGTTGAAATACACTCTTCTCAAAATGATTCTTCAGGATTAGTAGCTTGATGATGAATCCATAGAATAACAAAATCTCCTTATGGTGGGAAGATATTTTCCCAAGGGTCATTCTCAAAGGAGGGTATTCTATGCTATAATAATTCTGTCACTACGAGAAAACAATGTTTTAGCGGCGGTTTTTTCAGTGGTTTTAAAAACCACCGCTACATTTCTTTTTGATCAAAAATTTAGTGGCGCTTTTTAAAACTGCCGCAAAAAAACCGCCGTTTATTTTTTTTTATTTTTTTAATTAGCGACGGTTTTTTAGTAGCGGTTTAAACTGTCGCTAAATCGTTTTTATTTTTTTTTAATTTTTTTAATTTTTTATTTCTTTATTTTTTTAATATTGTTAATTAATTAATTAATTAATTAATTATTTTAATTTATTAATTTATTAATTATTTATTTAGTATTTATTTAGTATTATTTATTTATTTATTTTTATTTTTTTTCAAAAATATCTTCTAAGAAAATTAATCTTTTTAACAGCGGTTTTTTTAAAAACCGCCTCAAAATAGCAACGCTTTTTTGAAAACCGCCTCAAAATTTAAGAAAAAAATTGAAAACATTTAAAAAAACATTTATTTATTATTATTATTTTTATTATTTACAATTAAATATAGTTTATTATTTTATAATTTTATATATTTATAATGTGTCAATTGATTAATATTCATAATTTTTAGTTAATACTATTTTTAAACTGGAAGCAAATCATAAGTAAGTAGAAGAACATACTTCAGCATCAAATGACCATAATTTCTGATCCGAGATTCCTTCTCAGCTCCAAAACCAGTCAAATTGATGTTTATCAAATGAGAAAAAACCAAGTGAGAATTAAATCATGTGATAATCAAAGGAAAAAAAATATATTTAAAATTTAAAAGCTGAAAATCGAACTCGAACTTCAAACGACCATAACTTTTAATTCGGGTGTCCGTTTGGGCTCTACCACATATCATATCGAAGCCTACGATGAGCTATACACCACTTAGGTTTGGTACCAACTATTTGAGTATTGTAACCCTTTTTATTCCTCAGGAAATTCCTATAAGGCCTCCGAAACAGAGGTTTTAGTTTTAGACACCGATTTCATAAAATTCAAACGGTTATAACTTTCAATCCATGTGTCCATTCGGCCTGTAACACATATGATATCGAAGCTCATTTCACGATCTTCGATTTGAATGGTTTTGGTACTTGAAAATTAGTATCAGATCATATTTTATGACCATTTCAGTGTTTTTAGGGTTTACTGAGGTTCTTAACATTTTATGATTTATTTAATAAATTGTTTATTTATTTATTTATTTAATATTAATTAATTAATTAATTAATCAATTAATTAATAATTAGTTATTATTTATTTAAATATTATTTATTATTAGGTATTGATTCATTTCTTTATTTATTATTTAGTTATTATGTACACATTAATTATTAATTTATTTTTAATTTATGAATTATTAATTATTAATTATTAATTATTAATTATTAATTATTAGTTTGTTATTCATTATTTATTTATTTATTTATTATTTATTTGTTTTTCATTATTTATTAATTAATTATTAATTATTAATTGATTAATTATTTTTTATTAATTATAAATTTTTAATTATTAGTTATTATTTATTATTAATTAATTATTAATTATTTATCTATTTATTTAGTCATTTATTTATGTATTTATTATTTATTTTATATTTTTTAATTTTTATTATTTATTCTTTATTCATTATTCTTTATTCCTTATTATTTATTTTTAATTTACTAAATATTAATTTATTATTATTTTATAATTCATTTATTAATTATTAATTAATTATTAATTATTAATTAATTAATTATTAATTATTCATTAAATATTAAATATTGCATATTTCATATTAAATATTAAAAGTAAAATATTAATTATTAATTAAGAATTACTAATTTTATAATTATCAACTATTAATTATGAGTTATTATTAATTATTAGTTATTAATTAATTAATATTTATTTATCCATTTATTTATGTATTATTTATTGTTAATTATTTATTTATTATTTAGTAATTAAATATTAATTAAATATTAAATATTAATTTAATATTTAATATTTAATATTGCATATTAAATATTAAAATTAAAATATTAATTATTAACTGACAATTATTCATTTTATAATTATCAATTATTAATTATTAGTAATTATTAATTATAATTTATTAATTAATTATTATTTATTTTTCTATTTATTTATGTATTTAAGTATTTATTATTTATTCTTTCTTATTTATTATTTATTATTTATTATTTATTAAATTATTTTTTAATTTAATAAATATTAATTTATTATTAGTTGATTGTTCATTTATTATTTATTTATTTATTTATTCATTATTAAATATTTATTAATTATTAATTAATTAATAATTAATAATTAATAATTTATTAATAATTTATAAATTATTTAATATTTTTGAATATAAATTATTAATAATTAATTATTAATTCTTAATGATCAATTATTAATTATTAGTTATTATTAATTATTAATTATTAATTATTTGTTATTAATTATTTACTATTTACTATTTACTATTTATTATTTATTATTTATTGTTTATTATTTATTATTTATTATTTATTTATTATTTATTATTTATTTATTATTTATTTATTTATTACTTATTAAATTATTAATTTATTATTTATTTATTTATTATATGTTAATTTATTTTGTAATAAAGTTATTATTTATACATTACTTATATCTATATATTATGTTATATATTATATATTATATATTATATATTATATATTATATATTATATATTATATATTATATATTATATATTATCGATTATATATTATGTATTATATATTATCTATTATATAATACCTAATATATAATATATAATATATAATATATATTATATATTATATTGTTTTGAGTCGGTTTCAAAACGCCCAACGGTTCTATATCCGATGATGCGTGGACCTGCTTTCCAAAGGCAAGCGTTCACTGGGCAATTTGGCCGGCGACGCTTAAGAACTCACATTGGTCGAGAGGATGGGAATTCGGGCTCATCGCACCCTTTTGGGGGGAAATTATTGCCTGTTCCAGGACTCTCTTATAGATTTAAGACGTATTCCTATGTTCGCGAATCTTTGGTTTGTACCCAAGAATAGTATCCATAGATTACTCCTGGTTGGCAATGGGCAGCTGGACGCAGGGGTTCGAAATCATTTACGCTCGAGGTTTACCATCCCTCGTTGGATTAATGACCCTGAGGAGTCGGGACTCATTGAGGCAGTATGAGGAGTGGCGCGGTGAACCGATGTGGAGATAGTCGGATCGACCGGTTGTTGAGCTTGAACCTTGGGGAGTCTTCATACGTACCCTGCTTAGGAGACAGGGATCAAAGTCCACGTAGTTCGAATAGGCTTGGGGCTTACACTCTGAGGAGGCCGAGGGTGTGGATTGGGGCTTACACTCTGAGTAGGCCCACGATGTGGATTGGGGCTTACACTCTGAGGAGGACCATAAGAGGATGTCATGGTTGATGCTTACTCTAAGCCCACGTGAGTCATGCTCGGTGTGAGAAATAAGAGGCAGCAGGGACCAGACGATCATGTCGCGAAAGGTGCGTCCGTGGGAAGTGGAGTGGGGATTACGCATAGGACAACCCATAAGGTCGGGGCTTACTCCAAGATGGATGCACATGGTGTCTTCCTCATGTCTGGACATGAGGGCATCCCAACCCATTGGTGGGTTGTGGAATATCATGGGGGCCAATGCCTATGCGCAAGTGCACAAGCGGGATAACGCCAAGGGTGTTGGAATCAATCCAAACAAAAGGAGATGAAAAGTGTGAATTAAATGCCTGACATTCGGAACACAATGAGGGTGGCATGGTGATGGAGGATAACTGCTGACCATGATCGAAACACATCATTCATATCACGTTATCATTAAATGGGGATGAACAAATGAGGGTCGACTGCTGACCATGTTCGAAACACATGACCTGACTCAAAGTGTTGTCCAAAGTCTTCTGGGGCGTTCGCCTAGGATGGTAGGTGAGCCGATGCGGCATGAGGCCAAGCCATTAGGGGGTCCCTTCAGACATGCAAGGGAATGAAGATCCGAATGAAGGAAGTGCAAAGCATGAGGTGGAGTTATGGAATGTTTGAATGGATTCCAGTGCTCTTGAAGTTATGCCACTGTAAACATGGCATGAGGCATATCATCCTTGGAGAAAAAGGCATCTCTTGTCTAGAGCAAGAGGGATCCCACATTTGGCACAGAGGGAATGCAACAGTTTATAGTCATGTAGAGAGGACTATTTCCATACAGTTTAACATCATATGGATTGGACGAGGGCCATACAGTTTAACGTCAGGTGGTCAGGACGAGGGCCATACAGTTTAACGTCATGTGGTCAGGACGATGACCATACAGTTTAACGTCTTGTGGTCAGGATGATGACCATACAGTTTAACGTCATGTGGTCAGGATGAGGGCCATACAGTTTAATGTCATATGGTCAGGATGAGGGCAATAAAGTTTAACATCATGTGGTCTAGATGAGGTCCATACAGTTTAACGTCATGTGGTCAGGACGACTAGGTAGAAGATACCTAGCAAATGGTTGGTGTGGGACTTACGCAAGGGTGGCCCTTTCTAGATGATTATAATAAAAGGAGCTAGGAAATGGGGTTATAAGAGATTCATGAGGAGTAGATCGACTCATGGAATGTATAGAACCGATGTTGGGGCGGCGCAAGGGTGTAATGTGAAATACTGTTGACCCGTCCCGAAAAGTTCGTGGTGCGAATCTCCATTTTTCATGGGGGTCAGTGAAGGTAGCGAAGGGACCGGCGAGTGCATGGGGTTTTCCGCATGGGGCGGGCCGCGTAGGAGACGACCACAAAGGGGCTGTTCGAGAAGGAGATGACCATGTAGGGCTGGCCGCATGTGGTTCGCGGTTTGGTTGTCCGCAGAGGAGCTGGTCGCGAGGGAGCATGCCGCGTCAGAGCAGGCCTCATAATACTAGTCTGCGAAGGAAGATATCCGTGAAGGATGGCCATGGAGGATATGGTCATCCGCGAAGGGTGTCCGCGGATGAGAGGGCCGCGAGGGAAATGGTGTCCGCGAAGGAGGTTGTCCGTGAAGGAGATGGTCGTCCGTGAAGGATGTCTGCAAAGGGGTTGGCGCCCGTCCTACTTCGTGCCCGGTGAGGCGTTTTCTCCTCCATTTCATGAACGACACTGGTCCGCGGAGGAGAAGGTCATCTGCGAAGGAGATGGCCGTCCGTGAAGGAGGTGGTCGCATGTGGTCCACGGTTTGGTATCTCCTCTATGTAGAAGAGTGCATCCGCAGACGATATGGGTTCCACGGATGGTCGCAGAACATTACCACTGGGAGCGATTTCTCCAGCGTCTCTCCATGGATTGTTACCCTTCCATTCTCTCCTTTATTTTTGGTGCCCCTTAGTGACTATTTATAGAGTCACGAAGAGGCTATATTGATGGGCACACGACACGTTTTGCAGAAGCCCATGAAGGAATCCCCACCCGCAAACGACTCGGTCAACCAAGGATTTTTGGAACCGAGTTTTGCGGAATTTCTCCGCGGCCGTGCACCACTCCGCCTCTATCCTGCAAATGACACCTGCCCGCGGAGGGGGCGGTTCACGGTGGTGGACCGGCCTGGCACCCATCCTGCTTCGCGCCCGCGGAGGGTCCCCGCCTCTATTTCGCAGACGACGCTGGTTCGCGGAATTGCGGGAGGGTAGTCTGCCGAACCGACTGTGTGATGTTGTTGGGAGCCAGTGCGCGGACCGGTTGAGTTCTTTTCTAAGTTTTGGGGTAATCGGATTCCCCCCTTGTGGAATTTTCAGGACCCTATATATATATACTACATTATATATTAGATATTAGATATTAGATATTAGATATTAGATATTATGTATTATGTATTATGTATTATGTATTATGTATTATATGTTATATATTATATATCATATATCATATATTTTTATTATATATGATTAATTATTAATTATTGATTATTGATTAATAATTATTGATTAATAATTATTTAGTTTTTATCTATTTGTTGTGTATTACTTGTTTTTCCAATTAATATATATATACAAGTATATTAAATTTGATTTATTGAGCACATGAAGTGCCTACTGGAGTGGTAAAGTCTTTGGAGAATAAGCAAGAGGTAAGGGTTTAAATTTCACCCAACAGAGAATTTATATATATGGCATGGGCATGTGCATGGGCATGTGCATGGACATAGACTTATGCATGAATATGGATGGGCATGTGCGTGGTAATAATAAATAAATAAATAAATAAATAAATTATGAAAATAAATAATAAATAATAAATAATAAATAACTAATAAATAAGTAATAAATAAATAATAAATAACTAACTAATAAATAACAAATAAATAATAAATAAATAATAAATAACTAATAAATAAATAACAAATAAACAATAAATAATTTATAAATAATTAATAAATAACAAATAAATAAATAAATAATAAATAATAAATAAATAAATAATAAATAAATAATAAATAAATAATAAATAAATAATTAATTAAAAAAATTAATAAAAAATTAATAAAAAATAAAAAATAAAAAATAAATTAATTAAATATAAATAAATTACTAATATAAAAAAATAAAGAAATAAAAAATTAAAAAAAATTAAAAAATTAAAAAAAAAATTCAAAACGATTTAGCGACGGTTTAAACTGCCACTAATTACAAAATTAAAAAATTTAAAAAAAATTAAAAAAATTCAAAATGATTTAGCGGCGGTTTAAACCACTGCTAAAAAACCGCCGCTATTTATTTCCTGACGCACAATTTAGTGGCGGTTTTCCAAAACCATCATAGAACGATTTTGCGGCGGTTTAAACCGCTGCTAAATAAAAAAACAACGGCTAAATATAAATTTTGGCGTAGTGTGTTGTTTTTTTGTTAGTAGTAAAGAATGTTTAGATGGAAGATTCTAAAAATTACAATGGGGAGTTCACCTAGTAACCACTAAGACATTCTATAATATGTGACGACAGTTCTGGTGGCCATGTATGAGGTGGGATATTGATGAGTTTGTCTCACATTCTTATATATGCCATTAGGTGAAAGCTGACCACTATAAACCTTAATGTTTTCATCAATTTCCAATGCCAACTTGTAAGTGGGATGATATTTCAATAGACATTGTGGTTGGGTTCCTATGTACCCATAAAAAAAAATAATGTGATATGGGTTGTGATAGACGAGCTGTCCAGGTTCGCTCACTTTATACCAATTTGAGATACATCAAAAGTTGACGAGTTAAGAAATATCTATGTGAAATAGATTGATAGATTTCATAGAGTTACATCATCTGTAGTGTCAAATTGGTATCCTTAGTTCACATATAATTTCTTAAGAGGTCTTCAGGAGGCACTAGGATCTCATATCCATTTGAGTATGGAATATCATCCATAGTAGGATGGCCAGACAGAAAGATCTACATAGATTCTTGAGGATATGCTCTGCACTTGTGTTCTAAAATTTATTGCGACTTGGGATGACCATTTGGATCTATTTGAGTTTTCTTATAAACATATTTACCATCCCATTATCATAATGTCTCTTTTTAAGGTCATGAATGGATGACCTTATAGATATTCATTGTGTTGGTTGGAGGTTGGTCAAAGTTCCTTGGTTGTACCATGGTTGGTGCAAGAGAAAACGATAAAGATTCAATTGATTCATCAGATAATGTTAACATCACAGAGATGACATAAAAATTATATTGATTTTCACCATACTCCATTGGAAGTCATAGTTAGTGACCTAGAGTTCTTGATTGTTTCACCATGATTGGGTCATCGGCGACTTGGAATGTAAGGGAAACTTTCTCCTCATTTTGTGGGACCTTTCATGATTGTTGAGTAGGTTTTGAAGGTTTCTTATCATGTATCAGCTCCCCACATCTAACATCAATACGTAATGTGTTCCATGTATCTCATCTGTGAAAGTATATTTTTGATCCATCTCAAATTTTGAGGTGGAGTGATCTTGAGATTGAACCATATTTATCTTGGACTGAACGAATAGTTTGGATAATTGATTCTGAAACCAAGGTACTTTGTGGGAGGAAAATACCTTTAGTTCAAATTCTATGGTAGTAGAATTCAGATTTTCATGAGACGTGAGAACATGAGGAACCGAGGAGAAAGTAGTGGACTCATATTTTTGACATCGAAGATTCTTATTAGGATTTCTAGGGATAGAATATTTTTTTGGTGGGGAGGTTATAACGTCCCATTATCAATATGTTATGTACATATTTAACCTTCTCATGGTTTTCCTTTTTATTTTTCATAATATGGACATGAAGGAATTGGGAGGATACCTATAATGATGAATTCATATATTTTTGGGATTCCCAGATTTAACCGATCATTTTTCAGTTTTTTGGTGATTTACACACCATGTAATAGGGTTACAGATCGTATAAATTATAAAATAAAATTAATTCATTTTTAGTAAAAGGTGATGGGTTTTTGGTAAATATGATAATATTCAATTAAATGATGTTTCATTGGGTTAAACACTATATAAAACCTTAACCATTGTTTGTAAATAGGTTTCCTGACTAAAAATCATATTCCTACTCTCGAAAATTTCTTCCTCTCAACACTAGAGGATTTCCCAAGAAACATTGGAGCCCTAAATTCCTTCTACGTGGTTTCTTTCAATGCTCGTCCGTTGTTGCAGTCACAGAGTAACTTACTGGGTAAGAGTTCTCTCCATCTCTCTATATATTTCTCTTTTCCGCATTAGGTTTAGATATATCATATTGAAATTTATGAATATAAAATCTATGTTGTTAAATCTTATTTCATGTTTGAGTTCCTAGATATTATGCGTCTTCATTTTGTTTACAGGTACGTCATTGAATTTGTGTTCCCATGAAAAAAATGTTTTTGGTTCCATCTTGATTACCAATTAATATTATCTAAAAATTACTTAATTAATTTCAACTATTTGAGTTAAATTCAGTTGTTTGATTTTGTTTAAAATGAATTTCCATTATTTTTTTGGAGAAAAACCAATTCCATTGGATTGTAGTTTTGAAATGGATTTTTGCTATGAAATTAGAAAAACTACAATTATAGTGAATTTGGGTTTGGTAATGAAAATCAGAAAATAATTAATTCTTTATTTTAATTAGGAAATAAATTTGATTTAAAAATGTGAAAAACCACAATTCTAGTTATTTAGGGGTTTGTTATGAAATTTATGAAATTTATTTTAAAATTTAATTAATGAATTTAATTGTGAGATTGAATTGTGGAATTTAATGAACTGGTATCAAATCCATATTTATGAAAAATGGATATAAAATGTTTTGACAGAAATCCTAGGGATCTATCTAGGTGAAAAGACATGTTTTTATTAAACCCCCATTATGGGTTTTATAGAGAAAATTGGTATATTTGAAATGGAGAATGGGATTAACTGTATTTTAAGAAGTCTTGAAATAAATTGATCATATTTTATTTTTACTTGAACTCATGAAATCCTTAGTTAGTTAGTGAGTCATATGGATGGAACATTATGACATAAAATTTTCTAAAACATCATATCAGCACATCACATCTCTTATGAAATGATGATGAGTCCTCTTTGGCCTAAGTTCAAAGGGGCATATGTATATATTTTTTATTTTCTATCAACATGGGTTTCTTATGGATTAGAACTTCCATAAATTATTTGGTTCATGACTATAAGAACCCGGATCTTTTTTCCAGGTATGTTTTTCTCTTTCCTGGTGTTTTTGAGAAAAAGATGAGTTTTTGGAAAATTTTGAAGTACACGCCATGTACTTATATGTACACGCCCTGTACTCTTTTTCCGCATGTAGCCATTTGATGTCCATGTAAAGGCCGAGAACACAGTTGTGTGTGGTGACCTTAATAACTCATTATACGAGGGCTGAATAAGGTGAGTACACACCATGTACTTAAAAAGTACATGTCGTGTACTTTTTTTGTTTCATTAAATGGATCAGGGTAGAATCTGATAGACAGAACACGCTTCTTCTTCACCTTCTTCATCCGAGAGCATCCGTACAACTGTGATCTTTCCCTGATCCCCCAATCGAGCATCCGTTCTCCGATTCAATATCCATCAATTGTGTTTGGATCTCTACGGTAAGATCTTATTTCTTCTAGATCTTCGTCTCTTGATTTCTCGTCTTTCTCAAGTTATCCTCGGTTGACAATTTTAGATGTTTTTGTAGATCTACGGTGTTCTTGGCCGATTCAAGACATTAGGTTCATTTATTTTGATATCACGATGCCGAGGTAGGTGGTTTGTGCCTTTCTGTAGATAGTCTTTGAGTTGTATGTGCAAAAGTGCCCAATACCCTTGATCGGGGTATTGTGTGTTTACGGTTTTGACCCTGTTATGGCCTGATATGATTTATATTCTTAAGTAGAGGTCAATTGAATGTGAATAGGGTTAATTTCTATGATATGGATTTCTTTTTCATGCTTGTATTATTTATGATCATTTTTTCTTACTTTTCTTGTTAGGATGCTTGCTTTCCATTCCTAGTATTGATAGGATGGAGTAATATTATTTTATCTAACATGCTGTTATGCTGTATACTATGTAGCCAAGTAGTTCTTGAGTTATAATTTGGCCTTTATATATTGCTGTTCTCGATTGACTTACATAGGGCCATGAGAACCTGATGTAGTAGACCATAGGTAGAATGGATGTTGAGGGATTCTCTAGAGTGTCTGTTTACAGTTACGATGCAAGACCATAGAGGGAATGGATGTAAGTGCTTCCTCAGAGTGTCTATAGTTCCTCAATACGGGCCATAGGGGGAATTGGATGTTGAGTACCTCCCTATATCGACTTTTAGTTACTGATACGAGACTAAAGGGGGAATTGATAGTGAGTGCTTTCTCAGAGAGTCTGTGCAAAATCTGAACCAGATGGGTTAGACTGTGTGTACTTCCCAGAGGGTTTCTTGTGTTTGTTTTGGTTGGACTAGAGGGGTTAGGCTATGAGTACTTCCCAAAGGGTTACCTGCTTATGATTATCTACTTACTTGATATCTGATAATTTAATGCATTTTAAACAGCGGGATTGTTTACTTTTGAGTACTTTCTTGTTTACTGCTTCATTTTTATTTTAGCCTGCCATATATATTCACCGACTGTTGGGCATAGTTCTTTGGGAGGTATCCTACTGGTATTTAGTCTTACACCCTTTTTGGGCCTTGATTTTGGGCCTAAATACATAATATTGTTGTAGGTATAGATAAAGGAAAGCACACTTCTACTTCAGGTACTTGATTGCTGCAGAGCTGGAGAGCATGGGACCAAGATGAGGCTTGCGATGTGGAGGAGTTGTTTACCATTTTCTTGTAATTTGGATTAGTACTGTATTTCAGCATTGTGACATGTTTGGATGTTTTCCTATACATATGTATCATGCATCATTATACATGTGCTCCATTTTTTTATTACTTCCACTATTTACTTATTACATGTTTTTAATGATTCTGCTATTGTTATTTGTTTTAGTTCCACTGTGTTACTCTTCCAAGGAGGGCATAGTTTTCCCACTATCACACTCAAGCCCCTCACTGCAAGTCGGCAGCCTCTGGTGTTTGGGGAAATGTGCTTGAGGCCATGTGACCAACCGGGTACGAGGAACTTCTAGGAGGCTTCAGGAACCAGGATGTTACAAAGCGGTATCATAGGGATTATTTATTCCTAACTTTTTGTTTGGAGCCTATAGACAGGGATATGAATGAATAGGTAATTGGTAATAAGCTATTCCCAGGAGTAGCTAACCCGTGTACAAGGAAAATCTAATTTACCTCATTATTGAAATTTTATTGGTTTTGAAATTATTATAGTTGATTTGATTTCACCATTGGGAAATTCACATGTTTTGTGATATTATTGTTGATATTATTGAGGTTCTATTTATGTTGCAACCTGATGATATGAGGGTATTCCATCTCATGCATCATATATGCACTTATTAAAAATCACATGTCATGCATTCCTACCATGCCATTTAGGGTGCATTAGTAATTACATGTTATTGTGATAGATGTTGTGCTAGATATGCCTGCTGTTGTGATAAATTACTTGATAAAATACATAATTTTGATAGGGTATTGAATTGTGTATGTTTTTGTTTGAATGAACGCCAAAATTTGGTTCTTGAGGTGTTATGGGCCCTCATGGACCAGATTTTTGTGGATCATTGCACTGTTATCCTTGTTTATGACCTTTATGAGATGCCAAGATTTAATTATCGGGGAGTATGGGCCCTCACGGATTAGAATTTGGCACTTGAATATCCATTTCAGTGTTTTTATGGGTTCTAATGTAGTTTCTGAGGCTTAATATTCAGAAGAACAAAAAATACACAACATGTAATGATGAATACATGCCATGTGTCCTTCTGTTCGGGAAGGAACTCTTTTTCCTGAGTACACGCCGTGTAATATATGTACACGCCGTGTACTATATGTACACGCCGTGTAGTCTCTAACCATGTCATTGACTGTGTGGGCAGAGACATAAGGTTGAGAAATCTTTTGGGGGACACGCAGTGTATCAGTTTTACACACCGTGTTGTGTAGAACTTATGTCCACCCATGTGACTAATGACACAGATGGATGAAATATTAAGTTATACACATCATGTAAACCTTGAAAACTATGTGTAGAGTGAGCCATGTAACCAGCCATGTGACTAACAACACGGGTCAGTGAAACCTTTCTAGTACACACCGTGTATGGAATAAACACGCCATGTAGAGTGAGTCATGTAACTGGTCGTGTGACTAACAACACAAGTTGGTGAAGTTTGTCTAGTACACACCATGTCTGGCACTAACATGCCATTTAGTATTTTTCTAGGAGAACCATGTGGCTTAACCGTGTAGAAGAACTTGAGAAGGGGAATAAGATTCAAGTACACATTGTGTGTTAGGACAACACGCCATGTGTATGGGGTGTTACACGATCTGGTTTGGCAGAAGTACACGCCCACGTGAAGGATTAAGAAAACACATAATGTAGTCATTATACACACCGTATACCCATGTTTTTAAAAACATGAATGATTTCTTTCTCTTGTTACCTTCTCACACATCTATGTTTCAGTCCCTGTTAATCTTGATCTAAGGTGTGCGCTTGGCCTTGCAGAGTCATGCCACCGAGACATCCTCTGGTTGTCCACCAGTTATAGGGTAGTGATCAAACACCAGATATGGATGATCAGAGACTACCAGTAGATCTTTCAATTGTGCCCGTCTTGGCATCAACCATTATCCCAGATACAGGTGACGATGCATTGTTCCGAGAGGGCTTCATGAGGTTCTTGCAGAACTTTTGAGGAATACTGCATCCTACCCCTTATATGGCAGAGTTAACGTGGGTTTTCCAGTAGTAAAATCCTCCCTCTTTCACAAGGTAATGAGAACCTCAGGCTGCATATTCATGGTTAGAGGCCAAGCTATATATCTTCAAGCATTTGGAGACACCTCCAGAAAGAAGGGTGAATCTCATGATGTATATTCTTTAGGACTCCGCCAAGATATGGTGGGATGTGATATCATAGGAGGGACGCCAACATGTTATGGTGTGAGATGAGTTCCAGCACGACTTCTATGAATCCTTCTACTTGGAGACCTTGAGGGCCGATCGAGCCTGAGAGTTCATGAGTATGAAGCTGGGTACTCTTTCTGTTATGGAGTATTCTTCTCACTTCACAGAGCTACAGCACTTCACGCCTATTCCAGGAGGTGATGAGTTATTTCTGGAAAGGAAGTTTGAGGATGGTCTCAGGCATGACATCCAATCTCAGGTGAATATCTTCAGGTTTACTTCCATCACTTCTACTGTCAATCAAGTGCTGATCACAGAGCGAAATTTGAGGGATTCTAGAGTTATGAGCCAGGGTAGCTCGACATCTGGAGTTTGTGTCCCTCTTACTAATAGCAGGAGGCACCGTAAGGAGTCTACGCGTGGGGATACAAGGAGGCGGGACACTTTTTCTGGTAGCCAGGTGGTGTGCTACCAGTTTGGGAAGAGAAGGAATATGAGGCCACATTTCTCGAGAGACTTAATGGAGTGCCGATCATGTAGAAATATGGGTCATCTTCAGCACTTCTATCAGTTCTTCTCACCATCAGCTGTTGAAATGGGTTCTTCTATGACTCCGTGTTCAAGAGAAACACCACCCGTTTCTCACCAGTATAGGAACTGGAGTTCTTCTAGCCATTTAGGCCGAGGTGGAGGTTGTGGCCGTGGTAGCCAGTCTGCAGGATTCTAGAGACAATAGTTTGGATCAGCTCTGAGTGGTCAGGCAGGGTCACAGGGCTGCGGTGTAGGTCAAACTTTTGCAGTGGAGCACACCCAACAGAAGCAGGATCCCAAACCCTATACCATTCAAGGTATGATCCTAGTTTCCTCAATTTTAGCTTATACTCTTTTCGATACTGGGGAATCCCATAGCTTTTTATCAGTTGCTATTGTAGAGAGCCTTGGGCTCTATATCTTTTTTTTTCTACTGTTATATTGACATTAGACACTCTGTTGGGAAAAAACAGTTAGTGTACGACAGTGCAAGGAGTTCCCTCTAGAGGTTGGTGGGTGTCACTTCTTATAGGACCTTTATGTCCTAGAGATGACAAACTATGATGTCCTTCTTGGAATGGACTGGTTAGTTACCCTCTAGGAAGTTGTCGATCGCTATCACCGTAGGGTGAGTTTCACATCACCAGAGGGAAAATATTTTCTTCAAAAGGGTGAATCAGATGTCCAAGAAAGCAAAGTGGGACCTGATCATCATGGGTTGGGAGGAGTTACAACCCAGATTTCTATTCTTTATCTAGATGACTAGGGGACTTCACAGATGGAATTTCCTCCAGTGGTGGATTGTTTCAGGGATGTATTTCCAGAGGACTTTTCAGGTTTTCCTTCGGAACGAGAGGTGGAATTTTCTATCGGGCGTGTTCTAGGATCGGCACTAGTGTCCATCCCTCCTTATAGTATGGCTACACTAGAGTTACAGGAGATCAATAGGATGTTGGAGGAGTTTCATGAAAAGGGTTTCATCAGAACCAATACTTCTCCTTGGAGTTCACCTGTCCTGTTTACAAAAAAGGTGGACGATACCCTCAGACTTTGTGTGGATTATCGAAAGTTAAACCAGTTGACGGTTAAGAACTGGTATCCTCTACCGAGGATTAATGATCTCTTTGATCAACTTCGAGGATCCCGAGTGTTCTCAAATATTGACTTAAGATCCGGTTACCATCATTTTCATGTTAGACTATAAGATGTACCTCTTATATCCTTTCAAAGTAGGTATGTTCTATACGAGTATGTGGTTATGCTGTTCAATCTCACAAACGTTCCTGTAGTTTTCATGGCATTGATGAACCGAGTGTTCCATCCATACTCGGATTCTTTCGTGGTAGTCTTCATGGACGATATCTTGGTGTACTCACTCACTCGACAAGACCATGACACACATCTTGAGATCATTTTAAGTAAACTGAGAGAGCATCAATTATATGATAAGCTCTCGAAATTTCACTTTTGGATGGACCAAATTCATTTCTTGGGTCATGTTATCTCAGATACAGGAGTATCAGTAGACCCATAGAAAGTGAGATCAGTAGTTTCATGTAAGCATCCGATGAATGTCTTTGAGGTACGGATTTTTCGAGGGATAGTTGGTTACTACAAACGTTTTATACAGAACTTTTCACACTTAGCAACGCCATTGACGGGCCTGACTAAGAAGGGTGTGAAGTACTTGTGGTCAGATTCTTGCGAGTCATCCTTTCAGGAGATGAAAGAAAGGTTGACTTTAGCACCGATACTAGTATTTCCAGAGTTGGGAAAGAGATGTAGTGTTTTCTATGATGCATCAGGTATCGGGCTGGGAGTAGTGCTTATACAAGGGGAAATGGTTTTTGCGTACGAGTCTCGGAAGTTGAGGCCACATGAGAGGAACTACCCAACGTAAGATCTTGAGATAACTGAAGTTGTTCATGCTTTACGCTGTTAGAGACATTATATTCCGGGAAATCCTTTTTTGGTTTTCACTGACTACAAGAGTCTCAAGTATATATTTACTCAGCGCGATCTGAATTTGAGACAGTGAAGGTGGTTGAGTACCTTTTGTCCTTTGAATTTGAGATTTCCTATACGCATGGGAAGGGAAACACTGTGGTTGATGCATTGAGAAGGAGGAATTAGATACATGAATCTCAAGAGGCCAGTAGTGAGTGGAATCTTATGGATCTTTTCTCTAAGATGCATCTAGAGGTGCAAGACAGGCAGGGGCAGACTTTCCTTTATTATGCAGCTGTTACATCTACTCTACTTGACTGATTGTGAAAGAGGAAACTATCATATTCAAAAGGTCTGATCCTATGGGAAAATGTGTTAGGAGAGGACCCTATTTATGTATAGACAATAGGTGAGGATGAGATCTTGTGTTTTCATGGGCACATATGGGTACCAGTGGACATACGTGAGGAGATGATGTGATAATTTCATTCCTCAGTTTGGGAAGTTCATCCTGATGTCACAAAGATGTATTGTGATATACAATGTCAGTATTGGTGTCCAGGTATGAAGAGAGATGTTTCTAGTTTCATAATGAGGTGTTCCACCTGTCATCAGGTGAAGGCATAACATCAGTGACCAGTAGGGATTTTGCAACAGTTACCCATTTCTAGGTGAAAGTGAAACGATGTTGCGATGGATTTTGTGATAGGTTTACCGAGGTCACCTCGAGAGAATGATGTAGTGTGTGTTGTCATTGATACACTCACAAAGGTTTCTCACTTATTTCCGATCAAGGAGACCTTTAGTGTTGATGAGCTGGGAAGGTTGTACATATGATATATTGTAAGTTTACATGGAGTTCCACACTCCAATGCTTCTGATAGGGACGCTCATTTTACTTCTCAGGTATGTCATCGATTTCAAAGGGATTTTGGTACATAGGTACTTCTGAGTACGACATACCATCCCCAGAAAGATGGAAAATCCAAGCGTATGATTTAGGTTCTTGAGGACATGCTTCGAGCATGCATCCTGGATTTTGGAGGTTTGTGGGAGAAGCACATACCTCTTGTGGAGCTTTCCTACAATAATAGTTTTCAAGAAACTATTCAGGTGGCACCTTATGAGTATTTGTATGGTAGGCCATGAAGATCACACTTATGCTGGTTGGAGGCAGGAGAGGCAGCTATGCATGGACCTCGTCTTGTACAGAAGACCACAGAGTAGATAGAGTTGATTCGGAAGAGGATGGCTACTGCACAGTCTCAATAGAAGTCTTATACTGATCGACGGAGATGACCTCTAGAGTCTGAGTCCAAGGATAAGGTTTTCCTGCGTGTCACACCAAGGATGGGACATAGGAGGATTAGGAGACATGGTAATATTTCACTGAGGTATGTCAGGCCGTTTGAGGTGTTGGAGAGAGTTGGTCTTGTCACCGATCAGTTGTAGTTACCTCAATGGTACCGGGCTATGAACGACGTCTTCCATGTTTCTCAGCTTAAACATTTCTTATCAGACCCGTCTCATGTTTTTCAACCTAAGGAGTTTGAGCTAGCGGTGGATGCCTAATTTTAGGATCATCCTATCCAGATTTTTGATCGAAATATGAAAGTTCTCCATGGCTGGTCTATTCCTATGGTACGAGTGTTATGGCAGCAGAGGCGAGTACAAGACGAGACCTGGGAGAGGGAGGCCGATGTACGATCAGAGTGGCCGGATTTTTCCGAGGATTCTTCTTCTACGCCACCTTTATAGGGAAATTTGGGGATGAACTTATTTAAGGGGGGAAGTTTTTAAGAACCCAAATCTTCTTTTTAGGTATGTTTTTATCTTTCCTGTTGTTTTTGAAAAAAAAGGAGTTTCTGGAAAATTTTGAAGTACACGCTGTGTACTTATATGTACACAACGTGTACTCTTTTTTTGCACATAGCTGTGTGCTGGACATATAACGGACAAGCACACAATAGTGTGTGGTGACCTAGAGACCATCTTATGCGGGGGCTGAATAAGGCGAGTACACATCGTGTACTTCAAAAGTACATGCTGTGTACTTTATTTGTTTTCATTAAATAGACCGGGGTTGCTTTTGATGGACATAACACGCTTCTTCTTTGACTTCTTCTTCTGAGAGAATCTGTATGGCCACGATCTTTCCTCGATCCACCGATCAAGCATCTGTTCTATGATTCGACCTTCATCGATTGCGTTGGGATCGCCACAATAATCTCTTCCTTCTTCTAGATCTTCGTATCTTGATTTCTCATCTTTCTCAAGTTATCCTCGGTTGAATGTTTTAGACGTTTTTGTAGATCTAAAGAGTTCTAGGTTCATTCGAGTCTTGAGGTCCATGTATATCAATCTCATGACACCGATGTAGGTGGTTTGTGTCTTTATATAGATATTCTTGGAGTTATATGTGCAAAAGTGCCCAATACCCTTGATCGGGGTATTGCGTGTCTATGGTTCTGACCCTATTATTGCTTGCTATGATTTATATGCTTGAGTATAGGTCAATTGAATTTGAATAGGTTTAATTTATATTCTATGGATGTCTTTCTCATGCTTGTATTGTTTATGACCGTTTGTTCTTTCTTAGCCTGTTAGGATTCTTTCTTTCCATTCCTTGTATTGATAGGATGGAGTAATATTATTTTATCTGAAATGCTGTTATGCTGTAGACTATTTAGACAAGTAGTTATTGAGGTATACTTTGACCATTATATATTTTTGTGCTCAATTGACTTACATAGGGCTGTGAGAACTTGGTGTAGTAGACCATAGAGAGAATGAACGTTGAGGGCTTCTCCAGAGTGTCTGTTTAATATTACGATGAGAGACCATAGGGGAAATTGACATAAGTGATTCCTTAAAGTGTTTGTAGTTCCTCGATGTGGGACACAAGGGGAATTGGACATTGAGTGCTTCCATAGAGTGCCTTTTAGTTACTAATACAAGAATAAATGGGGAATTGATGGTGAGTGCTTCCTTAGAGTGTCTATGAAAAAGCTAAACCAGATGGGTTAGACTGTGTGTACTTTGCTTGTGTTTGTTTTTGTTGGACCAGAGGGGTTAGTCTATGAGTACTTCCCAGAGGTTTCCCTTATTATGATTAGCTTCTTACTTGATATCTGATAATTTAATAAATTTGAAACTATAGGATTGTTTACTTTTGAGTACTTCATTATTTACTGCTTCATGTTGATTTTAGCCTACCATATATATTCACGGACTGTTAGACACAGATCTTTGGGTGGTTTCCTACTGGGATATAGTCTCACAACCTGTTTGGGTCATGATTTTAGGCCCAAAAAGATTATATTGTTGCAGGTATAGATAAGGGAAATCTCCCTGCTACTTCAGGGTCTTTATTGCTGTGGAGCTGGAGAGCATGAGACCAAGATAAAGCTTGCGATGATGAGGAGTTGTTTACTATTTTCTTGTACTTTGGTTTAGTACTATATTTCAGTATTGTGACGTGTTTGGATGTTTTCGTAGACATATGTATCATGCATAATTATATATGGTCAATAGTTATTTATTACTTTTATTGTTTACTTATTGCATGTTTTTACTGATTCTGCTATTGTTATCTATTTTACTTCCACTGTGTTACTCTGCCAATGAGGGAATAGTTTCACCACCATCACACCCAAGTCCCTCACTACTAGTTGGCAGCCTTTGGCATTCAGGGAAATGCACTTGAGGCCATGTGACCAATATGGCACGGGGCACCTCTGGGTGGCTTCCAGAACCGAGACATTACAATGACCATGTATATCTCCATTTTTTAAAACTATTTTACATGCTCTAGGAAGTTATATAAATTGTTAAATATAAAAGTGTTTATTTAATCATTTTTTATGAAATGTTTTTTTTGTAAATCGCCTATTTTTTAATGGAAAATTACATATTTTGAAAAGAATTTTCATAATTTGAAATGTGATGCATGAGTTGATAAATTATTTCCATCTTTTAAATTGTAAGACATTACTTGTTTAAATATGCTCATGATATGTCAGACCTATTTGTTTTAAAACTGAAAGGACATTCCAAATTAATTCAATATTGGCATCTTATTATGGAATCTTATGGTAAAATCCTACTGGGCTTTTTCTCACAGCATAATTGTGCCTTATGGTGTTTGTATATTACCTTATTCTATGTTCAAGCAAGGGTAAATGATCTCTTGAATTTGGATCTAGCTATTGAACCTTGGATATTGTGAGTTTCATCTGAGTTGGGACATGGGTTTTTTTTCCTTTTTTGGTACTTTGGTTGTAGTACTTTGGGATTTAATTAATGTTTGAATTTTGGTATATTACTCCCAGTAGAGTTTCTTTAGATATTCATACTGTCTGGTTTCTTTTACTTATGTAATTTGTGTGGAAAAACTATTCCCACTTTCAGTTTGTATAATTTATAGTGCTAGTCGCCGACCCATGGGAAATGGGGATTCCCTTTGGGATATTTCTGTATCGGCTCAGCTATTGGGCTCCTAGGGTACTTAGGCTGGTTTGTGAAACTGCATCATACATGTTGCTAGAAACATGTGAAAAATAATACATAACTAACCTCTTAATAAAGAAATCATTATTCTTGGTATGGAATATATATATATTTTTTACTATTTCAATGTAAATATAAAATTAATTTATGTGAAATAAGATCAATTTTGTGTATCATATCAGTCAGATCGACAAAGTTTTGAACAAAATTTTGAACAAATCAAAAAGTATAACTAATAAGTGTATGATTATATGATTTATATTCCAAAAGAAATACATAAACTGTCATATAAAGGGGGGGGGGAGAAGAACATACACATGACCAAAAAAATTGTGGAATGAATCAAGAGTGTATTAAAGGGGCTTCACAATTTACCTATTATTTAACTATTTTATGATAAATTTTATAGTTTTGTGAAGTTCATCATTGATATAAAAAAACTATCCTCATACGAGATTCAAAAGGGGATATTCTAAAGAAGACCCATTCAATAAGAGATTCAAAAGAACATTGAAAAAGCTTTTGTTTATCAAGCATTCCATTTCTAATGATAAGACTCTCGATTTGATATTCAAGTGTGTTTAGAACCCAACATAAATAAGAGTTCTAAAAAATGGTTGTATTACTAGAAGAAAGGAAATGTTAATTTGGAATCTTCGAGGAATTATAATTTCCATGTGCACATGCCATCACAATATGTACCATTGAATTTTTTTTTTGGGAATCATATGTTGATCCATTGTACCAAATAGACACAACTTCTAACTATTATTCTTTACCATGACCACCTATTGGGGAGTTTCAATATTTCTCAATGAATGAATACCATCCAATATTGATACCTGATAGCAACAAGTTTAGTAAATGAGGGAGACCAAAGTCCAGTAGAATGCAGAATGAGATGGGATGACCTCAATAATAAGTGAAATGTTTGAGATGAATCATATTTCATTAAGAAATTTATAATAGTAAATGATTCCCTTACATTTCTATATTGAGTTCCCACTCTCAGACACAGTGATGTATTGTCTTCGATGTCATCTTTTCATATTATTAATTACATGGTGTTAATATAAAATCCTTCATTTTGTAGAATATTTGGCATTTGTAAATAATTTTACAATCAGATAACAATAATCCTTTCATATTCACACTATACAGAATATGATAAGTACATAAAAGGTCACATAAAATAAAAATAAAACTATTCATTGTTAAACCAAAAATCAAGGATGTGAGAAAATAATCCGAAAACATTCTATTATCTAAGAAATCATACATAAATTAAAAATCACACAATTTGAGATCTCACTTATTAATTAAAGATAAACTAAGGTTCTATTTGGTTATGAAAACTATCTTCATTATCTAAATGTTTATTACAAAATAAGTCCCATAATTTTTTGTAAAGTGTTGTACAAAGAAGAGAAAAAATCAAATCAATTTATTTATCTATGATAAAATTAAAATTTTGATCACATAAAGTGAAATAATGAACAAGAAAAACCAATTAAATAACACATTAATTCACTAAAATAGACAAGAAATATGTATATATTTTTAAATATAATAGAGTTTTGATTAGATGATCCTGAATTCAAATGTAAAGTAAAATCTATCTTATTTTCAAGTGATAACTTAATAAAGTCTACGAAAGAGATGTTCTCAACATTTGAATTTTAAAAATCTTTCATGATTCTAAGGACAGGCCTCCCCATATGGGGAAATTTTATTAGAAGGCCAAAAGTTTTTGAAAATTAAATAGTAAAGTTCGTCCTTTTGGAATATGTATTAAGACACCAAATGAAAATAAGCTGGATTTTACCTCACTTCCAAAGTCAGACTCAAATAATCTATTCTCTATTCTATTGAAAATTTCCAACGTATTTATTGTCTATTGTAAACAATTCATGTGTTAATTAATGGGATTTTTCTTTTCAATTTTACTTTATATGATAATAATTTTCATTTTTTCATGAATAAATAAATTGAATTGATATTTTATCTTCTTTTTATAACACATTACAAAACATTCTATGTCTTATTTTCCGATAAAATTTCAGATAATGAAGGAAAAATGTTTATAAATATAAATATATAGAACTATATCTTAAATAAATACCCTTTCCAAGTTAAAATCATATCTAAAATCTATTTAGAAATATATTTTGGGAAACTTGATGACATTCCATTTTCTTTTGGTAAGAAAAACTTCATAAAAAAATTGGATAGACATGTCATGTCCTACATTCTACCAATCATAACAATCTGCTAACCATAACACTATATTTAAATTTTATAAATATTACTTACTTAATTTTTTATATACATATTAGGGATACTACGATAAACACTGAGAAGTATAGAAATGTTTCATGTAATGTGCAAGTGGGTTGTGAGGTTCGACAGATTAGGGTACGTTGATCACACCATTATCATCACAGTATTCCTCCATCTACCATTATATCATAACTAAACCATGATGGATTCTATGGAATTGTGGTATCTTATTTTAAATTATTTAATTATCACCTAATTTCTTCCGTTAAGAAGATATAGAGACGAGATACACACACATTCCAATTTCCCAAGGGTGAGATGACCATCACCCTTGATGATGTGGCAATCCTACTCAGTCTTCCTATCCATGGGGATGCAGTTATATGACCCAACCATAGAGACTATCATGACCATGTATAGGGATTTATATGAAACTAAATTTTGGAATATTATGATGCTATAGATAGAAGGTTTATATCTATGTGGTGGTTGTAGATTCATTATTCATAGTTACCTGATGATGCTGATGAGAAGACTGTCATGAATCATGACTGTTCATATATCATGCAGATCATTGGAGGGACATTGTGCACTAATAACTCAGGTATACATGTACACATGATGTATCTAGGCCTACAAGAGGATTTTGATCTGGTCAGGGGATATTGGTGGGGATTTACATGCTTTGTATATACATACATAGCCTTATGCACAACATACCACTCAAATTGCACTGATCTTGGGGGATACATCATCCTTCTTCATATGTGGGAATGGGATCACATCCTTCCCCACTCCCCTATTTCTAATGGTGTAAAGATTAATATAAATGTATTTTGTGAAGCTCTATGTAGATGCTGATCTGATCACTCATCTATACTATTTTCTGATACAAGTACGAGTTATTGAATTCAAATTATTATTTTTATCTATTTTAATGTTGTATTTTATAGGTTTATTTAGGAACACCACTTCATATGAGATCTGAGACACATTTTTAGTGTATACCATATCATGTTGTAAAGTCTAATACCCACTAAAATAAGTATATACAATATTTCATTGAATAAACAATTTCATAATATAATCATTTTTGGTTTTTAGTAACAAATGTTTTTGACAAATATCACATATCATTTTAGATTATATAGACACTATATTGGGCCTTATTAGATAAGTTTCCCACGTACTTCATGGTTGGAATTCATGATGTGATGAATGTAGTTACTCTCCTTAAATTTCATATTATTTAGTGGTACCATTATAATAGAGTAATGTTTCAATTTGGATATGTTCAGTATATTCCATTTCCATTAAGACAGCCACATGCGGTTCATGACGTGAAGTCGATAGGGAGGCAGGATGTTGACTGGCACCAAAGACATGCTGAGTATCTTGATCTCTATAACAAACAAGTGTTATTTCATCTAGACGGTGTGTGAACGATGTGATTCCATATATCAGAGCAGCTCGAGTACGGACCAAGGTTTAGAATAAAGTCTATACTATATCATAATCCACAAGTAATAGGGGTTCATGATCTGGTAAGTCAATATATATCAATTAGTTTTTTTATTGTACTATTTTATAATTAATTTTTAATATCACCACATCATACTTGACTATAGATGATTATCTACATGTCTACTCTCAAGGAGGAAAATGTTCTTATCTTTTCAGAAATCCATGATATAGTGTAGAGGGTGATGTTATCTTATCATGTGTTTCATGATAGTGACATTGATATTCCACCATATGGATACGACGTTTCGACCCAGAGAGTGGTGGTTACTGCTCAATAACCTCCTCCAATAGATTCTGATGTCAAAGAGCCATGATGACGACTACATAGATCATGTTGTGATGCATGTGAGGCCTCACTTGATCCACAAGTAGAGGTTGTCCCTCTAACAGTCCAACCCCATCCAATTGGGGATGTGCATCAGGGGCATGAGATCCATTTGTGTTGTCATGATATCCACAGTTTCCTCCGGATACATATCATTCGACCTTTTATCATGGGTTATTTCCCATGCATCCAACTTTCATGCCCAATCCTTCACATGTTGTATGGTTCCCCCAAGTGATGATGATAGAACCTTATACTCACCTGGTGGGAGAAGGATCGGGTGTGTCTGAAGACACCTAGTTGACACCTCCTCTCATTGAGACATAGATGATGAATTTGACAGTCGAGGTTCGAACACCCCATGATCATCCCAACCTAGGTCACTATACTCCACCCCAACATAGAGATTCGTGATCTCGATACAAACATCCCATTTTAACACTATATTATGGGATGGGACCTCACTATAGAGTCTGACTTAATTCATTCAGGTATATTTTTTTCTGTTGAATTGAAGGATTTGGAACAACTACTTATATCCTCTATATGATTTTATATCTATTGAAATAATGAAAATCCTTTTACTGTCAACCATTTTTATATCTTTATTCACTGTTTCATTGTTATTTTATATTCTATATATAGTTTTTATTTTATTACATTTCAATGTTGACTACTTGAATCTTATAAGATTTTATTAAATTTTAAGTATAAAAATTTAAATTCTTTTAAAATATAAAAAATAAAAAATATGAATAAATTATAAAAGATATCCTAAACATCTAAAAATTTGTGGAAAATAATAAAAAATCATTAATATAATAAATAATTAAAAATTATAGGAATGTAAAGAATTATAAATAAAAATAAAATGGTTTAAAACAACAATATATTGCACAACAAAAATTAATTTTCATTATTTTTTGTATAAAATGTTAGTTATTTTGATTTATATTCTATTTTTTTAGTAAGTGTGTTAAATATCATTTTGATTTCATTTCTACATTATTATTTATCCACATTAAAATCCACCAACTTTAGACATTATTTTTTTATGTAGGTGACTTTGATAACATATAACATGTAAAATATAAGTACAATATAAGTGATATATTACAAAGTGACTTAATATATAAAATAGAACTCAAAAAAAATCATAGATATAATAAGTAAAACCTAATTTACATTTCACAAAATTTATTTCATCAAAACATAACATTTTCACTTTCAAATATTAATGGACATAATTATAAAAAAACTAATATAAACACAATATGTATATCAAAATATACAAACACATATATTTTTCAATATACAAACATTTATATTTAAGATAATTTTTTTACTGAAAGGAGGAATATTTGATGCCACCATTTGACTAAACTAAAAGGTTTCAGGGCCTCTATAACCATTTCAATATATTTTTCAAAAAAAATCCAAACTCGTCCTTATTTACTTTTTTATGAAATGTATAAAAAAATTTAGCTTACACTACTATTTGGTTATGTGGTTCCCACTACAATTAAGTTATATGATGCTAGGATGGAAAATTTTATGTGAGTCCTCATGAGAATTGGTGATTATATTCCTAAGAAAATTTGGTTACGTAGCAATTCCAGGTATTTGATATGTAAATACCATAAAAAATTCTCCAACGTGGTTTCTATTGAAATCTGGATACATGGAATGCCTTAAAAAATAATTAAAAATGCTGAAATAACAATTCAACAAAAAAAAATAAAATAACATAAAAAAATTTATTATGTTATTTAATTATTAAAGATACTAAAAAATTTAAAAAATTAAAATAAAAAATTAACATATTATTTTTCTAACTCATTAAAAAATAGAAATTAATCAAATAATTAAATTATAAATAAATTCCACCAATTATTAAATTATTTTATGTAAATTCATGATATTAGTGTTAAAAAATAATTATTTATTTAAATAAATAAACGAAAATAATATAAATTAAATTAACAAAACCTAAAATTAAAAGTTAACGTTAAAAAAATATTTTAAATTAAACATCAAAATTAAATAATAAATTCAATGTTAGAAAAAATTATAATTAAAACATTAAAGAAAAATTAATTAATCATAAAATCATTATTTTAACAACAAACTTATAGAAAAATTAAATTATCTAATTAAAATTTTATTTTAATAGAAAATAAATTAAATTATAGTTAATATATGGAATATTAGTATCCAAATAAAACCACTTCAATGGTTTCCTTTGATCCATTATATGGTCATCCATTCTGGTCACAATGATAGTAGGTTGAGGTCTATGTGACATCACTAATTGGATATATTTTAGTGCGATATATAATAGAAAAGGTTCATTTCATTTGAAAATGAATAGTGATGGCACAATTTGGTGAGAAAACATTTGTTGGCTATTTTCACAAACCATTAGAGTCCTATGTTGGTGATTGGACGTTCTTGAATGGACCTACATCATTATTCCAATGACTCCTAGTAATATAGGGTAATATAATGGTATGGTATGTAGGAAAATTCAATATCAATGAAAGGGTATGTAATGTTGCATTAAAATTTAAATTGCCCCCATAGAAGTCTTTAATTCATAATGTATTACATGAATCCCAATCAAATAAATACCATCATAATCCCTCACATGGGATAAGTTGGAATGATTTGGAACTGGATGTAGATATTGTAGTAACTATGAAACCAATCTAGATTGACGATTCTTAAAAATGTAACATGGAATATTATAACGCCCAACCCCAGAAGCCCAGAGTCGATGAATTATTATGTATTATTGGCATGATCACAAAAGATCAAGTCTCGAAAGACTGATTAGTTTAGTAGCCTTGGAAGTACTAGACACATTCATAAATTTTACATTACATCATAAAATAGAAAACCACAAGAACATTTTTTCCATAGACTACACTGAGATCCCATATAATATCCCAACAGGTCATTCATAATATACTTCTTCAAATCCTAGGAAAAATAAAACACAGAAAGGGGTGAGCTCAGATTCTCAGTAAGGATAAAAATATAGCATAAACTTTCATAAATAATTATAAAAATTAAAGGCAATGTATAAGACTAAAACAAAAGCCTTTTAAACTTGAACTTTAGCATAATATGGAAAAGATAAAATGAAATAATTTCATTTACTTATTCACATGGATATTCTACTAGTCTAATAATGACATCAAATATCAATAGACACTTTCATAATGATGGAATGAAAAATGCCAGACATTGATAACCACATAGTCAAGGCCTTATGCCAATACAACAAATAATATTTTGGCTAGGCCTCATGCCAAGTCACTAGTTTGTCTCATGATACCTACCGATGCATCGAGGAGCTATAGCGAGATCCACCCGTCACTTACTAAGTCCAATTCATTCCTCATATGAAAAGTTTGAAACATAACATAAAAATTCGTATTAAAACTAACATATGAAATTTCAATACTTTATCCACAAACCATGAATGGTATAAAAATATCACATCCACAGTAAAATAAAACTCATTCAATAAAATATGGAAGATTGTATTGTAACAAATTAACCTCAATCGAGAATAAATAAGGATATTGACATAGATGAAAATAATCATCAAAACTCTTTGAGATAAATATCCCACTTTTTTTGAAAACATTTAAATGTCACGCTATTTGTCAAGAATCCATTTAAAAATAGATTTTTGAATCAAGGTGTCCCATACCACTTTGAAACTTTTAAAATGAATTTTAATTTAAAAACTTTAATGTCTATATAAATAAATCCAAAAAAAACATTTTTAAAACATGGACATTAATGAGAACGATTTAGAATAATAAATCTTTAAAACATTTAAAATGATATTTTAGTTAGAGTTACTAACCAAAAGAGAGACACTTGAATACAAATAATTGAGGTAATAAAAACTTTATAATATCATGAGAATAAAGGGATTCATTATATACTATGTCAAAGTACATTATATACACCATATAAAAGTGAATTGGTGTATAACAACAAAGAAGTATCAATGGAATGTAAATTGAGATGAAATCTCTTATAAAGACTGTATCCTTAGGTTAAGGATAATTCAAAGACATAATTATGTGTGACTGATATAAATAAAATCAATATGATTGGATATTCATTGTAAATCAATCAGAGGATATTGACACATATTCTTGTAAAAACAACACCAATGAATTGGATGTTTAACTCAATAAATTAAGATTGAGTTAAAATTATCCTTATAAAGTTCATATCGATGACTTTCAAATTTATAAATAGAGTGATTATGTGTATCAAAATTATATCCACAAAAAGGGAGTGGAAATTAATATACAAATAATAAATAGTGATTCCACACATAATCATGGAGTAAAATAATCAATGAAGTATACGTAAAGCCCAATGAGTGGAAATTGGAATTTGAAATTCCCTTACCAATTTGGTAACTTATGAAACACACACCCCATGAAATAAGTATCATACAATGAAGATTTAAATACCCAAAAATTATATTATATTACAAAAAGAATACAATCATGGGCAATACACACTCCACACCAAAAGAAATAGTGGCCCATGTAGTACGAATCTCACGGGAATAAAAGTGAGATAAAAAACCCTTACATCGTTGTAATCAATCGAGTCGTATGAAAAAATTTTAATAACCACCAAATTAATCACATAATACCATGAATAAAAATATAATCATGATAATATATATCAAATGGCAATACACAATACACCACATGCAATAAATAAGTGGCAAACAATGGAAATCTCACGAAATTAAAAGTGAGATAAGAAACCCCTTACTTTGAACTTTTCCATGGTCAAGGGTATTTTAAACTCTGTATAATAGTTAAATAATTGTTATTAAATTATAAAATAATTATATACGTTAATATGATTTCATATATGATCTTTTAACACTACTTTGTTAATAATATCATAGTATTATCGTCGTTTCGGGTGTTAACATATTCATTTTCCTGTATATTCTTTGTTATGTGAGTCATATTTGTTATGGATGGGATGTATCTTATTCATATACAGAATTATATAAAATCTCTAAAAATTAGTTTTAATCATCAAATGAAAATTAGTCTTTAATGGGTACGATGGGGAATGAATCTCATCGCGTTGGTGGAGACGGTAATCCGTACGTACGCACGAGCAACAATATCATTCTTTTGATATTAAAATAATATATAATTGGATGTTATATCATATTTAAAGAATAATTATCATGTTATATTTATTATTTACATCAATTACAGATCATTATTATATCCATCCAAATAATAATGTATTGAATAACATTACACCACGACGTGGAGATGGTAAGCCGTACATACGCACGTATGGTGACATGTAATTCAAAGGATGAATATAATTATGAATATGGTTGTACCATATTTATAATAACATCACAGTATATATAAGATACTGAAGTTATTATTTAATAATGGAAATAACAAAGAGTAAGTGTAAGAATAAAGGAACTTGAAAGAGGTGATGAAATATTTACCTCTTCTTTGGGTTCTTCCTTTTGATTTGGTGAAAAGGGATCCTTAGGCTGGATTTATGACTAAAGGAAGGAATCTAGGATGAAGGTAGGATAGTTTAGATGGTATTTGGGTCGGTTTTTTCTAATTCAAATGTCTTTGAAGGTGTGAATTAGAGAGAAGGGGGAGTGCCCTTTTATAAGAGGGGTGAGGGGAACCTTAGGAAAAGCTAGAAATATTGTTTTATAATAAAATATTTTTTGGTTTCTAATGGCACAAAAATGGATTATTTAAAGTCTAAGGTGGGGATGGGTCTAAAACCACTCAACCAATAGGTTTTATATAGGTTTGGGTCACTATATTAACCTTATCTTTCAGATTTAACTCTTAGTTAAATAGTTTGACATTTACCATGTATCTTTGTATTTTTATATTATATGGTTAATAAACTTACTATACGCTTCCAAGAGAACCCTAAGTGGTTCATTATTGATAAAAATATCATTATATAAGTCTTTTTTTTCAGAACCTTAGATTTTTAGTAATAGAATATCAATTAATAATATAATATTTTTTTGAAAAACTCTTTTATGTCAATTTTGACACTATTTGGCATTTTGTTTTTTTGAAAATCATAACAGCATTATTACTTAGAAAAAAATTAATCTAACCAACTCTAATATTCTTTATTAACCTATAAAATTAGTGGAATTCATAAAAAGTCTCAAATTACATTTATTTGGATATTTATAATATCAAATAATTTAATATTTCATTAATTAGGTAATTAAAACATCATCATTGTGTCATAAATAAATTAAATTAATTAATGTCTAAAAAATATAAATAAACTAAAATTATTTATGAAATATTTTTATCTTTATAATGAATATTTATAATCTTTTTTACCTTATGTATACCCCTATATTAAAAATCGTTTAGTTATTAATATTTGAATTTATCACTTTTAACTCTTCTTTGTATTAAATAATAATAAATGTCCTAATCTAATCCAACTGGACCTAAAAGATAATATTTTATTCCCAAGGTTGTTATTTTTATAATTAAACTTATCCAATATAATTAGTACATGTTTTAGGATAATAATAATATCATTTTTACCCTTAATTACCCTATTTACTTTTAACCGTGGAAAACAAAAGTCAAAAGTTAATATTCACAAAAAATTATTTTTATCTTATTGAACCACATTTTACTTATTGATATCAACTGTGTCTCTCGTATTTTTGAAATTCAGTTCACAAAAGAGGTAAAATTAAGTTTTATTCAGATTTGCAAATGCTCCTAGGAGGTTGGTAAAAGACGGTTAAAAAGTTCAATAAAATATTTATATATCTAAAATTATTATAAAATGACTCTAATTAATTTCATTGAACATATATAGGTATTATGTATCTATTTTGACCTAAAATAATTAAATAAAACAAATAATTATTTAAATAAAAATTCGGTTTTAAACTACAACTCAGTGCTTTTCACTATTTATAAAAAATTGAATGTTTTTAGAAAAATAAAAAAAATTCAGCCTAAGATAATTTAGATATTCCAAATCTAAAAATGAAGACCATTTTGAAATATAAAATTTATAAAGTTTCAAAAAGTGGATATTACTATTCACAACGGCTAGTTTGATTGGTCACAGTGTGTTAGAATCTCGAAGTTGCGTACAATGCAAGCTATTAAATTATTAAAAGGGAAAGGTACCGTGGAAGCTTAGGGTGTTACATTCTTCCCCACTTTTCGAAATTTCATCCTCACAATTTTTAAAATTGGGCTTCGCAACATAATTGAAAGTCCCACATTAGAAAAAGAGTCAATAAAACTATCACTTTAAAGTAATGAAAGAGAAGTACAAAGGTCACTTGAGATAACCCATACTAGGATTCTATATTGGAAAACATGGATATGGATGATAAAGTAAGTGTCATGTTCTGATGGAGAGCGATAGAAAAATGATCAGGAGAAAGTTAACATCAAGAAAACCACAAACTTGTGATGGGACAAATGGTCATTAGTTTCCCAATAGGAAAAGTAAACGGACAATGTTTTTTTGTTTTAAGTTACATTTCATAAAGATGAAGAATTTATTTATGATGTTGACTAAGAACATAAATATATATACTTAATTTTTTAATTAGAGTTTCATTCCTTAATAAATTTCTACCACTAACTCATTTTTTTCCCAAACGATGAGTATTCAAGATGACTTGGTCACACAAGAAGAGCTAGAATCAACTTCTATAGAATCATATGATCCACAAAGGATAAACTACAATTTAAATTGTCTTTAGAGATTAATCAAAACCAAAATGGTTAGTACAAGATCAGATGATCCCCCAAAAGGATATTATTTTAGAGAAAGAAACACTAATTTTAATTTTAAAATTAAACCAACAATATCCCAAAGTTAAATAAATGCCATTCAGTAAACAATTGTCCTTAAAATCCTTCAATATAATTCAAACTAATATTGAAACCCAAAACATAGAAGAATTTGGTTATGTAGTCTTCCATGTTAAATTGAATCTCCAAATGACCTCGACTACTCTTAAAGTCACATATTTAAAGTAATTATCCTAATCACATATTCTCTATTATTGGTTATTCATTTCCATAAATAACCAAAATCACTATAAATCCCCAATAAAAACATAGATAAAAATCCACCATTACTCCTCAAATGAAATCTCATAGTATTTTATTTTCCTTAGTCATATAGTGTTCCCAATAGAGAGAACGTCTTCCAAAATAACATTTATAACTTAATCACCAAATCATTTTTCTATACTAAGGGTATTCATTTTATAATACATAAGATCCCAAATCAATTTATTGTTGATAAATAAAATCATTTAACTAAAAATAATTAGTCACACTAACTAGGGACTTCACGTAGTCCAGTGGTAGGTGATAAATCCCAATCATACTCTAGTTGCGGGTTCAATTTCCACATCTTTGTCCGACACGATGGGTTTTCACATGGTCTGCATGTTGTCCTTTTTCAAAAAATATATTTTATAACATTACCAAAATGAGATAAATTCCTCAAAATAACAATAACATAATTTAACCACAAATTTTATCTCATAACTTGCATTTTAATTCCAAAATATAATAACATGTAATTATCTCAAACCCAATGATATTATAAAACCAAATGGTTTTTATAACTATATCCATAAGAGAAAAGATAATTCTTCCTCAAATATCATTTTCACATGAAAAACTGTAGGGTTATAAATACAAGAGAAAATTATTCCAAGGTAATCCCATCAATAAGGATCACTAATACTTTTAAACATTTCTCTAACTATTTATTTCCACATAGATTCTTCTTTGACCAAGAAAATATCCTACAGAATAGAGCATTCACTCGGGTAATGGCCAGGTCCCCTACATTTATGGAAAATGACTGTAAATTGATTCTTGGGACCGTTTTTATTTTCTTCCATAGAACTATTCATTTTCCTCGAAAATTATTTACTTTATGTACTTTTTTACCACATGTAAAACATTTCTTTGTTCCATTGATACACTTTCCTAGGTGTCTCCTTCCACATTTCCAATATGATGAAAATTGGGGATTCTTTTCTCCATGGTCTCCACTGCTGGAGCTCTTATCATTCATCACCTTTCACTTCTTTGTTGAGTCCGAGAGGTGGTTAATATATATGTTGTTGATCATATTTTTGGAAAACTGATTTGGAATGAACACAATATCTTTTACTCCTATCAAAAATCCATTTTTTTGATCATTTCCACCATCATTCCCACCTTCTACATCATGCTCAAAGCTACTATGACTTCCTTGGAATCCATCCATTGACTAAAACCAGAAATCATTGTGTGAGTAACAGTAGTCATGACACCATATTTTAATTTTAAAACACCTTAGGATTAACCAAGGTCATTTATTCTCATCTTATATTAAAATCCATCAAATTGTTTTGTAAAGAAAATGTAATTATCCTAAGCATATCCCCTAAGAGTGTCGTAACCAAGAGTACAGCAAGGCCCGTTGTCGTGCACCCGTTCCCGTTCAAGTCTATCTCAAAGAGGTGTTTTTGGGTTTTAACCCTAGGTAAATTTGTGCCAGAGCCGCCTCTACCTACTAATATCTAGAAAATGATGTATTTCTTGGAAAACTCACAAATTCTCTACAATACCAAAATTTTAGGAAGTTCTTCTATACTAATCCTCAAAGTCTATCTTAGGGATATGTGCTCTAATTATAGTTTATCTAAATCTAGTTTCCAAGGTTTTTACTAAAATTCCTCTGATACCAACTGTAATGCCCCAACCCCAGAAGCACAGAGTCAGTGCATTATTACGTATCATTGGCATGATCACAAAATATCAAGTCTCGAAAGACCGATTAGTTTAGTATCCTTAGAAGTAATAGATACATTCATAAGTTTTACATTACATCATAAAATGGAAAACTACAACAACATTTTTTCCATAGAAAACACTGATATCCCATAGAATATCCTTATAGGTCAGTCATAATATACTTCTTCACATCCTGGGAAAAATAAAATATAGAAATGGGTGAGCTCAGATGCTCAGTAAGGATAAAAATATAGCAGAAACTTTCATAAATAAGCATAAACATTTAAGGAAATGTATAAGACTAAAACAAAATCCTTTTAAACTTTAACTTCAACATAATATGGAAAAGATAAAATCAAATAATTCCATTTACTTATTCACATGGATATTCTACTAGTCGAATAATCACATGCAATAAAAATATCCACTTTCATAATGATGGATTGCATAATTCCAGACTTTCATAACCACATAGTTAAGGCCTTGTGCCAAGACTACAAAAAAGATTTTTTCAAGGCCTTGTGACAAGACACTAGTCTATCTCTTGAGACCTACCGATGCATCGAGGAGCTATAGCGGGCTCCACCCGTCACTTACTAAGTCCAATTCATTCCTCATATGAAAACTTTGAAACATAACATAAACATTCAAATTAAAACAAGCATATGAAATGTCAATACTTTATCCACAAACCATAAATGGTATAAAAATAACACATCCACAGTCAAACATAACTCATTCAATACAATATGGAAGATTATATTGTAATATATTAACCTCAATCGAGAATAAATAAGGATATTGACATAGATGAAAATAATCATCAAAACTCTTTGAGAGAAATATCACCCTTTTCCTTGAAAACATTTAAAAGTCACACTATTTTTCAAGAAGCCATTTAAAAATAGATTTTTGAATAAAGGTGTCCCATACCACTTTGAAACTTTTAAAATGAATTTTAATTTAAAAACTTTAATGTCCATATAAATAAATCCTTAAAAACATTTTTAAAACATGTACATTAATGAGAAAGATTTAGAATAATAAATCATTAAAACATTTAAAATGATATTTTAGTTAGAGTTCCAAACCAAAAGAGAGACAAATGAATATAAATAGTTGAGGTTATAAAAACTTTATAATATCATGAGAATAAAGGGATTTATAATATAATATGTCAAAGTACATTATATACACCATATAAAAGTGAATTGGTGTATAACAACAAAGAAGTCTCAATGGAATGTAAATTGAGATGCAATCTCTTATAAAGACCGTATCCTTAGGTTAAGGATAAATCAAAGAAATAATTATGTGTGACAAATATAAGTAAACTCAATATGATTGGATATTCAGTTTAAATCAATCATAGGATATTCACACATATTATTGTAAAAACAACACCAATTAATTGGATGTTTAACTCAATAAATGGATATTGAGTTAAAATTACTCTTATCAAGTTCATATCGATGAATTGAGAATTTATCAATGGAGTGATTATGTGTATAAAATGTATATCCACATAAAGGGGAGTTTAAATTACTACACAAATGATAAATAGTGATTCCACACATAATCATGGAGTAAAATAATCAATGAAGTATGCGTAAAGCCCAATGAGTGAAAATCGGAATTTGAAATTCCCTTACCGATTTGGCAACTTATGAAACATACAGTCCATGAAATAAGTATCATAAAATAAAGATTTAAATACCCATAAATTAAATTATATTACAAAAAGAATATAATCATGGGCAGTACACACTGCACACCAAAGGAAATAGTGGAAAATATAGCATGAATCTCACAGGAATAAAAGTGAGATGAAAAACCCTTACATCGTTGTAATCAATAAAGTCGTATGAAAAAAAGTTAATAACCAACAAATGAATCATATAATTCCATGAATATAAAGATAATCATGATAATATATATCAAATGGCAGTACACAATACACCATATGCAATAAATAAGTGGCGAACAATGGAAATCTCACGGAATTAAAAGTGAGATAAGAAGCCCCTTACTTTGTACTTTTACTTGGTTGAGGGTAGGTTAACCTCCTTTATAATGGTGGAATAATTGTTATTAAATTATACAAGAATCATATACATTAATTAGATATCATATATGATCTTTTAACAATGCTTTGTTAATAATATCTTAGTATTATCGTCATTTCAGGTGTTAACGAATTCATTTTCTTTATATTATTTATTATGTGAGTTATATTTGTTATGGATGGGATGTATATTATTCATATACAGAATGATATCAAGTCTCTAAAAATTATTTTTAATCATAAAATTAAAATTATTCTTGAATGGATTGATGGGGAATGAATCTCATCGCCTTCGTGGAGACGGTAATCCGTACGTACACACTAGCGAAAATATCATTCTTTTGATATTAAAATAATATATAATTGGATGGTATATCAAATATAAAGAATCATTGTCATGTTATATTTATTATTTACATCAATTACACATATCTATTATACCCATCCAAATAATAATGTATTGAATAACAATTACACCACGACGTGGAGACAGTAAGCCGTACGTACGCACATATGGTGACATGTCATTCAAAGGATGGATAGAATAATGAATATGGTTGTACCATATTTATAATAACATCACAATATATAGTAGATAATGTATTTATTATTTATAATAGAAATAACAAAGAGGAAGTGGAAGAAGAAATGAACTTGAAAGAGGTGATGAAATATTTACCTCTTCTTCTGGTTCTTCCTTTTTATTTGATCAAAAGGCCTCCTTAGGTTGTCTTTATGACTAAAGGAAGGCCTCTAGGATTAAGGGAGAACAGTTGAGAGGGTATTTGGTTAGGTTTTGGCCGAGCCAAATGTCTTTGAAGGTGTGAATTAGAGAGAAGGGGGGGGGGGGGGTTCCCTTTTATAAGAGGGGTGAGGGGCACCTTAGGAAAAGCTAGAAATACTGTTTTATAATAAAATAATTTTCGGTTTCTAATGGCTCAAAAATGGATTATTTAAAGGATAAGGTGGGTATGGGTCAAAAACAACTCAAACAATAGGTTTTAGACAAGTTTGGGTTACTATATTAACCTTATCTTTTAGATTTAACTCTTAGTTAAATAGTTTTACATTTACCATGTCTCTTTATATTTCTATATTATATGGTTAATAAACTTATTATATACTTAAAAGATAACCCTAAGTGGTACATTAATGATACAACTATAATTATATAAGTCTTTTGGACGAACCTTATATTTTTAGGAATAGAATATCAATTAATAATATAATATTTGTTTTAAAAACGCTTCTATGTCAATTTTGACACTATTTGGTATTTTGTTTTTGATAAATTCATAGTGGCATTATTACTTAGAAAAAAATTCATCTAACGCACCCTAACATGCCTTATTAACCTATAAAATTAGTTTAATTCATAAAAAGTCTCAAATTAAATTTATTTGAATATTTATAATATCAAATATTTTAATACTTCATTAATTAGATAATTATTGTATCATAATTGTGTCATAAATAAATTAAATTATTTAATGTATAAAAAATATAAATAAAATACCATTATATATGAAATAGTTTTATATTTCTAATGAATATTTATAATCAATTTTATTTTATGTATAACACTATATTAAAAATGGTTTATTTGTTAATCATTGAATTTAATACTTTTAACTCTTCTTTGAATTAAATAATAATAAATGTTCTAATCTAATCCAAGTGGACCTAAAGGATCATATTTTATTCCTAAGGTTTTTGTTGTCTAATTACACTTATCCAATAGAATTATGACATGTGTTAGGGTAATAATAATATCATTTTTACCCTTAATTATCCTATTTACTTTTAACCGTGGTAAATAAAAGTCAAGAGTTTCTATTCACTAAAAAATATTTTATCTTATTAAACCACATTTTACTTACTGATATCAACCGTGCCTTTCAGATTTTTTAAATTAAATTTACATAAGTGATAAAATTAAGTTTTATTCAAATTTGTGAATGCTCCTAGGAGGTAGGTAAAAGACGGTTAAAAAGTTCAATAAAATTTTTATATATCTAAAATTATTATAAACTGACTACAATGAACTAAATTAAACTTATATAGGTATTATGTATCTATTTTGACCTAAAATAACTTAAATAAAATAAATAATTATTTAAATAAAAATTCAGTTTTAAACCATAACTCAGTGTTTTTCACTATTCATCAAAAATTGAAAGTTTTCAGAAAAATACAAAAAAGTCATCCAAAGATAATTTCTATATTACGAATCCAAAAATGAAGTTCATTTTGAAAGATAAATTGTATAAAATTTGAAAAATTGGGTATTACTATTCATAACGGCTAGTTTGATTGGTCTCAGTGTGTTATAATCTCGAAGTTGCGTACAATGAAAGTTATTACATTATTCAAAGGGAAACGTACTGTGGAAGCTTGGGGTGTTACAAATATCAGTTTAGTTTGTTCATATTCTACGATAGAATAAAATATATTCTTAGGAGACATAAGAGTGTGAGTTATTGATAACTGAGTATTGGCCTCACTAATTTTTTCTCAATCACATTCATAAATATTTCTTTGGGGTAGAAAGTGGTATTTGGGGGGGGGGGGGAATATAATACCCAAGATTCCATTTTCACGTACTAAAATGATAATTTATTAATTTGATTTTTTATTTTTATTTTAAAGTTTTTTATTTTTAAAATTTGAAGATATTTCTAGAGTGCATGGTTAGGGTACATGGTTATCTAACCATGAACACAGACAATGCAGATTTAACATAGGATTCTTGAAGCTTTTGTGCTATTAATTTACTATTGTTCTAGCTATGTAACTTAACTATGTAGGTTAAAAAATAAAATTCCAAGACCTTATTTATGGTTATCACACAGTTGGTCTAAACATTTAGCTATACAATGTAAATAACTAAAAATTTATTTTTATATCAAATTTAGAATTTGATTTTAATAGATGGATTTGTTACTCACCACCACTCATTCCATGTGATTTCTAGAACATCCCTCCAAGAGTTACACTGCCTGTCAATACTAAAAATTGATGATTCTCCCCTCTTCATCTTTATTCTTCAATGTATGCATCATCAGTCCCCTTGTTCTTCTCATTCTACATATTCTTAAAATCATCAGTTTTAGTTTATTCCTCTCATTGGGGAATGATGTCTTAATGATACAATTTAAATGAGATTAGTTTGGATATTATTATTTATATATATTTTGATCTTCAAATAGATATCCCATATTATATAACATATAGGAAAAATTTCCTTTGTATGTGGTTTAAAAAATCCAATGTGGGTAGTTCTACATGTTTTTTACTATTTGAGTAACTATTATTCCATATATTTTAAAATAATGATTTAGATTAATTTAAATTATAAATGGATATCCTTGAGCACTGAAATAAATAGTGTGATCCTTTCATCTTAATTTTCCAATGAAATGGGTATCTAAAGGACATCAATGGCATATGTTCATGTTAAATTATGAAGTAACAACAAGGTGTTTGTTGAAATGTTAAAAATATAAATTATTAAAATGGGCTCACTAAAATTCTTATCAGTGATCATAGTATATAAATTTTATATTCATATGAATAGACGCATAGGATAGTGAGTCATGTAACTTAATTTAAATATTTTCCTTTAATAGGTTTCATTTTTCACAAAGATTACCTCAAATGATTCTAAAATCATGACTTTATTTTGATAATATATTATCCATTTCTATATGGTAAGGTTTTGATTTTAACTTCAAACTCTTTAATAGTGATTATTATTCAAGGTAAACTTCAGTTCTTATGTGGGAACCATAAAAAAGCACCTCACTAGGTATTGATGCAACTTTCATTATCATTAACATATATGATATCACTAGTTATTATACCACTATTTTCATTAATCATTCTAGATGAATTAGGGTTCCACAGTAATAAGTATTCTACTAGTATTTGGATATTAATATTGATAAATATTATCATTATAATATATATTTATAATACATAGATCCTATATAGTCCTGACATTTGTTCCCTAAGTCCATTCCCATGATTCATAGTTGGGTATTCATTATTGTATTTTTTCAAGTATATTCTCACTCTTGTTCATTTTCCTATAAAATTTATCACTTTTTATTATTAAAATTTTATTTTAATTTAAATAATACTATGTTTTTTTACTAAAAATATAAATAACACCATTATAGAAGAATTTAAAATAACCAGGTTATCAATTAGTAAATAAAGTTTGTACATAGAACACTTTATAGGATCCTATTGGTAGTTTTATGATCACAACCAATATAAATTATCTAGGTATATAAATTCTTTTTCCCAAAACATATAAAGGATATGGACCAATATATGATGGATGATTCTTTTGAGGATATTTTATAAGAGCTAGTGGATGTGATAGGAGATGAACTTTAATTTTTCATGAGTGTTGGGATTCAGTGTTTTATAATAAATCATATTAGACAGAATATATGTGATTAAATCCAATGAACAAGTTCACGATGCTAAGACATATTAAACATACATAAATTGGAAGTGAAGAATCATTTTAAACTAGTGTGTGCACCATTCATCAAAGATCCCCAACTAAAATATTACATGATGTATGTTGATCACCAATTGGAATTTTAAGGATTCTCACCTACATATATATCAATGGGTTAAGTTTAATCAGACATGGAATGGGTAAGAACCTTCCAATATCTATGAAAATATATTTTCTTAGGTGTAATGAAGGTTGGAAAAGAGAGTAATAAGGATATTCAGTTGAGAGTTTTATAACAACATGTAACATAATCAACCCATATTTACATAATTTGTAAAAATATTTTCACTTTATTAAATTTTTAGTATATTTTACATTTAATGTTTTAGAGAAATATTAAATCCGTTACATAAATAATTGGAAACTTAATAATATAGTATTTTTATTACACAAAAATCAGTTTTTTTGTTTACACTCCTATTTTATTCTTGACAAACATACTTCTTTCATGAAAAGTATTATTTACTGAATTTTCAACCATAATATAGTTTTTATACATCCATAGAACCAATGAAAAAACATTTTAAAAATATGAGTTGATAAGAAAAATCATTTTAAGGAAAATAAAAAATAAAATAATATCATTAATCCATAGATAGAAAAGAAAATATGTAATGATGTTTTCATTTTTACACAAAAAACATTGATTTAAAATAATAATTTACAACCTCATGAAGACAAATTTGTTACCAAAAGTTTTTAATAAAAAATATTTTAATAAATCATAAATTAAAAATCATAATCATAAACGTTACATGGTAAAACATGAGAAGTCATGAAATTATTTCCTTAAATATTTCCTTTAACGTTTAAAAGGTCATAAATTTACTTCAATCAAAGGCTTATTTTCTTACCAAAATAAAAAAATATTTAAATTAAAAATAATAAAAATCATATAATAACCATATAGGAATCTTTTCACATTATTCTTATAAATTATTTTACAAGATCCTTTACAATAGAGTAATTTACCCAAATAATTCCAATATATCTCTTATAAAAAACACATCATTACTCAATCCATTAGAAGGTTATATCAGAAAAAACCACCATCATATGTAATTAACAAGAACTATAACATGGGTAAAACACATGTGATATTTTTAATTAATCATGAAACTCAAAAAACATTCATTTGAACCCATAAACATAAACACTAATAGTAACCCTATAAAAAGGATATATCCTTTTATTTGATAATTTTTGAAAATTAAGAATTTAATAATTAATTGTAATTTAATTTACATTGGACAAACATGAAAAAAAAGTGAAATATTCAAAATGAATAATAAACTTTATGGAAGGAAATGGTTTTCAGGTGGTAAATTTTATAAAAACATTCTCTTCATACAATTCTGAAGTTAGTAAAAAATAACCCATATAGAAAAAACAAAATGATTTCTTAAAATTTTGAATGATTATAAAAAATAACTATAAATAAAATTTAATAATAAGTTATATAAAAGTAATAACATTTTGGAACCCATATATAAAATTTGGATACATAAGATAAAGATTTTAAAATATTTAGAACAATGTTTTAAAAAAAAATCACTCACCTTGTGTCTTGACCCACCATACACATATTTTACATTCCTAAATAATAAAATTATATTAATTATTTACTAGATTAGTCTTTTTTTTATTTTTATACCATTATAATTATAATTATTTTATTTATAATCAGGTTTTATTTAATTTTAAAATCTGTTAAGTTCACATTGGATGTTTTGGGGACGTTTATTCCAAAACATCTTAATTGTGTTGAATAGGGTAAAAGTGTTCATAAAACGAGGTTTTCACATTTACATGACATTAATAATGTCATAAAAATAATATTTATGTATTATATACATTACTATAATGAACTAAATAATATGGTGCTGAAAAATAAAACATATCATTTATAGAGGGGGTAGTCTCTAGATACAAATGAGCGATGTATTCACTTTAAAATTAATGGATAGAAAATAAGGTATATGATAATTTATCATTATAGAATTATAATTATGTTAAAAATACCGTAAATATTTATTTTATCATTCATTATAATAATCCATGTGATGTGGTGATGATAAATTTAAAACATTGTCCATAGAGGTGGTAATATACAAGTACACATGGATAACATTTTCATTTTTCTATAGATGGAAAGAAAGTAAAGAATGATTATTAAAACAAAATAATAACATATAAGTATATTAATTATGGTTATTTAAATTATATAAAATGGTTATATAATATATGGTCAAGTATTAGATAAAAGAAACATGAAATATATTTGTTAGAACATACACTTTTTCAATGGATAATTTCTATTGAGAAACACCATAAGGATTCATGTATTGGTCTTTTGGGAGGAGAATAAGATCTAGGATATTAATAAATGTTTTGAGGACGTATTTATGTAGATGTTTTTTTTATATAAAGGGATCAGTGTGTGCAGTGATGTGAGTAGAGGATATGTCTCTTTATAGGTTTTTGGAGTGGTACCCTTGAAAATAATCATAACTTTATAATATGATGATTATCTTTCTCAAGGACATGTGAAACCATGTTGAAATGTTTTGAAAATATAGGATAAGTTTGAGTTAAAATAAAATAATCTAATGATATTTATAAATTTTTTAGAGATATATATGGAATTATCTCATAGTTAAACCCTTTCCACATTTAACTTTAAACATAGCGACAATTTTTTTTATCTTGGTAACATAATTATTTTGACTAAAAAATGAAAGTTATTAACTAATATAAAACTTGAAATTATAAATATTAATATTATTTTACAAGATTTAATTTTCAGAATAGATAAAAATTAATTATAATATAATTAGAAAAAATTAAATGAAAAATAGATTTGAAAAATTCCATTTTAAGTATAAGAATGATTTTACCCCAAAATAAAACATAAAAAATGATCCCAATTTCATTCATATGTTTACAAAAAAAATTAAATTAATTTATCATTTTGGTAAATCTAAAAAAATAATAACACCTTTCGATAACAAAATTAAATGCATAAAACCGATATTTTTATTATGATAATGAAATATAATTTAGTTTAAAAAAAGTCAATCAAGGGTTTCCAAATTAAAAATAATGTTTTTAAATTGTTATTTATTTAACAAAAAAAAACTATTAGTCAAACCAAAGGTTTTAAAAAAATTATATTCAATTTTACATCATGGTTATGTGATAAATTTTATGGTATTTTTAAAAATGTTAGCTTTCAATATTCAACCAAAATTTTGTTTTGAAAGATTACAAAAAAACACCCAATAATAAGTTAAAAATATTGATTCGAAAATAAATTCCAATTTATCAAATTAAAATTCTCAAAATTTAAATTTTTATTTTAATTAAAACTATAGTATTTAAGGAAAACAATTTGGTTAAAATAAAACAATTTCTTTTAAAATAGAAAATTATATAAAATTATTATATTAAATTTGAATCTATAAAAGATAAATATAAACACTAATAATACATGAAATTGATTTATTATTTGAATTACCTTGGTTTTATTAGATTGAATAATAACACCAACCACTATCACATAGTATCAAGATGTAGAAATCCTTTGATAATGATATTTGATAACTATATAATTTAATCATGTGTTATATTGCGTGAGTAAATTCATCAATAACTTTATGAATCTCATCTATGAATACATCTACTATCAATAATTTAATTATATGAAATAGTTCATTTAATGATATCCACATATACCTGAGATTAATCAAATGATAAAATTTACCATTTCTCCTCTAAAAATATCTAAGGAAGTGGTATTTAATAATTTATAAGATGTTAGTAATAATTTTATATTATTATTGTAAGGGATGTAGCATGAAATCTCATTTCCTAATTTTAGGACACGACTAACATAAAATAATATATAAGAATTAGTTATATGAAATGTGAAATTTTATGACTTATGAAATCCTTCAATTTTCGTATATATTTGGAATTGTTATATCCTGGATAATTAGAATTTAAAGAAAATCATTTCCATAAATATCCCACTTTCACTAAATACTAATAGAGTATGTTTTATTTAACATTATATTGTACATATACAATAGCTTATGAAACCCTACCCAAAAAATATTTTCTATATCTTCTAAATAATTTTCATGAACCAATCATTAACATCACTATATATAATATCATATATAATGCCCTATTATTACCCATAAAAAACTCTTTTTTTTATCATCAATAAGATAATTTTAGAGAATATCTCTAAGTTAAAACCAATCCCCATTCAATCAACCAAATTTTTTTAACCCAAGAACATTTTTAAAATTGATAAAAAAATCCATTAAATCGATAAATGTAAGAAAAGAGTCGACTCTAGAAAAGCATCAATGATACTCAAGTTATAAAGGGATATAGGGCAATATACATCAAATACATGTAACTCTATATCTGTTTCCACTAGTTTCATCAAATTATATCATGAATATTTCATATATTCCCTTTATCCAAGATGTTGAGTGTATGTGGGAAGGGAGTATGTAAATAGAATATATCTGACTCAAATATTTTTGGATCTCTAAGAATATACTAAAATAGTTTATGAATAAAACACATAAAATACATATTTAGGGGAAATAAAATTATAATTTCCTTATTCATATAGATAATCACATCATATGTACTATTTTGGTGTGGTTGTAAACTCCCCAATCTCTCTGAAATGAAAACCCATTTTCATTCTCTACATATGAGATGACAATTCCTATCACAGTGGAGCTCTAATTAATGAAATAATCAACAACATTCCTAACCACCCATATTTAGCTAAGCCTAATGGATTTATTAGGAAAGGCATACAAGTATTAAATTTTAGGTATCTCATGGACCGTAGGTAATGACGAATCTTATATGAACCATACCCACTAGTATACCAAATACATAGTTTTGGACCCTCCATGTGGTATACGTCATGGGTTATACAATATAAAAAAATATTTTTTTTGTTCCACATGAGAATATTCGACATCCCATACATGAATCCTACTCATATTAGTAAAAAAAATCATCATCGCCTATAATAATCCATTATTAAAATAAATTAAGAAAAACAAAAAAAAATATATTTAGAGGTCAATAATCATTTCATTTCATGAAATTTATATCAATATATACAAATATGTATCCAATGTGAATGAAGGATAATTTAGATATTGTATTCTATATAATATATTTTATATCCTTATGCCTTTTAATAACACTAATTAAAACCCTATATAAGAACATGTCCATCTTATCATATATGCTAGAATTTTCATATCAACCTTGTATTTTATCCATATTTCAGGGTTATGTCAACTCACTACATCTATATGTAATTTCCATCACATAATTATATGACCACAAAATAAAACCCTCAAAAAAAATATTTAGTGAGTAACATCAATGAAGAAAATAAGTTGAAATAATGATGATATTTAAGAAGAATATTTTTAATGTTCAACTCCATGAACATATTCAAACTCCTTAAATGCCAAACATAAAAATGTCACAACGTTAACTTTTGTTTTCTATTGGAAAAAATATAAATTTATCATCATCATCCTTAAAAAAATTTCATGAATTTTTCAATATGAAATGTTCGGGTTTTTAATAACTCTTTTTACATTATTACTTAAATAAACATTCTAAACTCTTTTAAAATAATTTTTAAATCACTCTGTAACTGTAACTAAATGTAACTATTTATATTGTAATTTTTACCAGATCCAAAAAACTTTTTTATTAGGTGTAATCTTCATTGTTTTTTGACAGGAAAAATTCTTTAGGAAATATTGATATTCACATTAAAATGATAACTGAATATAACTATTAAATTTTTATTTCTCATCATATATCCTAAACTCCTTATGATATCAATTGTTTTTTTTAAAAAAATTGACATGTATAATCTGTTACTTGTTAACATTGAACTTACATAAATTCAATCATTCCTCCACTTTTCTCTTATAAATTATATTCTATTTTTAATATCATGATAAGATACAAAAACTCTTATGTTTTTAATAAATGTCACATATTTTTTAGTATGAGTACTTAACAAATAAACCATTTATTCACTATGATATATTATGTTCCATATGTTTGTTATATTTTACTTGAAAATAATATTTTGTTATAAACAAATAGCCATATTGGGTGGAAGTAACATCATCACTCAAATTTTAATAAACATATGGATAAATACTTTATCATGGAAAAACATTTATTATTGTCTCCATTTCAAAAACATTTATAATGTCCAATTAATTATAAACCATTTGTATATAATTAATCAACCCATGTTGTTAAAAAACTATATATTAATGAACAATTTCTCTTATCATATAAGAGGAATGATACCAAGATACACATCATTTACACAAATCTATGTAAAAATGAAAAATTATTCTACAATAAAATATTTGATGTAGAAACTCTTTTATTTATCAACTGAGTGGAAACTAAAAGATCTATTAATTCACCCATTTATTTTATAATTTTTTTTTGTTGACAACACTTATAATTTATAAATTTTGTATCATATATCTTTTAAAACCAAATAATTATGTTTTTTTAAACTAACATTAGATATAGAAATTCCATGAAGTTTTATAAACACCTTTAGGTGTCTATAAAAATTAATTATTGTTGAGTCATTAATATTTCCTTATTTAGTTTACATTTATGTTTCAATGGTGGTATCATGATTCTTAAAGAAATTTATTATACTCCCCAACTATTTTCCCTCCAATTTGAAAATTTACCCACATGAAATATCTATAAATATATAAAACCTAGATATTAAATTCTTAGTTCAACAATTCTGAACTCATTTAAAATATCAGGTAAAAGTTTCTTGAACTCTTTAACATTATCATAAAATTACCACTATTGAAAATATTATGAATTCCATAACCTGAATATTTTTTTTTAAAATCCTTTATCCATAAATTTTATTATTATACTAAATTATATTATGTATCATTGAAAAACACAATAATTTTATGTATATGGGGATAAAAATACATTGTTAATTATGAATATAATGTATTTGGAACCATATGCGAATCATTTTATACTTCTCATAATCATCTATATTCATCTGTTAAATAAAATTACAACATAATTATTCAATAATGAATTTATCTAAAACATAATGAGTTCCCATACATAATAATTTATCATAAGTTTCCATTCCAAGGATTTTCTTACATTCAGATTCTAATTCAAAATTATTATCTCAATGATATGTTTGATGATGATAATGATGTTATTTATTTACCAAAAATAAAAATTATTATTTTAGTTTTATGTAAAATTATAATTTTACAAGTAAATTTATTAATTGAAATATCTATAAAACGAAGAAACCTTTGTGATTACACAATATCCAAAAGTATGCCAAGATCCATATTTTTAACTAATAATTCCTCATTGGAATTACTCTCAACACATAGATATAATTAATATAATATCATATTTGATTATTGGATATTTTAACTAGTAACTCTTTATCCAATCCAACATAAAGATAAACCCAACCCTATTACTCTAGTATAAAAACTTCTAGGGTTTTTTAGTGAAGTGTATCCTAAAGAAAATTCCAAGAACATTCTAATAGAATATAATCCAATAGAACCATAACATAACAAAACATATCTACTAGGATAATCCAATTTCACAAATTACTTGATTTCATTATATAAGATAATCTAGGGGAACCCTTATTTTTTGAAAAACAACCTATTTTAATGATCATGGTTTTTAAAACACATTCTTTCAAAGGAATGTAAAACATAGTATTTTAAGAGGTTTTAATCATATCATATTATATAATCTTATTTTATTTATTTATGGATGCTTCTAATGAGTTAGTTATTGAATCATATTCCATCCACCAAACCAATATGTTCAAAAGATATTGATGTGTAACTCATTACAGAACCCACAAATTGTGTTATACAACTAAGAAACCATTTCAAACATATTTTCACTTATAAAAATGAATCTCATGTATAAGTTATACTAACATTTCATGTAGATGTTTAAAATTGAATGAGATTTATAATATTTGCATGACTAAGCATATAGACATAGATAGACAACCCCCACATTCCTAGAACAGTGAATAATCCTCCATGCTAGTGGAATTTCTTGACCATAGTCCCTCTTTCTAGGTATGCACTACTTAAGTAAGAATCTAATGAATAAAAACTCTAAAACCTAATATGTATAAACTATATTTTAAAACTAAATTCAATCTCATACGGTCTATAACAAACTAATGTCATGGAATATTAAAACTAAATTTTATGGAATCTTATCTAGAATTTAATGCCATACTTTATAATTTTTTATAATTAGTTCAAAAACCTTAAATAATGAATACACATATTCAATACATAAAAAATCTATATCCATAAATATTTAAAAAGGTAATATATTTGAAATAAATAAAAAACTCATGTATTCAAACATGAGTTATTTTTAATGAAAAATTCATAAAATAAAAACTATTTATATAGAATTTACAATTTTACCAATTCCTTATTAACATTACATAATTATTGAATATTAAAATTTTATATTCATTTCAAAGTATGAACTATTCATATTATTTGTTGTATGAAATTTCATTTTAAATATATGATAATTCATTATTTATAAACATTTTAAATTTAAATATCTATTAAAAACAAATTTTATATTATCTAATTATCACACATTATTTAAACATTGATCAAATCAATACTCAATATATTTTTTATAGTTTTAAATAATTTTTCAAAATACGGATTCAATTTGAAAAATTAAAATTAATTAATTATTGAAAATTCATAATTTATATATAAACACTCTAAATTATTATTTATTTGGTAACTTTTAATAACCTAATAAAATATCCTTTATTATTAAAAACCTATAACTTTACATTATATCATAAGGAATTATATATAAATTTTATAAGATATATATGTATATATATTATTTTTTAATGTTAAGGGATATTTAATAACAAATGTTTCTTGATATTTTTTAATTAATTATGAAACCATTATAATTAATTAGTTTATAATATCTTTATACATTTATAAATATGACCAAAATAAAATTTAATAATTATTTAAAAAAAATTTATAAATCATAATATTAAATTTTTAATTTTATTTTAATTATAATAAATTTTTTGACATCAGTTAGATTTGATGATTTGATGAGATTCATAAAATAACATAGATATGGTAATAGTTTTTGAACTATCTATCATACTCTATGATAGACAGTAATATAATTAATTAAGATATTCTATATATGTTATGATTTACCTAAATCATATTTTATACTATAATTTATTATCATATTAGCTATATGATACATTGTTTTTTTAAAACCAGTACAAGAAATCATAGGATAAGATATGAGGGAGTCATATTTTATGACACATTAAAATCCTTAAATTTAATACATCTTGCAGTTTATGATATCTTATATCATATTTTAGTATATGATACCCAAATAATAATATACCATATAATTTTTAATGAATCGATATGGACTCATATTATGATTTTTATTATCCTCCTTTCTCATATGATTTAAAAAATACTATGAAAATATGAATATTTTATACCAATTATGGTATTAAAAGAGATCTAATCATTATTATTATATGATATTGAAGTGATTAAATTCCAATTCCATGATCACCATGCTATGAAATATGAAATATACACAAAATTTAAGTGAAGAATCATATAAAACAAATTCATTTACTTACACTGAAGATCCTCAATATCAATATACCATGATTGATGTTTGGTAATCAAGTGGCAGTCAAAGGACTCCCAGATATATGGGTATCCCTGAGCTAAGATAAATCACACATCATACATGTGGGATCCTTGAAATATTCATGACATGCTTCTGTCTTGGATGTAAAATAGGTGGAAGAAATGATAATGGGTATATACAGTAAAGTTATTAAAAAGCACACCAATAACAATTGTATTGAAGTAGGATTTATAGAGACATATAGGATTCTACTTGAAATCTCAAGCATATAGTCATGCATTATAATTCATGAGTAAATACATCTAATAATTATTGAATCTCATGAAATAATTCATCCACTCTCAATGATTTCAAAATATGAATCCTATCATTTTATGATAATAAAAATTAAATGGTATTAATCAAATTTTAGTTTTTATCGCCTTTATTATTAATCTCTAAAAGGCAGTGTCATGTCTGATTCCTTATGATATGAGTATCAACCGTACATTATGATTTTCAGTGAGGCATAATGAAATCTATTTTATATCTTTTAGGAAATGAGTACTAATAATAGAATATATATCCGATAGTGGCATGAAATTAACAATTTAATGTTTTATGATATCCTTCCAATCATAAAATATTATTGGGATTGTAATATCAAATAAAAATAGTTTTTTTGGAATTTAATATCCATCATCAAAGTGGTAGGTAGGTTTTGATACTTTTCATCCGTTTCTTTTTTTCTATGTATATGTTGGTTTTTGTTATATTCCATCCAATCGGATTCCCAACATGTGTCCCCATTTTCAGTTTGTACTCATATATTAGTCACTTATTTTATATATTTATATTATACTTTTTTTTAGTGTTTATATTTTTTTTCATGTTATATTTTATTATTTGATATGTTTTATTGATTTATGTTGTTACATGTTTTGAAAATGGATTGATTTGAAGTAGTTTATTTTGATGCTAGACTTACCAATGTACTGTATGATTCAGTTGAATTCTAAGGTGCAATAATTTTATTTTATTTTTATTTTTATTAAGAAAATAAATTCCCAAGAGACAAGTATGGATTATTTGGAAGTATATGACATCCCATGGTTATTAGAAATGAAACTTGGGCCATATAAACGGTTAATATGAGTACTAGAACATGACAGATCGGGTTGGTTTTTTATAACTATTAACCATAGAATTAAACATTGTGTAAAATGTTAAGATTTATGTGTGAGGAAATGGTCTATAATTTATTTTGAACATAATTTCATTCATAATTGAAACAAATATTTGTTTTTTCAATATTTATTATCATTAAAATTTAGTTTTAATTCTCAGTGATGTTATTTTTCTATAACTTACTATGGGAAGTGATTAGGATGGTTGTCTATTTGATAGATTTACTGATAGGTATAACTTACATTAGAAATTATAGATATAATTTTTTTTTCTTTAATTCAAGATTTGTTTTTTTGGAAAAAACCAAGAACCCTAGCCTATTATACTTTTTCATGTGTTTTTATTATTGGTGAATGATATTAATGGTTCACTACATCGAGTTCTGGTTGTTGTTTCATTATATTCATGTGTTGTTAATGATAGATCTATCCTATATGATATAGGTTTTATGGTTTTGAATGTCTTAGTTTTCTATAAATATGGAGGTCTTTATATAGTAAAATATAACCATAAAAAATATCTATCGAATACTTGCCCATAGAGGTATGATGTATATCTACACTCTTTATTGACTACATTATATTTTCTATATTAAAATAATATTTGAATTGGATATGGATTTTTAATGTAATAGTTAATGATTTTTGAAATTCACTAAGACATAAAAATCTATTTCTACACTGAGAGTAAATATTGGGTGAGTCTGTAACTTATTGAATCTTATTGTTATAGTAGTGTCCAATGTTCATCTTAACTATCCAATATGACCAAATTACAGAATTAGATCACTAGATCTTTTGGAAAGTGATATTATTTTGATCTATAATATTATTCAGAAGTATAAAGATTCTAAAAGTGATGGAAAGTCCTGTTGACATGAATGATGATGGAGAATGATTACCAGTATATAATAGTTTAGTAGTCTTGACATAAAAGATATATAAGGATTCATCCTGAAGTATAGAATAGTTTAGTAGTCTTGAGAGAAAAGATATACCCCTGATTCTTAAATTACATATGATAACATGAAATTTCATGTAATAATTCATAAAATAACATTATTATTTCGTCGATTAAATCCTTGAATTCATTCAGATATCCCTTATTAGTATCCTAGGGAAAGGAAACATAATAAATGGTGAGGTAATATTCTATGTAAGGAAAACTGTATAATATATGTTATCATAAAATAAATAAAACTTGAATAATATGTTGAAGATGAAAAATAATCAAGTATGTCATAAATATAATACAATAAAAATGTGGAATAAATATTTTGATAAAAAACAATATAAATAATCTCATGGATAATAACAATTAGTTTCATAATTATATAATGCATAATTTCAGATATCAGAATCTTATCGTCAAACTTTGATCCAAGATAACATGTGTAAATAGGTAGGGAATATAAAAAATACCAAAACAAGTTTTATCATGAAACATACTAATTAATTGAGGATTTATAACATTAATATCCCCTAAATTAGTATGTCTAATGCATATAACATATGAAATGGGTGAATAAAAATTCAATTAATGATCAACATAAACATTTGCATTAAAAAAAATTCACATAAATGTTAATATTTTTTGTAATCAATAAATATTACATGATAATTAGAAATATAGAGTAATATTGTTGATGGTATAAAAATATTATATCCCATGAAAATAACAATATTTACCAAATAATGCTTACATAGATGAAAATACATTAAAAATATATATGGAATATTTCATGAAGAAAACACACTTTTCATTTTTAAATCACTTATTGAACAATCTAAATACATCTAAAATATTATGTAAAAAATTTTCCTTGAAAATAATGTTGTAAATTATAAAGAATGATTATATTTTTTTTTACTGTTCATGTAAGGAAGAATATCCTTTCTTGTTTTGTATGTAAAAAAATGATTCTTTTCACATTTTTTTATAAAAGGACAAATATATATTGTTTGGAAAATGATAAGAAGATTCATTTAAAAAAATTATAAAAATAAAAACATGGCTAAAAATGTATTTAATTAATTATTTTAGAATAATACAAATATTATACAAAAAATATTAAATAAAATAATGGCATGGAATAAAAATTCTCTCATTTGAACAGACAAATAATTTTTTTCTTACTTATAAATATTCCCTTGGAATTTTTAAATACATATATATTGGAAAAGTAATGGAAACCATGTAATTTTAAAAATTAATTTTAAGAAGAAAAATATTTCTTTTAAGATTTAATGATGATATAATTACTTCAATATAGAATTTAATATAAACAATCCCAAATAATGATAAGATTGTGAAATAAACTATTAACTCATATCTAACATGTTTTCTAAGTTCTTTTAGACTCATGCATAATAAATTAAATTTTATTTTAAATATATAATATATTAATATAGATAATTATAATTTTATATGTGATCCAATTATAACATTTAAATAACCATTTATTAATAATTCATTATTAAAATCATCATTTATAATTGATAAATTTTTTGTTTTTCACATAACTTTCAGTTCAATAGTTTTTGTACATACATATCGATCAATATTAAATCATCTACATGATTTTAATAATTATATTAGTATTATATTTATTCACTGTATACAAATTTATAACCATCCATGAAAGTTATACATGAAAAATGAATCATATCGCATCATGGAGGTGGTAGTTCACACATACACATAAGATAATTTATCATTTTATTAATGAGTGTAAGGGTAAGAAGGTAGATTATATATTATATTTAAATATTTATTATTATTTCATATTTATCATATATGTTATTTAGTTTAACATTTATAACCATCAAAGTAAATTGGTAATTAAAAATGAATTACACCTCTATGTGAGGATAAAGATTCTTACAAACGCACAAGAGATGTTTTTTTCTTTTAGTGGGATGGGAAAGAGATGGAAAATGGTTTTCCAAAAATCATAATAACATCTATGTATATTTATGAAAAAAGTTTAATTATTTTACTTTGGTTATAATATATTTATATTAATTATAAGAATTATATTTGAAATATCTTTAGAAATGATTATCTACTACTAGAGAAACCACATTTGAATATTTTCTTAATGACCATATAGCTAGTCATCAGTGACTACCAAAACCTATATAATGTTTCTAAATATTCTGAGTAGGTATTTTGGTAGGGTTTGGTTGATATATATGGTAAAATAGATATGAATAAGTTAGGGAGGTGAATGCCTTTTATAAATGAGGGTTGTGGCACACTTATATTTTTTCATAATTTAAAATTTTTATTAATTAACATTATTGGAAAAATGTTAAATTTTTTATAAAAGGTTAAGATAATATTTATATGTGATAAATTCCTCTCATAGAATAAAAACTTTACATGTCTCAGTTATTTTTTTTCCTTATCTCTTATTTTTAACCCATATTAACTCTTTTGACAATGAATGTTATATTAAAGTTTTTTACTCCTTATGGGTCAATAATGTTACCATAAAAGGAAACGTTTCCCAAAAATTGGACCTGGGTGATATTTTATACCATATCCAATTAAATTATACAAACATAAGGTTTTTATGAAATTAAATTCATTTAATAAAATATTTTTTATTAATAAATCTCATTAATGTCATTTTTGAAACTATTCACATCCTTTGACTATAAAGTCATCATAAATGTTATAGAATTTGATTATAAACCATTAAAACATTCTTAATATGTTATATTTATCTAAAAAAATTATGGAACATAATAAATCATCAATATTTTATGACATTTAATATTTTTAAATTCTTTTATTTTATTTAACTATTAAGTGAATAAATACTATGTCAGGGTTACATAATAATTTAAGGTAATTATTTTATAGAACCATTTTATAAATGTTTATTTTTGTATAATATAATTTTTTATGTAAAATAATTGTTTAAAATTTAAATCATTAAATTGTTTTTATATTTTCTGGTATCAATTAATGGTTTTTCAAAAATGAGCTTAAAAGTGTTGAATTCCTGATGTAAAAGATGTAGCATGTTGTCCCATAGGAAAAGGATAAAATCTATGGATTCAAAGTTATGAACCAATCTAAAATAGTGTGAAAAATACTATAAAACACCATTTTATGTCATAAATATTTGTTTACAACATAATTCACGAAGAATTCAATGCCTAAAAAGGAACCGGAAGGGAGAAAAGTTTTCCTTAGTGATGAACACATGGGTCATGATGTGAAACAGAATTTTCATGTCGTAACACCCCTATCGAATATACTATAGTCAATATTTCAAGACATAAACATTAATAGGTTTCTTCCTTAATAAGTTTATAGTGTAAAACACCTATTTATGATGTAAAAGGATCAGTTAGGCTTAGAAACAAGCTGGTTTGATGAGAATTAATCCCCAAACCCTCAGTTAGGACCCCTTGATGGATCAGGATAATTTTAAACCATTTAGTGGGAAATTATGAGACCTCAAGGGAGAATTAAATATTATAAATAGAATAAATGGGTGATTTTATTGAAGATTTTTCTAAAATTAAAATATCTAGATGACATAATATTTTTTCACTACATTCCTCCTCTCTTTTCCATTATTTTATTTTCTTTCTTTCGTACATAGACTCCCCTATATGAAATCAAATATTCTACCATATCCATGGAGGCATAATTTTTTTTGGTGATCAATAATGGGGTGTCAAGACTAACAATTATATTTTTTTTTAGTTTTATAATTAAATTAAATTAATTTCTATATTTTTTCTTCCATATGGTATCAATTTATTATTTAATGATTCCATTACAAAATGTGGTTCTATTTGGTTGGGTTATAATAATTTTAATTTCTTTTGTCAATGATACAAATCTACCTTTATCCAATTCTAAATTATATATGATGGAATATATTAGGGTTGGGTGGTGAGTTCTAGGTGATCACTAGTGCATGAGTAGAATTACGAAAAGAACTGTTGGTTGTTAAGGAATAAAATTACCCGGTCATAGATTTCACTAATTAATAAAAGGAATCACTGAAAAGACAGGAACATAGGAATGGGATTTGGAAAATATGATATTTCATTTAGGGTTATTCCCACATTCACCACCTTTCCAATATATAGAGAGATGATTTGATATAGAAATCAATCTCTTACCAAATAGTTGATGAATAATTGGTAATAATTAAAAAAAATCATGATATAAATGCACCAGGTCTAGCCAAAATTACTCTAGTCACATTCTTACTCATATTTTTTAAAATCAGTCATATAAAATACATCCCACATTCAATTTATAAAAATTATAATTTTTCAAATTTTCTTAAAAAACATAAAGTGAAAAATAATTTCTTACACACTCCTCTATAAGATAATACCTAGGGTTAACCACTAAACTATTCATAGTTAATAAAAATATTATTTTTCCATTCCCAATGATAGGTGTGTCAAACATGGAATCATTGTTGGATATTTCGTGTTTTAAAAGAAGAAAAAATATTTTAACATTTATTGAATCTGATTTTGAAAACCCATTAATTGAATTTGATCCTAAAATTGATTGAATGATAAATAAATTAAGAAAAAAACTGAAAATTGGTATTGAATAAATAATTCACTGAAATTCAAGTGATAATATTAGTGACTACTTTGAACCAGACATTATGACCTCTAGTCTAAACCCAAACATATGAGATCCCTACACACCATAATCCACTAACCAATAAAACCAATTTGTTATTCCAAAATTAGGGAATGATTTTGAATTTTTTATTAACATGATTCTTGTGATTCCAAAGCTTGATGATTTTCTAGGATATGACTTGAACAAAAACATCCTATAATTTATATATGTTATCTCAATCTTTATCCTCATGGAGTTAAAAAATTTTGTGTTAAGTGGAGGGAATTATACTTTTCACTAAAAGGATACACAAAGGAATAGTTTTATAGCCTACAACCAAGAGAGGTAAATGACTAAAAATAAGAATCATCCAATGATTTTTTCACACATCCAAGAGAATGAAAATCAAAATGGATATTTATACCATCTAATAGCCAACCAAATAAATTCTCTATGTGTACTAAGAGTGGTTTGAGAATCTCTATAACAACTTCCCACATAAAACTATTTAAGAACACCACCTCCTTGTGTTATTCTAATAAGGCCTAATAGATAATGATTTGACATACTCAATGCCTCAACAGGAGGATCCTTGATTGAAAAAATCACCATCTTATAAAAAATAATTATTTAACAATATTTCATAGAACTCACAACAGTTCATCACTATATCTAAATAAACCATATTAATCCATGATTTAAGATCATTAGATTCAAAATCATTATTTGGAAACCAAATTGATGAACTCGCCAAGTTATTAAGACAAATTACTATATACTAAGTGAGAGAACAACAAGTATCACCTTAGACATTTGGTTTATAATATTTTCACAATAATTTTAATAACCAGTGTGATTAGGTGTAGTGTAACATCCCAGGTAATTAAAGAATAAATAATTTTCATATTTATTAATATTAGAGAATTAAATATGAATTTTAATTAAAAGGGGTTGCTATGTTCGATAGCGTACCCGATACGCAACGATGAGTTTCTTTGAAACTTACGTAGCAGACTAGTAATATAATAATATTATGTTAGTTAACAAGTAGCCGTTGTACTGGCGGGAATGAATAGAAATAACTAAAATATGAATAGATATGTTTTTAGATGTTTTTACATTTACCCAATAAAAGATAAAGGCTTAAAATACGGAAAGAGTTCAATTTTAGGCTTTTATACTCTAATTTTCACTAAAGGTTCACTTATCACCTTTTAATGGTGAACCGTCATTAAATATAGTTTTGATCACTCTTATACATTCTTTTGGACCAAATAAAACTTTTATTAAGAATCGGGACATCAAATTTTACATTGTGTAATTTTTGGTACCTTTCTGATGAAGTTCATTTTTTTTATGAATAGTGTAAAATGTTGTATTTTACATCAAAACTGCTTTTTAATCTGATTTATTTATACAATTAGATTATGTTTTGAATTGGTTTTAAAGTGAAATTAGAATATATTTTTACCATTTTATCCAATGGTGGTCATTGGAATCAATTTCTATTTGAAATTAGACTTAAACTGGTGTCAATCTTTTGATACTTATTGTTTTGTAAAAACACGCTATTTGCTCTGGCAGCGGGAATTAATTATTAAATTAATTAATGTGACTTATATGATTTGAATTATGTAAAATGGACTTCATTTTTGAATTCGGAATATCAAATATAGCTTAGAGTAAATTTTTGGTAATTTTCTGAAAAACTTCAATTTTTGATGAATAGTGAAACCACTAAGTGGTAATCAAGCAAACTGATTTCTCAGTTAAATGAAATTTTACCACTAATGTGTATTGAATTTTGAAAATCCGACATACATGGTTGTCATTAAGAAGTAAAATGTGGTTCAATGAGATTAAAATAATTTTTTGGTGAATAGTAACTTATTAAGTTTTTAATCGCAATTAGTGGTAATTAGTGTAGCTTAAGGTATAAATAATACTTTAATAATATAAAATGACCTAGACACATGTCCCAACCTCATTGGTTGTGTCATGGCCGACCAAGACAAGCCATGGCCTAACTTGGGGACCCCATGTATCCACTTTAGTTGGAAAATGACAATAATATATTTTTATTAAATGTTAAAGTGAAAATGACACAAACATAATATGTTTTGCGAAAACAATTTTTAAGTGGGGTTATACAAGTCCAAATTTTGATTATAAATATTCAATGGAAAGCTAAAAAGATTTCCTACATCATAGTAATTTGTTTATAATTTTTAGACATTATATAAATTTAATTATTTATGACATAATAATGATGCAGCGATGACATCATTATTTGACGATTTAAATAAAATGGAAAGATAAAATAAAATCTATGAACTACACATGTCCAAAACCAATTGGATGAATGGATTTCGATGCCTTATCACCTTATCCACGAATTCTATCAATGTGGGACCTTTTAAAACCGAAACACATTTTCAAACAAAGTTATATTTCTTTACTTTCCAAAAGTGCCCCTCCTCTCCTCTTATAAAAGGCCCCCACCTCCACCTTATTTCACACACTCTTCAAGCCTTTGGCTCGGCCAACCCCTGCCCATTTGCTCTCTCCACATCCCTCTCCTCATCCTAGAGGATTCCCTTTGGGCAGAATCCTTTCAAAGGAAGCCTTTAGGCTCAAACCAAAAGAAGTTACACTTTTTAAGGTATTTCATTCTCTCATGTTCATTTGTTTTATTTTGCTTCTCCGACCCCCTAAACTCTTTTTATTTACTTCTTTTGTAACAAAACCAGTATCTTCAATATACTAGGATGTTGTTATAAGATTTATTTGATCTACACTCTCACACAACTACATCAAATGGTTAAAGAACATACGGTTTCCGTGGATGGCGAAATTCTGCCTCCCGAAACGATGATTGTTCAACACTCATTAAACACCTTCAAAGGTGGCCATTATGATGTCACTATTTTTATATATGATATATAATATGTTTATGTTTTCCTTAAGCTTCTGGTTTTTTCATTTTTGGCATACCTTTATGATTTCCATTATGGGTATACGCGATATCTTCATTTTAGGAAGTGCGGACTACCGCCCCCTAAAAGTGATTTGATTCATTAATACCATATGTGGGATGTGTAAAGGATAAAGTTAATGATATTATATATGATGTTATACTGGAATTATAATATACCTATATATATCATTATCATTTATTTCCATTAAATTATGAGATAGAAATGAAAGTAGCGTTCATGCGTACGTACGGACTACCGTCTCCATGAACGGTGCATTTCATTTCTTATCCCCAAATGTAATTTATTATTAAAAGTACATGTATATAATGGATATATATAATTAATGATATATCTAAATTATGAATATAATTCTGGAATTAAAATATACATACCTCTCATTTAGTTTTAATTCCATTAATATGACAAAGAAATGAAAGTAGCGTTCATGCGTACGTACGGCTTACCGTCTCCATGAACGGTGCATTTCATTTCTTACCTCTAAATGTGATGTAATATTATAAATGAATGTATGTACTGGATATATATGACATATATGATATCTACATCATGAATACCATTCTGGATATAATGAAACATTGACCAGATTAACAACATGTAAGTGTAAGAAGTCTATTTTTGACTTAAGAACCAAATACCGACAAAATGAACATTATTAACTTAAATGATTACATGATGTTAATAACATGGTATAAAAGAAATAATGAACTTGAAAAAGATTCATAATCAAGTAGAGATTAACTCAAGTTTATTATTCAGGAGATTAAAGAACGGTCGGGTCAAGTCAGATACGAGGTATGGGAACTTTTTAACCCAATTTCCATTCTTTGGGTTAATCTCCTACTTTCAAATTATGTCATTATATTATTATGTCGTATCTTGTATTTGTACTTTATTTATGTGTACTTATAGTGAATACACATAATGTATCTATTTTATTTTAAAAATTATCTTTGTATGGGAACTTCTTAACCCAATTTCCATTCTTTGGGTTAATCTCCTACTTTCAAATTATGTCATTATATTATTATGTCGTATCTTGTATTTGTACTTTATTTATGTGTACTTATAGTGAATACACATAATGTATCTATTTTATTTTAAAAATTATCTTTGTATGGGACTTCGTCTCAATCTCCTTTCATTGAGGCATATTTTATTTTATACACAACTTTCTTTTATACGGTGTATAAACCCCTTTGACTTTTACGTTTATTCAAAAGGAATCTTTTTTATACGAAGCGTTTACTAAACGACAAAAGGGAATGTTTTTGTCGTACGTATGCGGCGACAATGACTTATCCGCCGTCGTAACCGTTATTTGAGTTTCGGCTTCCTCTACAAGCCATACCTTCTTTTTTTTAAAGAAAAATAAATACCATGTTTTACTTTGGTATTGAAAATGGTTTTCATAATGTTTTTATTATATCAATGTGTTGTATTGATATCTCGTGATTGAAATGTGGAAATTTTATGTTTCCTTTATGCATGTTTTATGTGATATGATTATGTTATGGTTCTTGGGCATTATTATGAAGACGGGTGGTTCCGTGATAAACTAAGGGCGGGTGAGCCCGTTATAGCTCTCCAATGCATTGGGTAACGCGAAGGAGTGAAACGTTAAGGTTTCTCCGAAGAGATTTTAGGGAATATACTGTGATGGGTATTCCAAACGTAACCAAGAGGGTTACCCCCTACGTAAGAATGTTATGAATGCCTCAAGTTACCTTTACGTATTATGATTTATATGATTTATTCATGTTTTTATGAGGTATGTTAAAGTGCCTATGTTTTATGGGTAAAGTATGATTTCATTCTTATGTATATATGAACTCATGATTCCTTTCCATGTTTTTATAACCCATACTGAGCTTTTATGCTCATCCCAAGTTTTTGAAATGTTTTTCACAGGTCAAGGGAAAGGTACATGATAAGATGATAGGGTCAAGGATGTGTCAAAAAGAATCCATGTTTTATTTCAAATGTGTTTCCATTGATGGGAATGAAGAATACTATCTTTATGTAACCACTTTTTTTATATGTGGAATGTAACCCAAGTTTTATGATCTAATTCTCTAAAACTCTAAACCCGAAAAGATCCTCAACGTGTAATCTTGTAATAACTCAAGATTAAGTAAGGTTTAAGGCTGGGGCCTTATAGTTGGTATCAAAGGTCGGTTTAGACAACTTTAGGAGTTAGAAAAGTGTTAAATTATAATATGATTGAAATGATATAGCATTTACGGATTACCATGTTGCTTCGCCTAAGATATTTCCATGTTCAGAATGGTTTTCCGTAGGGGAAACAAAGCAGCTATGTTGGGACGACATCAGGAGGAAGACAACCTTCCAAATCAGCAACCTGAGATGGTTGGAATCGGAACTGAACAGTTTGTTGCAGTGATGGCACAGTTGACTCAGGCTATAAATGGTGGTGGTATCCATGCACGAGATCAGCCAGATCAACCGCAGAAGAACATGTCAGTGGTGGAACATTTCATGAGGCAACATCCCCCATCATTCAGAGGATCATCTGACCCTGTGCAAGCTGAAGGGTGGATTAAAGCACTGGAGAAGATTTTTGATGTCATGGGGTGTTCAGACAATCAAAAGGTTAGTCTTGCTATTTACCGTTTGGAGGGTGAAGCAGATCAGTGGTGGTCTATGGTTAAAAATATCAGGGATGCCGATGAGATTGATGCTCTTGACTGGGATGAATTCAAAGGTATGTTTCTTGAGAAGTATTTTCCTAAGGCTGTTCGACTTAGGATGGAAAAGCAATTCTTGGAATTGAGGCAAGAGGAAGACTCAGTGGCTGCCTATGAAGAAAGGTTCACTCGATTGGCAAGGTATGCTCCAAATTTTATCCGGGACCTTGATAGTAAAATCAATCGTTTTTACTCAGGATTAAAGCCAAAGTATCGAAGGGCATTGGCTTCTCGTGAGTTTAAAAGTTATGAAAAGCTTGTTCGATGTGCTGAGAAGGTGGAAATGGAGTTTGCCGATGACCAAGTGTCCTATAACAACCAGCAGAAGAAGAGACCGAGGTTGCAGGAGAATGGTAAGAATTCTTCAAAAAGGTCTGATGGTAAGATAACTAAGTTTCCAATTTGTGATAAATGTGGCAAAAGGCATGCTGGGGAATGTCTTCTGAATTCTGGGAAGTGCTACCGATGTGGTAAGATGGGACATAAGGCTCGTGATTGCACTGAAAAGGATCAAGGTGAAGGTAAGAATAAATTTGATTTACAGTTAGTGAAATGTTATAAGTGAAATGAGATGGGTCACTATGCAAACGAGTGTCCGACAAGGAGCTTGAGTGATGGGAAGCAGCTAGACTACAAGCAGAAAGGGGTGGTAAAATCATTTGCAACAACTTCAGCAGATGTTGGGCCATCGAATGAAGTGGTATCAGCTCCAGGGAGCTCAGTATTTTTCGAAGATTGACTAGAGGTCAGGGTACCATCAGTTGAAAGTAAAAGAAGCAGACGACTGCGTTCCGTACTAGATATGGCCATTATGAATTTGTAGTTATGCCTTTTGGGTTAACCAATGCACCTGCTGTATTCATGGACCTTATGAATAAAATTTTCCATGAGTTCTTGGATAAGTTTGTGTTTGTGTTTTGAGGTTTGGGAAGAGATTGTGTGTGCCTTCTGATTCACAGTTGAAGAGAGAGTTGTTATGTGAAGCTCATAGTTCTCTGTTTTCAGTTCATCCGGGCAGTACTAAGATGTATAGAGATCTGCGGGAGTATTACTGGTGGGATGGAATGAAAAGAGATATTGCTGATTTTACTGTGAAGTGTTTGACTTGTCAGCAGGTTAAAGCTGAGCGGCAGTTACCGAAAGGGATGCTTCAGCCTTTACCAGTGCCAGAGTGGAAATGGGAGAATATATCCATGGACTTTGTTGTTGGATTACCGAAGACATCTCGAGGTAATAATGCAATCTGGGTTATTGTTGATCGCTTGACCAAATCTGCTCATTTCCTTGCTATACGAGATACTTTCTCTCTTGATCAACTTTCCCGTTTGTATCTTAAAGAGATAGTCAGGTTACATGGAGTTCCCCTCTCCATTGTATCAGATCGTGATCCCAGATTTACCTCTAACTTTTGGAAAGGCCTTCAGAAGTCGTTGGGTACTGAATTAAATTTTAGTACAGCTTTTCATCCTCAATCAGATGGGCAGTCAGAACGAACAATTCAGACATTGGAGGATATGCTACGAGCTTGTTCTATGGTTTATCAGGGGAGTTGGGACCAACATCTTTCTTTGGTTGAGTTTTCATATAATAACAGTTTTCATTCTAGTATACAGATGGCACCATTTCAGGCATTATATGGGAAGCGGTGTCGAACTCCAGCTTTCTGGGATGAAGTGGGTGAAAGGAAGTTGATGGGACCAGAATTGGTAGAAGAGATGGCAGAAAAAGTTCAGCTGATTCAGAAACACATGAGAACAGCTCAGAGCAGGCAGAAGAGTTATGCGGATAACCGGAGGAAGGATCTATCTTTCGAGGTAGGTGATCATGTTTTTCTCAAGGTTTCTCCTTGGAAAAGTGTGATGAGATTTGGTAAGAAAGGAAAGTTGAGTCCAAGGTTTGTTGGACCATACGAAATTCTGGAGAGAGTTGGATCAGTTGCATACCGAGTGGCTTTACCTCCGAGTTTATTTCAGGTACACAATGTTTTTCACGTTTCGATGTTGAGAAAGTATATGCCAGATCCATCTCATGTTTTGAGTCCAGAGGTAGTTCAGCTGGAAGAGAACCTATCTTATGAGGAACAACCGGTCCAGATTCTTGACCACAGGGATCAAGTGTTACGGAATAAGGTGATTCACCAGGTAAAGGTTTTGTGGAAAAACCACATGATTGAAGAGGCAACATGGGAATCTGAAAATGCTATGAGGGATAAATACCCCCACTTATTTTGATAAGTGAATAAAATTGCGAGGACGCAATTCCCAAAAGGGGGGAAGGATGTAACATCCCAGGTAATTAAAGAATAAATAATTTTCATATTTATTAATATTAGAGAATTAAATATGAATTTTAATTAAAAGGGGTTGCTATGTTCGATAGCGTACCCGATACGCAACGATGAGTTTCTTTGAAACTTACGTAGCAGACTAGTAATATAATAATATTATGTTAGTTAACAAGTAGCCGTTGTACTGGCGGGAATGAATAGAAATAACTAAAATATGAATAGATATGTTTTTAGATGTTTTTACATTTACCCAATAAAAGATAAAGGCTTAAAATACGGAAAGAGTTCAATTTTAGGCTTTTATACTCTAATTTTCACTAAAGGTTCACTTATCACCTTTTAATGGTGAACCGTCATTAAATATAGTTTTGATCACTCTTATACATTCTTTTGGACCAAATAAAACTTTTATTAAGAATCGGGACATCAAATTTTACATTGTGTAATTTTTGGTACCTTTCTGATGAAGTTCATTTTTTTTTATGAATAGTGTAAAATGTTGTATTTTACATCAAAACTGCTTTTTAATCTGATTTATTTATACAATTAGATTATGTTTTGAATTGGTTTTAAAGTGAAATTAGAGTATATTATTACCATTTTATCCAATGGTGGTCATTGGAATCAATTTCTATTTGAAATTAGACTTAAACTGGTGTCAATCTTTTGATACTTATTGTTTTGTAAAAACACGCTATTTGCTCTGGCAGCGGGAATTAATTATTAAATTAATTAATGTGACTTATATGATTTGAATTATGTAAAATGGACTTCATTTTTGAATTCGGAATATCAAATATAGCTTAGAGTAAATTTTTGGTAATTTTCTGAAAAACTTCAATTTTTGATGAATAGTGAAACCACTAAGTGGTAATCAAGCAAACTGATTTCTCAGTTAAATGAAATTTTACCACTAATGTGTATTGAATTTTGAAAATCTGACATACATGGTTGTCATTAAGAAGTAAAATGTGGTTCAATGAGATTAAAATAATTTTTTGGTGAATAGTAACTTATTAAGTTTTTAATCGCAATTAGTGGTAATTAGTGTAGCTTAAGGTATAAATAATACTTTAATAATATAAAATGACCTAGACACATGTCCCAACCTCATTGGTTGTGTCATGGCCGACCAAGACAAGCCATGGCCTAACTTGGGGACCCCATGTATCCACTTTAGTTGGAAAATGACAATAATATATTTTTATTAAATGTTAAAGTGAAAATGACACAAACATAATATGTTTTGCGAAAACAATTTTTAAGTGGGGTTATACAAGTCCAAATTTTGATTATAAATATTCAATGGAAAGCTAAAAAGATTTCCTACATCATAGTAATTTGTTTATAATTTTTAGACATTATATAAATTTAATTATTTATGACATAATAATGATGCAGCGATGACATCATTATTTGACGATTTAAATAAAATGGAAAGATAAAATAAAATCTATGAACTACACATGTCCAAAACCAATTGGATGAATGGATTTCGATGCCTTATCACCTTATCCACGAATTCTATCAATGTGGGACCTTTTAAAACCGAAACACATTTTCAAACAAAGTTATATTTCTTTACTTTCCAAAAGTGCCCCTCCTCTCCTCTTATAAAAGGCCCCCACCTCCACCTTATTTCACACACTCTTCAAGCCTTTGGCTCGGCCAACCCCTGCCCATTTGCTCTCTCCACATCCCTCTCCTCATCCTAGAGGATTCCCTTTGGGCAGAATCCTTTCAAAGGAAGCCTTTAGGCTCAAACCAAAAGAAGTTACACTTTTTAAGGTATTTCATTCTCTCATGTTCATTTGTTTTATTTTGCTTCTCCGACCCCCTAAACTCTTTTTATTTACTTCTTTTGTAACAAAACCAGTATCTTCAATATACTAGGATGTTGTTATAAGATTTATTTGATCTACACTCTCACACAACTACATCAAATGGTTAAAGAACATACGGTTTCCGTGGATGGCGAAATTCTGCCTCCCGAAACGATGATTGTTCAACACTCATTAAACACCTTCAAAGGTGGCCATTATGATGTCACTATTTTTATATATGATATATAATATGTTTATGTTTTCCTTAAGCTTCTGTTTTTTTCATTTTTGGCATACCTTTATGATTTCCATTATGGGTATACGCGATATCTTCATTTTAGGAAGTGCGGACTACCGCCCCCTAAAAGTGATTTGATTCATTAATACCATATGTGGGATGTGTAAAGGATAAAGTTAATGATATTATATATGATATTATACTGGAATTATAATATACCTATATATATCATTATCATTTATTTCCATTAAATTATGAGATAGAAATGAAAGTAGCGTTCATGCGTACGTACGGACTACCGTCTCCATGAACGGTGCATTTCATTTCTTATCCCCAAATGTAATTTATTATTAAAAGTACATGTATATAATGGATATATATAATTAATGATATATCTAAATTATGAATATAATTCTGGAATTAAAATATACATACCTCTCATTTAGTTTTAATTCCATTAATATGACAAAGAAATGAAAGTAGCGTTCATGCGTACGTACGGCTTACCGTCTCCATGAACGGTGCATTTCATTTCTTACCTCTAAATGTGATGTAATATTATAAATGAATGTATGTACTGGATATATATGACATATATGATATCTACATCATGAATACCATTCTGGATATAATGAAACATTGACCAGATTAACAACATGTAAGTGTAAGAAGTCTATTTTTGACTTAAGAACCAAATACCGACAAAATGAACATTATTAACTTAAATGATTACATGATGTTAATAACATGGTATAAAAGAAATAATGAACTTGAAAAAGATTCATAATCAAGTAGAGATTAACTCAAGTTTATTATTCAGGAGATTAAATAACGGTCGGGTCAAGTCAGATACGAGGTATGGGAACTTTTTAACCCAATTTCCATTCTTTGGGTTAATCTCCTACTTTCAAATTATGTCATTATATTATTATGTCGTATCTTGTATTTGTACTTTATTTATGTGTACTTATAGTGAATACACATAATGTATCTATTTTATTTTAAAAATTATCTTTGTATGGGAACTTCTTAACCCAATTTCCATTCTTTGGGTTAATCTCCTACTTTCAAATTATGTCATTATATTATTATGTCGTATCTTGTATTTGTACTTTATTTATGTGTACTTATAGTGAATACACATAATGTATCTATTTTATTTTAAAAATTATCTTTGTATGGGACTTCGTCTCAATCTCCTTTCATTGAGGCATATTTTATTTTATACACAACTTTCTTTTATACGGTGTATAAACCCCTTTGACTTTTACGTTTATTCAAAAGGAATCTTTTTTATACGAAGCGTTTACTAAACGACAAAAGGGAATGTTTTTGTCGTACGTATGCGGCGACAATGACTTATCCGCCGTCGTAACCGTTATTTGAGTTTCGGCTTCCTCTACAAGCCATACCTTCTTTTTTTTAAAGAAAAATAAATACCATGTTTTACTTTGGTATTGAAAATGGTTTTCATAATGTTTTTATTATATCAATGTGTTGTATTGATATCTCGTGATTGAAATGTGGAAATTTTATGTTTCCTTTATGCATGTTTTATGTGATATGATTATGTTATGGTTCTTGGGCATTATTATGAAGACGGGTGGTTCCGTGATAAACTAAGGGCGGGTGAGCCCGTTATAGCTCTCCAATGCATTGGGTAACGCGAAGGAGTGAAACGTTAAGGTTTCTCCGAAGAGATTTTAGGGAATATACTGTGATGGGTATTCCAAACGTAACCAAGAGGGTTACCCCCTACGTAAGAATGTTATGAATGCCTCAAGTTACCTTTACGTATTATGATTTATATGATTTATTCATGTTTTTATGAGGTATGTTAAAGTGCCTATGTTTTATGGGTAAAGTATGATTTCATTCTTATGTATATATGAACTCATGATTCCTTTCCATGTTTTTATAACCCATACTGAGCTTTTATGCTCATCCCAAGTTTTTGAAATGTTTTTCACAGGTCAAGGGAAAGGTACATGATAAGATGATAGGGTCAAGGATGTGTCAAAAAGAATCCATGTTTTATTTCAAATGTGTTTCCATTGATGGGAATGAAGAATACTATCTTTATGTAACCACTTTGTTTATATGTGGAATGTAACCCAAGTTTTATGATCTAATTCTCTAAAACTCTAAACCCGAAAAGATCCTCAACGTGTAATCTTGTAATAACTCAAGATTAAGTAAGGTTTAAGGCTGGGGCCTTATATGTAGGGGATCGAAATTTGTTTTATAGAATTTAAGATATGGAAATTCTAGATGAATTAAAACATGCCCTTATACCAAAATCTATACCCACCCCAAACTACATTCTAGTAGAAAAAATATCAAATTTCACCAAACCATTAGTGATCATATAAAACACCACCATTAAAAAAACCGTATGAATAACCTTCAATCATTGGCATCTAAATTTGTATTCAAATAAATGAAAGGTACAAGAAAACCATATCCAGTCACTACAAGAAAAAAGAACATGAGCCTAAGGAGGGATAAATTAATGGATTCCGAGGGCATATCATCTTATCAAGTTGACCCCCTCAGGCTTCAAGCTATTCGAACTATGTAGAGACAAGTTTTATGGATGAAGTATATCAAGTGAGACCAAGTGGTATACAACTTTATTACCCTCTCATATATTATAGATCACTTTTATACGTTTTCTAATTATCCTGGGACATTTCTTAATGGAATAAGATATTGACCAAGGATTTACCCTGATTCCAGGAAAGGCATTATGCAACAATAGTGTATCTATTTCAGCCTCTGTGTTGTCATAACTGCTCTAGCTGCATAGCCTATGGCTCATGAGCATCAAAATTACCACTTCTTGGAGTGAAAATCACTGGTACAGCCTGGCATTAAATTCTAAGAAGATTGAACTGTGGGCATCAAGAATGAACCACCCTCCACACATAACTCCCATGGTGTAAGACCCATCAGTGTTGATCTTTAATCCCCTCAGGGAAGTGAGCTATCAGACCCAGTTGTTCCTTGAACTGCTACTGTTAGGTTGGGAACCATGAAACCTTTCTTTAAAATTTTATAGAGCTGAGGCCTCCCTTTAGTTGAAAAAAATAATAACCATGTCAATTAACATATTTTTTGTTATTATAATGATTTATCTTCCATACGATTTTACCCCCTCATGTCTCACTTTGTTCCTCACCTACCATAGGCACCAATAGTCTATATGCAACACCGTTGTGTGGTCCATTATCTCTGATCCCCTATCTCCATAGCCCTAGTACTAGTGAGCTATGAAAGATTTATTATCCATATTAGTAATGGAGAATGCATCAAAATCAGTGAAGTAATTCCACGCAGTGCATGCCTGATTTCCCTAAAAGTAAAGATTTCCTGAACATTCTTCCCTATGATCCTTGAAACATGCACACTTGGAAGTAATGTTAATGTATCATTGCTTAATATTATCATTTTTAGGGACTATCTTGATACTATTTCTCCAGGTAATGAATTTATACTTTGTGCGGATTATTTTTTCCCATATGATATCATTCCAAACATCCTCCTGATCCTATATGATGAGGATCCGATGAAAGTCCTTTGACATGAAAGTACCTGAGGGGGAGGGGTGAAGACACACCTATCAGGGTCCAATCTCAGCTCAATTATGTTATACCAATCCTATTGGTCCATGTCAAGAATAAACTTAATGAAAGAAAAACAGAGAATGGATTACTTGAAGGTAATTTCAGTGGCTAGGAAACCTATAAAGATAATGATATTCCCATTCCAATTATGATTCCATAGGATATATCCCCTTTGTCAACAATCTAATGAGAATGATGTTGAAGGAATGTTATAAGGGGGAAACCACATACCCGAGAGGTGAAACATAATCATCCACTGAAGTCACATTCACCATATAATTTTGGTTCATGGTTATCCCCCACAAGGTATGTTTTTCTAAGAACCCCATGATAATTTTTCATGCATTCATAGAAGGGTATCCTCAAGACTACGGGAGTTGATTCCTCCCTCTTTTTATGTGCTTTCCATCTTGTTCCAAGATGCCCGGTGCCTTTTTTCCTTCAGATATAGGATCCCATATGAATCCAAATAAGATTATTTCAATTTTCTTGATGATTACTTTCATGAAATTGATATATAATAGGGAATTCACTGACATATATAGGAGAACACTATTAACTATAGATATCCTGCCTCCAAATAATAGATACTTATTATTCCAGTTGATTACCTGATCTGAGATCTTACTAATGAGGGGGTTGACTTTGCAAATTTTTAGCCTACATGATGATATGGGGGAACCCAGGTATTCCATAGGGAGGTTCCCTATCTACATATCCACACTGTGGATAATAGTAGATAACTGGATGGAGGGACAACTGCTAAGGATATATAAGTTTCTCTTTCTGTTGTTAATAACTTTCCCACTCTAGTGGAAGTACTCCTCCAACAGCCTACTAAAACATCATAATTATCTACTCAAAGAATTCATGAAGATGATCATATCATCCAAAAACATGGGATGGAAAATATAAGGAGATATCATCCTTCTACGGTATGGGAGGATATCACCATTTCTTAAGCTCCTTTGGATGAGGTGACTGAGGATGTTCTAGGTGAGAATAAATATACTCTGAGAGATTAGGTCCCCCTAAAATAGGCCATGAGATTCCTTAAATAATCCATAATTCATCCCCATGAACATAACTACCAACATCGAGGAACTAAAATATTGAAAAATAAGATCAATATTCCAAGAGGACATACCTATACCTACAAGAACCTTGTTGATGAAACTCAAATCAACATGGTTGTATGCTTTGTTCATATCTAACTTGATGGCCATGTTAGAACCATTTTTATTGAAGTTGATGTCTCAGATAATTTTTTGGGACAAAGAAATAGCTCCCTAGATTGAGTTACCATTCATAGATATGCACCAATAGATAGAGACTAATTTTAAATGAGTACATCATATAATGAATAAGTGTATTAATAATGATCACACTACTGGTACCACAAAATTTCAAGATTAGGGGACATTATATATTCCATGAATTATTTTATCTTTTAATTTTAATGATTTATTATGTGACCTTTGTATTATGAGAAATGTATTTCTTAAATTTTTATTTACTTCATTAAAGATCCAAAATTTAAATGTGCCAGAGTAGTGGTCCATCTCACAAAAAAATCAATTTTTTCCATTAAGAGTTATGGAATATTTCCTTGTGAAATTAAAAGATTTAATTTTCCTAGATTACATATAAGTACTTAACATGGAGGAAGATAGTAGGTCATCACACTCACCAATAATTTTGTGGAGACCATTCTTAAAAATAGAAAAACCAATCATCAATATGCATTAAGTAATACACTCATTTGATCTTGGAGATTTTCTTGTGAATCTAAACATAGATGACTCTATGAAGTAGTAGTCATGAAGTTATTCACTGAAAGAAATATCACAATGAGAAGGTATAGACCAAAATTAATAATCATGTATTCTTTAAAAATTATTACTTATTGAAAGAAATTTTAGTATTATAAATTACACAAAATAAGGAAGTTCTCTAAAGTAATGTTATTTTAAATTAAATTTTCAGGAAGTGATAACATTAGATTTATTTGACAATGTATTAAAATAGGCTAAAGAATCAAAATCAATATAAATTTTTGATATTGTGAAGTGAAAAATCAAAGTTTCTAAACATGAGAAGATTATCATGGTTATCTTAAAGAAAAATTAAATGAGGGAAGAATAATTAGACGAGATTAAATCCTTTTGTCTCACTATACAATAATAACTGAACAAGTTCAGAGAAAATTTCATTAACAATGAAAATGTAAGTAGAATATATTCTCAAACAAATGAGAAGAAAGGGTCATGATAATAAGGTAAATTTATGCCTAATCAATTTAAGAATAAAACTATTTCATTTCATACTTTTGATATGAAAAAATACCAAGTTCATGTGGTTTAAGAAAATTACGGACCAATTGACTACAAAAAGGTTAGATAAGAATATACTAAGGGTGATATAATCCCTTTAGAAAATAGATGTTTAGTTTTCAGCTGCACATAAACAAAACTAATCAGAACAAATTAGGAACCAACTATAAGAAAAAAATTTTCAAGGGTTTTATAGGTCCTATAGTAGAAATTTACACAAAGAATACTCTTTATACTATATCATGTATTTACTAGGAAAGGGAAAAAATAGATTGTATAAGTAAGTTATGAATGGAATAATTATAAAGATAGGATCCTAATGTTGTGATACAATTTAGGATTCAAAACATTTTTAGTGGTAATGATTTACACCAATAATTACTATTATATTTTCCACATTAATTGAATCTAGCTAAACAATTTAAAAAATGGGATGAAGTTACAAAACATAGTTTATAGTATTTCACTTCTTTACCCTAATTTTCAATGAAGATCCACCAGTTTTTTTATTTAAATTAAAAATATTTAAAAATTTCAATTCAATTTTAAATACACATAATTAAATAATCAACTTGAAATAATTTTTTTACACTCAATAAATTAATAGTTGGGGAGGGAATCCTGTAATCTAGTATTTTTATGATAAAACACATTCTTCAGTCAAACTAACAATGTTAAACACATGTTCTTCCATGAGGAAACTGGTGTTTTCCCGTAGTCAAACATACCCTTAGTCTTATTAAATAATGATTGTTCAAGCCTCTACAATAATTCATATATATTCTTTTTTAAGGTTTATCAAAATTTCATATAGAAACATGAAGTATCCATATAGAATTCATGGTTCAAAAAAATGAATTTTCTAAAATTTAATTAAATTTATGTTATAAAACATATTTCACATCCTCAAGACCATGGAATGGATTTTAAAAGAAAAAACATATGAAATCTAACTTGCTAAATCTTGGAAAAGGAAATTATGAGTTTCAATTTAATATTTTATTTTTACCCCAATAAATGTAATTTGTTTTTTAGGTGAAAATGAAAACTAAATACCCATAGTAGGATTCCTACATCGATAGACTATCCTATAAGATATTATTTTCTTAAAAATCATATTATTATATGTTTCAAAAAAAATTAGTAAATGATATTAAATGAATAACATGAGAATTAAATTACTTGAGTGATGATTAATGTTTTTATTTTAAAAAATATAGATTTAGAGGAATTAGTTGTTTCATGTATATGAAATGTCCAAACCACTTTAACACATTGAATTTATGAAAATTACATTGATTTAATTATTATTAGTATTTCATTCCTTGCATGTTATTCCCAAATTCATATATATCCATTATCAAAGATTATTTATCAACCAAATATGTTTTACTATACCATGATAATATTTCTTGAGTGATCATGGGTCATTCCACCTTCTAGATAATTAATTAGAGCTTGGAAAAGCTATGACTCTGAAAAAACACATTTAACTTGATTGAGGGAATTTTTATTGATAAACCCTTATCTTGGAGACCACCTTTTACATTAATAAATGTGTAGCTCGTAAAACTAATTAATTTACTCAATATGGATGAGCTATATTAAAATAAATTTATATCCATTACTACCCCTCTCTATTTATATTTCATGACATTTTACTATTTATGCGTGGGGTGTGGGAAGACATGGCTGAAATAATGTATTAAATTAGTTAAAAACAGTGTGGGGTGAATTTTTTTACTTGGAAAGGATCATGTTACATCCATTATACTTACCATTTTACTTCTTGGAATATGAAAATTTATAATTAAAAAAACAAAACAATTGGTTGTGTTTTGTGAAAATAAGAAATCTCCATTACTAGATCGATGATCATTTGATCATATATGTTTAGGAGGTGGATGTGTGATTTTCCTTGTTTCTTATGGAAAGATGATATGAATTACTGATCACCCATCTGATGAGAGAACATTTTTCTAAAGAGAAATGGGTTGTCTATAATTTTTATCTTGTGAAGGATATGTCATAGTTAAATGATTTCACATTGGGTTCACCAATTTTTTTAGTCTAAAAAATACCACACACATAGTTGGGGGAAAGTGGATGGAAGCTTTTATTGTGGGGTATTTTCTTATTTTACAATCATTAACACTAGTTTCGACATTCATTTTTATATATTATTGTAACTCCCAATGGATCCCACACCCATAACCAGGTACATACCTTTTTTTCAATGGAATTCTGTCAATTGGTGTTTCAGAAACAATGGAACTTAGGAACTCACAATGGTCGAGAGGATATGATGTTATTCTTATCACACCCTTTTAGAATAATTTAATTCTACTAGGAGACTCTCTTACAAATTTAATATATATTTTAGAATCACTTCTTAATAATGTTATGGGAATGGTTAATACAAAAAAATGATCAAGTACTAAATATTTCCACTTGTAAAATAGGGGATAAAAATTATTCCATGTATGTGTATTTTAAGTTCTTTTTCTATTTAAAATTTAATTAGAATCTACTTAAATTATGATTTCATATAACTAGGAAACCTAGGGTATGATTCCATCTAGGGATGGGATTAATATCTTGAGGATGTGATCAAGCCGTTATAAGGCGTACCACATACCATGTTTATAATAGGAATCGAAACCCACCGAGCTTATTCAAACCATTCATTTTAATTTCATATGTAAAGGAACCATTTTGGGGAACATAGGCACTGAGTGTTGATCTGGAGCCTCAATGAGGTGTCCTATGTATCTTGGTTATAGTGAGAATCAGACTCATCGTAGCTCAATCATGCCCTTGGGCATACCCTAAGGTGGTTTACCTTATGTGGGAGTAGTAATATCATGATACCAAATAGGGTTTACACACTAAGGGTTCCTTGGATGGTGGATATTCATTATGTGAATGATACAATCATTGAAAATCCTTGATCTTACTTGAGAAATGCTTAGAGTGAGTAACATGGGATGTAAGGTAATCAATCTCACTACATATGTTTGTGGGAATTATGTGTTGGGAAATCCCTTTGAATGTTTAATATGGATCTTGGTCCTTAAGAAGACATCCTACATATCATGGTTATGACATTAATCATAGTTATCATAGTTCTGTAGCCTTCTCAATATTTTAGTGGATGAGGTATAATGATCGGCCCATGGGAGTGACTAGGTAAAGATGGTTGGAATGTTAGAGATATAGAGGGACTCACACTAAGGTATATTTTCATTTGAGCTCGAGCCTTAGGAATACATCCTATGTATCTATTTTATGGAATGAATCATATTCATCCTAGTTCAATTGATTTCATAATTAGCTGATGCATGAGGCAAAATGATCAGCCCATGGGTCCCAATAGTTGGAATGTTGGAGACATGGAAGGAATCATACTTAGGTGGATCCCAACATGGGATTATGACTTAAGAAGTCATCTTATATATCCTAGTTATGGTAGGAATAAGAGTCATCATAGTTTAGTTTCATAGGGGCTTACCCATTGAATTTTCACGAATATAAGGGACTTCATATCATGCCACTAACCATGGATCAAACAATGAGTTTCCCCTTATATGGGGTACATATCATATTATGTTTTTAATCAAATATTACACAATGGGTTTTCCCTAATATGGGGGGACATATCATATTATACTAATTATTGGGGCATAAACACCGAGGTTTCCCTAATATTGTGGAAATATCATATTATGTTGATGATTCGGGCTACACTATGAGGTTTCTATAAGATGGGGGAAATATCAAATTAATCCACTGATCGGGGATTACACACTGAGGTCACCCTATTATGGGAGACATATTATATTATGTTGTTTATAGGGGATTACAAACTGAGTTATCCCTTATATGGGTGACACGTCATATTTTGTTTCCGATCAAGGCTTACACACTGAGGTTTCCCTTTTATTGGGGCATATCATACTATGCTGCTAACTGAGGATTACACACCGAGGTTTCCCTAATATGGGGATATATCATATTATGCCAATGATCGAGACTTACACATTGAAGTTTCACTAATATGGGGGACATATCATATTATTCTTTCTGATCAGGGATTGTACACTAAGGTTACCCTTGTATAGTTCATATATATTTTTATCATGTCCTGATACATCTGAATGATGTGGCTTGATTGTCTGCATGAAATGTTCTGATCTTCAGTTTGACATATCTGAGGATGACATGACATGTTCTAGTTTCTTAACAGAGGTGTCTGAGGACAATCGCAAGAGTCATTTTGACTTTTCTAATGAACATCAGATAATCTTAATGGAAGATCTAGGTGGAATCACATGATCAATACTATCATGTTTGTAGGGTTTCACGTGACCCAGATGACTTCTCTGAATGATGTCGTGATATCCATGTTGTCAAGTTTGGAGTATACCGCATGTCATGGCTAACATGTCCAAAATACATCACATGATATAAAAAACTTGTATGGAGGACATTATGAGATCTAATTTCACATGTTTGGAGTATTCCATGGGGCTTGGATTAAATGTTCATAGGAAATAACATGATCTAGGATGACATGTATTGGTGTCACCATGAGACCTAGATGACTTTTCTAGAGGATTTCACATATCTTGGGAAACATGTCTGGATAAAATCACAAGGTTTAAGATTGAACATCCATAGGGATTCAGAAGACATAGATGGCATGCTCAAAGTTTGTCATGGAACTTCATTGAAATGCCCAAAGGGAATCGTACAACATGATTGACATGAACAAGGGACTTTGAATGATCCAAATTTTATTTCAAGGGAGCATTGGATGATTTTAGAGAAATATCATAGTGTTGTTTCTTGATCTATATGTCTCATATAAAGAACTAAAGGATAAATGTTTATTTATTGACATAATTCTCCCATTTTTTAGTCTTTATTATAGCCTTTTATTGTATATATGCCTTATTTTTGTGCAGTGTTTTCTATTTTTATGTTTTGGGTGACCCCAAAAACATACGGGATTTCCTTACACAATCTATTCGACTTGTCGTAAGTACATCACATGATATTATGTGATCAAAAAAAGTTCTTATGAATACCTTATGATCCTTTAGGCTATTCCCCTAATTTTATGCAGAGGAAAACATTGTGACTGTGTGATTGGTTACTATAAGAAGTCCGATCCTACAATCCATTTGTGTGTGTGTTGATTTTGTGTTGGGGGATTTATAGGTTTTTTCATCCTATTTATATTCCTCCCTGTGTGGAACATATATTTAAATTTTAGGTTGGAGTTGGTGGAGGGATTTGGTATTATGATCTTCGTGATATCCTTTCACGGTTCATTCAGGGGGTGTCACATGATGATCAATGACCACAATAATGTTCATCCTTTTCCATTTTTATTTGACCCAAACCAATAAAAAGGATTTCACCTGACCATGTTTTCATGTCAAGGAAATTTTAGAATTTTAGGCCTACATTTCTAGGTTCCTTCACAAGATCAACATGCCTATGGAAAATATTTTGTGTGATTAAAGGCTAATTTTCTGTTGTCTACTATTAGACAATGGTGGATTTCCAGGGGGTATTCATGAGATTACGATGTCTATCTAGAGAGATTCTATAGGATCTTTCATAAAATTAACAGTGGACTCCATGGGATCAATAGTTGTCACTCAGGGTGAATAACCCCTTTCATGTGATGATCAACATATCCTCACTCCTCAATAATCTTCATCCTTTCCTTTTTATTTAATCATTTATTTTTCAATGTATGTGGATCTCATGATTTTGTGTGAGTGTTGTAAAAAAAAATCAATCTACCTACCTATTTTGTGTCACATGAAAAATAATGGGTCTTGGGGTGATGTTCAAGAATCGTCATGAAAAAAATCCATTATTTTGATATGGAGCTAAATGGGTACTGTATAATCAAATGGAAATGTCAAAACCCATTTTTATGATGATGGTGACATTTTAGTGGACTCTTGTGTGATAAGGTGGACATGTATCCAGGATTTCCATGTTGTCTTGTGAAATATAGGTGTGAATACCAATAATTTCAATTACCACAAAATTCATTCACCTTTTTCATATTTTTCCATTTATTTTACAAGGATTCTTGGTGGGTTTTCTTGCGTTTGTCGACTAAAAAGTCACGTGACTCAGAGGACCTCATCTGGTAGTCATAGAATGATCATAAAATGTATTGAATTCAATTTCATGGAAAAAATGTATTCTTAAATAGTTTTCATGTGATATCTTATAGATTATTCTATATTCATTTCCCATTCTCATGACCTTTTTATGGCCATGCAATTGTGTGTCTTTTAGAAGGTTATGCAATCCGCATAATATTGGAAACCTTCTATTCTATTGTTTTTTAGAGAAAATAATACCCATTTTTTGGTTATTTCATCCCTTACATATTTTCATGTGCTCATTTTGTGGGAATCTACAAATCCCCCCCTTAAAAGAGACTTCTTCCAAGATAAGGGCTCGGTTTTGAGAAAAGTAAATTCCATCCTGAGTCATTAGGAATGTCTCTAATCAGTTTATTTAGATATTTTTGGTCTTCATGGAGACCATTGGTATTCAAAAAACAAACCTATAAATAGGGGAACATAGGTTTGATCATCCAATAGTGACTTAAACTCTCCATATCTATTTCAACAATCATCTATTGCATGGACCCTTTGCAAGAACCTCTATAAGAACTGATCATGAGACCTCTCCCTGAGAACATATCATATGATCTATTTCTGAGACATGAATTACCTTAGAAATTGTATGAATCCACCATGAATCTATATTTGGTAATTGATTAAACCTTTTCCATATTTCTGTCTTGATTTTTCCTAGGATCCTATGGTTCAGTCACATGACCACTCAACTATTATGTGGATCATGTGACCATGTTAGGGTCATGTGATCGTGAGTATCATGATTGGTTGGGAAGTCATAAAAATTACATGGGATATGCAGTCCATGATATCAAAATGGGTCATGTGTTCTGAGAGACCTTTAAGAGGTTTTGTGATCATGAATTCCATCATGTATTATGCGATGTGAATTTTCTTAGTTGGGGACACGTTTGGGGATTTGAGTTTGCACGCTGCTGATGGATTCTCGGTTAGTATATGAGAGACATAAATATCTTTATATACTGACTCTTACAAACCATTATTAGATTTCAGAACATATTTAATAGGAAAAAAATAACTTACAACATCAAGTTTTATATCCAATTCTTATTTGGAAGTATTTGGTAGCATTTCCACTACTATAGATTCCACAACACTACCAGGATATCAAGTACCTCATTTTCCCCTAGGTTTTTGGACATATCTATGGAAGAGGATACACTGTTAGGACAGAATAATGTTTTTATATGATGATCTAATTTGAGGTATTTTTTTTTATCCCCTATACTGCACGGACCAAGCGAATTATTTATAGCATTAGCTCTCTTGATGAAAGTTCATAGAAGATCTTTATTTGGGACAAGGCTATCATGGGAAGGATGGATGGTATGATCATTTTATATCTATATAACCTTTATTAGTTCTCTCACCAATTCAGAACAATCTAGAGGTTTTATCCCCTCCCCTTAGCTGGTGTGAGGGGAGAGCGATATCTCGAAATTATCCACCAGTTTTTTCTGATATTAGAACAGTAGGATACCAACACTATGATTATCATTCCTCATATTAATACCTTGTTATTTCTATCACTTTATTATTCCCAGGCTTGAGTTGAGTCCTACCCAGGTAGAATATTGAATATATTGGTCCATCATGTGGCTAGACCACGTGCCTCACCAACTTCTTTCTCTACAGCAATAATGGAGATGATTCAAGATTCGACTGAGCCATGGAGGAAGCATTATCAACCCGCTAATGACCATCCCATTAGTGTTGGAGAATTTTTAGATTAATTCCTTCCCTCAATGCAAGAAAAGTAATAAAAATATTTTTAGGTATGTGTATATTGGTATTATTCCTCTCATGTTTCCTCAAAAGTCCATCCATTTATTCCCCCTTCGGGCCCACCCACTTCAGATGCTACAAAGGCTTAGACACGTCATATGCTAGTCTGGTAGTATATTAAACACTTTATTACTTAGACTCCTCTAAGAATTTATTTTTGACCAATAATAATTTCATTTAAAACTATTTAATGATTTAGGGGTGGGTGTATTTGACTACCTCTATTATATTAGTTCATGTGATCAATAATCCTTACGTTGAAAGAGTTAGATACCAGTGAGAGGGGATTGCATGATTTTTATGATGGGACTCCCTAGGATCAATTGAAGAGGGAAAGTCCAATGTATTGGGACATATTAGTTTGTTCATAAATGATTTGCATGCCCAAATGGATATCTTGACCTCATAGATAGGGAGATATGAGGAGATATTAGCTCCCTCAAATTCCGACCATTCAATGGAAACATCCTCATTGGAAACCACTTAGAAAAGAGTTGATGAGATGCCTAGTATTTTTCAGACCCTTTATATTAGGGAATAAGTATAAGAAGTGGGGTGAGTAGTGATTCAACGGTTAATCTATGCTTCTTATCAGACTCTTGTGGACTTGGATAGTTCAGCAGATCAACTATTATTGTTGTTTGATCATTATTATATATATATATATATATATATTTTGTTTTGATTGAATCTTTGGAGAGGCTATAAAATGTATAAATCCCTCTTATTATATTATTTCAATGAATATATATTCCTAACATTATATTTCATTGGTCAATTTTCTTTTATTCATGATGTACATGAGAATTCATCGATCTTATGATGCATAGATCATCAATATTATCCATCCTTTATATGATATCAAGTAAAACTAAATTCCTTGATTTTAATTTTTAAATCATTAATTTTTTAAAAAATTCCCATCAATTCCCACCAGAAATAGATTCCTTATTGATGTATCATATCCAGTTATCTTGAGATTAATTGATTCAAAAATGGACAACTCAGATAGAATATTTTTCCCAAATTGAGAATCCTCTATCCTTTGTTAAATTCAACAGACTTAGTGATCATAACATTATTTTTTCTAAATACAGATAATGGGAATCAATTTTTCTTTATATTTTATTCATATTTTTCTACATTTGTTCTAATCATCATTTGTAAGAATACTTAGCATCTTAGAATCAACTATTTATGAATCCACCATTTTATGGGTTTTTGGATGAACCCACATTGTGACTTTTTCTAATATTGAAAACTAAGTCATTGTTGTGCTGTAGTTCAGATTCATTTAGCTCGGGCTTTTTATTATTTTAGTTTTTGTATCTTTTATCTCAAATGATTTATTTTTTTAGTTTATGATTCATTAACTCTTAACATTAATTATTACAGTATAGAGTATTTTAGCTTGAATATTTTATTTTATTTTTAGGTTAATTTGAACTAGACCTTCTATTACAATAGTTTAGGGTCCATTATCTTAGGCGATCATTTTTTGTAGTTTATAGTCTTTTATCTTGAATCATTTATTACTATTGTTATGGTCTTCTAACTCAAACCTTTTGTTTTTGTAGTTTTGGGTTATTTATCTGAGACCCTCTATTGTTGTAGTTTAGGATATTTTAGGTAGAACAATAATTTAGAGAAGTTTAGGGTCTTTATCTCTAACCTAATTTTGTATTATTTTAGGGTCGTTAAGCTCAAACATTCTATTGTGATAGTTTTGGGTGTTTTAGCTTAGAACTTATAATGTTGTAGTTTAGGATATTCTAGATCTGACTATCTATTTATGTAGTTTATGGTCTTATGGATAAAACCTTATAGTACTATAGTTTAGGTTATTTTTTGTTATTACTCTTATTCCTATTGTTTTGGTTCTTTTATCTCAGAGCTTTTGTAGCAATATTTTAGGGACTTTTAGCTCGGAGCTTCTATTGATGAAGTTTAGGATCTTTTAACTTATTACTTATAATGTGGTAGTTTATGGTCATTTAACATGGAATTTATATTGTTGTAGTTTAGAGTCATTTTTCCTTGACCGTATATTATTATAGATTATGATATTTTTTCTTGGTCCATCTATTTATTTAGATTAGGTGCTTTAGTTCAGAACATCTATTGTTGTAGTTCATGGTTTTTTAGCTCAAACCTTTTATTGATGTGGGTTAGGGTGTTTTAGATCATACCTTCTATTAATGTAGTTTATGGTGTTTATCTCAGACCTTATATTGTTTTAATTTATGTTCTTCTAGATCTGACCTTAAATTGATGTTGTTTAGGGTTTCTTAGTTGATACCTTCTATTATTTTAGTTTAGGGTCTTTGAGCCCAAAACTTATTTTAATATATTTTATGGTATTTTAGTTCAAACCTTCTATTAATATAGTATAGGGAATTTTATATCATACCATCTATTGATTTCTTTTATGGAATTTTTTCTCAGACCTTACTAATGAATATAGAATATGGGGCAGACATTCCAGGGATGACCCAAAACATTATAAGTTTATGAGTTTGTACATGGTGTTTCCAAAGTTAATGCGGATTGGAGTTCTCTTCCTATAAGGAGGATACTCCTCTAGTTGGTAGTTTAAATCCCTTATGCATCCATAGAATTATTAAACAAATGTTTCAAAACTCTTTTTGAAGGGCCATGGAATGTTTATGTGGTAATATTTGTTGAGGGAGAAGTAATATGGAAACTGAGTCCACCTAGATAGTTGTAATGTGGGTTGTGTAAATCATGTTCCCTATCACTTGAATTTATGAGGATGGTATGAGAAAATCATGCCAGAAATAGATCAGAACACTCTATGGTGTTGAGTTATACTATAATGATGTCAGGATCACAAGGATTGGATTCCTTTCATATAAGAAGTAGATGCCTCTAATTGGTAGTTCAAATTCCTTATTCATGATTCCATAAGGCTTACATGCATAGTCAAGTAGATTTGATCCCCACTCTTAGATGAGGGACATGATAGAATAATCAAACATATGGTAATTAAAGTGGGTTATGTGGAAAATGACTATCCAGAAAGGGTTTGGGAACCCTATTGTAGAGACCCAAAGCTTGACGTCCATTGACTTTACATTACATTTGCGGAATACTTAGTACATAACAAAAACACACACACAAGGATCGTAATAGTTTAGTGTCTTTGGAAACTAGGAATATAATCTTCTAATCCTGGTGAAAGATCTTCAACATCTCCCATAAAGATCTTCCTTTTTTTTATACCTAAAACCTTTCTTTATATCCTGGGGAAAAGTAAACATAAAAGGGTGAGCTCAAATGCTCAGTAAGGGTAAACAAAAGAAATATCAATCACATCATATACATAAGCACATAACTTTTGGAAATATTAACCTGTAAAAGAGATCATAATTTCATAACCTGGGATAACTAATGGAAGTGAAATGTAATCGCAATAATAATAACTTAAAACATTAAACTTTGTGGAATACACACATGATCATAGAGAATCATTTCTTGTTATTCAAGACTCATTTCCAAGACTATCTTAGTGGACAAAGTCCCATTCTGAACCGAGTCACCCTCGTTTCAGTCCTGTTTCACTGAACCGGTATAACCTACCATTCCAGCCATGTCTATCTCATGAGATATAAAATCTTTACCCAATGCATTGGAGGGAGATATAGGTCCCACCCATCTCATAATGATACCATTCTCATGTGTGCCACAAAATCATAAATCATACATCATTTCATAACCCATGTAGTAAAAATGGGATTCGTAAACATCGTGACATCATAAAACAATTCATATAAGATAAAGGAATTCATAAAAATAATTCCATCACAACATAATCAAATCAATGTAATAATAGGGATAGAAACAGAACCCTATGTTATCTTAGATGGGAAATAATTTTGATAAAACACTTGAAATGAATTCTTGAGGAAAATATCCTTTCTTCTTCAAAATCAATTTCTTTTCACAAAACGTCATGAAATTTTAAAAGAAAGAGATTTTATTGAAAATAGTCATGAAATCTTTTGGAGTAAGATTCATGAAAATAAGTCTTTATAAAACCGTAAAAATCCGTTCGTGCCGTATAAGTTAAAAAAAACATTCTTCGTACTTTTGTCGAAAAAGTCAAAAAGTACCTCGTACGAAAAATGACAAAAGATTCTTTTCAAATCTTTTAATAAAAACTCATCAAAGGGTAAAATTGGATTTAAAAAATTGTAGGTGGATGAAAATAATATTACATATTTAGGAAACATGGATTTGGATGATAAAATACACCCCAGTAAATGCCAAAGTATAAACAATCTCAGATAAAAATGAGATTATGATATTTCCCTTACCTTAGGTCCAACTTGATTTGTAAGTGTTCGAACCTCCTTTATAATGATTTAAATAATGTTATTGACTTATTCCAGAATCATACTTATTTTTATGATATCATATATGGTCATATTCTTAGTTTCTTAGTAGTAATATTTCATTACTACTTGTTATTCGGGTGTTTATAACTTTTTGTTCTTATGTGTGTTTTGTCGAATAAATTATTATTATTCTCTTTCGGTTATAGATACCTCATTTTCAGAATGGTATTAGTGTAATATATATCATATTAATTAATTAAATTCATTTATATAATCATTATGAAATGAAGATCATGTAGAACGAGTCGTATCACACCGTAGAGACGGTATTCCGTACGTACGCACGAGTGATGATATCGTTCCTATGATCGTGGAATTGTATTGGAGTGTATGTATACTATTTAAGAATCAATATAAATTTATAATAGTCATATATAGTCATTATTTACACCATTATACCCATCCAAGTAATGTGGTGGTGGAAAATAGATTTCACCACGGCGTGGAGACGGTATTCCGTACGTACGCACGCACGGTGATTTCATTTTCTGTAGGATGGATAGATGGTGAAATAGGGTTTTTTCATACTTATAATAACATATCAGTATATTAGTGATACTGATGTTATTACTTCATAATGAAACAACCTAAGAAGAAGAAGTGGAAGAAGAAATAAAGATAAAAGAATTGGTAATGGACATTACCTCTTCTTTGAAGCGCCTCTTTGAGATCTCCCTTTAGGGCACTAAAATTGGTCTTTGAGGAAGACCAGAACCTCTAGGATATTTCTAGGGAAGTGGAGAATAGAATTTGGCAGGGGTTGGCCGTGCTTGAAGGCTCAATGTTGTGTGAGGAAGATAGGGAGGAGGTGCCCTTTTATAAGGGAGGAGAGGGGAACCTTTGGAATAACTAAAAATATTATTTTATTATAAAGTCAAGTTCTGTTTTAAATAGCTCCAAATTGATTTATTTCGAGGCTAAGGTGGGGATGGGTCTAAATACTCTCATCCAATAGAATTTAGACAAGTTTAGGTTCCTATTTTAACCTTATCATTTAGATTTAACATTAAGTTAAATAATTTTACTTTTACCGTGTCTTCTTGTGTTCTTACACTATAAGGTTAATAAACTTACTATAAGAAGCCAAACGAACCCCAAATTGTTTATTATTAATATATATAACCTTATCTAAGTCATTTGGCCGAACCTTATATTTTTAGGAATAAAATAACAATTAATAATATAATCTTTGTTTTAAAAACTATTTTATGTCAATTTTGACACTATTTAGTAATTGATTTTTGTGAAACTCATAACAGAATGATAAGTTCGAAAAAGTTAATTAAATCAATCATAACATGTCATATTAACCTATAAAATTAGTGGAATTCATAAAAAGTCTCAAATTATATTTATTTGGGTATTTATAACATCAATTATGTCAATATTTCATTAATAAGATAATTACTGCATCATCGCTGTGTCATAAAAAAATTAAATTATTTAATGGCTAAAAATTGCAAATAAAATACCATTATGTAGGAAATCTTTTTATCTTTCTAATTAATATTTATAGTCGAATTTATCTTATGTATAACCCCATATTAAAAATGTTTTAGTAAATAAACTTTGATTTTAACTCTTTTAACCCTTCTTTAAATAAATTAATAATAAATGTCCTAATCTAATCCAAGTGGGCCTAAATGGTCATATGTTTTTCCTAAGTTTGTTTTTGGTCGAATTAAACTTATCCAATAGAAATAGGACATGTGTTAGGGTAATAATAATATCATCTTTAACCTTAATTACCCTATTTACTTTTAACCGTGGTAAAAAAAGTCAAAAGTTACTATTCACCAAAAATTATTTTCATCTCATTGAACCACATTTTAGTCCTTGATATTAACCGTGTCTCTCGGATTTTCGAAATTCCACTCACAGAAGCGGGAAAATTAAGTTTTATGAAAAATTCAGTTTTTTTAACTACCACTTAGTGGTTTCACTATTCATCAAAAAATGAAAGTTTCCAGAAAAATACCAAAAATTAGTCCTAAGCTATATTTGATATTATGAATTCAAAAATGATGTCTATTTTATCAAATTCAAAACATATCAGTTACATTAATTAATTTAAAAATTAATTCCCGTCGTCAAAACAAATAGCGTGTTTTTAAGAGATAATAACTATCAAACGATTGACACTTGTTTATGTCTGGTTTAAATGTGAAATTACATCCAATGACCAAAATTGTATTAAATTGTAAAAATATATTCTAAATATACTTTAAAACCACTAAAATTAATAATTTATCACTATTAATTATTTCTATTAAAAAAGTTTTTTTTTATTAAAATTTAGTAATTTTCACTATTCATCAGAATATGAAAGTTATCTGAAAAGTACCAAAATTTTACCCTAAGCTAATTTTAATATTCCGAATCCAAAAATGAAGTCCATTTTGAAAAATAAAATTTACAAAATTTCAAAAAGTGTTTATTACTATTCATAACGGCTAGTTTTAATAATATTTTAATAGCATATCGTTGTTTAGTGAAACTCGATATTGCGTACTACACACGCTATCAAGGAAGGTCGTGATTGCGTGTAATGAAAGGCAAGTCAAGGATGCATGTTTTGCAAGCTCCTTTTGGTGTAGCGTACAACACAAGACATTAATGAAATTAAAAAGAATATTTTTCATAATATCTCGGGGTGTTACATTCTACCCCCCTTAAAATGAATTTCGCCCTCGAAATTCGTCGGGGTTATAAATGGTTTACTATTCTAAAGTTTCTTTAATCGAAACCCACATCGTAAAAAGGAATACCAAAACCAATCTTTAAAAACAAAAGTATGAAACGTAACGGTTACCCAAATAAACTAATCACTGGGATTCCACATAGGTGAAAATATGGATATGGAAGAAAAATCTAACCATCATGTTCTGATGGAGAGTGGTAGAGAACATGGCTATGGAAAATCCAGCAATCACAAAGCCATAAATTTGTGATGATCTAAGGTACCATCTTATTCAACAGATATAAGAGCACTAGGACAACATTTTTGGTTTTCAGGATCATTTCCCTAAAGTTGAAGAATTTGAATTAGAATAAATACTTACTTTATTTTGGTACCATCTCACTGTTGTTTGTGCCTTGAACAATTTCCACTTCATCTCTTAAATAAATGAAGTTTAATTTGTTATTTGTGAAGTGTTAGTAGATCATGTGATAGAATGACGGGTCATTCCATCTGTCTCAAACAAAAGGATAGCAAAAGTTATTAAATATCATAAGTCATTCTATAGTGAGATTAATCATATATGGTTCCTAAAATGGACTTATACTTCATATATCATACTGCTTAATATAATAAAACTAGTTTCTACTAAACAAGGACTTCCTGTAGGACAGTGGTAGGCGATAAAGGCCAGTCGCACTTCGGTTGTGGGTTCGATTCCCATAGCCTTGTCCGACGCGATGGGCTGTCGCCCGTCCTGCAGGTTGTCCTTTTTCTAAAGCTATATTACTATAACATCCCATCAATAATATCGAAAAACGTTTTATCCTAACTTATGTCCAACATAATCCATTCTAATCTTTAGGCTTATCTAAAATACTTTGGTCCAAGCTCATAGTATAAAGAAAATGATTACTTGAAATGTCACAGAACAATCACGTGAATGCCATCATTTATCCCCCATATATCATAAGATATATCTTGTTGGTCAAATTACAAACATGTGAATACCTTAATCATGTATTCTATTGAAGAATGAATACCCATTGAACATTAGTGAAAACATGAATGCAGTTGAAAGTTAACACCTTCCACATACCAAAATCCTCAAAATTCTATATACTCAAACCATGACATGACCTTCTCCTTATATCAGTCATGAGCTCATGAATACTATCAAACATTTTATTTTCACCTTATCCCTTCATTATGCGCATATCATCTACATTCCAAAAATATCTGAATAACCTTTCATGGATACTGGTACCATTAATCATACACTTTCAAAACTCAAGGAAAGACAACAGTGTAACAATCCTTAGATGTCTCTTTATTCCATAGTACCATGAGATTACTTATACAACATTACACATGATAAACATGTAGTCATTCCACTACATTCTTAAACCATTAACCGAGCTTCAATAATTCTTTCATCTCACATATCATTTGTAGTCTCTTCATCATCATCCACATAAATACTACCCATACGACCATACTGATTCTCTTCATGAGACTTTACCTTAGGGAATTGGTTTGCATAATGCCCGTACATTCCACATTTAAAACATTTAACCATTGTTGATGTCGTAGCAATACCATTATCCTCATCCCTGGTGTTAACTGAACCTTTTCCTTTGCACTTACTGGCTTTGTGTCCTTCTTTTCCACACCCAAAGCACATTCTAGTTCCTTTGAAACATTCTCCTTGATTCCTCTTCCCACATTATTTACTTATGGGAAATTGAACTTTCTTTCCTCTATGATCATCATGAAACTCCATCTTTCTCTTATTAGCCGAGTCAGGAAACTTACCAAATTTTACTTTATTGATCATATTATGAGATTGCTGATTCGGCATAATAATGATGTTTGGACTTCCAAATCCCATTTCATTTGGTTTCTCATGAAGAATATCATTCCATTATCCATCATATCCTCCATTATCGCGAATCATCTTGTTTCCAGCCATTTTCTAAAACCCAAAAAGAATATTGTTAGAGGCAAAAATCATAATAAAGGGGGAGTAACTTCAATATCTAACTTCTTAAGTTAAATTCTATGATCGTTACCGTAGTTCTAGGACTGTATCCTATACGTATAATTATCCTTAGGGACATCCCTAGACATACCTTAGAAATATCTCTAGGGATCTCACTAACGTTTTCGCATCCTAGTTTCCAAAGGTTGACTAAACCTTTCCTCTGATACCAACTGTATAGACCTGAAGCTTGACGTACATTGACATTACATTACATTTGAGGAATACTTAGTACATAAAAAAAACACACACACAAGGATCGTAATAGTTTAGTGTCTTTGGAAACACGGAATATAATCTTCTAATCCTGGTGAAAGATCTTCAACATCTCCCATAAAGATCTTCCTTTTTTTATACCTAAAACCTTTCTTTATATCCTGGGGAAAAGTAAACATAAAAGGGTGAGCTCAAATTCTCAGTAAGGGTAAACAAAAGAAATATCAATCACATCATATACATAAGAACATAACTTTTGGAAATCTTAACCTGTAAAAGAGATCATAATTTCATAACCTGGGATAACTCATGGCAGTGAAATGTAATCGCAATAATCATAACTTAAAACATTAAACTTTGTGGCATACACACATAATCATAGAGAATCATTTCTTGTTAGTCAAGACTCATTGCCAAGACTATCTTAGTGGACAAAGTCCCATTCTGAACCGAGTCACCCTCGTTTCAGTCCTGTTTCACTGAACCGGTATAACCTACCATTCCAGCCATGTCTATCTCATGAGATATAAAATCTTCACCCAATGCATTGGAGGGAGATATAGGTCCCACCCATCTCATAATGATACCATTCTCATGTGTGCCACAAAATCATAATTCATACATCATTTCATAACCCATGTAGTAAAAATGGGATTCGTAAACATCGTGACATCATAAAACAATTCATATAAGATAAATGAATTCATAAAAATAATTCCATCACAAAATTACCAAATCAATGTAATAATAGGGATAGAAACAGAACCCTATGTTATCTTATATGGGAAATAATTTTGATAAAACACTTGAAATGAATTTTTTGAGGAAAATATCCTTTCTTCTTCAAAATCAAATTCTTTTCACAAAACGTCATGAAATTTTAAAAGAAAGATATTTTATTGAAAATAGTCATGAAATCTTTTGGAGGAAGCTTCATGAAAATAAGGCTTTATAAAACCGTAAAAATCCGTTCGTGCCGTATAAGTTAAAAAAAACATTCTTCGTACTTTTGTCGAAAAAGTCAAAAAGTACCTCATACGAAAAACGACAAAAGATTCCTTTCATATCTTTTCCTAAAAACTCACCAAAGGGTAAAATTGGATTTAAACAATTTTAGGTGGATGGAAATAATATTACATATTGAGGAAACATGGATTTGGATGATAAAATACACCCCAGTAAATGCCAAAGTATAAACAATCTCAGATAAAAATGAGATTGTGATATTTCCCTTACCTTAGGTCCGACTTGATTTGTAAGTGTCCGAAACTCCTGTATAATGATTTAAATAATGTTATTGACTTATTCCAGAATCATACTTATTTTTATGATATCATATATGGTCATATTCTTATCTTCTTAGTAGTAATATTTCATTGCTACTTGTTATTCGGGTGTTTATATCTTTTTGTTCTTATGCGTGTTTTGTCGAATAAATTATTATTATTCTCTTTTGGTTATAGATACCTCATTTAAAGAATGGTATTAGTGTAATATATATCATATTCATTAATTAAATTCATTTATATAATCATTATGAAATGAAGATCATGTAGAACGAGTCGCATTACATCGTGGAGACGGTATTCCGTACGTACGCATGAGTGATGATATCATTCCTATGATCGTGGAATTGTATTGGAGTGTATGTATACTATTTAAGAATCAATATCACTTTATAATAGTAATATATAGTAATTATTTACACCATTATACCCATCCAAGTAAGGTGGTGGTGGAAAATAGATTTCACCACGGCGTGAAGACGGTATTCCGTACGTACGCACGCGCGGTGATTTCATTTTCTGTAGGATGAATAGATGGTGAAATAGGGTTGTTTCATACTTATAATAACATATCAGTATATTAGTGATAATGATGTTATTACTTCATAATGAAACAACCTAAGAAGAAGAAGTGGAAGAAGAAATAAAGATAAAAGAATCGGTAATGGACATTACCTCTTCTTTGAAGCGCCTCTTTGAGATCTCCCTTTAGGGCACTAAAATTGGTCTTTGAGGAAGCCCAGAACCTCTAGGATATTTCTAGGGAAGTGTAGAATAGAATCTTGCAGGGGTTGGCCGATCATGAAGGCTCAAAGTTGTGTGAGGAAGAGAGGGAGGAGGTTCCCATTTATAAGGGAGGAGAGGGGCACCTTTAGAATAACTAAAAATATTATTTTATTATAAAGTCAAGTTCGGTTTTAAATAGCTCAAAATTGATTTATTTCGAGGCTAAGGTGGGGATGGGTCGAAATCCTCTCATCCAATAGAATTTAGACAAGTTTAGGTTCCTATTTTAACCTTATCATTTAGATTTAACATTAAGTTAAATAATTTTACTTTTACCGTGTCTTCTTGTTTTCTTACACTATAAGGTTAATAAACTTACTATAAGAAGCCAAACGAACCCCAAATTGTTTATTATTAATATATATAACCTTAGATAAGTCATTTGGCCGAACCTTAGATTTTTAGGAATAAAATAACAATTAATAATATAATATTTGTTTTAAAAACTATTTTATGTCAATTTTGACACAATTTAGTAATTGATTTTTTTGAAACTCATAACAGAATGATAAGTTCTAAAAAAGTTAATTAAATCAATAATAACATGTCATATTAACCTATAAAATTATTTTAATTCATAAAAAGTCTCAAATTATATTTATTTGGGTATTTATAACATCAATTATGTCAATATTTCATTAATAAGATAATTACTTCATCATCGTTGTGTCATAAATAAATTAAATTATTTAATGTCTAAAAATTACAAATAAAATACCATTATGTAGGAAATCCTTTTAGATTTCTAATGAATATTTATAGTCTAATTTATCTTATGTATAACCCCATATTAAAAATGTTTCAGTAAATAAACTTTGATTTTAACTCTTTTAACCCTTCTTTAAATAAATTAATAATAAATGTCCTAATCTAATCCAAGTGGGCCTAAATGGTCATATTTTATTCCTAAGTTTGTTATTGGTCGAATTACACTTATCCAATAGAATTAGGACATGTGTTAGGGTAATAATAATATCATCTTTACCCTTAATTATCCTATTTACTTTTAACCGTGGTAAAAAAAAGTCAAAAGTTACTATTCAACAAAAAATATTTTCATCTCATTGAACCAAATTTTAGTCTTTGATATTAACCGTTTCTCTCAGATTTTCGAAATTCCACTCACAGAAGTGGGAAAATTAAGTTTTATGAAAAATTCAGTTTTTTTAACTACCACTTAGTGGTTTCACTATTCATCAAAAAATGAAAGTTTCCAGAAAAATACCAAAAATTAGGCCTAAGATATATTTGATATTATGAATTCAAAATTGATTTCTATTTTATCAAATTCAAAACATATTAGTTACATTAATTAATTTAAAAATTAATTCCCATCGTCAAAACAAATAGCGTGTTTTTAAGAGATAATAACTATCAAAATATTGACACTTGTTTATGTCTGGTTTAAATGTGAAATTACATCCAATGACCAAAATTGTATTAAATTGTAAAAATATATTCTAAATATACTTTAAAACCACTCAAATTAATAATTTATCACTATTAATTATTTCTATTAAAAAGGTTGTTTTTAATTAAAATTTAGTAATTTTCACTATTCATCAGAATATGAAAGTTATCTGAAAAGTACCAAAATTTTACCCTAAGCTAATTTTATATTCCGAATCCAAAAATGAAGTCCATTTTGAAAAATAAAATTTACAAAATTTCAAAAAGTGTTTATTACTATTCATAACAGCTAGTTTTAATAATATTTTAATAGCATATTGTTGTTTAGTGAAACTCGGTATTGCGTACTACACACGCTGTCAAGGAAGGTCGCGATTGCATGTAATGAAAGGAAAGTCAAGGATGCATGTTTTGCACGCTCCTTTTGGTGTAGCGTACAACACAAGACATTAATGAAATTAAAAAGAATATTTTTCATAAAATATCGGGGTGTTACACCTATGGTGGTTTTTCATTTAGGTTGGGAAGCTCGATACCTATGCCATATGGTTTCAATTCAAGAGGCATGGGTCATCAAAAGAATCAATAATGGAGTTTCACATCCCATCATTGAGAAAGGGAACAATACACAGTGATATACCATAAAGTATTTCAAATCCTCTAGAATATTCTGGATACAGGGATCTTAAATCATGATATAAAATGCTCGGGTCATGAGGATGGTATGAGACAATCATGTCGGTGATGGACCAAAACAATCTCAGGTTATGACTTCTTCCATTGTGATATCAGCCTAATAAGAATCATAATTCACTTTATATAGGACCAATATGTCTATGGTTGGTAGGTTTGATCCCTTCTACTTCTATAGAAATTTTAAATAGAGATATCTCTATTCCTTTCAAAGGTTTATAAAGGGTTTCTAGTGAGCCACAGATTTCAAATCATGATATGTGATTTGTGGAAATCGTAATATTCAAGAAGGGTTGGAGAAACTTAAAATTTATTTCACTACCTAATGAACATGTTATCATGGTGATGAGATGTAAAAAATAATTACTAAATTTTTTTCATTGACCAAGGTATCCATGGATTATTAATTGTCTTGTCTAGGGAAACAATTTAGACCTAATGAGCTTTATGCCTAATTTATTTATGCCATAATTGTTTTCATAAACTCTAGATATGAATAGTTTAGCGGGTGAAGACAAGACTTATTCTCAGGGCACCCTTTATAGGTTTTCTACCTAACAAGTTTAGTATATTCTTCCCTAGTAGTTTCTGATGTTATGATTTGGATCATTATAGCCTAAAGTTTAAGGTCACATATATCTAAATATAGTGCAGAAAATTTATGGTCATGACGCACATGGATCTAATATGAGGGAAGTGTTACACAATAACATAATTAAGATAACTAGGGTGCGAGTACTATAACATAATTCTTAGGGGGAGATGAAAATTTATTCAATCATGGATTGAGGATATCAATTCATTAATAATGACATGGGACAATAATACCAGGGTTGTCTTAGAACACCCTAGGGTACTGAGTTTTTACGTAGGGATGTTAGGCTCACAAGGATTACAAAGACCATTGTATAAGTCCAATATTTCTATGGTTGGTAACTACAATACCTTATTTATCTATTGAAAGTTCAAATATAGTGATCTATTTTTCTTTATAGGGTACATGAAAGGTCTTTGGAAACCCAAGTTACTCAAGACATGAAGTTATATTTATGAATTAAGATGCCTAAAACATGAAAAAAGCATCATATACTATGGTTGATCGGGGTAAAGATGTTGTGGTCCATTGATAAGTGATGATAATGAGTGATTTCCTTGAAATTTTAACATCATGTAGTGGGGATGTGTTTGTCATGGAGTTTTAATTTCATGTGACCAGAATATTTTCCTTGTAGTTTAACATCATGCGTTGAAGACGTGTTTGTTTCCTTATAGTTTAACATCATGTGGTATGGACATGATAACTGAAATGAATAATTTTTAAAGATTCCATTGAGGTAACTTTGCACTGTTTGGGGAATTTAGATACAAGGAGAATGTTTTATCCAAGCACATGCTTGTTGATGAGTAGCCTTATGCCGGACCCCTTCTTGCATAGATATATCACATGCGAAAGAAATCTATATGAATATCTAACTCATACATAGAAAAAATATTCCTGTAAGACTCATCCCTTACTTAAAAAGAATAATATACTATTTTTCTTTTAGTTTAATGTAATGTGTCAAGGAAATTCATCAAATAGGTATCTCCCATATGCAGTTTGGGGTGCATTTCTTCATTTCATGTAGTTGGACATAAGATTGAAGATCTGGGAATCATTATTTATCCTATGATAATAGGAATCTTACCACACATAGTTGTTGGATTGGAAACTCTCTATGCAAGTCTAACCCATACACAAAGGTGGTATTGTTCCCACTGATTATTTTAGCTGGACTGATGAATGGAGTACTATGTGTCACTATGTATCGAATAATGATAAGAATAAATACATACATAGTAATTTAATGAAGGATTCATGTTCATGTCGGACCCATAGGTAGGGATGCGGGGTACATTTTTTGTTCATGGATGGCCCCAAGATTCTGGGATCTAGGAATCACTATATATCCTATGATAATTGTAATCAATCCACACATAGTACTTAGATGGAAAACTTTATATGAATTTATTAAAATTTCATATAGGGGGCCATTTTTTAATTTTTTTTGTAGCTATAAATAGGATTGGAGATCTAGTTGTCAATATGCATCCTGTTATGGTAGGAATCAATCCACACATAGTTTTTGTGAAACCATGATGTTTAAAATATTGCAATAAAGACATATGCTCCATGATGTGAAATTGGAATATGATGATTGGGCCCAAAAATATTGGTATGGTTATCACATCATATCCTATGATGGCATGAATCAAGTCACACATACTTATGGAATGGAGGTGTGATGGGAGACCAAGAGCAAAGGTAGTGGTTCTCTCTCATGGGACCTAGTGTGGATATAGGTTGTTTTTGGAAACTAAAATAAGTTTATTATGATTTTTTTTCTTTTTTTGTCAATGATAAAATATATCACCTCACTTTATAAAATTTTGGTGATCAAAATCACAATTGTAATAAAGTGATCATACTCAAAATTCATAAGAAAGTCTAGTGGTTTGTGAATATGTTTTCTGGAAGTGAAGGTTCGTTGGACTCACCTTAGGTTTTGAAATGAATGTTTTGAACATAATGGAAAGAAGTATAATATTATTCCTAGACCAGATAAAAATCATACGATTCCTTGATGTTTGGTATGTTATCAAAATGTCATGTTTTTTGGGAAACATGCGATGGAATCCTTATGAAGGAAAGGGTGATAACCAGTCATTCCAATGAGATTCAAGTTTGGTTGGAAATACACAAGTACTTAGATGGATAAGAAGTTATAATACTTCTTACAGTATGTTATATGATCCTATTTTGATCTTAAATGTTTTTGATGAATTGAATAAGTAATTATACAAGTATCAATTTTTTGGAATAATAAATTCCATTATTTCTAGTACCAATTCATAGGTGTAAGATCACCAGATGAAATTTTTTTAATGGATGTGAATATTTGTTTATAATGAGTGAATAATAAGATGATAGTTTTTAGTTAGACTAATAATCCCAAAAATTAAAATCTTTGGATAAATAAGTTGGTTATTATCATAATTTGGAAATCAAATAAGTTTCTAAGGTCCAAGATGCCAACACTAGGTAATCATAAATTATGCACTTCAAATAATCAAAGTGATACTGACACCAATCATCAGAAGTAGGGATGGATCCAAAAGTTAATAAGGGGAACTATTTTTTAGTTGGGAGTTGTTGGGACTAGTGGAAAATAAAAAGAGTGTAGTTTTTTGACCTGATGCATAAAATAATGTTAGAGAAAGATCAATAATGTATCCAACCATTTCCATAAGGTTGATTTATTTGGAATCTATAAATTTTTGGTAAATAATTAATGAATTAATATGTTTTTTTATCAATTCTGTCAATATTCATCAGAATGGAGCTGACATTGATTATTAGAGTGAAGGAGAGACCAATCCGTCAGGTGGAAGATGAAGAAGATAAAAGTCATCGAACACTGCACATCATCACATTCATTATTATCTATCTAGGGAAATGATGAAAAATTATTAATGATTAAATAAGTTAAAAAATTGTTTTCAAGGCGATTTTAAAGGTTGAAGTGTTTAGAGAAAGTATTTTTCAATGAAGTTTGAAGCTAGTAATGAAGTGTTACAAAGGTAGTACAAGAACATTTAGAAGTTTTTACTATGTTTATAGAAAAAATAGTGGATAATAAAGTCTGAATAAGTTGAAATAATGTATATATAATAATGTTTTCTTTGTGTTATATATAATTTTTAGTACATAGAATCATAATGAGTATATTGTTTTTCAATTGGTTTTGAACATCAAAATTATAAGACTTCAGTTCTGATGTATTTTCATGTTGGTCATGAAAATTAAAGTAACCAAATTTCTTCATCATAATAGAGATATAAGAATGGAAATATGAATCTAACTGAAGAATTTTTAGAAAGTCAGAATCAAGCTGAACTTATGAGAAGATTCAAGAAGGTTTGAGAAGAATCAAAAAGATTTGAAGAATTAAAAGATGTATTCGAAATGTTAGATAAATTTTAAGGTTTTTTAGATTTAGTTAAGAAGAAAAATTATTCATATTTTAACCTAAACATCATTTATAACACCTAAAATTGTAATTAGTAAATTGTACTTTCTGATGAAAGGTATGATTTTTATGTGAGAAGAGAGATAGTGGAGCACTATAAGTTCTAGTGAGAATAAGTTTTCAGATTGAGCATTCATGATGAAATTATTTGGACAGAAGAAGAATAAGAGGAAGGGAGATCGTATTCAATGTTTCTTAGAATGGATTGGGTCATCAAAATAGGAATTCGGACCAATGTTTTGAGACTATGAAATATTCGGTTTTTGTTTTTTTATCAGTATTCAAAAAGAGTTATATTATCATACTATTAAATCATACTGAGAATCAAACTAGGAATCAGACTAAATATCATTATAATGTACATATATTTTCTTACTTACTTTTGTGTTGTAAAGTGAATAGTTTTCTTAAATGTCATATTTTTGAAAGTTTAAAAGGAAAAAAAGTAACATAGAAGGATGAACCTGGTGAAATTTTCTTAACTTGTTACAAAAATTGTATTAAATAATATCATGAAACTTGAATCACAAGCAATGTTCTATTGAACATAGTGATAGACAAGTGTAATGACACATTCTACGTATTGTATCCACATAAAATAATTTTTTTTCTATTAGATTTTGTAGTATTGGATTATCTTCCAACCCATACCAAGGATGTAGCTACTATTGTTTAGTGGTGAAACTTGTAAATTCTTGTGTTCCTATGTATGTTTCTTTTTAAAAAAAAATTAATAACTTATTAAAATGAGGTAAGGTTGTTTTAAAAGTAAGAAAGCTTAAAAGGGATAGAAATCATTAGTTCACTCCTTCATCCTCCCAGTGATACTTGGATCTTGGTTGCGAAATCTGAAGTTCTAAAATTATGCATTGTTTTATTTAAGGAAAGAGACATCAACCATGTATTTTAACTTCATTCAATGGAGACTCAGTGTGTGACTTTTATGTACTTTAATCCAGAACAATAATAACCCTATCATGGGATGATGTGTATTAGTCATGTTGGGGAGCCCCTACAAAAATTACTAATCTCATTGGAGCTATTCTTAGTGTGATTAACAATTTTGGAAAGGGTTACCCTATAGAAATAGAGGAAATTAGAGAAAGGATGTGGAATTTTTTTATAATGTGATATATAGTTAAAAATATAGGATCTAGGAATCCCTACATATCTCATTAAAATGATAATGAAGCCATACATAGTTCGAGAAAACTATGTACTGTAGTTTCATGTGGAGAGGACATATGTTGTGTTGTTTAACTTCATCGGGTAAAGATGAATTTGGATCAACGTGAAAGAAGAAAGTTTTTGGGGATCCATGAATTTTAACATTATTTTGTATACACAAGGTTCCTATTATCGGTAAGAAAAGGAATATTGTGGTTGGTCCTAATAATGGAGTCTTGGTCATCACAATGCATCATATGATAAAAGGAATCAATCCAAACATAGTTCTTGGATGAAGAAATTTATATGTAGATCTGAATATCACACTGGGATGGGGTACATAATTTTTCATTCTCATAGATATAGATTTTTTAGTGAGTCATTGGCGAGAAGATGATTCCTTTTATTTTTAACATCATGCGATTAGGATAAATTCCATACCATTTACTTTCTGGTGGTAAGGACATCTTCTATGTAGTATAATGTCTTATGGTCTGAATGTGTTCTATACTGTTTAGAATAATTTGGCAAGGATGTGTTTCGTACATTTTATTTTCATGTTGTTAGGACAAATTCTGTATAGCTTAACATCATTAGGTTACGCCAACTATAATGTTTGATGGATACTATACAAATTATTTATTAAGAAACATCATATTGTTGGGGGGTACGGCACATTCTCTGTCCATTGTGGATAAAAAGTAATCTCTATTGTGATTGGACTTATGTAAAATAAAAGGCCCTTACCATTTCTGTTCCATCTTTGAAAAATTATTTCATAGTATCATTGGGGTCCTGATAGACAATATTAGTTCTTATTGAAGTAACAAAAATAGGTGGACCTTTTTATTTAAGGCCTTTGAAATTTGATTATGATGGACTTTGAGGTTATTTAATGTACACAACTTATTCTCATCGATCCACTACCCCTCATCCAAACAATTTTGATACTTATCATCATCCAAGAGTTGTCTATATATGGACATTCAATTTGAGGGAAACTTGACATCTATAAGAAACATTAAATAGGTTTTATACACTAATGAAAATGGGTTTTGTTATGTAGTAGTGTGTGTGGTTGTATGGTAGGTCGATAAAGCATGGAGGAGATTTCTAACCAAACATTATTGTCCTTATTATCCATATTTTGGAGTATCTTTTATAGATTCATATTAAATTCTTCTATTTGTTTATTTTTTTGATACATGATAAAGGGACAAGTTATTGGACTTGATATTATACTCCATGACAAATTTATTCAACTCTATAGAATAGAAGTTAGTGCCATTTCATACTAATATTGTGTGAGGGACTCCAAACCTATTGATGTTATGGGAATTTATGAAGTTAATGTTATTCATCATCCTAACTTCCTTGAGGGATATTTCATCATTCTAGGTGGAAAATAAGTCATTAGTAGTAATGATTTATTTAAAATTATATGATGTGGACGAGGTATATGGCCTCATAACATTCATTACCCATAGGGAAAATTTCTAGGAATATTTCACTATATATAGAAATTCAAGGGGGTTTATGAATATAGTTTTTCTGAATATATATTGTATTATATTTCTTGGATAATTCTATACATTCCTATATCATGGTTTCCCAGTAGTAACCTAGCCTCTTGATTTGGTGGGAGTGCCTAGTCCAAAATGGATGAGAACTATAAGAGCTTACATGGAATTCTTCAATTATGATGGAAATATCCCATTCTTAAATACATATAAGATGGATTCTATCAAAGAATATCATCAAGAGATATTTATATTCATTTAGACCATCCTTTAGGGTAAATTTCACTGCTTGATGCTGAGTCTGTTCCCTTCTGGATCAGTCCATTGAGAGAGTCCCGTTAAAGAGATAATTAATCATGGGGCCCATCCATCTAGGGGTGGATATTGTTTTATCATGATCTGGGTCAGTGTTAACATGATTTATTTATTACATTTCATAGATGATGATTTATTAAACCATCCTTCAATATGTGATGTGTAAGATCACATGCTTCTAATCAGGGTTATCTAGAACTTTGGTTGCATTAGCCAATGAATCAGCATGAGAATTTTGTGATTGGGGAACATGATGCAACATGGGATTATAACGGAACTATACCATCATTCCTCTGTAATAACTAATATAGGGGGAACCTTTCTTACTTTTTGATATCATATTTTACACTGATATGCTTTATCAGTAGCTATGAAACCCCTTTGAAGTTTAGGTAGGATATTTATAGTTGTAGGTGTAGTTCCTAGGCAATGGTAAGGGATTGATATTTATATCCATTATTTGTGTAGCCTCTAGATAGTGATAAATAGTATGAAAAACTTCTTTGTTCAAAATAAATACAACCTATAAGACAACCCAATTGAGTTTTGGGTTTTCCATTCTCATATTGATAAGACTTATGGAGGCACTATAAAAATGTGTCTCCCATATACAGGGAGTATCATGGGAATAAAAAAACATCCTCATCTAAAAGTTTAGTGCCCAAAACTATACATTTTGGGGTGGGATGTACCATGTGGAAATCAGCCTGAGCCTCCTCATTCACTGCCTTATATGACACAATTTTAAAGTCATATTGTTAAAGAATGATCACCCATAGGGAAACATGATTTTTCAGTATGGGATTTCCAAGGATATACTTAAGTGGACAAATATAAGAGTCTATGAATACTTCATGGTGCTAAAATTAGTGACTCATATTTTTCACTACATAGACGAGTGCCAAACAGTTCTTATAGACATCATAATATTGATTCTTTTTACCTAATATCATTCAGATGAGTTCTTAGAGACTTTTTTATATTCCCCCGTCATTTTTATATGTTAGGAGAGAACCAACTGATCATTCCATGGAGTCCACATATAAGAAGAGTGTATTTCCATCCACCAGTAGCATCAGGATTGGTGGGTGAAGCACACAATGCTTGATACTCTCAAAGGATTCTTGGAAGTCAATATCCCATCGATAGATAATAATATTCTTCATTAGTATAGTGAAGGGGAGTTATTTTCCATCTTTTTTACCTATAAAATACTGAATGTAGGGCATGTTCCCTTAGATCACCCATAGTTCATTGAGATTTTTAGGGGTTGAAATTTCCATAATTATGTTGGAATTTTCATGTTCAACCTCAATTCCATGGTCATGTACCATAAATTTGAGTAACTTCTCTGATTTTACCTCAGATGTTCATTTCAGTTGATTAGTCTTTATTCTATTTTGACACAACTTGTGAAATATTTCTTTAAGATCTGTGATGTGATCAAATCACTACTGGTATTTGAACACCATGTCATCAATATAATATTCCTTTATCCTTCCCTTGAAGGGATTAAAGATATTATGTGTGTAGAATTGATATGCCGAACCAATGATATTTAAACAAAAGGGAATTTCCTAATAAATAATGATCTTATAGTGTTCTCTAAAAGAAGTGGCTTCTTCATCCTTAGGGGACATCCTTATCTGATTATACACTGAGTGCACATCCATCTAGGAAATGTCTCTAAATCCATTATTATAATCAATCAAGAGTGATGTGATTGTAAATGGTATTTAATTCTTTGGGAAGTGGTGATTAAGGTCTTTTAAATCTATGGATACTCTAATCATCCCATTATTTTTCTTAAAATGAATGATATTGGTGAGCCATCTTGGGTATTTTACTTCTCATAAAAAGTTGGACTTGATCAATTTTTTATATTCTGCCTTTACATTAGTGTCATGATAGGGATTCATCCCTCAAGATACCTACTTGAAACCACATTGGTCATCAGGTAAGATGAGATGGTTCATAGCCACATCAGGATTTAGTTATGGAATTTCTTCATATTTCCAAGAGAACTAATATCGACGTTTCTTTAGAAATGTGATATATATATATATATATATATATATATATATTTCTTCTTGATAGGGATGGGGAAATAATTAGTATAGGACATGGGTCTTATAGTATTTCAAAATTTACCACCCTAAAATTATCAATGGTGGTAGATATTCCTTCCTAAAATGTAGGAGGGGTGTTTTGGAGGTCATCCTCTTCCTCATCCACCAAAAAGTATATAGAATAATTGTAAGATAAAGTTAGAAATTGTAGGGAATATCTGTCAGTTTCAGGATGAGAGAGTCCATGGGGCGAGACATTATCATCCCCTACCATCAATATCCTTGCAGATATATTTCAAAGTTGATTTTCCTTTATACTGTCATTGGTGATAGAAGGGGCTTGGACATAGTTGTATTCCCTCAAAAATATTTATGGGTAGAACATAATCACTATCGAACATACACTAGGGATTTTCATTAATGGTTCCCAGTCCATTGGGGGATACAAACTATATATTTTCATCCAACATTGATTGTTTTCCTTTCTACATATATAAACCTATATCATTATATATGGATTCTGAAGTCTCAATGGTGGTGTTTTCACCATACATTGTGCCTATATTTCCATCTATGGTGTATTTAAAAAAAATTTAGAATATTAAAGGTACTACCTCATGGATATGGGATAGGTCCTTCGAATAAAGACACTATATGTGGTGTTTTTCTGGATAACCCTAAACTCAGTGTTAGATGTGAGATCCTCAAACTGAGTTTTGAGATGGATATTACTGAGATGCCTTTTCTCCTACTTATTATACCCTAGAATGGACAAATTTGTAGGAGATAAATATCCCTCTCTACATACAAGACATTGAAGGTTCTATGTAAGGATGAGGTTGATATGAGAACCATTTTCAATCAATGAACTTTAGATTTTGACATTATCGAGTCTAGAAAAAACATATAGGGGTCTAATGTGTTTGTGGATGACATCTTCCTGACCCTACTTTGTGAATGAGATGGTGACATGGAATTATGATAAAATTGTCTCTACTTTATACACCTCAGATATAATAACTTCTATCTCAAACTCTAGTGGGGTATGGAAGGATTCAACAAGGGTATCCCTGAGTTCTTTTGAATGATGGACTGCATCTCAAAATGAATCCTGGTTAGAACAATCACTAAGTATTTAATAATGTAATACTTTTATTCTAGTGGTTGAGGATTCCTTAGGTGGGCTTTATACTTATTATATATCTCAAGATATATGAAATCTGAGGTATATGATAATGTGATTTTTCAAAGGCTGAGGAATCATCTTCTTCCAGTGGCGCATGTCATGTCGACCTTCCTCACTATATGGGATGATCATTCAATCACACCCCCACTAGGAAATCATGTAATATTAATGGGCTAAAACGACCACTATAGGGTTCTAGGACACTACTATGTCTCTATTGGGATTATTTATGTGATTTCCAATGGGTATCACTGGAATATATTCCCTCTTTCAGGATATTACCAAAATATTGGTCTCACCATGTCTAAAAATGCCCCAGGTATCCTCGTTTCCTATGCATGAAACCTCCTTTTTCCTAGTCAGGTATGGCAGCCCCATAATCATATGAATATTAATCATTGAAGAAGGGGTCATCCATGTGCATCATGTTAACAGAAAAAAATATATTCTCTTCATCTGACGAGTGTTCTATTTAGTAGGGTGAATCCCATGCTTCAGATTTTGTAGGTAAGAAATCTAAAAAAGTTATATATTATAGTAGAAATTAATAAAAATATTCCTTTTCTATATCTTCTTATGTATGATGGTCATATTCACCTTCAAGATCAATATTTTTTCTGACCTTTCTAGGTTATGTAATAGTTAAAGGTTTATGAAGATATGATCATAGGGTGGCATTATCTACGCCAACCGTCTTTTGAGTCATCCAATTGATGAACTTCTACTCATGGCTAGCCAAAACTTTTTTCCAATAAACCTCTTCTTCTATATGGGAAAAGGTTATGGAGGTATCTTATGCCATGGAATTATCCAGCATCACATGTCTAGAATTTAAAATTCATTGGATGATGTATTTGTAGATGAATCAATCCTAGATGTTGTGACCTATCTTTCTATGGAAAGGGATGTATTTGGGATGATCGAGTAGGTTGATGTCATTAGGATTACTCGGCTGTGGAAGATTGAGAATTTTATTCTCTCTGGATGAAAGGAAATAATATATCACATGATCATTTTATAAAGGCTATTATTTATTCTTCTGTTTCTAAAATCTTGAGTGACCCTGATCAATTTTTTCTTCCAGATAAGGGTGATTTATTTATTGTCATCACTCTATAGGAGGCACTGGGTAGTTCAGGACCTGCCAAGGTTCTTGAATGACCACTTTTATTAGTTTAATGGTAACAGTGGAATTTTCTTCATTTTTGAGCCTTTTCTCCTTTATCTATGGAATGATTTTATAATAATCTTAGGTATTTGGAATGGAATATTCAAAACGTTTTTTGTTTCTACAAACTCAGAGAATCTACCAGAATATTTCACTATGATCATAGGTTTTATTATCAAATTTGGTATATTTTCAGCACAACTTTATATCAACATATATTTTGAGAGAGGTATTCTATGCGAATAGGTTAAACCTTTAGATATGGATGTGATGTCAGATACCCTCTCATTTTCATGTTTTTTTTCAAATGGTTACATCAAAAATTGTTGTTTTCTTTAGTGTAGAGATAAAATAATAAATGAATTAATTAAGAAGGTATTACCATCCTATAATTGATCCTATTGGAAGTATATTTTACCAAAAAAAGTATGGACCTATCATATTTTGTAAAAAACACCAAATCTTGATAACTTCATATTGATCTCAATGGCCCATAATCAGACTACACCAGGACACGAAGTGTGTGAGATGTTTTTCTAGGTCTCCCTTTCCGTCAAAGGTGGAGAATACATGATTTAAGTATTTTTTTGGGGTGGGGGTGAGTGTCATCCAGCCATTTAGGATATGGATTTCTCATAGGATACACAGTTGTGCATCTCCCTTCCATGAATTCCATTCGATTATATAGGGACTCGATGGCGTTGATCAGTTCCAAAGGCAGTGCTATTTGAGCCACCTACCATCTACATGTGTGGGTGAGTCTTGAAATGTTTTCCTCAATTTTTTTACTTGAAGATTCTTGATATGTGTGTAGACTAAATGATATACCTTGTGAGGTATAGGGTCTCTCCTCAATGGATAAATTTTGTGATTATTTTCGACTTATTCATTTACATAGATCTATTTTATAAATCCTGACTCGGTATAATTATTAGATGAAACCCTTATGGGTGTATTGAATCTTTCTCTATGTATGGAAGGAATAATATAAATATCTTTTTAAAGAAGTTACATAGTGAGAATTTTTCCCTTTATTAGCTCCTCATTGATTTTCTTAAGATTTTTTTATCACTTTGTCATATTGTTCCAATTGCTCCTCTGTAGAAAGAATATTAACTCTTCTTGTTGATGAGTGGGTTAAGGCTACTTTTTTCCCTCTATCCTTGGATGTGATCCACTGTAGAGGTGGAAAATATATATTCAGAGGTTAAAGGTTTTGGATCCTCCACTAGTTCTAGGTATGTGTGGCTTTAGTGGGTTTATATGGATCCTCCTCTCGAGGTATGTTTTCTATCTTATGTCTCTCTGAATATACTTTTCGATCAATGTTATTTGTCTTGTTGATGGTGATGATATTAAATGTGGTGTATAAATAATTATTAATTGTATCATTATTCATGACAGAATAGGATGACATGATACCACATAATTTTGGTTTTCATATTGAACTATTTTTTCTTCTGAACCCATCGGTGTTGGATTTTGTTTTCTGTATGTTCCTCCTATCTCATCCTATGTGTAGTGACCTTGAGTGAGTTTCTAGTCGTTATTGTCGAACACGCCTAGAATAGAATAGGTTATTCTTATGGTAGGTGGAATAGATTTGATTCCAATCATCGATATTTAACTCCCAGTTTGAGGAAGATTGATACCCTCTATGGTGATGATGGAAATGAAAATACAGTCATCCCTAAGGTATGGGGACTACTCGAGGATAAAATTAGTATTGGTTGGTACTATTATTGAGGATTAAATTATTCTAAAAGAGTATTTGATGATTAACGGAATGGAAATTCAGATATAAATCCCCCCATCCTAGCAGGATAGGGTTGATCTAGAACCACTACTGATTTCCCTATAATTACCTTTGGGTATTTTGAACCTAATGATGAAAATTGAGATGAAAATTCCCAAAAACTAGTGGGGTAGGGTTTTTCATTGCGGATGGATATATTTCAAGGATCCTCTTAGGAATGGATGATCTAGATGGTGAATGTGGTGGTTCTTATTCCCTTGCCCCATGGGGTGGAGTCTTATCCCGGATGGATTCTGTAGTAGATTCTACTAGGATTCGGTAAATTAGACACAACTATTTTCATGTATGATTTGGGTGTAATGGAATCCCATGAAGGGAGCCATTAATTACATGATGTTTCTTGGTTGTTTAAAAATTTAGCTTCTATGTCAAAAATGAGTTCCCATTTCTTCGAGGGGGTTAGTTAAAATATCGTTTGGCTATCCTCTCCCTCTGTCTGTGATGTCTTGGAACTATTGAAGAATGAGAATTCCTTTGTTGTGACCAAGTGGATCATGTATTACCCTTCCCCATGATTCTGCTAGATGCGATGATATTACTGGATGCCATATTTGGGGATTTCTGATATTCTAGGGGTTTAGTGAAGTGTAACACTCCACACATTCGCCAAAATTGAATAGAGATACATTATGTAGATTCATTGATTAGTTGTGGAAGAGTCATGATGAAATTAGAAAAAGAATTCTGTATATTTGTGTTGTGATTTATCAGTTTAGGTTCTTGTCACATGGAGATAACATCCAGGTCTAGCTGACAACAATGTATTTTGATGGTCTAAAAGTGACCATCATATCCGAGATAAGGGAGAATTCTATCCTTATGTCCTTTATGAGTTTCCCACATATCTTGGGATATATTAGAAATTAAACCCTTCTCTAACTCATTTGGGACATCATATTAAGAAGTATAAAGGGAAAAGAACATGGCGGGGAGGTTTTTTCTTGCCAACTCTATCCATAAGTCAATGTCATTTTCTCTTGGTCAGACTTACATGCCTCCATATGGTCATAACCAATAAGGTGATTCTCAAGACTCCTACTGACCAGAGTGGAGTTCTACTATAATTTAGTGGTGAACTATATTATTATGACTCATATGTTTCAAGAACCTCTATATATGAATGTGTATGAGTTTTGAGAACTCCTCTATATAGAGGTGTCTTGGAAAGGGAGTATTTTATTATCCATGGGAGATATACTATGGAGAATTTGACCATGAAAAATGTCAAGAGTTGAGTCCCTATTATTAATCTTATCACTACCATGTAGAGGAATATCATAGTAATTATTGCATTCTAATTTGGAATAAGAGTTGATGGGACAATGAGGCGTTGAGAATATGTCTCAAACAACCTCATGGAAATTGGAATTTAGAAAAATATGGATATGAGAATCATTCTGAGTTGTGACTAGAATATGTTAACCATACTTTTGTAATTTTAATGGAATATTAGCATATTTTATGATGAATACTGAAATATATTGATAACATTCTATCACTTTGAGATTATGATCCCACTATTGAGAAACTGCTGAAGTATTCCATTGATATTCTATGATAGGAATATTAACTACACTTGAAGCTTCTGCCATTCTTACTTGGCTAGTCTCTGAAAGAATAGGGATATGAAACAGATCTTGGGCCTTTGGAATATGGCCCTGGTCTTTCTCAACAGGATTATGAGCTTGTCCTAGGGCATGTGCTACTCTCACATTGTGATACATAGTTAGAATGGGAATATGAGGATCATAGTAATATGAATTGTCTATCAGAATATGTCAAAGAACATCCATAATTAGAGATGTGATATGGGCCTCCTCTTATATAGAATTTGAAGTATGTTAGCATAGACATTCATTGATTGATGTAGGGATATGTTCTTGGCTTCCATGGGCTGTTGGAAAAGGCAAAGCAACTTCACTGATAGAAATTTGAGCATGTACCAAGGTGTGTTCCATTCTCACTTGATAATGGGGATAGAATCCAGATACCGAGACTTTAGAGTATGTCTCTAGTATTTTTTGATAGGAGTATGAGTCTGTTCTGAGGAATTTTCCACTTGTACTTGGTGAGCCCTGACCATAATGGGGTTATGATCCCAATCATGGGCCAAGGTAATATTCTACCAGCCTTTTTCAATAGGGATGTGACCCATTCTTGAGGCATGTACTTCTCTAACGTTTTTGTCCATAGTTGGAATATGTATATGAGCCTAGACCAATGCCTCATTATTTATTAGAATATGTATATAATACTCTTGGGCATGAGCAAGAATGTTCACTTACATTATAGAAACCACATGTCCATGATAATCAAAGTGTTGTGTTTCCCTGACCGTATTTCTCGGTTTATGATAATTTTTTTATATTTTTACAAGGTATATAATAATCTGATCGAGTTATTCAGTTTTTTCTAAGACATAATGTAATTTTTGAAAAGTTTTCACATTGATATAAGACTATACATTTTATTAATCCACTGTATGGTAGAATATATATTAAATTTATGTGGGGATATTATCCCACTTATATCCTTAAAATTCCATCGGAATATGATGATGGACATTATGCTTGGGTGTAGTGATATGCGCATACCCCATGTTTACTGCATGAATTTCCCTATAGAAATATTATGAGTGAGAATTGAAATGATATTGCTTCTGGATACCATTGGAATATGTTGCTGGAATTTGTTAGTAGGAGATGGGATTTGATCCCACCCATGGTTATCAAAAGCTTTATTCTCTTAATGTGTCTTCCTTGTTTCCTATGCATAGTTGTTACAAGTGGAAATGTGTCAGGTGGTACCCTCAATAGGGTACTAACAGGTGATGGTATAATGAAACTACAGACGGTGGTTAACAAGAGTCCTCCTTAGAATATCTGCAACCAGAATATATCTATATTTGATTCCTTGTTCCACCTTAATTATAAATTGAAGGTGGCGGTCGTTGTGCTCTGGGGATAGACTTCTGAAGCAATTGGGAGTGGAATCAAGCACCACCAGAATTATTGCATCATTCATTAGATTATGGAGACTTATTGATTTAATTTTTTGAAGACAATCATGGAAATACTAACGTATTAGTATCACACTAAGTTAATGGTATTCCCAGACCATTGCATTCTCCTCCAGATGGTGAAGGGTTTAGGTAGGTGAGGACATTCTGAGACCCCAAGGGTTTGCAGTTCTACTTTATTTTCCAAAAGAATCATCTGATAAAGAAATTATCTTGGGTTAGTGTGTTTTTTTTGAGATTTGTATCTTAAATTATGAAGGAAATAGGGAAAGATTTCCCCGATTAATTCATCATTATAGTCATAATACGTGCTCAATGAGATATGCATGGGTAATTTTTTTCCCTTTATTGTTCTTAGTTCTGTCATTCTTCTTGCACAGAAATATCGAAATGAGGATGCAATTTTTTCATTAAAACCCTAAAAATAGAGGATCAACCACTCTTTTTCATCATTTGGAAGATTCATGTTAGGTCCGCCACATTTTTTTCATAGGATATGAAAAAATTCCTTGACGCATGTTAAATCAAATTTTTTTCTATTTCAGATATTCACATCTGGTTCACCATTTTTATTTCATCTAGTAAGATGACATGCATTAGTGATCATCCATAGTGGGAGAACAAAGTGGTCCGACTAGAAATAGGTAGTATATAGTTTTTATATTGTAAACAAGTTGTCTTAGTTAAATGATTTCATGTTGAATTCACCATTTTATTTCATCTAGAAAATATCAAACACATGGTTTGGGTAAATTGGCCTAATAGATTTATTATTTCTGCTTGATATCTGTAAATTCATTGATGTTGGGTTCATCATTCATTTTTAGCTTCCATAAAAACTCCAAATAGTTCTCACATCTATAACTAGCTATAGACCTACTTTCCAACAGAAGGCTTCTAGTTGGGGTTTCTGACCCAATGGAACTTAGGAACTCACATTGGATGACAGGATGGGAGTTCAATCCCCTAACACCCTTTTGGGGGACTTATTTTCAACTCTAAGAATCTATTATATATATAATATATGTTTGATAATGTCTTCCTAATCATGATATGGGACCGATTACCCTAGAAAAATGGTCAAATATATATTCTTTACTTGTGTAAAATGGGGACTAATAATGAGTATATCTATATGTATTTTAGGTTCTTCATCTATCTACCCTTTAATAGGAAGTTTATTAAATTCTGAGTCCATATTACCCAGCACTCTAGGTTTTGATTCCATTCAGGGAGGCAATTAATATCTCAGGGATGAGATCGAGCTGTTATGAGGAATCCTACGTATCCTGTTTATAATAGGAATTAAAACCCACATAGTTCATTAAAACCCTGAATTTTATCCTCATGTAGAAAGGAAATATTTTAGGGAACTTATGCATTAGGTATTTAGATTGAGCCTCAAGGAGTAATCCTATGTATCCTGGTTATAGAAAGAATCAATGACATTGTAGGTCAGACACAAATTTGAGACTTTCCCTAATGTGGATGACCTTATATAGGAGTAGTTATATCATTCCACTGAATATGGTTTACACATTGATGTTTCTTTGGATATTGTAGATTGATTATGACATTGATATGATTATTGAAACTCTTTATGCCCATGTGAGATATGATCAGTGTGAGAAATAAGGGATAATAATTAATTAGTATCACTAAATTTTGATATTAGAATTATTAGTTGGGACAACCATTTGTATGCTTAATATGAATCCCATGCTTTAAAGAAGGATTTCAAGATATTTTGGTTATGGAAGGAATTAGAGTTATCATAGTCCAATTTACTTCTTGATCCACTGATGGATGAGGCATAATGATCGGCCCATGGGAGTGATTAGGTACTAAGGGTTTGAATATTGGAGACATGGAGGGCCTCACACTAAGGTGCATGCCCATTTTGGACCACTAAATAAGAACGTGTGATAAATATCCTTGTTATGGTAGGAATTAGAGTCATTAAAGATTAGTTTATTTATCAATTAGGTAGTGGATGAGGCAGAATGATCCACCCATGGGAGTGATTGTGTACTAATGGTTTTCATGTCAGAGACATAAAGAAAATCACACGGAGGTGGATGTCTATTTGATCTCAGGTCGTAGGTGAAGTTCCCAGTAAGGATACAAGTATCACTGATAGGGGGAGGGGGTGAATTAGTGATATATTTTTATTTTTTATGTTTCCTTCTTTTTGAAAAAACCTTCAACTCCTATTAAAGAGTTTATTCCCTGCTGAACACACACAACCACATGAACACAATATTTACAAGGTTCACTACTCAACAAGAGTAGCTACATCCTTGGTATGTTACAAAAATAATCTAGTACTACACAATCCACTAGAAAAAAATCCTTTGATGTGGAATACAATGAGTAGGATATACCCTTACACTCGTGTAGAACTTTGAAAACAATCCAATAGTGTTTGTGCTCCCTCTTATCATAAATAGGGTAATGTAATGATTCTGTGATTCTTAATGAACTTTCACAAATAAAATCTTTCAAAATAATTCTTCACTTTCCTACCCAGAAGCTGGTAAGAACCTCCTGGTGCAAACAGCTTGTGCGCCACTCCCTGCTTCTGCACCTCCCTACTTGCGTGCCACCTGTTTGTGTGCCACTCAGCTTGCGCGTGACCTGCTTGCGCGCTACACAGCTTTCATGCCTCCCTACTTGCGTGCCTCCCTGCTTGCATGCCACCTGTTTTCACACCACTTACTACTTGCCCGCCACTATTGTGCACAGATCACAACTTGCGTGCTACTTTTTTCTTATACACAACACACTTCTTGAAGACAACTCCCTGCTTGCGCACCTCTGAAAACTTGTGCGCCACTTCTGCGTGCACGCCACCCTACTTGCACGCCACCCTGCTTGCACGCCACCCTACTTGCGCGCCTTATAAATAACCCTCATCTTGCACTCCACTGACAACTTGCGTGCCGCTTCTGCTTGCGAGCCACTTTCTACTACTTGCGTGATCAGAGCTCAGATTGTTTCCTTAAGTGTTGAGAATTAAAAAATGAGGAGGCTAGTAGCCTATTTATAGGCATTTTGGTGACTTGTGCGCCGTTCCAGCACTTGCGTGATGCTCTAGCACTTGTGCGCCACTCCAGCACTTGCGCGCCATTCCAGCACTTGCGCGCCATTCCAGCACTTGTGCACCTTTCCATTAATAGTGAGACACTTTCTTTCCTTTGTCATATTTTGATATGATGATGTTGAAATATACTTTCTTTCCTTTGTCATATTTTGATATGATGATGTTGAAATATGACTTGCGTGCAACATACAGTTGCACGCCACATATACTTGCACGTCACACTTGCAAATTGCTTATATTTTCACGCCACTTTTTGACTTGCACGCCAATCTTTAACTTGCACTCCACTTTATTACCTTTTTCATATTTTGATGTGATGATCTTGAAACACGACTTGCGTGCAACATACACTTTCATTCCACATATACTTGTGCGCCAATTTCTTTCTTCTTCCAAAAAAATACTTCTTTACTCTCCCTATACTTTATAAGGATTGCATCACAAGTTATCCAAACTTATGATATTTTTGAAATAAAAATCACTAAAGCATCGTCATAGTTACAATGAAAAAGTACTGAAACTTCTCTATCTTTCAGCAGCATCATTCCTTCCAATAAAAATTGTATATGACTGACATCATCATTTCTCCCCCTTTCCATCATAAGGATTGCATCACATGTTCTCCTGACTTATGATATTTTAGAAATAAATATCTTCAAAGCATCTTCTGGTTTTCAAGTCCTTTACAAAGTGAATTGATTTAGCTTATTTGACAACAAAAAACAACACTCTGTAACAGCAAACTCTTCTTACTTCCTTACCTGTCCAAATTAGTCCCAAAAATCTCCCCCTTTGGATTTTTTTGACAACCAAGATTCATAAATCACTTAACTTTGTAACCTTAAGAAATGTATTACTTATCAACAATTCTAAGCCTACGTGATCTAACTCGTTGTAAGAAACAAGAATTATTGACATCCAAAACCATGCTTTCCAAATGCAGTGACTATGAAATCTAATGATCATATCTCCTCAGCCTTCTTCAGAACATATTTCAATATTTTACTTCAGAATTCATCACTTCTTCAACTTTCCTAGAAAACAACATTGTTTCCTATAACCACTCCAACAAATAGTTAGAATAGTTCACACACATACACACACATACATGCTGGATTCACAACATACCCACAACTCCCCCTTTATGCATGAATCTATAAGGATAGATTTATGAAACAATTCTCCGCCTTGAAAACACTATCCATAGGCAATATGAGAGTGGGGATAGAAACATGTACCTTAACCTTGATGAGGAGGTTGGACACCCATGTTCAACCTAAATTTTGAAAATGGTTCTTTCGGTAAAGGTTTGGTGAATATATCAGCCACTTGTTTAGATGTAAGAACATACTCCATCCTTAATTCATTCTTATCCACCTTCTATTTGATGAAGTGGTACTTTATATCAATTTGTTTTGAACAATAATGTTGTACCAGATTTCTTGTAAGATTTATTGCACTCTGATTGCCACAACCCAAGAGCAATGGTATATTTACTTCAACAAGTAGATCATCTAACCGAGTCTTCATCCACATTAGTTGAGTTTCATATTTAGTAGAAAAAACATAATCCACTTCAGCAGTGTTAAGAGTTACTGAATTCTATTTCTTGGCATACCAAATAACACAAATTTTCCCCACAAAGAATACTCCACCAGATGTGGATCTTTGATCATCCACATATCCTTCCCAATCAACATCAGAATACCCGAATAGATCAATATTTCCTGAGCCATCATACCTTATTCCAAAATTTGTTGTGCCTTTGATATATCTGAGAATTATATTTCCAGCAATAATATGTGATTCCTTAGTATCACTTTGAAATACTACACATAAAGTGGCAGCATAGACGATGTCGGGTCTAGAGGCAGTCAAATATAATATACTTCCAATCAGCTTTCGAAACTCTTTTTGATCAACTTCTTTGCCTTCTCTATCTTTAGAAAACTTTGTTCCCACTGAGATTGGTGTAGACACTGGTTACAAATTTTCCATGCCAAACTTCTTCGGAAGTTCCTTAGCATACTTTTCTTGAGGCAGAAATACATGATTCCTTTTTTGTGAAATTTGTATCCCAAGTGTAACACCCCAAGCTTCCACAGTACGCTTCTCTTTGAATAATACAGTAGCGTGTGTTGTACGCAACTTCGAGTTCTAACACACACCGCAACTAATCAAACTAGCCGTTATGAATAGTAATACCCACTTTTTGAAATTTTATAAATTTTATCTTTCAAAATGGACTTCATTTTTGGATTCGGAATATTGAAATTAGCCTAGGGGGAAATTTTGGTATTTTTCTGAAAAATTTAAATTTTTGATGAATATTGAAAAACACTAAGTCATGGTTTAAAACCTAATTTTTATTTAAATAATTATTTATTTTATTTAAATTTAAATAAGGTAAAAATGGATACATAATACCTACACAAGTTCAATGTAATTCATTGGAGTTAGTTTAGAATCATTTTAGATATATAAAAAGTTTATTGAACTTTTCACCGTCTTTTACCCACCTCCTAGGAAAATTTGGAAATTCACATAAAACATAATTTTACCGCTTTTATGAGTTGAATTTTGAAAATCTGAGAGACATAGTTAATATAAAGGAGTAAAATGTGGTTAAATAAGATAAAAATAATTTTTTGTGAATAGTAAATTTTTACTTTTATTTACCACGGTTAAAAGTAAATAGGGTAATTAGGGGTAAAAATGATATTAATATTACCCTAACACAAGTCCTAATTCTATTAGACAAGTGTATCTCGACCAAAAAAAACCTTAGGAATAAAATATTATCATTCAGGCACACTTGGATTAGATTAGGACATTTATTATTATTTAATTCAAAGAAGAGTTAAAAGAGTTAAAATCAAAGTTTAATTACAAAAACATTATAATATAGGGTTATACATAAGATAAATTAGATTTTAAATATTCATTAGAAAGATAAAAATATTTCCTACATAATGGTATTTTATTTATAATTTTTAGACATTAAATAATTTAATTTATTTATGACACAATGGTGATGCAATAATTACCTAATTAATGAAGTATTAAAATAATTGATATTATAAATATCCAAATAAATGTCATTTGAGGCTTTTTATGAATTAAAATAATTTTATAGGTTAATATATAATGTTAGTATTTATTTAATTATGTTATTTCTAAGTAATCATGCTATTATTATTTTCACAAAAATCAAATTCCAAATAGTGTCAAAATTTACATAAAAGAGTTTTTAAAACAAATATTATATTATTAATTGAAATTCAATTCGTAAAAATCTAAGGTTCATCCAAGAGTCTTAAATAATGATAGGATTATCATTAATGGACCACTTGGGGGTATCTTGGATGTTTACAGTAAGTTTATTGACTATATAATATAAAAATACAAAAAGACATGGTAAGTGTCAAACTATTTAACTAAGAGTTAAATATAAAAGATAAGTTTAATATAGTGACACAAACCAATCAAAAATATATTGGTTGAAAGGATTTCGACCCATCCCTACATTAAACTTTAAATAATACACTTTTAGGCCATTATAAACCGAATATGAATTTAGTATAAAATAATATTTCTAGCCTTTCCAAAGGTTCCCCTCACCCCTCTTATAAAAGGGCACTTCCCCTTCTCTCAAATTCACACCTTCATAGCCTTTGGGCTCGGCCAAAATCTGACCAAATACCATCTAAAATATCCTCCCTTCATCCTAGAGGCCTTAATTTAGTCATAAAGTCAACTTAATGATCCCTTTTGATCAAATCTAAAGTAAGAACCCAAAGAAGAGGTAATGTTTTCACCACCCTCTTTCAAGTTCCTTTCTTCTTCAACTTCTTCTTTCTTTGTTATATCCATTCTAAAATAATAAATCCAGTATCTTATATATACTATGATGTTATTATAAATATTTTACAACCATATTCATTATTATACCCATCCATTGAATGACATTTCACCATACGTGCGTACGTACGACTTACCGTCTCCACGTCGTGGTGTAATTGTTATTCAAAACATTATTATTTGGATGGGTATAATAATTATGTTTAATTCATTTAAATAATAAATAAAACATGATAATGATTCTTTATATATGATATAAAATCCAATTATATTTTCTTTTAGTATCAAAATAATGATATTGTTGCTCGTGCATACGTACGGACTACCGTGTCCACGAACGCGATGAGATTTATTCCCCATCATATCCATTCAAGACTAATTTTCATTTGATGATTAAAAATAATGTTTAAGGACTTGATATCATTCTGTATATGAATAAGATACAACCAATCCATAAAAAACATGTCTTATGTAACAAAACATATAAAAGAAAATGAGTAAGTTAACACCCGAAAGATCGATAATACTAAAATATTATTAACAAAGCAATGTTAAAAAATCATATATGATATCATATTAATGTATATGATTCTTGTATAATTTAATAAATATTATTTCACCATTATACAGGAGGTAAACCTACCATCAACCAAGGGAAAGTACAAGGTAATGGTTTATTTCACAATCTCTTCATTATCCGAGGTTGTTTATATGTAATTATCTAATGGGACCTCTTTATCATCCACATCCATGTTTCTTAAAAATGTGTTTCAAATCATTATTACTATTTTACAGACTATATTTTAAAGTCATTTATACCCTTGTTTTAATTTTTATAATAAGTTTATAAAGGAATATTTACGTCGTTTTCCAAATAAGGCCCTTTTTAAGCTTTTCGACAAAATTAAGGTAAGAATGTCTTTTTAACTTATACGGTGGGTGCGGCTATTTTCCGCCGTTATAAAATTGTCTAAGCTTCCATTAAAATCTTATAATAATATTTTCAAAGTAAATGTTTTATTTTATAATTATGTGGCTTTTAAATTATTTAAAAAAAGAGATATTTCTCTTGAATAGTTTTGATTTCATCTATGTCAACATCCTTTGATAGATTTTAAGATTATTTGAAGTTGATTTATTATGATACAAAACTTCCATGTAGTATTGAAGGTTTTGTGATATTTTTGATTGTGGATGTGTTATTTTTATACCATTCATGGTTTATGAAGAAAGTATTTACATTTCGTATGCTAGTTTTAATACGAATGTTTATGTTATGTTTAAACCTGTTCATATGAGGAATGCATTGGACTTAATTAGTGACGGGTGGAGCCCGCTATAGCTCCTCGATGCATCGGTAGGTATCATGAGACAAAATAGTGTCTTGGCATAAGGCCTTGACAAATTCTTATTTGTAGTCTTGGCACAAGGCGTTGAATATGTGGTTATGATAGTCTGGCATTATGCATTCCATCATTATGAAAGTGGTTATTGATATTTCATGTGATTATTCGATTAATAGAATGTCCATGTGAATAAGTAAATAGAATTATTTAATTTTATTTCTTTCATATTATGCTGAAGTTTATGTTTAAAAGGCCTTTTTGTAGTTATACATTGCCTTAAATGGTTATGCTTATTTATGAAAGTTTCTGCAATATTGTTATCCTTACTGAGCATCTGAGCTCACCCTTTCAATTTTTTATTTTCGCATGATGTGAAGAAGTAATTTATGAATGACTTGAAGGGATAGTATGAGGGGATATGAAGAAAAAATGTTGTTATAGTTTTTTTTACTTAATGATGTAATTTAAGAATTATTCATATATCTAGTGTTTACAAGGCTACTAAACTAATCGGTCTTTCGAGACTTGATCTTTTATGATCATGCCAATGTTATTTAATAATGCACCGACTATGGGTAACTGGGGTTGGGGTGTTATAGTTGGTATCAGAGTAAGTTTAGTACAATCCTTGGAATCTATATTTAGATAAACTCTAATTAGAGCACATAGCCCTAAGATGGAATTTGAGGATTAGTTTAGAAGAACTTTATAGAATTTTGGTATTGTAGAGATTTTGTGAGTTTTTCAAGAAATAAATCTCTGTCTGGATATGAGCAGGTAGAGGAGGCTCTGGCACAGATGTACCTAGGGGTACAACCAGAAAACACTGCTCTGAGCTAGACTCGAACATGAACTGGTGCACGACAATGGGCCTTGCTGCACTCTTTTTTACGACACTCTCGGGGGATATGCTTAGAATAATTATCATTTTCTTTACAAACCATTATGAAGGGTTTATAAGTATATACCTCCTAAAAGAAAATATTTTTATGATTATGGATTATATCCACAAACTGTTCAATTTATGTTTAGTGTTTTAGAAGTTAGGAATTATATATTTCGATTCATAAACTAATCTAGTTTATGCCATTGATTAGAAATGGTGCCTAGTGGAAGAAATATAAACCGTATCAAAGCATGCACTCCATGTAGGGATTTCCATCCTGATCAAGATAATTATAGTGGAGCTGGTGATGCAACTGGTGCTGATCAACTAATCATCGTACTAGGACAAATCACTCAGGTTATGAATAATAACCTTACCCGTATGGAGCACACTGATCCACAGCGTGGAGAATAAATGTTAGATCTCTTCATGAGGAAACAACCACCAAAATTCAATGGGAGTACAAATCCCTTAGTATCTGAGAAATGGATAAATTCCCTAGAGAAAATATTTCAGGCTTTGGTAAGTAGTGAAAAGGAAAAAGTTATCATGACAGTTTATCGCCTCACTGGAGATGCTGATCAATGGTGGTCATTGATACAAAACACAAAGGAATATGATGAAGTATCAAATATGGAATGGAGGGAGTTCAACGAGATTTTCATAGAAAACTACTTTCCTCACGACCATCGAGTAGATATGGAAAGGCAATTTCTGAGTCTGAGGAAAAAGGAGGGTGCAAATGTTGCAAAGTATGAGGCTAATTTTACAAGGTTAGTGAGGTATGCTTTAGATTATATACGTAACCCAAGAAGTAATATTGATCATTTCTTTAATGGGTTAAAACCGTTTCTCCATCGAGAATTAGTCTCACAAACCTTCTCATTGTATAAAGATATTGTCTCATGCACTATCCAGATAGAAAAAGAATTCTTTATGTCTTATGACTTTAAAGAAAAGCAAGAGAAGTAGAGATCTGCTGATCACTCTGGAAATGAAAATAAGGGGAAGAAAGGAAATTTATATTATCCATATTTCAGTAAATGTGGGAATAAACACCCTAGTAATTTTTTGAAAGGAATGTTCAAATAGAGGATGTACCTATTGTGAAAGAATATGTAGACGTGTTTCTGGAAGATTTACCTGGACATCCTCCTGAACGAGAATTTGAGTTTTCCATTGATTTAATTCTTGAATCAAGGCCTATATCAAAGACCCCTTATAGAATGGCCACTGTGGAATTAGTTGAACTAAATAAAAAACTAGAGGAATTGAGTAATAAGGGATTTATTCACCCAAGTGTTTCTCCATGGGGAGCCACTATTATTTTTGTTAAAAAGAAAGATGGATCTATGAGGTTATGTATTGACTACAGGGAGATCAATGCTATAACAAATAAAGAACAAGTATCCTCTACATCACATTGATGATTTATTTGACCAACTGCATAGAGCTCAATACTTTTCAAAGATTGACCTTCGATCTGGATATCATCAGTTGTGTGTGAAGAATGAAGACATTCCAAAGACATCATTTAGAACTAGGTATGAGCATTACGAGTTTACAGTAATGCCTTTTAGGATGACTAATGCACCCTCTATATTCATGGATCTAATGAATATTGTTTTCAAGGAATATCTCGATGATTTTGTGGTGGTATTTATTGATAATATCTTGGTCTACTCCAAAATCTACAAAGATCATGAAAATCACTTGTGCATTATCCTGAAGACTCTGAGAAGACATGAATTATATGAGAAGTTTAGAAAGTGTGAATTATGGATTTAGGAGATTTCATTTCTTGGCCATATTGTCTCTAAATATGGAATCTCTGTTGATCCTTCTAAGACCAAGTCAATCCAATAATGGCCAACACCAATGAGTATAACAGAGGTACGCAGTTTTATTGGTTTAGCTGGTTATTATCAACGTTTCGTCTAGAATTTTTCCCGATTGGCTAACCCATTAATGAAGATCACATGTAAAGGGGTTAAATTTGTTTGGAAAAAATATTGTGAAGAATGTTTGGAAGAACTGAAGAGAAGATTAGTCAATGCTCCTATATTGGCTCTACCATCAGGGAATGATGGGTTCGTTTTTTATAGTGATGCATTGAAGAAAGGACTTGGTTGTGTCCTTATGCATAATAATAGGGTTATTGCCTATGCATCATGAAAGTTGAAAATTCATGAGAAAAACTATCCTACTCATGATCTTGAGTATGATCTTTTCTTTGAAGATATGGAGACACTACCTCTATGGTGAGAAATGTGAGATTTATACTGATCACAAGAGTTTTAAGTATATTTTCTCACAAAAAGAACTCAACACAAGGCAAATAAGATGGCTTTAATTACTCAAGGATTATGATTTCACGATAAAATACCACCCAAGGAAGACAAATAAGGTGTTAGATGCTTTGAGCAGAAAAGATCATGGAGTTTTGAACAATATGAGAATTTAAAGGGATCCAATTTTCATGGATCTAGTGAAGATGGACATCGGAATAACCATGGAAGGTGAAACATCAATGCATTTTCAAATGGTTTTCAAACCATATTTACTATAAAGGATTAAGAGTTCTTAGACCAATGATGAATAATTTTAAAAGAAGATTAAAGCTGTGAATGATGGTCGATTGAGAGAATTTGTGTATGAATAAGGGATTTTAAAATTTGGGAAGATACTTTGTGTTCCTAATATAACTGATCTGAAAAGGGAATTGTTAGATGATGCTCATAGCTCCAATTTCTCTATACACCTTGGGAGCACCAAAATGTATAGATATTTGACGGAAAATTTTTGGTGGGACAACATGAAGAGGGAGATTGCTGATTTTGTGTCAAGATGTATGGTTTGTCAACAAGTGAAAGATGGAAGGCAATAGCCTCGATGAGTCATGCAACCTCTTCCCATACCAAAGTGGAAATGGGACAATATTATGATGGACTTTTTCATGGGTATACCAAAGACTCCTAGAAGGAATGATGCAATATGGGTTATTGTTGATCATCTTCCAATGCCAACACATTTTCTTGATATAAGAGAAGATATAACAATGGAACGTATAGCAAGACTATATATTAATGAAGTTGTGAGACTTCATGGAGTACCCTATCTATTGTTTCTTATTATGATCCCTATTTTACTTCAAGATTCTGGAAGAGTCTTCAGAAATCCCTAGATACCGAATTTCGTTTGAGCACTGCCACCAACCCCCAAACTGATGGATAATCAGAACGAACTATTCAAACCTTAGAAGACATGTTGAGATCATTCTCACTTGACTTTCAGGGTATGTGGGATCAATATTTACCTCTGGTGGAATTTTACTATAATAATAACTTTCATTCAAGTATTCAGATGGCACCATATGAAGCGTTATACGGAAAGAGATGTCGCACACCAACTTGTTGGGATGACGTTGGTGAAAGAAAACTTGTAGGCCCAGAACTGGTGGAGGAAATAATGGAAAAGGTAAAGGTAATACAAAACCACATCAAAGAAGCTCAAATTAGGTAGAAAAGATATGCTGATAACCAAAGGATGTATTTGGAATTTCAGTTAGGAGATCATGATTTCTTGAAGGTATCTCCAGGGAAGAGAGTTATACATTTCGGTAAGAAGGGTAAATTGAGTCCCAGGTACATCAGACCTTTCGAAATTCTAGAATGAATTGGGGATGTAGATTACCGTTTGGCAATGCCGCCAAGTCTCTCCAAAGTTCACGATGTGTTCCACGTATCATTGTTGAGAAAATACATGCCTGACCCAACGCATGTACTCACTTACGAGGAATTAGAACTGGAACCCGATCAGTCATATTGCGAAGATCCCATCACGATTCTTGATAGAAGAGAACAAGTGCTGAGAAACTGGACGACTCATCTGGTAAAAGTTCTATGGAGAAACCATAAAATAGAAGAGGCAACGTGAGAACCCGAGGAACTTATGATGAAGAATCACTCACAAATTTTCATGCGGTAGTATTCTATAAATTTTGAGGATGAAATTATTTGAATGAGGGGAGAATGTAACACCCCAAGCTTCCACGGTACGCTTCCCTCGGAATAATACAGTAGTGTGTGTTGTACACAACTTCGAGTTCTAACACACACCACAACCAATCTAACTAGCCGTTACGAATAGTAGTACCCGATTTTGGAAATTTTATAAATTTTATCTTTCAAAATGGAATTCATTTTTGGATTCGGAATATCGAAATTATCCTAGGGTGAAATTTTGGTATTTTTCTGAAAACTTTAAAATTTTGATGAATAGTGAAAAACACTGGGTCATGGTTTAAAACCGAATTTTTATTTAAATAATTATTTATTTTATTTAAATTTAATTAAGGTCAAAATGGATACATAATACCTATATAAGTTCAATGTAATTCATTGGAGTTAGTTTAGAATCATTTTAGATATATAAAATTTTTATTGAACTTTTCACCGTCTTTTACCCACCTCATAGGAGAATTTGGAAATTCACATAAAACATAATTTTACCACTTCTGTGATTGTAATTTCGAAAATCTGAGAGACACGGTTAATATCAAGGAGTAAAATGTGGTTCAATAAGATAAAAATAATTTTTGGTGAATAGTAACTATTTTACTTTTATTTACCAAGGTTAAAAGTAAATAGGGAAATTAAAGGTAAAAATGATATTAATATTATCCTAAAACATGTCCCAATTCTATTGGACAAGTGTATCTCGACCAAAAACAACCTTATCAAAAAAATATTATCATTTAGGCCCACTTGGATTAGATTGGTACATTTATTATTATTTAATTCAAAGAAGAGTTAAAAGGGTTAAAATCAATGTTTAATTACTAAAACATTTTAATATAGGGTTATACATAATATATATTCGATTGTAAATATTAATTAGAAAGATAAAAAGATTTCCTACATAACGGTATTTTATTTATAATTTTTAGACATTAAATAATTTAATTTATTTATGACACAATGGTGATGCAGTAAATACCTAATTAATGAAATATTAAAATAATTGATATTATAAATATCCAAATAAATGTAATTTGAGACTTTTTATGAATTAAAATAATTTTATATGTTAATATGGCATGTTAGTATTGATTTAATTATGTTTTTAGAAGTAATAATACTGTTATTATTTTCACAAAAATCAAATACTAAATAGTGTCAAAATTAACATAAAAGTGTTTTTAAAAAAAATATTATATTATTAATTGATATTAAATTCCTAAAAATAAAAGTTTCGGCCAATAGAATTTAATAATGATAGTTTTATCATTAATGGACCACTTGGGGGTCTCTTGGAAGTTTATAGTAAGTTTATTGACTATATAATATAGAAATACAAAGAGACATGGTAAGTGTCAAACTATTTAACTAAGAGTTAAATATAAATGATAAGGTTAATATAGTGACCCAAACCTATCTAAAACCTATTGGTTGAAATGGTTTTGACCCATAACCACCTTAAAATTTAAATAATACACTTTATAGCCATTAGAAACATAATATGAATTTATTATAAAATAATATTTCTAGCTTTTCCAAAGGTGCCCCTCACCCCTCTTATAAATGGGCACTACCCCTTCTCTCACTTTCACACCTTCATAGCCTTTGGGCTCGACCAATATCTTCCCAAATACCCTATAAAATATCCTCCCTTAATCCTAGAGGCCTTACTTTAGTCATAAAGCCATCTTATAGAGCCTTTTTGATCAAATCAAAAGGAAGAACCCAAAGAAGAGGTAATGTTTTCACCACCCTCTTTCAAGTTCTTTTCTTCTTCAAAAACTTCTTTATTTGTTATCTACATTATAAAATAATAAATCCAGTATATTATATATACTGTGATGTTATTAAAAATATGTTACAACCATATTCAGTATTATATCCATCCATTGAATGACATGTCACCATACGTGCGTACACATGACTTACCGTCTTCACGTCGTGGTGTAATTGTTATTCATAACATTATAATTTGGATGGGTATAACAATGATGTGTAATTCATGTAAATAATAAATATAACATGATAATGATCTTGTATATATGATATACTATCCAATTATATATTATTTTAGTATCAAAATAATGATATTGTTGCTCGTGCATACGTACGGACTATCGTCTCCACGAACGCGATGAGATTCATTACACATCGTATCCATTCAAGAATAATTTTTATTTAATGATTAAAAATAATATTTAAGTACTTGATATCATTCTGGATATGAATAAGATACTACCTATCCATAACAAACATGACTTATGTAACAAAACATATAAAAAAATGAGTAAGTTAACACCCAAAAGATCGATAATACTAAGATATTATTAACAAAGCAATGTTAAAAGATCATATATGATATCATATTAATGTATATGATTCTTGTATAAATTAATAAAAATTATTTCACCATTATAAAAGAGGTTAACCTAACCTCAACCAAGTAAAAGTACAAGGTAAGGGTTTATTTCACAATCTCTTCATTATCCAAGGTTGTTTATACGTAATTATCTACTTGGACCTATTTATCATCCACATCCATGTTTCTTAAAAATGTATTTCAAATCATTCTTACTATTTTACAGACTATGGTTTAAAGTCATTTATACCCTTTTTTGACTTTTTAGAAAAAGTTTATAAAGTAATCCTTACGTCATTTTCCAAACAAGGTCCTTTTTAACATTTTCGACAAAATTAAGGTAAGAATGTCTTTTTTTTAACTTATACGATGGGTGTGACTATTTTCCACCGTTACAAAATCGTAGAAGCTTCCCATACAATCTTATAAGAATATTTTCAAAGTAAATGTTTTATTTTATAATTATGTTGCTTTTAAATGATTTAAAAAAAAGATACATTTCTCTCAAATAGTTTTGATTTCATCTATGTCAACATCCTTTGATGGATTTTATGCTTATTTGAAGTTGATTTATTATGATACAATACTTCCATGTAGTATTGAAGGTTTTGTGATATGTTTGAATGTTGATGTGTTATTTTTATACCATTCATGGTTTATGGAGAAATTGTTGACATTTAATATGCTAGTTTTAATACGAATGTTTATGTTATGTTTAAACTTGTTCATATGAGGAATGCATTGGACTTAATAAGTGACGGGTGGAGCCCTCTATAGCTCCTCGATGCATCGGTAGGTCTCATGAGACAAAATAGTGTCTTCGGACAAGGCTTTGAAAAATTCTTATTTGTAGTCTTGGCACAAGGCATTGACTACGTGGTTATGATAGTCTAACATTATGCATTCCATCATTATGAAAGTGGCTATTGATATTGCATGTGATTATTCGATTAGTAGAATATCAATGTGAATAAGTAAATGGCATTTTTCATTTTATTTCTGCCATATTATGTTGAAGTTGAAGTTAAAAGTATTTTTTTTAGTTATACATTGCCTTAAATGTTTATGCTTATTTATGAAAGTTTCCGCTATATTTTTATCCTTACTAAGAATTTGAGCTCACCCCTTTCAATGTTTTATTTTTCCAAATATGTGAAGAAGTAATTTATGAATGACCTGTAGGGATAGTATGAGGGGATATGAAGACAAGATGTTGTTATAGTTTTTTTTACTTTATGATGTATTGTAAGAATTATGAATATATCTATTGTTTCCAAGGCTACTAAACTAATCGGTCTTTCTATACTTGATCTTTTATGATCATGCGAATGTTATGTAATAATGCACCGACTCTGGGTAACTGGGGTCGGGGCGTTACACCAAGAAAGTATTTCATTTCACCCAGCATGGAAATCTCAAATAACTTATTCATCTCCTCAGAAAATCTTTCACACGATCTTTAATCATTCTCAGCAAAGATAATGTCATCGACATAAACAATAACGATCAGTGAAAACTTCAGACACTCTTTGATGTAAAGATTGATATCAACTCTACCTTTCTTAAAATTCATCTTCTTCAAGAAAGTATCTAATTTAGAATACCATGCCCTCAGAGCCTATTTTTACCCATACATAGCCTTCTTCAACCTGCACACATAGCTTTCATCCTTTCCAATAACAAATCCACAAGGTTTATCAATGTAAACTTCCTCATCAAGGTCACCATTCAGGAATGCAGATTTTACATCCATCTGAAAGATTTTGCAACCTCGTTGTGCAGTAATGACAAGAAAGATTCTGATTGTTTCTAAATTTGCTACCAGAGAAAAGGTTTCATCAAAATAAATTCCTTAAATTTGTGAATACCCTTTGCAAACCAGTCTCGCTTTGTTTCTTATTACTTTACCTTCACCATTCAGCTTCTTCCGGAAAACCCACTTTGTACCAATAATGTTCTTGTTGTCCGGCTTGGGTAAATGTTCCCAAGTATTATTCTCCTCTATCTGACCAAGCTCTTCATTCATAGCATGAAACCATTCTATATTCTCAAATGGTTTATTTATATTATTCGGTTCAACTTTTGAATAAAGAGAAGTATGTGATATAGCATTCGTTGTTCTTCTTGTTTGAACCCTCTGATTTTTATCTCCAATAATGTTCTGAGCCTCCACTTGGTTCCTCATCCTAGGATGAGTTGTTTGAACTCCATCCTCATCACTCGAGATCTTTGAGTTAGATTCCTTTTCTTGAGTAGGATTAACACAGTCTGAATCATTATCAGAATTGTTAAAAAAATATTCTCTATCCTGCTCGACTTCCACATCAACATATGACTTTTTTTCTTTCTCATCATTTTCAACAACTTTTACATCTTAAGAACCAATAATTATTCATGTTTCTTTATTGAGGCATCTATATCCTCTTCCTTCTGGAGCATAGCCAAGAAAAATTACGTCATCTCCTCTTTGCTCAAACTGTCCATGGTTTCCACCTTTATTCTTTATAATACATGGACTCCCAATGACTCTCAAGTGTTTAAGACTTGGAGTTTTTCCATAGAACATTTCATATAGAGTCATATCTGAGTATGGCCTATAAAAACATCAGTTCTGAATATACACAGCAGTGCTCATGGATTTCCTCCAATAATAATGAGAAAGACTATGTTCAAGTAACATTATTCTCCCCATTTCCACCAGACTTCAATTCTTTCTTTCAGAAACCCCATTTTGTTGAGGTGTGTATGGTGAAATGAACTCATGCCAAATTCCATGTTTATTAAGATAACATAAAAACTCTTAATTCTTATACTCTCCACCATTATCATTTCTCAACTTCTTCACAGAATACTCACATTCCTTCTCTACTTTCCTCCTGAAACTCTTAAACATTTTCAAAGCATCTGACTTATGTCTCATGTACATTACACAAGTAATTCGAGTAAAGTCATCAATGAATGTAATGAAGTAATTATCTCTATTTTTATATTGCCTGATCATTGGTCCATAGATATCAGAGTGAATGAGTTCCAATGGTCTTTTTGAGCGAATTTTAACTCTCTTATGAATAGAGTTTATAATCTTCTCTCTCTCACAAATAGTGCAACACCAATATCTTCTTCTTGATAAATCATGAATATTTCGGACACTATCTCTCTTTTATAACTTTCACATATTTCTCTATCACATATGTCCCTACATTTTATGCCATAACTTATTTTCATCCACTACACCCATGTAACAAGAGTTCAACACTTCACCAAATTGGAAAAAATTCTATCTTGTACATTGTCCTCTTGTAATTATATTCCCATCATTTTCACTTTTAAAAACAAATCCATCTTTTCTGAAGATAACTTTGTTTCCCTCATCATAGAGTTGTGACACACTAAACAGGTTATGTTTCATCCCATCAACATATAGTGTTTTCCTGGATTTCATCTTTTATTTTCCAATGATGGATGATCTAACACTATAAGGCCCCAGCCTTAAACCTTACTTAAACTTGAGTTATTACAAGATTACACATTGAGGATCTTTTTGGGTTTAGAGTTTTAGAGAATTAGATCATAAAACTTGCATTACATTCCACATATAAACAAAGTGGTTACATAAAGATAGTATTCTTCATTCTCATCAATGGAAAACACATTTGGAATAAAACATGGATTATTTCTTGACACTTCCTTGACACTATCATCATATCATGTACCTTTCCCTTGAACTGTGAAAAACATTTCAAAAAAACTTGGGATGAGCATAAAAAGCTCAGTATGGGTTATAAAAACATGGAAAGGAAACATGAGTTCATATATACATAAGAATGAAATCATACTTTACCCATAAAACATAGGCACTTTAACATACCTCATAAAATCATGAATAAATCATAGAAATCATAAGACATAAAGGTAACTTGAGGCATTCATAACATTCTTACGTAGGGAGTAACCCTCTTGGTTACGTTTGGAATACCCATCACAGTATATTCCCTAAAATCTCTTCGGAGAAACCTTAACGTTTCACTCCTTCGCGTTACCCAATTCATTGGAGAGCTATATCGGGCTCACCCGCCATTAGTTTATCACGGAACCACCCGTTTTCATAATAATGCCCAAGAACCTCAACATAATCATATCACATAAAACATGCATAAAGGAAACATAACATTCCCACCTTTCAATCACAAGATATCAATACAACACATTGATATAAAAACATTATGAAAACCATTTTCGATACCAAAATAAAATAAAAGTAAAACATGGTATTTATTTTTCTTTTAAAAAGAAGTTATGGCTTGTAGAGGAAGCCGAAACTCAAATAACGGTCACGACGGCAGAGAAGTCGTTGTCGCCGCATACGTACGACAAAAACATTCCCTTTTGTCGTTTAGTAAACGCTTCGTATAAAAAAAGATTCCTTTTGAATAAACGTAAAAGTCAAAGGGGTTTATACACCGTATAAAAGAAAGTTGTGTATAAAATAAAATATGCCTCAACGAAGGGAGATTGAGACGAAGTCCCATACCTCGTATCCGACTTGACCCGACCGTTCTTTAATCTCATGAATAATAAACTTGAGTTAATCTCTACTTGATTATGAATCTTTTTTCAAGTTCATTATTCCTTTTATACCATGTTATGAACATCATGTAATCAGTTAAGTTAATAATGTTCATTTTGTCGGTATTTGGTTCTTAAGTCAAAAATAGTCTTCTTACACTTACATGTTGTTAATTTGGTCAAAGGTTCATTATATCCAGAATGGTATTCATGATTTAGATATCATATATTTCATATATATCCAGTACATACATGCATTTATAATATTACAAAATCATTTAGAGGTAAGAAATGAAATGCACCGTTCATGGAGACGGTAAGCCGTACGTACGCATGAACGCTACTTCCATTTCTATTTCATATTTTCTAGAATGGAATCATAATGATATAAGAGTATATTATAATTCCAGTATAATAACATATATAATATCATTAAATTTATCCTTTACACATCCCACATATGGTATTAACGAATCAAATCACTTTTAGGGGGCGGTAGTCCGCACTTCCTAAAATGAAGATATCGTGTTTACCCATAATGGAAACCATAAAGGTATGCCCAAAATGAAAACAACAGAAGCTTAAGGAAGACATAAAAATATTATATATCATATATAAAAATAGTGACATCATAATGGCGACCTTTGAAGGTGTTAAATGAGTGTTGAACAATCATCGTTTCGGGAGGCAGAATTTCGCCATCCACGGAAACCGTATGTTCTTTAACCATTTGATGTAGTTGTGTGAGAGTGTATCTCAAATAAATCATATAAAAACATCCTAGTATATTGAAGATAATGGTGTTGTTACAAAAGAAGTAAATAAAATGATTTTAGGGGGTTGGAGAAGCAAAATAAAACAAATGAACATGAGAGAATGAATTACCTTTAAAAGTCTAACTCCTTTTGAGTTGAGCCTAAAGGCTTCCTTTGAAAGGATTATGCCCAAAGGGAATCCTATAGGATGAGGAGAGGGATGTGGAGAGAGGAAATGGTCAGGGGTTGGCCGAGCCAAAGGCTTGAAGAGTGTGTGAAATGAGGTAGAGGTGGGGGCCTTTTATAAGAGGAGAGGAGGGGCACTTTTGGAAAGTAAAGAAATATTACATTATTTGAAAATGTGTTTCGGTTTTAAAAGGTCCCACATTGATATAATTCGTGGATAAGGTGATAATGGTTTGAAATACACTCTTCCAATTGGTTTTGGCCATGTTTAGGTTTTATATTTTTCATTATCATTCCATTTTATTTAAATCGTCAAATAATGATGTCATCGCTGCATAATTATTATGTCATAAATAATTTAATTTATTTAATGTCTAAAAAATATAAAACAAATACTATGATATAGGAAATCTTTTTATCTTTCCAATGACTATTTATAATCAAAATTCGGACTTGTATAACCCCACTTAAATTTTTTTTTCGTAAAACATATTATGTTTGTGTCATTTTCACTTTAACATTAAATAAAAAGTAATTTATGTCATTTCCCAACAAAAGTGGATCCATGGGGTCCCCAAGTTGACCCATGGCATTTCATGGTCGGCCATGACACAACCAATGAGGATGGGACATGTGTCTAGGTCATTTCATTTTATTAAAGTATTATTTATACCTTAAACTACCCTAATTACCACTAATCGTGATTAAGAACTTAATAAGTTACTATTCACCAAAAAATTATTATAATCTCATTGAACCAAATTTTACATACTAATGACAACCATGTATGTCGGATTTTCAAAATTCAATACACATTAGTGGTAAACTTTCATTTAACTGAAAAATCAGTTTGCTTGATTATCACTTAGTGGTTTCACTATTCATCAAAAATTGAAGTTTTTCAGAAAATTACCAAAAATTCACCCTAAGCTATATTTGATATTCCGAATTCAAAAATGAAGTCTATTTTACAAAATTCAAAACATATAGGTCACATTAATTAATTTAATAATTAATTCCCGCTGTCAGAGCAAATAGCGTGTTTTTATGAAACAATAAGTATCAAAAGATTGACACCAGTTTAAGTCCAATTTCAAAGTGAAATTGACTCCAATGACCACCATTGGATTAAATGGTAAAAATATATTCATATTACAAATTAAGACCAATTCAAAAGATAATCTAATCATATAAATAAATTAGATTAAAATGTAGTTTTGATGTAAAATGCAGTATTTTTCACTAATCATTAAAAAATGAACCTTGTCAGAAAAATACCAAAAATTCACACAAAGTAAATTTTGATGTCCCAATCATAAAGAATAATTTTATTTTGACAAACATAGTTTATAAAATTGTCAAAATATAGATTCAAAAATGGTTTTCCATCAAAAGGCACTAAAACAATCTTTTAAGAATATTAGTGTATTCCATGCATAAGATTGTATTTATTTTCATTTTAAGCCGCTATAACACTATCTTAATCATAGATAAAAATATCTATTATTCATTACTTACTTGGGATGTTACATCCTTCCCCACTTTAGAAAATTGCGTCCCCGCAATTTATTTACTTATCGAATAAATGGGGGTACTTATCCCTCATTGCATTTTCAGATTCCCATGTTGCCTCTTCAATCATGTGGTTTTTCCACAAAACCTTTACTTGGTGAATCACCTTATTCCGTAACACTTGCTCCCTGTGGTCAAGAATCTGGACCGGTTGTTCCTCATAAGATAGGTTCTCTTCCAGCTGAACTACCTCTGGACTCAAAACATGAGATGGATCTGGCAAATACTTTCTCAACATCGAAACGTGAAAAACATTGTGTACCTGAGATAAACTCGGAGATAAAGCCACTCGGTATGCAACTGATCCAACTCTTTCCAGAATTTCATATGGTCCAATGAACATTGGACTCAACATTCCTTTCTTACCAAATCTCATCACACTTTTCCAAGGAGAAAACTTGAGAAAAACATGATCACCTACCTCGAAAGATAGATCCTTCCTCCGGTTATCTGCATAACTCTTCTGCCTGCTCTGAGCTGTTCTCATGTGTTTCTGAATCAGCTAAACTTTTTCTGCCATATCTTCTACCAATTCTGGTCCCATCAACTTTCTTTCACCCACTTCATCCCAGAAAGCTGGAGTTCGACACCGCTTCCCATATAATGCCTGAAATGGTGCCATATGTATACTGGAATGAAAACTGTTATTATATGAAAACTCAACCAAAGAAAGATATTGGTCCCAACTTCCCTGATAATGCATAGAACAAGCTCGTAGCATATCCTCCAATGTCTGAATTGTTCGTTCTGACTGCCCATCTGATTGAGGATGAAAAGCTGTACTAAAATTTAATTCAGTACCCAACGACTTCTGAAGGCCTTTCCAAAAGTTAGAAGTAAACCTGGGATCACGATCCGATATAATGGAGAGAGGAACTCCATGTAACCTGACTATCTCTTTAAGATACAATCGGGAAAGTTGATCAAGAGAGAAAGTATCTCGTATAGAAAGGAAATGAGCAGATTTGGTCAAGCGATCAACAATAACCCAGATTGCATTATTACCTCGAGATGTCTTCGGTAATCCAACAACAAAGTCCATGGATATATTCTCCCATTCCACTCTGGCACTGGTAAAGGCTGAAGCATCCATTTCGGTAACTGCCGCTCTGCTTTAACCTGCTGACAAGTCAAACACTTCACAGTAAAATCAGCAATATCTCTTTTCATTCCATCCCACCAGTAATACTCCCGCAGATCTCTATACATCTTAGTACTGCCCGGATGAACTGAAAACGGAGAACTATGAGATTCACATAACAAATCTCTCTTCAACTGTGAATCACAAGGCACACACAATCTCTTCCCAAATCTCAAAACACAATCATTATCAATGTTGAATTCAGGAAACTTACCTTTCTGAAACAGCTCTACCTTTTTCTGCAACTCACTGTCTTGCTTCTGTGCTTTCTTGATTCTATCTGATAGAGAAGATCTCACTGATAACTGAAACAAAACAGAATGAATTCCTGCACCAACAACTTCTATGCCAAAGTTTATAAAATCCTTAACCAAAGGATCACGTTCCAAATGCAACATTGTTAATGAAGCATTACTTTTTCGACTCAAAGCATCAGCCACTTTATTTTCTTTTCCCAGATGGTAATGAATTGTACAATCATAATCCTTGATTAATTCCAGCCATCTCCTTTGTCTCATGTTTAACTCTTTCTGAGTGAATATATACTTTAAACTTTTGTGATCGGTATATATTTCACACTTTACTCCATACAAATGATGCCTCCAAATTTTTAAAGAAAAAACAATAGCAGCTAGTTCCAAATCATGTGTAGGGTAATTTACCTCATGAGTTTTCAACTGTCGTGAAGCATAAGCAATTACCTGATCATTCTGCATTAGGACGCAACCAAGTCCTTTCAATGAAGCATCACTGTATATAACAAACTCACCATTCCTGGAAGGTAGTGCCAAAACTGGAGCATTCACCAATCTTCTTTTCAATTCCTGAAAACAATCATCACATACTTTTGGCCAGATAAACTTAAAACCCTTCCGAGTTAGCTTAGTCATTGGACTAGATAACCGTGAAAAATTTCTAACAAACCTTCGGTAATAGCCCGCCAAACCAAGGAAGCTACGAATCTCGGTTACATTTGTGGGTCTTGGCCATTCTTCCACAACTTTTGTTTTTGCAGGATCAAAAGTTATTCCATCTTTAGAAACAATGTGACCAAGGAAAGAAATTTGTTGCAACCAAAACTCACACTTGCTGAATTTCCCATACAGTTTATTTTCTTTTAAGGTTTGCAAGATAACCCTTAAATGTCTTTCATGCTCCTCTTTACTTTTAGAAAACACCAAAATATCATCAATAAAAAAACCAACATTTTTCACCTGAGTCAACTGAGCCATCACTGCAACAAACTGTTCATTTCCAATTCTGACCATCTCAGGATGCTGATTCGGAAGGTTATTTCCTTCTGTATGCATTCCTAGCACTACTTCCCTATTTCCTCTATGGAAAACCATTCTGAACAAACATGTCTTAGATGAAGCAACATGGTAATCTTTAAATGCTATACCATTTAAAAAAAATATTTTTTGGATAATCATTTAATAGAATTCTAACTCCTAAAGTTATCTAAACTGACCTCTGATACCAACTATAAGGCCCCAGCCTTAAACCTTACTTAAACTTGAGTTATTACAAGATTACACATTGAGGATCTTTTCAGGTTTAGAGTTTTAGAGAATTAGATCATAAAACTTGCATTACATTACACATATAAACAAAGTGGTTACATAAAGATAGTATTCTTCATTCCCATTAATGGAAAACACATTTGGAATAAAACATGGATTATTTCTTGACACTTCCTTGACACTATCATCATATCATGTACCTTTCCCTTGACCTGTGAAAAACATTTCAAAAAAACTTGGGATGAGCATAAAAAGCTCAGTATGGGTTATAAAAACATGGAAAGGAAACATGAGTTCATATATACATAAGAATGAAATCATACTTTACCCATAAAACATAGGGACTTTAACATACCTCATAAAATCATGAATAAATCATAGAAATCATAAGACATAAAGGTAACTTGAGGCATTCATAACATTCTTACGTAGGGAGTAACCCTCTTGGTTACGTTTGGAATACCCATCACAGTATATTCCCTAAAATCTCTTCGGAGAAACCTTAACGTTTCACTCCTTCGCGTTACCCAATGCATTGGAGAGCTATATCGGGCTCACCCGCCCTTAGTTTATCACGGAACCACCCATTTTCATAATAATTCCCAAGATCCTCAACATAATCATATCACATAAAACATGCATAAAGGAAACATAACATTACCACCTTTCAATCAAAAGATATCAATACAACACATTGATATAAAAACATTATGAAAACCATTTTCGATACCAAAATAAAATAAAAGTAAAACATGGTATTTATTTTTCTTTTAAAAAGAAGGTATGGCTTGTAGAGGAAGCCGAAACTCAAATAACGGTCACGACGGCGGAGAAGTCGTTGTCGCCACATACGTACGACAAAAACATTCCCTTTTGTTGTTTAGTAAACGCTTCGTATAAAAAAAGATTCCTTTTGAATAAACGTTAATGTCAAAGGGGTTTATACACCGTATAAAAGAAAGTTGTGTATAAAATAAAATATTCCTCAACGAAAGGAGATTGAGACGAAGTCCCATACCTCGTATCCGACTTGACCCGACCGTTCTTTAATCTCCTGAATAATAAACTTGAGTTAATATCTACTTGATTATGAATCTTTTTTCAAGTTCATTATTCCTTTTATACCATGTTATGAACATCATGTAATCAGTTAAGTTAATAATGTTCATTTTGTCGGTATTTGGTTCTTAAGTCAAAAATAGTCTTCTTACACTTACATGTTGTTAATTTGGTCAAAGGTTCATTATATCCAGAATGGTATTCATGATGTAGATATCATATATGTCATATATATCCAGTACATACATGTATTTATAATATTACATAATCATTTAGAGGTAAGAAATGAAATGCACCGTTCATGGAGACGGTAAGCCGTACGTACGCATGAACGCTACTTCCATTTCTATTTCATATTTTCTAGAATGGAATCATAATGATATAAGAGTATATTATAATTCCAGTATAATAAAATATATAATATCATTAACTTTATCCTTTACACATCCCACATATGGTATTAACGAATCAAATCACTTTTAGGGGGCGGTAGTCCGCACTTCCTAAAATGAAGATATCGTGTTTACCCATAATGGAAACCATAAAGGTATGACCAAAATGAAAAAAACAGAAGCTTAATGAAAACATAAACATATTATATATCATATATAAAAATAGTGACATCATAATGGCCACCTTTGAAGGTGTTAAATGAGTGTTGAACAATCATCGTTTCGGGAGGCAGAATTTCGCCATCCACGGAAACCGTATGTTCTTTAACCATTTGATGTAGTTGTGTGAGATTGTATCTCAATTAAATCATATAAAAACATCCTAGTATATTTAAGATACTGGTTTTGTTACAAAAGAAGTAAATAAAAAGAGTTTAGGGGGTTGGAGAAGCAAAATAAAACAAATGAACATGAGAGAATGAATTACCTTTAAAAGTGTAACTCCTTTTGAGTTGAGCCTAAAGGCTTCCTTTGAAAGGATTCTTCCCAAAGGGAATCATATAGGATGAGTAGAGGGATGTGGAGAGAGGAAATGGGCAGGGGTTGGCCGAGCCAAAGGCTTGAAGAGTGTGTGAAATGAGGTAGAGGTGGGGGCCTTTTATAAGAGGAGAGGAGGGGCACTTTTGGAAAGTAAAGAAATATTACATTATTTGAAAATGTGTTTCGGTTTTAAAAGGTCCCACATTGATATAATTCGTGGATAAGGTGATAAGGGTTCTAAATCCACTCTTACAATTGGTTTTGGCCATGTGTAGGTTTTAGATTTTTCATTATCATTCCATTTTATTTAAATCGTCAAATAATGATGTCATCGCTGCATCATTATTATGTCATAAATAATTTAATTTATTTAATGTCTAAAAATTATAAAACAAATACTATGATATAGTAAATCTTTTTAGCTTTCCAATGACTATTTATAATCAAAATTTGGACTTGTATAATCCCACTTAAAAATTGTTTTCGTAAAACATATTATGTTTGTGACATTTTCACTTTAACATTAAATAAAAAGTAATTTATGTCATTTCCCAACAAAAGTGAATCCATGGGGTCCCCAAGTTGACCCATGGCATTTCATGGTCGGCCATGACACAACCAATGAGGATGGGACATGTGTCTAGGTCATTTCATTTTATTAAAGTATTATTTATACCTTAAACTACCCTAATTACCACTAATCGTGATTAAGAACTTAATAAGTTACTATTCACCAAAAAATTATTATAATCTCATTGAACCACATTTTACATACTAATGACAACCATGTATGTCGGATTTTCAAAATTCAATACACATTAGTGGTAAACTTTCATTTAACTGAAAAATCAGTTTGCTTGATTATCACTTAGTGGTTTCACTATTCATCAAAAATTGAAGTTTTTCAGAAAATTACCAAAAATTCACCATAAGCTATATTTGATATTCTGAAGTCAAAAATGAAGTCTATTTTACAAAATTCAAAACATATAGGTCACATTAATTAATTTAATAATTAATTCCCGCTGTCAGAGCAAATAGCGTGTTTTTATGAAACAATAAGTATCAAAAGATTGACACCAGTTTAAGTCCAATTTCAAAGTGAAATTGACTCCAATGACCACCATTGGATTAAATGGTAAAAATATATTCATATTACACATTAAGACCAATTCAAAATATAATCTAATCATATAAATAAATTAGATTAAAAAGCAGTTTTGATGTAAAATGCAGTATTTTTCACTATTCATTAAAAAATGAACCTTGTCAGAAAAATACCAAAAATTCACACAAAGTAAATTTTGATGTCCCAATCATAAAGAATAATTTTATTTTGACAAACATAGTTTATAAAATTGTCAAAATATAGATTCAAAAATGGTTTGCCATCAAAAGGCACTAAAACAATCTTGTAAGAATATTAGTGTATTCCATGCATAAGATTGTATTTATTTTCATTTTAAGCCGCTATAAAACTATCTTAATCATAGATAAAAATATCTATTATTCATTACTTACTTGGGATGTTACATCCTTCCCCCCTTTAGAAAATTGCGTCCCCGCAATTTATTTACTTATCGAATAAATGGGGGTACTTATCCCTCATTGCATTTTCAGATTCCCATGTTGCCTCTTCAATCATGTGGTTTTTCCACAAAACCTTTACTTGGCGAATCACCTTATTCCGTAACACTTGCTCCCTGTGGTCAAGAATCTGGACCGGTTGTTCCTCATAAGATAGGTTCTCTTCCAGCTGAACTACCTCTGGACTCAAAACATGAGATGGATCTGGCAAATACTTTCTCAACATCGAAACGTGAAAAACATTGTGTACCTGAGATAAACTCGGAGATAAAGCCACTCGGTATGCAACTGATCCAACTCTTTCCAGAATTTCATATGGTCCAATGAACATTGGACTCAACATTCCTTTCTTACCAAATCTCATCACACTTTTCCAAGGAGAAAACTTGAGAAAAACATGATCACCTACCTCGAAAGATAGATCCTTCCTCCGGTTATCTGCATAACTCTTCTGCCTGCTCTGAGCTGTTCTCATGTGTTTCTGAATCAGCTAAACTTTTTCTGCCATATCTTCTACCAATTCTGGTCCCATCAACTTTCTTTCACCCACTTCATCCCAGAAAGCTAGAGTTCGACACCGCTTCCCATATAAAGCCTGAAATGGTGCCATATGTATACTGGAATGAAAACTGTTATTATATGAAAACTCAACCAAAAAAGATGTTGGTCCCAACTTCCCTGATAATCCATAGAACAAGCTCGTAGCATATCCTCCAATGTCTGAATTGTTCGTTCTGACTGCCCATCTGATTGAGGATGAAAAGCTGTACTAAAATTTAATTCAGTACCCAACGAATTCTGAAGGCCTTTCCAAAAGTTAGAAGTAAACCTGGGATCACGATCCGATACAATGGAGAGAGGAACTCCATGTAACCTGACTATCTCTTTAAGATACAAATGGGAAAGTTGATCATGATAGAAAGTATCTCGTATAGCGAGGAAATGAGCAGATTTGGTCATGCGATCAACAATAACCTATATTGCATTATTACCTCGAGATGTCTTCGGTAATCCAACAACAAAGTCCATGGATATATTCTCCCATTTCCACTCTGGCACTGGTAAAGGCTGAAGCATCCCTTTTGGTAACTGCCGCTCTGCTTTAACCTGCTGACAAGTCAAACACTTCACAGTAAAATCAGCAATATCTCTTTTCATTCCATCCCACCAGTAATACTCCCGCAGATCTCTATACATCTTAGTACTGCCCGGATGAACTGAAAACGGAGAACTATGAGCTTCACATAACAAATCTCTCTTCAACTGTGAATCACAAGGCACACACAATCTCTTCCCAAATATCAAAACACAATCATTATCAGTGTTGAATTCAGGCAACTTACCTTTCTGAACCAGCTCTACCTTTTTCTGCAACTCACTGTCTTGCTTCTGTGCTTGCTTGATTCTATCTGATAGAGAATATCTCACTGATACCTGAAAAAAAACAGAATGACTTCCTGCACCAACAACTTCTATGCCAAAGTTCATCAGATCCTTAACCAAAGGATCACGTTCCAAATGCAACATTGTTAATGAAGAATTATTTTTTCGACTCAAAGCATCAGCCACTTTATTTTCTTTTCACGGATGGTAATGAATTGTACAATCATAATCCTTGATTAATTCTTGCCATATCCTTTGTCTCATGTTTAACTCTTTCTGAGTGAATATATACTTTAAACTTTTGTGATCGGTATATATTTCACACTTTACTCCATACAAATGATGCCTCCAAATTTTTAAAGAAAAAACAACAGCAGCTAGTTCCAAATCATGTGTAGGGTAATTTACCTCATGAGTTTTCAACTGTCATGAAGCATAAGCAATTACCTGATCATTCTGCATTAGGACACAACCAAGTCCTTTCAATGAAGCATCACTGTATATAACAAACTCACCATTCCTGGAAGGTATTGCTAAAACTGGAGCATTCACCAATCTTCTTTTCAATTCCTGAAAAAAATCATCACATTCTTTTGTCCAGATAAACTTAACACCCTTCCGAGTTAGCTTAGTCATTGGACTAGATAACCGTGAAAAATTTCTAACAAACCTTCGGTAATAGCCCTCCAAACCAAGGAAGCTACGAATCTCGGTTACATTTGTGGGTCTTGGCCATTATTCCACAACTTTTGTTTTTGCAGGACCAACAGTTATTCCATCTTTAGAAACAATGTGACCAAGGAAAGAAATTTGTTGCAACCAAAACTCACACTTGCTGAATTTCCCATACAGTTTCTTTTCTTTTAAGGTTTGAAAGATAACCCTTAAATGTCTTTCATGCTCCTCTTTACTTTTAGAAAACACCAAAATATCATCAATAAAAACAACCAACATTTTTCACCTGAGTCAACTGAGCCATCACTGCAACAAACTGTTCAGTTCCAATTCTGACCATCTCAGGATGCTGATTCGGAAGGTTATTTCCTTCTGTATGCCTTCCTAGCACTGCTTCCCTATTTCCTCTATGGAAAACCATTCTGAACAAACATGTCTTAGATGAAGCAACATGGTAATCTTTAAATGCTATACCATTTAAAAAAAAATATTTTTTGGATAATCATTTAATAGAATTATAACTCTTAAAGTTATCTAAACCGACCTCTGATACCAACTATATGGCCCCAGCCTTAAACCTTACTTAAACTTGAGTTATTACAAGATTACACATTGAGGATCTTTTCGGGTTTAGAGTTTTAGAGAATTAGATCATAAAACTTGCATTACATTCCACATATAAACAAAGTGGTTACATAAAGATAGTATTCTTCATTCCCATCAATGGAAAACACATTTGGAATAAAACATGGATTATTTCTTGACACTTCCTTGACACTATCATCATATCATGTACCTTTCCCATGACCTGTGAAAAACATTTCAAAAAACTTGGGATGAGCATAAAAAGCTCAGTATGGGTTATAAAAACATGGAAAGGAAACATGAGTTCATATATAATAAGAATGAAATCATACTTTACCCATAAAACATAGGCACTTTAACATACCTCAAAAAATCATGAATAAATCATAGAAATCATAAGACATAAAGGTAACTTGAGGCATTCATAACATTCTTACATAGGGAGTAACCCTCTTGGTTACATTTGGAATACCCATCACAGTATATTCCCTAAAATCTCTTCGAAGAAACCATAACGTTTCACTCCTTCGCGTTACCCAATGCATTGGAGAGCTATATCGGGCTCACCCGCCCTTAGTTTATCACGGAACCACCCGTTTTCATAATAATTCCCAAGAACCTCAACATAATCATATCACATAAAACATGCATAAAGGAAACATAACATTCCCACCTTTCAATCACAAGATATCAATACAACACATTGATATAAAAAAATTATGAAAACCATTTTCGATACCAAAATAAAATAAAAGTAAAACATGGTATTTATTTTTCTTTTAAAAAGAAGGTATGGCTTGTAGAGGAAGCCGAAACTCAAATAACGGTCACGACGGCGGAGAAGTCGTTGTCGCTGCATACGTATGACAAAAACATTCCCTTTTGTCATTTAGTAAACGCTTCGTATAAAAAAAGATTCCTTTTGAATAAACGTAAAAGTCAAAGGGGTTTATACACCGTATAAAAGAAAGTTGTGTATAAAATAAAATATGCCTCAATGAAAGGAGATTGAGACGAAGTCCCATACCTCGTATCCGACTTGACCCGACCGTTCTTTAATCTCCTGAATAATAAACTTGAGTTAATATCTACTTGATTATGAATCTTTTTTCAAGTTCATTATTCCTTTTATACCATGTTATGAACATCATGTAATCAGTTAAGTTAATAATGTTCATTTTGTCGGTATTTGGTTCTTATGTCAAAAATAGTCTTCTTACACTTACATGTTGTTAATTTGGTCAAAGGTTTATTATATCCAGAATGGTATTCATGATGTAGATATCATATATGTCATATATATCCAGTACATACATGCATTTATAATATTACATAATCATTTATAGGTAAGAAATGAAATGCACCGTTCATGGAGACGGCAAGCCGTACGTACGCATGAACGCTACTTCCATTTCTATTTCATATTTTATAGAATGGAATCATAATGATATAAGATTATATTATAATTCCAGTATAATAACATATATAATATCATTAACTTTATCCTTTATACATCCCACATATGGTATTAACGAATCAAATCACTTTTAGGGGGCGGTAGTCCGCACTTCCTAAAATGAAGATATCGTGTTTACCCATAATGGAAACCATAAAGGTATGCCCAAAATGAAAAAAACAGAAGCTTAAGGAAAACATAAACATATTATATATCATATATAAAAATAGTGACATCATAATGGCCACCTTTGAAGGTGTTAAATGAGTGTTGGACAATCATCGTTTCGGGAGGCAGAATTTCGCCATCCACGGAAACCGTATGTTCTTTAACAATTTTATGTAGTTGTGTGAGAGTGTAGCTCAAATAAATCATATAACAACATCATAGTATATTGAAGATACTGGTGTTGTTACAAAAGAAGTAAATAAAAAGAGTTTAGGGGGTTGGAGAAGCAAAATAAAACAAATGATCATGAGAGAATGAATTACCTTTAAAAGTGTAACTCCTTTTGAGTTGAGCCTAAAGGCTTCCTTTGGAAGGATTCTGCCCAAAGGGAATCCTCTAGGATGAGGAGAGGGATGTGGAGAGAGGAAATGGGCTGGGGTTGGCCAAGCCAAAGGCTTGAAGAGTGTGTGAATTGAGGTAGAGGTGGGGGCCTTTTATAAGAGGAGAGGAGGGGCACTTTTGGAAAGTAAAGAAATATTACATTATTTGAAAATGTGTTTCGGTTTTAAAAGGTCCCACATTGATATAATTCGTGGATAAGGTGATAAGGGTTCTAAATCCACTCTTCCAATTGGTTTTTTCCATGTGTAGGTTTTATATTTTTCATTATCATTCCATTTTATTTAAATCGTCAAATAATGATGTCATCGCTGCATCATTATTATGTCATAAATAATTTATTTTATTTAATGTCTAAAAATTATAAAACAAATACTATGATATAGGAAATATTTTTAGCTTTCCAATGACTATTTATAATCAAAATTTGGACTTGTATAACCCCAATTAAAAATTGTTTTCATAAAACATATTATGTTTGTGTCATTTTCACTTTAACATTAAATAAAAAGTAATTTATGTCATTTCCCAACAAAAGTGGATCCATGGGGTCCCCAAGTTGACCCATGGTATGTCATGGTCGGCCATGACACAACCAATGAGGTTGGGACATGTGTCTAGGTCATTTCATTTTATTAAAGTATTATTTATACCTTAAACTACCCTAATTACCACTAATCGTGATTAAGAACTTAGTAAGTTACTATTCACCAAAAAATTATTATAATCTCATTGAACCACATTTTACATACTAATGACAACCATGTATGTCGGATTTTCAAAATTCAATACACATTAGTGGTAAGCTTTCATTTAACTGAAAAATCAGTTTGCTTGATTATCACTTAGTGGTTTCACTATTCATCAAAAATTGAAGTTTTTCAGAAAATTACCAAAAATTCACCCTAAGCTATATTTGATATTCCGAATTCAAAAATGAAGTCTATTTTACAAAATTCAAAACATATAGGTCACATTAATTAATTTAATAATTAATTCCCGCTGTCAGAGCAAATAGCGTGTTTTTATGAAACAATAAGTCTCAAAAGATTGACACCAGTTTAAGTCCAATTTCAAAGTGAAATTGACTCCAATGACCACCATTGGATTAAATGGTAAAAATATATTCATATTACACATTATGACCAATTCAAAAGATAATCTAATCATATAAATAAATTAGATTAAAAAGCAGTTTTGATGTAAAATGCAGTATTTTTCACTATTCATTAAAAAATGAACCTTGTCAGAAAAATACCAAAAATTCACACAAAGTAAATTTTGATGTCCCAATCATAAAGAATAATTTTATTTTGACAAACATAGTTTATAAAATTGTCAAAATATAGATTCAAAAATGGTTTGCCATCAAAAGGCACTAAAACAATCTTTTAAGAATATTAGTGTATTCCATGCATAAGATTGTATTTATTTTCATTTTAAGCCGCTATAACACTATCTTAATCATAGATAAAAATATCTATTATTCATTACTTACTTGGGATGTTACAAACACCTTTTATCCTTAGAGATTCATCATTTCCAAATTTCATTGTTCCTTCTTTGAAGTCCTTCACATTCTTCAGCAGCTTTAAGTCTCCTGTTATATAAGAGGAACATCCACTATCAAGAATCTCTGGATGTTCTCCTTTTTTAGATTTCAAAGTAGTTTCGACAACCAGAGCTTTTTTTTCTTCATTTTCCTCCAATTTCTGCTGTGATTCCTCCAATTTCCTGCCAAGTCAATGTGTTCTGGACAAACAACAATAAACTCTTTCTTTTCAGACATATCAGACCTGTCCCTTTTAGCTTTTAAAAACTATGGTTTTTGAGAATTATTAAGAATCTTTTTTTGCTTTGGTAACACACTAAGGCAGACTTTGGCAAGATGTCCAGGTCGATCACAACTTTCACAAATAGTTTCCTATGGTTTGAACCTATTCTCCACTTTCACACCAGTCTTCTCAGATATCTTCTGAAATTTATTTGGAGACTTTATATTTTGAAACGATTGAATCCCCATTAATCCTTTTCTTTCAAAACTTGTGGAATAGTTGTAATGTTGTTGGTTTAACCAAAACATATTTTCCATGTGTCCGAATCCATCACAATACTAGCAGTAACCATAGAAATAATATTTTCCTTTGAAACTTTTATACTAACCATATTTGTGAACACACTTTTCAAAAATCTTTTTAATAGAACTATGTTGACCATCAATCTTGATGTTTTCATTTGTAACTCTCTTCCTTGGTTTAGATTTATCAGTACTAGAAGAATTAGATGTATTTCTTGACACATTATTTTTATACACTTCTTCAATATACATGGTATTTCTAGCCTAATTTTTATCATAACCAGTTACGTCTTTCATTTAAAACTTTGAATTTATCTTTTGTGGATTCTTATTTGGTTCATTCTTACTGGAACATTCACTAACTTCTGAGATAGAATTTTTGAAACTGATACTCATTTCTTCAGATTTATAAAGTTTTTGTTGGAAAAGTTCCAAGTCTTCTTCTTTTTCATTCATCTTTACTTAAAGATGGTCATTGAGATTCTTTTCATTCTCAAGATAATTCTTCAGATCATCAATATCTTTTTCCATATTTATTTTCTCATCAGTAAAACCTTCTTTATTGTTTAATGTATAATTTTTATTTATCAACTTCTTGTTTTCCTTCTCAAGACTTCCGATTTTCTCTAACATTCCTTCAACTCTTCTTTAAGATTCTTTTCAAGTTGAGTTTCTTATTCTTCAGTACTAATGCTCTCAAAATCATCATTATTCACAGTTTCAAAAAAAGGTACTCTCTCTAGCTTTCTCAGCAATATAATTTTCAGATCCAGTCTCACTATCATCATCCCCTCCACTTTTCAAAAACAAGATTCTTCTTTTTGATTTGAAGAACTTTTTATCCTTACAACTTCCAAAATATTTATCTTTTCAACATTATTTCTTTCAAGACCTTCTTGGTCTTCGGTCTTCTTCATCACTGTCTTCATATTTATCTTTTTAAGGGAAATTATCCACAATGTGGCCAACAACTCCACATTCAAAACATTTCAAAGGGAGTTTCTCTTTGTATTTCTCTGTGCCTCTTTAAACATTTTTAGAAAACAAGGATAAAATTTCATCAAAATTTTGACATACCTCATTTTCAAATTCGGATTCACCAACTTCTTCTTCAATATTAATTTTCTTCAACTTCTCTTTCTTTTCTGCCATGAAAGACATTTCTCTATCGGTTTTTACTTTTCTCTTCATGGTCTTCTCCCTTATCATCTCATAAGTGATGAGAGTACTATGAAAATAATCCAGAGATAATGTTTCAGGGTCTCTATCTTCTAATAAAGACACTTTATCATTAAACTTGTCAGGCATAATTCTCATGATTTTTTCGACAACTATAGAATCCTTCAGCGTTTCACCAAGACATCTGATTGTAATAACAATATCATTTATCCTGGAAAATAAATACCCAATAGATTCAGATTCTCCCATTTTCAAGTCTTCATACTTCAGTCTCTAGATTTTCAGTTTAGCCTTCTTCAATTTTGTATTTCCCTCATAGATGTTCTTCAGTTTGTCCCAGATTCCTTTGGCTGTAGAAACACCTTTCACTCTTAAAAATTCACTCTCAGAAAGAGATGAGAGTAACACATTTTTAACTCTTCCATCATTCTCAATATTATTCTTATAGATAGGAGTAATAAGAACATTGTCATCAAAAGAAGTAAATCCATCTATTGTAGTTTCAAGAACTTAATATCCGAGAGACATAAGACAAGGCATCATTCTGTCCTTCCATATGTGAGAGTTTTTTCCATAAAAAATTGGAATCCCCTTACTGTTCACACAATTTAGATTCTCCATCACAACTTCTCTTCAACCACTTCAGCAAAGAATAAACGAAGGCAACCTCCCTTTGATACCAATTGAATTTCCCAGTCAGGATCCAAGTATCCCTGAGAGAGGGAGGGGGTGAATCAGTGATATCTTTTTTTTAAGTTTCTTTCTTTTTGAAAAAACCTTTGCCTCTTGTTAAATAGTTTCTTCCCTGCTGAACACACAAAACCATAGGAACACAAGATTTACAAGGTTCACTACTCAACAAGAGTAGCTACGTTCTTGGTATGGTATGAAAACAATCCAGAACCACAAAATCCACTAGGAAAAAAAATCCTTTGATGTGGAATACAATGAGTAGGATATACCCTTACACTCGTGTATCACTTTGAAAACAATACAATAGTGCGTGTGCTCCCTATTAGCACAAACAGACTAATTTAATGATTCTCTTCTTCTTAATGAACTTTCAAAAATCAAATATTTCAAAAAAAAATCTTCACTTTCCTACCCAAGAGTTGGTAAGGACCTCATGGTGCGAAAAACTTGTGCGCCACTCCCTGCTTGTGTGCCTCCCGGCTTGCACGCCACTTGTTTGCATTCCAATCAGCTTATGAACCACTTTCTTGCGCTCTATGCAGCTTTCGTGCCTCCCTACTTGCGTGCAACTCAAATTTCGTACCCCCCTGCTTGCATGCCTCCCTGCTTGCGTGCCACTCAACTTGTGAGCCTCCATGCTTGCGCATCTCCCGGCTTGCGTGCCACCTGTTTTCACGCCACTTACTACTTGCGCGCCACTATTGTGCACAACTCACAAATTGCATGCTACTTTTGTCTTATAAACAAAACACTTCTTGAATACACCTCCTTGCTTGCACGCCTCATAAAACTTGCACACCAATTATTCTTGCACGCCACCCTGCTTGCGTGCCACCCTACTTGCGTGGCTTATAAATAACCCTCAGCTTGCACTCCACTGAAAACTTGCGTGCCACTTATGCTTGCGATCCACTTTCTACTACTTCCACGATCATAGCTAATTTTTTTCCTTAGTGTTGAGCATTAGAAAATGTGGAGGATAGTCGCCTATTTATAGGAATTTTGGTGACTTGCACGCCACCTACACTTGCGCGCTGCTCCAGCACTTGTTTGCCGCTCCAACACTTGCATTCCATTCTAGCACTTGTGTACCTTTCCATCATTAGCGCGACACTTTATTTTCGTTGTCATATTTTGATATGATGATGTTGAAATATGACTTGCATGCAACATACACTTGCGCGCCACATATACTTGTGCAACATACTTGTGCGTTTCTTATATTTACACACCAATTTTTGACTTGCGCTCCAATCATTAACTTGTGTGCCACTTTATTTCCTTTGTCATATTATGATGTGATGATCTTGAAACATTACTTGCCCACAACATACACTTGCATGCCACATATACTTACGCGACACACTTGCATTCCACTTTCTTTCTTTTTACAAAAACACTTTTTTACTCTCCCTATCCATCATAAGGCTTGCATCCCAATATCTCCAAACTTATGATATTCGTGAAATAAAAATCAGCAAATCATCGTCATAGTTACAATGAAAAAGTACCGAAATTTCCATATCTTCCACCATCATCATTCCTTCCAATCAAAATTTTATATTAATGGAATCATCATTTCTCCCCCTTTCCATCGTAAGGCTTACATCACAAGTTCTCTTGTATTATGATATTTGTGAAATACATATCAGCAAAGAATTGTATGGTTTTTAAGTCCTTTACAATGTGAATTGATTTATCTTCTTTGAAAACAAAAAAACACTCTGTAACATCAAACTCTTCTTACTTCCTTATCCATCCAACATGGTCCCAACAGTAGGAATATGTCCTATATATCCTAGTTATGGAAGGAACAAGAGTCATTATAGTTCAATTTGATCATGGATTACACACTAAAAATTCACTAATATAGGGGAATTAATATCATGCCACTAAGTAGGGCGTACACACTGATGTTTCCTTTATATGGGGAAAATATCATTTTTTGTAAGTGATTGGGGATTACACACTAATGTTTTCCTAATATGGGGGACATATCATATTATGTCATTGATCAAGGATTAGACACCGAGTTTTCCCTAATATGGGGGCGTATCATATTATACCATTGATCCGAGCTCACACAGTATGGTTTTCCTATTATAGGGGAAATATCATATTATTCTTCTAACCGAGGATTAAATACTTAGAATCACATAATATTGGGGATATATCAAATTATGATGTTGGTTGTATCCAACACACTAAGGATTCCCTTATATAGGGGACATAACATATTATGTAACTCATTAGGGATTTCACACTAAGGATTCCCTTATATGTGGGACATGTTTTATTATTTCCCTGATTGGGGCTTACAGACTAAGGTTACCCAAATATGATGGATATATCATATTATGCTACCGATCATGGATTACACACTGATATTTCCCTATTATGGGGACATATCATATTATGTCATTGATTGGGGATTACATAATGAGGTTTACCTAATATTGGGGACATATCATATTACTCTATTGAATAGGGATTACACACAAGGGTTTCCTTGATATGGTTAATGAAAGAGGTTATCATGTAATGGGACATCTACTTGACATGACATGATTTTCAACATCACATGTTATGATTGTATATCTGATAGATCTGAGGATGACTAGAAATTTTCTAGTTTCCCAATGAAAATTTCCAATAACAATCGCATGATTCAATTTTAGTTGTCCAAAGGACATCACATAATGTGAATGACATGTATAGTTCCCATAAAATGATCAAGGTTTTCATGTCCAGAATATGTAACATGAGAGACTAAATTTTTTGTAGGTTGTCAGGAGATTCAGGTTGACATGTCCAGATGATTCTTCCTGGCTTGGAAATCATGTACAGAGGAAATCACATGATCTGGATGACTTGTCCTGAGGACATTGTGAGATCATATTTGACATATTTTGGAGGATTCTATGTGGCATGGATGATATATCTGGAGTACATTGAATGATCCAGGATGACACATGTATTAGTGTCAGCATGAGACCTAGATGACTGGTCAGGAGGATGTCTCATATATTGGGAAACATGTTGGGAGAACATCACAAGGTTTTCTCTTGCAATCCTAGAGGGCTTAAAAAGAATTTGGTGGCATGCCTAGAGGGCTTCATGAGATCTTCATGATATTACTGGATGGAATCATTAAAATTTATTAACATGTCAATGAAAATTTTCATGATACAAGCATTGTTTCAAGGGAGTGTTTCATGATTTGAGTGACATATCATGATGTTGTCACATGATCTGAATGGGTCATGTAAAGCACATGAGGATTAGTCTATATGTTCATTAACTAATACGCCCGTGTTTTTTTGTTAATTCTATCCTTTTATTTCATGTCTGCCCCAGTTTTGTCTGGTGTTACCTCATTTTCAGTTTCATATGACCTGAATGACATGTGGTATGTCCTTAAAATAATCTAGTTGACATGTTATAAGTAATTTACATGATCTTAACTGATCACATGAAGTGCCTATGGATTCCTTGTATTCCTTTATGTTATGAACAAAATTTTACCTACCGAAAAACTATTGTGATCTCATGATTGGTCTCTCCATGAAGTCCTCTCCCGCACTCCAATTTTGTGAGTGTGTGGATTTTGTTCTAGGGGAATTTATAGGTCTCACCACTTAAGTTATAGGATTCATTATGTAGTTTGTATCTTGTAGAGTTGGGTTGGAGTCGGTAGAGGGATTTAGTGTCATGCGCTTCATGAGATCCTATTGAGGGTCATTCAGGGGGCATCATATGATGGACAATGACCTCAGTAATGTTCCACCATTCCATTTTTCATGGACCTAGGATGATCAAATGGATTTATATTGACCACGTTTTTAGGTCAAGGGGCTTCCACAATATCAGACCAATATGTCTATGGGCCTTTTTGAGACAAACATGCTTGTGGAATGACTTTTTCATGATTGAAGGTGAATTTTCTGGGGTCTTCTATGAGATAATGGTGCATTCCATGGGGTCTTTATGAGATAAGGATGCCTTTATAGGAGAATTCCATGGGATCATACAGAAATTTCAGGGGGGGGGATCGACGGGATCAGAAGTCATTGCCCAGGGTTCATATCCCTGTTGTGTGATGATTAGTGTATCCTCTCTCTGCTAGAATCTGACACATTTTCAACTTTTATTTCCTTCATTATTTTTCAATGTTTAGGGATCCTGTGAGCCTGTGTAAGGATTATAAAAAAATCAATCTCCCTTCATGTGATGCATCATGTGACCGATAATGCGTTTTGTGGTAACACATGAGCATCAACATGGACAACTCCTTTATTTTCTTATGAAGATGATGGGGAAATAAAGAATTTAATGGACATGTATAAAGCCCTTCATATGATGACGGTTACATTCCATCAGGCACTTGAATGATAAGGTAGACATGTCACCAGGGTTTTTGTAGTGTATTGTGAACTATATGGGTATAATGAATGATTTTAAATTACTGAAAAAGGATTCCACCTTATACATATTTTTCCATTAATTTTATAAGGATTTTTGGATGGTTTTTTAGGTGCCTACTGATTGACTATCCATGTGACTAAGTGGAGAACATATGGAAGTTACCACATGATTATAAATTGTCCTGAAAAACTTTTCCAGAACAAAAGGGATTTTCAAAGGGGATCCATGTGTTCTCCTATAGGTCATGAACTTTTCATGTTCCATTCGCTTGAACTTTTGAAGGACATGTAGTCGCATGTCTTTTGGAAGGTTTTGTGATCATAATGATAATGGTTTCCTTATCTTAAATTATTTTTCATAGAAAATAATACCCATGTATTGGGTATTTACACCATTTTATATTTTCTGGTACTCATTTGGTAGGAATCAACAGTTTGAAGCATAATATTCCGAAAAAATATATATGAAAAATAGAAAAAAAAATCAAGAAGGTGAAATTATTTTATTATAATTACATTTATTATGACATTAATTTGAGTTCAATGAGATTTATTTTTCATTAATCAAAGAATGATTTCATTACATTTTACATTAGATATCATGAAGTATTCTTTAGAGAAAAACCTACTTTTTGAGACTTAATATTTTGAGTTTCAATCTGTACCAACCTTAATCCTCAGATTAATCAGAACCATATTTTAAAAGTCCACATAATTTTATGTGAATTTATTTACAAAGTGGATAATATAGATCCTTTGAAATCCTATGGAAAATGATAATGTACTCATGATAAGAGCATAACTCTACTTAAATTTGTATCATGAATGAGGAAAGAAAAGAATCCATTGAGTGGTAAATCATAACATGGAATTTTTGATAATAATGAATTATGATATATGAATTAATTAAAGGATAATATCCACCATTTTTCATTGGGAAAGTGTTAAATATTTGGATGGATTAGCCTCTTTTAGGAATTTGAATTTGAATTTTTTTAAGTGAATCTCAAAAGATTGATCCCCCATTGAAAATAACTTGATTTCATTTCATGGGAAATTTAATATTGATATCACTATATTCCTCTGTATTTTATTTTGAGATTATATGATTGATGAAAATAAAGTTTTAAGTGTGGTTGAATTGATAGAACCATTTAATAAATGTTTATCTTGGTATAGAATACACTTTTAATGTAAAATAATTGATTAAAATTTCCAAAATTTATTTATTTTTATGTTTTAAGGAAGAAGCCAGTGATTTTTTCAAATATGAGTGAAAAAATGATGAACTCATGTTGTGGAAGATAACTCATGATGTCCTATAGGAAAAGTACCTACTACCAGGCTTCAACATGAATAACTAGAATGAAATGCAATAAAAACTTCATGAAAACACAATTTTACCTCTTCAATATGTTATAATGACCTAATTCATCAAAAAGTTAAGGTGTAAAAATCATAAGGAAGGAAAATCAGTCTGGGTGATGAAGATAATAGTCACAACATGACACATATGTGTCACACCATGATTCCCCCCAGACTGTAACGCCCCGACCCCAGAAGCCCAGGGTCGGTGCATTATTACGTATCATTGGCATGATCACAAAAGATCAAGTCTCAAAAGACTGATTAGTTTAGTAGCCTTGGAAGTACTAGATACATTCATAAGTTTTACATTACGTCATAAAATAGAAAACTTCAAAAAAAAAAATTCCATAGAGAACACTGAGATCCCATAGAATATCCCTATAGGTCAGTCATAATATACTTCTTCACATCCTGTGAAAAATAAAACATAGAAAGGGGTGAGATCAGATGCTCAGTAAGGATAACAATATAGCTGAAACATTCATAAATAAGCATAAACATTTAAGGCAATGTATAAGACTAAAACAAAAGCCTTTTAAACTTGAACATCAACATAATATGGAAAATATAAAATCAAATAACATCGTTTAATTATTCGCATGGATATTATACTAGTCTAATAATCACATGAAATATCAATATCCACTTTCATAATGATGGAATTCATAATTCCAGACTTTCATAACCACATAGTCAAGGCCTTATGCCAAGACTACAAATAAGATTTTTTCAAGGCATTGTGCCAAGAAACTAGTTTGTCTCGTGAGACCTACCGATGCATCGAGGAGCTATAGAGGGCTCCACCTGTCACTTAATAATTCCAATTCATTCCTCATATGAAAAGTTTAAAACATAACATAAACATTATTATTAAAACTAGCATATAAAATGTCAATACTTTATCCACAAACCATGAATGGTATAAAAATAGCACATCCATAGTCAAACATAACTCATATAGTACAATATGGAAGATTTCATTGTAACATATTAACTTCAATCGATAATAAATAAGTATAATGACATAGATGAAAATAATCATCAAAACTCTTTGAGAGAAATATCCCCCTTTTTCTTGAAAACATTTAAAAGCCACACTATTTGTCAAGAAGCTGTTTAAAAATAGATTTTTGAATCAAAGTTTCCCATACCAATTTGAAACTTTTAAAAGGAATTTTAATTTTAAAACATTAATTTCCACATATATAAATCCTTAAAACCATTTTTAAAACATGGACATTAATGAGAAATATTGAGAATAATAAATTTTTAACAAATTTAAAATGATATTTTAGTTAGAGTTACTAACCAAAAGAGAGACACTTGAATACAAATAATTGAGGTAATCAAAACTTTATAATATCATGAGAATAAATGGATTCATGATATACTATTTCAAAGTACATTATATACACCATATAAAAGTGAATTGATGTATAACAACAAAGAAGTCTTAATAGAATTTAAATTGAGATGAAATATCTTATAAAGACTGTATCCTTAGGTTAAGGATAAATCAAAGGAATAATTATGTGTGAATAATATAAATACACCCAATATGATTCGATATTCAGTGTAAATCAATCATAGGATATTCACACATATTCTTGTAAAAACAACACCAATGAATTGGATGTTTAACTCAATAAATGGATATTGAGTTAAAATTACTCTTATCAAGTTCATATCGATGAATTGAGAATTTATCAAAGGATTTATTATGTGTATCAAAATTATATCCATGGAAAGGGGTGTGTAAATTACTACAAAAATAATAAATAGTGATTCCACACATAATCATGGGGTAAAATATTCAATGAAGTATGCGTAAATCCGAATGAGTGGAAATTGGAATTTGAAATTCCCTTACCGATTTGGTAACTTATGAAACATACACACCATGAAGTAAGTATCATAAAATGAAGATTTAAATACCCTTAAATTAAATTATATTACAAAAAAAATACAATCATGGGCAGTACACACTCCACACCAAAGGAAATAGTGGCCAATATAACATGAATCTCAAGGGAATAAAAGTGTGATGAAAAACCCTTACACTGTTGTAATCAATCGAGTCATATGAAAAAAGTTAATAATCTCCAAATGAATCATATAATACCATGAATATAAATAGAATCATGATAATATATATCAAATGGCAGTACACAATACACAACATACAATAAATAAGTGGCGAGCAATGGAAATCTCACGGAATTAAAAGTGAGATAAGAAACCCCTTACTTTGTACTTTTCCTTGGTAGAGGGTAGGTTAAACTCATGTATAATGGTGAAATAATTGTTATTAAATTATAAAAGAATCATATACATTGATTTTATATCATATATGATCTTTTTACATTGCTTTGTTAATAATATCTTAGTATTATAGTCATTTCGGGTGTTAACATATTCGTTTTCCTTTATATTATTTGTTATGTGAGTCATATTTGTTATGCATGGGATGTATATTATTCATATACAGAATGATATCAAGTCTCTAAAGATTATTTTTAATCATCAAATGAAAATTATTCTTGAATGGGTACGATGGGTAATGAATCTCATCGCGTTCATGGAGATAATAATCCGTACATACGCACAAGCGACAATATCATTATTTTGATATTAAAATAATATATAATTGGATGGTATATCATATATAAAGAATCATTATCATGTTTTGTTTATTATTTACATAAATTAAAAATCATTATTATACCCATCCAAATAATAATGTATTGAATAACAATTACACCACGACATGGAGACGGTAAGCCGTACGTACGCTTGTATGGTGACATGCCATTCAAAGATGGATATAATGATGAATATGGTTGTACCATATTTATAATAACATCATAGTATATATAAGATACTGGATTTATTATTTTATAATGGAAATAACAAATAGGAAGTGAAAGAAGAATGGAACTTGAAAGAGGTGATGAAATATTTACCTCTTCTTCGGGTTCTTTCTTTTGATTGGATCAAAAGGGATCCTTAGGTTGGATTTCTGACTAAAGGAAAGCCTATATGATTAAAGGAGGACAGTTTAGATAGTATTTGGGATGGGTTTTTCCAATACAAATTTCTTTTAAGGTGTGAATTAGAGAGAAGGGGGAGTGCCCTTTTATAAGATGGGTGAGGGCACCTTAGGAAAAGCTAGAAATATTGTTTTTTAATAAAATAATTTTCAGTTTATAATGGATAAAAAATAGATTATTTAAAGGATAAGGTGGTAATGGGTCGAAAATCACTCAACAAATTGGTTTTTGATAGTTTTGGGTCACTATATTAACCATATCTTTAATATTTAACACTTAGTTAAATAGTTTGAAATTTACCATGTCTCTTTGTATTTTTATATTATATGGTTAATAAACTTATTATATACTTCCCAGAGAACCCTAACTGGTTCATTAATGATATACCTATAATTATATAAGTCATTTTTCCGAACCTAATATTTTTAGGAATATAATTTCAATTAATAATATAATATTTGTTTTATAAACTCTTTTATGTCAATTTTGAATCTATTTGGTATTTTGTTTTTTCTAAATTCATAACAACATTACTACATCGAAAAAAATTCATTTGACTAACCCTAACATTCATTATTAACCTATAAAATTATTTTATGTCATAAAAAGTCTCAAATTACATTTATTTGGATATTTATAATATCTAATATTTTAATATTTCATTAATTAGGTAATTACTGCATCATCATTGTGTCATAAATAAATTAAATTATTTAATGTTTAAAAAATATAAACAAAATACAATTATGTAGGAAATATTATTATATTTATAATGAATATTTATAATTGAATTTATCTTATGCATAACCCTATATTAAAAATGGTTTAGTTATTAAGATTTGGATTTAACACTTTTAACTCTTCTTTGAATTAAATAATAATAAATGTCATAATCTAATTCAAGTGGACCTAAAGGATCCTATTTTATTCTTAAGGTTGTTTTTTTGTCGAATTACACTTATATAATAGAATTAGGACATGTGTTAGGGTAATAATAATATCATTTTTACCCTTAATTTCCCTATTTAATTTTAAACGTGGTAAATAAAAGTCAAAAATTACTATTCACAAAATTTATTTTTATCTTATTGAACCAAATTTTACTTATTGATATCAACAGTCTCTAGGATTTTTGAAATTCAATTCACAGAAGTGTTAAAATTAAGTTTTATTTAAATCTGTGAATGCTATTAGGAGGTAGGTAAAAGATGGTTAAAAAGTTCAATAAAATTTTTATATATCTAAAATTATTATAAACTGACTCCAATGAATTATTTTGAACTTATAAAGGTATTATGTATATATATTGACCTAAAATAATTAAAATAAAATAAATAATTATTTAAATAAATATTCGGTTTTAACCTATAACTCAGTGTTTTTCACTATTCATCAAAAATTGAAAGTTTTTAGAAAAATACCAAAAATTCACCCTAAGATAATTTTGATATTCCGAATCCAAAAATGAAGTCCATTTTGAAAGATAAAATTTATAAAATTTTAAAAAGTGGGTATTACTATTCATAATAGCTAGTTTGATTGGTCGCGGTGTGTTAGAATCTTGAAGTTGGGTACAATGAAAGCTATTACATTATTCAAAGGGAAACGTACCATGGAAGCTTGGGGTGTTACATTCTTCCCCCCTTTTGGAAATTATGTGGTCAAAATTTTTAAAATTGGGCTTGAGAACATAATTGAAAGTCCCACATCGGAGAAAGAGTCAATAAAACTATCACTTTAAAAGAAAGAAAGAAAAGTACAAAGGTCACCCGAGATAACCCATACTAGGATTCTATATAGGAAAACATGGATATGGAAGATAAAATAAGTTTCAAGTTCTGATGGAGAGGGATATAAAACATGATCAGGAGAAATTTAAAAACAAGAAAACCACAAACTTGTAATGGGACAAACGATCATTAGTTTCCCAATAGGAAAAGTAAATGGACAACATTTTTTGGTTTTAAGTTAAATTTCATAAAGATGAGGAATTTATTTATGAGATTGACTAAGAACATAAAGGGATATACTTACTTTTAAAGTAGAGTTTCATTCCTTAATAAATTTCTACCACTAACTCATTTTTTTTCAGACGATGAGTATTCAAGATGACTTGGTCACACCAAAAGAGCTAGAATAAACTTCTAGAGAATCACATGATCCAAAAAGGATAAACTATATATTTATCTTGTCTTTAGAGATTAATAAAATACAAAATGGTTAGTACAAGATCAGATGATCCCCTAAAAGGATATTCTTTTAGAGAAATAAACACTAATTTTAATTTCTAAAATTAAACCAACAATACCCAAAAGTTAAATAAATACCATTTAATAAACAATTGTCCTTAAAATACTTCAATATAATCCAAACTAATATTGAAAACCAAAACTTAGAGGAATTTGGTTATGTAGTCTTCCATGTTAAACTGTATCTCCAAATGACATCGACTACTCTTAAAGTCACATACTTAAAAGTAATTAACCTAATCACATATTCTCTATTATGGGTTATTCATTTCCATAAATAAACAAAATCACTATAAATCCACAATAAAACATAGATAAAAATACACCATTACTCCTCAAATGAAATCTCATAGTATTCTATTTTCCTTAGGCATATAGTGTTCCCAATAGAGCGAACATCTTCCAAAATAACATTTATCACTTAATCACTAAATCGTTTTTTCTATACTAAGGGTATTCATTTTATAAGACATAAGATCCAAAATCAACTTATTATTGACCGATAAAATAATTTAACTAAAAATAATTAGTCACACTAACCAAGGACTTCACGTAGTCTAGTGGTAGGTGATAAATCCCAATTGCACTCTGCTTGGGAGTTCGATTCCCACAACTTTTTCTGACATGATGGGTTTTCACACGGTCTACGTGTTGTCATTTTTTAAAAACTATATTTTATAACATTTCCAAAATGAGATAAATTCATTAAAATAACCATAACAAAATTTAACCACAAATGTTATCTCATACTTTGCATTTTCATTCCAAAATATAATAACTTGTAATTTCCTCAAACCCAATTATCATATAACACCAAATGGTTTTTATAACAATATCCATAAGAGAAAAGATAATTCTTCCTTAAATATAATTTTAACATGAAAAACTTTAGGGTTACAAATACAAGAGAAAATTATTCCAAAGTAATCCCATCAACAAGGAGCACTAATACTTTTAAACATTTCTCTAGCCATTTATTTCCACATAGTTTCTTCTTTGACCAAGAAAGTATCCTATAGAATAGGGCATTCACTCGGGCAATGGCCAGGTCCCCTACATTTATAGAAAATGACTGTAAATGGATTCTTGGGACCATTTTTATTTTCATCCATATAAATCTTCATTTTTCCTCATCAATTCTTTACTTTATGTCCTTATTTACCACACGTAAAGCATTTCTTTGTTCCATTGATACAATTTCCTGGGTGTCTCCTTCCACATTTCCTACATGATGTAAATTGAGGATTCTTTTCTCTATGGTCTCTACTGCTGGATGTCTTATCATTCATCACCTTTCTCTTCTTTGTTGAGTCCGAGAGTTGGTTAATATATTTGTTGTTGATCATATTTTTAGAAAACTGATTTGGCATAAACACAATATCTTTTACGCCTATAAAAATTCCTTTTTTTCTCATTTCCACCACCATTCCCACCTTGTACATCATGATCAAAGCTACTATGACTTCCTTAGAATCTAGCTATTGACTAAAACTAGAAAGCATTGTGTGAGTAACAATAGTCATAAAAACATTTCGAGAATATCATGACACTATATTTTCAATTTGGAACACCTTAGGATTAACCAAGGTCATTTATTCTCACCTTGTATTAAAATCATTCAAATTGTTTTGTAAATAAAATGTAATTATCCTAAGCATATTTCCCAGGAGTGTCGTAACCGAGAGTGCAACAAGGCCTGTTATCGTGCACCAATTCCCGTTAGAGTCTAACTCAAAGCGGTGTTTTCAGGTTTTACCCCTAGGTATATCTGTGCTAGAGCTGCCTCTATCTACTCGTATCCATATGGTGATGTATTTCTTGGAAAAATAACAAAATATCTACAATACCAAAATTTTAAGAAGTTCTTCTATACTAATCCTCAAATTCTATCTTAGGGTATTTGCTCTAATCAGAGTTTATTTAAATATAGTTTCTAAGGTTTGTACTAAACTTCCTTTGATACCAACTGTAACGCCCCGACCCCAGAATCCTGGAGTCGGTGCATTAGTATCATTGACATGATCACAAAAGATCAAGTCTTGAAAGACCAATTAGTTTAGTAGCCTTGGAAGTACTAGATACATTCATAAGTTTTACATTACATCATAAAATAGAAAAAAAACAACATTTTTCCCATAGACAACACTGAGATCTCATAGAATATCTCTGCAGATCAGTCATAATATACTTCTTCACATCCTGGGAAAAATAAAACATAGAAATGGGTGAGCTCAGATGCTCAGTAAGGATAACAATATAGCAGAAACTTTCATAAATAAGAATAAACATTTAAGGAAATGTATAAGACTAAAACAAAAACCTTTTAAACATGAACTTCAACATAATATGGAAAAGATAAAATCAAATAATGGCATTTACTTATTCACATGAATATTCTACTAGTCTAATAATCATATGAAATATCAATAGCCACTTTCATAAGGATTGAATACATTATTCTAGACTTTCATAACCACATAGTCAAGACCTTATGCCAAGACTACAAATAATATGTTGTCAAAGACTTATGCCAAGACACCAGTTTGTCTCATGAGACCTACCAGTGCATCGAGGAACTATATCGGGCTCCACCCTTCACTTACTAAGTCCAATTCATTCCTAATATGAAAAGTTTGAAACATAACATAAACATTCGTATTAAAAATAGCATACGAAATGTCAACACTTTATCCACAAACCATGAATGGTATAAAAAGACCACATCCATAGTAAATCATAAATAATTAAATTCAATATAGAATATTGTATTGTAACAGATTAACCTCAATCGAGAATAAATAAGGATATTGACATAGATGAAAATAATCATCAATACTCTTTGAGAAAAATATCCCCCTTTTTCTTGAAAACATTTAAAAGTCACACTATTTGTCAAGAAGCCGTTTAAAAATAGATTTTTGAATCAAAGTGTCCCATAACACTTTGAAACTTTTAAAAGGAATTTTAATTTTAAAACATTAATGTCCATATAAATAAATCCTTAAAACTATTTTTAAAACATGGACATTAATGAGAAAGATTTAGAATAATAAATCTTTAAAACATTTAAAATGATATTTTAGTTATAGTTATTAACGAAAAGAGAGACACCTGAAAAAAAATAATTGAGGTAAACAAAATTTTATAGTATCTTGAGAATAAAGGGATCCATGATAAACTATGTCAAAGTACATTATATACACCATATAAAAGTGAATTGCTGTATAACAACAAATAAGTCCCAATGGAATGTTAATTGAGATGAAATATATTATAAAGAACGTATCCTTAGGTTAAGGATAAATAAAAGACATAATTATGTGTGAATAATATAAATATACTCAATATTATTGGATATTCAATGTAAATCAATCAGATGATATTCAAATATATTCTTGTAAAAAACACTAATGAATTGGATGTTTAACTCAATAAATGGAGATTGAGTTAAAATTACTCTTATCAAGTTCATATTGATGACTTGAGAATTTATCAATGGAGTTATTATGTGTATCAAAAGTATATCCAAAAAAAGGGGAGAAGAAATTACTACACAAATAATAAATAGTGATTCACACATAATCATGGAGTAAAACAATCAATGAATTATGTGTAAAGCCCAATGAATGAAAATTGGAATTTGAAATTCCATTACCGATTTGGTAACTTATGAAACATACACCCCATGAAAGAATTATAATACAATTAATATGTAAATACCCATAAATTAAATTATATTACAAAGATAATACAATCATGGGCAGTACACACTCCACACCAAAGGAAATGGTGGCCAATATAGCATGAATCTCACGAGAATAAAAGTGAGATGAAAAACCCTTACATCGTTGTAATAAATCGATTCGTATGAACAAAAGTTAATAAACACCAAATAAATCATATAATACCATGAATATAAAGATAATCATGATAATATATATCAAATGGCAGTACACAATACACCACATGAAATAAATAAGTGGCGAACAATGGAAATCTCACATAATTAAAAGTGAGATAAGAAACCCATTAGTTTGTAATTTTCCTTGGTCAAGGGTAGGTTAGAATCCTGTATAATGGTTAAATAATTGTTATTAAATTATACAATAATTATATACATTAATATGATATCATATATGATCTTTTAACATTTCTTTGTTAATAATATCTTATTATTATCGTCATTTTGGGTGTTAACAGATTCGTTTTCCTTTATATTCTGTGTTATGTGAGTCATATTTGTTATGAATGGGATGTATCTTATTCATATCCAGAATGATATCAAGTCTCTAAACATTATTTTTAATCATCAAATTCAAATTAGTCTTGAATGTATACGATGGGGAATGAATCTTATCGCGTTTGTGGAGACGGTAATCCGTATGTACGCACGAGTGAAAATATCATTCTTTTGATATTAAAATAATATATAATTGGATGGTATATCATATATACAGAATAATTATCATGTTATATTTATTATTTACACCGATTACACATCATTATTATATCCATCCAAATACTAATGTATTGAATAACAATTACACCACAACGTGGAGGCGGTAAGCCGTACGTACACACGTATGGTGACATGTCATTCAAAGGATGGATAGACTAATGAATATAGTTGTAATATATTTAAAATAAAATCATGGTATATAAAATATACTGGAGTTATTATTTTAGAATGGAAGTAACAAAGAGGAAGTGGAAGAAGAAAGGAACTTGAAAGAGGTGATGAAATATTTACCTCTTCTTTGGGTTCTTCATTTGTATTTGATCAAAAGGGCTCCATAGGTTGGCTTTCTGAATAAAGGAATACCTCTAGGATGAAGTTAGGATAGTTTAGAGGGTATTTGGGCAGGGTTTGACCTAGACAAATGTCTTTGAAGGTGTGAATTGGAGAGTAGGGGTGGTTCTTTTTTATAAGAGGGGCGAGGGGCACCATAGGAAAAGCTAGAAATACTGTTTTTTAATAAAATACTTTTCGGTTTATATTGGCTCAAAAATTGATTATTTAAAGGCTAAGGTGGGGATGGGTCGAAAACCACTCAACCAATAGGTTTTAGACAGGTTTGGGTCACTATATTAAACTTATCTTTTAGATTTAACTCTTAGTAAAATAGTTTGACATTTACCATGTCTCTTAGTATTTTCATATTATATGGTTAATAAACTTACTATATACTTCCAAGAGAACCCTAAGTGGTTCATTAATGATACAACTATAATTATATAATTCTTTTGGAAGAACCTTAGTTTTTTAGTAATAGAATATCAATTAATAATATAATATATTTTTTAAAAACTCTTTTATGTCAATTTTGAAACTATTTGCTATTTTGTATTTGATAAATTCATAACAGCATTATTACTTTGAAAAAAATTAATATAACTAACCCTAACATGACTTATTAACATATAATATTATTGGAATTAATAAAAAGACTCAAATTACATTTATTTGGATATTTATAATATCAAATATTTTAACATTTCATTAATTTCGTAATTACTGCATCATCATTGTGTCATAAATAAATTAAATTATTTAATGTCAAAAAAATATAAATCAAATACCATTGTGTGGGAAATATTTTTATATTTCTAATGAATATTGATAATAGAATTTATCTTATGTATAACCCTATATTAAAAATGTTTTAGTTATTATACTTTGAATTTAACACTTTTAACTCTTCTTTGAATTAAATAATAATAAATGTCCTAATCTAATCCAAGTTGACCTAAAGGATCATATTTTATTTCTAAGGTTTTTATTTGTCTAATTAAACTTATCCAATAGAATTAGGACATGTTTTAGGGTAATAATAATATCATTTTTACCCTTAATTACCCTATTTACTTTTAACCGTGGTAAATAAGTCAAAAGTTACTATTCACAAAAAAATATTTTTATCTTATTGAACCACAATTTACTTACTGATATCAACCATGTATCTCGGATTTTTGAAATTAAATTCACAGAAGTGGCAAGATTAGTTTTTATTCAAATTTTTGAATGCTCCTAGGAGGTAGGTAAAAGACTGTTAAAAAGATCAATAAAATTATTATATATGTAAAATTATTATAAACTGAATCCAATGAATTACATTGAACTTATATAGGAATTATGTATCTATTTTGACCTAAAATAATTTAAATAAAATAAATAATTATTTAAATAATAATTCGGTTTTAAACTATAACTCAGTGTTTTTCACAATTCATCAAAAATTGAATGTTTTTAGAAAAATACCAAAAATTCACCATAAGATAATTTAAATATTTTGAATCAAAAAATGAAGTCCATTTTTAAATATAAAATTTATAAAATTTCAAAAAGTGGGTATTACTATTCATATTGGCTAGTTTGATTGGTCGTGGTGTGTTAGAATCTCGAAGTTGCGTACAATGCAAGCTATTACATTATTCAAAGGGAAACGTACCGTGGAAGATTGGGGAGTTACACAGACATTATTAAAATGAAAATTTCTAGTCATATACATTTCCAGGGTGCATCCTTAATGATTTTATAGTGTCAAAAACCTATTTATGAAGTAAAATGATTGTGTGGGCTCATAAATGAGCATATTTGACGGGAATTAATTCTTGGACCCCAAGTTTTGACCCCTTGATATCTCGAGTTGATTTTATACCATATAGTGGAAAATTATGATGCCCTAAGGGTGGATTAAATACTTTCAATAGAAGAAATGTATGATGGGAGTTGAGATCAATTGTTAAGGGGGATATCTGGATGATGGACTCCTCTACACAACTTTCCTACTTTGTTTTCCTTTATTTTATTTTAATTTTTTCTTCTAATGTATGAACTCTCCTGAATTTACTCATCCACACTATACATAGAGGGGTAGTTTTTGTGGGTGTTTGGGAAGAGGGGTTTTCCCTATTGTTGTTTTATTTTAGTATTATTCTTAAAATAAAAAAAAATCCTTTCCTTCTTATTATACATGGTTTTTAATTCATATTTCTATTTTACAATACCATATGTAGTTGTATTAGGGTAGATTATATTAATATTAATTGCCTTGATAGATGATCTAAATATCCCTATACCCTATTGTAATCTATATATGATGGAACCTCTAAGGGTTAGTTGTTGTGTTCTTTTATATTTCTAGCACATGTTTTTAATTTCAATTGGAACAATTGGTTTTTAGGTAATAAAAACACTTAATAAGGGATTAGCTTAATTATTCAAAAAGAACTACTTCATTAAAACAGGCATAGTAATTGGAGTATACTGATCTGATACTTTAGTTAGGGTTATTATAATAGTAACCACCTGAAAAATAGAGAGATTTGAAGAAATAATGATATTTATCACTTACCAATGGATGAAAAATAATCCATAATGATAAAAAACCATGATATCATTTCAATAGTTCTAGCATATCCTACTTCAGTCACCAACATACTCAACTATTTTAAAATCAATCATTTAAAATTAATTCTTCTTTAAATTTCAATAAATTCAATTCAATTCGATTTTACCTAATAAACCAAACATCAAAAACTATTTTGTGTGCATTTCTCTTTGGGAGACTACCATGGGTTTTTACCTTGACTATATTTGGGTAATAAAAATGGTTTTTTTACACCCCAGTATAGGCTTACATGTTTATTCAATCAATACTAATTAAAAATAAATTATGATGATAGAATAGTTAATTTATCTTTCAAATAAATTTTTATAACTAAATGTAACCTCATTTCACCCTTATGCGAAAATATTAGAGACATTAAATTTAAGAGAGTGACAGTTTTTATTTATCTATTTTATAATCTAATATAGAGGTTACAATAAAATAAAATTGGAACAATGTTGGAATATTTTTAATACATGGATGAGAATGGTATAACTCCAATCATCCAATAGGATAAAGTAAAGTATTAGAGATATTTTAAACTATTATCCTAATGTTTTAACTTTTTTTCTTCTGATTTTACCCTAATCAAGGTGAAAAATATAAACCAATGTTAATATTAAAAATGAAAAAAATAAAATATACCCATTTACCATATTTTATCCTCTTATTTCAAAATAGGGAATATATTTTTCAAAATTCAATATGTATATGTAGAAGAAATTTATTTTTTAATAATCCTAAAAAATAATGGTAAAACATGGTCTTAATAAAAAAATTCCATGTAAACCCTAAAATTATATTTATCTCAATATCAAGTATAATTTTGATTCTGTAAGAACCCAGTTCTTATTCTTGAGGTACAAGTTTCTTCCTTTCCTTTTTCCTTGAGTGTTTTTTAGAAAATGAAAAAATGGGATAAAATACCAAATTTTGTGGGTACATGACGTGTAATTTTCCACACATCATGTACTTTGGCTGTGTGGGATGAGTACACACAGTGTGTAGGACTATCAGTGATGTAGGGTGTAAAAACAGACTACACGTCGTGTACTTGGTATTTACACGGCGTGTAATCTTTCGGCAGGTGAATAGTAAGTCAGTGGAAGAAGCTGCCAGTAGAGCGACAGTACACACCGTGTACTCAGGAATACACGCAGTGTACTCATGTCGACAGGTGAACAGTTTGGCGGTGGAATGTAGCCGTAATAGGAACAGTTAAAAAAATGAAAAGTACACGCCGTGTACTTGAGAGTACACACTGTGTAGTCATGAAATTTCTCTTAAAATAGGCAGTAGCCTCCTCATTCGAGAGAGGAGGCAGAACCGCCGTTTGGAGATCTGGAGGATGGCTGAACTTTGGATTATCACCCGATCACACACCGTGAATTTGATTCCGCCTCTGTATATCACGTTGGAACCATACGGGTAAGCCCTCCTCTCTTCTTGTGCTGTTCTTACCAATTATTCCTCTAAAGGAAGTTATTTACGTTTGAACGAGAATTATTGTATCCCAGATTTATGCCGTTCTTGGTCGTTTCGAGAGACGCTGTTCGCATATATTGATCAGAGGCGATCAAGGTAGGTGGTTTGATGTTTTTTTCCAACTGTTGAGTGTTTTTGTGTACCATTGTGCTACGTGCCCATGTTGGGGGTGATGTATGGCTGTTTCCTTTTCTTAAAGTTATATAGAATTGAATAGATAAACTTTTGATAAGTTAAAACTGCTATTTGGGATCACTTAAAAGATCCAGGACCACCCCGGGGGTGAGTTCCTCTGTTTAGCCGTTTGGCCAAAATACCTATGGGTATATTGTGAATTTTATCATGCTTTGAAATTGCCTTGATAGGAATTGGATATAATTGCTTACTTATGTGTTGGGATTGACCCGATTAATTTTATAGTCGGTGGGCAGTGTTTTTTAGCCTGTAAGAAACCTTTCTCATGCCTTTGGGCAGTAGTTTCTATGCCCATGGGTAGTAGTTTCTATGCTAGTGGGAGACACCTCGTACGCCTGTGGTCAATATTAATTATGCCTATGGGAAGACACCTGTGGGTTTCGATTCTGATTACCTGAGGGTAAGGATTGTTTGTCTAAGGACAGTGTTATCATGAATATTCATGGTGGTGATTTTCATATGTATACCTTCCATGTTAAAGTACAAACATGACATGGTTAAGTGAATATTAAAATGGAAATATAACTGATAGAGTTAGTTACTTTTGAGTACTACTTAGTTTATTACATTTACTTTTGCACACTGCTGTTTCACATTTTCACTGACAGTTGGGCACAAGCCTTTGGTGGGTGCCTACTGGGATTTATTTCTCACACCCTATTTGGGTCATGCCTTCAGCCCAAATAGACTATATTTCTATAGGTGTCGATAGGGGAAAGGGTCCCTATATAGGTACATGATTGTAGCAGAGATGTAGGAGAGCATTGGACCGAGCTTATGCTTGCAATGCTGCTGCGTTCTGTTTACTCTGCTTTGTTTTTTTGGCTGTACCCTGTACTTTGAGTTTTATTGTATTGTAGTGCAATATATCCTGTTCCGGCTACTTTCGTAGAATTAGTGACATGCTGCATCTTCATATGTATAAATATTAGTTATCTTTTTCTTCAGTTGTTCATTTCAATTGTCTATTTATCTATTTCCTCTGCGCTAAACTTTGAAAAATGAGGGAATAGTTTTCCCACTATCAGACCTAGGCCCTCACTGCTAGTCGGCAACCTCTGGTGTTTGAGGAAATGCGCTTGAGGTCATATGACCAACCAGGTTTGGGGCACCTTTTGAGTGGCACCCGGATCCAGGATGTTACAAAGTGATATCAGAGGGGGTTATTTTCTTTGACTTATTGTTTGGAGCCTATAGTCTGGGATAGGAATGAATTGGTATTTGGTAATAATATGTGTCCGGGAGTACCTAACCTGTGTATAGGGAAAATCCAATTTACCTCGTGTTACAATTTTTACTGACTTTTCACTTTATAGTTGATCTGATTTCCACTGTTGAGTGACACCCTTGTGGTGTGCCATTTATATTTTTATACTTGGTTTCTATTTAATTGCAACCCGATGAGATGAGGGTATCCCATCTCATGCATCATTTAGGCACATTATAGAAATCACATGTCATGCATTCTTTCCATTCCATGTAGGTGCATTAGAAATTGCATGTTGTTGTGATATTTGTTGTGATAGAAAATAATGCTGTTGTGATAGCTGCTTTGATAAATACCTATTATTTGATAGGGTATTATTGTGTGAGGTTTCGTAGAGTGAACGCCAAACTCTGGTTTTTAAGGAGTATGTGCCCTCATTGACCAGAATTTGGTGGGTCATTGACTTTTTACTCTGTTTATAACATGTATAAGGTGCTAAACATTGATTCTCAGGGAGTATGGGCCCTCACAGATCGGAATTTGGCACTTAGGTGTTGTTTTTAGTGCTTTTCTAGGATATAGAGTAGTTTCGAAGGCTTACTATCAGAAAAAACCTAGATTACACCCTGTGTAGTTTTGATTACATACTGTTTAATCTTTTGTTTGGGAAGAATTGGAAAATTTTTAAGTACACATCCTGTAATGTATATACACACCGTGTAGTTTCTATCAGTGTCATAGGCCGTGTAGGCAAAAACATGGGATAGTGAAACTTAAAGGCACACACCGTGTAATTATTATACATGCCGTGTTGTGTTGACCCTGTGTCTGCCGTGTAACTAAAAATACGGGCAGAGAAATCTAAGCTTATACAAGCCGTGTCAATGTCGAACACGCCGTGTAGTTTGACCTGGGGACCCGACTGTGTAACTAACAAACTCGGGTCGGTGTTACCTCTACTTAAACATGCCGTGTACCTGAGGGACACACCATGTAGTCTTGACCTTTGAAAAAACCATGTGGATTTGGCCATGTGGCTGGGGAAATGGGGTGGTATACACGTCGTGTGCAAGTGTAACATGGTGTGTAGAGTCAGCCAAGTAGTCATCCGTGTCACTGACAACACAGGCAGTTGGAATTTAAGCAGTACATGTTGTGTCTATCTGGCACATGCTGTGTAGTCTGAGCTATGTACCCAGCCGTGTAATGAGTTACACGGGTCGGTGAATCCTTTCTAGTACACGCTGTGTAGCTATTATACACACCATGTCGTCTTGTTAAAAAGAGAGTTGTGTGGCTAAGCTGTGTAGAAGGACTCGAGAAGGGGAAGAAAATTCAAGTACACAACGTGTGTATGGACAACACGTTGTGTGTTTGGGGTGTCACACGACCATTTCGGGCAGAAGTACACTCCCATGTAAAAGACTTAAGGTAACACACCATGTATTTATTATACACGCCGTGTTGTCTTGTTTTGTAAAACTTGAATGTTTTCTTTCTCCTTTTCCCTTCTTACACTCCTTGTTTTCATTCCTTGATGATGTTAATCTCAGGAGTCTGGTTGACCTTATAGAGTCATGCCACCAAGACGACCTCGATTTGTTCGCCATGAGAGTGGCAATGATTATACTCCAGAGATGGTAGGTCACGAGCTACCGATGTATTCTCCAGCAGAACCAGATGCAGCGCCAACCGTTATACCAGACATAGGTGTTGAGGCGCCGTTCCATGAAGGCTTCATGCGGTTCAGGAAGACTATCCAAGGAGCACTGCCGGTTGCCTCATCTATGGCAGAGCTCAGTCGTATCTTCTAGCAGCAATATCCGCCTACATTTTCAGAGGATGGAGGACCACATGATGAAGAGTCATGGTTGGATTCATTTCAGACTATCTTTGAACATCTTGAGACGCCTCCTGGGAGGAGGGTCAAGCTCGCTACATACATGCTGCGTGATTCTTCCAAGAGGTGGTGGGATGTTACCACCCAGACTTAGCATCACTGAGACATGGTATAAGAAGACTTTCAGGCAGTTTTCTATGAATTCTTATTCCGGGAGATGCTGAGGGCAGATCGAGCTCAAGAGTTCATGAATTTGTAGCAGTGTGCCATGTCAGTGATGGATTATTCTGCCCGTATCACCGAGCTTCAGAATTTTGCACCTGTTCTGGTGGGTGATGAGACGTTGAGGGCTAGACACTTTGCGAATGGTCTTTGATATGACATCCGAGCACTGGTGAATGTTTTCAGGTTGCCTATAGTGCATGTTATTGTGAACCAGGAACAGATTACTAAGAGAAACTGGCGGGAAGCTAGTGGTTTAGGCCAGGGCGGTTCGGCACCAGTTTCTGGTACTATTTCTACTAGTAAGAGGAAGAGACAGATGGATTCCTCTCACATTGGTAGTATTAGCTAGAATATTTCTTCAAGTGGCCAGGTCATGTGCTACTAGTGTGGTAGAGAGGGGAACAGGAGACCTGAGTGTCCATGTGACCCAGTGGAGTTCTGAGATTGCAGTAGGATGAGTCATCTCCAGCATTTTTGCAGGGCGTTTCCACCAGTGGATATTGAGAGGGGTTCTGTGAAGACTCTGCATGTGGAATTAGGACCAACAGATTCTTACGAGTAGGAAAATTGGGATACGTCAAGACATACAGGCCGATGTGGTGGCCATGGTCATGGTAGCTAGACACTAGGATCTCAAAGACAATAGGGCGGGTCACCTCAGGGTAGCCAGGCTGTGTCACAAGGCCGCGACACTGGGTAGGCATATGCAGTGCAACAGACCCAACAGAAGCAGGATCCCAAACCTTCTACTGTCAGAGGTACTATTCTAGTTTCCTCTGTTTTATCTTCTGCACTTTTCGACATGGGTGCTACACATAGCTTTATATCTGTTCCATATGGATGACCAGGGGACTTGTCAAAATTATTTCCCTCTAGTAGTTGATCGTTTCAGGGATGTCTTCTCGAATGACTTTTCAGGTCTTCCTCTAGAGTGATAGGTGGATTTCTCTGTTGAGATTGTGCCAGGAGAGGCACCAGTTTCCATTTCTCCTTATAGGATGACTACACCAGAGTTGCAGGAGATCAAGAGGCATTTGGATGAGTTACAGGAAAAGGGTTTCATCTGACCCATTACTTCTCCTTGGGGTTCGCCTGTCCTGTTTTCTAAGTAGGAAGATGGTACCCTTAGACTCTGTGTGGATTATTGGAATCTAAACCAGTTAATGGTCAAGAACTGATATCCCCTACCGAGGATTGACAATCTTTTTGATCAACTTTGAGGAGAAAGATTGTTTCGAAGATTGAATTGAGATTCAAATATCATAAGTTATGTGTTAGGCCACCAGACATACCACTTACATCTTTTTGGAGAAGATATGGTCTATACGAGTACTTGGTTATGCCTTTCAGACTCACGAATGTGCCATCAGTTTTCATGGCTATGATGAATTGTGTGTTCCACCCTTATCTGGGTTTATTTGTGGTAGTATTCGTGGATGATATCTTGGTGTACTCTCACACTCGACACAACCATGCTACCCATCTTGAGATTGTACTGAGTACACTAAGAGAGAATCACCTATATGCTAAGCTCTCAAAGTTCCACTTTTGGATGGAACAGATACACTTCCTGGTTCATATTATCTCAGAAGCAGGAGTTGCAGTAGACCCCGAGAATATGAGAGAAGTAGTTTCCTGGGAGAAGCCTGAGAACATGTTTGAGATACGGAGTTTCTTGAGGCTGTATGGTTACTACAGGCACTTTATACAGGAGTTCTCCCACTTAGCAGCACCACTGATGGGTTTTACTAAGAAGGGTGTGATGTTAGTTTGGTCAGAATCTTGCGATATAGACTTTCAAGAGCTGAAGGGATGATTGACATCAACACCAGTCCTGATACTTCCAGAGCAAGGGAAGAGATATACAGTTTACTGTGATGCATCAGGTATTAGGCTGGGAGAAGTGTTGATGCACGACGATCGAGTAGTTGCGTACAGGTCTCAGCAGTTGAGGCCACATGAGAGGAATTACCCAACTCATGATCTCGATTTGGCTAGACTTGTTCATGTGTTATGCTGTAGGAGACATTATCTCTTAGGAGAACATTTTGTGGTGTTTGTAGACCAGAAAAGTCTCAAATACATCTTTACCTAGCATGACTTGAACATGAGAAAACGAAGGTGGGTCTAATACCTTTAGTCCTTCGACTTTGAGCTTTCCTACAGACTTGGTAAGGGTAATACAGTAGCTGATGCACTAAGTAAGAAGACTTAGAAACAGGTAGTGCAAGGGGCCAGTGGTGAGTGGAATCTTATTTTTTTTCTATGATGAATTTGGAGGTGCACGATAGTCAGGGGAAAAGCTATCTCTCTTCCTTAGCTGTGACTTCTACCCTCCAAGATAGAGTGAGGATGAAACAACTATCAGATTCAGAAGGCCTAGTTCTACGAGAGTTGGTGTTAAGTGAGGAACCTCTTCCTAGATGGACGATAGACGATGATTAGGTACTATGTTTCCATGGACGAGTGTGGGTTCCAGGGGATATACGAGAGGAGCTAATGCGGGAGTTTCATGCTTCATCTTGGGCAATGCATCCCGGAGTTACGAAAATGTACCGTGACTTGAGATGTCAGTACTGGTGGCCAGGTATGAAATGAGAGGTGGCTGGTTTTGTTACGAGATGTTCCACCTGTCAGCAGGTGAAGGCAGAGCATCAGAGGCCAGCCGAACTGTTATAGCAGTTACCCATTCTGGAGTGAAAATATGATGATGCCGTGATGGATTTCGTGACTGGGTTGTTGAGGTCACCTCGAGGCAGTGATGCCATGTGGGTTTTTTTGGAAAAACTTATGAAGGTAGGTAAATTTTTTCTGATCAAGGAGACCTTCGGTGTGAATGAGCTCAGAAAGTGTTATATCTGAGAGGTACTACTTCTTTATGGGGTCCCTTGTTCTATCGTTCCAGATAGGGACACCCATTTTCCATCTCGTTTATTGTAGAGTTTTCAGAGGGAACTGAGTACACAGGTGCTTTTGATCACATCTTACCACCCTCAGACCGATGGATAGTCAGATCATACAATACAAGTTCTTGAAGACATGCTACATGCATGTGTCCTAGACTTTGGGGGCTCTTGGGAGATTCACATACCCCTGGTCGAGTTTTCCTACAATAACAGTTTTCAGGAAACTATTGAGATGGCACCTTACGAGGCTTTTTATGGTAGGCCATGCCAATCACCTTTGTGCTGGATAGAGGCAGCTGATGTAGCTTTACTTGGACCACGTCTCATGAAGGAGACTTCTGAGCAGGTCTAGTTGATTTAGAAGCAGATGAATACTGCACAGTCTCGTCATAAATCTTATGCTGATCACCGCAGACGACCCTTGGAGTTCGTGGTAGGAGATCAAATTTTCTTGTGTGTTTCACCAAGGTTGGGACACAAGCGGATCAGAAGACATGGTAAACATTCTCTGATGTATGTGGGGCCGTTTGAGATTCTATAGAGAGTCGGGTCGGCTAACTATCGGTTAAAGTTACCATAGAGGTACCAGGCCATGCACGACGTCTTCCACGTATCTCAGCTATGCCGTTATTACTCAGACCCATCTCATATTTTTCAGCCTGAGGAGGTTGAACTTCAGGTCGATGCATCCTTTGAGGAGAATCCGATTCGTATTTTTGATAGGAACACGAAGGTTCTCCGAGGCCGGTATGTTCCTCTCGTATGGGTGCTATGGAAACATGGTTGAGTACATGACAAAACCTGGGAGTGGGAGATTGACGTACATGCTTAGTGGCTGGAGTTGTTCACAGCTTTATCTTCTCCACCCTTGGAAGGGAAATTCGGGGACAAATTGCTTTAAGGGGGGAAGTTTGAAAGAACTAGGTTCTTATTATTTAGACACACGTTTCTTCTTTTCCCTTTTCCTTATGTTTTTTTAGAAAATGCAGAAAATGGGGAAAAATCCCAAATTTCGTGGGTACACGCCGTGTAGTTTTCCACACACCATGTACTTTGGCCATGTGGGATGAGTACACATGGCGTGTAGGCTTGTCGGCGATGCAGGGTGTAAAAAAAGATTACATGCCATGTACTTGGTATTTACACGTCGTATAATCTGTCTGCAGGTGAATAGTAAGGCGGTGGAAGTAGCCACCAGTGGAGCGACAGTACATGCCGTGTACTCATGAATACACACTGTGTACTCTTGTCGATAAGTGAACAGTTCAGTGGTGGAAAGTAGCCGCCAGAGGAATAGTTAATAAAATGAAAATTACACACCGTGTACTTGAGAGTACAGGCCATGTAGTCATGAAATTTTGCTTAAAATAGGCAGTAGCCTCCTCATTCGATAGAGGAGGAAAACCTCCATTTGGAGCCCAGGAGGAAGGTCGAACCTTGGAGGATCACCCGATCGCACACCAGGAATCCAATTCCACCTCTGTCAATCATGTTGGGACCATACGGGTAAGTCCTCCCCTCTCCTTGTACTATTCTTACCAATTATTCTTATAAGGGAAGTTATTTACATTTGAACGAGAATTATTTTATCCCATATTTACACCGTTCTTGGTCATTTCGAGAGGCACCGTTCACGTATATTGATCTTAGGAGATCAAGGTAGGTGGTCTGATGTTTTATTCCAACTTTTGAGTGTTTTTGTGTACCATTATGCTACGCAACCATGTTGGGGTGACGTATGGCTGTGGCCTTTGCTAAAGGTTATATATAATTTCATAGATAAACATTTGATAAGTTAAAACTGCTGTTTGGGATCACTGCTTGGATCCAGGACCACCCCGGGGGTGCGTTCCTCTGTTTAGCCATTTGGCCAAAATACCTGTGGGTATACCGTGAATTTTAGCATGATTTGAAACCACCTTGAGAGGAATTGTATATAATTGCTTGATTATGTGTTGGGATCGGCCCGTTTACTTGTATAGCCTAAGGGCAGTGTTTGTTTAGCCTGTGGGCAACCTTTCTCATGCATGTGGGCAGTAGTTTCTATGCCTGTGGGTGACACCTCGTACAACTATGGGAAATATTCGTTATTCCTACGGGAAGACACCGTTGGGTTTCGATTCTGATTACCCGAGGGTAAGGATTGTATGTCTGAGGACAGTGTTATCATGAAAATTCACCATGGTGATTTTCATATGTATACCTTCCAAGTTAAAGAATAGGCTTGACATGGTTAAACGAATATTAAAATGGAAATATAACTGGTAGAGTTAGTTACTTTTGAGAACTACTTAGTTTATTGCATTTACTTTTGCACACTGCTGTTGCACATTTTCACTGATAGTTGGGCACATGCCTTTGGTGGGTGCCTACTAGGATTTATTTCTCTCACACTATTTGGGTCATGTCTTCAGCCCAAGCAGGATATATTACTACAGGTGTCGATAGGGGAAAAATTCCTTATATAGGTACATGATTGTAGCAAAGGAGTTGAAGAGCATGGGACTGAGCTTAGGCTTGTGATGTTTCTGTGTTCTGTTTACTCTGCTTTGTTTTGTATGGATGTACCTTGTACTTTGAGTTGTATTGTATTTTATTGCAGTGTATCCTATTTTGGATGCTTTAATAGAATTAGTGACATACTGTATCTTCATATGTATAACTGTTATTTATGTTTCACTTTAGTTTTTTATTTTAGTTGTCTATTTATCTAATTCCGCTGCACTACACTTTGACAAATGAGGGTATAGTTTTTCCACTATCAGACCTAGGCCCTCACTAGTAGTCTACAGCCTCTGACATTTAGGGAAACACGCTTGAGGTCATGTGACCAACCAGGATCGGGGTACCCGTTGAGTGGCACCCAGATCCGGGACATTATAGATTCCTATTTGAATAATTAAATTATTTATAAAGTATAATTATATTATTTTAGTATAAATTCCAAAACATTATATAATTATTAAGTCAATGGAAATGAGAGTTATATAAATAATTATTTTTTACTATTCACTTAAAAATCAACCATTTTATTAAAATTCCAAAATTTCACCCTAAGGTAATTGTGATTTGATGATTTAAAAAATTGAATTAATTTACTAATATTTAATTTATAGGATTTAAGAATTTAATTTTTAGTCACATACATGAATAAAACTAAATTTACTGTGTTATTATTTTTCTGGTAAAAAAATCTTACTATAATTGAAGCTCAAGTGTTGCATTCTTCCCTCATTCAAAAAATTCCCCCTTGAAATTTCTAAACTATCACATCATGAATAGATTATAGTATTTATTCATCATAACTTATTTATTTTTCCTCATCACATATTATATTTTATTATTCCTCCAAAGTACCATTACTATCCGAGTAATCCCATTCCTCAAAAATTGTTCTCAACTGTCAAGAATATAGATAAGCTCTTTATAGAAACATAAATACTGTTGCAATTTTATTTTCTTATAGGAAAACACACACATTGGATCGGGAATATACTTCATCAATAAAGAGATTTGTAACATAATATATAAATTAGAGAGGATAGGTGGTATTACTAAATGGTAAGATATAATTCCAATTCTTTCTAGAATTTCAAAAGGTTTGATGTACCCGAGGTATAGTTTTCCTTTCACATCGAATTGTATAAAACACTTCCATGTATAAAATTTCAAGAGAATTTGATCTCCCACTTCAAATTTATAATAATTCCTTTAGTTATCTATATATCTCATTTTACATCATTAACATGACTTAATATAAGTCTAAATTGTATTTACTTTCACTGTTGTCTCATCCATATGATCTAGAACTAAAAGCATCCTTTCAAAAAATTCATTCTTATAAGTTAGTGTATGAAATATCATGATGTATAATGCTTTATATGATTCCATTTTAATACATGAATAGAAGATACTATTATAATAAAACTCTACTAATGGTAAATATTAATCCCAAATACCTTGTACGTAGTTGTTAGAATGACCTTAAAATGTATTCTAATGATTGAATAGTCCTCTTAGACTCCCATCTATCTAAGGATGATAGGTGGTTATGAAAATGTTGCTCGAAATAAAGAGAATTATGATTCATTTTATAATTTTTTTTATCTAAATCGTAGTTCAAAATGAGAAAAAATTAAATGAGGTGCACCTTGAATTATTAAAAAATCATTCATATAGAGTCATTAAGGATGATCAAGAGTTAAATCATTTATTTATAATGAGGAAATGCATGTATTTGGTATAATAGTAAAAAATAAACCATATGTTATCATTTCTTATAAGAGTATTTGTTAATACATTGAAAAACACTATATTAATTTTATCCCATTTAAATATAGTGATATGTATAGGTTTAATAACTCTTATAAGATGTTTTTTATAAGCCATCACCTATTGAGAAATAAATCATCCTCATACAAAATTGAAATTTCACACATTATATTATCCCACAAAAAATGTTCATTTAAATTCCTATACATCATAGTACTAGAATGGTGTATATGGTAATTCAAGGTATGATCATCATCTAATAATCCACTTTTCAGATCATGTGTAAATGAAGCATATATATTTTTCTAATTTTAAGAAAACCGTATTTCTAAAAGAAGTCTTCCATAATCCCATCATTCACTACTTTAATTTAATTTTGATAATTCTCATCATTAATCTAAGATTTTTTTATCTTTTACAATAGTTATTATTTACTAATAATTTGAAAAATATGTGATATTTACCCTTTCCAAATAATTATCATATTTATCTTGAATAAGTTATTGAAAAATAGACCCAAATACATCCTTATTTTGGTTAGTAATACACAATATTACTATATCAATTCTTCTTCAAAAATATTTTCCTTACCGTTATGGTAATTTATTGATAAATCATAATATTTTAGTATCTACATTCATTTAATTTTCTATGTGTTGATATCATTATATGAAATGATATATTTCAAACACTTGTGATCTGTATATATCCTAACTTTTCACCATAGGTATAATACCTTCTAATATTCTAGGAAACAATTATGTACTCCAACTCAAGATAATATGTTGGATAATTTTGATTATATAACATAACAATAAAGATAAATAGTATATAACATTATAATAATTAATAAAGATGCATCCATGTCCATTCTTTGAACCATCATTATATATGAAAAATCCACCGACTCCCAATGTTAATCCCAATGATAGTGTCAACAATGGATAATTGTTCACCATCCTTTATAATTACACAAAAAATTATTTATATTTATCCATATATAGGGAATTAATTCATTCATATTTTTACTTGGTAATGAGTTTTGTAGTTGGGAAATATTTTTTGTTAATCACCGATAGTAACATGTTAAACCAACGATAATACATACGACGGTTAAGTTATCTGGTGTATTACATTATTTGGAAGTCATTTATTTTGACGGATTAATTGATCTTCCGTCCATAATCTAATATGGACAAGAAATTGAGCTTCTTGAATCCAGAATTTATATATTTTTAAATTTACCAGATAACTCATTTTCTCTAAGAGTCTCAATATTCTTTCATACATGGAGCTTATTCTCTTCATAAATTTTTGAGCATACCATTATATCACCAATAAATACCCCAATTAAATTATTAATATATTTCTTGAACACTTTGTTCATAAGATCTATAAAAATAGGGGGTTAATTAGTCAATATAAATGTAATTAGTTGGAACACATAATGTATATACCTCATATTTTTTTTCTTTAGAATATATTCCTTCTTTACAAAAAATTAACGATAACCAAAATGAATATCAATCATTGAAAAATACTTTCCTCCTTGATGTTTATTAAATAAGTCACCATTGAAAGGAAGAAGATATTTTTTATAAATAGTAATGATGTTAATTTCATTATAATGGATGCACATCCTCATAACCTCATCCCTATTTCTCACAAACAAAAAAAGATCTCTCCAAGGAGAAAAATTATGGTGTATGAATCCCATATCAAAAAAATCATGTATTTTTTTGATTTAACTCTATTAGATCTATTTAACATAATGTAGAGAGTATTAAATATAGTTTATTATCAGGGATGATTTCAATAAAAATTCAACTTAATTCTTAGGTAGATGTCTATGTAGTTCTTTAAGAAACACGTTAGTATATTATTTCACAATAAGAAAAACATATCTTATGGTTACATTTCCATTAAATGAGATTTTTATTCTATTATAATCCTAAAATTTCATTATAGTGTGCTAATAGAGGTAGATATAGATTTGATTTGGATGGTATAGAATCCCATCAAAAGATGAGGGGTTCCATTCCTTCATCACAAAATTTAATCTCCTAGCAGTAATAAATTTTTCTATTATAATATGAAATAAACTCCTACCATGGATGATGTCATAGTAAACCATATTAATAATGATCAAGTTTGAAAATACCATAATTATATGTTTCATAGTGGTAATTTAATGATATATCATTATTGGATTAATATTTTCACTACGAGCCTTTATTGGTAGTTCTTCTAATCTAGTTCTAGAGAAATATCAATTTTTTTGGAAAACATCGAAGATATAAAATATTAAAAATATCAATAATTAAATAAATCATTGGGTATATTTTAGTCAATGATAAATGATTATTCTTATTCATATTTAGAAACATCATCCTAAATTGTAGTTATTGAATAATCTTTTCCTTTCCCCCTTGGACATTTATGAAAGAAAATTATTTGATTATAGAATTGGAACCTTCTTTCTTTCACAGGAAATAATGAAACTGATGGCCTTTATCTCCCCACTTTAAGAAAAATACCATCCTCAGTAAGAATATATTATAGTGTTTATTTCCACAATATTTTTAGGAAAAAAATTCCATAGTTATATTCTTCCCTTTTCATATAATTCCTTTTCCATTATGCTCAATCTCCCTCTCTTTATCATGATTTTCATCAAAGTCTTAATACTTCAATGTTTATTCCTATATCTTGATTACACATGATATTATTTCCTTGTATGATGTGATGTTTTTTTGAGAATAGTTCCCTTGAAATGATTGGATTTATCCCATCAAAGAATCATTAAATATTACTATTTTAAATACACACATAGTCGGCAACAAGCCTTGCTAACCCAGTAATGTTGATTTCATACTTAGCAATATTTGTATCTTCTTTTTTAAATAAATTCATAATTTTTTTCTCCATGATTTTTCATTTCTAATGAGGAAAATATTTTTCAATGTAAAGTTCTTTAAAAAAATTCTACTCCATTTTTTGTATTTACTTCTTATTATTGGTGTTTTGAATTAATGGATACCATTGATATGCATCCATTTTGGGATGATAAACTACCACGAAAAACATTTCCCTTGTATTACTCACCAAATCATGAAATTAAATCTATAAAGAACTTATCAATTTCTCATATAAAAATGTGTTAGTAGTAATATTGAATGATGGAGGCTAATGATGCAAGAAGTTGTCAAATATTGTTTTACCACAGTAAGGATCAACATGATGCTCCATATAAGAAATATTTTTTTATCATAACTCGAGTTAGCTCCCACAATATAATTATAATATGTTTATATCTAGATCTAGATCTAATTCAACCTATGTTTTCATTATCTTAACAAGGAATGAAATCCCTATATAACTTACATACATTGATATGGTTTTCATTTATTCTACAAGGTTCCATTTATAAACAATGACACACACTATAATAGATCATAAAATTATGAATAATATTTTTAAATTTTGAAACTAGTGAAGGAATTTACATAACATGAAAATTTATTCATATCTAGTCTTAGAATAATAAAGTTAGTATCATTGGGAATATATACTTTTTTCAAATATTTAATAATGGTTTTAAATAATATGTGAACTAACACAATAATATCAGAAAGGTGTGTCAAACTAGGTTCAAAATAAGGGAACCTTTACCATGCTATAGAATAATAGATAAGATAGTCTCGACTAACTCTTTTTTCGGTTAATAACCCTAAATGAAAATATAAGAAAACCAAATCCACTTGATGTATACTTATATAGTTGTATTACTATGAAAAACAGATAATTTCTACCTTACCAAAAAAATTATGATAGTATCCTATAAATATAAATATCATTAAATTTTTTTAAAGGATAATGTTTCAAAATCTATGCATTTATAAATCTAGTTCTTGATGTTTCTTTTAAAATTCATATAATACCAACTTTAACACCCCGACTCGATTATCTCAGAGCCAAGGGTTCTTTTAAAAATTGGAAAAAAACACAAGGGATAACATCACAATGGATCCAATAGTTTATTTATATTAGGAAACTATATACATAAATTATTTTCACATTGCATATGATAAAATGAAATAAAATGTAATATTTCTTGTGAGAACATTATTAAATTGCCTAATAAATCCCTATATTCATTCATATATCCCTTTATTAGTATCCCATGGAATGGAAAATATAATAAAGGGTGAGCTCAGATACCGAGTAAATGAAAGTGTACTATAGAAGCTATCTCTAAAAAAATAAAACATGAATAATATGGTTGAGATAAAAAATAATAAACTATACCATATAATTAATACCATTAAAAGGAAACTAAATCCATGGAAAACATATTAACATAAATAATCACATGTATAAAAAAAGTTTCAAAATAATATAATTTTTAATTCTGGACATCCTAATCATACATGCAAGGTATTGTGATATGATAACATATGTAAATAGGTAAGTGATATGAAAAATCAAAAAACTAGTTTCTCTTATGAGACTTACCGATTCATAGAAGATATATAATGGGACTTTCCCATAACATAATAATTCTAATTGATTAATCATATGAAAAGGTAAATAAATCTTAAATTAAAAAAAAATAATCATCCTTATTGAAAAACTAATATATAAAATGATAATATTTTCTCCAATGAATAGATATAGCATGACCATAATCCATAAAGTGTAACATAACTAATGGTATTGAAATATTATATCCCTAGTAAAGCATAATATTCATTTAATAATGTTTATATCTATGAAAATACTTTATGATGATCAATGGAAGTTTTCATAACGAAAATACACCATTAATTTTAAAAACTCTTTATTAAAATTTATATGGTTCAAAAGTGTTACAGATAAAATTTTCTTCAAAAATAATTTTGGGAAATTTTAAAATAATAATAAAATAATTTAGTATTCATGAATACATGAATCTCTATCCATTACGTGTATGTACCAATCAATATTCCATTCACATTTTCAGAAAAAATTCAATAAAATGTCATTCATAAAATTAAAAGGATATTAATTTTTTTAAAAATTATAAATAAATCGTTGGTAAAAAAAATAATTAGTAAATAATTTAAAAATATTATTTAAAACATTTTAAGGAAAATATGGACAATGATGAAAAATATTCTAGATCAATTTTAACAAAATAAATTGGGTCTTTCTTAAAATCATTTTTTTTGGATTTTTTACAACATAAAGTGTGTAAATTGAATGAATAAATTTTAATTATCAAAATTAAATATAGTATAATGATATAGATTAGTTTGAAGATAGAAATATCATAAAATTCCATCAATGAATACTTAAAACTAAAACATCTTGAATACTGATGAGATTGTTAAATAAACCCGTACTTTAGGCCGAATTATCTCTGTAAGATAATTTAGTCTCTTGTGTACTAAATTTAAAATCAGTATAAATAAATACCATAAAAATAAATAAATTTATAATATCATATATGATACACTTATAAAATTTGAATACCCATTTTTTAATAATTATATAATATAATCAACATTTCAAAGTGTTAACTGTTTTGTTTTTAATGTAAATTTCTATTCGGTAGTTCTAGGTATTGCATATTTATCATGTTTATATATTATAAAGGATGTTAATAATGATATAAATATCATATATATTCATTATATACATATTTTTAATCATCATTTAATGTAATACATGAAAAATTATTCACATCGCATTGTGAAGGCCGTAGTCTAAACATACCCACGATCGACATTATAATTTTTTAACGAGTGGCTACGTATGAAGGTAAATGATATATTATATTTACTAAAATATAATTATATTATAAATATCATATATATTTATTATTTACATATTTATAACCATCCATTAAAATTGTTGAGGGAAAACGAATTACACCACTATGTGGAGTTGGCAATGCATACATGTGGACAGACAATGTGTTTAGATTTTTAAAGGATTAAAAAGAGATAGAAAATGGTTTTCAAATATTTATAATAACACCTAAATATATTTATTAATTTATTATGGATAAAATAAATTTAGTATAATTAAAAAAAGAAATAAATTTTAATGAGTTGTAAAAACAATTTCATTCTCTTAATGAACCCTCCTTTGTATCTCTTATTAAAAACCCCATGGTTTGTATTTTGGGATTAAAATGAACTATATAATATATATAAAGATGTTGGGTATATATATTTTTAGGTTTTGGTATATATATATTCTCAAAATATGTGAATAAGTGAGGTGGTTAGGTTCTATTTATAATTGAGGTGAGTGACACACTTTTAAATTTTCAAGGTTTTAAACTATTATTAGGTCACATTCATGGATAAATGACTCCATATTGATATAGTTTAAAGATAATATGTGTATTAGTTGAAATAAACTCATTAAATAATATTTTGACATGTTTTGGTTATGTTTTTTCCTTATATCTTAGTTTTATCCTATTGGTAACCGCTTTTACAATTACCACAATATTAAATTCTTTTACTCTGTAAGGGTCAATAATGTTACTATAAAAGGAAAAGTGACACATAAATGGATCATTTTATATATATTAATCCATATCCAATTCACTTGTACAATGATGGTATTTTTATGAATTTGAAACAATTTAATAAAATATTTTTATTGTAAAATATCATTAGTGTGATTTTTGGAACAATTAATTTACTTTGACATTAAAGTCAACAATATAGTTATGGAATTAAAATGTAATCAATTATAAAATAAATAATATGTTTTATTTATCAATAATTTCTTTTAGAGAAAATAATTTCTCAAATTTTTTTACATTTAATATTTTTAATATCATTTATATTATTTTTTAATTAATTTAATAAATAATTTTTCGATGTTATATAAGTATTTAAGGTATTTATTCAATAAATAAGAATAAAAAATATTTTATAAAAATAAAATAAATTAATTTCTATTAAAAATAAATATATTTAACAGGACATACCTTCTATTAACCATATGAAAAAATATTAGATATATTAATGTCAAGAGAGTGACATTTTCTATTTATCCTTTTATTTAAAGAATAAATGGTCACAATAAATGAAAAATGGAACCAATTGGCCATATTTGTAAAACCCCAAGTGTTCAGGAACATTTTTTTGAGTAAATTAAATATGTTTATTTGGATTTAACTTCCCACTACACCCCATTATGCTCATGTCATACTCTATATTGGTAATAACTTGTGTTAAATACAACAATGAGTGTTTAAAAAATAAAATTTTATTATTATGATTATTTAAAAAATATAGTTACATATAATCTATTTAACATTGTAATATGATAGTAAAAAATAATTTTATAATAATAATATTATTATTTTTATTTAAATAAAATATATTGATATTTAAAAATATAATTTCTTCTAAAGTTGATATGTTTTGAAAGTACTATTTTCTAAAAAAACTAATTTTTATTTACTTATGTCAACAATGCTAAAATTAATATTTTACACTTATAAATATAATTTGATAAAATATTATTAATTTTTGAATTTATTATTAAAAAATTCTGTGAGCATGGATTTGTTTTTTTTCAAAAATATTTCATGTTTTGATTGATTGTAAAAAATAATGAATATTAATTGAAAACTAGATTTTATATAATTTATTTATATAGTTAAATTATATTAAAAATATGGTTAAAATAATAATTAGTTTAATTATACGTAAATAAATCCAATTTAGGTTATTTTAATAAATATTATATTGAAATTGGGTATAAAATCATTTCAAATATTTGAACATATTCACTTTAAAAAATCGTCGTTACACCTCATCTGTAGGTTAATTTTTAAATTTATTTATACCACTATTATGAATTGAATTTTGAAAAATTGATTCCATATTTTTAAATAGAATAATTTAGATTTTATAATAAGTATAACTTAATTTTTTAACAAATTAATTAGTGAAAATGGTTAAAACTAATCACGACGATTCAACAAAAACCGAGTTTACTAAGGGACTAATCCTTAAAATTAAGTGAAAAATGACCTCTAAACTTATAAATAACCTATTTTATGAATTTCTTATACATTATCACTAATAGGATCCATATTTTTCAATTATATAATCCAATCTACAAGAAAAAACATTGGTGGCATTCTCTCTTTCAAACATTTCCATGTTTTCCACTCACCTCCCTTAGAAAAGTTCACCCCTCCCCCCCTCTCTTCACAACTTTAAAGACCATAGTCTTGTCCAATACCTATAAAAATATCTTAAAAAATACATACTATACTCATATACCCCTTAATTTGGGTAGGATGAAAACCAATTTACTTCTTTGGTGAAAACCAACAGGATATACCCAAAAAGAGGTAACGTTCATCAATGAACGTTTTTTGTTTTATAAATTCCTAAATACCCTAAAATTATTTATATATAATAATTATATAATAAACTAAGTGTTTTAAATATTCAAATACCTATTTATTTTAATGTTACAACCTTATAAAATACACATTTTTATTAAATGGGTTACGAAATCATTGTTCATATGTACGTCGGAATACCAACTCACAAACTGATATCATTTGTTTTTCAATTACCAGCTATAATGGTTGGTAATAATGATGTAAATGATGATTATATTTTATATTTATTATATTTATTATTTTTTATGATTATATAATTGTTATATAACACACACCTTCATGATTTCTATTTTTGTGGAATACGATAATGTCATTTGTCTATACGGTGGAAGAACGCCTCACAAAGCGATATGATTCGTTCACGCATTACATGAAATTTATTGAGTATGGTTTTTATAATCATATGTGATATATATTACATGAATAAAAAATAATGATATTATTTCATATACATTCTTTCTTTCAATCCTACATGAAAAATGGAAACAACGTTCATGCGTACATATGGCCTAACATCTCTATGAATGGTGCATTTCATTTCATATTTCTATATCTTATATATTTTTTTAAATATTTTTACAATGAACATAAATGATATTTATATCATTATTAAAAAAATTAAATTATTAAATCATGATTAAAGTAATAGTACCCTAAATATAACAAATAAAAACAAATATGGAAAACAAATTAGTTATTACCTGAAACATAACATGAACATGGAATTATTAATAAATAGTAAATAAAAGATTTTAATAAAATTATATATGGTATTATATAAATGAATATGGTTCTGTAATAGATATATAATAAACTTATATTTATTATACTGGTGGATTTAATGAGTATAATGGAAGTTAAGACTTAAGGTAATAGATTTCCATCCCACATTAATTTTCTGTGAGGCACAAACCAATTTCGTGACCAATTTATTATATTTGGTGTGTATAATTCTCAAGGATATATTTTAATATTAATTTAATAAGAATTATTTTGATTTTATTATCCATTTTAGTATCTCCCTTTCATGGGATTATGGTTTCAATGTTACTAAAGCGTCAAGGAAAATTGGTTTGCATTTTCATTTGTTGAGATGCTTGTAATGTTATGCACCGATATTCTTTTAAAAGGTGTACATATTTCCCATTTTAAAAGTTATATTAGAAATATAGTTATTCTCATGGTATATTAATATTCATTTAATATTATTATTTCATATAGATTATGATTTGAAGTTACCTATATGGAAATATTTTATTGCTACAATCTCATCATTTATTGACATTTTATATGATTATGCTTCCATTTATGATTGTATCTCTCTATTCGGTACGAAATATAAATTATTAAAAAAACAGTTTTTCTAAAAAATATAAAAACTTTTTTTTGAATGGAATTGTATACTTATACTTAAGGAAAATAAAGTTAATAATTTTTAATGTTTTAAACAGTGTTAAAAATTGATTTCAAGGATTCCTTTATATATTCTAAAGTTTATTCTCAAAGAAAACTGGTTTAAAAAATGGTTAATCTATTAAAAAGTGTTTTAAAAGGGGGGAGGATATTTTACCAAATAAATTCTTTAAGTAAAATTTAAAAATTATTTTTCATCTAAAATTAATTCTTATACTGTCACTGAAACATTACTGGGGATATAAGACAAGGGTTACATTCATATTATTTTTCTAAATGGTTTATGTCTTGATAAAATGTTGTTTATGAAAACCATTTCTCTTTTACTTTTTATATGTCTATTTAAAAATTTTCTATTCCATGGGTTATATGCTTTCAAAGCCGGTTTCTTTTCAAAGTTTATGTTGTGCTTATGGAAACTATGTATTTTTAATAGGTTAAGATATGATGATATTTTTGTGATAACTATTCCATTTCATGCGTTATGATATTATGAATTTTTATGATCTTGTTGAACACATATATTGTTTCACTATATGATGGGTGTGACCTATATCTCTCTCCAATTAATTGAGTAAAGATTAATATCTCATTAGATATATATGGCAGGAATGGGGATTAAACCTAGTTCAATAAAGGTCTTTGTCAAATATGATGGTATTGTGAGTCAACCTTGACTTATATGATTGTTTGGGGAGGGAAATTATTCCACTAATATATTCTTGGTAGTGAGACATGACTATTATGGAAATAATTTTATATGATTATTAGTTTCCCACAATTCCATGTCATATGCCAATGTTATGCTCTCATGGATCATGTTTATTGATTTCATTATGATTCATGTATTATGAACTACCAATATTAATTCCATGCCTCATGAGTATAATATTTGATATGTAGGGTATGATATTCTAATGTTATTATCATGTTCTCAAAGCCTTACGCTCATGATTATGCTCATGTATCTCCCTTGTTTACACTTACTGAGCATCAAAGATCACCCTTTCTTATATTTCCTTTCCCCAGGTTGTAAAGATATGTATTATTTATGATGTTCATATGAAGGGTTATAGTTATTAGTAATGTAGTGTGAGATGATGTAGTTTAATTATGAACGAGTTTTTATGTTTCCATTTTCCCAAATACACTAAAATAATATGGTCATTGGGCATATATTTGATTAATGTGTTAAATATTTTGAATGAATGATGTAATGTCTTTGTATGTTTACCCTAGGTATATATATTTGGTATCACAGAAAAAATTTAATTAACCTTTAGAAACTATAATGATAAAACCTTAGTGATATTATAAGGACCCAACCTTAAGAAGTTACTTAATCTTAAATTTTAGTCAAGAATATACATTATTACAAATTGAGGATCTTTCTGAGTTTATAGTTCTATATAATTAGGATACCTTACATACATAACATACCACAGTCATAAAAGAGTATGCTACTAAAAACAATTTCCATTTTTTTCAAAATATAAAACATTTAAACATAAACCATGATTTCTTTGACAACACTCCATATAAAAAATAATGAATCTTTTCTTTCTCTTACCTATCCTTATAACCTGTGAATTTTTTTAAAACATGGGATGAGTATAAAACTCAGTAAGGGATAAAAATATAGAATGAATTAGTCAAGTGATAACATAAAAAACAATAAAACCTATATCATAAAAACATGATTTCATAGAATAATCATGTTGTTACTTTGGGACATATTTACCATATCAATCATACATTCACCCTTACACATGAAAGAAACCTTTTTGTGAATTTCCATTTCTAGAGTACCCAATGCATTGTAAAGCTATAATGGGGCTCACCCGTCATATCTTGAGTTATAATGGGCTCGGCCCAACATATCTTGAACTGTAATGGGCTGAACCCAACATATCATGAGCTATAATGGGCTTAAAGCAACATAAATAATTTCCAAGGAACATATCATGGTAATAAAGTATCTTTAAAATCAAAATAAACCACTCATTCCATATACATATAAAACAATCCATTTGAAATTTATTAAAGAGAGTTTCAAAAGGATTTTAAAAATAAAGTCACTTAAAATATAATTGGAGTGAGAATTAATATAATGGAATGGATATTTGTACAGACTATAAATACACATATGGAAACCTAATATAAACATAAATTCATCACACTAATAATCATAATACCATATAATGAATAAAGAAGAATGTTATCCCAAAGAATGGAAATTGGGTTATGAATTCCCTTACCTCATGTTTGTCTTACTTTAAACTTGTTTAAACCTCATGTATAATTGTCAAAAGAGTGTTATTAATATCTTATAGAAACATATCCATCTTTATAATATCTTATATGATTATTTCATTACATCCTTTCACCCTTTAATTGTTATTATTTTGTTCCTTGCATTGTTTTGGGTGCGTTTATTTACATGATTTCCAAGATTGGTTAATGATGGATATTATTGTCGATTGGAAGTGAAACTCCATAATTTGAATGGAAATGTATTTAAATATTTCTAAAAAATTAAATTATACCATTTATTATTTTAATTCTGAAATGAGGATGATTCATAAGTTAAAACATTAATGATGTTCGTTTAGATCAATTTAGTGGTTCTTTGATAATAACGACCTCATTTTGTTTTATAAATTAAAAACATGTGTACAAATTAATTAAAGAACTATGGATGCACATAATACATATATTATAACATTTTTCAACTATAAAAATGGTTTAATTACCAGACATGATGTAATTAAAGAAAATTTAAATTACATTGTCCACGATGTTGGTAATTTGACACATCACGGATAATATTTTTTATTCCTTGAATAAGTGGGATAGGAGAAGAATAATGATGATGAATTTCCCATGAACATGAAAAAATACTGAATATACATGATTTCTAGAGATTTAAAACCTCTTGGGTTAGAGGATGTGATGAAAGATAATAACAGAAAAGAACTCAAAATAAAATAATAGTTGAGAAATCCCTTACAAAAATTCGACAACCTAATGGCTATGCAACATGGTTTTAGAAAACATTAAAAAGAGAGGGGAAAAGGGTCACCCATATCAAAATGAATCATAAAACATAATAGAGAAATAATAATATGAAAATAAGAACATGGTATGGATTCTTGAATTCTATATCACATAAAAGAGAACTTGAATGGAAAAAGAAAGAAGTTGAGAATTTTCTTACCTTGTAGAGTAAATCTTAGAACATGAAAGTTGGGACCCTTGGGGCTTGAAAAAACCCTGGGATGATTACTAGGGAGGTAAAGAGGATAGAGCTTCATTGATGAGGGATTTTTAATGAATTTAATGAAGGAATGGTTGGTATGTGTAGAAAAAGTGAGGGAATATTTTAATAATTTCCAAAGGACAACTTATTAGTGGTATTTTCAAAACCATAGGCTTATCCATGGTATTTTACCAAGGTATTAGCCACTTGGTACACCTCACATATTATTTTACTTTACAAAAGTTGACCCAATTTATTACATCATCATTATATAATTAATTATGTTATTAACACATTGAAACTCAAAATTGTATTTTTACTATTCACCAAAAAATCCACTGTTTCAGAAAAATCCAAAAAATTCACCCTAACCATTTTTTGATGTGTTGAATTCAAAAATGAACTCCATTTTTTGAAAATAATTTTTTTATATATTATTAATTTATTTTTTAAATAAAATCATACTTAATTCAAAAATTGACAATCTTAAAACTATAACTGCTTTTATATAACATTGAAAAATAAACCAAGATTTCACTATCTTAAAGAATTAAGAAAATAAATTAATAATAAAATCTACTATTCATTAGGGTCATATTACTATTCATATTACTATTTATAAGAGCATGTTTCTATTCACTAAAAAAACAAGTTGGTTCGATGAGACTCCAAAAAACTTTTTGAACACAATTATAGATGACTGTTTTTTGAAATTCAAAACAAAGAAGCTGAAAAATTATGTTTACAAGATAGTTATAAATATATACTTAAAAAATGTTTCATGAATTTCTTTTATTTTTAAAAACCATGGGGTGTTACACTATCCCAACCTTCTAGAAATTGTTTCCTCACAATTTTGTTTACTCATTAAACAAGTGAGGGTACCTTAACCTCATAGCTATTTTAGACTCCCATGTTTCTTATTCAACTATGTGGTTTATCATTAAAAACGTTACTTGGTTGATTACCTTTTTCCACAATATTTTTTCCCTTCGATCAAGAATCTGAACCGGTTTCTCTTCATAAGAAAGTTTATTTTCTAGCTGAACTGCATCTAGGCTCAAGACATGTGATGAATCTAGCACATACTTTCTCAACATCGAAACATGAAAAACATTGTGTACCTGAGACAAAATCATAGGAAAATCTACTCAGTATAAAACTGTCCCACTTTTTTTAGGATTTCAAAAGGATTGATGAATTGCGAATATAGCTTTCATTTCTTACCAAAATGCATCACACTTTTCCAATGACAGATTTCATGGAAAACATGGTCACCTACCTCGAAAGATAAATATTTCTTTCTATTATATACATAACTTTTCTACATGTTCAGAGATGTACTCATGTGCTGCTGATCATCTCCACTCTCTCAGCCACTTCCTCTATTATTTCTGGCCCCATCAACTTTCTTTCACCGATTTTATCCCAAAACACTGGATTCTGAAACCCCTTTCCATAAAATTCAAAAAAATGTGCCATCTATATACTGAAATAAAAACTATTATTATAAGAAAAATCAACTAAAGAAATATGGTGATCCCAAATTCCCTGATAGTCCATTTAACAATCTCAAAGCATGTCCTCCAAATTCTGAATCATTCATTCCGACTGCCCATCTGATTGAGGATGAAAAGATGTACTGAAATTTAACTCTGTTCCCAACAACTTCTGAAGCCCCTTCCAAAAGTTAGAAGTGAACCTGGGATCCAGATCAAATACAATAATAAGAGGAAATCCATGTTTCTTGACAATATCTTTGAAGTAAAATCTATAAAGATGATCCAAATACATTGTATGTCGAATAGAAAGAAAATGTTTATATTTTTTCAGTCAATCAATAATTACCCAAATCACATTGTTACCTCAAGAAGTATTTTGTAGTACCACCATGGATTCCATGGATATTTTCTCCCACTTCTAATCTGGAACTTGAAAAGGCTGAAGCATCCCCTTAGGTAACTGCCACTCATCTTTAACCTGTTGACATGTCAATCATTTCCTAATAAAATCATCAATATCCCTTTCCATTCCATCCCACCAGTAATATTTCAGAAGGTCTCTTTATATCTTAGTACTTCTAGGATGAACTAAAAATGAATAACTATGAGATTCACACAACAATTATTTCTTAAAATGATAATCCAAAGGTACACACAATCATTTACCAAATCTTAAAAAACAATCATTATTAAGATTGAATTCTGGAAGCTTACCCATTTTAACCAATTCTACCTTTTTCTGTATCTCACGGTCTTCCTTCTGTGCTCGCTTAATTATATCTAATAATGATGACTGCACTAAAACCTGAAACAAAACATATGTATTCTCCATATCAAAAAATTCTAATCCAAAATTCATCAAATCATTAATCAAGGGACCATGTCCCAAACACAACATGGTTAATGATGCATGATGTTTTCGATTCAAGGTATCTACCCGTTTGTTTGCTTTTCCTAGATGGTAATTGATCATGCAATCCTAATACTTTCTAAGTTCAATAAAAATTCTCTTACTCATGTTTAACTCCTTCTGAGTGAATATATACTTAAGACATTTATGGTCAGTATATATTTTTCATTGGGATCCGTATAAATGGAGCCTCCAAATTTTCAAAGCCAAAACAAAAGTTTCCAATTCTAAATCATGTGTGGGATAATTTATCTCATGAGGTTTTAGTTGTCATGAAGAATATGAAATTACCTGATCATTCTGCATTAGACCACATCTAAGTATCTTCAATGAAGCATAATTGTAGATGAAAAAATCACTAATTCAGGAAGGAATGGCCAAAACTGGAGCATTCACCAATCTCTTCTTCAATTCTAGGAAAAAAACATCACATTATTCTATCCAAAAAAATTTAACCCCTTTTCGTGTTGACTTAGTTAGCAGGCTAGATAACCGTGAAATGTTTTTGACAAACCATCAGTAATAACCTGCTAATCCAAGAAAACTATAAATCTATATAACATTTTTAGGACTTCTCCATTCATCAACCACTTATTTTTTGGTACGATAAACTATTATTCCATCATTATTTACAATGTGCCCATGAAAATAAATCTATTGCAACTAAAAATTACACTTTCTAAATTTTCCATATAGTTTATTTTATTTTAAGGTTTGAAAAACAATTCATAAACGTTTTCATGCTCCTATTTACTTCCTGAATATACCAGAATGTCATCAATAAATACAACCAAAAACATATCCAAGAACTCATAAAATATTATATTCATAAGATCCATGAATACAGTAGGTTCATTAGTTAACCGAAAAGTAATAACTACAAACTCATAATGACCATATCTAGTATGGAACACAGTCTTCAGGATGTATTCATCCTTTACTTTCAAATGATGGTACCCCGACCTCAGGTCAACCATCAAAAAATACTACGCTCCCTAGATCTGATCAAAGAAATCATTGATATGAGGAAAAGGATACTTGTTTTTAACAGTAATGTTATTCAAGGATATATAATCAAGGAAAAGTCTCATTGAACCGTATTTTTTCTTAACAAACAAAACAGGAGCACCCCATTGTAAATTGTTGGGCCGGATGAAGCCTTTATCTAATACTTCTTACAACTACTTTGTAAATTCCATAAGTCCCATTTGGGCCATTCGATAAGGAGGTTTAGAAATTGGATTAGCATCAGAAACTAATTCAATAGTAAACTCAACCTCTTGATTAGGAATTACCCCATTCAAATCCTCGAGAAAACATCCAGGTATTCATTTACCATCGGTACATCATTAATCTGAATAGTTACCTTATATTCAAAAATATGAGCAAGAGAACTTTCATTTCTATATTTTATCAGTTTATTAGCTTCCTAATATTTATTAATGATGTGGGTTCATTCTTGTACACAAACTGAAATTAATTCTAAAATGAAACTTCTTTTTCTCTACAATCTATCTTAGCATGAAAAAAATAAATCCAATCTATACCAAGAAAAACATCGAACTATACTAGAGGGAAAAAATAAGGATTGAAGGTAATATATTTCCACTAAAAAGGATATGCATATTCTTATAATTTCTTTTTTCCACAATATTTCCTCCAGGTGTTTTCACCATGAGATCTGGTTTCATTTAATGAGGCCGAATTCCCAATTTTTCTAAAAATTTCTCAGAAATGAAGAAATGTGTGGACCTTGAATCAAATAACTCAATTTTGAAATCTGTAAAAGTGATAAATGTCCCTAAGACCATATAATTTGATGCCTAAACATCTACATAAGTGTTTGAAAATGCCAAACCCTTCTGTTTCCTATCTTGTTGATTCCCTACTTGAGTAACTAGATTCATGTAAACACTAGAAAAATGACCCAATTCCTTATAGTTAAAGAATCTCACCATCGACTTCTCATTAATTTTTAGATAATTTTCCTTTCACTCATGAGAAATGTGTCTAAACATTCTACATAGGTAGAGTTTCCCAAAATTTACAAGACATTCACCAGGATTCCTTTTACCACACTTTTCACAAGAAGGGAAATTCATTTTCTTACATCTAGACTTCTTTAACGAGTTCTTTCCCATTTCCTACCAACCTGAACGCTTTTTATTTTTTTCATAAAAAGGAACATATGTGTCAGAGAACTCCATATCATCTTTTTCATCACAACGAACAAGCTTCTCATACCTTTTAAACTCTCATGAGGCCAAATCTTTTCGCAAAAAGCATTTTCAAACCAGAGTAAAATCTATTAATTTTTCTTTCAAAATCCTGAGTAAAATTCGGTACATACCTGGACAGTATTGTAAAATTGGATTCATATTCTACCACATAATCATAATATTTCTACTTTAGTTCCAAGAATTATTTCTCCATTTTGATTCGAACAGTTTTGGGAAAATATTTTTCCAGAAAAATACTCTTAAAATCATGCCATTCCAAACAGTTAATATAATATATTTCTCTCATATTCTTAACCAGATACCACCATTGATCGGCTTCACCTTAAAAATAATGAATGGATCTTATTAGCTTTTTATGTTCTAAACATCCCATGAAATCAAATATATTTTCTAGATCATTGATCAATCCTTCAACTATCACTGGATCTATAATTCCACTTAATGCTGGAGGATGTTGCCGCATAAAATTCTCCACAAAATAAATGTTTTTTCATGGTAGATCATGTAATTATATAGCATGCATACCACCCCCATTTATTACTTGTGTCAATTGAGCCATTGCTATTAGAAACTGCTCAATTCTAATTCCCACGGTTTGGGGATGCAGATTCAGATAGACATTAGTCTCTTGGTGCCTTCCTATATCAGCTTCCCTATTTCTTCTACGAAAAACTATTCTGTACAAACATGACATAGATAAAGCAACATGGTAACCCTTAAATTCTATAACATTTCAAATTACCAAAGTGTAAAAAATCATTTATGTTTTTTTAAATATCATCCCAACCACTAATGTTATCTAAACTATCCTATGATACCAACTATAAGTATCAGACCTTAAAAATTTATTTAATATTGAATTTTAGTCAATAATTTATGTTATTACACATTGAGGATATTTTTTATTTTAGAGTTCTATAGAATTAGGATACCTTGCATACATAACATACCATAATCATACAAGAAGATACTATTAAAAATAGTTTCCATTTTTTTCCAAAATATAAAACATTTAAACATAAAACATGTTTTATTTTCTAACACTCCATATCAAACATCATGAATCCCTTCTTTCTCTCACCCATCCTTATATCCTGTGAAAAATAATTTAACAACATGGGATAAGTATAAAACTCAGTAAGGGATATAAAGATAGAAATCATTAGTCAAGTGATAACATAAAAATAAATAAAACCCATATCATAAAAACTCAACTTCATAGAATAATCATGTTATTTACTTGGGAAATATTTACAATATCAATCTTATATTCACCCTTACACATGAAAAAACCTTTTGGTGAACTTTCATCTCTAGAGTACCCAATGAATTAGTGAGCTATAATGGGGATCACCCATCATATATTGAGCTATAATGGGACCAAACCCACATATATTGAGCTATAATGGGCTAAAACCAACATTTCATGAGCTATAATGGGATCAAACAAGAATAAATAATGTACAGGGAACATATCATGGTAATAAAGTATCTTTAAAATCAAAATAAACCACTCATTACATATTCATATGAAATAATATTTTTAAATTTCTTAAAGATATTTTTAAAAGGATTTCAAAAAGAAATTACCTTAAAATATAATTGGAGTGAGAATTAATATAATGTAATGGATATGTTAATTCACTATAAATACACATATGGAAAAATTATATAAACATAAATCCATCACAACAATAATATTAATATCATATAATGAATAAAGAAGAATGTTAAAAATAATAATGGAATGGATATGTGTATACACTATAGATACACATATGGAAATATAATATAAAAATAAATTTATCACACCAATAATATTAATACCATATAATGAATAATGAATAATGTTAACCCAAAGAACGGAAATTGGGTTAAGAATTCCCTTACCTTGGGTTTGTCTTACTTAAAACTTGTTTAAACCTCTTGTATAATGGTTAAAAGAGTGTTATTAATATCTTACAGAAACATATCCATCTTATAATATCTTATATTATCATTTCATTACATCATTTCACCCTTTAATTATTAGTATTATGTTCCTTCCATTGTTTTGGGTGCGTTTCTTTACATGATTTCCATGATTGTTTAACGATGGATATTCTTGTCGATTAGAAGTGAAACTCCATAATTAGAATGGAAAGGTATTTAAATATTTCTAGAACCATAAATTATACCATTTATCATTTTTATTCTAAAATTAGGATGATTCATAAGTTAAAACATTAATGATGTTCATTTAGAACATTTTAGTGGTTTTTTGATAATAACGACCTATTTTTGTTTTATAAATTAAAACCATGTGAAAAAACGAATTAAAAAACCATGGATGAGACATAATACATATATTACAACATGGTTCAACCATAAAAATGGTTTCATTACTATAAACTATGTAATTAAATCAAATTGAAATTATATCATCCACAATGTTGATAATTTGACACATCACGAACAATGTTTTTTATTCCTTGAATAAGTGGGAGAGAAGAATAATAATGATGAACAATTTTCCATGAACATGATAAAATATTTAATATACATGATTTATGGAGCTTTCATGCCTCTTGGGTAATAGGAGTTGAGGAAAATAACGAAAGGAAAGGTACTCAAAATAAAATTATAGTTGAGAAATCTCTTACAAAAATTCAGCAGCCTAACAGTTTTGCATTGTGGTTTTAGAAAACATTAACAAGAGAATGGAAAAGGGTCACACATATAGAAATTAAAAATAAACCAGAATATATCAAGAATAATATGATAATAAGAACAAGGTATGGATTCTTTAATTCTATACCACATAAAAGAGAACTTGAATAGAAAAAGAAAGAAGATGAGAATTTTCTTACTCTGTAGAGTAACTCTTAGAGTTTGAAGGTTGGGAACTTGGGGGCTTGAAGAAACCTTAGGAGGAAAACTAGGGAGGTAAAGATGATAGATAATCATTGATGATGGATTTGGAATGAATTTAATGAAGGAATTTATTGGTATTTATAGAAAAAGTGATGGAATATTTTAATAATTTTTAAGGGACACCTCATTAGTGGTATTTTCAAAACCACAGGCTTGTCCATGGTATTTTCACAAGGTATCAGCCAATTGGGACACATAATATATTTTTTTACTATAAAAAGTCTACCATATTTATTACATCATAATTACATCATTAATTATGTCATTAACACACCAAAACTCAAAAATGTATTTTTTACTATTCACTGAAAAATCAACGGTTTCAGAAAAATCCCAAAAGTAAACTGTAACAATTTTTTGACATGTATAATTCAAATAATAACTCCGTTATTTTAATATTATTTTCTAAATATTATTAATTTAATTTTTATATAAAATCATACTTAATTGAAAAATTAACAATTTTAAAACTATAACTACTTTTATATCACATTGAGAAATTAACCAAGATGTCATTATCTTAAATAATTAAAAATATAAAATAATAATTAAATTTACTATTAATTAGGGTCATATTACTATTCATAAGGGCATGTTACTATTCTACAAAAAACAAGTTGGTTCCATCAGACTGCAAATAACTTTTTGAACAAAATTATAGATGAATGTTTTTCGAAATTCAAAACATAGAACTACAAAATTATGTTTAAAATATAGTTATAAATATCTAATTAAAACAATATTTCATGCATTTCATTTATTTTTTTAAAACATTGGGGTGTTACAGATATCCATAAGGACATGTCTTAGGATAATTCTAAGTATTAGTCAAAGTATAAGAAAATGTCTTGAAATTTTGGTAAAGAATATAGTGATTGGGTTCCAAGTAATTACATCTATGTCTAGATACAAAAAGTGGATGTGATTTAGGAGCATATTTACACAGTTGTATAAATAATGAAAAAAACATATTCATCAATAATCGATCGAGAGCTGGTGCATGAAAATGGTCCATGCTAAACCCTTAATTTAACACTCTTGAGGGATATTATTTTTGAATTCACAAAATTTTTATGAACCATCATAGAGAATTTAAATAGATTATGATTATGAATATCCTAGGATAAAAGTAAGGTTTCATAGTTTAAAAATGATGTTTCCAGGATTTAGACATCCTATGATTGTTTTTTTTGTAATTATGTGGTTCCCCACTATGATAATTGTATCTTATACTATGATTTCTTGTTTTCGTAAATAGATGGAACATGAAGGAACCACATTAATTCTGAATGTGATGGAAAATGAAACAATTTTCTTTTTGAGAAACCAAATGCTATGGGAGCTAGAATTAATAGTATTATTGTTATGATCATGAAATATTCTCAAGATACAAATCATGTTGTACTATAAAGTGAGAAAACAAATTAAAAAGATTTTGTTCATTACTTAATGAGGTAATTACCACCATCATTAAGGGGGTATTATAATCCATTAGTGGATGAGAAATGTATCAATACCATTAAAAGGATATTTTCCATTTTCCAATGTTTGAAACATGAGAAAGTTATTCTGGTTGTTCATCATTTAAAAGGAGACATAGACAAGTGGACAAATCTCATCAATAATATGAGGTAGAAAGATAATATTGAATCCCTATATTGGGATGACATCATGAACTATTTTATTATTTTAATACTTTCCTCATTTTATTCATAAAGAGATAGATAATGAGTTCTTTATGTTAAGGAAAAGGGATGAGGAATCAATTTCTTCCTACGAGGATAATTTTACAAGACATGTGAGGTATACTTAGGTAATTATCATCCAACTCAAATGTAAGGTTTATGAATTAAATATCTACTTAAATATAAGTATTTTAATGGAGTTAGTCATAAGATACTTCATTACCTGTGAGGAAATTTTAATAACAATTCATTAAGTTGGAAATGGAGGTTGGAGTTATGCATCAATGTCATAGTTTTTATAAGAATATGAAGATGGAATTCAAATATAAATATGATAACCAAGGACAAATGAATATGAAATTTCAATTATGATAAATGTATGGAAATAATCATGTATTTAATTTTCTTAATGGTACTAAAAAATATTATATTGTGGGAAGGATGGCCATCAAGATTTCGACTGTCGAAGTGGTGTGAAAAAGTAAGATAATGTTGCAAATAGAGAGAAAGATTAAAATAATTAACCACCCACACTTAGGTTATTTATGTGAAAGGGGAACAATAATTATTCTATCTAGTTACCAAATTATATGGTTAATTAAGATGATCGATGTTAGCCAACTCTGTAGCTAAGGGAAATAGGAGAAAATCATGTGATTATCATTTATAATGAGGGGAATAGTAATAAATTAGAGAAATGTTACACTTGTCATTCACTCTAAAACAATTAATGTATTATGTGACTCTATATTTACAAATTATTTTAAATATAATGAATTTTCTAAGGATATAAATATGTCACCGAAGATATTAGATGTTGAGTTAGCTGTAAAAAAACTAATGGTATGATGATCACATCACATGTCTGTGTTCCCTATCTAGTTGATGTTTTTGGGAATGTGCTTATTGTTAATCTTGTTATTCTCTATCTGGTTGAATATAATTTTATCATAGTCATATGTTGGATTTATTTACAGAAGTCTAGCACCGATTTCCAACGATATAATGTCATTATTGAAATTCCAAGTGAGCTTATGGCCATCTATCACTTCGATGATAAATATGATCTTACCATTGAAATCACATCTGTTGTAAGAGTCATGATTCCTTTTCAGAAGGGGTGTTTATCCCAAATTGTTTGGGAGAAACACAACATCGATGATAATCCTATTTTTTTGGAGTTTTTGGATTAATTTCTATTATAAATTTATAGTGTTCCACCGAAACATGATATTGAATTCTCAATATAACTCATACGTGGTCCCACACCAATATCATAGACTCCCTATAGAATGGCCCAGATTGAGTTACATGAATTAAAGAAGAAATTCCAAGAGAATCTTGAAAAGAGATTCATTAGGATAACAGTGCCACCTTTGGGTGAAAATATTCTATTGATTATGAATAAATATGGTTCAATGCTATTTTGTATTGATTATCATGTACTTAACAATATCACTATCAAGAACAAGTATCCTCTACGCCATATTTATGACTTGTTTGATAAACTATGTGAAGATCAATAATTTTCCAAGATTAAAATTAATTATAGATATCATTAATTGAGGGTTAATAAGGAGGATATACCCAAGATATCTTTCCATACAAGTTATAGACACTATGAATATATAGTGATTCATTTTGGTCTTACAAATTCCCCCTCTATCATCATGGATTTAATAAATAGGGTCTTTATATAATACCTTGATATGTTTGTTGTAGTATTTATAGATGACATTATTTTTTATTCAAAGAGAAGTAAAGAGTACGAAGATCAATTGATAATTGTATTAAAGACCATAACATGAAGAAACTATATGAAAGATTTACATTTTTTGAATTTTTCCTCCCTGTGGTTTCATTTTTGTGTCACATAATCTAAAGATTGGGTATATCTATAGATCCATCAAAGAGGGAAGTTATTGAAAATTGTGATAGACCACACAGAGTGCCTGAGATCTTATTTTCCTTAGTTTGGTTTAATATTACCAATACTTTTTAGAGAATTTATCACAACTACTTAATTCACTCACCAAGATAACTCTGAAGGGTGAAAAGTTTATATGGACAGATGAATGTGAAGAAAACATCAAGGATCTAAAGAGAAGGGTTTTCAGTACCCCTATTATTACATTACACAATAGTTGAGTAGGGTATATAATCTACAATGATGCATATAATAAAGTATTGGGATGAATTATCTTGAAAAATGTCATGGTTATAGCTTATGACTCACAAAAATTGAATATTAATGAACAAAATTACCCAAATACTGATTTGGAGTTATATATGGTAATTTTTTCCTTAAATATATGGACGAATTGTCTTTATGGTGAAATGTGTTACATATATACCGATAAAAAAGTTTAAATTATATATTCACATAGAAGGAGTTGAACATGAACCATAGAATATAGATAGATATGATAAAGGACTATGTTTTCTCAATACATTTCCTTCCTGGGAAAGTGAACAAGGAGGCTGATTCTTTGACATGAAATGATTAGACTAGCATATACATTATGATGGTCACAAAATATCCAACATTTTTATATTTTTAAAGGTTTGATCTAGAAATCATGACGTAATGGGGGAAATCATAACTTGCTCAATTGAATTTTCAACATTCTTTCTATGTAAAGATTAAAGAATCATAGAAGGAAGATATAAAGCTTCAAAATAACTATATAATTTTTCCTGAGATTATCATTAATCATGAAATAATGATAATGTTCAAGAACCCTGTATGTATTTGATCTGTACCAGATTTGAAGAGGGGAATGTTAGAGGAAGATCACAGTTCTTCATTCTCTATTAATCATATAAGAATGAATATTTATAGAGATTTGAAAAATATTTTACGTGGGATGGCATGAATATAGATATCACAGAGTTTGTATCTCAGTGTTTGTTATAACAGAAAGTTATGTCAGAAAAAAAATTCTAATGGGATGCTACAACCATTACTCATACCATAATGGAAATGGGAAAAAATTACCATGGATTTTGTTGTAAGACTCCCTAGATTTTCTAAAGACCATGATTATATAAGGGTAGTAGTCGATCACCTTACTCAGTCAGTACAATTCCTCTCAATCAAACAAGACTTGTATTTAGATCATATTTCCATAATATAATCTAAATAAGTGTTAATGTTTTATGGATTACCACATTCCGTTTTATCTGACTAGGATCTGATATTTACCTCAATGTTATTGTGAATCATTTAACAAGACCTCGATATAAATTATTTTTTATAAATGCTTATCATCCTCATATGGATGGTTAGTATGAAAGGAAAATTAAAACCCTATAGGATATGTTGAGATATGTTTCTTTGGATTTCAATGATGGTTGGGATAAACACCTTCTTCTAGTTGAGTTTTCCTATAATAATATACTTCACGCAAGAATTCATATGGATCTTTATGAAGCCCTCTAGGAAATGAAATGTAGAGATCCAATGTGATGGAATGAAGTTTGAGAAAAATATATATTGGGAATTGAGATAGCTAAATAAAGGGAAGAGAAAGTTAGATCAATTAAGTACCATATCCAGGAAACTCAATGTCAGTAGAAACATTAGGCTGATAATTTTTAATGATCTAGAATTTGATGTTGGTGACAAGGTATTTCTAATAATTTCTCTATGGAAGAAGGTTATGAGATTCAATAAGAAAGGGAAGCTACTCCCTATGTATATCGGTCCCTTTGAAATTATTGAATATATATAGATGGTAGAATATTACTCTACACTTCCACCAAAACTATATCAAGTCCATAATTTGATCTATGTATCTCTCATGAGGAATTATATACCTGTACCTTCACATGTACTTAAATCATAGGTCATACGTCTAGAAAAATATATTTATTAATAGTAACAATTAGTGGAGATTCTAGATCATATAGAGAAATATATATGAAAAAATATCACTCAATTGGTCAATGTTTTGTGGTGAAACCACCAATTAGAGGAATATAATTTTGAACCTGAGAATATGGGGAGGCAGAAGTATCCTCATTTGTTTATATTAGAGTGATGAATTTGGGGGGAGAGATTAATTTTAATGGGGAATAATGTATCACCACTTATTTTTTATGAACTTTTTTTCATATAAATTAAATTTATATGATGGATTTTGGTTCACACTACACCAAGTTGTGCATACATTATACGCTATATTAGGCTTAACTTGTGTTACACGTACCAATGAGTCTCTACGAAACACCATTTTTTATCAAAATTATTTAAACAATATAGTTATAACATAACCATTAAATATAGAAATATTAATAGTAATAAGATCTTTTTAAATATGATTGATAATTATTTTATATAAATAAAACAAATTTTAAATGAAATATATAATTTTTCGTAAAGTATATAGGTTTTTATAATACTATTTTCTCAAAAGAACTGCTATTTATGCCCTTCAATGAACAACAATAAAATTAATTTTCAATACAATTAGAAATTTATTATTATAAAATAATATTACTTTTTGAATTCATAGTTTTTAAATTATCTTAATGCGATTTTTTTGAATTTCCTTGAAAATTTTAATTTTTTGATGAATAATAAAACATACTGAATTTTAATTGAAAAGATCATTTTCATAATATATATATGTATATTAAATTCAATATTAGTTTTAAACTAAAACTAGTTAAATTATATATCAATGAATCCAATATAAGTCGTTTTAATCAATTTCACATTAAAATTGGATATAACACCAATTCAAGCTTTTGAATATTTTCACTTCAAAAACTAATTGTTTTGTCCTATCTGTGGGATTAATTTTATATTAATATATGAAACTTATATTAATTGATTTTTTTAATATTGTATTAAATATTTTGAATGATAATAATTTATAATCTCTTATAATACCAACTCCATTTTTTATCAAATTGATTAGTGAAACCCTTAAAATTAATCACGCCGGTTAAGAGAAAAATGAGTTTATTAAGAGACTAAACATTAAAAATAATGGTTAAATGACCTAAAAAATATTCCAAAACTAATTTGATGGCCATAATTAGACCACATATATTATATTATAATTTTTTTCCATCATTGGAGACACTCGACCTTGAATAAACAAGGGTGGAATTATTTCTTTAAAATTGTATAAGTTTTCCACACAACTCCTTTATAAAAGATTACACCATACCCCCTCTCATCACACCTATCAAGTCATTTATATCAACTAATAACTGTCAAAATATCTTATAAAATTCCCCAGTATCATCATATAAACTTTATATTCAAATGAAATTCTACCAAGGTAGTCCTTTTGTGCAATCCAAAAGAAGATACCCGAAGAAGATGTAACATTTATCAATGAACATTTTTTTACTTCTTCATAAACCCCATTAAATTACTTACATTGCATTATTATATGAAAAAATAATTATGATAAATACATTTGAATGTTTCTATTTTATGTTTATGAACAAAAAACATACACACTTCTATCCAATATGCTACGAAATCATCATTCGTGTGTGTGAAAAACTATGGCCTTGGGAACCGATGCCATTCATTTTTTCATTTCCACTTATCTTGGTTGAAAATAATGATAGAAATTATGTTTATATATTTTTTATTATATTTATGATGTTATTATGATTCTAGTATTATTATATCACACATAATTTCATGTTTTCCATTTTTTATAAATATGATAACGCCGTTCGTGTGTACGGTGGACTACCGCCTCACGAAGCGATGTGATTCATTCATGATTTCCATGAAATGTATAAAGGATGGTTTTAATAAAAATATGTGATATAAATGAAATAATTGTTTTTATGGAATGGTAATACATCATATAATTTTACATCATTCAGTATGACAAAAAAATGGAAATAACATTCATGTGTACGTACGATATACCATCTCTATGAACGGTGTATTACATTTCCTATTTATACCCATTATAGATTATTATAAATTCATATATAATGAATATCTATGAAATTTTTGTCGTTTTTATCCTTATTTAAATGATTAAATCATGATTATTTTAATAGGAACAAAAATATAATAAAGAAAATAGTATATAAAAAACAAAGTTGTTTTTACTCTAAATTTTACTTTAACATGGAATTGTAAATAAATTGGTAATAAAATGCCACAATAAAATCATATATGATATGATATAAATGAATAATTTTCTATGATAGATTTATAATAAAACTTTATTTATTATACAAGAGTATAAATGAGTACAACGAATGTTAAGACTTAATGTAAGGGATTTCCATCTCACTTTTATTTTCCTTGAGATGTATTCCATGTTCACTATCTATTAAAATGATATATTCAAAGAAAAAAGTGTTTTCAATTTTTTTTATGTTTTAGAAAGATTTTTTCAAAGAGGAAAGGATATTTTCTTCAACAAATGTTTTAAATAATAATTTAAAATTAATTTCCATATAAGATGACATCTGTTGGTGTTGCTCATGCATTACTGGGGATATGATCCAAGGGTACCATTCATTTGTTTCTATGAATGGTGTATGTTCTCATGAGAGTACGTTTATGAAACATGTTCCTATTACATAGGTTATATGATTATTAAACCTATTTCTCTTCCACATGTTATATGCTTATGAAACCCTCTTCTTTTCATGGGTTATGTTCTAATTGTAAAACCTGTCTCTTTTCCCCAAATTAAGATATGATGAAATATTTATGATACTCATTTAAATTATTGGGTTATTTATATTATGAATATTTATGATCTTGTTAACACATATGTGTGATTTAACTATCTGATGTCTTGTAACTATATCTCCCTCCAATATATTTGGTTAATAATTATATCTCTTGAGATAGACATGGTTGGAATGGATAGTTAACCTGGTTCAGTAAGATAATTTCTACACTAAGATGGTCTTGGGAGTGAACCATGACTATTAATATGGCTTGGGGAGTAAACCCATTCAACTAAGGTAGACTTTTAAGTAATTCATTACTATTTTTTTAATTATTATATACCTTTATGTGTTTTCTCCAATTCTATGTCTTATGACAATGTTATGATCCCAAGGATAATTTTATTTCATTCCCTTATGATTAATGTCTTACGAACTACCAATATTTATTCCATTACTCATTATTAGGAAATTTGATACACATGTTATGATCTTATAATATTATTATCATATTCTCAGACCCTTATGCTCATTATTTTTTGTACATATCTCCCTTGTTTACCCTTGCTGAGGTGAGAAATATTTACAAAGGTTACAATTCATAATGACCAAAACTAAAAGGGACTAATTTAAAAAAAATTATCTTCCAAATTCAAAATTTAAATCCATTTCTCAAAATTGAATCTCCATAATTTGTATAAATTTATTTTATAATAATCCCACAAAGCTTTATGAAAATGGTTTTCTGAAAAATTTCCTTTAAGGATAATATTATTTCTATACCATGATCAAGTATAATGTTCATTTCTAAAAAATTATGTAGATTTTTCTAAAGTATTAATATATTAATTTATGAACGAATCTAGAACATTATTATAATTTTTCAATGAAATCAATGATATTTTTATAAAAAAATGGTTACTTTTCACTATTCACTGAAAATCAATATTTTCTGAAAAAATAAAAAATTTCACCCAAATATAGTTTTCATATAGTGATATAAAAAATAAAATTATTTATGGAAAATTAAATATAATAAATTTTAGAATTTATTTTTTTCTCACATTCTTGAATAAAAATATGCATGTTATACTATTGTTTCTCTAGAATGAAAATATTACATTAACTGAATATCGGGTGTTGAAGAATCAAACCAATCCAAGAACAATTTATAATTAGGGAACTAATACCAAACCAAAATAGTTATATTTGGATCGTATTTCCCATTTGATACTCATTAGATGATATTAGATCCCATATTCTAGTGTATACCTTTAATGCCCAACACATAATTCATTCTAAGGTTCCATATTAAAACAATTTTGTGATATGAGGTGTAGCCCATTAAATCTTTTATTTTATCCAACTATCCTTCCAAAAAAAATTAGGATTGTTTTTACAAAGAGTAATCATCCCTTTAAACTAAATAACACACATATGAGTCTCTACTTTAATGAAAATCAACATGATCTAAATGTTATCCACTACCATTTCTCATCACCCTAACTCACCTCCTAAGAACTATTATCATGAATAATTCCAAAACAAACACACCTCCAGGGATCAATATTCTCTATTGGAGTCACTATTATCATTTTAAAATGTGTTTGATGATCTTCCACCCAGATGTAATAGTTAGTACACCATCACTTTGATACAACTTGTCAAGATCCTTTTATCCATACCATACCCTCTAGGAATAACCCATAATACCTTAAATGGTTACATCCAAATGACAATTAGTGATAAGAATATTTTTAACACCCCAAGCTTCCACGGTACGCTTCTCTTTGAATAATGTGATAGCGTGTGTTGTACGCAACACCGAGTTCTAACACACCATAACTAATCAAACTAGCCGTTATGAATAGTAATACCTAATTTTTGAAATTATATATATTTTATATTTCAAAATGGACTTCATTTTTGGATTCGGAATATCGAATTTAGCCTAAGGTGAAATTTTGGTACTTTTCCTATAACTTTTATGTTTTGATGAATAGTAAAAATTACTAAATTTTAATTAAAAACAACTTTTTTAATCGAAATAATTTATATTGATAAATTATGAATTTGAGTGGTTTTAAAGTATATTTAGAATATATTTTTACCATTTAATAAAATGTTGGTCATTGGACATAATTTCACAATTAAACCAAACATAAACAAGTATCAATCTTTTGATAGTTATTTCTCTTAAAACCACGCTTTTTGTTTTAACAACGGGAATTAATTTTAAATTAATTTCTGCCACTTCTGTGTTTTGAATTTGGAAAAATGGATTCCATATTTGGAATCAGTATTTTCAAATTGTGTAAATAGGTAACTTTTATTTTTAGACATTTTGAATAATTACTTCGGTAAATATTTTATTTACCATGGTTAATGGTAAATCCGGCAAATAAGGGTTAAAAAATAATATTATAATAATATTAAATTACCCTAAAACGTGTCCTAGACTTATTTGTTGATACATGTTCGACCATAGTCATCTTTGGGTAGATTTTGGGACCCCATGGAGCCACTTGTAGGTGATAGGGACACTTAATTTTAATTAAGTTAAAATGAATACAAAAATGACACAAGAATATATCTTTTAGAAAAACAATTTTTAAATAGGGTTATATATATTGTATTTTCGACTATAAATATTAATTATAAAGATAAAAAGATTTAATACATAATTATATTTTATTTATAATTTTTATAGATTACATAATTTAATTTATTTATGACACAATGATGATGCAGTAATTACGATAATAGTGAACATTTAAAATAATTGATATTATAAATACCCAAATAAATATAATTTGAGACTTTTAATGAATTAAAATAATTTTATAGGATAATATGACATATTAGTATTGATTTAATTAACTTTTTTTAAGTAATCATTCTGTTATGAGTTTCACAAAAATCAACTATTGAATAGTGTCAAAATTGACATAAAAGGGTTTTTAAAACAAATATTATATTATTAATTGATATTAAATTCCTAAAAATATAATTTTCGGACAAGAGACTTATATAATGATAGGTGTATTATTAATGGACAACTTGGGGGTCTCTTGGATGTATATATTAAGTTTATTAACCATATAATATAAAAATACAAAGAGACATTGTAAAAGTGAAACTAATTAACTTAGAGTTAATATTTAAAGATAAGGTTAATATAAGTACCCAAACCTGTATAAATTCTGTTGGTTGAGTGGTTTTAGACCCATCCCCACCTTAACATTTAAATAATCCTCTTTGGAACCATTATAATCTGAATATGAATTTATTATAAATTAATATTTCTAGCTTTTCCAAAGGTTCCCATCACCCCTCTTATAAATGGGAACTCCTCCTTCTCATTTCTTCACACCTTCAAAGCCTTTTGGTTCGGCCAAAATATTCCCAAATACTCTCCCAACTTACCTAACTACAACCTAGAGGCCTTAGGTTGATCATAAATCCATCCTAAGGAGCCCTTTTGATCAAATCAAAAGGAAGAACCCGAAGAAGAGGTAATGTTTTCACCACCCCTTTTCCAAGTTCCTTTCTTCTTCCACTTCTTATTCCTTTGTTACTACCATTCTAAAATAATAACTCTAGTATCATATATATACGGTGATGTTATTATAAATATGGTACAACCATATTCAGTATTCTATCCACCCTTTGAATAACATGTCACCATACGTGCGTACGTACGGCTTACCGTCTCCACGTCGTGGTCTAATTGTTATTCAATATATTATTATTTGGATGGGTATAATAATGATGTGTAACTCATGTAAATAATAAATATAACATGTTAATGATTCTGTATATATGATATACCATCCATTTATATATTAATTTAATATCAAAATAATTATATTGTCGCTCGTGCGTACGTACGGACTACCGTCTCCACGAACGCGATGAGATTCATTCTCCATCGTATCCATTCAAGTATAATTATCATTTGATGATTTGAAAATAATTTTTAAGGACTTGATATCATTCTGTATATGAATAATAGACAACCTATCCATGAAAAACATGGATTATGTAACAAAACATATAAAAGAAAATGAGTAAGTTAACACCCGAAACGACGATAATACTAAGATATTATTAACAAAGCAATGTTAAAAGATCATATATGATATCATATGAATGTATATGATTCTTGTATAATTTAATAACAATTATTTCACCATTATACAGAATGTTAACCTACCCCAACCAAGGAAAAGTACAAGGTAAGGGTTTATTTCACAATCTCTTCATTATCCGAGGTTGTTTATACGTAATAATCTACTGGGATCTCTTTATCATCCACATCCATGTTTCTTAAAAATGTATTTCAAAACATTTTTACTATTTTCAAGAATATGGGTTAAGGTCATTTATACCCTTGCTGGACTTTTTTTAAGAGTTTTATAAAGGAATCTTTCCGTCATTTTCCAAACAAGGTGATTTTTAACCTTTTCGACAGAATTAAGGTAAGAATATTTTTTTAACTTATACGACGGGTGCGGTTATTTTCTTTCGTTATAAAATCGTATAAGATTCCCTTACAAGATTATAAGAATATTTTCAAATAAAATGTTTTATTTTATAAATATATGACTCTTAAATGATTTCAAAATAGAAATAGATATTTCCCTAAAAAGAGTTTTGATTTTATCTATGTCAACATTCTTTGATGGATTTTACGCTTATTTGAAGTTGATTTATTATGATACAAAACTTCTATATTTTATTGAGGTTTTGTGATATGTTTGATTGTGGATGTGTTATTTTTATACCATTCATGGTTTATGTATGAAGTATTTACATTTCGTATGCTAGTTTTAATATGAATGTTTATGTTATGTTTAAACCTTTTCATATGGGAATGCATTGGACTTAATATGTGATGGGTGGAGCCCGATATAGCTCCTTGATGCGTCGGTAGGTCTTGTGAGACAAACTAGTGTCTTGGCATAAGGCCTTGGAAAAATCTTATTTGCAGTCTTGGCACGAGGCCTTGGCTATGTGGTTATGATAGTCTGGCATTATGCATTCCATCATTAGGAAAGTGGTTATTGATATTGCATGTGATTATTCGATTAGTAGAATATCCATGTGAATAAGTAAATGACATTATTTCATTTTACTTTTTCCATACTATGTTGAAGTTCAAGTTTAAAAGGCTTTTGTTTTAGTTATACATTGCCTTAAATATTTATTCTTATTTATGAAAGTTTCTGCTATATTGTTATCCTTACTGGGCATTTGAGCTCACCCATTTTCTATGTTTTATTTTTCCCAGGAAGTGGAGATGTAAATTATGAATGACCTGTAGGGATATTATGTGGGGATATGAATGTGGAATATGAAGACAATATGTTGTTGTAGTAGTTTTTCACTTTATGATGTAATGTAAAACTTTATGAATATATATAGTGTTTCCAAGGCTACTAAACCAATCGGTCTTTCGAGATTTGATCTTTCTTGTGATCATGCCAATGTTATGTAATAATGCACCGACTCTAGTTAATTGGGGTCGGGGCATTACAAGATTGGTCCACCCAATATTATGTGTCAGTCACCGCTCCTCATGGAATCAAATGTGGGATAACAAAAGAAATACATCCATTATAGGGTGTTATTTTTTCAATTAGTGGTAGTTAGAACTCCCTCAAAATTTATTACATGTCAATACCCAAAACTACCATTAACATTAACACCCTCAACTATAATAGGTGGTTTTATGTTAACATAGATAATGGGAAAAATAATTAACAGTGGTTATGTTAATGATAGTTTTAAACACTCTAATTTAAAATAAACACAACATTTGAAACTATACTTAAAAACATATTTACATTGGATTAAAAAGTGGAAATGGTAGTGGAAAATTATACCACCACTAATATTAAAAAGATAAAATTGGCGAGGTTGTTGAAAATTCACCAAATTTACTAATTTTGTTGTAAAAAAAAAATAGTGGACACAGCCCCTCTTACCCCCCACTCCAATTTCAAAAGCCCAACCCTCTTACTTATGTGCACAATCCCTCTCTTTCTCTTATTTGAAATTATATTCCACCTCTACTATGTCCAATTACTCCACATTTATTACATGAATTGGTGTAACACCCCAATATTTTACAGTTTTTATCTTCTTAAATCAGAAAAATTTATTCGATAGTTTACGTTTCACAAAAAAACTGTGACATACTATAAAATATTGGCATGACCATTTGAATAGAAATGTAACTATTAGGAATAGTAGTGTGGACATTAAAACAGTAACCTTTTCTATTAAAGTATAAATAAAATTTATTTATGTCTTAAATGAATATATGATATAATTATATCATATAATAAGTAAATACATATTTTAAAAATGATAAATTATGTGTTGGTTTTTTTGTGAAATGTAAGTGTTTTTTTAAAAATATATAATAAATATAGAAAATTAAAAGATAATTCATTTTCATAAAACAAATTCATAGATTATTTTTTTTTCATATGATTATAAGATAATTTTATAATATCATACTTAATTTTTCAATGTGTCATAAAATTAATTATAACATTTAAATTGGTATTTTTTTAATTAAATGATTATTTTAATTAATATTTAATTTGTCATATTTAGAAAATTATTTTCAAAAAACAGTTTTCATTTTTTAAATCTCTTCATTGAAAAATGGTTTGGGTAAATTTTTTGGATTTTTTCAAAATAGTTGAATTTTTAGGGAATAGTGAAATACAATAATTTATGGCAGTTCCTTAATACATGAATTATTGAGTCATGAATGATGTATGGATTATTTAAGAACCGTTATTTATAACTCACATGCCCTATTTATTGTACTTGGTCATACGAATCATTACTATTGGCAGTCTTGAGCCAAAATAATAAACCAATGAATAAAATAATCAAAAAATACCCCTCACCACCCATTCTAAGCTTTGGAGATTTCCTATATTATGATCGATTACCCTCCCAAGATTATTCACCACATCCAAATTCTTTTGGTTTTAATAAATAACCCAACCCAAGTTCCTTAAGGAGGTTCTCAAAGAGATAAAATTCAAGAGGTAAAACCAAAAATCATTCTCTTTTAATTTATTTTAATTCCTTTTCTTTTCTTATCCACACCTTACATCCTCTATACAAACATGCATAATAACTCCAGTATCATATTTATACTAGAATTTTATTATGTTAATGGAAAATATAATATACCAAAAAATATAAAAATTTTAGTGCATATTAAATAACATGTTTTATAACATTAAATTAACTAAGTTATGAAAATAATAACTAAAATTATGTAATTTAATTGATCAAAATAAAATTTTATTATAAGTTAATTTAATATTATATAAAAATACATATAAATAATATTACTTTGAATTATTATAAAATGATACCCTTATTGTATGTAATGTTATTTCCCGAAAAAAGATTTTATGAAATATTTATAGCATTCAAATCTAACGTTATATTAATTTTAAATAATATATTAATCATAAGAAATAATATTTGAATTTAAAATAATGTTTTGTAGTATTATTTTATTTAAAATAATATTTTAATATAAATATATTAATCTGAATATTTTTGAAAAAAAAATAAATGATTTGAATAAAGGTATTTGTTTAAAAATGATTATTTAAGAATTACATTTTGAAATAGAACAAATATAAATAATTAACTATATATATATTATTTCTTTTTGTGGATATAAATTAAAATTAATTTTTTTTGAAATGAATAAAATCTGACCTGTTTTATTATAAATATAACAATTATAATTACTAAATGTAATGATAACAATAATAAAAATAAAAATTAATGTTAAAACTTATTATTTTAAAATAAAACAATTATGATTATTAAGATATATAGTATTATATGAAATTTTAATTATTTCAAATTTGTTTTTATAAAATTCTGAATGGTTAGAATCATTAAATTATTATTATTAAATTAAGGTAATATATTTTATTATATAAAATTATGACTAATAATTTTTCTTTTTTAACATGAATTATGAATAGATTTATCTTAAAGATATGAGTATTATTAATTTCTTATATAAAATCTGAATTAATAATATTTTTAAACTAATGTAAGAATAAAAATTGATAAAATATCAATTAATCAAATTATTTTATAAATTAAAAAAATGATAAAAATGAGGATAAATTGTGAGGTAAAAAATTATAAAATGATTTAAAAAATGAGATCTTATTTTGTTAAAAAAATGATAAAACATATAATAAAAAACAAAATAAAAAAGTATAAAATGGCGAATAAAAAAAATGATAAAACAAATATAAAATTAGATAGGATAATCATGTGGGGCATTTGTGTATGGGGAAGTCAAAAAGGGAACCCCCATTTTATGGAAATCTTCTAACGCCTTGAATGTTGGAATCATATATATATATATATATAATATGAGTGTGTGACGTGTAATGAAAAAAAGTGATAGAGTCAATTTTTCTCCATCCTCTACATTGTGGATGAATATATACATATAATAATAATAATGATAAAGATTTTATAAGGGATGTGGGATTATAAATGAATGTTTAGAAAGAAGTTGCACTCCCCTCTCTAGGGAAACACTATTTGCATTTACAGAGATAGTGGGATGTTTAAATTTTTTTTCTTAGTTGTTGGTGTTCTACAATGGAAAAATAAAGTGAGTACTGCTACATGTATGAGGTAAGGGTGATATTTTATTTGTTTATTTTTAACTTATAATGATTAAGGATGTATTATATTTATGTATATATTATTTTCAAAAATTTTCATGTTTTTTTCTTTTTACGGATTTTAATTTAAAATTTATATTTTATTAAGGGTGTTTACATGTACAAAAATTTATATATACTCAAGTTCATATTATTCACGTGTGTGTGTGTGTGTGTTTACATATACTCTATTTTCTAAATCTCATGTTTATACATGTACACAATATTTTTTAATATCAAGTTATTAGATCTTATAAACATGTATTATTTTCATGTTTATAGGTGTTCTTAAATAAATTACTTATGATTATTTGTATAGGTGAAAACCTATATCATCAAAGTATTATTTTATATAATAAATAATGTTTCTTGATACCATAATTTCATGTAATGTAATCATGTCATTTTAAGCCATCATATTATATACAAGTCATTCATAATGATGATTATGGGAATACGTTATTGATTATTCATGCTATTTCATATACACACACACATATATATATATAAATATAGAAATTTCCATTGAAATAAATTATTATTTTATGCTAAAAACTTCCAAAATGAATTTTATGAGTATATTAAGGATATTTTAATACATGAATGTTAATTACCATTCTATGAATTTATGTAATGTCTAATGGTAATGGTATTTGGTTCCTCATAATCTATGTTATTTCTTCCAATGAAAGTATTTATATATAAATATTTAAATGTGTGAAAATATGTTTTCATGTTTTTAAAGAAAAAAACTCCATTGAAAAATGTATATATATATATGGAATTCTCAAAAATGATTTTATAAAATTAGGTTCTTGAAAATTGTAAATATGATAGGGAATCTAGGAGTGAACCCATCCCTCGAGGATGTGGGTAGGCCTAAGAAGCCTTCAATGCTTCAAGTGGCCCTAGGATTTTGTTGTCAAAATCATGCACAATGTTTTCCAAATATTCACTGGAGTTTTTTAAAATAATTTACAACAATAATATTTCCCAATTATTATATAATTATTGATGGTATTTTAAAAAACTATATTGAAATTTTCTTTTCACTGACCTTTTAGAAACCCCTTACTGGGAAATTTTTTTAACCTTGTCTTTCTAAAAAAATTTCCATGATCACCAAGAATTATCATGGAGAATAGATTTTATAAGGAGTTAGTACACTTTATGCTGATTATATATATTTTTTATAGATCTGATAAATTTTAATGTTTTTGTCTTATTTTAAAAAACCAAGACTAGAGATTCTCATTGAGTATAAAATGTTCTATTTATTTTTTAGATGTCATTATAAAAAAATTAACAAGTTTTTTTATATACAAAAATTGGTAGCATGGATATATTGTCTTACATAATATCCATCGTCAAACTCTTTCTCATCTTCCTTTTATTCTAAAAATGAAATCATCATCTATGATGTGTCGAATTACCGTCATCATGCCTAAGAAATTTTAATTTTACATTAACACATACATGGATGGTTATAAAACCATTATAATGGTTAAATAATATTATAATATAAATATTATAAGTTATATAATTCTCTAAAACCAATATATAAACTTGATATTAAATAAAATGATATAAGTTCATGATGGTCGGAAAAACCACCAAAATAAATTAAATCATTTTCATTCAAGTTTTATCTAATGAATCATCTTCATTCCATATAACCAAATGATATATAATATCATTTAAAATTTTTTAAGACCATTATTGACATATAATTTCAATTATGTAGAATTATAACCATTTTACTTGAACTTCCAAACCTGTATTCAAGCGAACAGATCATGAATACTAAGTAAACGAACACTCCTGAAATATTGAAATTGAATATTGTAACTCATCAATAGTAAATACATGAACTTAATAAAATTATACTAAATAAAAAACATATATAAAATTTTAGTGATTAATTAATTAATTAATATAATTTTATTATCCAAGACATTAAGTATAAGTGTAGAACACTTTCAGACATAAGGTAGGGGATTTCTTAACTCAATTTCCATTCATTGGGATAAACTTATATGAAATTTTCTATGTTAAACCAATAATATATTTTTAATGACCTATGATTGATTTATACTATAATTTCAATTTTATGTTTTGGCTTAAATTTTTTTTAAAAAAATTTCAATGATATATTATCACTCCAATGATATGATCACTGTATTGGGTTTCTCACCCCACTTTTATTTAATACAGATTTGACTTAATCACCACTTATTTCTTTTGTGTGGTGTATATATTCCACCATTTTATATATCATATAATTAATTTATTTAACTGAAAGGTATTAAATTTTTAATTTTATGAATATTAATTTTATGGGGAATATGATTTGATTGAATACAAAGTGGTTTGGGATTCTCCCTAAACATCCATTGTTTCCTTCATATAACACTTTTTGTCCCTTTACCCAAATGAAATTCTTAAAAATTCTTATGTAACATTACTAAATTCAGTTTTTATGTTACAAAAAATATTTACCTACCTTAATTCTTATTTTTTTTGATGGAAAAAACATGTTTTATAAGGTTCCGTTTTCAATTTCTCCTAATAAGCAAGCCCTATTAAAGGGAACTTCCCAACTTCTAATCGATTTTATAGTACACTCCACAATCTATTTTAATACACTGTTATTTTTCTAAAATAAATAATTTTGTCCTGAAAAAGTATCTTTGTTCATTGTTTGGTTTATTCAAACAATTATTCCTTTTCCATTTAAGTATCTTTTATTTCCCCCCTTAAACCGCACTAAAGTGGCTCAAATATAATAATTTTTAATCACAATTTTTAAATGTTTTCACATTAGTTGGAAATAATTTATCACAATATATTTCTACTTAACATTTTTAATTAATTATTACATGGATATTATTATTGTCTAATCCATGTAGGATTATTACATACAGTGTTTACCTTGATAGTTATTTGAAAAACATAGAAAATATCGATAAAATTGTATCTTTTTTATGTGTATATTTTATGATAAGTAAAATTATTTATTAATAAATATTATATATGATTAATTAATTAGATTAGTATGAAATGGGGTGGGGAAATTTAATGTAATCCCTACAGGTTGGGGAATGATTAATGCAAGCCCCTCGATGCATTGGTAGTCTAATGAGATGAAATCAGTTGGGGAAACCACTTCATGTTTGTTTCCAAGAAGAATAGGATGGGAATCTACCCACATATATAAACCATATTGTGAAAGGTCTTGATGGTATAATTGTTCATTTTCCAGATACATAACACCCAACAATAAACCATTTTCTTCGTTAAGTATTCAGTTATTAATTTCCATTAGAATTTCACTGAGACTAGAACAATGGATGCATTGCCATTTTCAGTTTACTGATCGACATGTTTTGTTTAGCTATTTACCATTCATTGTTGAATATAATTATTTATTAATGTTTTCTTCCACTATACATAACCCTTACTTATCCTTTTTGATCACCCCATTAATTTTTCCATATCTTTTTTATCAAAAATAGATCATTTAATGAGTTTTCAAGGATGCAGTTTATTAGTGTTTGTTGTCTATATTATTTTATTTTTTATTACCATTGATAAATTGTTTCTAATTATTTATCTAGTTCTTAAATACTATTAAAATAATTTATACATGGTGATGTGATCTTCTATATTTATTCAATTGTAATAAAACAATCACCAAATCTAGGCTACTGTGGTTAGGGTTGTAACAGTTGGTATCAAATCTAAATTTAGTAGAAACCTAGGTAATTAGATTTAATAAATGTTATATTAGGTAAAAAGACCCTAATATAGAGTTTGGGGATAACCATATAATAACATCCCATTTTTTTATGATATTAGATACACATATCATTTTCAATTTATATTAAGTATTTCTTTATTTTTGGTATTATAAATTATGATTCAAAATGATATAGTAAAATATAGTATAATAAATCATTTAGTCATAGAACCTCATAATAGTAATGAGATCTTCGGAAAATAACATGATCCAAAGATTAAGGAGGGTCAAATATTTTTTGTCCTTATAAAATCTATTGAAGGGGACAAGTCTCCTAGACATGTCATCATATGAGGATATAATATCATGTTCTAAAAATACAAAAAAATAACTATATATGTATTATGGATTTGGTGGGAAGAAAAGTTGAATGATTACATCTAGACAAAAGTTTTGTAAAGTAATAACAAGAAAGAACTATTTTCCCACATGTAATAATTGTATAAATAAACAACCTAGTGAATGCTTAAAATGAATTAGAGTTTGTAATAGGTGTGGAGAGAAAGTACACCATGATTATGATTACAAGGGTACAAAAAAAGTTTCCAATATATAATGCTTCAACTGCAAGGCTATTTTATGCTATGAAAATAAATGTCTAATGCATTAAAGAAATATACCCCAAAATAGAATAATGGATCATAGTCAAGCTTATGCTACTAACTCAAAAGAATACGAATGGATATATTCCTATTTTTGAATTAAAAAATTATGTTTGTTGAGTATTTAATCAATAATACTATGTTTATAATAATCATTACATATATAAGTATTTTACAATATTACTTATTATTTTAGTAATTTAAAGAATTTTATGAATAACACCAGTAATCAATTGATGTGATTCTTTTGTAATTTGATCGTCATAAAAACACATGACATAAGAAAGATAACCCTAAATATGTTCTTTATTTTAATATAATAATAACTTGATATTTATGGGAAAATATTGGTTACCATGAAGGTTGTTAGTGATATGATGGTTTATTTTAGGCATGTTTAATAAATATTTAATAGAGATTAATGTATTATTATATTTGGTATTTCAAAATAAGAGATATGTTATTTTGGTAAATCTAATGTTAGGTTGATTTCTTAAATTTAGTCACTTTCCTTAAAAATGTTTCTCTTTGAATTTAGAAAAAATATATTTTGGATGAGTCTTAAGGATAACTACTTATAGAATGGATTAATGATATTATTTATTAAGACTAAATTATAATTTATCATATTGGATAACTTATTATAACCATTTTGGTTTTAGTAAACATTAAATAGTTAAAGGAATGACATGTGGATTTTATGATTCATAAAAGAGATTCAACCATATAATTTTCCTTATGTATTTGTCTACATATTTAAGAAATGAAGTGGAGATAGATCATAGAAGTACCAAAGGATGAGATAATGACATGTAAATGAATCAAGTAACTTTATTTTCTCAAGATATTCTCTTTATTGTAAAAGAAACACGAAAATCCATGAAAATGATTTTCGAAAAAAACATCATCCATTTACTTCTCATTCTGAGAAATCTGTGATCTTTTAACAGATCAAAAAATTTACAGTTTTGTGATGGTTAACATTCTAATGACCATGTTATCAATCACTCTCTACCAAAAAATGATAGTCATATTTTCTCTTATGTTAATATTTTTCCTTTCCTATAAGGTTATCCTATTCAAATGCCTAATTTTGTGGAGACCATTGCATTTCCATTTACCTCTTTTTTTGAGGATGTATTATTAACCTAATTTACGATGTAGGTTTCCCAAAAAGGGATTTTTGAGTATTAACCATTTATTTTTGAAGAGAAATTTCAAAATTATGGTGAAAAAATTATTTTTGGATAGAATAATGTAACATACTAATATTTTATATTATTTATCTTATTAAAAAATTCAATTAATTTTATTGTTTACATTACAAAAAAGAACCGAGATAAACTATTAAAAATTTACATAATCGTTGGAATATTAATGTTACTATTAGGAATAGTTATGTGGTCATTTGAATAATAATATCACCTATTAAAGTATAAATAAAATTTAGGAATCTCATAAATAAAAATATAATATATTAATATCATATAATTAGTAAATAAATGTTTTTAAAATGATAAATTAAGTGGCGGTATTTTTGTTAAATATAAATGTTTATTTACAATTTTATAAATAATAAAATAATTTAAAAGAAAAATTACTTTCATAAAATATATTCATAAAATAATATTTTTTTATGGTTATAAAATAATATTATGAGACCAAAACTAATTTTCAAATTACAGTAAAGTCAATTATTATATTAAAACCAATATTTTTTTTGAAAAAATGATGATTTTAATTAAAAAATAAATTTATCGTAATCAAAAAATTATTTTCAAAAAATAGAGTTCATTTTTGAAATATACATATCAAAAAATAGTTAGGAATATTTTTTGGGTTTTTCTAAAATAGTTTATTTTATAGGGAATAGTGAAATACGATAATTTATAGTATTAGGAAAATAGAATAATTATTGATTCATAGATGATGTATGAATTATGTAAGAACCATTAGTTAAAAATCACTTCCAATAGTTAATGTACATGTTCATAATAATCATAAATATTGATATAATTGAGGAAAATAATAATAAAATTAGTAAAATAATAAAAAAATCCCCTCTCCTCCACTATAAAGACTACCCCTCACCACCCCCTCTCCTGGAATATTCTATGATTTGTGGATTGCTAATGTTAATCCCAATTACTATTACCAACCTCTTACCCATGTCCAGTATCTTTTGGTCTTAATAAAAGACTAATCCCTATTTTCCACTCCAAATATCAGCTTTAGGGAGGCTAATGAGCATCCCAACTTCATCTTTTCCACGTTTGATGAAAATCAGAGGAGTATATTTGATATTATTATGACGAATAATAATTTGGATTGATGTGCTTTCGTTGGATATGTTGTAGTTAGTTTTAATATTTTATATTTTCATATCACTCAATTTATGTCCTCTCTATAGGATCATTTGGGATATACCTTATGGTGCAAGGATCATCCTCTGAAGTTCTATTTCATGATTTGGAGTGTATGGAAAAATTATTTTCCAATTGACGAGAATATCCAGTGGATATGGATCATCCTTTCCTCTAAATGTATCTTCATTGGGGAGTAGAGTAATGGGTCCATGAATCACCTATTTTTCAACAGTGATAGGGTGAAGGATGTTTAGGGTGTGTTAGGCTAGTTCTTCGGGCAGTCTAATTATAATTTTTCTACTGAGGACTTCAACCAACAATGGTTCCATGGTGAAGATAGACCCAAAAACAAGAGGAATGACAGGTCTTTAATCTCCACTACTAGTTTCTATAACTTATGATGATACAAAAAATAAAAATCGATAAGTCTTCAATAAGGAAAATCATGGGTATCCTATTCAATATCATAAATATAATTATAGACTTATACAGGTTATGAAAAGGTTCGGTAAATGGACCTTATCTCAAGCCTCTAATTCCATCACAAACCTTCCTCAAAAAACACATTATAATTTATGGAAAATTGATCAAATAAAAGCCTCACCTTACTGGGAACAAATGAAACACAAATGGTTCTTTCTGTATGTGATCTATGCATGGTGGTGGAGTGGTTAGAGATCCTAAAGCTTTAGTTGTTTCATCTTTTTGAGGTGTATTCAGGAATGATGAATCTCTTAAAATGGAATCATATTATATCCTCATAGGCATTATCTTATTTAATCATAGGAACATTCCTATTATGTATATTTAGACTGGTTCATTAATAATATATAATGAAATATTATTTAAAGGACCTTCTCCATGGTCTATTGAATACTCCATTAGAAGATGAAAGTGGATAATAAACAACCACATAACCATTCTTCATACTTGCCCAGAGGGTAATGTTGTGGGTGACATTCCAGATTCTAGTGATTCTCCAAAGGATCATATCCTATTCCTTTATAGCATTGGTTCCATTCCACCTGAGGGTACCATCTTTGTTTCAAATGACACCCTTGGGCTCTATTATTTCACACCACCTTAATTTTATCTTTTTAGAATCTTCATCCCATTATCAATTTAATAAAAAAAAAATCTTTGGGTGGTTAATTTATTTTAATTTATTATATTTTATTTTCCCCTCTTTACCTCCTCTATCAAGCCATTCATTATAAGTCCCCATACTTATACATTACATAATATTAATTTAATTTAAGAATTCAAATTGAGGATTTTTTCATGTTAAGTGTTTTGGAGAATGAGGACATAGCTAATACGAAATAACAAAAATTTATAAAAAGTGGATACCACTACCGTAGTATCGATATCTTCCAAAATATAAATCTATTAAAAGTAAACATGATTTCATTTTCTTGATAAAAATATTACAGACTTCTTCCTTTATCTTACCCATCCTTATATCATGTGAAATGTTTTTAAAAACATGTGATGAGCACAAATATCTCAATAAGAGATTTAAGATAATGAAATAAAATGTGAGTAAATGAATATTTATGAACCCATGAAATTATAAGAACCAGGAAAAAATTCATAGAAATCACAAATCATAAAGGTAACTTGTGTCATCCATATCATACTTCCATTTTAGCTTTCACAACTACATAGGGATTAACCTTCATGGTTGAGTTTGGAATACCTATCACAATATATTCCCTAAATCTATTAGGATAACCCTTATAATTTAACTCGGTATCATTACCCAATTCATTGTAGATCTATCACACACTCACCCGACCTTAGTTTGTCACAAAACTGCCCGTATACATAAGCAATTCACAAGAACCATAACATAATCATAACACATAAAACATGCATAAAGAAATATTAACATTTTTACATTTCAATCATAAGAGGTCACTTTAATATATTGAAATGATAAATTATTTATCAAAACCATTTTCAATACAATAATACATAAAATGGGTATATGGTTTTTATTTTCTTTAAACATTATAGCTTATAGAGGAAGCCAAATATCAAATAATGGTTGCAGCGGCAGAACAATTCGTTGTCCCCACGTACATTAAAAAAACTAAATTTTTCATTTAGTAAAACACTTCATACAAAATTTTATCATTTTTAAAACTGTTGAATGAAATTAAAATTCAAAGTGGTTTATTATACACCGTATAAAAGAAAGTGGTGTATAATATCAAAATATGCCTCAATGAAAGGAGATTGGGCCAATGTCTCTAACTCTGAGTACGAATCATCGCATACAATCTTTATATTGATGAATAATAAGCATAGATTAATTTTTAATTAATTGAGAACCTTTTTCAAGTTTATTATTTATTTTATATCACTTATTACCTTGTTATAAAAGTTATATAATTATTTATGTTCATATCGGATGTTTTTTCGATATTCAGTACGTGATTTGAAAATAAACATGGTTTTGATGTGACAAGTACATGCGGTTATAATCTATAATATCTAGAATAGTATTCATGAAATAATCATTAATTTTACCCATTAATCATACTTTTTGAATCAAAACATTAATTATGGTTATGAAAAATGAACAATGTTATATTCATGGAGACGATAGGCCGTATATATGCATGAGTAATGTTTTAATTTTTCATTTTTCATTATATAAATAAGGCAATTATTATTTTATCTATCCAAAATTATAATAATATTATTGGTATCATAATAATAATATAAATATACTTATATTTATCATACAAGTTATGTGGTGAATAAAAATGATTCACGTCGCTTTGTGGAGGTGATAATTCACTCATACACATGAACAATGTTATTTTTTTATGTGAATTGAAGGTAAGAAAATAATTAATATATTATTCTACTAAAATGATTAATATTTAATTAATATAACACATGGATGTTAATTTAATCATTATAACTGATCTTTACATATACTAATGGAAAAAAATTTAATCGGTTCATGGAGGTGATAATTTACATGTACACATGAACTATTAATTCCTTCCCCATTTGATGGAAGTAGAGATGGATTTAGGGGAGGTTATTAACATAATAACATCTCAATATATTTAGGATACTAGATTTATTATTTCATCTTGTTAGAAGATGATTTAATGGATGTGGAATAATAAATAAAATAGAAACTCATAAAAAACGATTCCTCTTCTTCAATTGATAACTTTTAAGGAAAACCTTAATACCTCTAAGAAGTTTCTTATGCCAACCATAAGGCCTCAAAATATGGGTAGGGATTCTAGGATTATTTTTGGGTAGATATTGGCTAAAATAAATGGTTCATTAAATGAAATTTAAAATATCATGAATATAAATAGATTCATAATATTAAATTTAAAAGGGGATGTATATACATCTCATAGAGAAATATAAGTTCATAACATAAAATATATCATAAATAAGGATAATTGTGACAAAAATCCATTACTAATTTGTTAACTTTTGAAGCTTAAACCCCATTAAAGAGAGATCCTCAAATGGATATTTAAATCACTATAATTTTAAGGTTTTTCTTCCTAAAATACATTCATGGGTATTATATAGGTAAAATAAAATAAACAGATTGTGAATATGGATTGGGTCGGACCAAAAACAAAAGTGAGATAGAAATAACTTTCCATAAGTCTTGACTTCCTTCGCAGTCAACCAAACCACCATCTATTAGAAGAACCTCTATTATAAATCATATTAAGGACCCCCATGTTAGTTTTTTGGGAGGACCATAATCTCTAGAACATGGATGGGGATTTTAGGGAGGGATTTTGTTAGGGGTTGGTTGAACTATAGGTATTTAGATATTTGAATAAGTGTAGGGTGCTGGTGTCCTTTTATAAGTTGGGGAAATTAACCCACTTGAAAAATACTTCAAAATTTCCCAAAAGATTCCAAAAAAGGGAAATTCCAATGACCATAGATTTGAAATCAGAATAATAATATTGAAATATAAATATCTAATTGGAATTTTAAATTTTTGTAATCATTTAAACACTTATCATATTAGTTTAACAACTGTACTGGTAAACCCATTACTACCTTTCACACAGTAATTAATTTTTATTGTTTTCTCTTTTCATTTTTTTAAAATGATGTTTAAATTATTAAATAATATAATTTTTATTAAATATATGGAATCCATTTTTTTAAATTCAATTCATTGAAGTTGAAAATTTTAACTGTAATATCAATCTCTTAGATGCGATGAGAAAGCGAGTTTTCAAAGAGAGAATGTTTAAAAGATTTCGTTATTTTTATATCCAATTTAAATATAAAATTGATTAAAATGAAATATATTGTATTAATAGATATATAATTGTAGTAATGAAAATTTAAAACCAATTTAAAATATAATTTATCTTTGAAAAATTTAAATTAAATGTATGGTTTCATTTAAAATTCAGTATTTTTCCATATTTATATAAAAACAATCTTTATAGAAAATTCTGAAAAATTATCCCAAAGATAAATTTTACTTTTTGATTTCAAAAATGATGTATATTTTTTAAAAATAAATCTCTAATGTTTTCAAAAATTAATTTTATAATTTTTCATAAAAATATAGAAAAACAACTTTTTTTTCAAAGAATATTATTTTCAAAACATATGGTGGATTTATTGAATTATTTTATAATTTTTTATCTATGTGTATTCCTTGAATAAAACAATTATAAATAATATTAAAAAAATATTATGATTCATATCGCTAAGTTGAATTGCTAGTTTATAAAAGTCTTGTTTAAATAATTATATTAATATTATATCATGGCTAATTAAAACTAACAATTTAATGTAATGAATGTTAAACTATTTATTATGTGTAATTTAAGTTGAAATCATTGTTTCGTGGAATAAAATTTATAAATGAAGATTAATTTATTCAAAAATAATAATTCATAACTTGAGTTGTTATATTCTACCCCAGTTAAAACAAATTTCTTCCTCAAAATTTATCACTTTGGTACCAATAACTAAGGATATGTTTTCCTCATTCTATCCTCAGGTTCCCATATAGATTCCTTATTTTGGTGGTTTTTCATCAAACATTGACCATGTGAGAGGTCTTATTTCATACAAAGTTATATATTTGATAAAAAATATCCCTAAATTGTTTCTCATAAAAAAATTATTCTGTAATGGTATGGCATAAATGTTCTATAAATGTGATGGATATGGTATTGAATTTCTCATTATAAGAACATATAACACTTCATGGATGTAAAAACTTATAGGATACTATTTTGGTATGATCAAGAATTTTAAATAGACAAATATATCTAGGGCTTAGTTTACCTTTCAACATGAATATCATGAACTTATTTCACGTAGAAATTATTGGAAACACATTTTCAAAAACGTCATATTCTTTATCAATCCGGTGATCTAATGCATATGTTTTCTTCTAACTTTGTGATTCCATGATGTGTTTAACAATAGATCTAAACTTAACTACCATTTCATTTGCAATATCATATCCCAATATATTTCTTTCTCCAACTTCATTATAGCATAATAGAGATCTAAATTTACTTTTATATAGGGCTTAATAATGAGCCATATGAATGTTCAAGTGAAATATATTAATGTATGAAAACTCAACTAGTGGAATTATTTGTTTACAACCACCTTAAAAATCCATATTACAAGATTTTAACATATCCTCTATAGCTTAAATTTTTATTTTAGTCCATCCATCCATTTTAGGATGATACGTAGTATTGAAACTCAACTCGATATCAAGATCTTACTGAAGAAATTTCCAAAACATCAGAGTAAAATTTAGATCTTAATCTGATACACTTTAATGTAATACCCCATTAAAGCTTACCACTTTCTTAATTTATAATCTAGAAAGTGGATTAATAGAGAAATATTCTATGATAGGAATGAGGTGTGATGACTTCATATGTTGACTGATTGTATCCCATAATGACCTAAACATTAAAGGTAAGATAAACCCTAATGGTTACCAGTACCTTTAATCACATGGACACACGGTGTAAAGGTATTCCTCCAAAAGTTACTTTGTCACTAAAACAAATAAAAACCCAAATTGTTGTATTCCCCTAAAAATATATTTAAATATCATCAATATTGAAAAAACATTATCACATAAAACATGAAAAGGGGTGTCAATGAATTTGAACTTATTTTCAAGCTTAAACTCATAAACCGATGATGATATCCATAACTCTTAAGAAAATCATACATGGATAAATATATACATCCAAAAGTTAACTCACCAATTATCCCTTATATATGCTCTTATATTATATAAAAACATTTTCATTAGAATATTGGGTTTGTACTTATATTGATATAATATAAAATTTAATTTAATTATTCAAAAATCTAATTTGAGGGAGATAATCACATTAAATTTCACAAAAGGGTGAAAAACAAGATCTTCATAGTGTGCAGTCATAAAAAATAAAACATGAAATTCAAAAATAAGTAAGGGAGGATAAGTGATCCCTAATTATCATGATTCACTTAATCTATTATGATTTTATAAGATTTCCGTTAAACCTTTCTCCTAAGAGGTTATTGCAGCTTATCATCTATATTAGCCCGTGGATAGGGGAATTGATTATCATTATTCTCTAACTTCTTACACTTGAAACACTAGAGTGTAGGTGGTTTATTAGTTGGAATTATCTTTTATTCCATTAAATTAACCAACCCATTAATCATATTTCTACATTATCAAAATTTATGACCTACCATTACACATTCAAAGAACCTCCTAATTCCATTAAAAAATTATATTAATGCTTCATCTCAAATTTATGGCTTGCACTTGGATGGAATTTCGTTCCACTATTTGAGTTTTCATGGAATTGGGTCATTATTTTCATTTCAAAACCATTTAAATTTTTAGAATATACAATTTCCATTTCTGTCTTTAGTTCAAATTGAAATAATTATTAATAAATACTAAATTCTATTCTGTACAAAGTGTTTTGAATACTCATTTTTTTGCCACCAAATAATAGATCAATTTTTTATTTTGGGATGACTATTATACCAAAATTGTACTATGAAAGTGTTGTAAAATTACATTTATAGTTACCAATATATTCAACATTATTTTTCATAAATTTATGGAATTATATTTCAATATCTTTTTGTAGAATAAGAGGTAATTACATACTGAGAAATATCCCCTTAAAATATTCCCATTTTATAAATTCAATTTGTTTTATTTCACTCATATTCTTAATGAGAGTCCACCCTAGATCCTATTCACCTCCCAAATAATAAATATCCAAAATTACTTTTTCATTCTCTAAACATTATAGAATGGAAAATATATATTCAGTGGCACTACTCCATTTCTCAGAAACTAGTGGATAATTGAAACCACTAAATGATAGTGGAAGTTTGATAATGTAGTACTCAATAAAATATTGTTGATTACATTTCATGTTTTAAATTTCACAATGATTCATATCTATAGAATTTTGTTTGATCAAATGAATAACATTTTTCATTCCATCTCCCATAACATTTTTTTATTTGGAGAAAATCATTTCATTGTCAGTTTTACTCAACATTAAAACAATTTATTTGGGTTCCATACATTGAATAAAACCCAAAATTATATAGTGAGAAACTCTAGTCATCGTGGAAGACAACATAATAATGAAAAATCACTTCTATGATGTCTAAATCATGACACATTCATTTCATCATAGGAAACCTTTGGTTTATCTTAGGTCATTCATAGTCACCATCTATTAAAATCCTTAATGATGGTTTGTAAAGATATTTTTGAATTCTCTAAGCATATACCTCAGTAGAAAAATATTCTTCAAATGATAAGAGTTCAATAAAATAAATAAATAAAATCTAGAATATATTTAAATATTATGAGCCTTTAAAAGATTAATGATAAATATTCTATATTATTATTCTAAAAAATAATGCACATAGTTTCTATAGTATCTCAAAATCATTCTTCCCATATCACCCTCTTTTTAATATCTCAATATCAATCACTTTTAAATAATCCAACATCTTTATCTAGATAATTTTGTAGTTATAATTTTTAAAACCCATAAATTTCCTTCTATTCAGTCTCCACTTTAATTTGTATAAAAATTTCTCCCATAGATACCTATGGTTTTTATATTCCAATATAGAAACAAAATCATCCCATTTAATGTTATATAATATTAATTTATATATCTTATTAAATATCCATAGATTTTATTTCATTTCATTTTATGAAAAATCAAATAATTTATTTTGTGTAATCATGTCAATATCAAATGTCAAATATCAGTGTAATTTTTCAAATATCCTGTAAATAATTACTTAATATTTATAAAATTATACTCCATATTAGAAGATATGTGAAATATTCAATTCAAAGTGACACAAATATTGAAATAAATTTCTCATTCATCGGTTAAATTTCATAATAATATTTCCTATCCTTTAATACAATTGATTCAATATTCCTTCCCCTATGAAGGGGTAGGAGGGATTAGTTTTTGATCTTCTACTCTTTGATGGAAATTCCAATTGTTTTTCACCTTTTACCAACCTGATGTCTCTCTCTACCTTCCCAAGTATCGTCTTTTCCCTGTAGGTTCCTAGTTTTGATAATGGAAGTATGTTTCTCCTGACAGCCCCCAAACAATTCTCAGATGTTTCATCCTTTGACAAGATCACCTTGGTTGCCCTATTTGATCACCAAATGCCTTCTATTTATTTCTTCATCATGATTGTCAACACTCATTGGGGTGTTCATCAACGAGCGGTGTTTGTCTTGCTCAATTATCAACATATAATAATTCAATTATCTTCCATTGAATAACTAAATATTTCTTTGTATAGCGGTTCATGCTTAATTAACTGATTTCTCTTTATCCTCCAGCGATGGTCCTTTTCTCTACACATGAATCCTGATCTGGAAGACTAGAAAATAAGGATTCATCTTCCAGGTTTGACAATCACTTTCTAAAATTTTTCAAATTTTAAGATGATAATAAATCTTGTCGGCTGCTTCCTGATTACAGATCGCAGAACCCAAGTGGTCTTCCATCCCATGGAACAACTTTTACGTATTGAGGTTAATATATCAAAACCTTTTTGGACTTCATCTAGACCGAGATGGATAGAGAGTATATATATAAATGGACAAGTATCTATGAGTCATGGACTCACTATTTGTAATGTTCTTTTTTTTGGACCAGATAAAAAAAGATGGAATTTAAATTTCTCTATGAGGTGGGTAGACCATTTTAAAAACAGAGCATTGTAACTTTTTTCTCTCTAAGATTTTACAATGCGACATGTGTTTTTTTATAAATGAATTGAAATTAATTAAACTAAAGTTAAAATGGAAAGTAAATTAAATATAAATTTGATCATAAAATAATAATAAATATGTGTTAATAATAGTAATAATAATAATATAATTATTATAATGATTATTATTATTGTTATTGCCACAATATTAATTATAATATTAATTAGTATATTTAATTTCATGTTGATGGATAAATGATTAGAGGTAATGTTAGAAATAGGGGCACAAGTAAGCAAGCACACGACCCTCCCCCCAGGTTCTCCGTGAAGCGTACATGAAGCCCTTCTGGCTCCCTCCATGGTTGCGCATACCCTCTCCCCTATTAACCCTCAGTGTGACCAGAATCAACCCTTACCCTCTTATCCTACACAAAAAACCTTCCCCTTCTATCCCTATTAAGTGTGATGCACAATAGGTATCATCCCCTCCAAGTGATGCGCAAGCCCCTGGCTGAGACACATTAGAACACGACCCCTCCTCGGGTTCACTTTGCTACGCACACAAGCCCACCATGGATCCCTACGGATCATAATTATTTCATCTGATTTCATGATGGATCTCCTTCATAATATCAATGTATTAGTTTCTATATTTGTTTCCCGTTATTTTTGGTCCCTCCGGCATCTGAGAAAGGGGAGGCCAAACCTAGGGTTTGGAGATAACCCAAATTTCGGTTTTCTTCCTTCAATATGGTATACAATTTATGTATTGGGACCCGTTGGTCCATGTTTCATCATTATCCAACATGGGTGAGGCATATGGACTCATTTTCAATGCCACTATTGTTTTAGGTAAGGTTTATACACCATTTTTTCAATTCGCATCATTCAATTTAGGCTCTTAAGTGATATATATTCCCCTAGTTTTTATCTAGTCATGCATTGGTCCTTAACGAGTTTATTTTATGTACCTTTTTGTGATATAGTGAATTTTTTTCAATGTAGAGAGTGTGAATGCATATACCAATGTATTAGTATATATAATATATATTTATATTCCATGAACATATTCTCTAATGGAATGGGGAAAACATGCATTTGGTTAATGGATATATATATATTTATCTGAAGGTATGTGCATGTGTGTGGAGCTGTTCCGAGTGTTCACTGATAAATCGTCCAACTTTCAAATGTTAATTTGGTTCTACTTTTGAGGTAGGGTCCCATTATTTTTCCCATTTATTTTAAATAATGCATTAATTTATCAATATCTGAATTTTTATTAGACTTTAATTAATGTAGTTAAGTAATTAAATTAATTGTTGTTTAAAAGGGAATTTATTATGTTTCTAATAGAAGTGATAAATTAAATAAATGATTTCTTGATAAGAAACATCAAGGTTTTATAATAAATACCATCTATTGAGGTTTTCTGCCTTGAATCTAAAAATGTAGTGATATATATTTATTCTATCTTTATTTAATTGATTGGTGTCTCTTAATGTTTATGATAAATTATTAAATATAATATTTGTTCTTGTTCCTTATTGGTTATTACTAAATGGAATTGATTCTTTGAAAAATAATAGATGATCAATGATACATCCTAGTACATGGCTCAACATGTAATTAGAACTATCAATGTAGGGAATCTACCCTCTTCCCTTTACTTTGTCACTTATGTAATGTTTCATCTTTGTGCTGTTTGCTGCAACCTTTTGGGGATACCTTGTTATCGCTTATTACATTGTTTGGGTGGTTCTATCATTCCCCTACTGGCCTTCTCCTATATAGAAATTCAGTTTTGGTGTTATCCTTTCCTCTTGGACACCGCTTTTCATGTGCCCCATCTAAATTCTCTGGTTGTCTTGTGCTTAATGTTATAAATATAATATCGGTTTGAATTGAATGCTTTTATTGAACAAACGTGTTAGTATATACAATTTTATGTTATTAATAACCTATTGTTGAGGATTGTTAATGGAATATTATTTTGTTTACATTTTATTGATCATGAAACTTCCAAATTTTGATACCCTATTTTAGTGGTTTGACCTACTTCCTAAAATTTTGCTCATGAAACATTAATGGGATAATAATGTCTGGTAACTTTTACGTGCTTACTTTGTGATAAATTCTCTATGTAGTGTTAATGGATTGATTTATTTTACTTGATATCTTGATTATATTATGGATCATGGTGCCTATTTATTATCATTATTTATGTATATTCTTTCCATGTGATATATGTAATGAGATTCACCTCGCAACATGTTTTGGGTTTAACTATTGTGATTAATTAATCAGGAAGCTTGTGGAATTTAGTTTCTCAATACTTTTTTTGTAGTTATAAGTTCATTACCTTGTGATATATTATGTTTGAAAACTAATTAAATTTTGGTTGGTGAGACAAGTGAGTTATATATTGAGGACTCACACATTGACTCTTCATTCCCAATTGGTAACCATTATCTGTCTGGGGGCCATGTATTAGGATTTTCCAGAAAAGGGATTCCCTAGGATTTTTATATACTTATGGGTGATACTGGTTCCCTAAGGGATCATTGAGGATGGACATGTTGGAAAAGTGGCCACGCCAAGCCTTGGGTGATACATGACACCTTCTATGTGATACTGAGATGGACTCATGGTAAAACCATTCCTTAGGTGATACTTGGTCTTTCGAAATATTTCCTTTGAAAGACTTGGTGGTATTGGGTAATTTGAAGGATGTGTTGCAGTGATACCTTCAGGATGGGCTTGGACTCCAAACTCTCAACTTAAACATAATAAATATGATATTTCAAGGGATGTTATTATCGATGCTGATTTGGGTTCCTTTTAATATGTGATACCTTTCTGGTTTTTTTGTAACACCCCTTTTTGAAAAATAAATTAGACCCCATGTGAAAGCATAAACTTGGGTGTATTATATTTTTTTTATTCTGTTCTATACTTTTTATATATAAACATCTTTCTTCATATAGTTACTCATTTCAAATTCTTGGCATAAGACAAAGCATGAGGTATGAGAAGGGTTTCCATTTAAGAACCTAGACTAAGTTGTTCTTTTAAATTTATTATCACTCACCATTTAATTTATATGACACACTTATTATTTTACCTTTCATTGTATGGATGGGGTTAGACATTAGTGGTGCTGGCCTATTAAGATTTATATCTCACACCCTATATGGGCCGACATTGCACTAGAGTACCCAAGTAGACCCTTCTTTTTCACAAGATTGTGAACCACATTTGATTTCCCATGGTGTGTTATTTGTATCTATGATTCAGGAGAAAGGGACCGAGCTAGTGCTCAAGAAGCTCGTGGAGATCACCCATGGGGATTTTCCTTCCTTCTTTATTATCACACTGTGTCATCAAGCATGTTGTATTTTTATTCTATTATGTATTATCACCAGGACTTGCATTCATCTATTGAATAATTTTGCATTGGAAACTTTTATAAAATTGTTAAATATTGTCTTATACAGCTTTTTTAATTATTTATTTACTTCTTCTGTTGTTTTAATTTACTTATATTCTATTATGCCGCTATGAAACTATGATAAGAGGGTATAGTATCCCCACTATCACCTTATGATCCCCTCACTACTATTTTGAAACCTCTAGTGTATGGGGATATGCACTGGAGGTCAAGTGACCCACCGATCTAGCCATTGTGTTAAAGGTGATCCAGGTCAGGACATTTCAAAGTGGTATCAGAGGTAGTGTCTATTAATTGTGCTAGAGAGGTTGATGGGACCTTCTTGGGAGGGTGGATTATGGTAATACCACATTGAAGGAGTTTGAGAATGAATCACCCCCATATAATGTGGTGTGGTTACCTCTCCCAACACGAGGCCTTTTCTAAGGGGTTTCCTAAAGGCAAAAGCCCATAGAAAGGAAAACCATGTGGGCTAGGCCCAAAAGTGGATAATATCATAATCATGGGCTGGACTAGGCCATCACAAAGGTTATCAGATCCAGTTTATATTTTATGTTCCAGTGAGGAAGTTGGGATCTTTTATATAGGTTTGATTATGGAAATTCCTCATCGAAGGAGAAGGAACAAGAAGCACCCATTTATAAGGTGGTGTGGATACCTCTCCCATCAGGAAGCCTTTTCCTAGGGTATACCTAACGGGAATATCCGAAGTAAATTAAAACTATGTGGGATAGGCCCAAAAGAAGACAATATAATGATCGTGGGATAGACTGGGCCGTCACACTATAACCTCTCATTCTTCCTCTAAGATGATTCAACACTAAGATGTCATCATGGGGGAACACATATTCTTGAATCGAATATGCGGAATGATTATTTCACTGATTTGAAAGTGTCTACCAAAGGAACGAGGATGGTGTTTCTAGAGAAAAATTAATGATGTTATGTCAATCCTCATTCTTATGTGGAAGCTGTGATTCAATCACTCCCCTCGGCAAGGAGACTAGGATACAATTTGAGTAAGACCAAACCTAAAAGGTTGATGGAATTTATACGTTTATAAAATTTGAGTTTTTCTGATAGGAAGGATAGTGGAAATAATAGCCCATAAATTTTTCACATTTCAAAGATGGACATGGTCCAATCTAGTAAGAAACTCAAGGGACCTTGAGGTAACCTAGATAGGTTTGTGGTATTGGGTGATGGCATGCTAATTCAATTTGAATGAGAGAATTGTGAGGATGTTGGACATTAAAGGGTGAGTTATTGCTGAGGGAACATGGATGGATTTGAATATGAGATGGATTCTGACACTGTTACATGGTCTAGCAAGAGTATGGAAGTGAAAAAAGAGTAATGTTACATTTAGTTGTCTTCTAGGAAGGAAAATAAGACAATTATAGATTTAGAGGGCCCCACCAAACATGTGAGGAGTTTGAATACTAAAAAGTAATACACTAATTTACCCAAAACACCAGCTACCGGATCATCTAGTATAGTATCTATCCAAAAAAATCTCTTGATGTCCCGAAGAAATTTTTGAAAAGTGTAATAGAAGAAGATCAGTCTGATTTACAAGAGAAGAAAGTTTCTCCACGTATTAAAGTAGTTTTGGGATATTAGGCTGATGATAATTCCAATCAGAAGCTGGAGAATATGGTTTCTCTGAATTCAAAATTTCTCTAGAGGAAATCATCCCATGTTTCTTCTCATTTTCCTATGCAATTAGGTTCATATACTCAAGAGAAAAATAAAAAAAACAAGTCCTAAATACCCTCCAAATAGCTTCTATAGAGGTCCAGGTGCTGACTAATAAATAGGATTTGGTGACCCTAAAGGCCTGTATATAAGCCTCTTCTCTTTCCACCCAAACTTCTCTGATCAAATGAATAAGGAGCTTATTAGACATGACCTGACATGAAATTATCGATAGGTACCCCCAGACTAGTGGCCCCAATTTTTCATTGTAGTGTAAGAAATCAGGGGTTGTACTGGTTCATTTTTCTATTAATATGATTTTGTTTTCTACTTTCCATTTTTTTATGATCTATTTTGATTAGTGTCTTATTTTATTGGTGATTTTATGTATGGTTCCAAATCCACCACAAAGTGGCTTCATCATGGAAATCTTAAAAAAAGGGATTTGGAGTAATTAAATCTTACAATCCAAACCGAAACTCCATTTCAATAATATATCATTGCTTCAATCTAAAAAATCACATAGATATAATTTTTAAAATCTATTTCAATATTAGGGGATCGATTTAATACTTTAATCCCACACCAATTATAACTTCACCTTTATATATGATTTTTTACATAACTAAAATGATCTAAAAAAATATCCAAATTATTCCTAAATTATTCTCAATACTAATATAATCTACCTTCAAAAACAGTATAAGTTCATCAATCTCCCCCATTGTATTTGTTTTCAAAACCATAAAGTCACACTAATTCATTACCCTTAATCAATGAAAAACATTATAACATCCCATTATTATATAATGACATATTTTTTTGATATAATTTCATCCTTAGGTTATGAGGAATTTATGGCTCATAAATTTTGATTCATACCCTCCCATTAACTAAATAAATTATCCCCATTTAGTTAATTATACAATATTTGTATTCCTTTTTTCAAAAAGAATATGATTTTTTATTACCTTTTGATAATATATTCTAAATAATTATGTGCTATGACTATCCAATTATAATTAAGAAGTAAAGGCATAATATTCATTTTCATCTTTACCTCATAAAAACTTCTATTAGAAAATTCTTTGTAAATATATGATTAATAATATCAAGTGTTGATATATAACCAAGACTCACTTTTCTATTTGAAACATTCTACATGGTTAAATTTTATTTTATATCAATATGATTATACCATGAGTGTTCTACTAATTTTTTTACAAAATTTATTACACGTTGATTATAATAAGAAATTAATTATGGGTTTTCAACTTTCACCATTATATCATCCATATTTTCTTCCATTCAAATAATTATTATATAGGACCTTCTTGAAACTATATATTTACCTTTCCATGAATCTACTGGATTAAAGTGCATTCCTAGTGTACCATCCCAACCCTTCCTTCAAAAGGCCATGGGTTAGTGAGTAGCCTCGTAAGGGATAATACACACTTGGGTGGTGTTGGAAACATGTTAATCAGGGTTGGTGCTTCATGACAATGTTGTGTTTGTTAAAAATCCATTTTGGGTGATCAAGGGTGTTTGAATACCATGGTAAATTGCTTCCAGAAAAAGGAATCTCATTGGGGGTAATTGATGAAGTATATTTAATTGGATTATATTTATTTATTTTTTGTTTTTTGGGTGTAGAATACTAGAGGTTTTGGATAATTTTCACAATAGTTTTATGTAAATATAAGGTTTTCTATGTAGGTATTATGCGATGTACGTAAGAGAGTATGTGTATATAACTATGGAGTTCATTTTCTATCATCTGTTATTTCAAGAAGGCCTTGCACGACTACATGTTGTGTATATTGTTAACCTGAAAACGTAGGGAGGAATTCATTATTAAAAGGTGTTATTTGGCTGGTTGTGAAGGAAGTTCATGACTCACTTTGAAGGTTTGGTAAGAAGGGTTCCCTATGGAGGTCCATTCTAGACAAAACATGAATGGAGTACACAAAGGGTATTCACAAACGGTTGAATAGTAATATCAATGCATTGAAATTATCTTAGAGGAATATTCTTATAAATACCCCCACTAATCCATTCAATTATAATTGATCATTAGTTAAATGACATCATGAGATTAATTTGAAGATTCATAAAGAAGTAAATAATCTATGATATAGGACACATATGATGAGTACATTGGGACTTTTTTGTGAAGTAAATGGGTTAAGAGGAGTTTATGAAGGTTTTTCACATGTTATATCATGTGATGGAAATTCATAGGTTGAATTCCATAATGGTATATTGAGAAGAATATAACTATGAAGATAATTCATAAAGGGGTGGTGATATGTGAATCATGTATCCTAGAAGGTGAAGCATAATGTCTTTAAGGTATAACATGTTTTAAACTAATGGAGGAACATAGTCTACAAGGTTAGTACACAATGAACAATGTTTCACATGGTTACTTCTTGTAAGAATTATTTAGGTAGGTACTTTCACATGAAAATATAATTTGGGTTTTTTTAATTATGAAATGATCATTATAGAATATGTTTTATGTTTTTAGGATTAAAATAAATGAATACTCTTTAAAAATTGGATGTGACATTCAAGAAAAAATTGGAAAATAATCCCATTAAACAAACATAATTAATTCCAACACCCGACTAATAATTTTTCCATAGAAAATTTTCATAGGTATTCAAACACTTTTGAGAAATCTAGTAATGTATTATCAATAAGAACAACATAAACATAAAAAACTATCCCAGGTTAACATTTTTTAATCAATCTCCCCCTTTGGGATTTTTGGAAATAAAAAGTGAAATTCAAAACCAAACAAATAAAAAAATAATTAGAATAGTGCACATATCACTATAATCATATATGATCAATTATAAATGTAGAAAACAATGGTTCAACATAAAAAAACTAGTGTACATAGTGATATTTCGTCCATAACAGTGAGTGAAGAGGAGTTGATGAAAGTGAACTAATGGAGGTGAAATGTTAAACCTAAATGAATTGTAATAGAAGTTTGGTTAATGTAGATTGATTCTGTATGAAACATTATAATCCAAAAAGTAGAAAACAATAGTGTATTCTAGTATGGTTGACACATTTTCAGTTTCTGCTACTTGGAATAACAGTTAGTTTTGAACCAAGAAAAAATTGTTTAGTTCTATATTATTTTGGTACCTATGTGTTTTGTAAATGTGTATTATAATATGAAAGGTTTAATGAGTTCCTACAAATGTGGGGAAAATATAAATCTATATCAAAAGAAAAATATTACACCCTTGTTTACTTCTCTTATCTTATGTAGTTTTAGGTAACAATTGGATTCCTTATAGTAATAAACATATAAATAACACATTTATATAAAAAATATAAAAAATGTAATACCTAGAAATCATTTTTCTGTTATTTTCATGAAAAATCCACATTTAAGGAAAAGTGGGAACCATACAAAACTAATCAGGCCTTACATATTCAAAAATTAAACCAGGTCCCATATTAGAAATTTAAAATCAAGAAAATCTCAAAAATCACGCTGCCGCTCGGGAAACACGTGTCGTCAAATCATTATAACACCATCGTCATCATCACGTAGTTTCCATCCACACAAAACATCAATCCATCATCTCCTTGGTCACTAAATCATTGAAAAACCCATCAGAGATTACACCCACACCTTCGTATTTTACCATCTCCATCCCCACACCATAAAGTTTTGAGATCAAAAAAATATCATTAACAAAAACATAGAATATGTTTATCATAACCAACACTAGCAACATCAGAGTTATCATCATAGAGGACCGAATCCGAATAGAAAACCACAAATAAAATAAACAACCTCACCATCATCAAAACAAGAAATCATCTTTGAATTGAATCGAAATTCAAAAAATTGAACCTTCATCATTGAACAAACCCATTCCATCGATATGAAAAACAAAAAATTACTAAAATAGCTACAACATAGATCGAAGATGACGAAGGGTACGACTCCTATAAAACTATCCACCGAACAAACAACACATCCCAAAGACTCTTGAATCCACCACAACAGACCGACAAGGAGAGCGATGAGGGAGAAATAAACTAGAGCAGTGTTTGGAGCAGTGGGGTCTCCATAAAGAAGCTATTCCTCACCTGAAACCACCAACCGCGACTGTCAAATCTAAATCAAATGCTATCGAGATCTTGGGACACCGGTATGATTAAACCTACACATCTTAAACCTCCCGGATAAAACCCAGTGCAGCAGACCATAATGGAGTTAGAAATGCAGTAACCAGAAGGGAAGAGGAGAGGAAAAACATGTGGGATTCAATAGGGAGTTAGGAAATAATAAATAGGATCAGGAGAATGGGGGAATAAATTAAAGGGAGGAAGAAGAAGATAGGGAAAGTGGGGAGATGAGGAAGGAAGGAAAGAGGGGGGGGAGACAATGTCAGAGAAGAGATACACATTCCTCCCCCACCAGAGACCCACCGAAAGAACCCTATCATTTGGAGAAACAAGAGAGAGGACGCTCAGAGGGTAATAATTGAAAATCATCAATAATAGAACATAAAATTCAAATTATAAAAAAATAATGACAAATATAAGAGTTCAATATCCCATGTAAAAAGTTATAAGATAATAGGAAAATAAGAATCCTTTCCAAAAATGATTTTATATATGAACTCTAAAAATGAAAATCACCACTAGACCCCACAAAGATTAAACATTTATAAGTTCAAATCATCAAAATACTTCACTAATTTGTTTTTCATTTTCATAGGAAATAATACTTGTTGGAGAAACACCCATGAAAGGGTAGGTATAAACATTCTAATTATGGGGGCATGAAATATAAAAGGGGGAATGAAAAACAATTTATCATATAAAAAAATTAATAGAGGAATAATGATATGAAAAACCATGTATACTCTTTGGATATTGAACCCATTTCATATGAAATTCCAAATATTTTCATCATAGATATACATATAACATATTCATAGGAATCCCTAAGTACATTGTAAGTCATTATAATCATAATATCTAAACCAATTAGCTTATCCAAACCATGCCATATCACTAATTTCATAGTAGGAAACCCATTTCTATCTCATATATGTACACTGATCCTTGGTATACCAACCCAGATGGTGGACTCATTCCCCATTGTAAAACTCACGTTGATCAGTGGATTACCGATTCCATCAATAGATAACCATTGCCAAATATATAGAGGATTTCTATACCCTATTATTCATTTAGTTAACCTGGTATTTTTCATATAATTAGCTATCATAGGTTTACCTAACCACATTTTAAGAATATTGGATCTATATCTTGGGTCTGTTAGGGAGTACATAATTCCATGGAGTATATGGGGGGACATATTCTCTATTAGAAGTATATCTACAAGGGTTTATCAAACCATATGTATTGTTTGTTTATATCATTCGAAAATATTCATCATCCCTAAGGATCTCATGAACTCAAACAATCCAAAACTCTTCTCAAATTAACTATGATGGAGAAGAGGATAAAAAAATTTAAATTAATTAAAAAAATATTAATTTTTTTTTCTAATTTTGACACTCGGGTGAGAATATATATGAAAAAACATGACTAAGATGTACATGAAATGTAATTTATATAATACTGTGTGGGTATCCTCAGTTGGAGTTGGGTGTGTACCCCTCATGGGACCTATCATGTCCCTCAATATACATAATGTTTAATTTCATGGTACACACCATGTGTACCAAAAAATGTTATTTGGATTTTATCTCCATGGATTAGACATTCCACTCAACCAATACATCACATGATAATATGATACACACTATGTGTATCCAGCAATTTTTTTGGACCATCCATCCATTCAAACACACTTTCTTTATGGAGACTAGACCATTAGTTTTCCAAAGAGTCCCTAAATCTGGGATGGTCTGGTTATCCTAACCTGCATGATATTTTACCTAGAAATCTTGGTGAGGAAAATTAGACCAGGATACCATAGGTCTAAATAAATGGTTCTAGTACATGGGGTTGGGTCAGTTTCATCCCATTAGTAGTGTTTTTATCCCTTTTTCAGCACCCATCTAATATTCCCACCATGTTTTGGGTTGAGGAGAGTTGTTCCTCAATCGATCCAAAAACTATGTAAGGAACCATACTCCCTTTATATAAGAAATTCTAAACACCTATCCCTATTTTTTGGCCAGTCTATACATACCATCCTACCACACTACCATGTTATATGCATTATTTTTACTTGTTTTCCCCACCAAACCCAAGACACTTGATCCTGATGACACTCAATTTTTTTCTTATTCTTATTGGGTTACTATGAGTTACCTATATCCGGTTCTACCCATATCACACTATAACTCCTTAAAATATGCTACACCACTTCCTTCACACACTATAACTCAGGAACTTATACTACACCAATTACTTCACTTCATGAATTTTTAGGTATGTGAGGCTACATAATCTGGTCTCGTCATGAGGGAGAATGAGAGTGAGACTGATAGAGAGAGATAGAGGGATATAGATATATATATCAACGGTATAAAGAGACAGTATAATCAATATGGACCCCTAAAAATTCCTTTTGATTTTTATTGGCCCAAAACTAGTGGTTTTGGTTTTTCATAACAGGCACAAGTCCCAATGTGTTTAAGGGAATGGTGATCGGTTGATCTGAAAACTTAATCATTCTTTGTAGATTCATTGTTTGATAAACAATGTAAATTTGAAAACAAAAAATAATTACAAAACTTATTATATTCATGAATTAATGTAAACATATTTGAGAAATTAAAAATTAACAACATAAATATTAGATAAATAATTAAAAATATAATTTTACCTCAATTAAAGATTTATTGATTCTGAAAGATTAACCTAATGTTTAGTATTCTATCAGTTACACCTTAAATGGAATAAATATATAATGTTCCCAAGTTTTGGTGTTTAAATGTTTGTAATCATAATTAGAGATATTAATGGATTATTTAAATTCCACAAAGAAATTATATTTTAATGATCCAAAACAGGACTATCCAGGGGCCCAAAACCGAAATATAAAGTATTAAACTCTTAGGTAAAACCCCATTATTGGAAAAAAATGTGGTGATGAATTTTACATTTTTAAATAATTTTGAGAGATATAGAAAATTAATATTATCTAGGATTTTTTTCGGTGAAAAATATTATATTTTAAAATAAAAAATATTTACCAAGAACTACCTACCTAAATAAAAAAATATAAAAAATATATTTTTAGGGCTCCAAAAATATTATGTAACCACATCACCCCTTATTCAAGGATTTTTATCCCGAAAAACACAACTCGCTAAAAAAATGTAATGTTATTAAGATTTAATCTAATTATCTTAATCCCATGTGATCTCATAAAGATTATTTTACTACATAAGAAGATACCCTGTAGTATCATCCTCCCACAAAGGGTCTTCTCATTCAAGTATTTTCCTATATTATGTACTCCACAAAGATTGTTCTGTCTTCTATATCTTTCTCCCCATAGAAAAAATGGTCAATTTACCATTAACATATCTCCATAGTTTTAACTCATGGAGGATGTTATGCACCCATTCCAACTAAGTAGGTAATGATGGGTGATATATAACCTCACATACCCTATAAAGGATCTAGACAGGTCTGATGAAACGTAATGAGTTATTTATCTTCCACCTAAATATTTTAAAATAGTGTCATGTGAAGACATTTAGTAATAAAATATGGCACCTATTGACCTAGAAAAACTATTCATTCCTTGTATATTGAATTGATTATGGCTATTAGTAATCCTCATCTGATCAGAGATCTCTTGTACCATCACATTCATTAACCACACAATGTATGACCCAATAAAACATGACTCTCGAATATCTATCCTACAAAGGGGAGACTTATAGGGTATCCCATATTGATTCTTTATAGGTTCTATTTTTATATGTTAGTGGTGTTTTTTATTTTATAAAAACTCCACTAATTGTGGGAGATCATCATAGATACTACAAAAAATGAACATAAAAGATCAAAATATGTCTTTTTGATTCAAAATTACTTCTCATTATGGCTATATGTCTAAGAATTTAACTCTATACTAAATCATATTCGATTCTCAAAACCTTCCAATTTGAATCTCCAAAATTGAGATATTAGTAAAGAATCTTGGTCCGAAATTATTGTCGAAGACACTCTATAAACTATAAAATTTAATCCATGTAGAGAAATTCACATATCATTATCAAAATATATGCTCTAATAGAGAGTATGGGGGATAACTTGTCCTGGTGGCTGATGATCAAAAAGAAAATATCATAGTCTTTCATTAACCTTGAATTAACTATATTAAAATAAGATAATATTCCATCCTATTTTTATGATGGAACCGTTGGAGGATGGCTCAAAAATCTATAATATAATTTTTTTCTCACCCTTTAGTAGGTGAGGTACCTTGACTCAAACTCCCTTACATTACTCTACATACTTGGCCACCAATAATGATGTTATTGGTCATGTTACATATTTATAAAACACAGATTTACCACCATATGTATGTTTTAAACTCTCTTAGCACCACCTCAGGGAACACAAATGAAATCACTTTCCACCCCTAGAAGAGTTTGACTATGCTCCTAATTCATGGATATTCTCAATTACAATATCATAGAATATATGGTTATACAAGTCTTCATAACAATTTTTTCCAGGTTATACCTCCCTCATTTGATAAATATTCATGGGAGACCCCATTATCAATTATAGGTAATAAATATCTCCCTATTCCAATATATCCAACAACATCGAGCCTAGCCAATCAATTATGAACCACTCATCAAACAAATTATTATCTGTAGTTTATAGAACATACTATTGAGGGAATAAACCACCATATTTACCATTCTAGATTAAATAATATATTTAGTCCATAATATTTTAGGATCCATATATACCATGTCTATCTTATTTTATGATTTCATTTGGATAAAATGTGTCTAGTACTCTTGTGATTTACATTGGCTGAAAATTTATCATTGAAAAGGTAATGATTCTATGTATTCATGAAATAATAATAATTTTTTTGAATATATGGTGTTTTGGTGTATTTTTTTTCCTGAGGGATTAGCTTACAAGTCTGTCAAGTAATCAAATCTTTCCTTTTCATCATCACAAATCCATACTTTGTCCAAGAGGAATCATAGAACAACACTTTATCTACTCTTTCATTATGAAATTACAACACTATATCACTAGTTATCATATATTTTATCTCTTAAAAATCACTCAAACAAAAATTATACTATATTAAGGCCATTCATTTTTTTTAATGGTAGTTATACAAGATAAAATTCTAGATAGTTACACTACGAATCTCTAATAATAGCCTTCCAAGTTAAGAAATATGTGCACCATAAAAAAATTCTTGAGAGAATCCCAAGTGATTAAAACCACAATATATGTGGTGGTAACTAGTATCCATCTCTCTTATATGACGTTTCCTAAAAAAATATACTTGAAGAATAAAGAACATGAACATAGGGAGTTTACCATAGAGATGGTATTCCCAAAGAATGTATTTACTGCACTGAAGATGCTCAGAATACTCATCATTTATTATATAATAAATGTGTATATATTCAATTAAGAAAAAAATAAACTGGTCTGGGAATGACTGGAAGATCCTTTTTATGAGTCCCATAAATATGTCTAGTTCATTCCTCAGATTGAATGATATCAACAGGAACACATAATTCAGATATTGGTATATGAATACAATTTTCACCATATCTTCATTAGGAAACTAATGATGGATATATTTAGAAACTAGATTGATATTTTATAACCACTGCACTCCCATTATATGTACACAAATTTTATTGATTTTTAGTATAGGGTATTTATTATTTAATTTGAATATGTTTATATGGTAATAGTTAATAAAAATTCTTTCGATTCCACCCACCTAATTGGAAAATAATACAGGATAAATCCAGGTGGACACACTAGTCATGATAAAACCACTCTCCAAATTCTCCTCAAAAGAAACCTCCAGCTCCAAGAGGTTGGTTGGGGTTATTTAGTTAGTTAACGATGATATTGGAGTGGTCACATATGAAAATTCAGTGAAAAATAAATTCCTTGACGAGGGTTTAATATTGAGACATCTTATGAAACAATTTATTTTTACTCTTCCATAACTATAGAAAAATGATCATGTTTATCATCCATAATGAAAAAAACCTTCTTTCTAATTGATGGGTAATCAATTACAAAACCATTTTGGTATGCCCTACCTATCCTGGTTAAATGTCCAACATTCCCATAACGATGAAACTCGATAAATTATCTTAATGTAATTCCTCTATCTAATGAAATAAATCTCTTTATCCATGGACTAAAGATATATATCTCATATAATTGATAATTGAAAAAGGATTTATCACAACCATAATGATGTCTAATAAAAACCTCTCTATATTTAGAGAAATATCACCCTATCAATAAATATGGGGGATTTCGTGGCTATACTACTTTGGAGTTACTGGTCCCATATGTTGTGAAAGAGTATATAACAAAATTAATAACTCACAGACTTTTTCGATAGAAATAATAGAATAGATCACACTACTATTGAAAATTATGGGATCTGGTGTAAATAAATGACATTTTGTATATCAAAGTATATCTAGTGATACCCAATTTAATCCCACCATAATGTCAATATATACTGGGATCAAGCCTCTTTGACCATAATACTATCAGAGAAAAAATGTTGTTTGTGAGTGAAAATTATTAGAGAGATCTCCATCTCGAGATACTCAAACTACACCCTTATCCCCTCTTCCAAAAACAACACCTAGTGGGAAAACCAAAATATTATTGGTGTCCCTAGTCTCAAAGCCCCTTCTAATGTAGAGATTCATGATTTTTTTTCTATAGATACCCTCAAGTCCTCATTTGGATAGATAGTACTGATTCATGTGTACTCAACCTCTAAAATCATAAGAAATTCTATATCCATATTATTTTTACTTCTTCAAGACTCTCTAATTTTTATCATTGAGATAAATTTTAGGCATGTGTAAAAAAATGCAAACGATATCCTTAAATAACTAGTTAAAACTAATGACCATTACCTAGGGTTAATATACCCTTCCTTGGTCCCTAGAAACATTTATCTCCAGAATAGTTGGATCCAAGGTTCTCTCTACAAGACTCCAGTATAGGTAGAAATGCATGAAGGAACCACCTGTTCAAAATATGTCTCTAGAGGCATCACTTATATATCCATGCTCATAGTAACCCATTACGAACTATGTTGAGGGTGTAACTTGTGAGTTCTATGATCCTTGATGTGAACTCAACAATGATCATGTTTCCTTTTTAAAGGAATATTATCATATATCATCAAACCATCCTCTATGTCCTCAAGTAGTACTCTTCTTGGATGATGTACTTAAATTCTAAACCTAATATTGTATCCTCATCACAAATTTTCATAAAAAAATTCCACTATAATATCACTACAATGTGAATGAAACTAAATTCCTTGACCACTATTGGATTATTCAAAATCCATATTAATTGAAATACCATAATCACTACCTCAAGTCAGCCACCAATAGATTATGGCATAGGATTGCCCCAAAACCTAGGTGGCATTTGATTTCGAAAATTATGTAGTGTAATTATTACATAGTTATTCTCATCTTACATAACTAAAATCATTATATTCTAAGTAAGTGTATGATCTCCACCTACTCAATAGGTATATAATCCACCTTATAAGAAGTATAGGGAGTTCATTACATCTATTTTCCTTGTACTAGGCCCTTTTTGTTAGGTCCCTAAATCTAGGAATGATTACAGAACTAATATTCATAAGGATCCAAAAGTACTAAAACTATCTCTTTATGGACCTACATATAAATAAAATCCATCTATCTATGGGGTTCCATTCTATATTCGTCATGTTTAACCCATGGTTATTCAAGCATATGTTAGTGATATGACTCAAGTAGGAAATCCAAATTTTCAACTAACCCCTACATGATGTTTGTACCATCATGACCCGACCCTAAATGAATTGTCTCATCATTAAAATTTTGTTAATATATTATTATATTCTTTTATAATGGATACATAGGACACCCAAACCAATTTTGGATTCTCTTTTTTTTTAAAATTGAACTAAAACCCCCTTGATACATTTTACTTAAATTTATTTTATAAATCATATAAGACTCTTTCCACTAATACTAAATCTTAAAATTGATAAACTTCATGTGATCCAAATCATCAAGACCCATCCCATAAGGTCCCCAACCATATTGGTTGGTTGGTAAAGTGTTCCACCAAAATAAAATCCTATGTACGCAAGAGTCTGGTGAAAATCACCAAGAAAGAATAACACAGTCATGAGATTCAATAAACTAAATAAAATTTACAAAACCATGATTTCATAGGAAAAACCAAAACTAATTATATATTATATGCAATATTAATTGGTAGAATAATATTCATTTGATAAACAACAAACTTACACATCTAACTGAAAAATAAAATATCTCAAAATAATAGAAAATACATGATCTTAATATATAATTTAAAAACAGACCCAAAATCACTAGAAAAGGGAAATGCACATCACAGATACTCCAAAAATGAACTATGACAATGAATATCACCACAATACTCCACTATGTTATTATTTAAATCCATTTAAATCCTCTCTAATCACACTTAGACCATAAATGATCTATTTATAACCCAATATATGTGGGAATATCTCCCATGAAATGTTGATTATAAACATACCATCTAGGTTACGTTGAAATAAAAAAGCGAGTATGAAATAAGAAATATTCTTAAAACAATAATAAAAGAGGAATAATGTCACAAAAACTAGATATTACTTAATTTTATAGAACCCATAGATTATTAAATTTCCAATATTCACAACCAACCTCTATATAGATAATGTTTTTAGGTAACATGAGGCACCCAATGAATCATAAGATCCATGATATTCAAGAAATACATATTGTTAAAACCACTCTACCTCATTGAATCCATAGTGGTATACCTTCTTTTTACAAAGTTATGTACATAGGTTGTGAGTGTAAAAAACCTAAAGTTGGTCCCATTCAATTTTTAACAAATCCAATCAACTAATAATGTATTGAATCTATAGGTAGAGGACTCCGAACCTTTTTATAGTGTAGGTACGTACCCCATATGTTCTATAGAGAACCAAATATTTTTAATTGATGTAGTGATCAGAAATTTACATGACCCCATGCTTGAAATGATAGACCTAAAACCCATGTCTGTGGTGGATTACCAAAATCATTGAAGTATTCATATTACTATCACCCTATTATTATTACATAAATAAGAAAATATTAAACCCTATTTCCAATTTGATAATTTCTCCTTAACCCAGTCATATTACATAAATATTTAAATAACTCAAACTATCAAAAAATAATATCAAATGGATTCTAATAGAAAATGGTACCCTATAGTTTCAATCTATATTAATAAATTATTACAATGGACAATCCATTTTTCTAAGTCTCACACTCTATTGAGAAATAAGACCCATCTAATAGACTCATAAAGAACGTATAATTTATTTGATATGATGTGTACAACTTGAGTTAAGTATGTGTGTTTACGGATTCATGGCTATATTTGGTATCTCACTTGACACAAAATGTGGTTTCCATATACACACCACGTGTGTCTTGAAAAGTAGTCAATCATGTGCAGAGACCTAGTATTTTCATATAGAGATATTACATATCTTTATATTATTATTCAATTCATTAAAAATTTCACATATAATGATTGTAATAGATTAGTTTAATTTGATACTAGGTACATAACCTTCTAATTTGGTAAAATATATTCAACACATCCCACAAAAATTTTATAACATAGTAATCTTCTTAGGAATACCGTACCCAAAATATTTCTTCATAAACTAGAGAAGGAAACATAAGATAGTGTGTTATTAGTTGTTCATTAATAGAAAACATAAGAGATATCAATCTTTCAACATATAGAATAATAAGATAATAATCAGTGTATATGGTCATGAATATAACTTCAAAAGTTCATAACTAACCTGTCATAGATCATAAACATGATTCATGGAATAAAACATTATCATTTCAGAATACATGGACTATAAGGGTGATAAATAATCATAAATCAATTATGAACCATACTATCATGTTGTAAAAGTGTGGAAAAATCATAAATTTTGAAAACCATTTCATTTGTCAAGGTTAAATAACAAGAACATCAATTGAGTGGATCAAGAATTGGAATTGATTGTTTCCCTTTGTGGATAAATACATAATTATTTCCCATAGTGTACTAGGACACACCTATTTCCCATAGTGGATCAAGACATACATGATTCCCATAGTAGATTATGACACACCTATTTTCTATAGTGGACTAGGACACACATATTTCCTATATTGGATTAGTCCGATCGACTTGTTTCCCATTATTATCTAATGAGAAATAAAGATTTACCTAATTAATTTGAGGATGATATAGGTCACCCGATTATATAAATATAATCATATATAAGTTTTCCAAAAGATCTTAAAACATTCATCATAACATTACCCATTAATTGAAATGGGATTCATAATCATTTTATCATATTAAACTTGTTAAAAAGTGATGATTTTTATAATCATTTCACAATTTCATCATTTCATGACCTGTGGATAACAAAAAGAGTTTTGTAAGAATTATTTCATGTTATAAACCATGTAAGGGAAGCATGTTTCATAAAAATTATTCCATTATAAACATAAAATATTTAGATAAATAGAAGGATTGGTATCTTTATATCATATACCCATCACAGAATAAGTCGAATCCGAGAATATCATCTTAGATTTAGAATCATTTTGAAAGATAAATCACTTGGAAAATTTCTTAAATTTTTATTATTATTTAAAAACACTTTTTTAAAATAGAATAAGTAAAAAAAATATTTTTTGAAATAATTTTCATTGAAAATAAACATGAAAACTTATAATGGAAGGATTAAAAATCATTTAAAACCTTTCTAGAGGGAATTGTTATTTCAACTTTTTAAACAAAATTTAAACAATTTTTTTTAAAATCCTTTTATTTTAAAATAAACATTAAAAGTTATAAAATAATCTTCAAATAATATAATTTTTATGATGAATGGATGTGTTTTTCATGTCGTTCGCATTAAACCAAATATTCCTTTCACATTTTTTGTAAAATCTAAATAATAATTTTTTAGAAAACTACATAAATATTCATTTCAATTTTTTATTGAAATTAATACATGGGTAAAAATGTTTTTAAAAAATAATAGGATAATATTAAAACAATTCTAAGCATTTTTAAAAGATATTGTATTGGCTTAAAATGGATTTCCAACTGAAGAGACAAATAAAGTCTGTTTTTTTTACAAAATATCAATAATTTTAAGTACCAATGAGATGGAAAATGTTAATATTTATATAATGAATAACCATAGGTGAATAAATTTTTTGGGTTTATTTATAAATGAATTATAATATTTTATAATCCAAAAGGTAATCATAAACAATCACTATAAATGATGTGATTGGAACATAAAATCTCTATCACTTTGGAATCATTGAAACATAAGAACCATTAAGGATATTCATTAAATGAAAGTTTAAATATCATCAATATATATAAATTAATTATATTAAATTTGAAATTGTTTTAATATATATATCTCATAAAAGAATATTGATTTATAACATAAAATATATCAAAAATAAGGAAAATTGTGACAAAAATCCATTACTGATTTGTTAACTTTTGAAGCTTAAACCTCATTAAAGAGAGATCCTCAAATAGATATTTAAATCCCTATTATTTTAAGGGTTTTTATCATAAAATACATTAATGGTTATTATATAGATCAAATCAAATAAAAAAATTGTGAATTTGGATTGGGTTTCACCAAAAACAAAAGTCAGACAGAAATCAGTTACCATAAGTCTTAACTTCCTTCACAGTCATTCAAACCTTCTTATCTTAGAAGAACCTCCATTGTAAATATTAATAAGGAAACCGATAATCTCTACAAAATGGATGAAGATTTTGGGGAGGTATTTGTTTAGGGGGTTTTGAACTATATGTATTGGGATATTTAAATAAGTGTAGGGTGCTAGTGTCATTTTATAAGTGGGGGAAATGAACCCACTTGAAAACTACTTCAAAATTTTCCAAAAATATTTCAATAAAAGGTCATTACCATGACCAAAGATTTGAACTTGGTAGAATAATATTGAAATATTGACATATAATTGGAATTTGAAATTTATTTTAGTCATTATAACCCTTATCTTATTAGTTTAGTAGCCCTACTAGTAAAACAATTACTACCTTAAACACTGTAATTAATTTTTATTGTTTTCAATTTTCATTTTTTTTAAATTATGTTTAACTTATTAAATAATAAAATTTTTTATTCAGAAAATGGAATCCATTTTTCCAAATTCAATTCATTGAAGTTGAAAATTATAAATGTAATGTTAATCTCTTAGACGCGATGGGAATGTGAGTTTTAAGAGAGATAATGTTCGAAATTTTTCTATGCTTTTATATAAAATTTAAATATAAAATTGAATACAGTGAAATATATTGTATTAATAGATATATAATTGAACTAATTTTAAATTAAAAAAAATTTAAAATATAATTTATCTTTAAAAATACTTTAAAAGAAAAGTAAGTTTTCAATTAAAATTCAGTATTTTTCAATATTTATATTAAAAAAAACATTATAGAAAATTATCAAAAATTATCCCTATGATAAATTTGATTTTTTGATTTCAAAAATGATGTTTATTTTATCAAATTAAATTAATAAATTTTTCAAAAATTAATTTTATTATTTTTCAAAAAAATATTGAAAAACTACTTTTTTTTTCAAATAATATTATTTTCAAAACATATTAGGAATTTATTAAAAATTCAATATTTTTTATCTATGTGTATTCCTTGTATAAAACCATTATAAATATTATTATAAAAATATTATGATTCATATTTCTAAGTTGAATGGAATGTTTATGAAAGTCATCTTTAAATAATTATATTAATATTATATCATGGCTCATTAAAACTCACAATTTCATATAATGAATGTTAAACTAATTATTACGTGTAATTTAAGTTGAAATCAGTGTTTCATGGAATGAAATATATAAATGAAATTTCATTTATTCAAAAATAACAATTCATAACTTAAGGAGTTATATTCTACCCCAGTTAAAATAAATTTCTTTTTGAAATTTTATCACTTTATTACCAATAATTGAAGATATTTTTTCCTCATTTAATTATGAGGTTCTCATATATATTCTTTATGTTAGTGATTTTTTTTCAAAACATTGACCATATGAGAGGTCTTATTTCATAGAGACTTCTATATTTTATCTAAAATTTACCTCACTTTTTCTTCATAAAAAAGATTATTCTATAATTGTATGGATTAAATGTTCTATAAATGTGATGTATATGGTATTCAATTTCTCATGAGAGATACATATAACACTTCATGGAAGAACCAACTAATAGTCTACTATCTCAGTATGATCAAGAATTTTATATAGACAAATATATCTTGGTATTATTTTAACTTTCTACCTGAATCTCATAAAATACTTCCATGGAGAAATTATTAGAAACACCTTTTCAAAACGTCATATTATATATCAATTTGGTGATCCTAAGCACTTGTTTTCTTCCAACTTTGAGATTCCATGATGTGTTTATTAATATATCTAACCTTATCTACCATTAAATTTTCAATCACATGTCCCAATATATTTGTTTCTCTAAATTCATTCTAGGACAATGGAGCTCTATATTTATTTTTATATAGGGCCTCATAATGAGCCATATAAATGTTCAAGTGAAATATATTATTCTAAGAAAACTCAACTAGTGGAATGTTTTGATCACAACCACCTTAAAAATCTATTTTTCAATATTTTAGCATTTCCTCTATAGCTTAAATTTATATTTTAGATCATCCATCCATTTTAGTATGATACATAGTGCTGAAACTCAACTCATTACAAAGAGATTACTGAAGAAATTTCCCAAAAATCTGGGTAAAATTTAGATCATAATCTAATACAATTTAACGTAATACCACATGAAACCTCACCACTTCCTTAATGTCTAATCTAGAAGGAGGATTAATAAATAAATCTTCTATGATAGTAATGAGGTGTGATGACTTCATTTGTTGATTGAATTTAGCCCATAATGACTTGCACATTAAAGATAAGATAAACCCTAATGGGTACCAGTACCTTTAATCACATGAACACAATGTTTAAAGGCATTCCTCTTAAAATAACATTGTCACTAAAACATATAAAAACCCCTATTGTTGCATTTCCATAAATCTATATTTAAATATCATTAATGTTGATAAAATATCATCACATAAATCCTCAAAAGGGGTGTCAGTGAATTTTAACTTTTTTTCATGCTTAAAATCATAAACTCATGATGATATCCACAACAATTAAGATAACATTATATGGAGAAATATATACATCCAAAAGTTAACTAACCAATTATCCCTTATATAAGATCTTATCTTATATAAAAAAAATTCATTAGAATCTTAGGTTTTTACTTATATCTATATAATATAAAATTTATTTTCATTTTTCCAAAATCCAATTTGAGGGAGATAATCACATTAAATTTCAAAAAATGGTAAACAATAAGATCTTCATAGTGTGCAATCATAAAAAATAAAACATGAAATTCACAACTAAGGAAGGGAGTGGGGATAAGTGATACATAATTATCATGATTCACTCCATCCATTATGATTTCATTATATTTCCCTTAAACCTTTCTTTTGAGTGGTTGTTTCATCTTATCATCCATATTAACCCTTGGATTGGGGAATTAATTATCAGGATTCCCTAATGTCTTTTACTTGAAACAGTAGAGTTTTGGTTGTTTATTAGTTGTAATCATATTCTCTTATAATACATTAACCTACCCATTAATAATATATCCAAATTCTCAAGATTTATTACCTACCATTACACATTCAAAATACCTCATAGTTACATTATAAAATTCCATTAATACTTCTTCCCAAATTTCTGGCTTGCACTTGTATGTAATTTCATTCCACAATTTGAGTTTTCATGGGACTGGGTTTTTATCTTCATTTCAAAACCATAATAATTATTGGAATATTCAATTTCCCTTTATAATTTTAGAGCACATTGAGAAAATTATTCATAACATGAAAATTCTCTTATGTACATGGAATTTTGAATACTCATTTTTAGGCCACCAAATAATGGACCAATTTTTCATTTTGTGATGATGATTATACCAAAACTGTACTATGAAAGTATTGTAAAATTATATTTATAGTTACCAATATATTTAACATAATTTTTTATAAATACAATAATTACATCTTGATATCTATTTGTAGAATAAGATGTAATTACATAATGATAAATATCCACTTAAAATATTCCCATTCTATAAATTCAATTTGTTATGTTTCCATCATATTCTTAATAAGAGTCCACCACATATCCTCGTCACCTTCCAAATAATAAATATCCAAAATTAATTTTTCATTCATTATACACTATATAATGGAAAATATATATTCAATGGTACTGATCCACTTTTCAGAAACTAGTGGATCATTGGAAACACAAAATAAAAGTGGAAGTTTAATAATGTAGTACTTAATAGAATATTTTTGAATCCATTTAATTTTTTAAATTTTACAATGATTCATATCTTGAGAAATTTGTTTTATACAATGAATAATATTTTCCATTCTAAATACCATGAAAATTGTTTTCTAATGAGAAAAGTCATTTCATTTTCTATTTTATTCAACATTAAAACAATTTATTTGGGTTCCATCTATTGAATAAAACCCCGAAGTATAGATTGAGGAACTCTAGTCACAATGGGAAACAACATAATCATAAAATATCACTTGCATGATGTCTAAATCATGACACATTCATTTCATTATAAGAAACCATAGGTTTATCCTTGGTTATTCATAGTGACCATCTATTAAAATCCTTCATAGTGGTTTGTAAAGATATTTTTGTACTCTTGATAAACATAACCTAATTAAAACCACTCTTCATAACATGGGGAAAGGAAGTATAAGAAACGGTGATCTCATATTCTCATTAAGTATGAACATGATAGATATAATTCAATGATCATATAAAAGCATAGTTCTTTCATAAGCATATGAGATCATGAATATAACTTACACAGTCCATAATTGACCTTTCATAGATCATAAAGACGAGTCATGGAATAAATCATTATCATTAAAAAAGACATGATCCATTAGAGTGTTAATCACAATAATTTATGAAGCATTATATAATTTCATAAAATAATATCACTAATCTAGGTATATAAAACATTTCAGTTTCCAAGGACAACTACCAAGACAATCAAACATTGTGGATATGCCTTATCACCATTTTCCCATTGTGGGTCAAACCCATCGACCTGTTTCCCACTGTCAATCAAGCCCATCATCCTGTTTCCCATTAATTATCAATCCCATAGAATTGTTTCCCATTTTTATCTCATGATATATATAGATTTAACCAATGCATTGGAGGGAGATATAGGTCCCGCCCATCGTCTCATATAAAATTACTATCATCTTTAGTTTAGTAGAACCACCGTCCTTGGATATAATGTTACCACCTTCCTTGTTTATAACATAACCACCATCACATAATGAAAAACATACTTAATTATATCACAATATCAAGATAAATTCATCATATCATGAACCATGAAATAAAAAGGGTCTCACAAACATTCCAACATAGTATAACCCATAGAATGGAAATGGGTAACATAATCATCTAATAAATTCATCATATCATAACCCATGGAAAAGTAATGGGTTTTTAAACATATTTTTTTCATAATAATAAACCATCAAGATAAAAAATAAGGGAGGTACAATTTTATCATATTCCCGGTAAAGCATAAGTAACATCAAAGGATGTTTATCATAGATGGAAAATATTTTTTAATGATCACATGAAAAATTTAATTAGGAAAGTAGTATGAAAACTTTTAAAATCACTTTTTAAAAATAAAAATTCACAAAAAAAACCAAAATACATTTATTTAATCTGTCATGATGATGTATAATTCTATTCATTTCGTGCATATTAAATTTAATATTCCTTTTACATTTTGATAAAATCCAAACATGTATCATTTGGATTACGGCAGGAATATTAATTTTAAAAACATAAAAAAATTAAAACACGTGTAAAAATGAATTTAAAATTTCATAGGATAGTATTAATTACTTTTTATAAAATAATTTTAGAAAACATAGTTTTGGAAGAATATATGGTTTCGAATGAAGAGTGAAATAATGACCATTTTTCTTGAAAACACTATTTTGGTGCCATTAATATTTTAATAAGTGAAATGATTGTGAAAAAGGTTTTTATAGAAATAACATGGTGATAATAAAATTAATAGTTTCTTTAGAGGTATATTATAATATCTAACGTTGGAATCATATCGTAAACAATCCCGTTAAATAATGAGATTATAACATTAACCCTTTACCACATTGGTATTTTTTTAATCATAAGCCCCATGAAAGAAAGAACATTAGATTTATATTAATATCCAATAAATATAATAATAAGGGTCTTAATAGAAATTCATGGGTAGTATATACACCACCAAAAATAGAAACTATTGGTTTATAAGGCATGTGTCCCATAGAAATAAAATTGAGACAAAAATCACTTACCTTAAGTCTTCACTACCTTAGAGATTGTTAAATTATCTTACATAATAAATATATATTAATTATATATATTTTAGAAATTTAATAATACAAATTATATCGTTAATGATTTATTAATGACAATTTTTATCTATTTATATACAATTAATTTTTAAAATCACATTGGGCAATAACTGCTTTGTTTTTCATGTATGTTTTGGTTTCATAATTTTGGTCATATTAAATTAAAAATGGTTCCATAATATCTATAATTTTAATCATGACATAAATATCATATATATTAATTATATATGTATTTATAGTAATACATTAATATTAGTGATAGAAAATGAGTAACACTATTCATACAGATTGTAGGTCATACGTAAGCATGAATAATGTTTCCATTTTCTCATCAGATTGAATGAATAAAGTTAAATATTATATTTCTTATATACAATATTTTTTTTAATATATATCATATATTTTTATTAAATCTATCATTATTAACTTCCATGTAATGGGTAATTTCAAAATGAGTCACATTTCTTCGTGAGACGATAGTCTACAGTACACATGAGCGACATTATTGTACTCCCATGAAAAGGAATGTAAGAAATGTATGTGATATTAAAACTCTATAAGTATAATTATGTTTTAAATTACATATAAATCTTTTAAAACTATCATTTTATTCATCTATTACAAGGGGTTATTGAAAAAAAATTTCCCCAGTTCCTGAGGTAGTACTCCATCGTACACATGATTGACAATTTAATTTCCCATTTGATGGAATAAAAGATGAATATAAGATTTTAAGTTAACATAATAACATATAATTATATTGTATATGTTTTTTATTATATAATAATAGTTTAATAATAAGTTATGTATGTTGAAGAAGAAATAAAACAAAAACTTATGTTTAATAATTTTATCTCTTCTTTGGAGAACCTCTTTAGGTTTATAACTAAAGCCTACTTTGGAAAGTTTTCCTAAAAAAGACATATAAGTTGTGTGAATGGAATTAAATAATATATTTTTGTATGAATACTTCATATAATTTTTTTTGAAAGTGCAGAGAGTAAAGAATAGGGTGTACCTTTTAAAAAGTGGTGGAGAAGACACACTTGAAATTTTTGAAATGTAAAAATATTAAAACATTTTAAACATTCCAAAAGGCTCCAAATATTGGTCATTATCTAATATTATATTGTATAAGGTCAAAATATGTCTATAAAAAATATTTTGACAAGTTTTTAAATTATTTTACCACTTTTCATTTTAGTTTAACCTCCCGGTAAACTCGTTTAAGCCTTAATCACAGTAATTAATTTTTTCTATTTTCATTATTCATATTGAGAAAAATTTAAGTTTATTTTGAAATATAATATAATTTAATATTGATTAAAAGAAGAACTATATTTTTCCAAATTCCATTTATAGAAGTGGACAACATTAATTTAAAATTAGACATGCAACAACACTGAAAAATTTATTTTCTAAAGAGATACTTTTCATAAGAATAAAATGTTTTTATATCAAAAGGAAATATGAATTTGATTACAATTAAAAAAATTGGTTTTGTAGAAAAATAATTGAGCTAAATTCAATTTTAAGACCATTTCATTAAAAAATTAATCTTACAAACTCTTTAAATGAAAATGTAGTTTTCAATAAATACCCATATGTTTCATTATTCAAAAAAAATTAATCATAGCATTAAACTACCAAAATGGTTAGAATAGGTCATCCAATATGAATAAATAATTATATAGTGAAATAATACATTAATCTATTAAAATGAATCCAAAGTTAAACTTAATACATTCTATTAATGGTTAGCCTTAAGACCCTACCAAAATTCCAAATTATATAAAGAAGACTACTAAATTTCTCAAAATCAACTTAACAATAATCCCCCAAATATCATAAAGTGGATATTAATTGTCACATCACTAATATGTGAATACAGGGTCATATATTCCTTGGAAACATATTAATAACCAGAATTATGATAAAATGTTAATGAAAACATACATGCTTCCACATTATTAAAATAAAACACTAATGATTAGATATATTCCACAAATCTAAAAATGTTGTTAACTATATCAATGATATCATAAAAAAGTTTGAATAAAATATTTAATCATAACCATGGTTATAAATAATGTCAAATTTAATTTATTTATATTAATCATCTCTTTATCTAAACTAAAAACATTTTTATGAACCTCAAAACATTTTATGTGTCATATTCTATTAATCACATGCTTTCTATTAAATATCACCTTTCAAAAAAATAAATTTTCTAGGTCATCAGTACCATTTAATATATTCTTCCAAATAAATAACTAGAAACATATAAATCATTGTACTTATATATATTTTATGATTTACATGGTATAATTATTTAATTATAATAAATGAATTCATTATTCATTCTACTTAATTACCAAAGCAATTTAATAAAATTCCTCATATTATTACTTAATACCTTCCTACTTTAATATTTAATTTGTAATCTCTTTATCCTAGATGGAAAAATATTTAATCATTCAAAATTATTGATCCTAATATTTAGTCTTCCCCTTGGGGAATGAATTTTCATAATACTCATACTTTCTACATTTAGAAAATTCAACTATTGATGATTCTATAGGGAAACCATTATTATCATCCACTGTTTTTATTATAATTTTAATTTTCTCTTAGAAATTATTTACTATATTCCATTATTATCAATACATAAAGAATCTTTTTATTTCTTATGGGGAATTCCCTTCAACTTTTCTTCCCAAATTCTCAAAATATAGAGAACTGGATATTCTTTCCTCTAGGGTAGCCACCACCTGATCTGTCTATAAAATCTAGCCTTCTTTTATATTTTTATTTTAAGAGTAGGTTATGGTGGATGTTGATAATCATATATCATGATAATAGATTATTCATAATTACAATAACATTCACTATAGAAATTATCACATTTTGTTTCTAATTAAAACATTTTAGTAACATTTAGCATTAACCTAATCACTTTTTTCTCACCAATAACTAAAAAATTTGTGTAATAAACAATAATCATAGGGGGGAACCAGATAATCATGAAAAATGACATATAGGATATATAAATCAGGATTCTATATTTTGAATCTATGATAACATAGGTTTAACCTATGTCGTTAATTTTAATCATTTACTGAAATAATTCATGATGGTTCATATGAGTTTGTGAATTCACAAAACAAATCCCCTATGAGTATCAAGCTAGGTGTGTTGTATATCCCATTATCATGCATCAGGTGATGATTGAGTTAAATCCCAATGAACTATTTTAAGATAGTTTTCCTCTAGTACATATTTACCAAATCCACACCCATATATAGTATCCATAAAAGTATATTGTCTAGGAAAACATACACATTTATTTAAAATAACTTAAGATGTCATCCTATACTTAGTATTATACTAAGAATTATCACTAATTTTTTTCATATCCTAATTTCATGGTTGTAAAAACCTTTCTATGATACTAAATAAACTGAACCATGATTTTAATATATAAATATCAATTTATTTAGATTAATATTAAATAAATTTCAGAAATACAGGCTAGATGATCATAACTGTTGAGTGTCTTTAGAGACTATACACATAATATTATTATTTAAGGAACTATCATCATTATATCGCATAAATATCATATCCTTTTTACTCTTCTCAATCATAACATACGTAAATACATTCTTTTTATCCTGGGGAAAGGAAAGATAAGAAATGGTGATCTTAGATGGTCAGTAATGGTTATCATGTGATATGTCATTCTATAATCATATGAAATAAATAGATATGAATAAGGGTATCTGGTCATATACATAACGTAAAGGATCATACCTGAACAATCTTATATGATAAACATGAGTCATAGAATAAAGAATTATGATTCCAAAATACTATACCATAAAAGTTTTAAATCATCATAACTCATGAACCATAATCTCATGTCATCAACATGTGGAACAAAAATAGGTATAGAAACAATTTTATTTTTAAATATAAACTATGACAACTATTAACTATAATGGATATATCCTCATCACATATTTCCCATAGTAGATCAATCCCATTATCCGGTTTCCCAATGTGGATCAATGATGTTTACTTGTCTTCCATTTTTATCTCATGAGATTGAAATCTATACCCAAGGAATTGGAGTGAGATATAGGTCCCTCCCATCCTTGTTTATAATGTGACCTCCATCATTGGTTATAACAGAACAACCATCCTTAGTTATAATGTTACCATTATTATTGGTTATAATTTAACCACCATAAAATAATGAAAAACATACATAAGTGTTCCAAAATATTATTGAACATTCATCATGGCACAAACCTTGAAAAAAAGGTACTCATGAACATTCCATCCCAGTATAACCTATAGAAATAAAATGGGTCTCATAACCATCTCATCAATTCTTCATAGAGTAATATGTGGAAATAGAATGGTTTTTATAATAATATCATCCTCGTAATAATAAACCCTAAAAAACATAATAAGGATTATACAGTTGGATCACATCCATAGTAAAGAATATGTAGTATTAATGGTTTTCATATTATATGGAAAATTATTTTGAAAGATAAATTGGAACATTTCTCGAAGAAAATATCCTTTCCAATTTGAAAATATTTATTTGAAAACTAAAATTCCACAAAACATTTAAAACATATATTTCGTTGAAAATAAACTTGGAAACTTATAATAGAAGCTTCAAATAATTGCTTAATCATGATGGTGTAAAATTATGTTTTTACTATACAATTTAAAGTAATGATTCATTTAAAATTTTGGTAAAATACTAAAGAGTCTTATTGGGAAAATTACATGAATATTCCTTTTAAAATAAATTTTAAAAGTTACAACCTAGGTAAAAATTTATTTGAACAATCATTGGGTAATAGAAAAAAAATTCTTTAAAACATTTTTAGAAAACATGGACATAGAAGAAAATGGGGTTTTGAATGAAGGGAGAAATAATTATGATTTTTTAAAAAAAACATTATTATAGACTCATTAATGTAAAAAGAGGGAAAAAAAGGAATACATATTTTTTCTAGAAATAAACATAGTAGAAGAAAATACATTAGTTTCTTGATAGGTAGATCATAATATCTCATCATTGAATGAATATCGTAAAAAATATCATTAGACAATTAGATTGTAAAATTAAACAATTACCATCATGATATATTTTGAATCCTGATACCCCTGAAATAGATAAAATTTGATGGATATTTATATCCCATAACTATCATGATAAGGATCATAACATACATTCATTTGTAGTATATACACCCCAAAAAAGAAACAAGTGTTATATAAGGCATATGTACCATTGAAATAGAAGTGATATGAATTATATTTTTATTACATATATATCAAAAATATTCATTAAAACTATCCTTATTACCTTCTGTGTAAATATTATGTGAATATTAAATAACATCGCATCCAGAGGTGGTAGATCGTTGTACGGACGAGTGATATTATGGTATTCTAAATGAATGGAAATTAAGAAATGACTGTGATATTATAATTAAATAATTATAATTATGTTATAAATATCATATTAATATGTTAAATCAATAATTATATCCATCTATGAGAGGTGGTGATGGAAAATGAATCACAATGGTTCGTGAGATGATAGTTCGCCGTACACACTATTAATGGTTTTGTATTCAATTTGATATAGGGGGATTTGAATATAAGTTATTAAATTAACATAATAAAATTTTATTATATGATATATACCTTATTATTATATCATAATATATAAATAATATTTAAATTAGGTGAAAAAAGTTAAAACAAAAAAAAAATATTTTTACGAATTATACATATTCTTTACAGAACAACTTTATGTTAATAAGTAAACCCTTGATAAGAGAGCTTAACTAACAACTTAATGAATCTAGGATATAGGGAGGTAATTGAGGAATATATTAGGGATTTTTTTCTCATCCAATGGGTTTTGGATGTGTGGAAAATAGAGGAGAGTGGGTTCCCTTTAATAGGTGTGGGAGAGGACACAATTAGAAATTTTGAAATGAAAATCATTACCCATGCTTTAAACCTTTTAGAAGGATCCAAAATTTGTAGTCTAAAAACCATATATGATATATGGTATAAAAATTCACATAAAATTTTATTTGGAAAAGTTTTTATTAAATTTTATTCCTTATATATTTAGTTCAAACCCCGGTACACCTTTTTTAACCTCAAATGCGATAAATAATTTTTCTATTTTTAATATTCATATTAAAAAAAACTAATTCGAAATTATTATATAATATTAATTATTAATATTCCAAATATACAATAATTTTTAAAAATTCATTCCTTATAAGTGGAAATATTTAATTTAAAATCAAACATGTAGATATGACAAAAAGATGTTTTCTAAAGGGAAATTTTTTATAAATATAGAATATTTTAATATCAAAAGCCTATAAAAATTTTATTCAAATTAACCAAATTGGATTAATAATAATAAAATTGATTTAATTTTACTTTTCATTCAATTTTTAATAAAAATTTAACATTATAAATTCTTTAAACGAAAAGGTAGTTCTCAAAATAACCCTTTATTTTTTACTATTCATCAAAAAATTAAAAAATTTACAACATTATCAAAAAATAATCCTAAGATAAATTTGACATTAATATTTAAAAAATAAATTTTATTTTGGAAAATAAATTTTCTAAAACTCTCAAAAATTAATTACAATAAATGTGTTCAAAAAGAAATTAAATTTGGTTTTTAAGAAAGCTTATCTTATCAAAGAAAATATTATTTTATATTTACACTATGACAAATAATATTCATTATATAAATTTCAATTAATATAGATATATAAAATCTAGAAATTTAATTTATATTATTCCTCAATAGGGGTTATTTTAGTTAATTAAAAAGGAAAGACATTATGCAATTAAAAACAATCTTTATAAAAATGTGTTTTTAGGTATAAAAAAAATTTACGCCAAAATAATGAAACTTTCAGATCCAAATGAAAGTAATTAATTTAATATAAATTAAATTTACAATATTTAACTTTATGGTAAAATCCAAAACACAATATCAATTCAAATTATAAGATTAAATGAAATTAAATGATAATACATAAAAAATTATATTTTCACTTGTAGCCCAATATTTTCAACAAATTATAAAAAATTCACCGTAATTTGATTTTGAAATGGTAATTTAAAAAATGCAATAATTTTTATAAAAATAATTCTAAAAGATATAGAAAATAAATATATCATCTATTCCCAAAAGTTCTAAAAATATTTATTCTAAAGGAATGCATTTTTAAGTATAAAATGACTTATAATAAATGTTGTGTGATTATTTCATAACAATTAATCAATAAATATTTACTTATTATAACCTATAAATATATATCATAAATTGATTTTTTAAAACTTAGTGTTCTATATAATTCAATCTATGATTGAAATTATTTTTTTTTGAAAAAAATATCTAAAAATATCTCAAGGTGTTATACTACCCATATAACATTGTACCACTAGAGACCATATCATGTCATTTACTTAATTACTCAAACGACTACTAGCCACTATATGGAAATATGGTTCTAGGTTATCCCATCACATCCCAAGGAAAAAAATGTATCTGAGTGATAGAAGAAGTAGTATAAGGCTCTAGAATTAAACATTACTTAATGTTTAGTTAAGTCTATAATTTTACTTTCATTCAAATTGAGGATCTTTCCAGGTTTAATGTTTTTTATAATTATTCCTTTATTATTACATATCATCACATAATAATACAAGAGGATACTATCAGAATAAAATATATTTTCCCAACCAAAGGAAATAATTTTAATAATAAAACCCAATTTCCTTTATTGGTAAAAATATTCTTGACTTATTCCTTTCTCTTACTCATCCTTATACCCTTGAGTCTTACTTGTCTCGTATAATCGTTATGTTACTCTTGAATATCTTCTCATTGAAATACTATTATGGACCTTGGATTTGGTATTCTGGTGAAACTAGTAGCAGTTTGACTTGGAAGAGTGATGAGGAGAGGTTTTATAAGTGATTTTAGGATCTAAAAGGCTTTGTGGGTAAAAAAAAGGGTGGTGGATAGGTGGTATATATTATTGAGGAGAGGTCGGTTCAAGTGATTAATTTATTTATTATTTTAAATTAAAAACCAACCACCTAGAGGTGGAATTTATTTCCATGACATTTCATTATTATTAAGTTTTTATAATCTCGTTAGGGTGGATACACACCTTAACTAACCATTAAATGTTGTAGCTTTTACGTATTTTAATCTTTTAACATTTCACTTTAACCCTTGTCAAAATTTATCTTTTACTAAGGTAAATAGTTTATTTAACATGGTAAATTTTTTATACCTAAAAAATAAAGTGAACTTTAAATCTAACATAGAAATTTTGATTAAAAATCTAGAATCCTTTTTATCAAATTCATTTCAGAAAATTGGGAAATTTTGGATTAAAATTAATTCAGCTAACAAAACTAAAAACATGGTTTAAAAGTTAAATGTTCAAAAGATTGAAATGTTTTTATACATATTATCGACTTAAAATTGATTCCAATGAACTAAATTGGATTAAATGATTAAAAATTAGTTTAATTACTCTTTAAAAATATATAAAATGATAATATAACTATATAAATATGTTAGATGAAAAAATAGTTTTGAATTAAAATGAAAAAGTTTTCACTATTTATTAAAATGTGAAAGTTATCATAAAAATAACAAAAAAGTATGAAAACTAAATTTTGATTTCTTTTTTCTAAATAAGAAGTTTTTTATGTGAACTAGGTCTTATAAAATTTTAATAATCTAGATTTAAAAATGGTTCTGCTTTAATAGGCAGTATAATTGTATTTGTTATAAATATACTTATTTTATCCAAAAAATTTAATTTGTTCTTATATTATGTATAGAAAACATATATAATAATTTTTAACCATTAAATTGAATATATTTCAAATATAATACATTAATAAAATCCATAAAGAGTGATTTTAATATTTTATAAACTCACTTATATTTCTTTAAATAGTTATTTAGAAAAAACATTTCCTTTAAATAAAAAAAGTCTCTATTTTCATTTTAGAAAAATGTACACGAAATAATTAATTAAATGAATATGTAAAAAAATTTCATAAATAAATTAATATTTTTGATTAACTATATTTTAAAAACTAGGGTATATGGTAACATAATAATGCTTAAGTTCGATGTGGCGTATTATGTACTCTATTGAACATATTGTCTCCTTTTAAAAACTCGAGATGTTGCGTTCTACCCATTAGGAAATTATGTCCTTGAAATTTTAATTTTCATTCAGTAACTAAGGTTTGACTCTTTAAATTACCTTTATTTCATTCCCACATCAAAAAAGGGTTAATAAAACTGCAATGCTAAAATAAAGAAAGAGATGTTCAAAGGTCACCTGAGATAACACATATTAGGATTCCATATATGAAAAAATCGATATAGAAGAGATAAATAAATATCAGTTTTTGATGGATAGTGATATAAAACATGATCAAGAGAATGTTAACAATCAGAAAACCCCAAACATTTTATTGTTTAAATATTCTTTTATTTCGTAGTAGGAAAAGAAAATGAAAATCCTTTTTGTTCTAAGATCCTTTTCCTAAAGTTGAGGAATTTATTTGTGAGCTTGACTAAGAACATAAGGAAACATACTTACTTTTCAATTATTGTTTCATCCATTAATAAATTTCTACCAAAAACCCAATTCTTCTCTAAACAATGAGTATTCAATATGTCTTGGTCACACCTAAATCACTAGAATCAAATTCAAGATAATTACATAATCTACAAAAGATTAACTATCAATTCATCCTATTTTGAAACATTACCCAAAAAAAATTTGTTAGGATAAGATAAATAAATTCCCCAAAAATAATAATACCTTATATAAAAATACATTTAATCTAAAAAATTCAACAGTAATATCCAATGTTTAATAAAGACCATTCAAAAAATAACATTCCTTAAAATTACTCACAATAATCCAAAATAAGATTGAAACCCAAAATTGATAATGATTTGATCACATTGTCTTCCAAGATAAATTTTTACATTTATCTCCAAATAATATCAACCACTATTAATGGTTCATACTATAAAGTAATTCCCAAAATAACCTATTCCCTATTATAGGTTAATCACTTCTATAAATAACCCAAATAAGTATAAGTCCATAATTAAATCATAGATTTCTTCAACCTTTATTCCTCAAATAAAATACCAAATTATTTTATTTACCTTAATCATATAAAGTTCCTAAAATAGTGATTATCTTCCCAAATTAAATTTATCACTTAATCCCAAAATAAGTTTTCAATCCCATTTTTATTTATTCGGTAAATTATATGTCTCCAAAATCAACTTATTCTTAATACATACAAAAATTTATCTGAAAATAATAAGTCATACTAACTAAGGACTTCATATAGGCTTGTGGTAGGTGATAAATGAATGTCACACTCTGGTTATAGGTTCGATTATCATGACCTTCTCCGACGTAATGGGTTGTTATACTCTCTTTGTGTTGTCCTTTTTCTAAAACTACATCATTATTCTAAAATACTCCCACTACAATAAAAAATCCTAAAAAAGAACCATACAATTTTCTAGCCTTCAAGGTTGTCTTATACATCTCATTTTTATCCCAACTCATAATGACCACAACTTATTAATTCACAAAGTCTTATATATATTAACATATTTTTTTCAGAACAAAATTATTTGATAAAACAATTACAAAAATAAAGATCATCATACCTTTATCATGGTATCCACCTGGTTTCATCATCATTTTTTTCACATAGATAGAAGGTCCATGCATTGAACCAATGATTTGGATATGATTCAAAATCACATGCTTCCTTTGTCCAAAAGACCTTGTACAACTCAAGTCATATCAGTGTTCTTAGAGTAATAGTTTTATAAGATAATCTTGTATGGCATATAATTTCAATACATCGAATAAGACATGATTTTTATAAAATATTCCAACCACATTTGAGTTGAAACTTTCAATCAATCCTCCTTTTAAAATACCATAAGTATATGATGAAACATTATATTTTAAATGAAAATATAAATAGATCATGAAAGGGTTTCATTCTTTAGTAGCTTTTTCAAAATCATAATTTGCTTCATAATATTGCGATAAGGTAAAATATCTAAAAATTCCTTGACAATATTGAACTTTTTTATAAAAAAAGATAATATTTACAAAATAAAATTGGATTTAAAACAACCCATGATCCACGATTATATATTGGTATAGTGGAGGTGTAAGATATCTCAAACAACAACTTGACAGTGATTTTTATGTTTGAAAAATGTTTTAGAATAATCTGAACATGAATTTTCAATAATTATTTCAAGCAAGTAATTGTTAAGAGATAGGGATGTTGTTTGAGATCCTCCTTCAATTTGTAACCATCTTTCCTTGATATGAAAAGTTATAGAACAATAATATAACCAAAAGAATAGACATATATTGTTACCATAAATTTATGAAAAAAATATTAATTCATGAAGCTGTCTAAACTGACCACTGATACAAACTATAGGTCCTCAGCCTTAAACATTTTTTAATATTGATTTAATTCAATAATTTTACTTTCATTAACATTCAGGATCTTTTTCGGTTTATATTTTTAGAGAATTATGCCATTTTTATTACATATCAATCCATAATCATACAAGAGGATACTATCAAAATAGAATCTATTTTCCCACAAAAGGAAACCCTTTTAAAAATAAAACATGATTTCTTTTCTTGATAAAAATATTCTTGACTTATTCCTTTATCTTACTCATCTGTATACCCTCACTTTCAACTTTTATCATACAATTTTTATGTTCCTCTTGAACATCCCCTCCATGAAAGACCTATAAAGGCCTTCGATTTGGTATTTTGGTGATACTAGTTACACATGGATGTGGGGAGTGTCCGGAGAAGAGTTTTAGGAAGATATTTTTGGAGTTTTAAGGATTTGTGTGTCAAAATAGGGTATTGGGGAGGTGGTATTTATTCTTGAGGATAGGTGGGTTCAAGTGATTAATTTAAAGATTATTTTATATTAAAAACCAACCACAAAAAGGTGGAATTAATTTCCATGAAATTTCAGTATAATTATGGTCGTATAAGTGGTTAGTATTGATAAACACCTCAAATAAGCATTAAATGTTATAGTTTTTTTGTATGTTAATATTTTAACTTTTCACTTTAACCCTTGTGAAAATTACACTTTTACTATGCTAAATAATTTATTTACCATGGTATATTTTTTATACCTAAAAAGTAAATTGAACTTTAAAACTAATTTTTAAATTCTAATTAAAATAGGGAATCCATTTTATGAAATATAATTCACATAATTGAGAAAATTTTATTTAAAATTATTATTTTGCAAACAAAACTGAAATTTGGTTTTTAAAGTGAAACGTTCAAAAGCTTGAAATATTTTTATATCAATTTTCGATGTAAAATTTATTCCAATGACATTAATTTTATTAAATTATAAAAACATAGTTTAATTACATTAGACAAATAGTTAAAAGTATAATCTAACTATAAAAATAAATTAGACAAAAAAAGTATTGAATTATAATGCAATATTTTTCACTATTCATTAACATATGAAATCTATCAGAAAAAATACCAAAAAAGTTCCAAAAAAATTCATTTCTAAAATATAAATAATAAGTTTATTATATCAGATATAAATTATAAATGTTTCAAAATTTAGATTTAAAAATGGTTCTTCATCAAAAGGTAGTAAAACTATATTTTTTTGAAAAATAATTCTTTTAACTAGAAAATTTCATTTCTTCTTAAATAATGTCTAGAAAATTTTTTTAATGAATTTTAAACATTAAATTTAATATATTACATATATATTTCATTAATATATGATTTCATAATTTTATAAACTCACTTATTTTCATTTAAATAGTTTTTTGGAAAAAACATTTCCTTTAAATTAAAAAGTGTTTTATTTTTTTAAATAATTTTTCACAATATAATAAATTAAATGCATGTATAAGAAAAGATTCATAAATCAGTTAATACTTCTCATTAACTCCATTTTAATATCCTAGTTATAAGGTAATATAAGAATACTTATGTTCTGTGTGACGTATTATTTATAATATCGAACATATTTTCTCCTTTAAAAAACACAAGAAGTTACAAAGAGAGTTATAGGGATATGGAGATATTATTATGGTCCTGTAGTTGAGGAATGGAATATATATTAACTTATAACCTAATTTCATTGGTGGTAATATTCAATATTTCCCATGTGGCCAGATACATTTGAGTAAATAATTATGGGTTGATCTGACCACCTGATTATGATTCTAATATTCATTCACGAAAAAACAATATACTAACACAAACACCATTGAAAAAATTATAAAAATAAATTCAATTAAATTATTGAAAAAACAAATATTAAAAAATTAAAAAGATGAAAATTGACGAAATAATCCAAAATATATTTTTACCTCAATAAAAGATATATAAATACTTGAAGATTCATCTTGACATGAATGTTTTATTTCTTCCTCCTTGAAGGTGATGAATTTAAAATGATTCTATGGTTTGGTTATAAAATGTGTATAAAATAGTTTTATTTATTAAAAGATTATTTAAATACTATAAATATTAAATATTTTATAGTCTTGAAATAGACCTGGTTGAGGGCTTGAAACCTACAAAAATTATACCACTGATAGGAAGACTCACTATTTAGATAAAAAACTTGATATAGATTTTCCATCTAGGGATCTGTTTAAGAGTAAAAAAATTCATATCATACACAAATTTTCATGAGAATTATATATACACATATATTTTAAATATTAAAAATTTATCAAAAACTTTGTATTACACATTGACACTAATTACAGTCAACATATTCATGGATTCTCTATTGGGATTATTAAATGAAAATTTTTACTTTATGTTTCAATACTAAAAAACCTACATCACCTATTAAGGTCATTGAATTGTATACTATTATCACATTCATTGCACTTACAGAAAAAAATCATAATAGTCACATTCAATTTCAAGTATCTCCACTAAAAATGAATCACTACATAGTTAGAAAGATCCATAAAAACAATATTGCACAACCCATTAATCATAATGGATACAAATGAGTGGGATTTATCATTGAACACTATTTTCATATAAAATGTTTACAACTAATATAATTTTCTCCTCAAAATCCATTAAAATAACCCTCAAAGTTATAGTAAGAAGAATATTAACCTCTAAAAAGATACTTCACTTCTCTATAAATTATTTCCAACTCACACTCACTTATTCACACATTAATATTTCTATCAGTCATCGTGTTTGTAATATTAAATAACCCAAAAATTCCTTATCCTATTCACTATAAATTTTTTGTGAGAGAGTAACCTCTATTATCCAATCAATAATAATATTTTCTAAAAAATATTGCATAAACCAATGTGTCCTTCATCCACATAAATGGACTCCTCAATATTCACATCTAAGCATTCATAAGTCAACAAATGAAATTAATACTTATTCATTATACTTATATTTTATATTTGGTTTTGTTATTATTTATTTTACTCTATCAAACTCTACCATATTCATGGAACACACTTATGTAAACTCTATTGTTTTTTTCAAACACATCATACTATAACCACTTAGAATGTAATTTTACTTTGAAATAAAAAAATAAAAAAAAATAAAAAAATAAATTCTAATGTTACCTTGGTGTTTGTTGATCATACTAAATAATGTTGGAAAATATAGAGTTTTGATGAAGATCTCTGTTGAGATTGTTCAACATGGTATAATGATTTACACGAAGTATTGTAGAACACTTATATATATATATATATATATATATATATAATTAAATAAAATATTGTGGTATTTGGTTTATCACATAATTGGGAGAGAATATTATGAAATAATCTTTAAGGTAATATACAGGACTATGATTTGCTTTCAGGTTTTATTTGTTAAAAAAATTCTTCTGATGTTATATTACATTTGATGAAACTTTTCTAGATTTAAGGGAATAAACTGTAGTATAGATGAATCCCATCTTGATATTAAGGATATTACATTGTTTTTATGTGAATGACATAAATAAATAAGTTAATATTACATAGTATTCATAAAATAAAGATTCATTTCATTGATCGATCATAATTTTACTAATAATTTATGGGAAATGGATTATTCCATGACATGATGCCATAGATATTTTGCATTTCACCTTCCTGGAAACTAAATTTTTTCACACTAGAGTTAGTTTTATGACATTGAAATGATATTTTTCATTCTAAAACTTCTAAACAATGATATTTGGTCCTTAACTGGATCATAATAGATAAGAGAACATGCCATGATATAGATGGGTCTTTCATAATTCTCTATATTTTACTAATTCAAAGGTTTTGTATGAATTCATTGGTTTTGGATATTTTGGGTTCTATGTTCCCTAAAACAATATTCCACACATTCACAGAGATATTAGAAGAATGATGAAGATTTTATGGGAATTAATACTCAAGTAGATCATTGGTTATCATATCTTGTTTGACCCATATATTACATTTGAATTCCAATTGTCAAGATGACAAGATGGTTTTGGATTTGACCATCAAACCATTATTAATGGTGTTTGGATAAAATTCATAAGTTTCCTATTAATTTTTATATTCTTATTTGATATTTTTTGAAAACAATTTATTAAACTTTTCGTTCTTGATCCAGAAAAACTGATTGACTTCCATAATGAATATTGGTGAGTTTTAGTGGGAAAATAAATGTTTACTCATTAAAGGCACATGATATGTGAGAAAAAATATTCACATAGGTCAATGATTTATCATTGAAATTATAATATATTTTAAATATAATACCATTGTTATAATCTTTTTTTATATGATAATATGAAGGTAACATGAATATTATAATCAAAACTATTATACACCATGTTGTACCTATATGATTAAAATGTTGATTAGAACCTTGTAAAAATATATTTTGCCCGTGTTTACTCCTCACCTTTTTATACATTTAATATCATCAACCATAAAAACTGATCATATACACTAATCAATATGATAATCATTGGGAAAGGATAGTGGTTTTTAAAATTTGGACTCCATTAAATCATTATTATCCCTTGTAAGTGGTTTTTACCACACATTATAGGAATCTTTAATTGGAAACATAGTATTTATGGATATGGTTTTTGGTACTGATTCCTAATGAGATATGGTTTATTTAATTTAAATAATTATATGGTTTAAATTATTTTTAAATAATGAGTTCTATAAACAATAAATTAATACTTAGGTTTTATGGAAGTGGGTTTCATGTTTAGAGTTAATTTATACTTTTCCAATTCATTTTTGGTTGGTTTTAATGTTTTGAACATAATAATGAATGAATTCACTCTTATAGAAAAAGTATAAATTGAAATTATGGCATATGAAAATATATTCAATTCTCTAATTTTTTTTCACATTCATCGATTGGGATAAAACATGTAATAGGATTCAAAACTGCTTATAATTTCTAGAGAAATATCATGATAGTTATAATGGTATTTGAAAGTTAAGGAGTCACAATAGAAAATATATCATTCATACTTTGAATATGTTTGGATGATGTAATTTGAGATGGTATAAACCTTATTTGTTTTCATATATCATTTTTTGTCTTCAATCAGTAGTAATGGTGAGACACTTAGAGTTTCCAACATCATGAATAAACTCATGAAAATATTTTGGTATAGGTTTGAATCCAAAATTTCAACATAGTAAGACCATGATATAGATGTTTTCTCAATTTATATGCTCAAAAATATTTCAAAATATATGAGATGAAAAGAGGTAAAGCTCAAATGAATAAATTAAATTTATTGAAGAATATTTCCTTCTGTCCCTCTAAGAGTTCTATGAACTCATGTTTGAATAATCATAATTATGGGGAATAATAATATGATGAATCTAATAGATATTTTAATTAATTCATTTCATTATCTTTAAAAGGGATGAAATGTGATATAGGTAGGTATAAGGGTAAGATACCTTTTTTGTGCATCAATTATGGTATTATTTGTTAATTTACAGCTAATTATCCAAATATTTGTGAATATGGTGAAGAATATTATCAATCTATAAAATTATCTTAGTATAATAATGCCTTAATCACTCATTAGAGATCGGATTTTTAGAAATTTAAATTCCATGATTAGTGACTCGGAAAAGGGAATCATTCACTACAAACATAATTATACATCCATTAATAATGAGAGTAACATTGAAGATAATGAATCACAAATTGAATTATATTTTTACATTATGGAAATATATAAAAATCCAAAATATGAATCCAAGTAAAATGAATCATGTGATCATAAAAGAAGTTAAAGAGAAAATCATAAAGAGTTCATGTTATGGATTAAATTCATTATATGAATGAAGGAGAACTAGAATCTTTAAATGGAGAAGTCAAATTTCAAAAGAGATAATTATTATTTAAATAAGCATAATTGTAAATAAAAATTAAATAACGTTGAGGAAAAGATAAATGAATATTCAAGAAATATATGTGATCTCAATAAAATTATTGAATCCTATAATAAAACAAAAGATATTACTATAAAAATTAATCCTATAAAAAAGACAGTTTGGACACTTGAAGTGATGTTGGATTTGGAAACAATATCCTTTATAAGTTATCTAAAATTTAAAAAAAAAATTAATATAGGATGCAGTGGATGGTAAGGAACTATTGAGGAGTTTGTTTCTATTGAAAATTTAAATTATACACTAATCCCATGTATCATTTTTTATAAAAAATCAAGTAACAGAAAATTTGGAAACAACTAAAATAAAGAGACTAAGATAGTAACTATAAAAAAAGAGTGACACACTAATGTTAATTCTCAATGATTGAGTTGGAAAATAAAAATACAATGTATTGTGGAATACATAAAAGGAACATATGGATTTGAAGCTTAATGAAATTGGGAAATGTTAGAATTTTATAATTTAAGATAATTGAACATGAATAATCTAAAGAATAACTTTTTAATTAAGTAATATTTTTATTTTAGGTAATGTGTTGGTGTTATAATGTGTATAACCACAAATATTATATGTATTAGAAAAATTTATGACACCCAAAATAATAGATGAGTTAAGAATTAGTTATTATACATACTGAATAATTAAAATTCTTGTAAATATCCTAATTAAAATGTGATGTAAGAAAATTTCATTAGTCCTCTTGAGGAGACTTGTGGTTGGTTTTATCAACCTAAACACACTAAAAATATATGACTCAAATTGAATAGAGAGGAAATTAAAAAAATATGGGAATTAAAAACCATTAACAAATTGGAGTGAATAAGATAAATGATTATTGGTAGAGGTTTCTGGAAATGTATAAAAGGAATAAAATACTTCAAAACTTTTTTGTAGTTTCTCATCACTCAGAAAAGAAAAATACTCTAAAATAAGTCCAATTGTATGATTGTTGATTTTTTACCTTAAAATAAACATTGGATAACTAATTGTATATGGTTCTAGAAGATCTAAAATTAGTGTAAATAATTTTGAATCTAGTGATTCTCTCTTAGTCATTGGGTTGATAGAAAATCTTTTAAGTTTTACACAGTTTTAGGATAATGGGAATTAGGTGATATTTTGAAGTATTGGATATGTTATTCAAATATTAAAAGGTGACACTATTTTCATGAAGGAATAATGGGCCAATGGAACCATTTTCCAATTTTTAAATGTTCCAAATACTTTATATTTTAAAATTCAATAGGTTAATTAATTATACAACAGGATAGTTGTACATTTGGGAAAATATAGTTTGAAATATATATTTAAACATCAACTGGTGAGTGACACATGCCTTTCGTAGGGTGTGGTAAAAGAAAATTTATTTTTCTAACACAGCACAGTGGCTGAACCGGGTTATCTAACTTAAGGAGTATTGCAGTCTGTTCAATCAGTAATTATGATTCATATAATTGAATAATTGTTTTTAAATATTTATTGAAAACAATGTTTTTGAGGGTATTGGAAAACATGAAATTAAAATAATGCAACACAAAATTGAAATATAAATGCTGATGTAGATGGAATGTAGATTAGAAAGAAAGTTATTTGTCTAGGGATTGATAACACGGGTTTATTGATTAATTATTTTTTATTTAAATTAAATTTGATAATTAATTTACTGAAACCACATTAATTAATTACTCTCAAATTATTGATTGAGTGTGTCATTTTATTATGTGTCAATCACACAAAATCATACCTCCTCTAGTAGTCAAGTTGGGTAACACCTCAATCTAGAATGTTATTCCTACAAGAACCAACTCAACTATATGTCGTTTCATCCCTTATAGAATCCCCAACTCCCCTGTATGATGGTTTTTCCTAAGAGTAGAGAAATAAAATGATTAATCAAGGAAAAGAAATGGATTTAAAAATAGTGTCGTGGTGGACTACTATCACACCCATGTAATATTCCCACCTCCACCACAAATAAATTTAAAACATTGTCAATTTGATGCAAAATAATTAAAAACACCATGAAACCTCCCCCGGGTCTAAGCCTCAAGTTATTAACTTTATATGGTGAAGTGTATTGAGATCACGATGGAAAGATGGAAAAGGTAGATGAGATTGATATTGGAAGAGAAAAGGGGTGGAAGAAGAAAGGAGAACATTTTAATATAAAATAAGCATGTGTTATAATGGAAAAGAAAACTAAAATAAAATGTAAATAAATTAATAAAAATATTAATAGACATTGTCTCCCTCTCCTTAGTGCCCCAAATTGTGTGGGGATGGGAATGAATAATTTTAGGGGTAGGAGATCCTCTCCTTTTAAAGGAAGATTTCATCCTCCCAAATTTGTCATGTTTCTGACCCATTGATTGGAAAATTAACATGTGTTCCCATTCCTTAAAGTTGTTCATAATTTTTTTGGACGTTTACCCTCCAAATTTGATCTTAATTGGCCATCATATGTATGAGTTATGAATTTTTCATTAGCAGTTTATGTTTCTAGACATAGGTTCCTTAAATCTTCCTCCAATAGTATAACATCCAATGAAAACCTTAAAAAATTCAAAACACCCTCCAATTTATTATAGAGGAGATCCTATGTGACCTTTTTCTATCCCATGTATAATCACCTCAATTGGAGGTATCTTGGTAGAGATGGACTTCCATTATGGTGGGGGGGGGGGGGGGGGTCCACGCTATCCGCCGAAAAATTCTTCATCTTCATATATTTTTTACGGCCCCTGGATGATCAAATTGGCCCCTCGTCTAGAATAAAACCTTAAAGGAAATAAAATAAGGATTCTAAAAAAATAATCATTCAATTTGAAGTTACAGTTTTCCATAAATGACTAAAATACTCTTGATGTAAAAATCATTCAAAAACCCATAATTAAGCAGTTTTCATCATTTAGATCATTTTCATTCTATAGTCTAAATTTCCCATTATTTTAACGAAACATTTAAATAAATTGGTTTTATCATTAAAAATATCAACAATTAATTATTATTGGATTAAAAATATGCAAATAAATTTTCCCTCTCAAATAAACCCACAAATAAACCATGCTTTCCCTCAAGCATAAAATCTCAAAATAGAATTCATAGGACACCAATATTACCAATATTCAAATTCCAAAGTTATAAAATCAAAAAAATTTCAATTTTAAATAAAAATTTTAAAAATCAAAATAAAATATCAAATTATTTTTCCAGTGTCTAAAGAAACAATTAATTCATATATTTTACTTTTCCCCTTTGAAAAATGATGAAACTTCTTCATTAATTCATTCAAGATTCTCAATTCATTAATATTAAACATGACACAACATGATTTACCTCACCTTTAAATTTTGAATCTCATATCTCAAGAAATAATTTAGGTAGAGTTATGCTGATATCATGAGAACATGCACATTATCTATAATATTCTAAAATAACTACTTTCTCCACTTTGTAAAGTCAAAAGGCACATAAAATCACGAGGATATTCAATAAAAATTTAAAAAACGTTGAGGCGTAAGGTTGGTAGGATTTTATGTTTTCAAAATTAAGGCTCAAAGAGTAGGTTTATCTATTATGTACAATTCATGATTCCAAAAGGCGTAATTAAATTCTCCCCTTTATATTAGAAACACCCACTTTACCCAAAATTCAATTGAAGGTCAAGATCAATGTAACACATAATGAATGATTAATGGACCCTCTTGATATTTTTTTTAAAATTTTGTATTTTTTTGAGAGTTATGATTAGATAAAACCTCACATCTATCATCTAACCACTTATGATAAGTGGAACGTTGGTCTAGAATATGGTGATATTTTCTTTTCCAAATCACAACCAATTTTCCACATTTTTTTTTATTTTTGACATTTTTTTATTTTTTTAAATTCAAGAGGGGAAAAAATTAATTACAATCAATTATTCCACAACCTTTTATAGATCACAAAATATAACCCCCACACTTTTTCCTTAAAATTTATAACATCCCTTCCACCATGATACCTTCTCCCCCACACTTTATTTTTAAAATATCATGCAAATACCAACAGTAGGGTAGGAATGGATAAAAATTGGTTGAAACATATCTCATACATATAAAGGTAATTCATAGTGTCTATGGGATAAAATATGGATTGATATAAAGGTGGTATTTAAGGATAAGGGTAATTTCAAAAGATACCTCAATCATTTTAAATGTGTTTTTGTACAATCATATATTTGACAATTTAAAATGCATGTTTTGGTAGGTGACATGTCCCATGATCACTTATGGAATATTCTAAAGAATAAATAGGAAGTTATTAATATAGAAATCCTCTTGGGAATGAGAAATATGATATTACAAAATCACTCATATAATTATTTATAATAACATATTAATTGACATGGATATCAGAAATTCAAAGAAGTAAAATGGTAGGGAAATTTCATTTACATGAGTCAATAAATTTCCACAAATCATGAGTTAATATTTCAATATCCATGATTCACTTTAAACATTAAATTTTCTATTTCACTCATTCAATATTATGAACATTTAAATATAAAACATGGCATCACTAGATTCCTAGGAATTTTTTTTCTCCTAGATATGTCATGTATAACATAATTAAAATGTGGGCATGAAATTTTATCTTTAAAGATCAAATCATTATTTGGAAAAAAGATTAATGAGTTTAAAAGTTAAAAATTAAAAGTGAAATCCCTTTTTAAATAAAGCTTCAGTCCTCTTAGACCAATGTCTGGGGATTCCTTCTTCCATCATGATCCTATAAAATAAAACTACTTAATTAATCATAAGGATTATTTCATTTATGCTCAAATGAAATGAGGGAGTGGGATGAAATATGGACTAATCTAAAAAAGGAAATTAAAATTAAAATTCATAAAAAAATTAAAGATAAATCATGGTATGATCCTCCACGTGGGCCCTAAATATTTACTACCTCTAGTGTTCAGTACCATCAATTATCCAAAGTTTGATAGTGGATGAAGCTTCTTTGACTTGAACCACAACATGTGAATTTTCACAGATTGAACTTCTTTTTCTTGTTCAGAATAACTCCATGTATCGAGTAAACTAGATCCACCCCTTCAAAATATGGTATAATTTTTATGGTGGGGGTAGGATGAAGTAAGGATCCTCCTCCTCCTCTGTTGCTACTTGTGCAACCATATTATCTTCCAGTACTGGTTTCATGGAGGCTTCAGCCTATTGTCTAATTTCCTCAGGCTCAGCAAATTGGATCTCTTCATTATAGGACTCCTCTAGTATAATTTCAATGTCTTCATATAGTTCCGAGTGTTTCTCAACAGGTTAATATTTTTGGACATCATCCTCCAAGTAATTATATGAGTCCCCCAATTCTGAAAATTCAATACAGGTGGGAGTTAGACTCAAAATTGATACAATAATATTTAAAGAGTGTGAGTTCAAGATTGTATCATCTCTCTAATTTGGTTCGTCTTGAATATTTTCTTCGGTGGAGAGTTCTTCTAGGAGTTTATTATCACTGAATGAAGGTAGGTAGTCAGGCTCCTCTATATTTAATTTAAATTCCACCACATGGGCAGTGTCTTCCTTTTATGGTGTTGGCTCTTCTTCATTGCAAGGCTTGGGTAGATCAAGAAATTCCTCACATTCATTTTAAATTTCATCCAACTCCTGATGATCTCCAAAATGTGGATCAATAGGAAATTCATTGTCATTTCCATCTATCTCAGGTAGAATTGGTTGAGTGAGGATGAATGATCCTTCACGTACCTCGAAATTTACCTCAGCTAGTTCTTCAACGATGAGTGGTGAAATTTCTTCCACCACTATCTCATCTTGTTTTTATGGTTTAGGGTCAAGTTCCTCTATAACTCAATGATATTAGTCAAATAATAATTCCATTTCCTCCCCAAATCATTCATATTATTAATCATCCTTTCAACCTGGTCTTCTAAACAGTGATAATCAACTTCTCATTCTTGATATTGCACCTGCGAGTAATCTGCAAATGCATAAAAATATGAATTTGAATACATCATGTAAAAAGAATTGTTTTTTATATTTTTTATAATGAAAACAATGAAAAATATTTTTAAAAAATGTGAATTTAAAAAAAAATGATCAAAATAACAACTTATCTACCTAGCATCGATACCAGTTTTGACGTACACCTATCACAGGGTATGGAAAAACCAAATTTATATTTCGAATGCAACACGATGGCTGACTAGTGTCGTTTCACTTGATGAGCATTACAACCAGTTCAATCACTAATTATAATTCACCCAATCTAATTATTTTGGTTTTTTAATATTTATTGAAAATATTGTTTTTGAGGGTTTTGAAAAACATTTATTTTAAATAATGCAATGCATAATTGAAATCTAAATGCTAATGTAGATGAAATACAGATGAGAAAGAAATGTTTTGGTCCAAGGATTAATAACAAAATTTCATTCATTATTTATTTTTTATTTAAATTCAATTTTATAATTCATTTATTGAAACTTAATTAAAGAATTACTCTTCATTTATTTATTGAGCGTGGGATTTTAGCATGCGTCCAGAACCCCAAATCACACGTCATCCAGTAGTCAAGTAGGTTATCACCTCAACCGATAATGTTATTCCAACAAGACCAAATTCCACCATATGTCGGTTAATTCCTTATATAAACCCCAACCCCACTATATAAAGGGTTTTCCTAAGATAAGAGAGGGAAAATGATTAATCAAGTGAAATAAATGTATTTGGAAATAGTGTTGTGGTAGACGACCGCTGCACCAGTGTAATATTCCTACCACCACCAAAAATAGATTTAAAATATTTACAATTTAAATCACAATAATTAATAACACCATGAGACCTCCCCAGATTCCATGCCTCAAGTTATTCACTTATCATGTAAAGGTGCATAAATATCATGATTGAAATATGGAATAGAGAGAATGAGATTGAGATTGGAAGAGAAAATGGGTGGAAGAAGAAAGGGGAACCCATTAATATAAAATAAGCACGTGTCACAATAGAAATAAAAAATTTAATAAAAAGGATATAAGTAAATAAAAATCCTAAATGGACCTTGGCATCCTCTCCTTGGTTCCCCAGATAGTTTCGGGATGGGAATGAATAATTTTAGAGGTATAAGCTTATTTCCTTTTATATGAATATTTAATCCTCCAAAAGATGTCGCATTTTTACACATTAATTGTCTGATTCACACATGGTCCCCTGCATGAAGGTTGTCTATAAATATGTTATACATTCACCCTCCAAAATGCAGCTTATGTGTGCATACGATGTATGAGTTATGATTTTTTCATTGACAATTTATTTTCTTGGACACAGGTTCTAGGAAGATTCCTCCAAAAGTATAACATCCAATGACATATTTAATGACATAAAAACTCTATGAAATTAATTATAGAGTCTAGCATATTTTTCATAGTTCTATCCTAGGTTTAATAACCCCAATTTGAGATGTTTAAGCCAAGATGGAATTCTGTTACAGTAGTGGGGTCCACGCTATCTGTCTGGAAAATTCATTAGCTTCTTTGATTTTGTACTACCTCTAAATGATCGAAACATATTTTTGTCCAGAATAAAAATGTAATGGAAATAAAATAATTATTCTAAAAAATGAATCACACAATTTGTAAATATAGTTTTTAATAAATGACTACAATACCCTTGATGTAAAAATCTTTGAAAAATCCATAATTAAGCACTTTTCACCATTTAGCCCATTTTTATTCTATAATCGAAATTTACCATTATTTTAATAAAACATTTAAATAATTGGGTTTTATCATTTAAATACATCAAAAATTAATTATTATTGGATTAAAAATATGCACATAAATTTTCTATATTAGTGATAAAATATTCCAAGCATTATTGTTTATTGAAATAACACATTTTAAGGTAGTTATAAAATTAAAATGGTGAAAAAAATTACATGTGAGAGTGGATATCTAGATAATGAAACCTATTGGGATTATGAATTCAGATATAGTTGGTCCCATTAAATCTAAATCCATAAATTATGGAAGGAACTTCATCAGATTTACTAATGATTTTATTCTTTATACATGTAAATATTTTAGGATGAGTAAGTTAAAACACATGGAATGTTTGATAAGTTCAATAAATTTGAAGAAAAACATGTGATATGTGATCCAAAAAGGTTTTGATATTACAATTGTTCTAAATAAGAAAATTAATTCCATGTGCTATATCTTTAGAAACATGGTGCTTAGTATGAATATAATGATCCTTATAGTGATAAAAATATAACATTATATAAATTAAAAAATATGTGTTTGGTGGAAATTATAAAATAATTCTTGTGAAAAAAATGAATATAAACATTTTTAGAGTTTTTTTGTTCCAGTAACAATTCCTATCAAAATTTAGTGTTTGATTTGATAATTTTTTTGAATATACTATCTGAGATGTTTTTTTATAAATAATATTTACTTATATTGTGTGAAAAGTTTTGGAAGTTCATGTTACATGAATTAACATCAAGCATCATTGCCTCCCAAGGATATTAGTAAAATAATATAATTAAAAACCATAACCAATTTATTACTAAAAATATGAGAATATAGTATAGATATGATGAGTATCAAGGTTGATCCATTGAGAATGGTATGGAAAAACTATCCAAATAGGTTATTCTCGATTATTGGATTAAGGATTATTGAGTAAAATTGATTTAAATATGACATGAATAAATTAAAGAAAGGAATATTTTTTTAAAAAATACCATTTATTGAAAAAAATTATTGGGAATTAGTTTTAGTGATTTTTTTATGGATTAAGATGTCAAATTATTATAGAATATAGTGGTATAATAGTTCTGATACTTATGAAGGTAAAAAATATCCATATGGTAAGATTCAATTATTAATACATATAGTAATTCAAATATTTAATGTCAAAGAAATATAATTTAACTATGGTGCATTGAAATTTAGTTTCAAAAAAAATATAAGAATTTAAATCACTTTGATAATCTTATCATTCCCATTAACACAATAGTTCATGCCTTAAATTCAACCTACCTAATTAAAAACTAAAATATGACATAATTATTTAGACTCAGTATGTAACAAATTCAACACATAAAATCCATAAGAAAGAATGATTATCTAAATTTTAACATCATCCTATTACTCTTGATCTGCAATCCCTTATGAAACTATTCATTCATAATAAAAGGTACATATGTATTTGGGGAGATATTATGCTCAAGGTATGGAATCAATTTACACAGAGAATAATTAATAAAAATAATAATACAAGATATGTTGAAAACATAACTAGAATATAAATCCTTAATCCTATAATCCTCAACAGAAACCCCCACATCCAATTTATCTCTAAATAATGTATTTATCAACCAAAAAGAACACTATATTTTCATCCCACTCAAAATATTCATCTACAAATATTAATTTAATTACTAGGGATTATCTAGGCATGGCACATATGTTGTTCTGTGTTTATTAATACTACATATTTTCACATTAGTTAACCATAATCAAGGAATAGTGGAACATGTTTTTTCAGAAAAAAAAGATCATCATTAAAAATATTTACTGTCTAATAGATCATATGGATACCTAAAAAAAATGATACCATTTTTGAAAATTTTAGAATATTATCATAAACAGGTTATAATGTAGTATATATGTATGAAATTGAATCTATCCCTTGATGTTGTCGAGATAGACACATCGATAATTTAAAATGTGGTTCTTAGTAATGTCTACACCACTTTCCCATAGAGTATTACATTAAAATATTCAAGGGGATTCTTATTACTCACACTTTCATTCCCCGTACCAAGAATAAAGGTAATGCAGTTTCATCAATCCTAAATTCAAATGAGACTCTTGGTACGCAGAACTCCTATTTATCCATCCTCGAGTCCCTTCCTCTAGAGGGGAAAAAATTTGTTAAAGATGATCCTTTCTATCTACACTACTAAATAACAACATGATGTGGGATACATTATATAATCTCTTACTATATCTGTTTCTATAAAATATAAAAAAATAGATAGAATATCTTGGGGTTATATGTTATTTAGGTTTAAATATTTGGATTCTGATTTATCACAACTCATTGTGATGTGATAAAACTATGATGCCACAATCTCTTCCTGAATTGTTTAATGATAATATTATATAACATGGGTGAAACATGAATATTTGAGTAATATAATTTCATAGATCCTTTATATTCCCAAGTTTTTTTACATATCCTTTTACCAGAAACATAATGGTTGTAATTCAATTTAAAATACAACATAATGATTATCTATTTTGTAAAAACCCCATCTCTAGTAACCTAGAGATGAGTGTTACTTTATTAAATTGTTATAATATACAAGGGATAACATAATCAAGGGATACTCATTTTATTTTTATTGAATAACCTGATATATTCATGATTCCCATTCTACATTGGAAATAAAATTTTAAAAATAAAAAAACAAAATATTTTTCATCCTTGAAACCCAATCAAAGATTCTTTCTTCATTTATTAGGTAAAGGAAAAAAATAAGGCTCAGATAAAATTCACATTAAGGGTTTGATACAATGTAATATATCATGAGTAAATAAGGAATAATAAATATGGAAATTTAAAGAACTAAAAACACTTTCGTTTTAGTCAATAAATTGAGTAAAAAATACATCCAAGGACAATATATGTAATTATTCCATTAAATTAATCTAATAAAATAGAATTATAAAGTGGTTCAAAGTCCTAAAATCGTGTTTCTATATTCAAATATATTTCATATTGTATAAAATAAAAATATTTAAAGTTATAACGTGGATATAATAATTAATTTAATATTTTATCATTAAAATAACTATATCGTCATGTATAAATAATGCCTCACCCCAGACTTGGAAAAAACTCATCACTCACTCACCAAATCCAAATTTAAAACTATATACCCTTTATAAATCCACTTATAATCCTTTTGTATGTTCATGAGTAACAAAATATGGGAATCTAAGATGTCTGGTTTAATAGGAATGAAATGACACTGATAATATGATATGTTTTCATCAACTTTTCTTCCCATTTTTCTCTTCTCGTACTAATTTTCTCTATTCCATTGAAATCAAAATATTTTAAGATTAATTAATAAATTTTTTATCATTATATTAAAAATTTTAACATACTATAATGGTTGTATTTAAGATGTATTTATTTTTTATACTTCTCTTTCATCCTATTTTGACAATGTCCCATCAATGGGTGGTTAACCACCCATGAGGACATTTTCAAACTCTATAATTATCAAAACCATTATGTATGATCATAATAAATTATAAATTATTTATAATTTATAAATATAATCATTTATAATCTTATGTAATTAATCTTAATAAAATATAAATATAAATTAAGAAAGACAATTAAATTGATTCTAGATGAGATATTTTTTGAAAATTATGATATCAATGAAATTCACCACTACGAATGAAAATTAATGAATATAATCCAATTAATATAGTTATTAAAGAGTGAAAAAATGAACATAAATTCCTTATAGTTATGCGTTTTAATAAACTTAATATTAGTAATTTGGTGGTGGAAAAGTGATGAAATAAAACAGGATTAAAGGTAAAGGGATTCTCCAACCCAACATCAGATTTTTTGGGATATGTCCTCTTTCACATAACATTCAATATGTATATTACTATAATATTCTTTAAATTTATGTAAAATATTATTTCCCTTGATATACATATTTCTACCTCTATGAAATGATTTATTATTCAAATTCAATGATTTATCCAAATGACTATGTTTTTCCAAAATATATCTTTATATCCTCTTGGGTCTTTCTTTTTTAATGAAAAATGATATTTTATTCCAAATTATGACCTCCCTTTTCGATTTGAAAACCCCAATGGTAATTCCATGATTTAGGATATGTTAAATCTTATAGGAAAAGCATTATTTTACATGGGAATATTTCATTAGTATAATGGTTATTTGTTATTTTTCCTTGTGACAGGCATGATTATGATAATTTTATGATGAAATGGGTGGGCATAGAATTACATATATGTCTACTGAATTGGGTAATGTGATATATATCACAATATTAAGTTTATTAATCATGAATGTGATGTTTTATTTCTTCCCAATTATGATGTAATGACTTATGAACATATGATATGTGTGAACTTGATGATAGATTTATTCACAATGATTTGTGGTATTTTACCAAACAAGTTATGATGTTACATTTTTATGTATATTCCACATTCTATTCCTTTATACATTTTTTATCTTTATTATGATAGTGTTCATATTATTCAGATATGATTATGATTATTATAATCACCCATGTACTATTGATTCATGTCACTTATCCATCCTATGGTATTTCTCCCCTTATTGGGGTTTTATCTCACACCCTTATTTGATGTATATCCTTTCGTGATTATATGTACTATAGATAAAAATAAAATTTTTAGGGAGGATATAGAAAATGGATTTTAATAAATTTTTATTCTATTATGTATAAGTGATTTATGTCACTAATTTTCCCAACTTACGAAACATTTATATCATCTACTATATATGTATTATGTTGTTTATCTTAAAAATGATGTAATAGTCATGTAATAAATAGTTGTTTTTCTATATTTGTTTTCAATGAATCCTTTAGTTAAATTTGTAATTATGATTAGAAAAATTGGTGAAAAGTATAAAGATTTGTCTACTTATATGTAACAATACAATGTTTTGGAAATGCATAATAGTATATGGGTTTCAAGAAATTAAATACACAATTGAATACTAAAACTAGATTTATATTTTGGATAGATGTACCGAAGGGTAATATTCCTTATAAAGAATATTGGGTATTAACTATATCATCACCCAGTGCATGAAAAGTGACCTTATTTCACACCTAGTTCGAAACTCTTAAGAGATAATATTTTTTTAATAATATAATTGATACAAAAATTATAGATGATTTATAAATAAATTAATTCTAACTTTTAATTTTAGAAAAGTAATAGAGATTGTGATCTTTGAAGAATCATGTGGGAAAAGGTAAAACATACAAATCATATTAGATGTGACTTTAGAATTAATTTATATACAAAAATAAATTATCTTTTTATTCTTTTTTGCATTATGTTTTTTTTAATCCTTTACTATTTTATAAAATAGAGGGAACTCAGATAAACCAGGAAACAAACCCATGATAAAAAAAATGAAATGATTTTCTAAACATCATTTCCAATGTGATGGTATGTGGACTTCAAAACATTAGGGATATTCCTCCCAATATTTCTTAGGCTACAAACAATAATCCTAACCATGTGGAAAGTCCACCTTCACTGAATAATGAGAAAATAAATATTGAGTCCTTTATATGGCATCAACCACTAATTTTTAGTAGATATTTGGATCTACTTTTCACGGAAGAGTGTTTTATGTCACACCCCGACCGCAGATGTCATTATTTTACTTCTTTCCTGTTCCGATTTGAAATTTTTTTTTCAAAGTTTATTCGTTTTGAAGGGTTTCGCGCCAGTGCGCGGTCATCGCATCGTCAGCGGTGATCGTGCGGTTGCGTCGGGGTGACTACATGTTCGACCGATGTTTAAATTTGAGAATTTTATGTTGTCATTTTATTATTTATTTTATCATTATTATCCTTAATGTTATAGAGTTATATTATTATTATTATTATAATGTTTTATTAATATTATTATTTTAAATTTTTATTATTATTAAGATTAGTTTTCATTCTTTTATTTACTCTTTTATTATTATTATTATCGTTATTATTATTATTATAATAAAGTTTTACCATTATTCTTTTTATTATTATTATTATTGTTATTATTATCAATTATATATATATATGTTTAATCCTAACCCTAATCCCGTCCCCCCATTACGGCGCTCCCCCCTATCCTCTCTCTCTCTCTCCCCCCCGTTTCTTTTTTTTTTCTTCTTCTTCTTTCCCCCCTGCTGGTTCGGCCGGCCCACGCCGCTTCCTGATCCCCTCCAGCCGCCATCATCCGACTCCCGCTCTACCTCGCTCTCCGCTCCCGGTGTCCCCACTCCCCATCCCAGCCGATCTTGCCGACCACCCCGGCCTCCCGTCCGGCGGACTTCCCCTCTGCCACGCCGGCTCCCGCCGCGCCCCGCACCTGCCGCCTCGCCGGCGTTCCGACCTCCTCAGCGTGCTCCCCTCCATTCCGCTACCGACCGGACCCCCCCTGTGCCGACCTCCGGCGCCCGCGGCCCCGCGCCGTCCTCCCCTCTGCCACGCCGGCTTCCGCCGCGCCCCGCACCTAGCCGCCTCCCTAGCTCCTGTCCCGACTCCCTCTCCCCCTTGTCCCGGCCCTGCTCCCGCCGCCTACGGAGACTCCAGCCTCCGTCCCGACCCCTTCCCTTCACCGCGCCCCACCTCCAGCCGCCGCCTCCTCCCTCACCCCGCTGCACCACCTGCGCATTTCTCCCCCCCTCCGCTCGTGAGTTCTTTTCTGGTTTATTTTTTTATTATGTTAATGTTATTATATTAATATTATTATCATATTATAATTATTGTTATTATTATTATTATTATTAGTATTATTATCATATTATTATTATTGTTATTTCATTATTGTTATATTATTATGTTAATATTATTCTACTAGTATTATTATCGTATTATTATTATATTATTATTATTATTATATTATGTTATTATTATTATATTATTACTATTATTAATATTATTATGGTTATCATTAATTTTTTTTAGGTATGCTATCATTATTATTATTATATTAAAATTGTTATTACTATTATATTATTATTGTGCTAAATTATTATTGTTATTTATTTATTCTCTTGATTATTTTTGTATGTATTTATTTGATTTCCTATTTTTTTATTAATTAATTGATTAATTAATTAATTTATTTACTTATTTATTTATTTTTCCTTCGTGGCATCTTGGTGTTTATATTTAATTCATATTAAGCCTTTTTCTGTCGTGGGTTGAGTGACGTGTACTTTTTCCACTGTTCAGCGTACGCAGTTTGTCCGCGAAGGATTGTCCTACTTTCCATTGGGGTTCCGTCGCGTCCGCTCCTTGTTTGAGGTAGGAGAACTCAACTGTTTCCTTTCCGATGTACTCTGCTGATGCTTGAATTGTTTTAAATAAATTTTATTCCATGATTCGCGTGTTTATGATATCCTTGCGCAGCTTATTTTGGTGTTTTAAAGTCTATAGTTTTTGTTCGAAAGTCAAGTCTGAAGCAATCATATTTTATGCTAAGGTAGTTGTGCACCAGATGTTGTCCTGCACTTCTTATTGTTTATATAGTGCACCTGTTTAGGCGTTGCCAGCTAAGGTGGAACTAAATGCTTATGTTCTCTTATGTTATCACTGGTTTTCTTGAGCGGTGTTTTCTTTTTGTAAAGAAAGAATCATTCTTGGATCTTATTATCCTGTGCTGGTTAGTTTTATGAAATTCAGTATTATTTGGAAATGTTGTCGTGCCCCTTTGCAGGTTTGACACACCATTGGATGTTGACACATCCATGGGTGCACCAGGTGTACACATGGATGTGCCCTCAAATGAAGATGGTGTTTGAAAATGTTACCATTTATTTTTAATTTTTTATTTATATTTTCTCGAAATCTCGACTTTTCTAAATGGTTCTTGGTTTCAAAATGTTTTCTCCCCTTCATGAGACACATCGAACTTGTTTAAAAAGAAATCTACGAAAATATGCCCGTTTGGCCTTTTATTTAATACAAAAGCAGCGCTTGAGTTTTTGAAGAAGATATTGTGAAATGCTCGTGTAAAGTCATTTGATTTTGTAAAAACTGAGTGCTCGCTTGGTGACTTCAGGTATTTTTATAAAGTGGTTTTGATAATTAAATGACGTGAAGGCCCGGTTGGCACTTTATTAACTGTGAAGTGATTATACACACACATATATATATATATATACGTACTTGTGAGGGCATCTCTATAGGGGGACTTCCCTTCGAGGGTTGTCGTGTAGCGATGTCCGTGTAAGGGGTTGGCAAGTGCGGTGAGATGAGTCACGCATGCGTGGGCCTCCCACTTACACAGTGTTACTAAAATCACCATGGGTTCCTGGGCGTCTTGTAGATTATCGAGTGACGGTTGCTTGATAACCCTGATTAGACGGGTTAGTACCCCCTGGAGTTGTGGACAGGCCAGGAGGGATGTGCCACTGGTTGGCTATTAGGGAGGCCAGTTGGTTATTGACTATGGAGTACCACGCCGGCAGGTAGTCTGAACCCGAGTACGTCCAGGGGTTTTCTAGGGATGTTTAGGATCACCCATGGTTACTTGTTCTCCTTGATTATTTACTTTCAGTTTTTCTTTACAGCTTATAGTGTTACTTGTGTCCTTTTGCACTACTTTCATCTTGCATTACTTGGCTACGTTCTGTTTCACTGGTCTGTTTTCAACCTGTACTGTTTACCTGTTCCATTCTAGCACAGTCGTGGTATTATTTGTATTTGGTTTTGTTTATACAAACAGGAAATGGTTTTGAAAGTGATTTATAGTGTGCGTTGGGTTTTCAAAAGGGGAAAACATGTTGTTTATTTTTAAATGTGAAAAATCTATTTTTATAATTGTATTTTTTAAACCTGTGTCAGCGGATTGCTTGGGAAAGGAAACATTTAGATTCAGTGGTTTACTTTGGCTTACCTACTGGGAATTTTTAATGCTCATGCCTATATTATCATTTCAGTTGCAGGTCTTCCCTTGCTCAGGTCTTCTGTTTTGAGTTACTCAGTGTTGGAGCGAGGTTGCTCTCTAGTTGGGTGGTGACATAAGAGGTCACATGAAGGTACGTGGTCATGTGGCTTTTATTTCTTTTCCGCTGTTAGTGTTTATTCGCTCTGTTCTATTTACTTTTTTTTGGGCTGAAATCGTTCCCAACGATCATATTTTAATGCCCGACACTGGTTGCCATCCCGGAGGGATCGGGAACACCCCTCGGGACTTGCCGCAGACCAGCTCGGGTGACCGGTTCAGGGTCGACCCGGACTGGTTCGTGACAAAATGGTATCAAAGGGAGGTTCTTGTTATTTTGGGTTGTCCGGTAGAAGGAGATTAGGACTGTCGGAACTCGAGGGGTGGGTGCGGGAAGAGCATCGCGAACTCTTGCTCGCATTGATCTCGAGTTACCAGGTGTAGTCCGGGAATTGTATCCTTGTCTTTTCTGGTTTTTCTTGGATTGAGAGATGATGACAGAGGCAAGCCGACGTTACTTCGTGATTTCACATGGAGTAGTGACTCATGTGGAGTCTGAGTACACATTTTTAATTCCTCCTAGTGGTCGACGCTGACTTGGGACATGGCCCACTACCATGTCTCCAGGTTGAGCGTGACTACTAGTCCCTCATTTCAGTGATTGATGCAAATTTTGGATGTTGTTTTCATTTTGGTCTGTGTGAGTGCGTAGTTGGAAATGAAAAAAAGGGTTTTTTAAAATTTTACTGGTTTCTTTTAATGGACTTTAAATATATGAAATGGGTTTTAAAACTGAAATCTCTTGATTTGGAGATATGTTGTTTTCTTGGAATTGGTTAGGAATGATTTGGGGTGAAACCCCAGTTCCTCTTTATGAACGTTTTCACATATGTTAGAATCCATGAAAAATGCGTGTTGGTGCGAGTATTAATGGACGGTGGATAAAGACATGTGCAATGGGTCATGGGAGTACCTGGGTGTGTATCAGAAATTTAACGCTTGACCTTTTTTTCTAAATTGTTTTAAAAGGGGAAACGGTTTTGGAATGTTTTTGGTTCGAAAATGGATTGGTTTTGGAATGTTTTCTCGAAGAGGATGGTTTTAAAGTCTAAAATAAAAATGGGGATTTTGTTTTGGGTTGTGTTTCTATTTGTTTGGTCCTTGTGCTGACTGTTTTTGATGAAGGTGCTTTTATTGATGTTGCTTCGGTTTGATGTTGGTTTTGGCCTTGTGTTTTATATGTCGCTCAGAAAATGCCGCCCAGAAAGGTCTCTAAGGATTCAGATATGTCATGCACAGTTTTTAGTCCTCCTCAGACATTGCCTATTCTCCATGGTGATCAGGGTCCGTTGGAGGCAGTGAAATGGCTCGAGGAAGTGGAGCGTGTCTTTAGAATATTGGGAACTCCCGATAATGTTAAGGTTCGTGCAATTATGGAGTTGTTTGAGGGTCCATCTCTAGACCAGTGGAAGAGGGTTACCCCATCATCAACGGAAGTTGAAATGACGTGGGATGTCTTTAAAATCGTTTTCATCCAATGGTTTGTACCTGAGGAAGTGAAGCTGGAGAAAAAGAGGGAGCTTGTACATATTCAGCAAGGCCAACGAACGGTGAAGGCATATGTTGACCATTTCAAGGAACTGATTCCCTTTTCTCCAGAGGTAGCATCGCATGAGTTCATGAAGGTCTCTCTTTTCACTGGGGGTCTTCGTCCAGAGATCAAGGAGCGAGTCCTCCCTTCTAAAGACCTTAGTTTCGAGAAGGTGGTGGAGGAAGCTTTCTTGGATGAGTTGGTTTCCGGTGTGCGGGTGATTAATACTTCAGCGTCCCTTGTTGTTCGTAAGAATTCCCCCTCTGGTGAGGAAGAGGCGCCAAAGATATTTTCTCCTAAGAAGTTATCCCCTTTGGTCCCAGTTCCCAGTTCATCAGATCGTTCGATGGTATGCTATCAGTGTGGTCGTTTCGGGCATTTAAAGCCGTCTTGTCGCAACCTTCCGAAGACGTGTCATCGATGCGGCTGTCTAGGTCATCTGGAGAAGTTTTGCCAGAAGCGTCGATTGAAGAGGATGCTGTAGAGTGTCAGTACATGACTGTGAGGCAGGAGATGCTTCAGCCATCAGAGCTCCAGCCACAAGTCTCGGGGTGAAGCTCACGCACAGTCAGGAGTTCTCAGGGTTGTGAAGCCTTGGTCCAGGTTCTGTTTTCCGTATTGATGGTGGAACAATTAGAAACCTCTTTCATACTTGTTTTCCTACTACTAAAGTTTCAACAGCGTTGTAAATGCGTTGTTTTTCTATAAAGCGACGATGGACTTTCTTTATGATAATCTAAGCGGACTTGTCGTGTGAATGTAATATTCTAAATCGTGTGTCCTTCTTAAGAGTGTGATTGACCCCCGTGTGGGTTGACCTCGTTGTAGTTATGTTATCCGATGTGGTTATGTTTCGTGGACTTCAATGGATCAGGTCTCCAATTTGATATTTGGTTAAGTCTTTTCCGTGGGTTATCCCTGGTGTTGAAGCTCGTTGACTCTAGTCAGGGGTTTAATGTTTCGACGGAGGTATTAATATAATTGTTTTATAGGAGTCGGTTTGGATCAGTTATGAGTTACCGTACTGGACCCGCTTTCTTGTGGTAGTATGTTTGGGAGTGTTAATTTTTTTTAAACTAGTTAAGTTATTGTGGTGGGGAGAACCCCTTCGTGTTCTCCCCTCAACCTCAGACCTCAGTTTTCTCTTGAATCGGTCAGGTGTGACCAGTGTAGAGTAAGGTCATCTCCGATATTCTCAGTTCTCTCTGGTTCCTTTAGTTCCGTTGGGGCATGAACTTAAATTTTGACCGACTATTGGCCTGGTGACTTTCTGGGGGCAGAAAGTGTCTGTGGTGGGGAGAATTGTCACACCCCGACCGCAGATGTCATTATTTTACTTCTTTCCTGGTCCGATTTGATTTTTTTTTCAAAGTTTATTTGTGTTGAAGGGTTTCGCGCCAGTGTGCGGTCATCGCATCGTTAGCGATGACCGTGCGGTTGCGCCGGGGTGACTACGTGTTCGACCGATGTTTAAATTTGAGAATTTAATGTTGTCATTTTATTATTTATTTTATCATTATTATCATTATTGTTATAGAGTTTCATTATTATTATTATTATAATGTTTTATTAATATTATTATTATAAATTTTTATTATTATTAAGATTAGTTTTCATTCTTTTATTTAGTCTTTTATTATTATTATTATCGTTATTATTATTATTATTATAAAGTTTTACCATTATTCTTTTTATTATTATTATTATTATTATTATCAATTATATATATATATATGTTTAATCCTAACCCTAATCCCATCCCCCATTACGGCACTCTCCCCCCTCTCCTCTCTCTCTCTCTCCCCCCGATTTCTTTTTTTCTTCTTCTTCTTCTTTCCCCCCTGCTGGTTCGGCCGGCCCACGCCGCTTCCTGCTCCCCTCCAGCCACCGTCGTCCGACTCCCGCTCTGCCTCGCTCTCCGCTCCCGGCGTCCCCGCTCCCCATCCCCACCGATCTTGCCGACCACCCCGGCCTCCCGTCCGGCGGACTACCCCTCTGCCACGCCGGCTCCCGCCGCGCCCCGCACCTGCCGCCTCGCCGGCGTTCCGACCTCCTCAGCGTGCTCCCCTCCATCCCGCTACCGACCGGACCCCCCCCCCCCCTCGTGCCGACCTCCGGTGCCCGCGGCCCCGTGCCGTCCTCCTCTCTGCCACGCCGGCTTCCGCCGCGCCCCGCACCCAGCCGCCTCCCTGGCTCATGTCCCGGCTCCCTCTCCCCGTTGTCCCGACCCTGCTCCCGCCGCCTCCGGCGACTCCAGCCACCGTCCCGACCCCTACCCGTCACCGCGCCCCACCTCCAGCCGCCACCTCCTCCCTCACCCCGCTGCACCACCTGTGCGTTTCTCCCCCCCCCCCCTCCGCTCGTGAGTTCTTTTCTGCTTTATTTATTTATTATGTTAATGTTATTATATTAATATTATTATTATATTATAATTATTGTTATTATTATTATTATTATTAGTATTATTATCATATTATTATTATTATTGTTATTTCATTATTGTTATATTATTATGTTAATATTATTCTACTAGTATTATTATTGTATTATTATTATATTATTATTATTATTATTATTATATTATGTAATTATTATTATTTTATTATTATTATTAATATTATTATGGTTATCATTAATTTTTTTGGGTATGCTATCATTATTATTATTATTATTATATTAATATTGTTATTAATATTATATTATTATTGTGATAAATTATTATTGTGATTTATTTATTCTCTTGATTATTTTTGTATGTGTTATTTATCTATGTATTTATTTGATTGACTATTTGTTTATTAATTAATTGATTAATTAATTAATTTATTTACTTATTTATTTATTTTTACTTCGTGGCATCTTGGTGTTTATATTTAATTCATATTAATCCTTTTTCTGTCGCGGGTTGAGTGATGTGTACTTTCTCCACTGTTCATCGTACGCAGTTTGTCCGCGAAGGATTGTCCTACTTTCCGTTGGGGTTCCGTCGCGTCCGCTCCTTGTTTGAGGTAGGCGAACTCAACTGTTTCCTTTCCGAGGTACTCTGTTGATGCTTGAACTGTTTTAAATAAATTTTATTCCATGATTCGCGTGTTTATGATATCCTTGCGCGGCTTATTTTGGTGTTTTAAAATCTATAGTTTTTGTTCGAAAGACAAGTCTAAAGCAATTATATTTTATGCTAAGGAATTTGTGCACCAGATGTTGTCCTGTACTTCTTATTGTTTATATAGTGCACCTGTTTAGGCGTTTCCAGCTAAGGTGGAACTAAATGCTTATGTTCTCTTATGTTATCATTGGTTGTCTTGAGCGGTGTTTTCTTTTTGTAAAGAAATAATCATTCTTGGATCTTATTATCCTGTGCGGGTTAGTTTTATAAAATTTAGTATTATTTGGAAATGTTGTCGTGCCCCTTTGCAGGTTTGACGCACCATTGGATGTTGACACATCCATGGGTGCACCAGGTGCACCCATGGACGTGCCCTCAAATGAAGATGGTGTTTGAAAATGTTACCTTTTATTTTTATTTTTTTATTTATATTTTCTAGAAATCTCGACTTTTCTAAATGGTTCTTGGTTTCAAAATGTTTTCGCCTCTTCATGAGACACATTGAACTTGTTTAAAAAGAAATTTACGAAAATATGCCCGTTTGGGATTTTATTTAATACAAAAGCAGCGCTTGAGTTTTTGAAGAAGATATTTTGAAATTCTCGTGTAAAGTCATTTGATTTTGTAAAAACTGAGTGCTCGCTTGGCGACTTCAGGTATTTTTATAAAGTGGTTTTGATAATTAAATGACGTGAAGGCCCGGTTGGCACTTTATTAATTGTGAAGTGTTTATAAATATATATATATATATATATATACGTACTTGTGAGGGCATCTCTATAGGGGGACTTCCCTTTGAGGGTTGTCGTGTAGCGATGTCCGTGTAAGGGGTTGGCAAGTGCGGTGAGATGAGTCACGCGTGCGTGGGCCTCCCACTTACACAGTGTTACTAAAATCACCATGGGTTCCTGGGCGTCTTGTAGATTATCGAGTGACGGTTGCTTGATAACCCTGATTAGATGGGTTAGTACCCCCTGGAGTTGTGGACAGGCCAGGAGGGATGTGCCACTGGTTGGCTATTAGGGAGGCCAGTTGGTTATTGACTATGGAGTACCACGCCGGTAGGTAGTCTGAACCCGAGTACGTCCAGGGGTTTTCTAGGGATGTTTAGGATCACCCACGGTTACTTGTTCTACTTGATTGTTTACTTTCAGTTTTTCTTTACATCTTATAGTGTTACTTGTGTCCTTTTGCACTACTTTCATCTTACATTACTTGGCTACGTTCTGTTTCACTGGTCTGTTTTCAACCTGTACTATTTACCTGTTCCTTTCTAGCATAGTCATGGTATTATTTGTATTTGGTTTTGTTTATACAAACAGGAAATGGGTTTGAAAATGATTTATAGTGTGCGTTGGGTTTTCAAAAGGGGAAAACATGTTGTTTATTTTTAAATGTGAAAAATCTATTTTTATAATTGTATTTTTCAAACCCGTGTCAACGGATTACTTGGGAAAGGAAACATTTAGATTCAGTGGTTTACTTTGGCTTACCTACTGGGAATTTTTAATGCTCACGCCTATATTATCATTTCAGTTGCAGGTCTTCCCTTTCTCAGGTATTCTGTTTTGAGTCACTCAGTGTTGGAGTGAGGTTGCTCTCTAGTTGGGTGGTGACCTGAGAGGTCAGATGGAGGTACGTGGTCGTGTGACTTTTATTTCTTTTCCGCTGTTAGTGTTTATTCGCTCTGTTCTATTTACTTTTTTTTGGGCTGAAATCGTTCCCAACAATCAAATTTTAATGCCCGACACTGGTTTCCATCCCGGAGGGATCAGGAACGCCCCTCGGGACTTGTCGCGGACCGGCTCGGGTGACCGGTTCAGGGTCGACCCGGACTGGTTCGTGAAATTTTAACTCAATGGAAAAATATTTTATCTGTTCTATTCTATTATGAGAAGGAAAAAGATACCTTGGATATGTGTTTTTTATATGGATTCTTTTATAAATGGTGTTTGTTTATAAATAATATCAAGACAAATGATGAAATTGATAAAACTGTGTAAGAAAACATTAAGAATTTATTTCATCAAAATTATTTTTGTTGAACAATTTGAACATAGATAAAGAGAAAATTTATAGATCTTATAAAAAATAGGGTGAATATTTAATGAATTTTGAGGAAACTTTTAAGTCAATTCATGATTTTCCTGAGGTTATATTATCAGTAATGTTAGAATAATAGATATATTTTTATTGGTTTAAAACAACAACTCTGATGGATCTATATATATGAGACATTAGGAGTTACATAGTAGTATTTCTATGTATTATTAATGTAGTGATGGATTTTAGATAATGGTATTATACACATAGAGATAAGAATAGAGAAATATACTTTTAGGATTTGTGATCAACTAACAAAGAAGGAAAAAATATCCAACCGTCCACATGTAAAAACATGTATAGATCTTTATTATGTGAATTTTATCAATGGGTCATGAAAATGAAAGACCATGATTATCAAAATGATATGAAGAAGATGACTAATGTGATAGAGGGAAGGAATCCCCAAATGCATTACCCATGGTGAAATTATTCAACTGTAGAGTGAAAGGGAATTATAAATGCTAGTGCACTAAACAATGGGTCATCATGGATAGACAATGTCCACAACCACCAAAGCTAAAGAAGAAAGGGAAATTTTATTCCAACAATACCACTGAAGTAAAAAAAGAAAATGAATTCATAGATGGTACACATACTATTTACTCAAGAAAGGAAAATGTTTTATTTGTTTTTTTATATTCATTACGTTATATCCTATAAGTTTTCTAGAACACTAGAATCAAATCCCTGGTACCTAAAAGTTTAGATATCTATAAAAACACTTAGTAATTTAATGAATGCAACCAAAGTGCTGTAATTTTCTTATATGATTGTATGTGGGAATATTTTACCAATGAATCTCATAATACATTTCTTGGTGTAATTTAATTCTACATTGGGCATGGATTGGATCTTGGTATATAAATATAACATCATCTTTCAAGGAAAGGAATTATTTTCCAATATTTTGAACCATCTCATGATCCTATACATATTCATGTAAGATATTATATCTCTATTAGAAAATACATTGATGGTGTGAGTGTGGATAGACATTTACAAATCATACTATCCCAAATAGTAGAGTTGGAAGAACGTATCAACCTTGAGGAAATATCCATTGCAATGGAAGATACTATTGTGTTTCCTAGTGACTTACACAACCTTTCCCTATATTATGAGTTAGATTTATCAATATACATTATATATCGTGTGATCCTATATCTAAATTACCTTATAACATGGCATTGACTATACTAGAAGAGTTAAAGATGTAGTTGAATGTTCATCTAAAGAAATTATTCATATTCCCTAGTTCATTTTATTTGGGAAAGATGGTGATATTTTCTGAGAAAAATGATTCATCAATGTGGTTGTGTATCAACTACCAAGAGATAAAAAAGATCACTAGAAAAAAACAAGTATCATTAAGCAAGTAATAATGACTTGTTTGGTCAACTATAAGGAGATTAATACTTATCAATTGTAAATGAAAATTTTTGTTTTCATGAACTGAAGGTAAATAAGTAAGATATTCAAAATTCAACCTTCTTGTATGAGGTATAGGAAATAAAAATTCACAATGATTTTATTTAGACTTAATTATTACCCTTCTATATACATTTATTTAAATATATATTCTTTCAAAACTAAATTGATTTTTTTGGTAGTATTTGTAGATAATGTCCAAGTTTACTTCATGGTAATGGAGGAAAATAGATACTGCATATGGATTGTTTTTTAGAAATTAATAAAGGATAAAATGTAAGTTATTTTCCGAAATCCTAACTTTTAGTTCTATAAAGGCACATTCTTGGGGATCATGATCACAAGTGAGGGTATTCCTGTGGGCACATCAAAGAAAAATACAATTTAGGAATGTCCCAAACCCTCATCTGTCATGTTAATCCATAGTTTTATTATATTAGTTGGGAAACATTGATTTTATTAAAAATAATTATCATAATTTTCTATCGTGGTAACTTTGTTTACAAGGAAATACGTAATGTATGTTTAGACTAAAGAATGTGAGGAAATATTTAAAGAGATCAATAAGAGACTAATGATTGTACCTTTACCCACACAACCATCATATGGGGATGGTTTTTTGATATACAGTGATGCCTTAAAAATTATTTGGTTATGTACTTAGGATGTATGATAAAGTGATAAACTATTAATTACGATTGTTAAAGATCCATGAACAGAACTATCTGACACATGATTTATAGTTAACAATAGTGATCATCACTTTGATAATTAGGAGGCACTACCACTATTGTAAAAATTTATACATATATACAGATTATAAAAGTCTAAAGTATATATTCACACATAAATAGGTGAACACTCATCAATGAATATGGTTATATTTAATCGAAGATTATTATTTCTCTACTTAGTACCACCATGTGAAGGTGAAAAATGTAGTTGATGCTCTTAGTAGAAAAGTACCTAATATTCTATTTATGTACTGGATCTAGAAATATGTTATGTTAATTAATATGAAAATGATGGATTTATAAATCTTAATCATAGTGAATACTTCATTAATTTCCAAACCATCTTTCCAAGACAAGATCAAGGAGTAATAATGGGTTAATTTGGAGCTTCAAAAAAGTTAAAATACATAAAGGAAGAGAATTTTCCTTTGTTCCACACTTATGAATTTTGTTTTATTCATTTTGGAACTTGAATTTTTATGCCTTTATCACATGAGATATCTATTGAATAATGTGTATATCTCATCATTATCTATCCATCCTAAAATAACAAAGAATTATCGTGATCTTGAGATCACATATAGTGGTAAAAAATGAATAAAATGATCAAAATTACACATTAATGTTATTGGTATGTCTCTAAGTTAAATAATATTGATATAATTCTCAAGGGATAATGAAACCATTCCTGATACCAATATTGAAATGGGAGGATATCACTATAGAATATGTCACTAGTCTCTTCAACACATCCAATGAGTGTAATGTGATATGGGTAGTGGTGGATCAACTCACCAAAACTACCAAAATAATCTCTATTTAAGAAGATTTATTTATTGAAAAACTTCTTATGATATATTTAAAGGAATAAGTGAGGAAAAATGGTGAACCACTTTTGATCATGTATGATCTTGATCCAAGATTTATTTCTAAATTATGGACAATTCTTCAAAATATTCAGAATACTAAATTGAATATTAGTATGAACTATCACCACCAATTTTATTACCAATATGAAAGAACAATTCAGACATATGAGGAAATTATTAGAGCCTACAAAATGGAATTAGAAGTTTAATGGTATTAAAATCTTTCATTAGATGAATTTTCATACACAAAAAGCTTCCACTGAGGTATTCACATTACTCCATATGAAGCTCTAAGTGGGAAGAAATATAGAACTCATTATTGTTGGGATGAACATCGTGAATGAATGAAATGTATAAATGATATTGTGTAGGATATGAAAGAAAAATTTTAATCAGTACAATAATATATAAAATGTTCTCCGAGTCGAAAAATGAGCTACATTGACAACCATTGAAGGATCATAGAGTTTGATGTTGGAGATAATGTCTTACATCGAGTATCACCACAGAAAAGAGGCATGGGGTTTATAAAGAAAGGAAAATTTATCCATAGGTAGATTAGTCTTTTAAATATCCTTGATACCATTGAAATTTTGGCCTATTAGTCATAACTTCCACCAAACATGTATCATGAGCAAGGGGAGTTCTCACCAACCATCATGGTGTGAAATCTTCGATTTATTGGACACACCTCCCAGATATGCTTCAATTGGGTTTCTTTATCCATCTATCTAAGGTTTTCCTCAAGGGTATTTCTCAAAAAACTTAACAGTGTGACATATTCCCTTTTATTAGACACACCTCCTAGATCAATCTTAAGGGGAATTATAATCTATCCATACCAGTTCCACATCCACAAGGCACCCAGATCAATAAAATTCAATATCCATAAGACATTAAACTCATGGCCTATTATTCTTTAATAAAACTCTCTAATCCATCTTCGAATGTTTTAGAAATTTTGGAATAACCCCAAACACATTCCTCATGTAAAACATGGGATGAATGAGGTTAAATATTTTAATGAAATGCGTCCATCTTGACAGCTAACTCATGAAAAACATGAGATTCTAGAGGTGCAAATTTGTAGAGGATTCACACCCCTATAATGTTTACCTCATGATCGAAAAAATTTACCTTGGATTATATAACTAAGATGAGTAAAATGGGATTCCATTTGAGGAATAGGAATTCAATTGGCCTATGTTCCCAGTGTCCAAACATGCCAACAATGCCCAACCTGACTACTCTACTGATCACAGATTTCTACCCTGTTAATGTAGAATCCTTATTTCTAGACATAATTATTGTAATTAACTGGAATCCACAATGATATGGAACTAAAAATGAGTTCCACAAACATGACTTAACAATATGACAGAGAACTAGATCAGTCAACAAGATCTATGGAGTAATCCATGGAAGGAGGAATCAATATCTCATCATCCTATTTCTATCAAGGAGTATACATATCCATTGAAAGTGATGAAATATACATGTATTTGGAAAGCATGATTGTAGGGAAACAATAGAATCCAGTGCACGCATGACTTGTGCCGACACGTAGGTGCACTATAAAGAATGAAACCAAAATAATAACAAAGAGGGGAATATCTACTATCCTTATTTTAGTAACAAATCATGTGGTCCTACAAATTTCCCAAACTCTATTTTAATGCACAATTAATATCACACAAATATACCAAATAATTTTGGTAAGAAATTAATATTGGATATTAATGTGTCTTCCTATTATGAAATTCATGGTTTAGATAATATTTTTGAAGGATAAAATATATTATAGTTTTCAAGATCAAGTTGGTTGAAAAGTTTAAATGATATCTAGAACAATTTTAATGTATTTGAATATTTTTATGATTAATAAGAAAAATTGGAATGTTCTATTTGTCATGAATAACTAGAAAATCTCTCAATAATGTGTATAATTGAGAGAATATATCAAAGGGGTTAAGAGTGAATCTCATGTTTGGAAATAATTTTTTTTATTCAATAAATTCATTTCATGGAAAATCATATTGGTCTACTAAATAAAAACTCATAGGAATTAGAGGTAAAACTAGAATCATATAAAAAAATTATTTTATAATAACTAAAAATTGTAATAGACATGAATTTTCAATAATATTTACCAATTTAATTTTCATTTATTTGTTTTATCAATTTTTTCCAAAATATCAAAATTATTCTCCTAATTGATGATGTATAATTGATCATCCAATGGAAAAAGTCAATGTGTGCCAAAGGATCCTACACCATAATTGAATTAAAAATTTTCTAAAATTTTTAAACTAGGGGATAGAGATGTGTGATAAATGGTAGATAATAATATAGAAAAATATGAAAATATTAGAAAGAACATGAATTATTAATTGATTAATTTAATTACACTTTCTTTATTCCTTATTGATGTGTATCATTTGAATCAATTCTTGGTCTGATATTTTTATATAAAATTATACAGTTGGACTAAATTTGATCTCAAAACGAATATATAAAATTAAAATATTTGTGGATCATACTTTTCAATAATAGTTCTTTGTATATTTATCATTATATGTTAATAATTATTAATCATAAAATAAAAAATAAATACATGTTTATCCAAATAAATGATCATAAGAAAATTGAACAAATTATGGAATCATGAAAAGAACCCATAATAATTATGGAAGGGGATTTACAATAAATACTTAGTGTGATCCTAAAGCATCCCACTTTCCTCCTCTATACCATGTTACCTAACATATATTGATGGTAGCTGAATAATATCCCTGAATATGACATATACTATGGAATTTCCTAAAAAATCAGGTAAACAATTGACCTTGAAATTGGATGAGCCAGTGGGGTACTGTATTCGTCTGAATGAATGAGATCAAATTATTAGGTGTATTATTATGTTTCATATAAGAATCCATAGTTATGTGGGAATACTCAGTTTGCTATGCCCCATGAGTAACTGGTGTAGATTAAGTGATAGTTTTGGTATCCAAATTTAGTATAGTAGAGGATGTCTTAGTGGTTTTATATAATAGATTCTATGTTCGAATAGTTATGTGTAGTTTCTCAACGGTTAAAGTGTAAGTAGAAGAATAATCAATCACTGGTGCCTTGTGAATCTCTCAGATTGAGAGGGAGGTTCTATTGTGGGATGATGGATCCAAAAAATGTGTCTTGAGTGTGGACATCACTCATCTCCCTATTTACCTTTCATTGGGTATCATGATCATGGTGGTATTGGGTAGTGGTATAACCTGGAAAATATTATGGTTTGTACTGGTTATTTTTATGAGGTAGACACTAAATTATATTCCCAATATGTGATAATTTTCGACTCATCTATGTGGTATATTTTGAGGAATTCATAAGATCATATCCAAGAGTGGGATGGAATTTCGATAATATTCCCCAATGAGTGAGGTTGGAAAAAAGTAGAAAATAGTGGTGGTAATTTTATGATGAGTGTTAAAGATATAGTGGTGGAGAGTGAGGATCATATTACTCATAAAATATTTGGGTAGTGACATAAAATTATGATAGTATAGTTGTTGGGGACGGAGTAGGATAATATGGTGGGGTAGGAATTTTCATATGTTTTCCTTTCAGAAATTTAGTAGAGAGATTTTTTGGATTTTTGGATGGTTTTCTTTCGAGAATAACATTCAGTTGGGGGATGTAGTTATATGGGGGATCTATTTCACGATAATAAACTTGATAGATAATAAATGATATATTTCATGGTCTTAGATAAGGTTTACAATGGTTTTTTTGTCTTTAAAGGGAAATGTGACAGTGAGGAAGGAAATAGGGGTTTGGGAATTGGTTCAAATTTTTTTTGGGAGAAAGGTATAGAAATTATATGGGGAAGGATTGGAGTATATAAAAGGAAGAATAATATTGGTAAGAGTTCTATTTTGATTAGTTTTAGGTGAATCAGATAACCAGTATTTTGAAACAAGAGAAAATTGGGGGAGGGTAGTAAAAAAATGTTAGTTTATACTGGACTTTCATTGTATATAATTATATGATTATTGATAATTATGATGTGGCCATACATACTATTTTGTAGTGGTTCTTTATTTTAAAAAATAACAACACTTGAATTTTTAGAACCTTGGTACATTTCACTATTGGATATGCCATTATACTATAATAAATCAACATCCATACTCATTGTAATTACTTGTTAGAGAATTATGGTATAGTTGGTTTTATTGGACCATTTCTATACAATTATTTCCATACTAGTAATAATATAAAAAAATTATGCTAAAAAATTGGGGCATCATCATATCTTCAACATTATATATCATTTTATCAAAAAAATTTAGTCTTTTTTCTATCAAAGTATTCTAGTGTGGTCATGATTCTATGTCATAAGGATCCATTAATTAAAAAAATAATAAAATTAATGGTTTATGTGTTCATTGAAGATAATCTTGTAGGCATTCATGGATTTTCACATGATGGGCCCTATCAATGATCTGATGGAAAAAATTTGTGATGTGTTGTTCCATTTGTGGCATGGTTGTTTAATGTATTCCATATAAAACATTGAAAAAAATCAACATGTTGGTACTTGAATTATGTATTTAAATATAATTAAATATTATTCTTTGAATTTTATTAATAATGAAAAGGTCTATATTTTGTGACATTGAATAATTTTTTTTCGAAAAAAGCCACATTAACTCATTTAAGACTTAAACACCTATTATAGTATGGTCTAGTTCATTATAAAATTTTATTCCCTTGTAAATTCACTAAATATGATTTTTAACACATTATTGATGTTTCATCATGAAAAGGAAAAAATTTAAAGAACTGTATAATTTTAATGTTTTCATCTCAAAATTTATTTATTTCATGATGGTATTTCTTATTTTATATGTCACCATAAATTTGATTTTAGTGGTCATTTTTTGAGTAATTGAATATGAGTTTTTCCTTAATATCAAATATATTTAAAGTACTTTATTCTCTTCCATTATCCTGTTAGTATTATCAATTGATGTTTATTTCTAGCTCATCTATCTCATCTTGGAGAGGGGGTTTACAGGTTTTTATTGGTGGGTTTAATGAGAACACCTTGAAGTTTATAAAATGAAACTAATATTAAAAATATATAATTTAAGAACTATAATAAAACAATGAAATAAAATAAAATGAGACATACCTATGTTTCATCTCAATAAGTTTTTTATTAAATGTTGAAAGATCAACGCAAACAATAAACCTAATTTAACATAAATTAAAAAGACAAAATTGACATAAGGTGGTTTTATTTAAGGATTTTGTTTATGTATCATTAACATGAAGGGTTTTTCTTCATTATTTTGGAATCTCTATAACTCCATGTTGGAATTTATTTTTTACCATAAAGGACCTGACATCATTGATTATATTTTTCTCTGAAACAAGTGTAATTTTGAGTTTAATAAAAACATCTCATCCCCAATGGGTCACTTCTTCCTTGGAATGTCTCATTCATCAAATGTATTTATCTTCTCCTCGTGTATTTTAACATTACAATAAGAATTAATCCTTATTTTTTCAAAGTATTCCTATTCCAAGAGCCTTTTATCTTTATTATCATTCAAGTTGATAACTCATACCACCGAATATGATTTTTGGGAAAGGTTCACAAGATTGTGTCATGATTTTCTATTTAACAGTCTGAGAAGATACAACCCCTATAATGGTTTATAGGTTTTTTTATAAATCCCATAATAAATATTTGAGTTTTTAAACTAGTTCTTTATTCTAATATTAATAGTTTCCCAATAATTTTATTATCTTTATATTGGATTGATCTAACGAACCTCATTTTTATTGATGATATGGGTTACATGTGTTTTAGTGAACCATATAACTTTCAATAACACCTCGTAGTAGGTGATTAAAAAAATGTGTCTTTGATCACTAATATAAATTATAGGCACTTCAAACTAGGTGAAAATATTCTTCAACATTTTTTAACCACCTTATCCATATTTATAAAATTAGCATCTACTTCCACTCAGTCATAATAATAGTCAACAAACACAAATATATGTATATTATTGAATGAATTGGGCGAAATGACCAACTAATTTGATTTCCTATACATCAATGGCTTCAATCTATATTATTTACTACTTATAAATTTTATCTACCCATAAAGGGTTCCTGGTTATTTGGTAGTGATCATAAGAGAATATAAATTACCTTACATGTTTAGGAAATGTGGGAAAAAAGAATCCATATTGATGTATATTTGGATCCATTCTCTCCAAAAATTGTATCCTACTTCTGGTGAGGAGTAAGAAATTTCCAAAATAAATTCCACTTTTTTCATAGGTATAAAATAATGATTCCACTTGTTTCTATATAATTTGAAATTTAGGGGGATATCAAAAAATAAAATCAAAATTTATCAAATAACCTCTTATGATTTTTGTAAGTGAACTATGGGTATATTTTAATGGTTTCTAACTAATTTGATATATTGGTAAACCACATACTAAATGTGATATTTTATTCTAATACATTTTCATTTAGAATTCAATATTAAAAATGAAATTCCCATTCTCCAAATATGTGTGGAAATTATATCATTTAAATATAGTTTTATATGACATTCTATGATACCTTCTTATCTATTATTTCAATGTGAAACACCTAAAGTAAAAGAATAAACCAGATTAAGTGGGTTTTATGATCTTTCTTCATCAATATATTATTTAATACTATATGATTACTTTTAAATTCCTCTTTAGAAAGAAAAAGTTAAATTATAAAAGTTATCAAAGGTAAATAAAATTCTTAGTTACTCTTTATTCCTTATAGATTAATTGAATTATACTTCCATCAAGGTCCTGGTAGCATCGTTAATGTGTTTGAAAATTTTGTACTTATTTTGTCCAATGAATAATCTTAAGGTATAGTGACTCATATTATATATCTGGTTAAAGTGATACACCCAATTTGGATTCTATATAATGGGTTTATTGATCAACCTAGTATTTAATTCATTGAAATATAATTTTCGTCATTAATAAAAAAATGTGATCTATGACTTTTTTTCAAAATGTGTCTGAGAAGGGTCCTATAGAAAACAAAATAGCCTAAGAAGTATTGAATCACCTTTATAGTTTTGGGAACTAGTAGATAACGTATTATATTAATGTTCGAAGGATCTCCATCTTCTTAATATTTTTATATTTAATGTAGTTGTAAAATAACATCCTTCTCCATGAAGTGAAACTTTTACCAATTAAGAATAAGGCATGTATCATCATGTTTTTCAATTCCATGTCAAGATTATAGATAAAAAAATCAAATCATTACCCATATATATATATATATATAAATTTTTTCATGATTAATTGAATAAATTATTATACCATTCCATTAAATATATGTGTTTTGTTCCACTAAAAGAAGAACGAGAATTAAACATGTTTAATAACATGTGTTGGTAGTTAAAGGTTATATAGGGACATGTAAATTTCATCTTGGTGATCCTTTGGTGCCACTTGATCTTGGTTATAGGTAGAATATCCATCTATGAGTAAATAATATTCCTACTTACGTAATGGTTGAAAAATTTGGTCGAAATAGTAGAGGAAATGATCCTCTACAATTCCATCATAAATCTTATAATAATCAACACAAACTCTTCATCCATTCAAATTCCATGTGAAATTTAGTACATAACCTTTCCACATATTATTCATTCATCCTTTATTCAATATGACATTTATCAAACTATACCAATATCTATCCAAAATAGGGTATATAACCTTGACATAAATTAGCTTCAACACTCCCTTCTTTATTGTTACATTCAAAAGAGAAGTCAATCTCATTTGGGTTTGTCTTTTTTATACCTTATTCAAATAATACATCCTCATATTTTATTTATAATGGGAGATGATATTGGTTTTATGTCATTTATATTTCATGTGATATCATTCCTCATGTGTTTGATCACTTCAATATGCCGGTGAATTTTCCATTTTGAGAGTGTAATACATACATTTACTTGAATCACTTCTCATGATACCTAAATTGAATAACAAATGTTTATTATGATTTTTTTTCATCTCCTCCTTTTTAGGATTATGATTATGGGTGATAATTTAAATAATTATTCCCTCAAAAGATGTTATATTTCCACAAATATATCATCATTTTCCATCTCTTCATTATATTCAACATTTTTTCCTTTTCCCCATCAACTATTAGCTGTGAAATTTCATTTTGTCCAATTCATTGAATCTCAAAAAGTCCAATACTTTCTTAAGAAATTGTAATAATAAGAAAATCTTCATGTTCATATGAAATTATTAGTAATTTCATGAGATCTAATTGAATATTATCTTCTCTAACTCAGAAAATAAAATGATAATGGTTGAAAAGAATAATATATTTCTTTGGGCCTTGGAATGATATTCTAATAATTATTTAGACACCTCCTTATTCTCATATCTAAAAAATTAGAAAATCAATATGGATGAAAAAATTATTTACATTGGCTAATAAATTTTCAATAATTTCAACAATTTATTTCATGGGTATATGTCATGAACCAAATCTGGTTGCCACCAAAACCATTGCCAAACCTGGCCCATGATAGGTCCTGAAGGGAATTCTAAATCCCCATGGGTGGGAACAAGTTCCTAGGAATCATAAACTGAAAATTGAGAACGATTTACCTGATTTTATAAACATACAAGGACAAAGAAGTCCAATAAAACGAATCTGGATTTTTTCAAAAAAAAAATCTTCTTTTACAAAATTTTATAATTGAATTACACAATTTAAAATAGTAATAAAATACCATTATAATGGTACAAAATCAAAAATTACAGCCCAATAACCTCCACATGGAAAGAGGCACCACCCTCAAGCCATCTCCACAAGACAACACCATGAAGGACCTGCTAGAAACCCGAACCACTAACACTAAAAACGGTACCCAACCCTGTGACAGAAATAACCAAGTCTACATACAACCAAATGTGTAAGTAGGGTGTGAGACAAAGCCTATTATGAACCCACCACTAAAAGATTTCATGTGATAAACATTTAGAGACAAAAATCATGCACATTCATCAAAACGTGAAATGCTAGCTGCAATTTCTAAACGATGCAGCTTTAAATATAAGCAGTTTTCAAGTGGGCTATTGCAAAGAATCAAAACTTTTGAAAGAAATGGAAAAGATACTGAATTTTTTCATCCATTCATACCATATGTCGATGGTAATCACAGATCACATAATGAGCACAGGAAATAGGAAATAACCCTTAGGCACTAGCTCATTGTGGGTTCCAAGTACCTCTTATCTTAGTGAAAATAACCATCACAATATCTGTTCTAATGCATGAGACACTGGTAGGGATCATACCCATAACACAGTGGTCCCCCATCATGATCATCATCATCATAGTTTAGTTAGTGTTGTAAGAATCAATCATGATATGTGAAACAGAAGCCAAACCCCACGGGATCACTATTATACTAGTACACGTCCACCCACCTAGATACCCGAGATTCCCTCTTGTGCTCAAACAAGTTCAAAAAACAAAGGAAAATAGTTTGCAAAATAAAATACCATTTACACATCACACATTAACCAAACATCACCATTTAAATCACATAATTAAAATCATACTCCTTTTTATTTAAATTGATTTTGAAATCCAAATCACACCAAAATATCCCATAAAACATTTTACATATCTATCACAATTCAAAAACTCCATTATCAATTTTATAAAATCATTACAAAGATGCTAAACAACACATAACAACCCAATAAAATGTTACATAATACACTTCTCATAAACAAATTCCATTTTTCACATCACACTCACCCAAAATAGCTCGAAAAAATGTTTCACACCCACATCACAATTTCCTAAATCACGTCAACAAATTGAAAAACAATACAAAAATATTTGACATAAAAACTATCCACTTTTTCTTAAAAAAACCATTTTAAGAACATACTACCACCACAATAGTACATAATCATCCTTTTCACACTTTGTGTAACTCATTAAATCATTTACAATTTTCATAAAGCCAACCCAAGGGGTTTAACTATGTTTTGCCCACAAAACCCATTACCAAATTCTCTATCAAAGAAAATATCAAACCAATACAAATCCAAAATAGAATTGAATGCCCTAAAAAATTTTATCTAGAAAATCTAAAGTATTATAAATCACATCAAATAATAGAAAAAAATATGCACATGAAAAACAAACATTTTCATAAAATGCTTTTAAGAGGCATTACATGGTTTCACTCATAAAACCCATTCAAAAACGCTATTTAAAACCCAAAAGCACACCAAGACTCTACAAAATAATAATTGACAGCCCAAACAACATTTACTAAACAAATTTAATATGTTAGATAATAACCCAAATAATACCACAAGAGTTTCACATAGAAGTACTCCAAATTTAAATCAAAATACAACTATTGAATTAAATGCTTAACCAAATACAGAAAAAGCAGTTTTCACACCACAAATAACATATTTGGAACATGAACAAATATTAAAACAAGGAAACTAACTAATCAATAAATGATTACACATGAAATCACATACCATTTGAGTCTAAGCCCTTGAATATTGGTACGAAACATTAACCACACCACCACCGAACCAAAAAGAACATAAACCCAACCTAAATTTCCAATATTTCACAAAAAATACACAAAATCAAATCCTAGGTTCGAACCCTAAATTCTGGACATAAGGGAACTTATTGAAATGTAGAAGAAACCCTAATGAAGGGGAAGAAATCAAATAGAGAGGCACTTACTTGAAGATAATTTGATGAAATCACTCTAAATCAACTAAACGATGAATCTACAAGACACAAAAACTAATATTGAGGCTCTAATGAGGCTGATGAGGTCATGTGGGGATTGAAATGGTGGATAAAGAGTGAAAAATTAACGATTTATGAAGGATTCAAGATACCCTCTCAAATCCAGATGGTTTGAGAAACCCTGAAATAATTCTCCTTAATTAGCGATTAAAATGGGCTCCAAGAATGAGAAACTAATAATGGGAGTGATCCTAGGGATATTTTTTTCAAGAGGGAGGTGGAATCTCTAAAAAACCAGAAGGATATATTAAATTATTAAAAAACACATTTAAAGAAAAAAATGGGCTTATGTGCAGGCCTAATACTTTAAATAAAAACCAAAATACACCATGATTATGGATTTATAAAGGCTCAAAATTGACATGGTGGGGTTAATATGTTAGTATAGGAAAAGTAGTAATTTTAATGGATGAAAAATGTTAAAAAATTAAGGAGTTATAGAAGAAATAATATTAGTTTTTAAATAAATAAATGGGCTCACGGTTTGGCCCAAATTTTGAAAACCCACCATTTCCACCAAAATGCACGAGAAAACCCGAAAACAAAGATAGAATGGAAAATAAATTAAAAATATCTTTAAACTAATTCATTTATGTGAAAATTATCCCGACCATAAAACTTTCCTGCCATGTAAATCCACATCAAGACCAAAATAAAAAATCAAACTCAACTGAAAGACCAAAATGGACTCCTTTTCTAAGCTTCTCCCCCAAAGGCCAAAACACCTCTAGTGATCAGTTAGGGAAGGAATAATATCACAAAAAAACATACACAACTATTATGAAACAATTAATCACATTCATACTTTATCCGAAAAGAAAACTCTTCAATCTCCATCCGAACAAGATTCCGTAAATTTACCCAAACGAACAACAACAACGAACAAGGTTACACTTACCTTGCTTTAACCAAACCATTGGGTGTTCTCCAATCACAATGTTTACCCAAGGAAGATGTATGTAGTTACATAGCTCCAAAAAAGACTAACTACCACTAAGACAAGACCAAGGACCAAACTGAGTTACTAGAACGGGGAGGCACAAATAGGATCCCCACCATAAGAGAAAACTTTTTTTTCCGAGACAGAATCAGGACACCAAAAAGCGGAGGCACAAACAGACTCTCTAGTACAAGGGGTAGGCTTCCATTAGACCTCTACAAAAGAACATAACTGATACTCATAGTTGGACTCCCCACCATAATAACCATCAATATTAACCGATCGGCACAAGCCGACCCGAAATGACTCCAAAATTAAAGTGTTTCCACGGTCGCATAGTTAGTTTGCACGGTTTTGGAAATTATGCACTAATCATGGGTATCATTCAATTTTCATGGCCTCCTAGAACACAGTCACTACTAATCATGAAAAAACCATGTGCTCAACCTATATATACAAATTCCAAACCAAGATCCAAAAAGTAAAAGGAAAACAATTGGGAAAAGAATAAAATTGGGAAATAACATGGGCATGATACCCTCCACCTATTTCCACTAAACAGGAACAACATAAGTAAGATAATGACACTAGTTGTTTAAAATCTTTCCATATTTCATAATGAGTATAAGAATTTGTAAAAGGGTTTGAAAGAACCTAGTATTTCCCTTGACTATGCACCAGCTTCTCAACCTATGGATGGAGCTCAAATTATTAAAGAATCTTCGGCCATGTAGTTAGGCTTTGGAAACCCATGAATATAACTCCTTCTACCGGTACTACAAAAAAACTACACCGCAATCCCTAAAATGTTTACCAAGATATGACACAATCCACACTCACTTTACCCTAATCCGACATTTCAATGAAACAAGGGCTTATAAGATGCACAGACATCACATCTTGTTTCTTCAGGTAATAAACAACATTAGGAAAGGAAAAATATAAACACTTTCCAATAAAATAAAGGATTTTAATGTTTTCTCAAGGGAGAAATTCTCCCAGCATAAAAGATACTCTAAGAGGATTTCACAACCATCACCTTTATAGTAAAATGAGCACACAACACCACAAGGCATCACTAAACATGACCATTGCGACTGATATAAACAATACATGGAAAGGGACCTTATGCGAAGTCCCCAAAAAACACACAATTCTGGAATGTGTCCATAATAGACTCTCATGACAGATCTACCACACTGATGGTTCAATATAAAACCTTTCTTTGAAGATACTATGAAATATTTACTTTCCCTCTTAGACACCACCACCGTAGTAACCCCAGACTAGTTTCACCTTCGATGAATCAGGTAGCTTAAGAAGCTAAGGTCTATTTCAACCTTCCAGGAGAACTCTCCTACTACAATAGGGCCCACCAAACAAAGAGAAGAAAAGTTGTAAACTAAATATCCAAATCGTGATAAAATTATTCCTTATATTGATCAATTGTAGGATCTTCCAATGAAAAAACAACCTGGGCTGCACTTCAGTTTTGCACAAACCCTTAATGGGGGTGTAACTTATCCAATGAGAAAACCCATGGACCCAACCAAGCTGGTCCATTGGTCAAAAAGTTCCACAAAATAGATCCAAAAAAATTAAGGGAATCCCTATAAAGGTTTCCCGAAACACATCTCATAATAGACTACTAACCGGTCCTTCTATCTAGCTTACCGACCAAACACAAACCCAAAACATGGTTCGAACAGGAGGGGTTCTTGGACTCAAAACATCCCAAAACATCAACATTTTTCAAAAACACATACTATACACCATCCCAAAAAATTCATCAAGACATAATGTTTTCCTTTAATAACTTTTCTTTAAAAATTAACAGTTCAGCAATTAGCATATCCACCAATGGTACCCCATGGGCCTCACACATGCATGTTTTTGTGCCACAGCAGGGACCCTCCTCATATTCATACCGACACTCATCCGGTCATGGCATATACTATCCATCATCACATATAACCCCATGAATGTGGTCTCGTTTGGAAATACCAAAGGTTAAAACAAAAAGTCTTTCCACTTTTAAAAACCAAAACTATCAACCAATACCTCTTTTTCTCAAAACCGCTTACCAAGAAATCAAACCCAAATTACAGCTTACCAAAAAATTTCAGAAATTAACAATCATTCAAATGAAAAATCACTTTAAATCCATTCACATAAATTTCAAAACATATCATACCATTAAAAAACCATTCAATAGTTTATAAAACTCTATTGGAAACACTTTTTCAAAACCAACCTTGATATAGTTCATACTTTCAAAAGAGGTGTAAACACACCATTTTCCATTCCAATACAATTCTGAAAATTCAATTCTCCCATTTCAAAAATATAACCATTACCTATTTATTAGAAAACAATTTCACAAAAAATTTATGCTACTTAAAACCATGCAATTTTTTCTTTAAAAATAAACTTACAAGATTTGAAAACTATAAGACACCATAAAATTCGAGAGGAAACTAGTTCCGATGGGTGACTTGAATATATGGTTGGAGGCCATACGCCAATCACTTCACCATCACAGAGAGTGTTATAGAAAAATATCCCCGGCTCCACATGGCTTTCTAGGCCATGCGACCTCGCTGAGACCATCAACCTGACTCTATTTTCATTTCCCTTCGTAATTATCAAACCAAGAAAACCAATGGAATCAGATAAATCCAAACTTTCCCTAGAGACTCGAATCCCATCATGAGGTGTGGTGATCAGGCACACTACCCAAAACTAGAATACCAAATCCCAACGATCCTAACTCCAGACTATCCAACTATTCCCCAAATAAAATGACCAAAAGAGTTAACCATAACATCCATTGATACCATTTTGTCACGAACCAAATCTGGTCTCCACCGAAACCGGAACCAAACCCAACCTATGACAAGTCCCGAAGGGTGTTCCTGATCCTCATGAGATAGAACAATTTCTCAGGTATCATAAAATAAAAATTGGAAAATATTTACCTATGTTTATAAAAATTCAATGACAAAAAAGTCCAATAAAACGAATCTGGATTTTTCAAACAAAACCATATTTTACATAATTTCAGAATTGAATTAAAAAATCCAAAACAATGCTCAAAGACCATTACAAAGGTAAAAAACCAAAAAATGATAGCACAAGAACCACCTCATGGAAAGAGACACCACCCTTAAACCATCTCCATAAGACAACACCACAAAGGACCTAGGATACCACCACTTAGATATTCTATGTGATAAAAATTTAGAGATGAAAAGTATGCAAGTTTTTAAAAACATGAAATGATAGCTACAATTTCTAAAAGATTCACTTTTAAATATAAGAAGTTTTCAAGTGGTATATTGAAAAGAATCCAAAATTTTGAAAGAAATGGAAAATCTACTAAATATTTTCGGAAAATCATAACGTATGCCAACGGTAAGAACAAGTCATATAATGAGCAAAATAAATATAAAATAACCCCTAGGCACTAGCTCGTTGTGGGTCCTAGGCACCTTGTATATCAGTGAAGTAACCATCACAATATTTGTTCTCATGCACGATCCCATAGTATGGATCATACCCATAACCTAGTGTCCCCCCATCATCATCATCATCATAGTTTATTTAGTTTTGTAAATATCAATCTTGCAACGTGAAACTGAGGCCAAACCCCACAGGATCACTAGAATACTAGTACTTGTCCACCCACCTAGATACCCAAGTTTCCCTCTTGTGCTAAAAAAAGATCAACAAACCAAGAAAAATAGTCTCCACATGAAAATACCTCTTCCATATCATACATTAACCAAAAATACCCCATGTATATCACACAAGTCACGTCATACCCCTTTTTATTCAAATTGGTTTTGAAATAGTACTCACAACAAAAGTTCCCAGAACACATTTTGAATATCTTTCACAATTCAAAAAAATACGTTAACGATTTTATAAAATCTTTTCCAAGATGATAAAAACCACATAACATCCCACTCACGTGTTACATAATACCATTTTCATAAACAAAGACAATTTTCACATCACACTCACACAAAATAGCCCAAAAACATGTTTCACACCCACATCACAAGTTTATAAATCACCTAAACAAATTAAAAAATATTACCAAAACGTTTAACATATAAAATGACCACTTTTTCTTTGAAAAACTCATTTTAATAACATACTACCACCAAAAAATTTCGTGATCATCCATTTCACACTTTCTGTAACTCATTAAATCATTTACAATTTTCATAAATCGAAATCAAGGGTTATAACTATATTTTTCCCACAAAAACCATTTCCAAATCCTCTTTCAAAGACAAAATCACACCAATAACAATATAAAATATAATTTAATAACCTGGTTATATTTATCCTTCCACTCTCAATTATTATAAATCATTTCAAATTATACCACAAAATATGTACATGGAAACACACATTTTCATAAAATGCTTTCAAGAGGCATTACATGGTTTCACACATAAAACCCATTCAAAAACCCTCTTTAAAACCATAAAGCACACAAATACACTACCAAAGAATAATTTTTTGTCCAAACAACATTTACTAAACCACATGCATATTTTAGATAATAACTCAAATAATACCACAATAGTTTCACATGGTAATACACAAAATTAAAATCAAAATGAAACTATAGAATTAAATTCTTAACCAAATCCAAAAAAAGGTTTCCCATCAAAAATAACATATGCAGAGCATCAAAATTCAGTAAAACAAGAAAACTAACTCATCAAGAAACGGTTACACATAGAATCACCAACCTTTTGAGTCAAAACCTTTGAATCTTGGTACGAAACATTAACCACACCATCTCCGCACCAAAAGGGAGATAAACCCAACCTAAATCAACAATATTTCACCTAAAATACACAATCTCAAAACCTAGGTTCAAACACTAAATTATAGACATAAGGGAAGTTTATGAAAGGTGGAAGAAACCCTAATGAAAGAGAAGAAATCAAATAAAGAAACAATTTCTTGAAGATAAGTTGAACAAATAACCCCAAATCAACAAAATGTTGAATCTCCAAGCAACAAAACCTGATATTGAGGATATTACAAGGTTAAGGAGGTAATATGGGGACTAAAATGGGGGATAAAGAGTAAAAAATGAATGATTTATAAAGGGAGAAAGTTACCCTCTCAAATCTGTACGGTTTGAGAAACTCTGAAAAGATTCTCTCTAATTAATGGTTTAAATGAGCTAAAACAAATGAGAAAACAATAATGGGGGTGATCCTAAAAATATTGAATTTTAGAGGGAGGTGGAATCACTGAAAAAAATAAAAAATAATGAAGGATATATTAAAGAATTTACAAAAGAATTTAAAGTAGAAAATGGGCCTGCGAGTAGGCCCAATACTTTAAATAAAAACCCAACTACACCATGATTGTGGATTTCTAATGGCTCCAAATTGACATTATGGTGTTAATAGGTTAGGGGAGGCCATGTAAGAATTATAATGGATGAAAAATGTTCAAAAATTAAAGAGTTATAAAATAAAAAAACTGGTTTTTAAATCTAGAAATGAGCTCCCAGTTTGGCCCAAATTTTTGAAAACCGACTATTTCCACCCAAATGCAAGAGAAAACCCCAAAACAAAGCTAGAATGGAAATTAAATTAAAAATATCTTTAAAAAATGTCATGTATGTGGAAATATATCCACTAATTTAAAATATTATCTCGTGGTGTTCATAATTATTAACCTATTATTAAAAAAAATCAATTTCTTCAAGATGAAACTATCCCCTAGATCCTATAGAGAATACTTAAAGGTAAATAAATCAATTGTCAATTTTATAGATAAAATATCTATATCTCAATGGTTTTCCAGGACTTCTCATTAAAAAACTATTCACTCCTTTTTCAGAGAAATCATTCTTAAGTCCTCGAATTTCTTTATTCTTGATAGGACCTCTTTGAGTAACATGGAATACCCTATAAATTGATATATTTCCTAAGAATATTTTATTTTTATGTAATTTTATTTAAAAATTTCCATAAAATTTTTATATTTATCCTTCATATTCCCAGAGAATATCCTTTCTGAAAATAAAATAGGTGGATAGTAAAGTCACACGTAGTAATTATTTGGAGTGCCGTTTTCATTCATAGCCTCCAAATAGTATTCCTTATATAGATTACAATTCCTAGTTTTTGTTTCCTTGGTAATTTATATTTTAGTCATCACTCATTTTCATGGAGAAATCATATCTTTTCCCCTTTTCAATGGAAACTTAATGCTATATTGGAGAACATTGAGTGGTCTTTCAGTTAGATTTTAAGATATATATCCTAATTAATTATGGGTAATCTAGATTTTATATGTCTATTTTTTAAGAATTTTTGTTTTTTTAATTGTGTTCTAAACAAGAGATATATGTTGGTGATTCTACATGATAAAAATTGACCAAATCTTTTCAAATGAGGGTTGTGATTTTTAGGCTTCAAACATGTACTATTGTTGTGGTTACTGAACTTGATTCTATCATGTGACTTGAAATCATCACCCAATGGATCATGGTGCTTTAAAACCTTATAAATAACCTCATAGAAATTGATAATGATTTAATTTTTCCTACATTATTATATCTAACCACGATTCTAAGCCACAAACTTCTCTTTTTTAACAAATTGATTTTTGTAAAAATGTAGTGGATAATTATAAGAACCAAAGATCCCATAAATGATAAAATTTTCCTCTACTATTTGAAAACCATAAAAGATGTGTGTACCTCCATGAATCAAAATGTGTGGACCATGTATTAATCCATAGTTTTGGATGACCATTAGTGGCCTCGAACTTCATTGATATATACATTATTTGAGTGCTCATCTTTATTACCTCTTGTACCTGATGAACTATTCACATGTATGATCCTATTTCTATTTTTTAGTGTTCCATGTTATTTCCTAGATAATTCGAAATTATTTATTCCTTAGTGGGTTTATCTTCATGAGTTCTACTTAGGTTGTTAAGTCCATAATCGCTTGACAATTATTTTATAAACTGAACTAAGATAGTATGAAATTTTATCCACCATGAAAATATAAGGTGTGTGAATCTTTATACTAACTAACTCTCATCATTATTTTATTAAATTAAGGAAAAAATTGAATAAGTATTAGAAACCAAATTATGTGGGCCTAAAATGGTGTAATCTGAGGGCATCCCCCTAATAATATCAACACCCTCGAGGGGGAAAAGAGGATAAGAATGAGAATTAAGTGATTCCTTCTCCTTACGTCATCAATAAAGTGAGGAAGTCCTCAACCACAATACCCTATCACCCTGTATGGAGGTTCTCTATCTGGGGTTGATGCCACTTCTTCCCCTGAGTGAAATATAAGTGAATGACTAGGTGGATTTTTGAACTTTTTAGTGAATCATAGAGAATAAGAGAGAGTCCATTTCATTTTCCTCAAGAGAAATATATTTTTTGATGCAATGTTATAGTCTCATAAGAAAAGACATGACTTCATCTTGGTGGGAATTTTTGTGGCCAAAAAACACATTCAACACAATGATGACCAAGCCCCGGGAGTGACAAACCACTTTAAAAACGTGCATAACCCACGAGTTGTATGTATCATTAGTGTTTATATTGAGTCTTAATCAGGGCAAATACCATTGTACCTAATGTCCATGGGAGGTTATGGGTGAAAAGAGACATGGAATGATTCTAGTTATCAGAACTATGAGAGTGTGTGTGGCCTCCTAGTTATTAGTTATCATTATCAGATCGATTAAGAAATTTTTGGTTGAGGTAACTAGATAGGAACCCTAGATGATTTTCCCCTTGAAAACATATAGTTTCATGCCTTACATATACACTAGCATCACAATAATAGGACCACAGTTCACACCTTTTTCTCTTGTATAGTTGTAACCATGCCTTGTAACCATCTATCGAGGAAGGGGAGACTTTGTATAATCGATTAAGAGAAAATCGTGAATCCACTAAAGGATCTATATATTTAATAAGCCTAGTTTCCTTAAAAAAGAGGTGACATTTTGTCTCCAATCAAAAAACACTACAATAAAAACATCTAGAAGTGAGGATGATTCGAAGGCATTGAATTTTATCATACGTGGCCATCAGATAGTTTCTGATCCTCCATAATAATAGGTATTTCTCAAGAGTATCTATACTCTAAATAACCTTATCCCAACTCGTCAACATTTCCATTGTGTATCAGGACCCTGTGATAATATTTAGCCACAAAGGTCCCAGAAGAAGAATCCCTGAAAATGAATTTGTTAGGATATGTATTAATATATATTAGGTTGAAGCTATCATGCATTATTTGGTTTAGGATGGTGTTCATGAAGCTCAGAAACCTATATTAATACCTAAAAGTGAGATCAGGAGTAGGACACCTAGGATAAATGAGTTTAGTGCCAGACCAAATATAAAACCAAAATTAAATGTCACCCATCTCCAAAATCCATCATGAATGGCTTTTATGTGTCTGAATATGATAGAAAACCATAGAATATATTGAGGAAGTATTATCTCTACCAATTCTTTTCCCCCTTGAATTTATCTCCCATAAATATCCCCCAAAAAATCCTCTCCTCCAATGTTTCCAATGCTAAATTTTCATGCATGTAGTACAACATATCCTTGATGTTAATTATATTTATGCCTCTCTCCATCATGGTCCTAGCCATCCACTCCCATTATGCCCAGTGATTTTTGAAGTTAGAGTGGGAATCCAAATTGAAATAGGTGATAATTATATCAGTGTTTTTCAAAACATGATTTGGGTCTTCAATAAGGGAGAGTGTGTGAATCAAAAATGACGTCAGGACATTATTAAAAAAAATAAAATTCTTCCTCCAAAATATATATAGTTATTTTTCCAGTTCAAGACCCAATCCATGATCTTTACCATGATATGATAATGTTCTATATTATTAGTCTCAATGATGAGATAAGGGTCCCAAGATATTTAATGGGGAAGCTACAACACTACATCTTACGATGTTACAGAGGGAGTTGACGCACCTATCCGAGAATCAATCATATATATCAAAGTTTCACTTAGAGAGGTAAATTAATGGCCACCTCCACTTATATTAGGCTTCATGGATTTTTTTGTTTCTTCATATTGATGATTTACTTCTATTCATATAAATGATATAGTCATCTGTGAACAAGAGGGGGGATTTCCTTTATGAGTGAATTCAGCATCGATGGTGGAGGATATTCCCATTTGAGATACTTTTATTAATGATATAACTAAGAATAACTTGGGTATGGATGAAAATATTTTGAAAAAGTGGGTCTCCCTACCAGAGTCCTTGTAGAGTATATTAGAATCCGTGACATTTTACAAAGAATGAGATAAAATGACAAGATGAACTAAGGAATCTAAAAATAATATCTACATCCTTTGAGAGATGTCCATCATCAAAATAACCTTGATTATAAAGCTCTATTAAACTCTATCAACTGATTTTTTCATGTCAATCTAGAGAACCATGTTTGATCTTTACATCTTATATTTTATGTCCCTAATTAAATCCTAGGATATTATGATTTCTCTATGGATATACCTAACCTTTATAAAACCATTCCATTTAGTTAAAGTACACCATGGAGGATGATTGGAAATACAACAGTTGATAAAACATTCTAGTAACTTGTAAGAAAAAATTCATAAAATCACTAGTCTGTAATGGTGGAGGGTCTATGGATCCTTGATTTTAGGGATAAAGACCAATATCATGGCATATGCTACCCAAGAAAGACTTCCTCCATGGATAAATTCATTCATAATATATATTTGTTGTTAGAGATCTCTCTAAATGAAGAATAATTCATTTTTTATTCCTTACTGGATTCAAGGGGATCAATTTTTTCTTTTACCACATCCATGTATTCATAGCATGGTGGTTGTTTCTTAATCCATGTTTGAGGTCTTCTTTGAGGCATCAATGTTTATTATGAACACTTTCCCACGAAATTCCATGAATTGGATAATTCCGTGAATCGGCTACTACACGGTGATATCCTGGAGTGTCAGTCTAGAGGTGAGGAAACAAGAAATTTCCTTCTCCCACTTTCCTACATGTGAGAAAGAAAATAAGAGCAGTGTGATATGAGATACATCTAGTAAGGCAACTTACTATTGTTCTTGCATAGGACAAAATTGTTTGATCATTGGCTAGGAATCTATCAAGGATGCAACAAGTTTTGAGGCTCGCCTTATTATTGTTACAATAGTTACAGTGATCTATAGATAAACCCATGTCTATAAGACCTCAATGATCCATGAATTGGACAAATGCTACACTCTATCTCCATGGGAAGGGACCTATTACTTTCTTTTCATGTAGATCAGTGATGATGTTGAAATATCTAGAAATAATCCATGTAGATCCTCATAGATCAAAGGATCCATGATCATTTCATAGAGATTACCTAGTATATCCCTTCCATCTTTTGTAGACAAATGAAATAAAAAAAAATTATATATCTAATGAGACCTTAGTGTTGATGAACCAGTCTGATACTCTAATTATATAAACAAAGATGAGGGAATTCAAAAATAAACACGTATGCAGGTTTTTTGGGTTAGCATAAAGAGACTCACACATTTTTAAATGATGGGAAAACTTTGAATTTTTTGAGGAACATGGTTTGGGATCAAACAATGCTATGAGGGAGATAGTAACTAGACCTTAGATCACCCCATTATTGAAAAGGGGAAGGATCTTGTTTGATTTCATTATCAGTCATTCCATTACTCATGAAGTTTTATCATATATCTAAAAGACTAAGTTGATGTTCATAGGCATTTTTATTTAACACTCCTCCAAACTAACCCATATTATGGATCATATTTAGCAAGATCAAATTCAATTCAATGTACATGGACCAAATTAATGGAATTACTATTACTTGAGTATCTCCATCAATAGAGGGAGTATGTATCCCATTATAGTCATATAACATGGTTCCTATTGTGTCATATCAATGACATTTTCCAATTAATCATTTATAGCAGAGGGTATGTGGTTTTTTATTGACACTCAATAGTTCCAAAGAACATAGTTATTGATATAAGGATGATACTACATGGGTTTGATGTAATCCCAACTCCTTAATTCAGTGCACAAGGTACGATTCATGAATTTTGGACATATAATGACACATATAGAGGAAATGATTCATGTAAAAGTTAATCAAAATTTAAATATAGAAAAATAAAAAAGAAAATAATGAATTAATAAATAAAAACAAGATACTTTGGATAGTTTTATCACTGTCTATAAAAATTAGGCAAAGAACATGATGTACCCCTAAGATTCTTCACTTCTTGATGACATTGGTCAAAGATAATAATTTCAAAACCAAACCATTTTATTACCAAAAATACCATAATTTCATACAATAATGATAAGTACCTTGTTTGACCCATTCATAATGTTATATTCAACCTATCCTTGGCGGATCTTATTTATTTTTGGTTTGAGTATTCTTGATTAAAAAGTTAGTACAAATGGATTTTAAAAAATGTAAAACCAAGAAATTATTCTTCTAAGGAATACATTTTATTAAAAGTTTATACTTTATATCAATATTAGTGATATAAACTTTCAGTTAATATAATCTCATTTTCATATATAATAACATGGTCAATCAACTATGAGACTTCTAAATGTAAGAAACATACACATTCTAAAATTCAATTAGAACAAAATATACACAATTAATAATTTATTATCATAGAAATATAATTAAAATAAAGTGTATTATGATTCAGTAACAAATAAAAAAGAATAAAAAAATATCTTGGAATCTGATCCTTTCCTATCACACTAGAATTCCTCGATTAGTTTTCACCTCTCTCAATTTTTAAATAATGAATGTGATGATGATTTAGGCTCAAAGTGACACTAGTTAAATTCATGTAACCTATAAAAATATCAATTATAAAATCATGAAATAAACCTCTTATTATTAATCCAACATCTATTAAGAAACTAGTCATTCTTGAATAAAATTTCATCTATCATTAGGGAGATTTTATTTCCAAGGGATGGAAGAAGGAAAAAAGTTGAAAATGGAAACAATATAATCCTGTAATAAAATATGAAACATAAATAGAATTCAAATATATAATCTATAATCAATTGCATGAATCCACACAAAACATTTCTATCTAAAAATTTTACAAGTAACCCAAAAAGAATTTTTTTCACTCCCTTAAAGAATTCAGATAAATAAAATATTTAAAGATCAAGAGATTATCATAGAAATAATTTATGTTAGAGTGTGAATCATTAAAAACTAAATATTTACCACATTATATAACTAAAATTGTGAGGGTGAGTAATGTCTTGTTTTGTGAAGCAAAATGGTATTCATTCAAAATATTGAGTATTCTAGAGATCACAATGTGGCCTCCAAAATTATTTAACATATTTTAAACATCTTTAAATATTATCCTATAAATTTTTTGTTGTTGGATATTTATTATGTAGTGATTTTATTTTGGATGAAATCAATGTATTCTACATGTTAATAAATCCTAAAAGTGTAATAAAATTGCCCTGGTGATATCTCTTTTAAAGTTTTTTCATAGATAATCTGAAAAATCTAGGGTGTGAAATTGATATTATATTTAAGGCATGTAATAGATCCTTCATCATCAAATTTTTTCTTACATATCATTCCAGTTATGGATTTGGGGTTTCAAGTCATGATATACAACTCTTTCCTCATTAACTCCATTATGTTCATTGTCCGGTTTGGCTCTATATTATGTCACGGGGGTTCTATTTGGGGTGTAAGAAATGTGTTTCACAATAAAGAATTATAATTTATCATTTATTGTATTCTAATTTATAATAAATTATGTGAATACCTTTATATATATTAATTGTATATAGATTATGGTTAGGTATGTGTGGTGGAAGTTTTTGTGCTCGCTAGTTTTCTTTTATAATGTTGGAAATCTCTAGCTATAATCACGAGCCTTAAAATTACAAAGGGAAACCATATCATATTTTATTTCTTAGGTCTTGCCTCTAGACAAGATGAATTCCCTACAACAGGGTGTTGATGACCTTTTTTTACTTTCCTTCAGTTGAGCCTCATTTTTCATTCTATTGAATCCATTGTATTATTTCATCGATATTAAAATGTGTAAAAGTAAATATATATTGGATTATTTATTCATAAAAAAAATTAATTATCCAATATAGCCTTATTGTTAGTATTTCTGTAACTTTTTGGTTTAAGTATTTATTCCTTTATATTTAATAATTATTCCCATAAAAAAATTATGACATGAAGTAAAAGGTTACACTATGATTCATTTTTGTGTGATTCCTTGATATCTATAATGTTGTTTATTCATGTAATGGATTTTGGAATTATGACATGAAATATTTGAAAACTCTTTAATTTTTCAAATCATCTCTATAAATCTTCAACTATATAATTGTTTCAAAAAATATTAAATAATTAAAAAATTTATCATAAATTGATTGTTTTAATATTTTAAATTCTTGAAAAATGATAATTATTTTTTTAGGTTATCTTTAAATCTAAGTCAAAGGATGTTTTATGGAAAAATTTAATGAAAATTTAATGAAATTACCTTTTTTGGATATACACGCGGTGGAAAAGTTTATCAATGAATTAAAAAAATCAAGAAGATTATGGATAAATTTTATGTGGTTGTCTTTTAAAATCATGAAAAAAATTCATTTTCCCTTGATAAATATTTTTTTGATGAAAATTAATAATAAATAAAATATAATTTGGAGGGTATGAATCAATAAGGAAGGAATTAATCAATAGAGAGAAAATTTTCCAATAAATATATTATATGTGGATACAAAAACAATATTTTTAGAGACAACAAAAAGGTTATTAAAACACATATAATATTTATAAATCCTTGACATGTAATATTACATTAATTGAATGATATGAATAGTGTTAAAGAATACATAAAGAGTGCACATTGGGTTATAACAGTAAATGAATAGTTAAATCAAATAGTGAAAAAAATAAAACCTCAGAGTTGATTACTCATCCAAAATAGAATAATGTTATTGGGACCTAGTGGGTGTTTCTAAAAAAGTATAATGAGAATGTGGAAGTGGATTATAAAAATGATCATCTTTTATGAAAAGGATACTATTAATTTTGAGATTATTTATTTCTATGTTAGATTTTACACTATTTTAAAGCATGAAACTATCCAAATGTGTCCTTTAATTTGTTCACAACAGAATTATAGAGTTTTTAAAAAAGATCTAAATATTCTTTCTTGAATAGTGAGATTGAAAAAAAGGAATATATTGAAAAAATAGAAGTATTTCTGATAAATATTAATTATTATCATGTTGTAAGGTATAATAAGGCCTTATAATGTATGAAAAAATACCCATGATCAAGGAATTCCACATTTTATAGTCTCCACAGTGAGAAAGTATTTAGAAAATTAAAAGTGAATTCTGAATTATATGTCAATGTAGATGAAAAAAAATCACACATAGTGATTTTATAAATTGATGACATTGATTTTATATGAAATAAAGTAATGGAATTTGGGGAATTTACTACAAAAATAAAGTGAAGCATTTAAATTCCAATTACTGAAAAGAAACCATTATTCATGGGGTTGAAAAATTAGAAATTCAAGATGAGAAATCATTTTTAATAGTAAAAATGTGATTTTGAGTTATTAAATATATTTATAGTGGAAGAGCATAGGTAGATTTATACTCCTATTATTCTCGATATCTTCTTTTACTTAGGTGAATATGGAAAATTAGTTGATCAAAATGATTTTTTATGAATCATCATATGTTTATTATACTTTATGACATTTTGACCAAATATTTATTTTACTTTACACTTTGTGTAGGATTTGAAAATTACCAAAAATATTCATACATTAAAGAATTAAAATATATATTATGTTTTTTCAAGGAAATAATTTCTTATATATTAAGGTATGAAAATTATTCTTGGATAAATTTGGATGGGTTTTTGTATTATAATTAGGAAGGTGATGTTAAAGACCAATATTCTACTTGGAATGTTTAATTATTTATTTGTGGACAATGTGTTATAAAAAATCCATTATGAAAAATTTAGTTACTTTATGTATGATTGATCTTATATATTTTTTATCTTCTAAAGACTGAAATAATTTTATTTGGATGGAATATCCATTTAAATACATGAGGTTGATTGGTCCATACCATATGGTGATGGGGTGTGACAATCAAAATACAATTAATTTCTCAAATAATCTATTACAATATTTGTGGTTTAAGAAAAATTAATATAAAATTAAACATCATAAAAAATCTTATGGAACACATATATAGTGAAATAAAATATGTTTTGATGGAATATAATGTAGAAGATATCTTAATAAATCCAATATCCAAGGAATAATTTCAAAACTTCATATGGTTAACAAGGGGGAATTCACTCTCACATTTTTTTAGTTTCTTTCTATATTAAAAACATAACATTTCATTAAAATTTGTGTCTATAAGAGAAGAATATTTTGGGCTCTCTTAAATAGAAGTGGAAAATAACCTCTCTTGTTTGATGGAAAGGTGGAGTCAAATATGGTACAACAAGGAAATTTTTCTTCTTATAGGGGGATATGTGAATTGATAGAAACAATATCGTTTTAAAAAACATAATTATTTTTATGTCATTAAAAAAATATATAGTGGGATATTGAAGTACCCTTGTATTTTAAAAATCATCATAAAAAATATTGAAAAATGGTGATTTATGAAGAAGACCTCAATTACTATGGTTTAAAAGTGTATGAGTATTTACATTAAGGATTGTAGAACACAAAAAAATACCATTCAATGGAATAATTTAGTTATTTGGTTCTCTCGCACTTGAAACTAATTTCATGCAGTATTGTTGAAGAGATTATTCCTGAGTATGTGTTTTTTATGTTTTATTTTCTAAAAATATGCTCATTAATTGATAAAACAAATTTGGGTATTTTTTGTATATAAATGAATGAAGTTCTACATAGATAAATAACATTACCATATGAAGGGTATTATTTTTATATAGTAGGTATGGTGTGTAACGACCCAAAATATTATAAATAAAATTCCCCTTTTTGAGTTAATTAAATTTCAAATGGTTATAGAAAAAACATACACTTATTTTATTATATCCAATTAGATGTTAAAGGACAATAATGTATCATTACCATTGAAAATATAACCATTGAACAATGATCACAAGACTAGTATAAATATTGGATTTTAACAAATCTATTTGTCACAGACAAAATAATTGATGGCCTCAACCCATAGGATCATACCCCATGAAGCCCATTTATTGGAGCTTCTAAGGTAGATTTCATTTCTGGTTTTTTACCTAGCCCAATCCCAACATAATCTTGAGAAAACTATTTACTAGAGAAGGTTGATCTCATTGAGATCACAAGCCAAACCTTATTCACTAAATGTACCCAAGAAAGCCCCACCATCACACACCTTACTCTTAGGGAATATTCTAGTGTGATAAAGGGATATGTATCAAGATCCTATAAATAAAATATTTACATTATTTTGTGTATATAATAATGAATATATTTTCTTCCAATTATTATTACTTTGTAAATAATTTTTAAATCAAAAATAGTATTTTGGATTAATTAAGAAATATATTTTGATTAATTAATGACTTTTTTTGTAGTAAATAATATTTTAATAAAACATTTGTATTAAAATACCTTTTTAAAAAATGAATTATTATATTATTTTTATGAAGTCAAATAATTTTTTTTATTAAGATTGGAATAGTTTTTTTTTCAAAACCCATAAATTATCAATAAAAGTCGATTTTAAGTAAAAATTATCATAAATAGAAATTTAATTAGACAAAATGAATATTATTTTTGGATTTAGGACATCTATGTTATCCAATGGTGAATTTTTTATAATTTTATCAGAAAATCAATTTTTCGGGTCAAAATTAAATACCGTATAAATGTACAGTGTGTTTTATGACATCATAATGTCCCAATAATGATGTAATAAGTACTATAAAAGGAATATTCTGCCAAATATATTTTTTTCCTTTAAAATAATTGAATTTTAAGTTTCTTTTATTTATCTTATAAATCCTTACTCAATCATCCGAAACATATAATATATTTTAATATTTTAAACTCAATTTTTTAGAGTGTCAATCACCTTCACACAAGAAAGAGAAATATTATAATAATTTCAACCCTTTACCCAACAAAATATCGTAAAAAAATTCATTTGATAGAAACTGGGGGAAAAACTAAGGGATGGAGCATGGTTTTGAATATTTTATTATGTGGTGTCAAAAAATAATAATAAAGAAATCCCCCTCCATTACTATATAAACCCACCGAATCTCCAATTTATATTCACTAAAACACTTTAAATCTCGACCACCCTCTTCCCCTTACTCCCTATATTTCTCACAAGGTGCTTTCAAGCTCCCAAGAAGCCTCTCCCAAGCCTTTAGAGTCACATATCCAAGTAAGGTATCCCCACCTCCTCTCTTCCTTTCAATTCAAGTTCCTTGTTTGAAATTTGTTTTTTTACATTAAATTAGTTATATTTCAATAATTTTATTATCAATAACCTACTGTCCATTTTTTATTATATGAATGATAGATTTTTTATTTCCCCATATTTGGACCCCTACCTAAGTCGTTACTATGCCTAAATTTTGTAAGGGATTTATATCTTCTTAATTCTATTCAAGAACTTATTTTATATTATGAATCTTAAATTAAAATTAATATTCTGGCATATTTTTATCCACTATCCCATTACTATTCATTTCATGGGTAAATAATGAGACACCCCTTTCTCTATCATCAACACATTTTATGAATTTCTATATAACACTGTTTTGTTGTGGAAATTTCACTATGATTTTCCATGACAAAATCATTGTGTACAAAATACCATAAGCATTCCTATATCAAGGGTATTAACATTTTAAAAAAAATACATATTTATTGGGGGCTTACATATATTTATTCCACATTCCTTTATCATGGAATAAATGATATATAAACTATGTGGCACACTTAAGCATGATATTGAAATGATTATGAATGGTGCGATCAGATAGCTCTCCAATGCATTGGGTAACAATTAGAATCATGATACATCATACTGGGATAGGGGTTTACATTATTCTTTTAAGGGTCATTTTCCACCATGAATTCATTGTGGTTTGTCATTGACTTATGTTTATGATGTAGTTTTTTTAGTTGTTGCCACTTTTCCATGTTATGATTTTCAGGTTATATCATGAATTTATATTTATCTTTCTTTATGACTCATTGATATACCTTTTATAACATATATCATTATCCTAATGTTATGAAATGTTTATTCCTTTACTAGGCTTTATATCTCACCCCTTTCTTATGTATTCCCTCAGGTAATCCCATATAGTGTTAAGTTCAAAGTAATGTTAGGGTCATGTCAAAGAAGTTTTCAATAAATATATTGTATTTCATGTTTTATGTTTTTATGTAATGTTCTTAATATACCAAGAAACTATACCTATTGAACGTTGGATTTGAATGAAGTGAAAATATTTTTAATAAATCATGTTTAAATTTGAAATAATGAGAAGGTGTTTTATAGTTAATATTAGAGGATATGTTTAGTTATTTTTATGGATTATGATTAGAAAACACTATTAAAAACCCTTAGTAATAATAAATATTATATGAAAACAACTGTAAATATTGGTAAGTATATATTAAGTGGTTTACCAAGAAAATACAACCATTTCTTGATATTATAGGTGTACGCAGTTCTAGCACAGATGTACCTAGGTGTAACAAATCCCAACAGGTGTTCCAGGTCTGACTCACGGTAACATGGTACATGAAAATGGGCCTTACTACACACCTGGATTGACACTACAAAGGGACATTATTTTCTAAATTCATAAGCACGTTACAAACCATTACTAAGTGAACACAAAAATTCCCATGAGAATATATGTTAGGAAGTTGATCATGGATAACATAGACCAAAACCTAGAAAAACATAAGTAATGGAGATAAATGTAATTTATATTTTATACCTATAATTTTATTATGTTACCCTTTATGTTTCTATATAATTTTGATAATCATCCCTAATTTTCCCTTTATTCTAGCCAATGGCTGGAAATATGAGGAATCATGCTAACAATCGACGGAAATGGTAGTGTGAGGATTTCTCCAATGGGATGCCCAACCAAATGGGAATGGGAATTGATAAAATTATCATAATAACTAATAATGTAACACCCCAATCTTCCACGATACGCTTCTCTTTCAATAATGCAATAGCTTGCATTGTACGCAAGTTCGAGATTCTAACACACTATGACCAATCAAAATAGCCATTATGAATAGTAATACCCACCTTTTGAAATTATATATATTTAATATTTCAAAATGGATTTAATTTTTGGATTTAGAATATCGAAATTAGCCTGTGTTGAGTTTTTGGTATTTTTCTGAGAACTTCCAATTTTTTATGAATAGTGAAAAATAATTAAAAACAACTTTTTTAATCAAAATAATTTACATTGATAAATTATAATATTGAGTGGTTTTAAAGTATAATTAGAATATATTTTTACCATTTTATCCAATGATGATCATTAGTAATAATTTCACGTTGAAATTGGACATAAACAATTGTCAATCTTTTGATATATATTGTTTCTTAAAAACACGCTATTTGTTGTGACAGTAGGAATTAATTATAAAATTAATTAATGCAACTTATATGTTTGTAATTTTGTAAAATAGACATCATTTTTGAATTCTGAATATCAATTATAGCTTAGGGTGAAATTTTGGCATTGTTCTGAAAAACTTCAATTTTTGATGAATAGTGAATCCACTAAGTGGTAGTTGAAAAACTGATTTTTCGTTTAAATGAAACATTAACACTTCTATGATTTTATTTTCAAAAATCCAACATACATGGTTGTCATTAGGATGTAAAACTTGGTTCAATAGGATTAAAATAATTTTTGGTGAATAGTAACATTTAAGTTTAATTAATCGCGATTAACGGTAATTAGTGAAATTTAAGGTAAAAATGATATTATAAAAATATAAAAATATCTTGACACATGTACTACCCTTATTGTATGAGTCATGGACGACCAATACAATCCATGGGCCAACTTGGGGACCCCATGGAGCCACTTTGGTAGGAAAATGACATTAAAAATATTTTATTTAATGTTAAAATAAAAATATCACAAACATGAGTTGTTTTACTAAAATAATTTTTAAATTGGGTAATACAAGCCATATTTTTGACTATAAATATTCATTAGAAATATAAAAAGATTTCACACATCATGATTTTTTTTATAATTTATAGACATTAAATTAATTAAATTATTTATGAGAACATGATGATGCAGCGATTACCTCATTATTTAATGATTTAGATAAAATGAAAATATAATGTAAAATCTAAGACCTACACATGTAAAAAACCTATTTTATGGGTGTATTTAGAACTCTTATTACCTTATCATCTAAATATATAATTTTTGGACCTTTTAAATCCGAAATTCAAATTATAATAAAGTAACCTTTTATAACTTTCAAAGAGTTCCCCTCCTCTCCTTTTATAAAAGGCCCCCACCACTACCACCTTACCCACAACTCTCAAGCCTTTTGGCTCGGAAAAACTCTTCCCAAATACTCTCTCAACTTCCCTATATTACTCATAGAATCCTCACTTTGGGCATAACTCTTCCCAAGGAATCCTTTGGCTCAAATCAAAAAGAGTTACCCGATTATAAGGTAATGTCTTCTCTTATGTTATTTTGTTTTATTTTTCTTCTCCAACCCCTTATTTTTTTTATTAATTTACTTTGTAAAAACACAAGTATATTAAAAATACTAGGATGTTTTTATGCGAAGGATTTTATTTACACTTACACAGACCTTCTTCTAATGGTTAAAGAACATACTGTTTCTGTGGTTGGCGAATTTCTGCCTCACGAAACGATGATTGTTCAATATTATTTTAACACCTCTCATGGTGTCCATTATGATGAAACTATTTTTATATATGATATATATTATGTTTTTTTTTTCCTTATTATTCTGTATTTTTCATGTATGGCATATGTTTATGATTTCCATTATGGGTAAACGTGATAATTTCATTTTAGAAAGTGCGGACTACCGCCCCCTCAAAGTGATTTGAATCATTAATGCCATATGTGGGATGTATAAAGGATAGAGTAAATGGTATTAAACATTATATTATACTGTAATTATATTATAAATTTATATAATTATAACTTCATTCCATTAAATACAAAATAGAAATGAAAGTAGCGTTCATGCGTACGTACGGCTTACCGTCTCCATGAATAGTGCATTTCATTTCTTACCTCTAAATGTTATGTAATATTAAAAATTCATGTATATACTAGATATATAGGATATATATGATATCTAAATCACAAATATAACTCTGGAGATAATGGATATTCTACCACATAAACAACTTGTAATTATAAGAAGTTTATTGTTGACTCAAGTACCAAAGATCGACAAAACAACCGTTATTAACTTAAATGACTACATAATTTTCGTAACATTGTAATAAGTTATATAAAAGGGATTATGAACTTGAAAAAGGTTCTTAAGAAAGTAGAGATTAACTCTAGTTTATTATTCAGGAGGTTAAAGAGTGGTCAAGTCAAGTCGGACACGAGGTAAGGGAACTTCTTAACCCAATTTCCATTCTTTGGGTCAATCTCCTACTTTCAAATTATGTCATGATATTATTATGTCCTATCTTGTATTTTTACTTTATTTATGTTTACTTATAGTGAATACACATAATATATCTATTTTATTTAAAAAAAATGATCTTTTTAAGGACTTTTTCTCAATGTCCTTTCATTGAGGCATATTTTATTGTATACACAACATTCTTTTATACGGTGTATAATCCCCTTTGACTTTTACATTTAATCAAAAGGAATATTTTTTATACGTAGCATTTTACTAAATGGAAAAAGGTAATGTATTTTTGTCATATGTATATGGCGACAACGACTTCTCCACCGCCATGACCATTATTTGTGTTTCTGCTTCCTCTACAAGCCATAACTATTTTTTAATGATTTCAAAAAAGAGAGAGATATTTCTCTCAAATATATGAAAATCCAGTGCAAATGTATACTTATTTAACGCAATCTTATAAATGTTTTCAGAAAACCTGACTCTCGATTTTGGTAGACAGGAAGAGATTGGACGTGGACCGATCATGGCCTATAATTAGTCGAGTAGTCTCAGAATTAGTTATTTTGTCTTCAGAAGATTGCATAATATTTTCAGAAAAACACTGGAGTATATTTGAGCAATTTTAAACGTAAGTATCTTCTAAAAAAATTGCATCGACAGGTCTCATGATACAAACTAGTTTCTTGGCATGAGGCCATGACAAAATATTATTTTTAGTCTCGGCACAAGGCCTTGGCTACATGGTTATGATTGTTTGGAATTATGCATTCCATCATTATGAAAGTGGTTATTGATATTTCATGTGATTATTCGACTAGTAGAATATCCATGTGAATAATTAAATGGAATTATCTCACTTTACTTTTTCCATTTTATGTTTAAGTTCAAGTTTAAAAGGCTTTTGTTTTAGTCATACATTTCCTTAAATGTTTATGTTTATTTATAAAAGCTTCCGCTATATTGTTATCCTAACTGAGCATCTGAGCTCACCTCTTTCAATGTTTTATTTTTTCCAGGATGTGAAGAAGTATTTTATGACTGACCTACAGGGATAGTCTGAAGGGGATAGAAGTGTGGACTATGGAGACTATGTTATTTTTATTTTTCACTTTATGATGTAATGTAACATTTATGAATGTATCTAGTGTTTCCAAGACTACTAAACTAATCGGTCTTTTGAGACTTGATCTTTTGTGATCATGAAAATGTTACGCAATAATGCACCGACTTTGGGTAACTGGGGTCGGGGCGTTACAGTTGGTATCTGAGGTAGTTTAGTACTAACCTTGGAAGCTAGATTTAGAGAAACTCTGATTAGATCACATATCCCTAAGATAGACATTGAGGATTAGTATAGAAGAACTTCCTAGAATTTCTGTATTATAGAGATTTTTTGAGTTTTCCGAGCAATACATCCCTGTATGGATACGAGCATGTAGAGGAGGCTCTGGCAATGATGTACCTATGGGTAAAACCCAAAAACACCGCTTTGAACTAGACTCGAACGGGAACTGGTGCACGACAACGGGCCTTGCTGCACTCTTGGTTACGACACTCCCGGGGGATATGCTTAGGATAATTCTCAGTTTCTTTACAAACCATTATGAAGGGTTTATGAGTATATAATTCCTCAAAGAAAACAATACTTTTTAGGATTATGGATTATATCCATAAATAGTTCAATTTATGTTAAGTGTTTTACAAGTATGGAATTATGTATTTCAATTCATAAACTAATCTAGTTTATTAAATTATTTAGAAATGGAACATAGTGGAAGGAATGGAAACTATATCAATGCACGTACTCTATGTAGGGATTTCCCTCCTACTCAAGGTGATTATTGTGGAGCTGGAGATACAACTGGTGCTGATCAACTTATTACCATACTGGGACAACTCACTCAGGTTATGAATAATAACCTTACTCATATGGAGCACCTTGATCTGTAACGTGGAGGATCAATGTTCAACCGCTTCATGGGGAAACAACCACCAAAATTTAATGGGGGTACAAATCCATTAGTAGCTGAGCAATGGATAAACTCCTTAGAGAAAATATTCCATGCCTTGGGGAGTAGCGAAAGGGAGAAGGTTTTCATGGCAGTCTACCACCTCACTGGAGATGCCGATCAATGGTGGTCACTGATTCAAAACCCAAAGGAAGATGAAAAAGTATCATGTATAGAATGGAGGGAGTTTAAGGAAATTTTCTTAGAAAAATACTTTCCAGATGACCATAGAGCAGATATGGAAATGAAATTTTTGAATCTGAGGCAGAAAAAGGATGATAATGTCACAAAGTATAAACCTAACTTTACAAGGTTAGGGAGTCATGCTGCAGATTATATACGTAACCCAAGAAGTAAGATCGATCGTTTCTTTGATGGGTTAAAACCGTTTCTACGTCGAGCATTAGTATCACAATCTTTCTCAACATACGAAGATATAGTCTCGTGCGCTATCAAGATAGAAAATTAATTCTTTAAATCTTATGACAACAAAGTAAAGCAAGAGAAGAAGAGAATGGTGGAATAAGAGTAAGATAAAGGGAAAGAAGGATTTTCCATTATGCGATAATTGTTGGAAGAATCACCCCGGTACCTGCCTAAAAGGAATGGGAGTTTGTTATAAATGTGAAGAAAAAGGTCACCAGGGTCGTGATTGCAAGGGAAAGAAAGAGGCTATCAATTTTGAATGCTATAATTGTAGAGAAATGGGGCAATATGCAAATGAATGCCCTAAGCGTCAAGGAAACTTACCTTAGAAAAGGCCAAGGTATCAAGGAAAATCTTATGCTGTTACTACAGTTGAAGTGGAATAATTAATGTATTGGTGCTTTTGGACTCAAGGATTATATTCTAGTTATAAGAATAATGTGATATATATAAGGATTGTACTGCAGTACTTGTTGTTTTCATTAAGGTTTTAATATGATGAAGGTAATCATATTTTTAGAATGTGACAATAAGAGAAACTTTACTCTGTTTGGGGAATCTGATGTTACAATTGATTTTGGAATTTAGAGACCTTTTAGTGAAATTCTGGATAGAGGTATTTTGGATAACTATAAAAGTTGGAATGGATTAAGTTTAACTTTGGATAGTATTGTTTACGGTTAAAAAATTTCTGAAGATTGTTTTTGGAATATTATAATACTATAGTTTTAGGAAAAGGACAACCTGCAGGTCGGGGGATAACCCATCGCGTCGGACAAAGCTGTAGGAATCGAACCCACAACCATAGTGTGATAGGCCTTTATTACCTACCACTAGCCTACATGAAGTCCCTGGTTATTACAAAAAAGTTTTCCTAATATAAATGGTATGTGTTAATATTTGGAACTGTATACAATTAGGATAAATAGAATATTTTTGAGTTCTATTACCTTTTGGAGTGAATGATGGGTTTGTGGTAAAAATTTATTAATGAATGAAAGTCTACATGAAAAGTAAGTATATTTCCTTACGTTCTTAGTAAATCTCCTAAATAAATTCCTCAACTTTATAAAAGGTAACTTAAAGCAAAAACGTTTCCGATTAACTTTTCTGACTGGGGATTCAATGACCGTTTAACCAATCAAAAGTTTGTGATTTTCTTGTGGTTAAATTTCTCCTAATACTATTTTATACAACTCTCCATCAGACCTTGATGGTTTTTTTCTTCCATATCCATATTTTTATAGAATCCTAGTATGGGCTATCTCGGGTGACCTTTGTACTTATCTTTCTTTTTTTTAAAGTTATATTTTATTAACATTATTTCCGATGTGGGTTTTCCACAAAGGTATTTTCTATTTTCAACCTTTTATTTTCAAATAAAAATTTCAAATTGCGAGGACGCAATTTATTGAATGAGGGGAGAATGTTACATCCCGAGCATCCATAATACGCTTCTCTTTCAATAATGCAATAACTTGCATTGTACGCAAGTTCGAGATTCTAACACACCGCGACCAATCAAAATAGCCATTATGAATAGTAATACCCATGTTTTGAAATTATATATATTTTATATTTAAAAATGGAATTCATTTTTGGATTCCGAATATCGATTATAGCTTAGGGTGAAATTTTGGCATTGTTCTGAAAAACTTCAATTTTTGATGAATAGTGAAACCACTAAGTGGTAGTTAAAAAACTGATTTTTCATTTAAAAGAAACATTACCACTTTTGTGATTTGATTTTCAAAAATCCTACATACATGGTTGTCATTAGGAAGTAAAATTTGGTTCAATGGGATTAAAATAAATTTTGGTGAATAGTAACTTTTAAGTTTAATTAATCGCGATTAAAGGTAACTAGTGAAATTTAAGGTAAAAATGATATTATAAAAATGTAAAAATATCTTGACACATGTCCTACCACTATTGGATGAGTCATGGCCGACCAAGAAAATCCAATGGTCAACTTGGGGACCCCATGGAGCCACTTTGGTAGGAAAATGACATTAAAAACGTTTTATTTAATGTTAAAATAAAAATGTCACCAACATGAGTTGTTTTACTAAAACAATTTTTAAATGGGGTTATAGAAGTCATATTTTTGAGTATAAATATTCATTAGAAAGATAAAAATATTTCCTATATCATGATATTTTTTTATAATTTTTAGACATTAAATAAATTGAATTATTTATGACACCATGATGATGCAGTGATTACCTCATTATTTAACGATTTAAATAAAATGAAAAGACAATGTAAAATATAAGACCTAAACATGTCAAAAACCTATTGGATGGGTGTATTTAGAACTCTAATCACCTTATACTTGAAATATATAATTTTTGGGCCTTTTAAATCTGAAAATCATTTTATAATAATGTAACCTTTTATAACATTCCAAGAGTGCCCCTCCTCTCCTCTTATAAAAGGCCCCCACCACTACCACCTTACCCACATCACTCAAGCCTTTTGGATCAGCCAACCTCTGACAAAATACTCTCTCAACTTCCCTCTATTACTCCTTGAAGCCTCACTTTGGGAATAATTCTTCCCAAGGAAGCCTTTGGCTCAAATCAAAAAGAGTTACCCGATTTTAAGGTAATGTATTCTCTTATGTTATTTTGTTTTATTTTGCTTCTCCAACCCCTTAAACTTTTTTTATTCCTTTTTTTGTAAAAACACCAGTATATTAAATATAATAGGATGTTTTTATGAGAAGTATTTTATTTACACTTACACACACCTTCGTCTAATGGTTAAAGAACATACTATTTCTGTGGTTGGCGAATTTATGTCTCATGAAACGATGATTGTTCAATCTTATTTTAACACCTCTCATGGTGGCCATTATGATGACACTATTTTTATATATGATATATATTATGTTTCTTTTTTTCCTTATTATTCTGTATTTTTAATTTATGGCATACCTTAATGATTTCCATTATGGGTAAACGTGATAATTTCATTTTAGGAAGTGCAGACTACCGCCCCGTCAAAGTGATTTGAATCGTTAATGCCATATGTGAGATTTATAAAGGATGGAGTAAATGGTATTATACATTATATTATACTGGAATTATATTATACCTTTATATAATTATAACTTCATTCCATTAAATACGAAATAGAAATGAAAGTAGAGTTCATGCGTACGTACGACTTACCGTCTCCATGAACAGTGCATATCATTTCTTACCTCTAAATGTTATGTAATATTATAAATGCATGAATATACTGGATATATAGGATATATATTATATCTAAATCATGAATATAATTCTGGAGATAATTTATATTCTACCACATATACAACATGTAATTATAAGAAGTTTATTGTTGACTCAAGTACCAAAGATCGACAAAACGACCATTATTAACTTAAATGACTACATAATTTTCGTAACATTGTAATAAGTGATATAAAAGGTATGATGAACTCAAAAAAGGTTCTTAAGAAAGTATAGATTAACTATAGTTTATTATTCAGGTGGTTAAAGAGCGGCCAAGTCAAGTCAGACACGAGGTAAGGGAACTTCTTAACCCAATTTCCATTCTTTGGGTTAATCTCCTACTTTCAAATTATGTCCGGATATTATTATGTCCTATCTTGTATTTTTACTTTCTTTATGTGTACTTATAGTTAATACACATAATAGATCTATTTTATTTAAAATAATGATCTTTTTAAGGACTTTGTCTCGATCTCCTTTCATTGAGGCATATTTTATTTTATACACAACTTTCTTTTATACGGTGTATAAACCACTTTACTTTTACGTTTACTCAAAAGGAATCTTTTTTTATATGCAGCGTTTTACTAAATGACAAAAGGGAATGTTTTTTTGTCATACGTATATGGAGAAAATGAATTCTCCGCCGTCGTGACCATTATTTGAGTTTCAGTTTCCTCTACAAGCCATAACTATTTTTAAATGATTTCAAAAAAGAGAGAGATATTTCTCTCAAATATATGAAAATACAGTGCAAATGTATACGTATTTAATGCAAGATTAAAAATGTTTTCAGAAAACCAGACTCTCGAGTGTAGTAGACAAAAAGGGATTGGGCGTGGACCCATCATGGCCTGTAATTAGTCGAGCAGTCTCAGAATTAGTTATTTTTTCTTCAGAATCTTGCATAATGATTTCAAAAAAACACTAGAGTATATTTGAGAAATATTAAAGGTAAGTATCTTCTAAAAAAATTGCATCGGAAGGTCTCATGGGACAAACTAGTGTCTTGGCATGAGGCCTTGACAAAATCTTATTTGTAGTCTTGGAACGAGGCCTTGGCTACATAGTTATGATAGTCTGGCATTATGCATTCCATCATTATGAAAGTGTTTATTGATATTGCATGTGATTATTCGACCAGTAGAATATCCATGTGAATAAGTAAATGGAATTATCTCATTTTACCTTTTCCATTTTATGTTGAAGTTCAAGTTTAAAAGGCTTTTGTTTTATTCATACATTACCTTAAATGTTTATTTTTATTTATGAAAGCTTTCACTATATTGTTATCCTTACTGAGCATCTAAGCTCACCCCTTTCAATGTTTTATTTTTCCCAGGATGTAAAGAATTATTTTATGACTGACCTATAGGGATAGTCTGAAGGAGATAGAAGTGTGGACTTTGGAGACTATGTTATTGTGATTTTCACATTATGATGTAATTTAACATTTATGAATGTATCTAGTGTTTCCAAGACTACTAAACTAATCGTTCTTTCGAGACCTGATATTTTGTGATCATTCCAATGTTATGCAATAATGCACAAACTCTGGGTAACTGGGGTCGGGGCGTTACAAATAAGTTAACCTAAAATATAAATTGAAACCTGGTTCAATAATATATCCCCCCACAATAGAGATAATCTCGTTTTCATGATCTTCATGTGACTAAGGCCTCCTACTTTTAGTGGATCATCTGATCCCATAATTGCAGAGCAATGGATCAATTCCATTGAAAAGATCTTCTCTATACTTCAATGTTCCATAAAATAGAAGGTTCTTCTATATTTTTATCATATAGAGGGTGAAAATTATTAGTGGAGGACATTGATCACTAATATGAATCTTTTGTAAGAGATCGAAGTAATGGAGTGGAAGGAATTCCATAGAAAGTTTTTTGATAAAATGTTCCCATGAACCCTCCATATTAAGACGAAAAGCAATTTATTTGAACTCAAGAAAAATGAAAATTAATCTATTAGGATGTACGACAAAATCTTCACAAGAGATGCATGATACTACTTTGGGTTTGTCGTTAACCCAAAATTCAAGGTTGACCACCTCTTTTGTTGTTTAAATCCTACCCTACAAAAATCCCTGGAAATCCATGAATTTTATAGCTATGAGGAAATTGTATGATGTGACCACAATGTCAAGATAATGATCAGTGAATCTTAGGGGTGTCATGGGGATAAGAAGTAGAATTTTGGATTTAATTATAGTAGTTTGATGGATAAATCCAATAGTGTTAAGAAATTTTAGCACCCCACTTGTCAAATATGCGGAAAGAAGAACCCTAGAAATTACCTAAGGGGAACAAGAAAATGATTTAGGTGTGGAAGAGAAGAAAACCTGGACAATAATTACCGACATGAGAAACACGCCGATGTTCCAGAAGAAAGAAACGCTCTGATCAATCCCTAATGTGTCGTACAATGATACAAATTCAAGGAACTAGGTCACTTTTTGAACCAGTGCCCTAATACAAGGGTTTTGGAGGAAACCAACAACATCTAAGGCCAAAAGGGTGAGATTTTTCCATCACTACTACTGATGTGAATCATAGAAATGATGTATTGAAAAGCATGCTAGTTATTCATTAATGAATTGGGAATTTACTTTATCATTCTAGTTATACACATTATTTTATATCATAAAAGTTTAGTATAACTATTCAATCATCACCATAAAGAGAGGAGGTAGAGATATCGGTGAAGGCAAAAAATAAGGAAATTATTACATCCCATGAATATAACTCCTCCCCTATCACCATTTGTGGATTGAAGTCCCCAGTGAACCTTGTTATACTTCCCTTGGTGGAACTTGATGCAATTATGGGAATGGATTGGATTTCCCTATATAAAGGCAACATAAATTTCCATGGGTGGTAAATCACTCTTTATATGTAAAATTAAACCCTGAATATATTCAAATGTAAGGAGGAAGATGAATTTTATCCATCTCCATTATCTCAAACATAGATATTACTACCCTATGAGAAAGAATATCTAGCTCAAATGATTGTGTCTAAGGAATGAATAATTCTCAAAGACATGCCTATTGTGAAGGAATTTTCTGATGTATTTCTTGAGAAATTTCCTAGTCATCATCCTTGCCAATAGGTCAAATTTTTGATCAAACATATACCTGGGGTGTTACCAATGTCCAAAAATCCATATTGAATGGATGTTTCGAAACATGAGAAGATAAATAAAAAACTATAAGAGAATCTAGATAAAGGGTTTACATGCACAAGTGCTTCACCATGTGGTGAACCAATCCTATTCATCAAAGAATATATATCAATCAATGTTCCTATACATTAATTATCGAGAGCTCAACAAAATCATAATAAAGAAAAAGTATCAATTTCCATGAATGGATGACTTTTCCTATCAGCTACGAGGAGTAGAATACTTTTCCAAGGTGGATCAATGATTATGATATTACCAATAAGGGAGAAGAAGGAGAATATCCGCAAAGCTTCTTTTCATACATGGTGTGGGCATTATGAGTTCATAATGATGCTAGTGGGACTCACTAACTCTCCAACAATCTTCATAGACTTGATAAAAAGAGTATTTATAGATTACCTTGATAAAATTTTGGTAGTCATTATAGAATAAATTCTAATATACTCCAAAACCAAGGAGGATCATGAGGAGAATATGAGAACTAGGCTAAAGACCTTGTTAAAGGAGAAGCGCTATGCAATGTGAAACAAGTGTAAATTCTAGCTGAAGTATGTCTCATTATTTTTGAATATCATTATAAGAAAATGGATATCTGTGGATCTTTCCAATAAAAATGCAATTGAGGGATGATTTAGGCCATCATCTGTGATAGATATCTATAGAATCCTTGGGATAGCCAGATATTATCACTAATTTGTGAGAAATTTATCACGATAAATAAACCCTCTTACCATGGTAACTCAGAAGGGAGATAAATTTTCCTTGAATGATAAATGTGAATTAAGCTTCAGGGACTTGAAGAGGAGGATTTTAACTTTCCTTGTGCTCACACTACCCACAAGTGGGGATCATTTATAAAATTTTATTGATGATTCAAATATGGTATTGGCATGTTTGTTGATTCAAAATGAAAAAGTCATTGCCTATTCCACAAGGAAGTTAAAAATTCATAAGAAAAAATATCCCACACATGATCTAGAGTTAGTAGATGTGATCTTTGTGTTCAAAATATGGTGGAATTATCTCTTTTGGGAGAATTTTGAAATATGTACATATCACCAAAGTCTCAAATTTATATTCACCCAAAAATCACTGCATATGATCCAATGAATATGGATAGATCTTATCAAAGATTACGAATGCTCAATCCACTAGCATGATGGGGAAGAGAAGAGGTTAGTGAATTCTTTAAGTATAAAGAAACCAACAGTTCTGTCATTCATGAGAATTGAGAAGGATTTTATCTTCTTATATTGGAAGATTATGGTTATAAGAATCATAAAGAAAGGAGCATCATCAATCCTTTCAAAAATGATCACTCAACGATATCTTTCGAAAATGTTAAAGGATGATAAAAAAGATTATGTATGAATTTAGAAGAAAGTGGAAACTATCAAAAAAGGAAAATACTTCAAGATCACTGTTAATTAAGAATTAATTATGATATTTAGGTCAATACTATGTGTTCCATTAAAAGAAATAAATCTTGGATGATCCACATAGTTCGACTTTCTCCAGTCACCCAGGAAACAGAAATATGTATCAAGATCCTCAAGAGAACTATTGGGGGGATAATATGAAGATGTAGATCATTGAATATACATCAATGTGTCTGGTATGTCTCTAAGTGATGGCTGAAATATATAGGTGTAATGGGATAAAACAACCATTACACATACTAACATGGAAATGAGAAAACATCACCATAGACATTGTCACTAGACATCCAAAGATATATAAAATAAACAATGCTATCTGGGTTGTTGTGGATTTTATTACAAATAATGCACACTTCAATGTTATTTGAGTTGATTTATCCTAGGATCAACCAACACGAATATATATTAGATAAGTGGTAAGGCTGAATGGAGTACCGTTGTTGATTTTGTCTGATCGAGATCCATGATTCACCTCTATGTTTTGGAAAAGTCTCCATCATTCTTTAAACACTAAGCTAAATTTCAGTATGGATTATCACCCTCAAAATGATGGCCAATTTGAGTGGACTATCCCAAAACATGAAGATATTTTGAGAGCTTGTTCAATCAATTTCAAAGGAGGATGGTACCAACATCTTTCTTTAGTGGAGTTCTCTTAGAATGATAGTTTTAAGTCGAGCATCCAAATGGACCCTTAAAAATACCATTATGGGAATAGGTTTAGAACATCGAAATTTTGGGATGAATTTGGGGAACACAAAATTCTAGGTCTTGAAATGGTCTATGAAATGGTGGAGAAGGTTAAGACCATAAAAAATCACATCAAAGATGGTCAGAGCCAAAAAAAGAGCAATGATGATAGTCGTCAATGTAACTTATTGTTAAATGTTGGGGACATGGTATTCCTCTACATATATCCATATAAAAGAGACATGAGATTCGGGAAGGAGGGAAATCTTAGTCCAAGGTACATCGCCTCTTTTGAGATCCTTGATCGCATCACAATAGTGGCATATCAACTAGCGCTCACACCGATCCTATATCAATTACACGATGTATTCCATGTATCCCTATTAAGAATGTTCATACTGGACCCATCACATGTACTCAATCCAAAGGTGGTACCATTGGAGAATGAATGTTCTTATAAGGAGTACCTAGTGATGATTTCATATCATAAATAAAAACTTTTATGATATAAGGAAATTCCCCTCATCAAAGTGTTGTGGCAAAACCACAAGTTTGAAGAAACAATGTGGCAACCAAGGGTAGTGATTAAGTAGAGTTACACTCATCTGTTTTAGTGTGTTAAAAGAAAATTGTGGGGGTGACATTTCTTAAGAGGGAAGGTTGTAATGACCCAAACAATTATGAATAAAACTACCCTTTTCGATTTAATTAAATGTATTATGATTATAGAAAACACATAAACTTATTTTATTATAACCAATTGGATTTTAAATGAATGTTAAGTATCTTTACTGTTGATAGTATATACGTTGAATAGTGATCACATGACTAGTATAAATATGGGGTTTTAACAAATATATTCAGTACAGACAAAGAAAATGATGCCCTCAACCAGTAGGATCATACCTTATAAAGCCCATTTATCAGAGCTTCTGAGGGAGATATCATTTCTGGGATTTTACCTAGACCAATCCAAAGATGAGATCCAATAACTTAATCTTGATAGAAACTGTTTACGAGATAATTTTGAGCTCATCGATATTATTTCCAGAACCAAGTTCACCGAATGGCCCCATGAATTCCCCACCATCACGAACCTTACTCTTAGAGACTATGCTGGTGTGATAAAGGGATATGTATCAAGACCCTAAAAATAATAATATGTACATTATATTGTTCATATAAAAATGAATATATTTTCTTTATATTATTATTACTTTGTAAATAATTTTTAAAGAAAAAATTTTATTTTTGGTTAATTAATAAATCTATTATAAGGAATTAATGAATTTTTTTAAAAATAATAATATTTATTATAAAATATTATTATCAAATTAATTTTATTAAAAATAAATTATTATATAATTTTTATGAAGCCAAATGTAAATTTTTATTAATCTTTGAAAACTTTTTTTGTCAAAACCAGTAAATGTTTATTTTAATTGTAAAAATTAAAATATATAAAAAATTATTTAGAAAAAATTAATATTATTTTTGGTTTTGGGATGTTGAAACTATAAAAAGATGATTTTTTCCATAATTTTGTGAAACAATCAATTTTCTTAGGTTAAAATTAAATACCATATAAATATATGGTGTGTTTTATGACATTATAACAACTCATAAATGATGTAATAGATACAATAAAAAGTATTTTCAGAAAAATATATGCTTTTCCCTTAAAATAATTTAATTTATGTTTATTTGATTTGTTTTATAAATTCTTAGTGAATCCTCCAAAACATATAATATGATTTTAATATTTTAAATTCATTTATTTAATATTGTGACTCACCTACATATAAGAAAGGGAAATATTTTAATAATTTAGGTCCTTTCCATTATAAAATAATGTAAGAGACTTACCTTTGATAGAAACCATTGAATGATTTGTTGTATTTAGTATTTTATTATGTTTTTTCCAAAACAAAAAAAATAAAACCCCGCTCTTTTCATATATAAACCCACCCAACATCCTATTTCTCTTCACTCAAACTCTTTTAATCTTGACCAACCTCTGCCCCTTACTCCCTATAGTACTCCCATGGCACCCCCAAGTTCCCAAGAAGCCTCTCCCCAGCCTTTTGAGTCACACATCCATGTAAGGGATACTAACCTCCTCACATTCTTTCAATTCAATAGACTTATTTGAAATTTGTCTTTTTAATTTCAATAAGTTATATAGTCATCATTTTTTAATAAATTCAATACTTTTCATTTCATGTCATGTGAATGAGGTGTCATTTATTCCCCCATCATTTGGAAACTTACCTAAGTTGTTACTATACTGAAATTCCCTAAAGGATTTCTCACTTCTCAATTCTATTCAAGCACTTGTTTTATATTATTCATCTTAAATTCCATTTATATGTTGGGATATTATGTTACAAGATCCATTTACTATATATTTCATGTATAAATGATGAGATACCCCTTTATCTCTCATCAACCCATTTTTTTAATTTCGATACAACATCATTATGCTATCGAAATTGCACAATGATATTCAAAGACAAAATCATCATGTAGTGAATACCATACTCATTCCTCTATCAAGGGTATTCACTATTATGAAAATATACTTATTTATTGAGAAATAACATGAATTAATTTCGAATTCCTTGATCATGTAATAAATTATATATGATCTATGTTTAAAATATAAGCATGTGATTGAATTGATTCTGAAGGGTGCAACCTGATAGCACTCCAATCCATTGGGTAATGTTTTGTATCATGATAAGTCATGTTGGGAAAATGGTTTAATTGATTACATGATGGGAAATTTTCCACCATTAATTCTTTTTAGTTTATCATTGACTTATGTTTTTGATTCACTGTTTTAAGTTGTTGCCACATTTTCATGTTATGATTATCATGCTATATAATGACTTTATATTTATGTTCCTTTATGCCTCATTGATATGCCTTGTATAACATGTATCATTATCCTCATGTTATTCTATGTTTATTCCCTTTTTTGGATTTATATCTCACCCCTTTATTATGTATCTTCTTCAGTTATCCAATGTAGTTTTTTGTACAAAAGAATATTATGGTCATATAAAAGATGTTTTCAATAAAGATGTTCTATTTCATGTTTTAAGTTGTTATGTAATGTTCTTATTTTCCTGAAACAAAAGACCTATTGATCTGCTGAGTTTTATTAACTGAAAATATATGTAATAAATCATTTTAAAATATTAAATAAAGAATAGGGTTTTTATATTGTGTAATATAACAAATTGATTTTACAAGTGATTCATACTAAAACACTACATAATATAGTACCATTAAGAGGTTCCTAATAAGTTATGGTAAGTATAATATACCATGATAAGTTGTTTCATATATTTTATGTTATTATTTTTGGAAGATAATTTTATTCAAGACACAATATGTTTTACCACCTAAAAAAGTACGATTTTACACCTTTGCATCATGAAAATGAAAATTCAGTACGTTACTGAATATAAGAAGATAAGGAAACTATGGGAAAATGAAATATGGAATGCCTAAATTCACTATACTAAATTAATAATATTTTTTTGTAAGAATCTAATGTTTCTAAAGATTTTTGTGTCCTCTTGTTTCTAGAAATGATGTCACAAACCCTTGTGGGTTAACCTTGACACATGATTTGGGAGAATGATAAATATTTGATGGCATTTAAAATTCAAGTAGATCCTTGAATATCATATCTTTTTTTACCATGATATCACACCCTAATTTTAACATTCATGTCATTATAATGGTTTTCTATTTAGCAATCACACAATAGTGAAATAAATAATACCATAATTAATAAGTTACATATAAATTCTAGTAATAAAATATATAAATTGTGTGCTAAAAAAAGTGGTGATACTTTTGTTTATCAACCCATGTAATTAGAGATACTTACTTCAAGAACATGGGATATAATGAATGTGTTTACGAAGAATAATATACCCAAGTCACATGAAATGGATTGTGAAGATAATAATTATTATTAATTATTAATTTTTAATCTTTAAACTAATTATTTAAATCTGACTCATTATCTATCATTTTATTTCATAGATAATAATATAGAATAATTTACTATAGAATAAAATACAATATACACCAAGGAGTACCCATTTACTAAATAGGATGATGAGATAATTATAAAAAAAAATATTATGATTATATTAAGTCTGCCATTATGTTTTTGTGTTCATTATTAATAGTTTTAAATCTTAATCCTTTACACTAATCAAAAGGGGAATCACTAAGAATATATAGTGTTTTTTGAATTTGGGTAATCAATTACTTATCCCCAATCTTAGTGGTTATTAACCAAAATTGTATAAGGCTTTATATTCTCAACTTCACCCTTTGGAATTTGAGATTTCATATTAATATATATCTTATATTCATACATGAAATATTTTAGGGAGTTTAAGAATCCATTTTGAGTATCCTAGGGAATTAATATGAAGATAAATTAGTAAAAAAATGAAAAATAAACTTTGGAACTAATCATAATATTTCCACACTAATTAATAAAATATTGTTATTTTCATAGTGATCCAATTTAAACTATTACACAAAAGGACTATTTCAATAAAACATATATATCCCACCATGTTTATCGTGAATTTTCATTTAGTAGTTCTATGCATACAAGGTAAAAATTAATATAAGAAACAAGAAATATAAATATAAATATGACAATTATCAAATATGATAAATTATATCTACTTCTCAATGTCCATCTTATACTCCTCTAACTAACTAACATATTCAAAAATTGTTCCCATTGATATTTTAAATAATAATTTTATATACAATAACATAACAATCATGTTAGAACATTTTAAACATTTCAACAATAAACACACCTATGATTTAACATATTTTCCCATTTAACCCCCCACCCAAAAAATATATTCTTCCCATTGAGGATAGTTACATTCATGAAATTTATATTTTGACATCCTACTTTTAGAAAAAAACCCCAATGAAAAAATATATTGGATGGTTAATTATAAAACATGCATGAGAAGAATGAGGTTAAATTACCATAATCAACTTCAATATATGAAATACATATTTTTACATTGGATTGGTAAAGATGTCCACCAGTATCCCATTAGTATGAAAAAACTAAAAACTTATCACTACTTTCTATGTTCTTTATTTTATAAATTTTTAATAAATGTTTATGTTATTTGATCACGAATGTTGAACCAGTTTCCACAAAATATTGATCAAACATTGTTTATCGTATCCCTAAAGAAATTAAAACATTACATCCAACTTGACATATTTCAATTGAGTTATTATACAAATCAATTGGGTTAGGGATTGAGTTTTATAAATATAATTCACTTATGTTATACATAATGTAATGGAACATTGTTTCTTCATGTTCCTTGTAGCACACATATATCCTATGGAAAATACTTCATCAGATGTAGAATTTATATCATCAATTCCACTAACCTAATTTCTAACATAAAATCCATATTAATATAATTTTAATTTTATATTATATTTTAATACAAAATATATTATACCTTTTATGTATCATTGGATCTATATTGTTTTAATGAAATTTTATTTCTTTTGTGAATGATGATAAATTTCACAAAATGTGAAAACATATGATACGTTGAGTCTTGAAGAACTGAAATAAAGTAATCACCTATTGAGTTTTTGAAATATTTGATAGTCCTATTTATATTTATATTCCTTGAAGTAAACTTTTCCACTATAATTAATGTAGAAACTACCAATGATTATTATATATAAAAAAATCAGTAAAATGTTCTTTTATACATCTCTTGATAATAGAAATATAGTAATTCTATTTGAAAATTTTATGAAAACAAAACATACCTCATTTTCAAAAACATTTTAATCTCAAAAATATTCTTTATTTCAAGAGAAATGTAATGACCCACCAATTATCATTGGCTATATAGTACAACGAGTCATTACTAAGCCTTAAGTGACATCCCCAAGATGCCAAAGGATGGTAATAAATGTCAAAGGGTTTCAAATACAAATGGGGTACGATCTATCCTTTAAGAAATAAACCAATAAACCTGCTAAATATAACAAAACATTCACTATATAATGCATGAACGAATGGAAGACAACTCAAAAACTTTATGTATATCAAAATCACATCAAATTAAGCAACAACAGAAGAATAAGCAAGTATCAAAGTACATATAGGATAGACTACACAAGACTCGCCAAAAACCTCAAGACTCCATGCTCTACAAGCTCCAAGCTCCAAAATCTCTGAATAGCCCAAACATCATGAGGTAGTGGTAAACACATGTGAAAAATTACCTTTTACCTTGTCCTAAAATATATAATCTGTAAAGGCACCAAATTGCCAAAGAAGGGGTGAGTATAAAACTTAGTTGGTTTTCCCCAATGACTTCCCTACTCATGCCACTAGGATATAAGAGTTAGAAAAAATTATAAAAAATATTTTATAAAGACAATTTCTCAAAAATAGTTTATAACTAAATATAAATAAGTTTCCCAAATCATTCATTACCAGAAGTATACAAGTGAAATTGAAACCAATTTTCCCAGCAATATATATTTCTAGAAAAATAACTAAAATATCTTTACAACCATTTCACAATATCCATTTATCAGCATACCCAACCATCCCTCAAACCTATAAAACCAACCATGCATGCTAAGTTATGACAGTTCCATACTCATGAGCGGTTTCTCGTCGATATAAAAAGACTTTACAAGGTAGTTGTTTCCCTTGTACCATTAAACATTTGGCACTGATCACAAGGTCATATTTTAACCAAGCCCTGTTTATGAAATTCCTAGGTTCCATTAATCCTTTGGCACTGAGAACAAGGTAATATTTCAACCAAGCACTGTGTTTGAAATTCCCATGTGCCCTTAAAACATTGGCACTGAGAACATGGTCATATTTCAACCAATAACCTTATATGAAACATGAAAACACACCAAATATTCCCAATGATCCTGCCAAAACAACCCTTTCAATAAAAACACCTTTTTATTGAAAACCATTTCCCTCAAAACCATCTCAATGCCAAGCCATTTGAATTCCATAACATTTCAATAAAAATACATTTTTATTGAGAACCACTTATATTGAAAATATCTTTTTAATCAACCATTTATCAATTCCAGAAAATCCATAATTTAAAATCATTATTTTAAATTCATGAAACTAGACCCCCTTTTTCACAACTATTCACCAAGATCACGCAATTTCATAAAAACCATAAATCCTCACAAATAAATATTTTTCTATTAATTTTACAATCAATAAAACAATTTTAAAAAAATAAAATCAATTCTAGCAGGAGGGGATGATAGTGAAGCCACCTACCTTGAAGGTTTTGATGAAACTTTGACAACAGACAAAGAACACACAAGAAAGCGGGTCGATTCTCCAAGAACGACCTTAGTTCTCTTATCCTAGAAAGATAAAGACTAAAAATTGAATTATTTGGAATCCAAAAATGTATATATACCTACTATAGGTTCATATCTGTGAAATAATGGAGATCGGAGAAGTAGATTTAAGAAAATATAAGAAAACATGACAAATCCGGAAAGAATGGTGACATAACTCAAGAATCGGACTCAAAATCACCAAGGGAAGGCTCTAGGATGAATCCAAATAATGTGAGGAGGTTTCTACAGCCTTCTAGGGATATTAATCTCAAAATAGGGGTGTTTTGAAACCAAAACAAAATATATATAGAAAAAAAGAGTAAGCTCTTATAAAATAGGATCTAGATTTAACCTCTACGCAAGGTTTGACCACACGGTTTGGGCCAACCGTGTATGGATCATGTGACCTTCCTTTTAGTCCCAAAACTCCTTATAAAACACCCCAAACTCTTCAATCCTTAACCTTTACCCTTTCTATGGAATCACATTTTTTATGGAAATACCCCATTTTATGGAAACAACCCACTTTATGGAAACACCACACTTTATGAAAACAACCCACTTTATGGAAACAACCAAAATTATGGAAACACCCAAATTCATGGAAACTCTATATATTATGGAAACTCTATATTTTATGGGAAATCTCTATTTTATAGAAACTCTGTATTTTATGGAAACTCTGTATTTTATGGAAACTCTCTATTTTATAAAAACTCTCTATTTTATGGAAACCCAATCAAAGACACTCTAATTAAAAAAAATGTGATGAGATGGGTTATGTACCTAAAACTGGGGGTACTAAATTCACTCCACCATTGGTCTTTCCGTCCTCAAAAAGTAAAAAACACTCACCGACTAAAAAGAGTTCCAGCCACTACTCTTCTATTTCCTTATCACGTTCTCATGTCTCTTCCTAAATCTGACCATGTTTCCATAAAAACCGCAGTAGGATGATGCTTTTCCCACAAAATACTTTTTCTTTTCTATCCATGATTCGAAATGGGATATGTACCAGTGATGCATCTTTTTCTAGCTCCAATCGATCCTATCTAATCAAATGGTCATGATCAAGGTGATAAATTTTCAACTAGGATACATGGAACACATTATGCACTAAACTAAACCATGGTGGTAATAACAACCGATATTCCACGTCTCCAACTCATTCCGGTATCTCAAAAGGGACAATTTATCAAGGATATAACTTCTCCTACTTCTTGAAGTGACGATTTCCAAGCCTTGGAGAGATCCTCAAGAAGACATGATCACCCACATTGAATGTAAACAGTCTTTGACGATGATCTGTATAAGATTTATGATGACTCTGAGCTGTCTCCATCCTCTTTCTAATCAACTGCATCTTCTCCATTATTTCTTGGACAAGGCTTGGCCCAACTAGTGAAGTTTCACCCATTTTAACCCAGTATAGTAGAGAACGAGAAGGACACCCATACAATGCATCAAACAGAGCCATGTGTATCGAGTCTTGAAAGATGTTATTGTATGATAACTCCAATAAAGGTATATGATCCTACCATTCACTACCCAAATCCATTACACAAGCCCACAAAATGTCTTCCAACATTTGTATAGTCTACTCATATTGCCCATATGTCTGAGGACAATACGCCATGATCATAGTCAATTGAGTCCCAAGGGATTACTATAAGGATTTCTAAAAAAGAGACGTGAACCTCAGATCTCTATCTGAGACTATTGACACTAGTACATCATTCCTCTTTACCACTTCATGGATATATAATTTTGAATGATCCTCCACTGTATGAGTTTCACAAATTGGTATGAAATAGGAAAAATTGGTTAGATGATCCACTATCACCCAAATGGAATCATATTTCTGGACCGTTCTTGAATTAACTATAATAAAATCCATTGCTATCTAATCCCATTTCCACACTAGGATGGGAAAATATTGTAACATAATAGCTTGTCTCTGATGCTCTTCTTTAACCTTCTGACATGTCAAATATCGTGAGAAGAAATTGACCACCTTCCTTTTCATTCCACTCCACCAAAACTACACCTTCAACACCTTATACATCTTCTGTGTACCTAGATGTACAACCCATCTTGAATAGTGGTAAGAATGAAGGAGTTGTTCTTAACAAACCATAGGTACAACCATCCAATCTCTGAAATACAAAATTAAACCCCCATCAAGTTTCCATCCCTCAATGGTCTCCCCACCATTGATTTTTGAACTTACAACTAGAAATTTTGCATCAGATGTTTGTTCCTCTTTGACCATTTTTACTAAATCAGGAACAAGTATAGCTAAAAATAAAACCACAACATCACATCAGTCTTCACATTCAACATGAATGTTTGCTAATATCAACATCAACTTCTTATCATCTGAAGCTTGTTTCGCCAACTGTGCATATAACTTACTACTCAATGCATCCTCCACCGAATTTTGTTTCCCCGGTGTGTACATAAAGTCAAAGTTAAAAATTTGGAGATACTATATCCATCTCATTTGCCTCATATTCAAATATTGTTGTGAGAAAATTTGTTTCAAGATTTTGTGATCGATAAACACCAAAAATTTATCACAAAAGAGATAATGTGTCCATGTTTTCAAAGCATGGATGACTGCAGATAACTCCAAATCATGTGTTGGGTAATTCTTCTCATGAACCCTAAACTTCCTGGAACAATAAGAAACCACATGATCCTTGTGCATGATAACACAACCCAAACCTGATCCTAAAGCATCACAATACACCACATCCCCCTTTCTTGATTCTATAATAATCAAGATAGGTGGTGATGTAAGCCGAAATTTAAATTCTGGGAATGACTTCTGACATTCCTCCGTCCATTTAAATGGAGAATTATTCTTCGTTAGAGTTGTCATTGGTGAAGCTAGTTGTGAGAAAGCACACACAAAGCGTCAGTAGTAACCAGTTAGAGCAAAAAAAATTCATGTCTTGAAAAAATTCTTCAGTGGTTTCCAAGAGATAATGGATTCTATGTTTTTAGGATAAACAAGAACACCTTTCTCATAATTGACATGGCCAAGAAAACGTAATTCTTGTATCCAAAAATCACCCTTTGATAATTTGGCATACAAATGTTGATCTCTCAGGATTTTTAACACTGTTCCCAAGTGCACCTCATGATCAACCCTTGTCTTTGAATAGACCAAAATGTCATACCCAAACACCACAAAAAATAATTCAAATATTGGTGAAATATCTGATTCATCAATTCCATAAAGACCACTGATACATTTGTTAGACCGAAATCCATGACTATATATTCATAGTGGCCATATCTTCTTCTGAAAGATGTATTTGGAATATCCTCTTTCTGAACTCTCAATTGGTGATATCCTGATCACAAGTCAATCTTGGAGAACCATTGAGCTCTCATTATTTGATCAAACAGATCATCAATGCATGGATGTGGATATCTATTCTTCATCTTTACTTGATTATGCTTACGATAATAAACACAAAACTGAATGTTTTCATCTACCTTCTTCATGAAAAAAACCAGTACTACCCATGGAGACGTACTTGGTCGAATGAAACCCTTGATTTCAAGATACTCTAAACACATATTAAATTCCTATAACTTTTCTGGTTCTATCCTATAACATGGAAAGAAATTAGGATTGGTCCCTATAAGAAGATCAATTGTAAACTCCACATTACATAGAGGTGGTAACCCTGAGATGTTCTTGGAAAAAACATCTGAAAATTGATCCACAATTACTAGAAAAATGTTTTCCTCAATCTATTCCATTGATTCCAAATTAAACACTGCCAATTTTTAATAGATCGTTCCCACCGTTGATGCCAACAAGCTCCTTTCACCTTTATTGACAATCCTCTTTCTTCTAAAGAGATGCTCGATGCCGTCCTCAGTCATGAAACTAATTGTTCTCTTATAATAGTCGATTTGAGCCTTGAACAATTTCAGCCAATCCATACACATGATTACATCATAGAAATCCATATCTAACATCGAGAAGTCCAATTTTAGGTCAACTCCATAAACTATTATAGAACACGCTCTACCCACAATTTCTTGACATTCTCTTTCATCGAGAGGTGTTTTCAGTTTTGAAACTGAAGGCATCATTTTCAGTTTTAAACATTTAAAGTCAACAACACTAGAAGAAATGAAGGAATGTGATGCACCAGTATCAAAAAACACTTTCAAAATGGTAGAATTAAAAATAATTGTACCTATCATTATAGATGGTATGTCCTGATCATCAATAATCATCTTATCAACTCCATACAATTGTTTCTTCACTACACTTTTCTCCTTGTTTCCTTACTAAGGTTGCCCTGGTTGAGGAGTCATGGTATTTCTAGAATCACCATGGCTAGCTCTGCTCTGCTGATGAGACTAATTCTGATGTCTTTGTCCAGTCGAAGCATACGATGCTTGCGACACCTGAGAAGTGTCTTGAGAACCTGACCTTGGAGCACTGTGACAGTAGCACTAAAGATGTCCCATCTTGTTGCAATTATGACATGCTCTAGGTTGTTCCATACAATCTCTCTTTAGGTTTTCAAGAGAATCACATTGAAAAGAACCTACATTGCTCTAGGGTCATGGAAGAAGGTTTACTGATCCAGCCGTTTGGTTATGGTTTCCACTTGAACCTTGCAAATAGGTGTCCCTTTTCCACTTGTTTTTAGTGGTCGAGTTCCCACCGTTTCCTATAGGTATCATCATGCCTCCTCCCATAGATCCTGAGATATCAAATTCAACCATAGTCACTCTGTTCACCATCTCTAAATAATATGTAATACAAAGTAATAAAATCTTTAATCAAATCCGTTATCGTAGCCCTGATTCGAATATGTGTTCCTTAAAAAAGGCACTTGCCACTAATTCTAGTTCAAATCATACTAAGTTCATGAAAAAAGCTGTATACTCTGTGACAAATAGACTATCTTGTTTCAGGTTGAAGAAGTCCATTGTTTTCTAGATCCTGAACATGTTAGGATATAATTGTTTGTTGAACAATTCCTGAAAATCCTCCCATGTAATTCCTTCATCCAATTTAGCTTACGCCACTAAATCCCACCACTGAAGTGAAAGATCCTTGAGCATATATGTCACCAGTTTGACCTTTAGATCTACCAGTGTGCCGATGAAGTCGAAGATATGATTCATCCTACATAGCCATACCTCCACCTTCTCGGGTTCAAAATCACCCCAGTAATTAGGTGGTATCTGCTTCATGAAATAGATGGTATGATTCACATGTCATGGCTCATTCCTCTGGTACCCTGTGTCCATAGCTTGAAAAGTATTGACAATACTTTGAACTAGATATTGGTTCACACATGGTTCTAGCGAAACTACATTCTCTGAAGCTTCTTCAGGTTGGCTTCGATGATGCCTACTAGGTGCAATTTTCTAAACCAATAACAAACTCCATTAATCTCACTCTCTAGAAACTGTTGGTTTTGAATTTCAAATTCTATCACATCAACAATCAAAACATTGTTTTCCAAAACAAAATTTTTCCCATGTTCCACCATTTTTGAAAACACACACGCTTTTGAAAATTAAACAATTTTCAAAATACGATATTAATTTTCCTTTTCAAATTTTTTCACTTGAAAACTAATTCCATTTTTTTTTCAAAAATTAACCCTTTTTTCAGAACATGAATTATTCCTTGAAATGATATATTCACTCCTATTGGGAGGTCATTCCTCTACAATTCATGGAATTCTCGTCTCATTGGCTAAAGTCATGAAAATGAGATTTCAAAATTCTAAAAGTGTCCCTAAAAACTTATTTACACATATCCCTGGAAAATTGAAGTTCAACATAAAAGGGTTAGCTACATCCTTTTATGCTATACATTTCAAGTTCTGATAATCATACTCCTTTCTAAGATTCCCACCAAAGGAATAGACAAGAAGGGATTTCATCTCTAAAACTAAGAACATTGATGACTACTTGTTAGGAATGAACCGAACAAGCTGGTATAATTTGTAATGACCCACCAATTCTCATTGGCTTGAGAGTACAGCGAGTCATTACTAGGCCTCAAGAAACATCCCCAAGATGCCAATTGCTGGATATAAATGCTGAAGGGTTTCAAATACAAGTGGGGGACGATTTACCGTTTAATAAATAAACCAATAAACCTACCAACCACAACCAAACATTCAATATATTATGCATGAACAAAAGGAAGACAAATCAACAACTTCGTGTATCTCAAAATCACATCAAAGTAAGAAATAATAGAAAAATAACTAAATATCAATGTACACAATAGATTGACTACACAGGACTCTCCAAAGACCTCAAGACTCCATCATCTACAAGCTTCAAGATCCAAAATCTCCAAACAACCAAAACATCAGAGGTAGTGCTAAACACGTGTGAAAAATTACCTATGCCCTTGTCCCAGAATATAGAATTTGCAAAAGCACCAAAGTGCCAAAGCAGGGGTGAGTATAAAACTCAGTAGGTTTTCCCCAATGACTTACATACTCATGAAAATAGGATAAAAGAGTTAAATAATATTATATAAAAAATTCTATATAAAACAATATCTCTAAAATAGTTTATAACTAAATATAATCAAATTTCTAAAAACATTCATTACCAAAAGAATACAAGTGCAATTTAAACCAATTTTCACTATAAGATATTTTTCCAGAAATATAACTAAATAATATTTACAACCATTTCACAATATCCCTTTATCAGCATACCAAACCATCACTTAAACCCGTGAAACCAACCATGCATGATACATTATGACAGTTCCATATTCAGGAGTGGTTTCTTGTCAATCTACCAAGTCGTCATAAGGTAATTGTTTCCCATGTTCCATTAAACATTTGGCACCGAGCACAAGGTCATATTTCAACCAAGACCCGTGTATAAAATTTCCATGTGCCATTAATTATTTGGTACTAAGAACAAGGTAATATTCCAACCAAGCCCTATATATGTAACATAAACACAAACCATATATTCCCAACGATCATGCCAAAAAACCCTTTCAATAAAAACACTTTATTATTTAAAACCATTTCCATAAAAACCATTTCAATTCCAAACCATTTCAATTCCAAACCATTTCAATGAAACTACATCCTTATCAAGAACCATTTCTATTGAAAATATCTTTTTCATCAACCATTTATCAATTACAGATAATCCATAATTTAAAATCATCATTTTAAATTCTTGAAACTAGACCCCCTTCTGTACAACTATTCACCAGGATCCCACAATTTCACAAAAACCATAAATAATCACAAGTGAATATTTTTCCATGAATTTTACAACCAATAAACCAAATTGAATCTAAGAAAATAAATTCTAGCAATAGGCGATGAGTGTGAAGCCACCTACCTCGATGGTTTTGACAATACTTTGACCACAGACGAAGAACACACAAGAAAACAGGTTGATTCCCCAAGAATGACCTTAGATCTCTTATCCTAGCAAGATCACGCCCAAACATTGAATTATTTGGAAAAAAAATGTAGATCTACCCACTATAGGTTCAGATATGAGAAATAATGGAGACCAGAGAAGTAGATCTAAGAGGATTTAAGAAAACATGACAAATTCGGAAAGAATGGTGACATACCTCAAGAATTGGACTCGAAATCACCAAGGGAAGGCTCTGGATTGGATCCAACTCGTATGGGAGGCCTTTAAAGCCTTTTGGGGAGTGTAATCTCAAAATAGGGTCGTTTTGAATACAAAACGAAACATATAGTGAAAAAACGAATAAGATTCTATAAAATAGGATCCAGATTTGACATCTACGCAAGGTTTGACCACATGGTTTTGGCCAACGGTGTATGGATCGTGCGACCTTCATTTTGGTCCCAACACTACATATAAAACCCCCAAACATTCCCATCCTTCACCTTTACCCTTTTTATGGAAACAGATTTTTTTAATGGAAACATCCCACATTATGGAAACACCCCACTTTATGGAAACACCCCAATTTATGGAAAGACACCACTTTATAGAAACAACCCACTTTATAGAAATAACCAAAATTATGGAAACACCCAACTTCATGAAAAGTATATATATTATAGAAACTCTCTATTTTATAGGAACTCTATTTTTATTGAAACTCTCTATTTTATGGAAACTCTCTATTTTATGGAAACTCTCTATTTTATGGAAACTCCCTATTTTATGGAAACACAATCAAAGACACACCAATTAAAAAAATGTGTGGAAAGGGGTTATGTGCCCGAAATTGGGGGTACTAAAAGAAAACTCCTTTAAAAATATTCTTCTATTACAATAAATATTATTTTATCATCATTATTAATATAAATTAGATATACATTACCTTTTTCAATAATATAATGGTTTTTTCTCACTCTTCATTTTATAAAATTTATCACTTTCATGAATGAGTCATTTTTTGAATACTATACCATTCGAGATTTTTTGTCCACTAAACACCTTATTGTAAATAAAAACTCATCTTTCATTATCTCTAAGAAGTAATCCTTTGGGTTTCCCTGTATTTAGTTTCTATTAAATATCACTATTGAGTTAGACCAACATGAAATCCATTTAGAATATATTGCACCATATTTTAGATGTTACAACCAGAAAAATACTTATAGTCTTAGTTTTTTTAATTGACTAAAAATTATTATCAAATTTAATCCCTTAATCCTCATAATATCCTTGGGTTATGATTTTATATGTATTCTTAAACATTTCACCCCTTTCATTCAAATTTTTATTAAACACTCAATTTATCCATAAAAAGATATTATTCATTGGATTAAATTCTAACTCCCATGTTTTTTTCTTCTTGATCTAATCAAATAAATCTTTTATTGCATCCAACCATTATTGATTAATTAATCCTCTATCCACACTTCTTGGTTCATATTTGGATAACAATTAGGTATGTGTCATGGTTCTCAAGGTTCATCTTTTCTAAACCACTTGTTCAAAATCACCAATTATATTTTGAAATTATAAATTATTTATCATCCTCTGATAAAAGTTTTTTACTTATTATTCATCATTTGATGAGGAAAAATAATTATCTTATTCATGAAAATCGCTATAATATCTTATATTTTTCATCTTAAAGTCAATGAATTTCGACATTAAATACATCACTTATAAAACATTTTCCTCACTAATCACCCACAATTGACACATTATCTAACAAATTAATATCAATTATATCAATAATATTCACTATTTCATTGTTTAAGTGGGGATATATCTTTTCCTTAGGATAATTACAAAATAAAATTCCACCAAAACATCTATGATAATTCATTCCATTATTTTTCCAATTCACTTTGAAAACACAAGTGGTTATTAACACCCTTAAGTACATTACACTATGAGTCTTGTATTTATAAATCATGAATGGATATATGTATTAATTTATATGATATCATTTTTAAATGTGAACTATCATTGCAATCACAGGTCTCTAAAAAGACTCATGAATTATTATACCCTGAGATTATTGTTGGATATATCTAATACAAAAAATAATAATTGAATTAATAGTATATATTTTTAAAGGGGTTATAATGCAATAAATTCATTCAGATGAAATTCTTTTAAAAATAATCTATACAATTTTTTTGGTTTACCCAACTCTATTATACATTCTAATTCTATTAATAGAGAAATAAAAATTATTTTTCAACTTCTTTAAAAAAAATCTAAACATCTTTATAGCCCTAAAAGTTATTCTTCATTAACATAATATTTGTAAATTGAGTGAACTAATTAATAAAATAGATAAATTTATTATATCATTTTTCAAATTTATTCCTCATATACACCTAAGGATTGGAATTAATATGTTTTGATTGATGACATGTTTGAATTTACACCTTCTTATTCGAGGATTTCACAATCATTAATATTTATAAAATGGAACAAATCCAATCACATTAAATATAAAATATATAAAAATAACAAAAAAAATCTCTAGGATTAATATTATTCATTTTATTTTATCCATGGTTTCCAAGTCTTTGATACCTTAACTCATTTTCCTCTTTATTGTTCAATTAATAGTAATTTCCAGCATCTCCCAGTAGATATAAGTTACGTCTTTTCAACTGTCAACTGGGGACAACACATTAATCCTTTAAAATTTTAACAATGATCCATATTTTAAAAAATCAACTTCATTCCCTTCATTATAGTGTTGAGAAACATAAATCAAGTTGTGTTTTAACAAATAATAGAGACTCTATTATTTTATTTTATCATTTTCTCTCAAATATTTATTGATCCAATGCCATTGATATTTAGAGAACAATTATTTAGAAATATAATTGATACTTACCTATTCCATTTGAAATAATTAATAATATCCCTATCATTAATAATATGTGATGAAATCCAATATCCATAGTATATATTACTTTTTATAAATCTGTTTTCCTCACCTTCTATAATGTTCTTTCAACATCAAAAACTGATTTTATATATTCACCTCATAAATTCATTCATTCCTATGAAATTTTAGTCCTATAGTAGGAATAATATCCATATGATAATACCTTATAATCTATTTGGGTTCATATAAATTTCATTCATTAAACAAAAATCTTCTCCCCGCAAGATTGAATCCATCATTGAATTAGAAATAGCTATAAAATGTGAATAATCTTCCATTAAAAATTTTCTTTCTATATTATATCATCTTCTATCATGATTATTTTTAAAAATATTTATAGTTTACTTTTATTATAAAAATTTATTGAGATATAAAAACATACTCCTTTTCAAATTATATATTTTCTATTAATATTTTTACCCTCTAGTTATAGAATATTTTTTATTCAAGTTAACATCTTATGAATTTATATATTTCAAACATTTATTTTTATATTGTATAATCACCACTCCTTTTCCCTAAAAATTATCTCATTGTATTCTTATAGAAATATAAAAAATATTACTCCCATTAGGGGTGTTATTGTATAATTATAAATATAAATATACTTAACAGATACCTTTTTCCATTCCCCAATATCATTAATAGACTTCATGAAGTTAATAATAAACATTTGTACTTGACTTTATACTTAAAATAGATATTGAAGAACAATTGAATGTTTTTTATTTCCCCATGTATTATAAAGCCATATCTATCTTATTTTGTTAATATAGTAACAACAGTATGTATTAAATTATATTTGTAAACTTTTATTCATTTTTTATATAGGTGAAATCAATATCATTAGATATTTTGTAGAGGTTATGAATTTTTTTATCTTTCTACAACTTTAAAATCTTGAAAAGTGAAATATTAAGCTCATGCTTTAATATAATCCATATCTTAATTTCTTTTTCTCTATCACCTCTACCATATTCATCAATATTGAACTTATCATCATTCAATTTAGTGATCAATAATTTCTACTATTATTTTCGTGAAGTTAAAAAAATTTCCTCATCTTCACTATCGTATTCATCATACAACATAGATAATAAATTCATATTTTTGAGTTTGTTTAAATTATTAAAATTTTCCTTAGGGGGAAATTTTTATTAATGAATGATGAATTTTTATTTGTTGAGGAACTCTTTGATGAAACAAATTTATCATGACATTTTTTTCTTCAATTAGTTTCCGAAAATTCACTACAAAATATTTAATATATCAATATCTAAAATATTATAGTTGTAGCTTTCCTCACTATAAATTCCTATTTCAATGATATATTGAGATTAATTAAATCAATATATAAAACTTTATCTTTAATACCTGATCATTCTCAAAACTTTTTTCATAAAATTTTACATCTCTAAAAAAATCATAGTTTATATATTTAATAGATATATATTTTCAATCATTACTATTCTTATTGAGTGTGATTCCATTCATCATTTAATAATAAATAAATATTCTATATATATAATCCAATAAAAGTGTGTAGGAATACCAACCATCAAATATATAATCCATTACAATATATTATTTTAGATAGATACATAGTTTATTTTTGACAACCATAGAGACTTAACGAGTATCACCAAATCAATAAATGTACTCATAACATTATTGAATCTTATAAATACTTAATTAATATATTAATATTAATCAATTTGATTGTATTAATACATTTAATACAAAATATATATGTTAGATTCATTCACTTTCACATTCCCTTCATAATTTCCTCTAACTTATATCATATTCCTTATTATCTATTAATCCACATGAAATTACTGAATTTCTTCTCTAAAATTTTTTAAATAAATTTTTTCAATCTCTATAATATTTATTATAATTATTTTATTCAATAACTACAATTGATATATTTTATATATGAGTAATATACCCATTTTTTACTTCAATAATATATAAAACAATAGATAATATGTATGGATTAATTCTATCTTCCCATTTGTGATAGTTATAACCAAACCAACATTAGAACACTATTTATATTCACAAAATTTATGTGATCTATTATTGACATACACATCAGAACCAACACCACATCAAAATTGAAAATATTTGTGACCACTAATTTATAAAAATATTTTTTTCTTAAAAGGGAATCTATATTAGTTCGAAAATTACAATTTATTGAATACATATATAATAATAAATATTATGATTTTTATAAATTCACTGAGAGGTGGGGGTATGTGAGTCTTCTTATTTGATGTTTCTCCATTGAAAACCCTTGATCACCTTTTGATTTGATTCAATTGTATGATTTTATCACTTTCCTACTACTTAAAAGAAATAATATTATAGTGGTCACAATGATTTTATAATTTTTACCACTAAAACCAAATGTATACATCCATGGCATGATCTTTAAAAATTGAGATCACATGATCCACAACTCATCATGAGTAAAAATGTGAAGGGTTTATCCATTAAATCATGTTATATAAAAATGCCTCCTGAATAATTTAATTTGATCCCACATAACCCAAAAAATGATCTTCAAATATATAGTATAAATAATATTTAATATTTAATACTAGATACACTTTTTTAACGATCATAACCAACTATTATTCTATTCTTCATAATATGGTCTTATTTTCAAAAAATGAGACATCATAACCCTCTAAGACTAAAAATTTATTCACTACATCCCATAGTTATCATGATCACATACTAACCTCTATTCTTCATTCCATAATAATAGTCTCATAAAATTATTGTATATGCCAAATCATTCCTTATCCTCTTCAAGAGAATCCTCAATCATCACATTAAATTATTCCTATTTTGAAATATAATTTTGATGAACATTATCTACACTTATCTCTTTCCAAGACCCCATCCTCACAAAGAGTACCCCTCTATGAATGGAAACTATAGAATAGAGATAGTGACCCCTGGGTCTCACATCCCGTAGGCCCCGGGTTGGCGACTAGCACCGTGGGTACAATAAACACACAGATGGGAATAATTACTCCAAGGTAACACATGTGAAATAGATAGATAATATAGAAATCAAACAACTCCTTCTTAGACTACAATATAAAATTAAACTGAAGTACACCAATGTAATTTCATGAAATAACTACTAGAACTGAATAGAAACTACTTGTACCAAATGAATAGTAATGACGATAGTGACCATGAATCCCAAAAAACTCCTTCAAAACACCAAAGATAGAAGTAACTGTCCTGATCTCTAACCTGATATATATTTCTTGAAAACTAGTATACATAAACATAGGGTGAGTGTAACATTATACTCTATAGGATCCTCCCTATATCCTCTGGTGAAAAAGGTAAAGAAACCAGGCTAAATCACAAAAAACAACAAGTGAAACTAACTTGTCACCTAAACAGGTACACTAGGTTTCAAACCTCACTAGGGATACTCTAAAAAAGTATATCATACAAGAAAATATAAAACTGAATACCTAGGGTACCCCTATACCACTTCCACAATTGTTTTCTGCTCTTCCCCAACATCACATGTCCGAAGAATCTCTATCCAAAAAGGCTATCCCACAGACACCTGGGTGAAGCACCACAACATGCGCCTCTTGCATAACAACACCATGTAAATGTAAAAAAAAGTAAACAAGTTCTTTTTGGGATCCACCACAACCCGCATAATGTATATCATACCTCAGGTTTTATACGTCAAGCCATCACAACCCATACACAGAATAAGGATCCTCAAGTCATAACACCCAATACAAGTTATACCTATAGTAGTCATTTAGAAATTATATTTAGAATACATGTGTGTGAAATAACCACAAGCCATAACAAACCTATGAAAACATATATGGAAAAAACAAACCCCCATGGATACCAATAAAAGTAACTTTCAAGAGAAAAGAGTGGGTCTAAAGGGGGTAGTCACCCATCCATTCTCCCACTTGGATGTCGGGGAAAACACACACCCATGGCTCATAATCCACATTGTGTTAGTTTTCCTAACTGATTGGGTGGATTGGAATATAGAAAAATAAATTACATGATATAATATATCTCATAACTACACTATGGTCATAACTTAGTCTTAGACTCACATGTAGTTAACTTATCTCGAAATCTCGTCTGTCATTGCTAAGACCAAATATCATATAATCACACAACCATTATAGAGCCATATTAAGTTATTTTATCCCTTTTAATATATTATACTTTATGTTAAATTAATTAGTATTCATTAATTAACCATTATAATTTTCCACGTTACATTATATAAGAATCACCATAAAGATCCATGCCCTCTAGGAATAAGTAAATTAAGTCCACAACTACAAAAAAATTCCAACCTCTCCATTGTATCCCAGCAAGATCCAACCCCATGGGTTAAAATATTATTCATTTATTAACATCATTTATTCTCATAATACCAGGTGTTCTAAGAAAAAATTCTATGCTACCAAATATAGGGGAATCAACATAGTGATTAGATAAACTACCCATCAATTCATCCCCACCAATATCATTAGCATAGACTTTTCCAACCATGATAATATAAATATTAATAGAATGTGGCATACCCCACGCATCTTCATCTCTCTTGGAAGGAGTGTAACCAGGTTCATATTCCTCAAGCAGTGGGGAAATGAATGGAGATAAACAATAACATAACTGTCATCCAAGAAGCTAATTCAACCCAGCATATAACTTTTCTAACAATGGGTAATCCTAGATTCAACCCATTATATCATATTTGGTGTCCTCCTCAACACCCATATGCATATCACGATACATATGATCACTTTAGGTTTCAACGGCTACGTCAACACCCGGACCTCCCAACCACTCATACCAAAATAGCCATCTAGGCTAAACTATCACAGGCTCACCTCACATCTGGGACTCCCTTCCCCACATACGACAAAATACCTTTAGGATCATTCATCCCAATCTTAAATCACATTAAATTAATCCTGAAACAACCATATAAACCAAGATCTTGGCCCTAAATCAAGGCAACCATCCTTCACACCAAACAAGATATCACATCCATTAGAAGAAAAAGAGAAACTCATTCCCTACAACAACATTATCTTTTATCACATAATCAGTAATTATTCAATAATGAATTAAAAAATTAATTATCAAGGGTTACCACTACGGGAATCTTATGTAAAAAATATATCAAAAATTACTTAAAACTTTAATTTAATATGCCTTTAATTCCTTTAATAAAAAACATCATCATGATTCATGTAGCACCCCCAGTTTCTGGTATTTTACACTTCTCTTATGTTTTTATTACATTTAAAGGTTATATGAGAAGTTTTGAGAGACTTTTGAGTAATTTTTGAGGGCTTTTAGAAAAAATGGGGTGTATGGTCAGCAAATGATTTGGAAAACCATGTATCCAAACTATATAATCCCAAAACCAATTCCCTATCTTTATGGATCTAATTCAGTTTGGAAACCTGTTATAACTATTTTAACTCAAATAAATAATAACAAGAATTTTTTCTCCACCAAAGGATAAATGAGTTTTTTCCATTGACTAGGAAGTGATCTGAACACATTTCTTGGTGAATCGATGGAAGATTATTGCAGTAAGTGCTCATTCTTCATCATTCTCTTCACTATTTCTTAGATATACTCCTCATATCACCTCCTTTTCTTAGATATAACCCCCTATGGGTAGATATATGGTTTTTAAGAAAAATAATGTTTATATCTAGTGTTGTTCATGAGAGAGGAGGAGATCTTTGGTGGTTTCTTGGAATCATGACCCGAATTCTTGACTGTTCTTTGTTCATTTTTGGTTTTCATTAAAATGAGTGATGTAGGTTGCTTCACCCTAACCTACCCTTTCAAGAATTTTTTGGAATGAATTAAAACATAGTTTTGGATGAAAAATAAATTGTGTTTTTCTTCTACACAATTGTTTAAACCTCTTTAGTGATAGGTGGTGGAAAATGTGGAAACTTTGGGGCTTTGAGAAAACCCGTAGTTTTAATTTAAATGGGGATTTATAAATTATGGATCTTATGGAATTTTATAAAATTTATTTATTTATAATTTTTATAATAGATATATGGGTTTTAAAAATGCTTTAATTTTTTGAAATTGGATGGGTGGAATGTTTTCAATAAACTTTCATTTTTATTAAAACATGTGAAATTGTTTGAAATTTGTTTTGGGCTTTTGGAAAACAAGGTGTGAGGATCATATTTCATTACTGGTCATGTTGAAAAATGATCATATTCATGTTTCCAATGGTTAAATGTACATTTGGGAATAATTACCTTGTGATGACTTGGTATATCGATGAGAAACCGCTCATGTGTATGGAACTATCATAACGATACAAGCATTTTTGGTAGTTGTTGTGTATAGTTTCTTGTTTTTACAAAGTAGTTTTTAGAAATTGTTTTAAAGCTTAATTTCAATGTTTACCTAGAATATATTTTTTGGTAAAATTGCTTCACATTGTTTTAGTTTATATTTAGTTATAAACTATTTTGAGAAGAGATTATATTTAGTAATAAACTATTTTCAGAAATTATTATAAATAAAATGATTTATATAAATGTGGATAACTCATATATACTAGTGTTATTAGTAGGGAATTCATTGGGGAAATCTTACTGAGTTTTATACTCACCCATGCTTTGTCAATTTGGTTCTTTTGCAGATGTCATCTTCTGAGACGTGGGGAAATGTAGGGTGAAGTAGGTTTTTAATAAATGTTATTGAGTTTTTGAGCGTTTTGGTGGTGGTGCAGCAAGAAGCCAGTGGATCAGAGAGTGCTTTTTTTATTTTCATGTCTAGTTGAGTTATCTTCCCCTATTAGGTCTATGTCTAGTTTTATTCAACTGTATCACTTTTTTGGGAACACTTTCGAATAAAATATTTTTTGAATTTTTATTATTTCTTCCATGCATCAAATATCCATTATGGGTTGTGGATGGATAGTTTATAGAATATATTTAAAAGGTTAAGTCATCCCCCACTGGTCTTTGAAACCCATTGGTATTTATTTCTAGTCTTTGTAATGTTGGGGATGTGTCTTAAGTCCATGTAATGAATCATTTTACTCTCAAGATAATGATAATTGCGGGTCATTAAAAATGGTATCAGTTTGGTACCTTAACTATAGAACATGTATCATTTAGTTATATTGGCCTTGAAATTGAAATAGTTTTTCTATTCCTTAGGTTGTATTCTTATAAAATATTTGGATTTTCGAGACTTGAAATGTAGAGCATAAAATTACATAGCTATAATTTTTATGATGAACATCAAGTTACCAGGGAGTTGGGTACATAATTGTTTTAGAAACACTAGTAAGATATCAGAGTCTCATTTTCGGGGGTTTATCCAATTAGAATAGTATCACATGCATCTTATTTAAAATAGTATCAACCTGATCTTGACCATGTTATCAGATGGGATCACATTGGTCTAGATCGGGATGCTTTGTTGGTAAACATCTCGGTGTGGATTGTGGATTGGAAAGATAAAGTCCTTCATGAAATAAGTATCGTTCTAGTACCTGGTTTTTGGATTCACGGTAATTTTTATGGGGAGAATTGGGAATTTGAAAAAGAAATGAAAGATAAATGGCCAAAACTCTTTTAGGGAGATGATCACTTTCAACATTCTGGGGACCGAAAGAGCGATGGTGGGGGGAATGTAGCACCCCCAGTTTTGGGTATGTAAACATTTAATAATGTTTTTATTATGTATAAATGTTATATAGGAATTTGGGGTAGACTTTGGAGTAATTTTTGAGGATTTAGGAAAAAAGGGGTGTAAGGATAGCACACAATTTGGCCAAACCGTGTGGCCAAACCCCGTAAGGCCAAAACAAATCCCTATCTTCGTGGAAATAATTTTTTTGGCCATATATTTGATATATTTCGACACAAATAGACCATAAAAATAATTTTTTCTCTCCAAAGTCCAAAAGTGGTTCTACCTTCAATCTGGAAGTGATCCGAACACATTCCTTGGCAAATCGATGGCAGAATCTTGCGGTAATTGAGTGCTCTTCATCAATTTCTTCATAGTTTCGTAGAATTACTCCAATTTAAATCTATTATTCTAAAATATACACCACCTGTGGGGATATATAAGATTTTTTAGGAAAACTAAGGTTTGATCGAGTGTTTTTCATGATAGGGAAGGAGATCTTGGGCATTTTCTTAGAATCTTGACCCGGATTCTTGAGCGTTCTTCATCTATTGTCAGTTTTCGTCGAAATGAGCAAGGTATGTGAATACAATCTCATCTACCCTTATATTAATTGATTGGAATGCATTAAAATTTAGTTTTTGATGAAAATTAAATTGTTTTTTTCTTCTGTGCAATTTTTAAACCCTTTTTGGTGATGGGTGGTGGAAAACGTGGAAAATTGGGGTTTTTGTGAAAAACCCCTAGCTTTGATTTTAAATGTGGATTTTTAAATTATTGATATTTTATAATTGTGTATAAATAATTTATTTTTAATGTATTTATTAGATATATGGGGTTTTTAAAATTATTTAATGTTTTGAAATTGGGTGGGTGGAATGTTTTCAATAAATGGGTATTTTTATTGAAATAGGGGAAATTGTTTGAAATTGGTTTTGGTTTTTTTGAAGAATTGGCGTGCATGTGATATTAAATTACTGGGAATGGTTAAAATATGATCTTGTTCTTGGTACCAAAGGTTAAATTGAACATGTGGAATAATTACTTTATCATGACTTGTTAAATCGATGAGAAACTGCTCATGAGTATGGAACTGTGATAACGATGAATGTATTTTTGGTATTTATTATTGTGTGGAGTTTATTAGTTTTAAAAATTTGTTTTCAAAAAGTTTTTTAAAGAATTATTTAAATTTTTAAAAGGATTATAGATTTATAGGAAAAAATCTCATGTTTTTAGTTAATATTTAGTTTTAAACGGTTTTGAGAAGTGTTTATATTTAGTTATAAACTATTTTTAGAAATTGTTTTATATAAACTATTTTATATGAACTATTTTATATAAATGTATATAACTTTTCTATACTAGTGGAATGAGTATGTAAACCATTGGGGAAAGCCTATTATGTTTTATACGCACCACTTATTTGGAACATTGGTGCTTTTACTGAGGTCATCTTCTGGAATGTGGGAAAAGGTAGGGTGTAACATGTTTTTAGAACTACTACATTAGTTGTTGAGATGTATGGTAGTGGTAGAGAATGAAGCTAGTATATCCCAGAGTATTCTAGTTACTTTGGGGTCTCGTTGAGTTATCTTACACCGTTAGGTCAATGTCTAGTTTTCTTTCACTGTAGCACTTTTGTTTGGGATCACTTTGGTATAATTTTTTTTTAAATTGTCATTATTTTTTCCATGCATTATGTAGATAATATGGGTTATGGGTGGTTGGTTTATAGTATATAATTAAAAGGGTAAATCACACCCCACTAGTATTATAAATACTACATCATTTATTGATAGTATTTTGTGTCTTGGGGATGTCACCTAAGTCCATTTAATGACGATTTTTACCCTCAATCTAATGAGAATTAGCATGTCATTACAATTCAGGTTCATTAACTGGTTAAATTAAACATTCACACTTTCATAAATTTGATTCTCATAAAATTAAAATAATAACAACTGGATTCAATAAACATTCTACTTTAATTACTTTAGCTAATAAACTATCAATTAATTCTATATTTACATTTTTTAGCAATTTCTGTCAAGATGAAAATTCTAATAAAATAAAGGCATCTATATCACACTATCTATAAAATAAATAGGTAAAATGTATTCATAGTACCAAGTAGCAACATCTCTATGTGATTGATACAAATTATTTTATCTGATTAAAATAATTATTAGGTTAATTTCATTATAATCCCAGGTGTTGAATCACGATAAATCCAAGATTACATATAAATAAATAGAGAACAATGAATCCACTACCCCAAAAAGACCTCGATGTTATTCGCATGAGAACAAACCATGTAACAGATCTCTGATCACGTCTCCCACAATAGTTTCATCCACTTGAGGATGCTACAGCACAACCACACCAACCCACAACTAATAAAACCCCTGTTAGAACATAAGAGATCATCTTACAATACATGGAAAGAAGAACATAAGGAAAATGAGATTAAACTGGAATAAACCACTATAAAATGAATGGAAAACACACCTTGGATCAACCTAGGTCACCATAGATCGAATATGGAAGATACAAATTTATCCATGTTGACTGAATCCCAAAAATGTTGAAGAGGGGTCACTGGGTTACCTGGATTTGAGAGATAGCCCCTACGGCCATAGGGTTTTACAAACCGAGTGGCTAAAAATATTTTAAAACATACAAAATAGGGTAATTACATGATATGTAATCTTCTTTCATGTAGTGTAATCATCAAATTTTAGTTGTCTCTAAAAAATTAATCTCCACTAAAAATTATCTTACTTTTCAAACCTTGATAGGGTATATGGTGTGAAGCCCTATTTAATGTTCTATAACTTTTTATGAGGTGAAATCCTCCCTAATTCCATATTATAGAAACCAAACTACTCCAAACTTTCTCCGAACCTCCTATAGGAACCTCAAGCATCGGAAACACACAAAGAGTACATCCATGTAGATCTGGCCCCTTACATTAATTACCTATCAAAAAAATTATCATCCTCAATAATCCAAAACTGACCCAGAGAGGAATAGAAAGGGGTTATCCAAATATCCACCCCAAAAGATGCCTCTCAAATCTCTCCCCACCATAGGAGCTCAACCACCATACAAGGGGAACAACCAAAATCCATGAAATGACCACAAGAAGATCCTAAATACTCTCTCAGTGGAGATACCTCTCAATAGATGGAATGAAAAACAATCAACAAGAGATATCCATCTAACAAACCATAAAATTCCTATAAACAAAAAAGAAATAACATTACAATAAAATATCCAAACACAAAATAGCTCACTTTATTGAGAAAAAAATCTATGACAGATATTCTTAAGTACTCTCCTCCAGGCCACCATGTCTCCAAATAGAGATCATGGGTGGAATAGTTACACTCTTGGGGATGTAACTATCGATACCTATAATAAATGTTTGATATTTGCTGCATCAGAACATAAACAAACACAAGATGCGAAGAATCATATAAAATGTCAAACTAAACTCATTCTTCTAGATGATAAAGATATTGATAAATGACCAACTTCTCCATTAGATACTCAAAACCTGTGTGACACTGATCAGTTTAAAAGAATCCCTAATCCTTTCTGGTCAATGTTTTTAGTGGAGTTGCAGCCTTGTAAAAGATCACATGACAAAAAAAACTCCACACCTCTTCCACTATGTTAGGGGCTTCCCATGAGAAAAACTCTTCTATCATGGATGGATCAAAAATTACTCCCTATTGGGATACAACATGCCCCAATAAATTGAATTCAGGAATCCAAAAATCACACTACAAAAAACATTCAAAAACAACTTATCATGGTGAAGAACTCCCAAAATGGAATGTGGATGATCTATATGATCTTTCACAAATGCAGAGTACACAAGGATGTTTTTGATGAAATCCACCACAAAATTATCTAGGAACACATAGAACATAGTGTTAAATAACATCATGATCATAGATTTATCAATAGTCACACCAAAGGTCATTACAACAAACTCGAAATACCAATGACAAAAGTGGAAAGAAGTATTCAAAATATCTTCATCCTTCGCACGAATCTAATGACATCCTGGCCAAAAATAGATCTTCTATCACCAACATTCACCCTTTATCTAATTGAATAAATCATAAATCTTTGGAAGATGATATCAGCTATTCATAGTAACTTGGTTCAAGTGATGATAATCGATACAAAACCACAAAATACTATCATCCTTCATTGAGAAAAAAACTTGTGAACCCCACAATGGCACACTCGACAGAACGAAACCACAATAAAATAGACAATATAGTTGTATACATATCTCTCGCAACTCAGAAGGAATCATCCTACACAGATTCATCAAGATAGGAGACACGAGTGGTTGATGTTTGATCTTGACTCGATCCCTCTTCTTGGGGGTAATGCTACAACATCCTCTAGATAGACATTTGGATACTCTTCTATGAACCTTGGAAATTACAACTACTGAACCTCCAATGAGGTCATCATCAGCTCATCCATCAAGTATAATAAATACACAACATACCTCTACCCCATACAACAATTTCTCTCTCTAAAAAACATTGTGGGATCTCCATCATCATTGATGACCACAACATGAATCCTGAAGAAATCCACGATAGCATGTACTGAATACAACCAATCCATGATATGGATGATTTCATTTGGTTTTAATTTTAAAAATAATAAATATCCCCAACAACGGTGCATACCCAGCACTAGAAAACAGTTTCTACATACTTTAAATAAGTCAGCTCGACATCCCACCAGTGTAGTCAACAATAAGGTAATTAGAAGTCACATTAACTCAAGTCCTGACGGATGGACAAGGGAAGGTGATATTAAAGAGTGTGTGTCTCCTAGATCAAACAATTCATTAACGAAAGTATAAAAAAAATCATAGGGTACCTCGAATGATGGTTGTCTCACCTAGAGCTAACAAAGCTAAAGCATGAAGTTGACCACGACCATCTCTACGACCTAACTGACCCTCTTGAAGACCACCTCCATGACTGAACTTTTCTATTTTAGGACATGTATTATCCTATGTATTTCCTATTTCTATCCCAAAAACTCTCTGATAATCCAAAATTGGATCAACCTGCTACTACAGCCTCGGTTGGAACTGCCGCAATAGAGGAAACTGAAGCAGAACAACTAGCGCATGCTAACTGTATAGAAAGGTTGGGAACCCTAGCCACTGATGAACTCATCCTAAACAAGAAAAAAATACATATCTTCCATTAGTATATTTATAATAGGTGATTCCCCATGAGAAATGAGACATTGAGGGTTGGGACCTACACCCAACTAATTGGAATTTCTTCTATCCTAAAAACCGAGAACATCGAACAAAAACTCTACTTCATGGGGAATCCTGACATCTCCATTATCATGTAGATCTACATCTTGTTTACATCTTCTCAATGACCCCTTCACTCTCCGTCACCTCAAGATACATATTCATCATAAACAAGGTGACATGGCGTTGTATCTCTTGATGGAAAGACACCTTGAAATGCCTCTCCCTCCCCTCCTAATTTGTAAATAGGTCTAAAGAATATCGTATAAGGTTCATAAAATGGATCATTAACTCTCTCACACTGGCACTCCCATACCAAAGGGTATGCAGCTTGTGGCGTTTGGAAGGATTTATAGTCGAAGAAAGACACTCGACTTTCAAATGGTCTCAAAACTCCTCCCATGAGACTTTCAACTCCTCACGATCTCCAAGTAACAGGAACCACCACTTCCTCGCAGCCCCATGTAGCATCATCACAAAATAAAATATCCAGTTCTTCTTCTGAGCATAGATTGAACTAAAGGATATCTCAACCTCCTTCATCTGGCCTTCCTTGACTGTATCTGAAATTTATCCCTCGTATTTCTGTAGATGGTTTCTCTGAAAATATTGAAGTGTCCTCCTCCAAGTGTCCATGTCATCAACCTCTACTCTGTGGTGATCTGCTGGTGAAACCAACTAAACATATTCTACACAAACTTGACATGGACATCAACAAGAGCCATACATTCAAAATAATAAATAGTTACGAATTATAAACATACAATATAGAATACTTTAACATTAATTAATTTATTTCTTCTATTCATTTTAGGTTAAACTATTCAAAGGTCTACACATTAAATCACAGGTGTAAAGAAGAATGATGCATGATTGTTTCTTAGGTCTCTACCCTTCCACTAGTATCACATTGTTTAGTATCCACTTTAAGCTTAAATTTCCATACATCAGATCATATATGTCCCTAAATACCCATGTTTTAGCCGGTCTACCATGTTTATAATGCTTCCTAAACATAACTAACACCATTTCCTTACAATCCCATCAAACCGAAAGTGTGGAAAACCCTAAAATCCATCCTATCAATAAAATAAGTCTATGATACCATTAGGTCATAACCCCCTCCCCACAGGGTATACCCCTCCATGTTCAGCAATGGGAGAAGATAAATAGTTACCCTTGAGTCTCGCCTCCAGTAGGCCCTAGGTTGAAGACTAGCACCGAGGGAATAATAAACAGAGAGATGAGAGACATTACCCTATAATAGAACACATACAAGAGAGATAGATAATATAGATACCAACCAAATATGGTTTAGACTCCAATATAAAAGAAAACCCAAGTACAAAAATGTAATTTCATTAACGAACTACTACAATATAAAGACAACTCTATGTTCCAGAAGAAAAGTAAAGAAGAAAGTGACCAAAAACCCTAAAATAGCTCTTGAAAACCCCCATGCCAATTGTAACCATCCCGATCTCCAAACATCTACAAAATATCTTAAAATAGTTTATATATATGTAGTGTGAGTAAAACAGTATACTCAGAAGGATCCCCCCCAAAGCATCTCAAGAAAAAGGAAATGAAATAATGAGAATGAACATTAAATGGTAGGTGAAACTAACTTGTCACCTAAAAATGGTATAATATGTTCCAAGCCTCACCATGGATACTCTAACCAATTATCGCATACATGGTCTTATAAGAAAGAGTATCAAGGGTGACCCACTACCACTTCCCCACCGGGGTTCCAGTCTTCCGTAAAATTTCATGTCTTGAGCATCTCTCTCAAAAAAGGCTAGCCTGAAGACACCTATGTGAAGTACCACAACATCACCTCATGCATCACACCACCATGTCTATATAACCAAATATAACCAGGTAGTTTTCAAGATCCACCATAGTGACTATAATGTGTATCATACATCAAGTATTATACCTCAATCCATTACATACCATACACCAAGTAAGGATTCTCAATTTATCATAGCCTATACATGTTATACCTATATTAGTCCTTGGGAAACTATATCCAAAATACAAGTGTGTGAAAAAACCACAAGCCATTACACCCTTCTACACACATATATGGGTCAAACTAACCATCGTGAATTCCATCACAAGTAACTACCAAGAGAATAGAGTGGGGCTAAATGGGGTAGTCATCCATCCATCCTCCCACAAAGATGTTGGGGAAACCACCCTCCATGGCTAAGAATACCTGGGGTTTCCATTTACCTAAGAGATAAAATGGAGTAACATATAAAAACAAAAACGTTTCATGATATAATATATCTCACAACCACACTATCTACATAACATAGTCTTAGACTCAAATGTAGATAACTTATCTCAAACCCCCATTTTCCACAACTAAGACCATATATCCTATAATCACACAACCATTATATAGCCAATTTATGTTATTATATCACTTTTCATCTATTTTATTTTATGTTAATTAATTCTTATCCATTAATTAACCATTAAAATTTTCCACATTACAATATATTATCATCACATCAATGATCCATGCCCTCCAGGCCTAAGAAAACTCAATCCATGGATTTGAAAAATTCTTACATCATCATTGCATCCCTGAAAGATCCAACCCCATGGATTAACCATTTAGTCATTTATTAAAATCAATACATCCCACATTACCAAGTGTTCTAGGAAACCTTTATATTATACCAAACACAGGGGTCTCAACACGGTGAGTATATAAACTACTCATCGGGTCTTATCCACCTATAGTAGGGGTATAGAGTAATCCAACCATGGGAAACTAAACATGGAAATCAATGGGAATAAAATTGGTGTCTTTTCATCTCTTTGAATGAGAGTAACCAAAACCATATTCCTCAAGTAGTGGGGAAAGTAAACCAGATAAAACAACATAGTCGTCAGACATGAAACTGATTGAAACAAGTATATAACTTTGATAAAAATGATTAATCCCAGCTTCAACCTATTCCATCATCTATGGTGTCCTTATTAACACCCACATGTATATCATAATGCATCTCTCTACTTAGGTTGTCAACTAATTCTTCAACAAGCAAGCCTATCTTCCCCTTATACCGCAAATGCCCTATATGCTCATCAAACCCAGACTCACATCACATCTGAGCCTACTTTCCCCACATACCTAAACATCCCTTCAGGACCATCCATCCCGGGATCACAAAACATCACATGCATTAGGAATCAAACATAGAAACCTGGATCATCCATCCCAGCATGTTGTACCTCTACACTTATTTCCATGTAGGGATTCATAAGTTTACATCTAAATGATATATTAAAAGATATTGTTTTATGAAAAAATAAATAGGGTATTGTGTTGTTCCCAAATATATTTAAAACCCTTATAATAATATCATAAAATATTCTATAGTTTTGGTATTGTTCTCTAAGACTAAACATATTTATGAGAATTATATTTAGTGATGCTACTCACTTCCATAGTAAGTTATTTCTTAAGAAATGACTAGAACTTTAAATTAATCCTTAGATCATGATTAGATATAATATAATGTGGTTCTCTATGAATCCTTACATCTTCTTTAATGTATATCCAAAAAATTTCATATAGAGTGAAATTATCTTTGATAGAGAATAATTATTCTTGTTTTTTATGGTGATCGACTATAACCAATAAAATATTTTTACCTTTATTCATTTTGGGGTTTTTGATGATAAAATCCATGGTAATGATTTCCCATATCAATTCTGGTGTGTGTAATTGTTTTAACATCACCTTATACATTTATCTCTCTAACATTACATAACAGTATAGCATGAACTTAGATAAAAACACTAAAATATATCTCTTCATGATTTCCCAATAGAAATACTCTTTTGTGTAGGCCAGTGGTAAGAATTATTCCCTTTTCATCTTTTGTTTGTGGGTTCAAGCCCTTCTGGATTTCTAGATGTGATAGTGTGGCATCATAGATAATATTAAACCTAAATTCTACAAATACCCTTATTATTATTCTAGAAAAATGTAAAAACATTATTCCTAAAAAAATATTTTCCCTAAAACATTTATAAAACTAGGGGGTTGAATTTCCATAAATATAACCCAAAATAGTCTAATCTTGACAAACTCTGACCACAGAAAACCTCACAATAGGTGTATAAAACATTTAACTCATGATAAACCTTAAACTCTAGACCTATTATGGTATAAAAAAATCTTAAATCAAGTTTAAATAGGGCATATACCTTTCCAAAATATAATCCACCCTTTATTCCATAAATAAACTCTTATATTGTGAAAAAAATTCTATTAGAATATTGGGGTCATCATTTCACAAATATAATATCAAATGTGATTTACTTATTTTAGATTCCATGTTGTGTGAGATAATAAATTCTTAGAATCACTTAAATTTCCTCAAAAGGATTAAAAATAATATTATCATAGGTATCCTTTATACAAAATCAAATATGAAATTCTAACTATGGATTGGTGTATAAGGGTTCCCAAATTATCACAATTCACTACAACTACTGTCATTTAATAAGGATTACCTTTTACCTTTTTCATTAGAGGTAATTATAATTTATCATTATCATTATCCCTTATATCGGGGAATTGATTCACATAATTCCTAAACGCCTTTAATTTGAAGAATCAGATCATGGGTGGTGAATTTTATTGAATAATTCCTTCCTCCATTGTATAAAATTAAATCTTCAATTTATTTTGACATTCCATAAGATTTTGACCTTCCTTCTAAGATTTAAATAACACCCCATTTCAATTGAAATAGTACCTTTGATGTTTTATCTATCATTTTTGGCATGTAGATGAATTTAATTTCGTTTAATCATGTGTTTTATTTAAGTATTCATGAATATCAACCTTCTTTTTCCTATCAAAACCATAGTAATGGTCGAAATATCAAATATACATTTCCACATTGAGTTTACATAAAATTATTTCTTCTTATCTACCAATGTATCTTATAAATATATGAACTTTAGGAGACTTGGTTCTTGGTATAAAATGAATCAATCAATCTTATTTTTGGTCTGGTTGATAATACCAAAATCGTTCCTTGAATGTCCTATAAAGTTTTCCTCATCGGTATGAACAGATTCATTATTATTCCACTTCATCTTAAGTAATTCCTTCTCCATAATTGTATAGATAATAATAGGAAGAACATATTGAATAATAAGTACATAAACTCATCCCAATCCATAGATTCAATTTATTTATCTTCCCTCATTCTATTGATATGAGTTCACCATTTATCTACATCACCTTCTAAATGATAAAAAATAAAATGATTTTTTCATGATCTGAACATCGAATAATTGAAAATTACATCTTAGTGGTACTAATTTGTCACTTAGAAAATAGTAGATTAGGGGAACCAGTAAAATAAGTTGGTCATTTCTTCATTATGGTCACAATAAAACGTTGTTAGCTCCTTTTATTATTTATATGTTTAATGTGATTTATATCTTGAAAATGTTGTGTGATCATAGAAATTAAATTCTCCATTCCATCTCCCATGACATTTAGTTTCTCATGAGAACAATAATTCTATTTTATATAATATTCATCATTATCATGGTTTCTTTGGGTTCCATTTATTGACTAAAACTAAAAATCATAGTGTGAATAACAATGATCATAGTGTAAAACAACTTAATCATGGAGAAATCACTTGTTAGATATCTAAATGATGACACCTTAATTTTAATCTATAAACCCTTAGGTTAAAGGGGGGTCATTCATGTTTATCGTAAATTATAATATTTCATGAGGGTTTATAAAGAGTTTGTGAATTTAAAAATTATATCCCTCAAGAGTGTCCAACTAGGTGTGCTGCAAGGCCTGTTGTCTTGCACTAGGTAAAAAATCAAGTCCATCTCAATGATCCCTTTTCATAGTTATTACCCTTGGGAACAAATAATCCTGATCCACATACACCTGTAGTATCCATAAAAGGATTATATTTTATAAAAATCACTCAATTTAACATTCAGTAAAATTACTAAATATTTTTATATAGTTTTAATTATCCTTAGAATTATCCTTATAAATATTCCTAGGGATCTAAATAATGTTTTCAAATCCTAGTTTCTAAAGGATAATTTAATTGTTTCTGTGATACCAACTATAATGACACATGATTTTCATACAAAAATATTATATCTTGGTTGATGGATATTTAATACATTTCAAAAATATATTTTAGAGAACCTTAATGGGTTAGTGTCTTCAGATAATAGGTACCCAATATTATTATTTAATGAAATATATTAATCATCTCCCATACATACCTTTCCATTATGTAATCTTGATAATAATACTCAAATAAAAAATTTCTTCATAACCTAGGTAAATGAAACATATGAAATGGTGAAATAAGATACTAATTAAGGGTAAACATGGAAGATATAAATAGATGATCATATTAAATAATTTTATAATAATAAGGGTATAATATTATGAATATAACTTACAAATTTTAAACCATATCTATAATTGATCATAAACCAGATTCATGGTGTAAAAAATTATTATTTCAAGGGACATGAACCATAAGAGTGAGAAATAATCATAAATCAATTGTTAACCATAAGTTCATGTCATATATGTTTGGAACTAGCAAAAGTATAGAAACTATTTAATATTTCTATGTTAACAATCGATGTCATCAAATCATATAGGGTCAAGCATCCCTACCTAATTACAATAACATAATAGATCGAGCATAATAAATGAATTATATGGAGATATAGGTTCCACTCATCATATAATCGATACATTTATATTCCATAAAATCCTTAAGCATTCTTTATATCATCATACCATAACCCGTATAAATAAATACTGTCTCATTATCATTTCATAAATTCGTCATAGCATAACCTTTGAAAAAATAAATGGGTTTCATAATAATTTCATAATCATAATCATAAACATAAATGATCCAATGAAAAAATAATTATTTTACTATTGGATAAATATAGTAAACACCATGTTTTGTTGACATTGTTTTATAGCAATTCCAAACAATTATCATTAAATCATTCTTGAGGTAAATGTCATTTCCAATTGAAATAACATATCTAAAATCCAAAAAATATAAATTATTATCGAAAAAAATATTTAATAATATAATTTAAAATATTTAAATTAATATTCAAATAATTTAGCGGTCATGAAGGTGGAAAATTCCATTCATATCATACACATTATAAAAAACAGTCCTTTCACATTTTTGGTAAAATTTTAATACAGGCCTGTTTGGAAGTAAATTGATATATTATTTTTTTTATAAAAATGAAAATATGAGTAAATATTTATTAAAAAAATCATTGGATAATATTAAAAACCTTCCTTAAAATATATTTATAAAACATGGACAAATAAGGAAAATTATTTCCGACCAAATAGAAAAATAAAATAAAATATACTTAAAACAATCTTATGATATATTAAGTAAAAAAAGATGAAGAAATAAAATAAGAAAATTAATTTATATAAATAAATATAGGATAAAAAAATTAATTAGTTTATAGAGATGTAGATCATAATATTTCATTATCGTAACATAGTTATAAACACCCCCAATACATAATGAGGTTGAAACATAAAATATTTACCGCATTGATATATTTTGAATCATAATCAGAATGAAATAAAAATATTATATAGTTATTTATATCCCATAATTTTAGTAATAGAAATAATAAAATAGATTTTTGGACTATACATACACCAAAAAGATTAAACCAGTGGTTTATAAAGAATGTGACCCACAAGAAATAGAGTGAGATGAAAATCCATTACATTAAATATTGAATTTCATCATACACATTTGAATATCTCGTATAATAAATAAAATTATATTATAAATATATTATTTAAATGTACTCATATGTATAATTTCATATATTATATACATATGATGTTTTATTACTTGTTTTTAACAATTCCTTGTTAAACTTTTATTTCAGGTAACAACTACTTTGTTTTTCATATATGTTTAGTTTGGTGTTTTTGTTATTTTACTTTAATAATAAATCTATAATATTTATAGTTTTAACCATTATAAAAATATAAGTATTACCTTACAAGAAATTTATTATGTCATAAATATCCCATATTTTTATTAAACATATCTATATTACGTTCCATGTGAAGCGTATGTGGTGAACGAATCACATCACTTCGTGAGGCAGTAGTCTACCGTACACAGAAGCAATATTTTCATACTACCATGGAATGTAAAGAAAGATGTTATATGTGATATTATAATTAAATAAATATAATAATTTCAAAAATATAATTTATATCATTTTAATAGAACATTATATTCAACCTTTATAGGCGGTGATGGAAAATGAATAACATAAGTTTGTAAGGCGGTAGTCCGTCATACACATGATCACCATTTTCATTTACAATTTGAATGAAGAGGATATATATGTAGGTTATTCAATTAACATAACAACATATAATCATATAGAATATAATAGTTTTATTATATCAATCTAATTTTATAATATATGATGGAGGTGGAATAATAAATAAAATATTAATGCTTGGTTGATAACGATTTCTCTTCTACGAATGTCCTCTTTAGGTTTACACCAATAGCATTTTTTGGTTTTCCTATTGGTAAATGAATTTCCAATATGATGTGATTAGGGATGAAAATAATGTATTTGGGATGATATTTTATTATCAAATATGTTTTAGAAGTGTGAATAAGAGAGAAGAGGAGGCTCCCTTTTTTAAGTGGGAGAGAGGACACACATTGTTGTTTTGAAAATAAAAAGGTGCACCCATGTTTTAAACCTACCCAAAGGATCCAAAATTGATAATTACTATACCTTAGATTATATAAGGTCTAAATATGGCCATAAAATCATGTTTTTACATTTTTATATGTAATTTTACCCCTTCACATTTTATTTTAACCTCTCTTAAACACATTTTAATTTTAATAGCAATAATTAGTTTTTTCTGTTTTTATAATTCATTTTCACCAAAAAAAATTAAATTATTATACAATTTATTATGATAATTATAAATATTGAATAAAATTTTATAAATTAAATTCATAAAATTATTATTATTTCAATTAAAATAAAACCCATAGTTTTGATGAAAAATCTGTTTTCCAAATAGAAAATGTTCATAAGTCTTGAAGGTCTTAATATGAAAACTCCATATGAAATTGATTAAAATTTCCTAACATTGATTAATAAATATACTATTGAACTAATGTTACATTTAAAACATATCAAAATAAAATTTATCTTGTAAATTATTCAAATTAAAATATTATTTTTAATAATATTAATTATTTTTTAACTATTCATCGAAGAATTACATTTTCTAGAACATTCTAAAAAAATAAATCAAAGATAATTTTAGAAAGTATATTTTAAAAATAAATTTCAATTTTTCATGTAAGTATTAAAAAAATGGCCAAAATAACTTTTATTATTTTTTCCCAATATACAATAAAATATTTTTTTTGGAGAAAATAACATTTTTAAATCTTATAAAGACATTACAAAAAATTATGTATTTCCTATAAATGTATTTTATTTATAAAAAAAATTATACATAATATCTAAAAGGATTTTATTCTAATTTGTATCTCCAATATTAATTTATATGTTATAATGGTCATTAAAAAAATAATATTAATAGAAAATTGTGGTTTGCAAATGCTTGTTTTTTCATATATCGTAAAGTATTAAAGAAATTACTTTTATTTGAAAAAAAGTTATAAAATATTGTTTTTTACAACTATCATCCCATATAGTCAATCATATATTATCCAAATCATTATTTCCTATGTATATAACTAATACTACATGGATGTGTAAAATTAGGTATTCTATTCATTTAAACTTTATAAAAATATTAAATTTATATTAACATTCATAACAATTATTAAAAACATTAAATAAATAAATGTTTACTTGATACTCATATAAAATTGATATTATACATGACACCTATATATTTGGGTCTTAAAACACTTCACCAATGTCTTCAGTAAGCATAGTTTATAGAAACATTTAACACAGAAAATATATAAAAGCATCAGGTTCCCAATTCTTAATACCATGCATGATCAAAATTTATATCATAAAACCAATCCACTCAAACATAGATTTCATATTTTGATTAAATTATAATAATCTTATAATTATAAAAGGATTCAATATAACTTATCTAAAATATATAATAACTGAAACCATTTTCACATCTCTCTTGGTGAACCTTTCAGAGTCCCAAAGATCTAAAACATATTCATTTCAATGGGTAGTTTTTCTAAGGCAGTATCCATCAAAGACATTCTCTTATCCCTGGTTGACATATCTTAAGAAAGATTCATTATATATCCATTCTACAAAATTGGAAATCTCAACTAATGTCTCTATTTCAATGATCCAATAATCATACAATATCAAATAATTTCCCCTAACTACCTTTTTTAAAATTAATTTCATGCCAACAATTCTTAATCAGTATGTAAATCATATTCCTAACACATATAACTCACATGGAACAAGATTCCTTTAGATCGTTAACCCTTACAATATTTCATTATTCTATAAAATTTTATTTACCTTATATCACAAAGATTTATTAGCTCTGTCTATAAAAATAGGTTTCAAAAGACATTTCATTAGTTAAATTAATATCCCAATATATTTCCACAGTCAAAATCCATATTATTTATTCATCTTAAACACTACTCTCATATAATGATAATCACTAAGTAAATCATTTCATGTTCTATATCATACCATATTTACCACATACCATGTAAATTTAACAATCTCACACACTCCCTTACTTCCTCAGTAATATGGTTTTTACATATACAATTACCACAACCATTATATAACTTATTCCCAAACCTCATTTTGTATAGATTCATGCACCATATTTATACTATAACAAGAGTAAATTCATAAATCAAAAGCCTAAAATAAACCTATAATCATATTTATAATATCATATGTTAGATAAATCGGCCCTAGTAATTCCTTACGAACTATGAGAACCAACATTCCAATACTGAATCCATATGTTCATGTTCTACATAAAAAGGAGTAAACAATATTTTATCACCATTCTATCTCAAATAATCCATGTTACTATGAGTCCTATCATTTTAAACATGGGATAAAATCCATAATATACATGTTTAGGATCAAACTAACAATATATTTTAAATATTAATATATTTACCCCATGAATCATTAATTGTGTTTTCATTCCATGATTCACCAAAAGTTCCTCAAATACCTTACTCACCCTTCTCAAGGTTTTCTAATACAATGAGGAATTTCGTGCCAATAATAATCCAAAATACAATCATATAAGTCAAACATTAATTCTTACTCATAACCCACAATACTTATGTTAATCTATAGATAAGATATCCTATACATACACATAATTTTACCAATAACATTAAATTTTCTTGACATCCATTTATGTAAGTTCATTACCACATATTCACATATAGTAGTAACCATAAATTAGTAATATCAAGAAAACATCTCTATGGGATTTAGTTAATTGTCATTAACAAAAAAATTTATCTATAAAATCACGAAATAATTTATTATTATATGGTCATTATCTAAAAATATTTTTTGAAATGTATTTTCAAAATAATTCTATTCAAAACCCAGTTTTCTTTTAAAAATATTTTATAATTATATACAGTCTTGCGCATATCAAATTAACCAACATGCTATGTGTGATTCATGAACATGTGATGTGTTTCTACATATGAAAAAAATCAATAACCATAACCTCATACTTTAAAAATAACCCATCTATAATAGAAAAATGAATAACCTCAACTACAAAACACTTGTAACTGGTACATCCATTGAATATGTTATTTAAGGCTCATAGTTAGTATTCATCCAATGTTTTACCATTTCTATCTCCTCTTCCATTCCCCAAAAAATTATAAATGAAGCTAATGTAAGGGCTCCAATACCATTTATAATATCCATTCCCTGATTCACATATATTTTAATCAAGATGGTTAGCCACATTGACCAATTCCAACCTCCTATCATGGGAGAGGATGGAGTCTATTGGTGAGGTGTTAATTCATATAATTTTTAGAATATATAATCATCACAAATTTACCATATTTTTTGGATATAATTTTAGTATTATTTACATTTTTATTAAATATAATGTAATGTTTTAAAAATTAGTTTTTTATGTTTTAGAAACATAATGATATAAATTTTTAATTTATAATAAAAAATCATTCATCTAGGGGACCTGTAAGATTATAAATTAAAGAATGATTTATATACATAATTGACTAAATAATTATTCATTGAATTATTTTTTTATAACATGGAATGTTAAATTAAATAAGGAAAGATGAAATATATATATATATATGAAATTGTTAATTTATGTAGAAAATTATGTCATTATAAAACCACATTTTTCAAAATATTATCCTATATATGTAATATATCACTATCTAGATCACAGATAAAGGAAACAATTACAATGTAATAATGTTATATGGATTATTTCATAAGAATTAATTTTTGTTCCCACTCCATCAGTATTAGTTCCTAGGAGAGAAATAATTATCAACTCCATCCACATACATATCCCATAGGAGTTTCACAAGATGAAATTAGTTGTGACCTATCTCAATATGGAAAAAAAGTAATAGAAAAAACATTAACTTACTAGGATAAACACACATTTTGACCCTCTCTTGGAATAATAAATAGGGAAACAATGAATGGTGGAACCAAATTTTTTTAATGGGAAGGAGATCAATGCATGTTAATTCAATTATAATGTTATAAGTTTTGTATCAAAATTCAGTGAAGTAAATATAATTTCACCTAAAATGAGGCATAGATTTTCAGAAATATATATATAACAGAAAGCACATTGGTTCCCTTATTTTATGTGAATTTGAATATTAATATTCCTATATATGAAATATTATTATAATTTGGTGCATTATAAGATAATAAAATGAGAGAGTATAATTCTATATATGATAAAAACATAAAAAGAGATAGAATCATAATGCTAAAAACTAACAATGGAAAGAGTGACCTATGATTAAATTTTCTTATATTGTTTTGAAAATATAGTGGCATCACTCTAAAACAATATAAATCAATAACATGAACAATATTGATCACTAGTTTATTTTTTGATCCATATTGTTTAAATTTATAAAAAATAAATTACAGAATCCCAAAGTAATAAAATTTAATATCTCAACTATTTAAAAACACTATAGAAGATCTGTAATAGTAAATATAGATGTATCGAATGAATAATAAGATATTTCATATATTAATTAATTAAATAGAAAAATAAATTTCATGAAATGAGGGGGATTTTTTATTAATAAATGACTAACCAAAATAAGAATCCCTCTAACAGTTTTAAAAAATGGATACAGATCCCAAACGGAGTGGATATGGGAAAACATAAATGGTTAGGTGACAGTATTTGATGATTGATAAATATTGATGATTTATATTAGAATTAATTTATGTGGAAGTCAAATGATCATATAGATAATTAAATTCCATGAGGGTATAAATGTAAAAAAAAATTAATGAAATTAGGTAATATAACCTATTAAAATTTTTGTAGGGAGGAAATAAAAAGGAATTTAGATCAACCAAAGGAGTAGTATCTCAAAATTCACCAAATAGAAACATATTTGATCAATGTTTTTTATTTTTTATATTATTATGAGTATAAATAGATATATGATAGTTAGATAAGGGTGATTTACCATTAAATAACCTTTTTATTACTATAATGAATTAAATACGAGCTATTTTCACCATTCTTACCTTGTTTTTGTACTATCTTGATCACCTATTTTAAAAATATTAAATATATGTGAAATAATGATAGTTGAAATCCAACATATGGACTTGGGAAAAGAATGTGAAATTTCTAATTGTAAGAGTACATAATAATTCATTGTACACATTGATTACATACTGAAGTAATTGAACTCCCATAGTACACTGTATATAAGAATCATTATAGAGACCAATAATTACACTAATGATCCAAATAATCTCTTAAATAATCCCTTTAATTATTGTGTTATTGATCAGGATTCAATAAATTTATATAAGAATATGGTAAATAGAAAAATAACAATATCCTCCCCAATATTTATCCACTGATACTTTCAACATCAACATGTTTTCCTATATGAACACAATAATATACATAATATTTTTTAATTTAAGCTCTTTTTTATAATAATAATATATTTTAATTAATACACCAATTGATCATTATTAATTAATTTTTTTATATAAGTGATCTTGAATTTATGAGGTTAACAAGTTGTCAATATATATATATATATTAAAGTGTTTTGGTTTTCATTACACTTATCCAAATACTTTTTATAACATTAACCAAATCCTATGAAGCCATACAAAAAACCATTTTATTGGATTAAATAAAATGATATAGATAGAAATGAACTTTTTTTTGAAATGATTCAAGTTGTTTATGATCAAAACCAGGCTATTGATAGTGATCATTGAGAACAAAACAACAGAATCCTTTCTCTTAGGTTATCCACATGTTGGGTGAATTTTCCAACACATGGAAGGATTCTCTCTTTATCATGGTTTATTGGAAAATTGTGATAAAGAGAACGAGGTTCGATTATAACAGATTTATCATGATAATTATCATAGTGGCATGATCACAATAACATTTAACACACATTATAAACTATTAGCCTCCAAATATAGGACACCTAAATTTACTTTATAGATTCTAAACATTCGAACATAAAGAGAATAATTTTGAACATTTCATGAGTTTCAATGCATTTAAATTATCAATATTCATTTTTTATTTTATTTTTTAGGATTATACAAATTAATTTGGATATTAAAACTCTTTAATATTATAACCAATTGACAATCAAAATGATGTACGATATATGGAGTAAAAAAACAGAAATTTACCACGAATTAACCCATAATATTTCAACAGTAATTTACTACACCATAACATGTTACAATAAATATTTCCTAACTCATGTCAGCATAGTCCAAGTAATTGTATAAACCACTACATGGTGGTGGTTAATTTTTTTCACATTTCTATTAACCCACAACATTCAATAGAGAATAATGGATGACAAACACCTTTAACTAATTTCATATAATATGTAATAACCTATGAAAATTTATAAAAAACTCATTTAATATATATTCCACAATTATTTTAGAAAAATATATCACTTATTTTCATCACATGTAACTTTATATGTATAAAATTGTGAAAATACATACAAAAACTATTTTCAATATCCTCCAAAATAGTTTTTTAGTTGGTGTGAATGTTTAGTATAAAAAATTAATAAAATAATTAATCATAATTCCCAAAACCAAAAGTTATTTCACTAAGTAAATTTGTACAATTGAAGAAGATTATAGTTCTATAATTCATAACTATAAGAATATAGTTGACTCTAGAAAAGAATCAATAATAATTATTGTATAAGGGAATATAATATGATCACTATAAAAAATATATATCTCTTCTCCTATGTCCATCAAACATATCACATATAAGTATAAAAGAATAATTTAATACCTTTATATAAAACATTGGGTGGTCAAGGGACATGGTGTATGTCAATATGTTATATACTACTCATATGTAATTGATTAACTAAGTGTAAATTGATCGATAAAATAAACACAACACAAATTATATACCCAATTTAATGAGAATGTTATTTTTCCCTTATCAAAATAAATAAAAACATATCATGGAACATATTTAGGAAGGAGGATATAATTTGTTTGTATATGTAAAATGAGGACTCAAATATTTTACTCAGAATACAAGAGGAAAAGTGACATCTTAGTTAATCCTCAACCAATGAAATAACTAATAATATGCCCACCCACCCCCTGACTAGCTCATTCTTAAAGATGGTGTGAGAATTGTGTTAATGTATAATTTTTATCTCGAACGATATTAGGAAAACCTTAGGTACGTGGATTAAATATCAAACATGCACCCCAAGCATACTAAAGACATAGTATATGACAATCCATGTGGTATACTTGCAGCTTATCCAACACCAAAAATTCATTTAGGGACTCATTATCATATTATCCATATATATATATATATGTAATAAAACTCGTTATATCTATACCATTTTATCATATATTATAATAATTTTTAGGGAATGCTATCTAGGAATTACTAAATATTATACCTTGATAGGTTAATTATCATTTCACTTTATGAATATATGTTTCCAATATGAATAAAAGATAAAGTGGAGATAACATTTTCTACAAAATTATACATTTCATATTCCTAAACTACATTATGAATACAAAAGAAAACTATATATAATCTTTTATATGATCATATCTCATATGATAGACTATGAGAGATACTTGAAGATTACAACACTTTTATGGTTATTTGAAACTCATTACATATATATATTATTTCATCCACATATATTCATGAAATATTTCTAAAATCCTATAACTAAACTCTATTATTTTTTATCATCTTTGAATAATTTTTTTTCAATAATGGTTACAGTTAGGAGTCATATTTATAAATTTCAACTCTGCAATCATTATCTTCAAACCTATTTTCTTCACATCATCAAAATATTATAATTTTAATAACATAAATTTTTTATATAGAAATACTTTTATGTTTATACTAATAATATTAGAACATTAAATTTAAATTTTTCTCTAAGATCACTTAGGTGAAAGAATTTTATTCTTTACATTGAATTTCTTTATTAAAAAAAATTAAACCCTTTCAGTAAATAAATTACCATTCAATTCAATTTTTCTGTTATAATTATTTTTTAATTGATCTTTAATCATATCTTTGTTAAAAAATACTCTCAATAGACTCGAATAGAATATATTTTATCTAAAACATCTTGATAAGATACAAACACACATTTTTGTTATGAACTAACACTTATTTCCCATAGTTGGAATATTGAAAAAATAAATAATTTTATCCATATCATATATTCTATTTATTGTATTTAAAAAAATATTCCCTAAAGAATAAATTATTTTCGAAAATATTTCACTATTATGTGGTTGGAAATATTTACCTAATATTATAAAAAATATCTTCGATAAAAACTTCCATATTGGATAAAACATTTTTATCCTCATCTACGTTTAAATTGTGTTATATAATCTGAAAAATCACAAACCATGTCTATAAAAAATATTCATCATATATTGTTTATAAAAAATTGTTAATAAAACGTTTCACTTATCATATTTAATAAATAGGATCAAAATATACATTATTTATTTACATTTTTTAGGTCATAAAATATTCCTCTTCATCAAAAATTAGGATTTAGTAACCATTTTCATTATCACCGGAGTACAAAATATTGGATTAATAAATTGTTACATTTATTATTTAATTTCATATATTTACATCATTTTTAAAATATAAATTTAGTATCATGAAACCATAAAAATAAAATAATATTTTTCTATAACAATAACTCTCAACTTCTGCGTCATAAAATAGTAGTATAAGAATAAATATTCTAACGATATGGTTAATATAAAAGGGGTAAATAAAATTATTTTTCAAATATAATAAAAATTAAAATTTATTTATTTAAGTATTGTGAAAATATACATATATAAATTCTTACTCTATAATAGAGATAGATATAAAGACTATTGAATTAGAATTGAAAACATGGTTCTTTATATCTTTAAAATGTCCCTTAAATATTTATTTTGATGTCCATTCATTATGAAAAAATGTCTATACTTTATATATTAAAATGGGAACAATATTATATATTTATAGAAAAAAATAAATTGAGATATTAATGATTAGAAATTAAAGGATTTTTCCACAAAATAGAGCATTACTAAGGTGAAGGTAAAGATAGTGGAAAATATTTCCTTATCAAGAAACAATTATCTTGAGTTGGAAGAATATATTTTTTAGATGATTGAATTAAAAGCTAAAATGATGTGTATTTATAAGAAAATATAACTAATAATGATAATTGGAAAATAATATTACTCCCAATTGTAGGTATTGGTAATATAATTTATAGATAAATACTTTATGATCATAAAACATAAGGATAAGATAGACATTTTAAATTATGAGGGTAGACATTTCTATAATAGATATTTACAAATAGATAAATCAATTATTGTTATTAAAAAGGTAATAATTGGTAGTAAAAATTAAAAAAAATGTCAAGATCAATAAATAATTTTCTATAGTAAATAATTACAAATAAGTGTTATTATTATTGTTTTATGGGATACTCTATAGATTTCATTATCTAGTCTACAGAGATTTGAATATTTTGGAAGTGAATTAGAGCATTGAAATCTAGAAAGGAATACTAGATGTAAGAATTGATTTAGAGTTTATTTTTTTTCTATATAATATATATTGTAATATATTTTTAAAAAAAGTTTGGTGAGAAATAAATGAGTAAATTCATCATTTTAATGATAATTTGGACCCAACCATAAAAGAAAGAAAAAAATTATGAAAAAAAATTCAATAATTTGAAAGAAAAAAATATACTTTAATAACTTGAAGTGATAAATAAGAACCAATAACTATTTAAATAGAGTTACTCTCTTATAAATAATCAAATTAATACATGACTAAAAAAAGTAAAGTGGAAAAATTTTCCGCAGGTAATAAGAAGTCTGTAAATAAAATTTCATCTAAAAAAAGATGAATAGTGAAAAATATGAATATATATAGTGTCAATAGAATTTTCATAATCAAGAAGAATAAGGGTATTGTAAAGTGGGATACATATCCTATTAAATGGGAACAAATATTTAAATGATATTATACTATAAGTCTCAAAAATCCAAAAAAAATGGATAATCATTATTATTTAGAAAAGTTCAACTATGGAGAATGGTATTCAATTAATGGCTAGAAATGGGTTATATAAATAAAGCAAACAAATTTTTTTACTTAAGGCTGATTGTAAGTGTCCCTTATCATAATACGTTTTTAATTAGAAAAATTGTTTTTTATTAGAAGCATTGAATAAGAAGCTACCATTCAATTTTATTATTAAAGGGGAAAAATATTTGGACATAAAGAGCATAACTAACGTAACATTATTTTCTATTTTCAAAATATTTATAAACTTTTAAAGGGGTGAAATTATATTTTTGAGTTAGAATTTTCTGAAACAAGATGCATGGTGAAAGTGGGATACATGATCAATGGAAAAATATAATAGAAGGCAATCCAATATTAAATTTAGGATCATGAGATACATAGTTTCTTTAATCATTGAGAATCCCCATGGTGATAATTATTATTATAAATACAACTTTGGATTTTTGAATTTAGGGAGAGTTTACATTAAAAAAGATTAATGTTTTCTAGAATCATTTAAAAAAACCAATAAAATCTGGTTAACTGATAATTATTTTCAGAAAATAATATTTACATATGCACCTAGAATTTAATTTTTGTTCACTATTTTTTTTTATGCCTTTCCAAGGACACAATAGAAATTATTTGATAGAATAGAATTATTATTAAGTCTATTCATTATGGAAGAAAATGAGTTTAATGAAATTTACTTTATTGACATATGATTTTATTTTATATATTGAGATATTACTTATAAGAATTATAGGGATTTTTTATACTTCATTCTAAAGTATAGTATAAGTCAAGTTGTATATATAATTACATTATTTTTATATTTTATGTTAATAGATTGGATTTTGGGTAAAAGGGGAAGAAATTCATCCATAAATATTTTTAAATCATATTGGAGAATTTTATTTTAAAATGGGGTAATATGATGATAATTTTCCTCTTATAATTAATGTTATGATATATATAATTTTAGTGAAGGATTTATTTGTTAGTGTTAAACAAAAAATACAATTGGGAGAATATTAAAAACAAATGATAAAATGTGGTTTGATTATTTTTTATAAATAATATAATTCTAAGTATCAAACAACAAAAAAGAAGATTATCAAAAATTCATAATGTATTAATAAATATGACATTTAAATAACCTTTTTTAAGAATAGTGTATATATAAATTTTGTTCATACATGGAAGAATGAATATTTATTGACATGGAATAAACACATTCAGGTTAATGGGAAATTGTATTTGGGTCACCAATGTCAATATATAGGTTTTGAAAAGTTCATAATGGAGCTCAAAAACTCAATAATAGTAGAAGATTTTTATTAAAGAGGATAAATATCGTCTAAAAAATTATCTTGATATATTATTTATAAATAACTTGTTTTTTATGGTTTTTATATGTAATATACTCATATTTCATTTTTTATATTCTCCATAAATTTATAATATATTAAATAGATTATCTCAAACACTAAACTAAACATAAATGAAAAACCATGATATATTTTAGATACTAAAAATAACCATTAAAACATATTTTTTAAATTAGATGTTATAAATTGAAGTAACCATATCACAAAATTAATATTGAATATAAGAAAAAGAATTTAATCCATAAGTGGAACTCTTCCATATAAATCCCATTTGGCTAAGTTCAAAAGAAAGGTATCATCACTTGGGTTTTACTAGGAATAATCTGAAATGAAACTTGAGCAATTAAGGTTTGATAAAAGTAATATATATGATAAGTTCATTCTCATGAAGATAGCCATGATAGCCATGAAAGTTGAACTGCCACCCATAAATATAACATGATATTATCAGATTATTAGGTCTTATATAAATATCAGAAGTGGTTATGTATGAAAAAAATAGTTGTTATTTCTAAATTAATAAATTATTTATTTGTATAATTATATTATAAACTTTTTAAATATTTGAAAGGCCATTTTTTCCGAATTCACATTATTATTAAAAATGTATTTTCCAAAATTTGGAGTTTTATTTCATGGAATAATTTTTTATTATTAATGAATGGTAAAAATATTATTTCATTTTATGAACAATAAGTTAACACTATATTAATTACTAATTTTTAGTAAAAATAATTGTTTATATATGAAAAGTCGTTTTCCTATAAAACTATTTTCTCTATATTAATTTTTTTTAAATAAAAAAAATATTAATAAATTTCAAGATGATAATTTGAACAAATAAACTTTATTTTTTTATTTATCATAAAAATATTTTATTAGAATATTTTTTCCCTAAAAAATATTGATTTTTTTTGTGAATAGTGTAAAATATCATTTTTATAAATAGTATGAATTTTACATCATTTTTAATATATATGTATAAATTTAAAATCCAACAAAACATCTTATAAGACCGAAAATGAAATTTTTATGTCAATTTATATTTAAAAAATGTTGGATTATTATAAATATATTTCTTTTACATTTTATAAAATACGTTTTATTTTTTGGAAAATTGTTTTTAAAACATTATACATTTGGAATTTTAAAATTAAATTTTATACATTTTAAAAAATTATTAAAATAATATTGATCTAAAATAAATAATAATTAGGTTCAAAATTTTTAATAAGTACCATTTTATTTTCAATCATAAAGAATAAATGGCTTTGTTAAAAACTAGTTACCTCGATAAAAATTATAACACATAAAGTTGGTTTAACCATGGGGGAATGATCAAATAGTGTTTAGAAAATGTGTAGGAATGGGTGGTTAAGGACTTTATCAACCATATAACATACCCTACACATTATTTATCAATTTTTTAGAAAATTTTCTTTATAGTGACTTAAAATATTAAAATGTTTTGAGTATTTAGAAAAATTCACTCTCTTTTCACTTATAAAAGGGTAATACTCTCCTCACTTCCTCCAAAAAAACAACTCACTTAATTTGAATCAAATTTACCCTACCATATCGTAAAAATTATAATACACCTTCAAATTTTTTTTTCTTCTCAAAATTAAATTCCTCAATGTCTTAACCACCTTTTCAACTGTAATAATACAAGAAGGAAGGTATAAATTTCTAATCAGTCCTTTCTCATTTATATTTCATTATTTTCACGTATTAATTATAAAATTAAATTATCCATATTAAATTAATATTATGGATATAATTAGTCTTTTCATATTTTTTAATAATAATTTTAAAATCAATAACCATATTTTCTATTTCCTTAATGAAAATTAATATATGAATAGTGTGTACATGCATTCTATGTTCTCTACAAAGAAACAATATTCAATTTCTTTCACAACAAAGCCTAGCTAGTCCAAAAGAAAAATTATAAAATATTTATGATATATATATATATATATATCATATTTATTTTACTTAAATGATAAAAAATATTAATTATTTCTTCCAACCATCTAAAAATTAAATCATCATCCATGTGTATGTGTAGACCACCTCCTCTATAGAATGATGCATTCTATTTTTACTACATCCTTAATGGATGGTTTATGTTAATATATGATGAGTATATATTATACATAAACAATATACATCATTAATATGATTATTAATATATAAAACAAAAACTAATTATCACTATAAGGTAATTTATTAACATAATTGAAAAATATTAAACTAGTTCATCATTATTTTTGATTTCATGAATTGTGACTAAAAAACTCATTTAATAAAACTATAAAATTATTAGTATTTATAAAACATAAATTAATATTAATTTAATTATTTTAAATGAATAAATATTTGATAAAAAATTAACATTGAAACATATTTTACAAATCCATATAAAACGGTCATGATTATTGACATACGATGTTGAACATATATTATAAAATTATAATACATGAATAAAATAGTCAATAATAAAGAGTATAAATTAAGGTTCCTATTAATAATTTTCTAAAATAATTAATTAAATTTTTTATCTTAATTATTTAAAATAATAATTCACATCCATGGAATTTAATGGAAAAGGAAAGTGATTTTGTATCTAAAACTTCTCTCTTTGAGTTATACAACTTCTTGAATTTCTTTCACTTACGTTAAACATATTTATTTATTTTAATTTTAAATGTTGTTGTTTCTTATATATCAATGTTAAAAATAGTTGATAATTCAAATCCACTTTCTTAAAGTGTTTTATTTTTACCTTTTATACAAAACAATGGATATTTTTTAAATGAGTTTAATAACTATAGATTTTAAACAATGAATGAAAAATGATTCCAAAAAAACATGTTTCATAATTAATTTTTAATTATCCTCTATATATAATAACTTTCTTACCTCTAATGCAGTTATTTTAATGTTTCACCATATGTTATTCTATTATTATGTGTTTATTTTGGGTGATCAGGTTTTTTATGTCAAATGATTTAGTTCATGATGTTATTTTATACCATTTGGTTGTTTTAAGAAACCAATTTTATTTCAATGGATTCATTATAATAAGTTAATGATATCTATTTAAATTTTTTATGAATCCTATTTTATTTCCATGTGTTATATATGAATAGAGAATTATTTCCATTCAAGTGTTTTATGAAACCCATCTTATTTCTATAAGTTCTTTATGAAAATTTATTGATTTATATTTTTTTTGTTTTTAGAAACCCATATTAGATTATTCTGTTATTTGTGAAATTTGAATTATTTCTATTTTGATTATATATAAACTCTATTTTCCCATGGTTTCTTTATTAAAAGTGAAATATTTCTAGTATTATTTTGTATGAAACCCATTTTATTTCAATGGGTTATTTACTAAAAGCGAATGATTTCCATTTGGAGGTTTTATAAAACCCATTTTATTTCCACGGATTCTTTATAGTTTGAAAAGTGAATGATTTTTAATAGAAACATGTGAGTATGGATTAATTATGGTTAGGGTCCTATATATCCCTCCAATTCATTTGTTAAAAGTATACATCTCATGAAATAATTATTCATGAGTGCATTAAATTTTCTCAAAATCATGGTCACCAATGATGTGGATAAAAGATGTCATGTTTCCATATATTAATATTTTTCCAATGTTAAATAATGTTCTTAATTATGATATCAGGATATTATGATTCAATATTTATTTTAAAACATTCTAAGAAATTTTATAACTATTATTCTTCCATGTTAATATTTTTTAGATTTAATTTCATATGTTATGTATTTTGAAGCTCTCATATATCTCATGGTTATTTATCATGATGTTATGATATTTTTCTGATGGATATTTTTTTATTAATTATTATGAACTCATCCTTAATGAAAATTTTATTAATCCCTTACATGGTATTTCAACTAAACCATTTCATTTATTTTAATTACCTAGTATTTGAGGTGGATAATTACTAATGAGATGTATAGAATATAGTTTAGTGCAACTACTTTAAATATAAATTATCATGATATTTTTAAAATAATACTATTATATAACATGTATCTAAATACATTTAACCTATCAGTTCTCTATAAATTGTTATTTAAAAAATGTAATGTTAAAAACATTTTAGAGAAAAGGATAAAGAAATATTTATCTTGGGTATACATATTATAGGCACTATTGTTAATAACTAATGTGAGAAAAGTACAAGATAAGTTTTAGGAAGTATGAAAGTTTATTTTGGGAATAATTATAAAACGATTGCATAGGGATGTTTACAAAATTTATAGTTGGTGAATCAGTTTTGGTAATCATATTACACCAATTAATTTAATTATCCCTTATAACTTTTTCACTTATTTTATAAATGAAAATTTCTCTCTATTTATATCACCCTTGGAAAGTATGACTGTAGATATAAATATAAAATAAAAAAACAAGAACACAATGTTTTTTTGATGATGTTCACCTCTCAAAATATTATTAGGACCTCAGTGTGTGGTAGTTATTATCCAACTCACACATGAATTCCTTCTTATATTATAAGAAGAAGAAGAATTTTTATAGACATTTTAAGAACACAAAATATTTAAAAATATTTATCATTAAATAAATATTGTGTTGAATAGATTATTTTTTACTCAAAAAATGATCTGAAATTAAACCATGATACTTTAATAAAATGAAAATTTATGTCACCTTATAACCATTGAATTAGAAGGTATAAATAGGGGAAACTAAATTTCAAAATAAATATATAATGTAGAATAAAATAGATCAATCAGTAAAATTATTCTCTATATAGATAATGTTTCTATGATTGTAAAGGATGTTTCAAGACTAGGTTTTTCCCGAAACAATTATATATATGAACTTTATCAATTATTACTTGAGTTAAATATTATGTAGGAGATGTTTAAGGTCATATAAACCACAGTGAGATCCATGATAGTTGAACCACCTGTTGGGACTCCAAAAACTGCTTATATTACCCTTAGATATTAAGAGAAGGACTTAGGGGTTTTTTATGAAACACGTTCTATGATATAAACATGTAATTATTAAAACATTTTATATTTTATCTCAATAGTTATTTTTAAAAATACTTTACTAATATAAAATTAATTTAATAAATATTTTTTACACATTTTTTTCTTTATAAGAAATTTAATTTTTATTTATTTTAGAATTTTAATTTTCTGAAATTAATTATTTTATTAAATTAATAAGTTCAATATTATCCCAACGTGACTATTTTAGAATTTAAAAATGGTTAATTTTCAAATGAATAGTGAAAATACGTTTTTTTCTAGTAACAAGACATTTTTGACTTTATCATGATGTAAGAATGAAGAAAACATTTATAAGAAGTTTTTCTAAAAAAATTTATTTATAGAGTAAAATAAATTGTTTTTGAAAACAATATTTCTATTTTAGAAATCTATTTATGATATTAGGGAACCTAAAGTAATATGTAATCTTAATAAAAAATATTTTTAGACATTTTCTATTAATTAAGTCTTCACTAGGTGGAATTAGATTTTAAATTTCTTTTAAATCCAAATAAATGTTATTTTTTACCAAAAAATATATTTCATGGATATAAATAACATTCCTAATTTTATCCTATCCAAATTTTTATGCATAAAATTTTCTTTTTAAATTTTTTTTTAATGCGTTAGAAATTTATAATATTATAATTAATTATTATCACATAAAAAATAGAAATAAATAAATTTTTTATATTATAAATTATAGGGTTGTAATTGTTTATATGTTAAATTTTATTTTTTCAATAGTAATAAATTACTTATGTAGAAAATAGTCAGCACTGTACATGCTAAACATGTTAAAATCAGTAAAATAATTATAAAAACCAATATTTTCTTCAAAACATTTTCTTAAATGTGTATATGAGGTATTTTTAGACCTCTATTCTCCTATCAAACATTTTTAGTCATATGTAAATCCACAGGCCTGTCAATTAAACCTTTTTATATTAAGAATTAAGTATTTTAAAAAATTTCATTCTAACCACCTATAGGAGGAGCATTTAGCTGGCCATTTAAATCAAATCCAAAACAATAGTAGCTCTTATTACACTACCTAATTTTCTTACCAAATGACCACCTTACATATTATTGAGCATAATATCCCTATAAATTTATCAAATACATTCATAATTAAGGAGTATTCCAAGAGGTGATTAAATTATTTTATTTAATTTTTTTTAACTTTAAAAATTATTCCATATATTCTTATTCTACCTATTATTTAATATTATTTATCACTATATTATCATATTGTTTAAATTAATATTGTTTTTTAAGTATCATTATAATTAATAAGCATATTACTCTTATTAATGCATCTCTTTTTACATACCCTTGTTTGGATCAGTTTTACAACCTATATGAATAGTGTTATAGTGAATATATCATGAATGATTAAGAAATCATAAATTATTACACTATTATATAATATTTTTGAATTTTATATATTATCATAACTCAGAAATTATGATATGACAACAAATTTCTTCTGTGATCACATATATCTGATTGATTCTAAAATGTTCTTGTTTGGGTTGGTTTAACTATATACAATAATGATACAATTAATTTTTATGATGAATGGTTATTGAAGATTAATTTTTTTTTAAATATAATATATTTATATGTAAATATTTTTTTATAATAGTAATATTTATTATAAAGAGTTATTATTTAGGAAAATTCTTTTGTATGATAATGATTTCCAAAAAAATAACACATTTTAGATTTTGTCTTTATAAAAAATTCCTCAAAGATTCATATAATGAACATAAATGTTCATAAATTTTTATTTAACATCAATTTAAATTAACTTGAAAAATATATAGAATAGGAAATCAATGTATTACTTCTTTTACCAAGGTAAACATGCCAAAGCAATTTTAGAGGAACTGACCGAACAACCCCTAGGGGTCATGGAGAGATAAAAACTATATAAGTGAGTGGAATATAATACTAAATGTACATTAAAAAATAAAAATACCTTATCATTGTTCTTAATAATTTAATTAATAAACTTATTTAGTTCATTCATGAGGTTATATAAACTCGCCAAGTGAGTGGGACTTGATGTAAGGGTTTTATCTACTCAAATTTCATTCACTAAGTTACAAACTATTTTTCAAGACTATTCTATTTTAAAATTAAATTATGATTCCATTTTTTATTATATATGATTTTTCTACTTTTATCTAGATAATTTATATTTTATATTCATATTAATCTTGTTTTATCAATCTTCACCTTCCAAACTAATCTATGTTGTTATGAATAATTATTATAATTTTAAGGGAATATTTTATTCTATGCCTATATTTTTGGTCCCTAAAATGTTTTATTTATTAATTGAAAAAAATATGTTTTAGATCATGTGCTATTTATATTTTACTTGAAATTATTTTAATATTTTTTAACCTTTTTAATGTTGAGGGTTTTAATTAAATGTTTTAGAATAAAAATGAAATTTCCTTTCCATGTGTGAATTTTTATCTTCTATTAAAAATGATAGAATTTAATTTTATTTATTATCATGGTTTTTATAATTTGAATTATTTTAAGAATATGGTTTTAAATTTAACATTTTTAACCCCCTTAAAACATTTTATAAAATAAATTATAAATTAGTAAGAAAAACATAATTTCCAAAGCCTTAAAAAAAATAATTTTATTGATTTCACTTCTATTTCACGCTCTACCACTAATATATTTATATAATATGAATAAATTTTCATGATCATAATTGAAATTTATTTATAATTCTTTTTGCATTTTGAATTTGGGGTGAAACTGGTCAAATCATGATTTCATGTTATTGGAAACCATTTAGAAATGATAGAGAACCCATTTTTTCTTTTTTTTTGGTTTTTTATGATAACATGATTACTTATTTATCATGTAATACATAATTATATAATTATTTTATTATTGGGGACTATTATTTAACTATACTACATTTTTTACTAATTTATATACTAATAGATATTAATTATGTGTGGAGATGGTTGAGTTTTTTACCACATAATGTGTGAGTATAATTGGGTTTTATCATATCATAATGTGTGAACATAATTTGGTTTTTTGGACCTTAATATGTGAGGATGATCTGGTTTTCTCATAAATTTATGATTACCCATTCTTAATCACATTCCACCACTCGACATTATTCCATAGTCCAATAATATGATTCGATGGTTTTTAATTATTTCCACTTGTTTCCGAGATATTGTAGATGTTACTTTCTCCCATGGGTTTCTAAATTATTCCATGATCTATAATGATTTATAATTACTTGTGTCAATATATTATATTCAAAATTCATTTGATTAATTATTTCCCACTTAGTATAATTTTTCTTAAATAATTATGATCTAACCTATTATAGATAACTGATAATATTTATTTACTGGGAATTTTAGATCTCCATTTATGTTGTTTTCAATTAACCAATGAATTATATATATATAGATGTTAATGTTATATAGTGTTTATTATAGGATATGTTTAAGTAATAATGTTTAATAAGATATTGATTATATTTTATCAACAATGAAACCAATCCTTTGGTTTCCTGATTATGATAATACTAATAAAGTGTAATTATTAAATTATAAAAATAATGTAAGACTTATATATTATTTATCCTGGATCATCTCGGTTGCTATCAAAGCAAGGTATAATGGTTTTTGGGATTATGATTTTAATACTTTATTGAGAATCATAGTGATATTTATAACTGTAATAAATATATATAAATTTTGGTAATGTAATATGTGTGTGGATTCCTAGAAATAACATTTTTTTTGGATACATATAAAAATATGATGGTTTGGGAATAGTTTCACCTAGGGGTAACAAATCTAAAATGGTTGGTTGGGTATTAACTCATTATTCACTCAGTGAGCAATAATGTTTATAACTATACAACTATTTTAACACTCCCATGGGGTATGATTTCATTGATTTACATAAACATTATGAACCATTATCAAGGGTTTAATCATATTATTAAATATTATTAGGTTAAAAAACCATATAGAATATTTTCCATGGATAAACTATAGTGAAACCTATATATTCATAATTTAGAGTATGCATGGAATTTATGAGTGATTTCTACTAAGTTAATAGTTTTACTTCTATTTGTTTTCTTATTAATGACATTTATTTATTTTATAAAATTTATGGAATCAAGAAGAACAATGATAATATGTTATGTAGAGGAAAATGTGATGACTATCCCAATGAGTACCCAAATGGAATGGGATCTTGGGAAGAAACCTCATGGAATTTATTTCACAATTTTCTCAAGCTATGAATAATAATGATAACTATACTGTTCTCCTAGAAATCCATGAAAGGTTAAACTTTCTAAATATTATTTTATTATACAACATCCACCCAACATTATTGGGTCTTCCAACCCACTAATTCATCAACAATGGATTGATGAAATATGGAAAATATTTATTTATCTTTAGTAATTAGACTACGTGAAGGATGTTCAATAGGTTTATTATTTTGATGGATATCCAAAACAATGATTGTTACTCATTAACAATAAAATTAAAAATGAAACAATTAACTCTATATTATAGGAGGAATTCAAGGAAATATTACTCACTAAATATTTTCATCAAACTCTTAGAAAAACGAGAATGTGAATTTCTATAGCTAGAACAAAATGATAATGAATTAATTGCTACTTATGACAATAACTTCACATGACTTGAAATGAAATCCTCTAGTTTTATTATTGAGTGTTAAAGAAAAATTGACTTATTATTTAGTAACATAAAAAAAGTCTTTGAAAGGAATTAATTATATCAGATATAGGAAAATATGAATAAATTTTTTGATGTGTGATTATGGTGAATATGTAAATAAGGGTATCTCATTATTCATAGAAGAATAAAAATAAAATAAATTTCCATAGAAATATTATGTATAAAGGTGAGAAATGTTCAATAGAATACATGAAAAAATGTGGGAGAAGTCACATAGTATATTTTCTAAAATATTCTTGAAAATGATTTATAAGGTGTAAAGTTGGTCACCAAGAACACACATTCTATTTAAATACAAAGATGATAAGGAAAAAAATGGATGATAAGTAGGACCCAACTAAAATACCACCCACACATAAATTCTTCAAGTGTAAGGAGTTTTCGAATTCTGGAAAGTAGTTCCCTAACCATGGAGCTAATATAGAACATAGTCACCAACAAAATCCTAATCCAAGGGGATAAGGAAGAGGTAATTCAATCACTAAATCTGAAGTAGTTTATGAAGTGTTGATTAGTAAACTTATTATTCACTCTAGTAATGTGAATTTTATATTTTATTATGGTTCTTAACAAACATTTATATCAAGATTTGTTTCTATAAATATTGATTCACCACTTCAAATAAGCTTCTTGTAGATCTAGTTATCCTTCTCTCAGTAAAATTTAATGTCACATTAGGCATGGATTATCTTTCCGTACATAGATCTTAAATCAATTTTTATGATAATTAAATTTCATTTTATATACCGAATAATCCCTTTATCAAATATCTATGAATTAATAATCATGAACTCTATTTAGAATTGAATTCTATAATATTGGACATTATACTTAATAATGAGGGATTATTGGCTCAAATGGTTGGGTACAAACCCAAAATTTTCAATATACTGATTTTACAGGTTTGTATTGATATATTTCTAGAATAATTTAATCATTTTCCCCTGGCACATTAGGTTGAGTTTTTAATTTTACTCATTATATTTTATTCTCTTATATTTTGATTCTTTATAGAATATCGCCATTTTAATTATATTTATTAATGAATTATTATTGGAAAATATTTATAAAGGATTTATTCACCGTAGTTCTTAACCATTGGGTACACCAATCTTCTTGATCAAGAAAAATGATGGATCAATTCATATAAGTATTCATTATTGAGAACTTAATAAAATCATGATTAAGAACAAGTACCATATACCCCTAACTGATGAATTTTTTAAACAAATTAGAGGGGTTCAATACTTATTAATGATTTACCTTGGATATAGATATCATCAAATACGAGTTAGAAGAAATGTTATTCTCAATAAAAATTTTTATCGGATGTATGATTACTGAGAATTAATAGTGATTCTACTAGAACATATAAATTCCCCCTTTATCTTTAGAAATCTGATAAATAGATATATTATAGGTTATATTGAGAAATTTTTTGTTGTATTTATAGATTATATTCTAATATGTTCCAAGATTAAGTAAGATCATGTAGATCATTTGAGGATTAAGTTGAAGAACATTAGAAAGGAGGAAACATTATTTTAAATTTAGTAAGTTTCATTTCTGTCTATATAATGTATCATTATTTTTTCATGTAATAATTAATGATGTAATATTTTTAGATCCATTAGACATGAATGTTATCGAAAAATATCCTAGTAATATCACTTTTAATAAGATACATAGTTATATTGAGTTATCAAGATATTATCAATAGTTTTTTTTTTGAAATTTATCATGGATAACAAGTCCACTAAATATGTTAACACAGATGAGAGTGAAGCTATATTGAATTGAGGAATGTGATGAATGTTTTAAACAACTAATGAAGTGGTTAGTCACAAATCCAATACTTATATTACCCTAAAGTGGAGATGGGGTTGTAAAATGAGGTTATATAATGAATAATGACTTTGGATGCATCCTTATATAGAATGATAATTTAACTTCTTATTTATCACTATAATTAAAAATTGAGGATAAAATTACTTGATTCATGATTTAGATATTTTGGTAGTGATATTTTAATTTAATATTAATAAGTATTATATCAATGGTCAAAATTGTAATATTTATACATAAAAAATATATTGAAGAATATATTAACACAAAATAATCTGAACATGTGCCAAAGGGGATGGTTGGAATTTACTAATAGATATGACTACTCAATAAATTAAAACCCAGGGAGTGAATACAAGGTGTTTAATTCAATAATATAGAATGATCTTGCTACCTAATCCTTGATAAGGATTGAAAAATTCATAATAATCAAGGATTTGAAACAAATTCATCTTTGAGACATTTGTGAATAAGATAAATCCTATATTTACCAAATAAATTCTCAATCATCGTTCCATGTGAAGTTCCAAGAGGCCTAAAAATATGACATGGGACTATAGAAAAATGTGGTGACTATTATAGATTTTAACATTGGTAAATATTGTGTTATATGGTTTGGAAGAAGAATGTGTCATATAAAATCCAAAACTAAACAGTGAACTTTTGGATGATGCTCATAGATCACCCTTCTCTATTTATACATGAATTAAAAATGTGTATAGAGATCTAAAGAAAAATGTTTGATATGATAAAATGTAGAGGGAAATAATAGTGTACATGTCTGAATGCCTGTTTTTTCTCAGAATGTTTACACTGGATTAATTAATTCTAAGAGGATGATGAATCTAATACCCATACCAGTTTGTAAATAGGTGAAATCACATGGGATTTCATCATTGGACTCCCCATAACATCTAAATTCCATAATTACATTTGGCCTATAGTCAATCACCTCATAAATAAAATTAAAAGGACCAATTAAAATGTAGAGGATATGTTTTGAACCTATTGTATAGATTTCAATGAATGATAGGATCGATACCTCTACATATAATAGTTATCATTTAATAATAGTTTTTATTCTACAATTCATATAGAACCATATGTGGATCTATATAGAAAAAGGTAGTATAACCCTACATGATTGGATAATGTTAGATAGTGGAAGATGAAATAATATTTTATTTTACTTGAAATTTGTTATAAGGTTCTAACCAATGAGTGAAATATGAAATAAACACAATGTTGATATAATATCTATGATGATAACTATTTATGAGATTTAGAGTTTGATGTTGGTGATAATGTATTCCTTAAAGTATCTATATACAATTGAGTTATGAGATATAAGAGTAAAGGGAAGTAGATCTGAAATATCCCACCCCTTATCCAATGTCTTGGGAAGAGGCATGGGTGATACTAAGCATTAGGTGACATCCCCAATACACAAAATGATGAAAATAAATTCCAAGGTCATCATAAATAGATGGGGTAAAATTAGAATTTTGGAAACAAAATAACCAAACAAAGAATACCATAAAAAAGAAATCATTATATGATTCATTAGCATAGAGTAATAAAAATCCATGTATAAACCAATAAAAAAACCAAACTACAACCATGAGATATATCACTGTACAAAGTGGAAACTAAAACCAAGAAAACGCAAATACATAAAAGAAAAAAACTATATAAATCCCAAAATACTCAAGGCTCCAACTCCACACTCCATTCCCGTGGTATCACTATGCGTCACTAATTATATGAGGTTAATTTCCTTTACCTATGACTCAATATACAATATCTATGGATTCACCAATGTTCCCATGAATGGGGTGAGTATAATACTTTGTAGGATTCCCCCAATGACATCAGTACTCATAATAATAAGATAGAAAATTTTAGAACATTTATATAAAACGATTTAATACAATTTTTAGAAGCCTATATCAAATAAAACATAGTATTACAATGAAAAAAATTACAAACTAAACTATTTTCCAATGAAATAAACCAAATGATACCTTAAAACCAATTATCAAATTCAATTTTTCAAAACCCATTCTATTCCACACATAAATAAATTCATTTAACCATTGAACTATATATATTCTTGAGTGATGATTTATCCTTTCACCACACCATCAATTAGGGAACCATTTTCACCGGGGAAAGTTCATACCCTTATATGTTCCACTTTTGATGGGTGAAACATCATACTCTTATACATCCAAATTGCATATGACCACACAAAAAAATCATGACAAAAATCATTCCAAAACAATTGTGAGAAACCATTTTATTAAAAAAATCTTTTTATTTAAAACATTTATACCAAACCATTTCAATGAATCAACACAAAAAAAGTATTTTTAAATCATTATTTTAAAATCATGAAACAAATAACATTAAAAACCAATTTCAAAAATTTAATAAACCATCTCTAAAGTGGGTTTCCATAAATTATCTCACTGTAATTTAAAAATTTAAATAAATCAATTCAACAAAGTTGAAATCAATCCTTAGTTTTCTAATAATATGAGTCGAGAGTGAAGCTACCTACCTCACAAAGTTACGTAAAAACAAATAACAACATAAATTATTCAACAAAATCAACTTGAAACTACAAAAATATATATTTAGATCCTCTTACCTTTACAAAAAAAACTATATATCATTATTATTATCATCCCACATCATGGATCCATCCCTAATTTATTATATACTCAATTAAAATAGAGGTTGATAGAATAAATTTAAGTATAACCACCAGGAATGAGAACTTACTAAAGAATTAGGGCCTCCAACATAATTAAAATCACCAAAGGAATTGTCCTGAATTAAGAGTAATAGTTTCCACATCCTTGTAAAAAAGAAGATCTTGAGTTATGGATAATTTACGGTAAAAAGATAGGTTTATATTCTAAACCTAATTATATAAAAAAAAACCCAATCTAATTTCTAACATTTCAAGGTAGGATGTACAGTTAAGAAAATAGTGTTCTAACCGTGCTCTAGCCTATGCCACCAAACACCCCTCACAAGGTTGTCTCACATAGATAGAAAAACCCTGAACTGACCAAGTCACACCCCTATTTCTAGACATTCATGGATTTTCTAATGTGGTTGTATATTTTGGACAAATTGTGTGCCCAACCATGCTCTTACCAAGTACCCATTGTTTCAGTTCTACATTTTCCAAGGAGGTGTCGCATGGTTTCTACTTATTGTTCTCAAAACTTAAACCTCCATAAAATCTACCAAAACTTTTCAAAACTCCTATGAGTCTCCTAAAACAAACCTAATAACTTTATATACTAAAATATATTAACAGATGGTTAATTACCTAAAACTAAGGGTGCTCAATTAGCCCCACCATTAGTATTTTCAATCCTAGAAAGTTGAAAACCCGCACTAGACTTATAGAGTTTGGTGCATTACATGACCCGTTCCTTCTCACGTCCCCACATTTCTTCCATAATATGACTATCCTACTATAATAACCACACTATATCTATGTATTTACACACAAGAATTTCTATTTTCAATCCACAATCCACAAAATATTGAAACCAACATAGTATCCAACTCTTAGTCAATTTGATCTAATTGAATCATATGGTATATATCTGGATGATAGTTATTCAACTGCGATATATGAAACAAATTATTCACTTACCTAAAACATGGTGGAAAATACAACTAATATGACACCTCAAAAACAATTAAAGTATCTTAAAATTTCTTATCTATCATGGATATAACTTTCTATGCTTCACAAAATGATGATGAACAGTCCTTAGAGAGATTCTCAAGTATAAATGACCACTGAATGTAGTTGAAAATTTCCATCAAAGATGATCCCCATGGGATTTATGAAGACTTTCAACCATCTCTATTCTTTTTATAATAAACCAAATATTCTTTTATTCCTCATACACAATGCTCAGTCTAACTAGTGAAGTCTCACCTATTTCCACCCAACAAAGAGGAGAACGATAATGACACACATGCAATGATATATAAAGATACATATGTATCTAGTCCTGATAATAGTTGTTATAAGAGAACTCTATTAATAGTATGTTCTCATCCCATGTTCCACCAAAATCAATTACATAAGATATAAGAATTTATTCCAACATTTTTATCTTTATTTATGATTTCCCATCCATCTGATTAATATATGCCATGATCATGTTCAGGTGATTCCCAAGAGATTAATAAAAGGATTTTCAAAAAAATATTTGTAAACCTTTGATCACAGTCTGATACTATCGTAACTGATATGTCATTTATTTTTACCCCTTCTTAGATTTAGTTTTTAGAAAAATCCTCCACCTTATAATATTCATTAATAGGGATGAAATATGACAACATTGTGAGATGATCCACCATCACCCAAATGACATGATTTTTATAAACCATCCTTGGGAGACCTATCATAAAATTCAAGGTAATCTGTTATAATTTCAAAACCCATATTGGTAAAGAATACATTATACCCGCTAGTCGTGAGTGGTCTTCCTTGTCCTGATGACAGGTGAGACATCTCATAGAAAATGAATCCACCTTTGTTTTCATTCAAACCCAAAAAAAATTATGCTTTAAATGTCTTATATATATATATTATGGGATAAAAAACCATCAAAATGGTGGTAAGTATAAATAATTTTCTCTTCATAGGCCATAAGTACAACCATATTATCTCAACCCAACAAAATATAACTCTCATAAAACTTCCATCAATCAATGGTATCTCCGTCATTGATTATTTACCTTATAGAAACATATTTAGGATCATATCTATGAGCATGATTAACTTTCACAACAAAATCATTAACAAAAGAAACCATAAATAAAAATGCAACACTACCTCAGTCTTTACAATAAAGGTTCCTATCATTTATAACTGACGTAAAATTCATTTGATATAAATCCTCTTTCACCAAGTGACTATACAAATTCTTGCTTAATACATCCTCAACCAAACTTACTTTAAATAGTGCATACATCACATTGAAGTTTTATATTTGAATGTAATAAATATATCTTTCTTGTCTTAGGTTCAAATATCTTTTTGAGAAAATGTGTTTCAAAACATTTATGATCCATAAAAAAAAATTTCTCATAACAGAGATAATGATGTAATGTCTTAAAATCATGGAGTACAATAGAAAATTCATAATCAAGTGTTGGGTTATTCTTTTCATGAAACTTTAAATGTCATGAGTCATAATAATAACCCACCCCAATAGAGATCCCGAATAATCATAACCCACCACATATCCTTGTTATTATTATGGAAATATCAAGATGGTGACGATGTAAAGTTCACTATAAGATACTAAAAAGACAAATGACATAACTTGTCCCATTGGAATGGAATAGAATTCCTTTTAAAAGTTATCATTGGTTAATTTAGTCATGAAAATTCACAAAAAAACTTCTATAATAACTAGCTTGTCAAAGGAAAATACATATCTCAAAGATATTAATTGGAGGTTTCCAAGATGTCACATCCTCTATCTTATCTTGATCCACATAAATACCTATTTAAAAGATAACATGGTCAATGA